>JAKCOX010000014.1:19436565-20764587 GCA_022605575.1 Laterallus jamaicensis coturniculus
TGGTTCTGCTGAATGACAGAACAAGGTTTGCTGTATGCCAGAGGAAGAGGAAAGCACGAGTGGGTGGGCCAGAAGCAGGAGGTGAGACAGCACTGGGGCTCAAAGCATCAAAACAGCCTCTGGACTGAAAGGTAGAGTGCACCCGGGCCTTGCACAGCAGTGGGGAACCATGGGCTGCTCTGGGCTTGTGTGTCCCAGCGTGGTGTGGAGATATTGCACACAGGTGCTTTATTTTTTGTCTTATTAAGCATAGAGAAATTGAGTTGGATGAGTGCTGGCTTGAATTGGCATAAGAGATGCTGCTGAGGTGCTAAGGTTGGTGGAAGATGCCTCTGGGGTGAGAAGTAGCAAAGAACTGCAACAAAAGCCTCACAAATCAGGTTCCTTTTTTTTTTTTTGGCTTTATCTTTTTTTTTTTTCCCCTCATGGTAAATGAACTTGAAAGAACCAGCCAATCTCTGCTCCTCTTGGGGCAGATGCTCTCCAAGGAGGACTTCACATTTGGTTGCAGTGCCTTGAGGCTCTGGAGCTGCTGAGGTGAGAGTCGCTTGCTCCTGAGTGTGGAGGCAGGAAGAGGGTCATGGCTGGCAAAACACTCCTTTATCAGGGCTCCAGGCTCTTCTGGATGTCTGGGTGACTTCTCTGGTTTTACCTGAGTCCTTAGTTTCTTGGAGGTTGGTTTGGGAAAGAGAGACCAAGGCAAGTTCAGTAGGATCATTGCCTAGTCTGGCAAGGGCTCCAACTGCCTTGCAAAAGCAGTGGGGTCAGGAGCCTGGCTGAGCAGGGCGATGTGTGGTCATTAAATGATCAGGGCTTTAATGAGAGACTTGATGAGCTGATTCACAAAATATTAATGTGAATGGTGGCTGAAGTCAACTCTGGCCACGAACTAAGCCTGGGCAGAGACTGAAGTTAAAGGGCATCTGATTCAGCAAGGGAGTGTGAGATAATGCAGGACCACAGCAGGGCATCTTATGCTTCACCATGGCTCCATCTTACAAGTGAGTGGGTAATTGTGGGCCTCCTCACCCCCCTTCTGTGGGTGTCGTCTCCTTGCTCTGTCCTGGAGCACGTCCCCAGCCTGTTGTGGAGCATGTCCTCTGGCACAGCCAGTGAGTGCCCATGTGATGTGGTGCCAAACAAGCCGTTGTGAATTTGAAGGCACTCCAAGGTGAAAGGGTTTTCAGTTCTCCTGCCCGTGGTGGTGGTGCAATGCAGCCCAGCCTGGCTGAGCCTTCCTTGTATCAGGGTGTGATGCAGTTGACTCCTTCCTCCATTTTAAAATGCACTTATCTGAAGTTGGAATTGAATCAAACCCTCCCAAAGCAGGGGCTTCTGAGAATAACTCTTGTGACTAATCCAACCCCAAAGGCCTCACCGGAGGGGACTTTGCAGCTTTGTTTTTCCTTGCAAAGAATGCCCAGCATATGTCCTGACAATTAGTCAGAGTGCCCAAAAATACCCATCAGCCCTGCAAGCTGATCTCCTTCGGCTCTGGGAGCCGAGACGGACACGGGGTTACGCGCTGTGCGGCTTTGGGAAAGGTTATTTTTAAATATGGCCACGTAACAAGGGTGGTGGGGCCCTTCCAGCCACCCGTGCTGGCTAACAACAGGAGGTGTAGATAGCCAAACCCTAATCTCGCTCCAGGCAACTGTGCTGTGCCCAGGGTAATGGGCTGCTTCTCCTGCTAAACAGGCATGCCAGGGCTGGCTCCTAGCAGCTCTAAACCCCCACTCAGGCATGGCCCTGGGGCCTGTGCCAAGTTCGGGCAGCGCTTTGATGGCGCGCTGGATGCCGCAGAGTCTTCCCAACCAGCATGCCAATGCTTGGAAGGACGTGTCCTTCTCATTGAAGCAGTGGCCTGTCTTCACCCTTAACCAGGCAGCATGCTCCTGCTCAGCCCTCTTCTGAGAAGCATTTGCTTTGCCCATCTCTGACCACCTGAGCTGAGGATTTTTATCTTCAGTGTCTCCCATGTGCTGAATTTCTGGAGGGTGTTTTGCCAGGACCACAGTCCACCCACAAACAGCCCTTTCTTCTCCTCCCCCTCCAAAGATAAAGCTCTTTAAGGGGAAGCTTCAAGACCCCTTAGTCTTGTGGAGCACCACTTGTGTGGGGCTTTTGCTTCTCCCACTGTGCAGTGGGGACAGAGGAAGGAGGTCTGCAGACCCTCTGCCCAGCAGCTTCTTGGGAACATGAGGCTTTGCTAGAAAACATCACGCTGAAAACACCCCCGGCCTTTGGAGGAAGAGCTCGGGCATAGCCTGCAGCACCTGCCTTGAAAGTCCTTCCCACTGCCAGGTCCTGTTGCATGACTGCAGGAGGATGGCAGGGCAGCTGGAAAACCCCGTGGGGGATGCTGGAGAACGTGTGGGTTGTAGCTGATGTCTGGGTAGCTGCTAATTTCTGACTCATAGTGTGTAGGTTTCCAGGGCAGGTGAATGACCTGGCTTTCCAGCGGAGATGCAGACTGATAGCTGAACTTCCTGAACATGCCCTCCACAGTGAGCAGTTTAACTTTGTGAGGGGAGAGCATTGCACAGCCAGCTGCTGAGCCTATGGGGACCACTTGAACGCAGTTAGGAGTCCAGGGAGCGTGATGGAAGCTGTGAAATATTATTTCAGTCGTGGCTCACTAACAACTCTGTGTAGCCCCAACATGAGTGTTTATTGTGTAGGTATGGTAGGATTACATCTCTGAGGGTGTTCATCAGACCTCATCTTTCCTGGAGAAGGCTGCCATGCTGCCTGCCTGGGATCAGTGTGGTATTTATTTGACAGGGACTTAAGTTACTCTCTTCAGCTTTGAAGCCAGGGCTGAGCCATGAGGGGAAAGCTATGACTGGCAAGTCTTTGCCTCTTGTTTGACTCCTAACAGTTGTTCCTTCTCTACCTAACTGTGTTTGAACTTGAACAAAGACAGACCCATGCAGTTGGCGATGATCACCCATAGGAGCTCTGCCTTAGAGCTTTGGGGTTACACCTTGGGGAATAACCGGGTTGTGGAGCAGCTTGCTCAGCCCCAGGGAGGGCTCCTCTGAAGACCACATCAGCACTGGTGGGAGTACTGCTGGTATCCAAGAGGCATCACACCCCTGTCACCGCTGAGGGCACAGCTTTACTAGCTGGAGCTCTGCAGCCAAAACTTTAGGTGTTGTAGTAAGCAGAAACCTGGGAGCTCTTCACAGGAGCTTCAAACACAGGGGCCTGGCCAGTGTGGATAAGAGCACGGCACTGCTTCGGCCCTGAGGTGCTAACCAGGAGACTATCCCCACTGCTCCGGTGTGACCAGACCCGCAGGCTGCTTCCCCTGTGCCTCATCCTCCCTGGCAAACACTGCTCATGTTATTCCTGCACCCTGGGCTGCTTTACTCAGACTGTGCTGTGTCCTCAGGCACTGCTGGGGGGGTCCGTGAACGCTGCAGCCTTAAGGCTGCTGGGAAGGAAGAGGTGAACACTGTGTTTGAGCCTTTGTAGCCCAGTTACAGGCTTGATGCTCCAACAAAGCATCTGTGTTGGACCAGTCTTGGCAGTACAAGTGGATCTTTCTCCCAGGAGGAGTCGAGGCAGAAGGATGTGGGCGACAGAGCTATGAAAAGAAGCACAGCCCAGGTTCAGCCTAGCACACTTAAATACAGTTGTAAACTAAGCCCTTAACCACAGTAAAAGTATCTCTTCTCTCCTAAGAGAATTTAAAAGAATCTTTTGCCCTTTGGGGCTATCCCTTGTTTGAGACTGAAGGTCTCAGTCTAACTGTGGAGACCACAGCAGGCACTCAGAGTCCTTGCTGCTGGGAGATGCAGTCTTGGCATCTATCTGTATATTAGCAAGGAGTCACAGGGAGGAGGGAGCAGAGGTAGGAGGAGAAGGACTTTGTCGGTGCAGTTGGTTCAAAGCCACATAATACTGCTGCAGCCTCTTCTCACCCCAGTCCTCTCAGGAGCCTGTCCTGGGGCTGCTGCTGCAGGTATGGATGGTGCCTGTGCCCCACCACGCTGCAGGTTCTGTTCTCCAACCCTGACACAGACGGGGGGGACACAGGAGCTGAACAAAGCTTTGGGTCTACAAAGCAGCTCTTGATTTATGTGCAGACACTCCTCCCAGGCCTTGGTCTCTTGGCTTTCAGCAGCTGCCAGAGGTCTGCCATGTCAGCAACAGGTGACAGGGAGAAGTGCCAGTCGGGCGCGTGTGTGGAGAGGAGCTGCAGAGCAGATGGCAGCAGGGAAATAAATTTGGAGCTGCCATGGGAATAGTCCTGGAAACAGTCCAGCCCGTCGATGGAGGCAGATGGGAAAAACCCAGTTTAGATCTCTTCTCAGTTTTGCTGTTTTTCAGAGGCTTTGATTTCCAGCTCTGTTATCTCTGGGACATTATTTCCTGTCTGTTACTACACCCTCATCATTTTTTTCCATCTTTTCTTGTCTTTCCTTCTTTTTCACCTTTTGTTTCTAGTCATGTTGTAGAAACTCATGTTGTTTGTTGTTCATTGAGGGTTACTCAGGGTCTGCCTCTTTATAAATTTGTTCCCAGTTCCTCTATCCCCAGCTGATCCTAAAAGCTTCCCCTGGCACTGAAAGGCTCCACACACAGCCCTGACCCAGCTGTGTGCTGGAGTTCAGCATGGAAGAAAGGAAAACACTTTGTCCCTTCACCCTGTGCTGCTCATTTCCTTCTCTGCTGTCCCCTCTGAGCTGGTTGCCAGTGGGCACAGGGCTTGCCTGATGGCTGGTTAGTTTGTCCCCTCTGTCACTGCCATAGTATTCATGCTGGCTTTGCCCTGGATGTGGGTAGATCCTGTGGGAACCAAGACATGTCTGTCTCGTGTTCATTTGAATGCCTACAGGATGCTTCAGGGGTGTGGAGGCAGATCCTTGTGTGCAGAATGGGGAAAATGAGCCAGGATTTGCATTTTCTGAAGCAGCTTGTGATACTTTAAAGAGAAGTGTTCACTTTTGGTCTGAAATGGCTTGTTTCTGCTCTTTGAAAAGACTAGGTGGAAAAATCCTATTTTGATTCATGGATTGTGTGTTCCATGTTGGTTCCCTGGCTGGGGGACCAGGGGGGAAGCAGAGGCCATCTCCTAGCAGCCCTCTCCAGATGGTCTGCAAACACTGTTCCACAGTGCCTTTCACCAGTGCGGGGCAGGAAGCACATTGGGATGCTTGGAGAGCAGGATCAGTCTCAGATCCCAAAGCTGCCCAGAGCTTCTGTGGCAGTGGGGTTGCTGCCTCCTCCCTCCCACTGACAGACCAGCCCCATGTTCAGAAGTGGGTTCTGTTGTGTCCTCTCTCCTCTTCAGCCCAACTCCTTCATAGGTTGGCTTCCTGCAAACTCCATTTTTATAAATGTATACATATATATGTATGTATAAAAAGGTTTTAAAATATTTTGTTTAGGGTTGGTTTTTTTTTAGGGAAGCTTAACAAGGGTGTGCAATGGGTTGGGCAGGAGGAGTGCACTCTGTTGTGGAAGAACATGCATTGCACACAACCTAAGGTAGCTTTAAAATAAAAATAAAACCCCAAACACCCCTGGATCTGCTGTGCTGCCCCTTGAACAGAAAGAAGTGTTGGTGCAAATGGCTCATGGGAGCAAACTGGGATGTGGAGTGCTCACTGCCACGCTGCCAGGCACAGCCCTGGCTGCTGGGACAGTGCCAGTCCCGTGCTATCGCAGCGGCATCCTCCTGCTGGAGTGAGAGCTTGGAGTGAGTCTGGCACCTGCCTGCATGAGAGGAGGAGTAGGGAGCAGTGTGAGGCTCTCATTTTCTTGGGGAGCCCAGGGAAGGGCTCGTCTGCTTTTCTGCAGAGGTTTGCTGTGCATTGGTAAGCAGCATGTGCTGGAGCAGAAGGTACGGCATCCCTCTGAGAGGTGGACAGGTGCTCCCTTCCTGCTCATGTTTACTGCTGCCTGCTTCTTTCTTTGATGATGGTGACTAATGGTTCATCCACGTCTGGGTTATAGCGGCTCTATTTAAGACTTTCTGCCTGTTGAGTGACAGCAGGATGTGTGAGCAAGCTGAGACACCCAGACCTTTTCTGGCAGGATTGTTAGGGCAAGAAAATACTCTGGAAACCACAATGTGAATCATTTGTCTATCCAAGTGGATGACACTATGTCCCAGCCATGCTGCTTTGCAGTCAGACCTGTCTGGTGGGGTCAGCGAATCCAGCCCAGCTCCTTGGTGTCCCAAAAACCTATGGGACAGGTTTAATGTTAAAAACATGAAAACCCAAACCCACGTGTCCTGCTGTGTGCTCACTGACATGTTTGTAGTGCTCTTTCCTCTGGGACCTGCGGGCACGTGGTGCCTGGCTGGCAAGGGAGGGCTCAGGCAGGGCTGGCACACCTCCCTTCTGGGACACCCTCCCCTTCCCGGAGGTTTCTGCTCCCTTCCTGGTTTCACAGGGTGACCATGTCCCTCCTCAACACTTGTGCTATGCCTCACGCCATCAGTGTGTTTAACCATGGAGAGGGGCTTGGGGAGGAGATTGGAATTGTCCAAGGTCAGATGGTTAAAAGCAAGAGCAGCCCTGTCCTTGCAGTAGGGGCTGTTCCTTGGCCCGTTCTTGCTGTGCAGGCCCAGGAGGCCACAGATTCAATAAAATGGCCTTTTTATTACAGACTGCTCTGGGGAATCACCAGAAGTTTTGCAGAACAAGCTGTGCCATGAACTGCTTCTCCAGGGAGTTTCATGGTGAAGCTTCACAGCCATCAGTGGGGCTGAGTCTTCCTCCTATTTTTTGGCCAAGCTTTTTCCCTCACCACCTCCTCCAGCCCCTACCTGCTGTCACACTGCGAAAACACATGCATTTGTGCACATGAAACACTTTGATGGCCAAGTGTCTGTCCCTACTTGCTCTGTAATGCCATCAAACTGCTGCTGAACCACAGCCACCTTTTGGGGTGGGCCATGGCAGCTGCTGAGGTTGCACAGCGACGCTATCCTGCTTTTTAGGGGAGCAAAGGTACCCGTTCCTTATTGAAACACGAGGGTTTTCTGGAGGGAGTAGGAAATGCCTGCTGAGCAGGAGGCTGCTGCTGCTTTGTGTGGGGAAGTAGGCAAGGAATGAGACTGGTTAATGGTGTAAACTCTACATGCAATGCCAAAAATGAACTCGTGTCTGTAAATACACAGCGCACAGCAAGATTAGCACAGGAAAATACCAGTTGTTAGGGTTCCTGTTACCATCTGAATGATGCAAACAATTTCCTCGAGTTTATAGATGCGTTTGGGCAGGGGAATGTCGGGCTTTTCCCAGACAGAGTGTTCCAGTGTGCTGGGGTTTTAGCATGTTTCCTGGTCTCCATCTGCTGTACAAGTGGACCCATGCTGCAGCCTTTTGGGAAGGGGTGCTGTCAAGTGCAGCCTTTTCAGAGAATCACAAGGTTGGAAAAGACATTTTAAGATCATCAAGTCCAACCATTTCTGTCCTGTGCTAAACCATATCCCTAAATACCTGATCTACCCTTTTTTAAACACACCCAGAATGGTGACTCAACCCCCTCCCTGGGCAGCCTGTTCCAGGCCCTGACAACTCTTTCAGTGAAGAACTTTTTCCTAACATCTAATCTGAACCTGCCCTGGCACAGCATTGTGCCATTTCCTCTTGTCCTATCTCCTGTTACTTGGCTGAAGACACCATCGCTCACCTCTCTACAACCTCCTTTCAGGTAGTTGTAGGTGGTGATAAGGTCTCCCCTCAGCCTTCTCTTCTCCAGGCTGAACATCCGCAGCTCCATCAGCTGCTCCTCGTATGATTTGCCCTCCAAGGAGCAAATTGCGTTGGAAACCCGGAGATGTCAGATTGGGGAGAGATGCTGACCTTGGTACTTGGGGCCCTAAGATGGCTGGAGGCTGAGCCCTGACATGTGTGTGGTTGAGGAGTTCTTGGGACCTCCACAAGTGGGAAGTGGAGATGTTCCTGGTTCCTGTCTGTAGCAGGGCTGCTCTGGCTGAAGATGACGATTGCCATTTAGAGGCCAGACACCACGGTGATGGACTCTGTGGAAGGAATGATAAACATTGGCTCTTCCCAGCGGCTGTTGGGGAGGTTAAATGACTTTCCCACGGCCATGCAGCGAGTCAGTGTCAAGGCAGGATTAGCAACTGGGCGTCCCTGGCCCCCAGCCCTGAGCGTGTGCCCCCACGATTGCATAACGAGCGTGTGTGCGGGAGCTGCCGCAGCCTGTGCATCCCTGTGGGAGCGAGCCCTGAGCCACAGCCCTCTCTGCTCCCTGTCGTGACCTGGGTGGAAATAGGTCAGCTGGAGCCATGGAGCTGGGGTCTTCTAGGGAGCTTGAGTAAAGAGCCAGTGCTCTCTGTAAGCCACGTGCTGGGGACTGAGGCCAGCCGTACTGGTAGATGCTAGAGAAGCCTTGTGATCATGAAACCTGTCTCTCTCGGAGCACTGCTGTTCAGGGAGTTGCTTGCTTTGAACAGTTAATGCCTCAAGCTTCCTTCAGGTGAAAGCTGGAGTAGGACCAAGTATGGCAGTTTTACTGGCAGTAGAACTGCAGTGTGACCCTCATGTTGAAGGCAAGGCTAACCCACCCATGAATGTTCCTTCTGGTACTCCCATGGGCTGTCAGCTGGGTCCCCAGGGGTATGACCCATGTCCTTTCTGAGCCATACAGCCAGGGGACAGCCTCTTGCTGATGCTTGGGACCAGAGCACCCCCCAGCCCCATGGGATTGCGATCCACCTCTCCCCTTCAGCAACGGCAGTGCAGACCTAACGTCGGGTCTGTAATTTAGCTCAGGAGTGTTCTGAGACACAATCTAGCTCTAAAGCCAAGGCCAAATAGTACTAGCATTGGGGTCAAGTTCCTGAGGCACACTCTGCCTTTGGGACTAATTTGGGTGCTGAGTAGCCGGGCAGGTATTTACATGTTGCCTACAGAGACCTAGAGGTCTCTGGGTCCTATTCTTCTCCCTTGGATCACCTAAAATGGTAAGAATTTTCAAGGGGGATTAAGGTTGTGATCTCTGGGGAGGGGAGTGGACATCTGGTAGGAGTCCTGTCCGTATTAATAGCCTCCGTTTAAATGTATGTTATCAAACGGGGCAGGTCCTAATCAGCCAAGAGACTGTGAATTCTCTTACCTAAGGGGCTGCTGGTGACTTGGGGCTGCTAACCATGGCTTTCCACAGGCACACAGGTAAAGCGGCCGCGCTGCCGGGTATGATGGGAGAAGCCCTGGGTCTGCAATGCCTGGTAAACAGGGAGGAAGGTTGTGCTACTGGGCTCCTGCTCCAGCAAAATAACTCTTCTGAATGCAGTTGTAAGCCTCAGCAACCTGCAGCTTCACCTAATGATGGCAAACAGGCTTATAACTGGTGTGTGGGACTGGTGCTTGGAGCGTAGCAGTGGTGGTGGCCTCGTCGGTCTTGTAAAATGCATTGGATGGGAAATGCTTTTGTATCCACTGCTGTGGGAAGGCATGGGCTCAGCTGTTATTTGAGGAAGAGCCGGTAAAAATGGGGGATTATGGTCCCCCTTGCATCAAGCTTGCCATGGCAGTTGTTGGGGTAAGCAGGGGAAACCTGTGGCAGAGGGGAGCATGTGCGAGCCCAGCACCTAAACCCAGTTAGTTTGCTCTGCTGTGGTGGGGAGTTTGTGGTTACTCTGTCCTCTCTATGTTTGTCTTGTAGATCAAGTGGGCTGATTCTCACCACTGATAGGACAACGTTAGCTTTTCATTCCCACTGTCACTGACAGGAATCTTAAGAGCATGTTTTGCATGTCCCCATGGCATGCAGATGTGTTGTGTCTTTCCATCTGTGACTAAACTCCACTAGCCCTCCATCTAGACAAAGTTCTTTGGGATTTTTAAAAGCTAACCATGTTTGTGTGTGTGTGTCCAGCACATGTTTACAGCCCTACATCACAATGTGCAGTGGCAGTGCTGTTGCATCTCTTGATGTTTCCCAAGGGGTGGACATGCCTGGGGTGTTAAATTTGGGGCATGGCTCCCATGGGCATCAAACTGAGCTGCCTCACACTGGGAGCCAGGGGACAGTGGTGCTCATGAGACTTGGTTGGGAACATAGAGCCTCTTCAGCGCTGGGGGGAAATCACAGCAGGCTGCTCCACGCTCCCAGGACAGGACACAACCATAATGCTTTTTGTATGGCATATAACTGCTTAGGGTCTACCTGTGTGATGCAGATAAACATCATGCAAGGTGCCTTTCTGAGTGAAATCTGACTTCTCTCCTATCATTTTTAAACACCTCCAAGGTGTGTAAGAGGACCAACCCCTTAAACTGTAAGATGTTTAACTGCAGCCCATGAGACTGACCAGTGCTGTAGCATCCTTTCACTATGCTCCCACCTGTATCTATCTTTTCCTACTCACATTCCTCAGGGATGTGCTCTCTGGGGCAAGGACCCACGGCTTGGATGTCGTGCTGTAACACAAAGTGCTGAAGGGTCTCCTGAGCAGATGCTGTGGTTGGAGCGCTGCCACCGGGCTACGGTGCCTGTTCCCACACCTTGCAGGGAGCCCTGCTCTCTGGGGCAGCTGCATGGGGGGCAGTGGGTACTGCAGTGCCTGTCCTGGGGGGTGAATTCCCTGCAGCAGCAGAAAGACTCATGTGTGTTTCTTGGGAGTACTGGGCATCAGAAGGGCATCCAGCTATGGAGGTGGGGACAGATCCGCGCAGAGCTGGGAATGTAACTAAGGACTCCCAAAGGTGAAAGCTTAACATTTGGCTTTAGTTTATTTGGGTGGTTTTGCAAGGCTTGGACTTCACTGCTTTAACCTCTGCCGGGGTGTTAGGGCTTGCTCGAGGCAGTGGCGCTGTCTGTGCATGCTGGGACCTTCGTTAGCCTTAGCTGAGCTGTGTGTGAAGCACAAAAGCGAGCCCTGGGGGCAGTGTTGGCAGGGCAGGAGCCCTGTGCTTTTTAACAGCACGTCCCTACTTCCCGGGGGAAACGGTGAAGATTTAATAACGACTGGGATGTGCTCAGTCGTGGTGGCAATAGGACCGTAGGGAATCTTTCTGGCAGCTGCCCGAGGAACTTGGAGCCGTTCTCGTTCTAAATAAAGATGCTCCCATCATATCAACAGGGTAATGTTTGAATTACCAAGTGTGCAACTTGCACGTGCCCCAGCCTGGCAGTGGCAGAGCACAGCTCTCCCTCCATTCCTTACTGGAGCTCTCCCAGCAAATAGGACCTGCAAGTGATTTCTTCCTTCCCTTGTTGTCCAGGGCAGCGTGCCAGTGACCTTGATGTGCAGCCTGAGCGTCGCTTCACATCTTGGATGAATGGGACCCTTTTGTTTTTAAGGGTATTCCCTGGTATTTATAGCAAACCATGTGATGTTGGGTAGAGAAATGCTGAGAATAGGAGCTCAAGTGACAGACAGGGGGATGCCAGGTTCTGGGCTGAAACTGGCAGGTGTAGCCCGTGCCCTTCCATACAGGGGCTGTGTGTGCTCAGTCTGCTGGGGAAGTACGACCCATGGAGTTGAAAAGCCCTTGCTCTTTTCCTTCCATATGGCCCCAGAGAATGCAGCTGTGGGGAGGGCAGAGCACTAACAGCTTCAGCCTCACCTTCCTTCCTAGGTGGCAGAATAACCTGTAAGGCTGAGGTGCAGCTTCCCTGCTTGGTTTTAGAGACCACACTTGAAGTTCGTTCTTTGGTGGTTTGTCACATTTAAACATATTCCCCAGAGACATTAACACATATCCTGTGCTAAGTGCTCTGCTTATCAGCTCTGCTTCCCCTCCCTTTGAGGAGTGCTTGGGTTTCATTTGTTGTGCAAGCCACTGAGCTGTGGTGGGGTGAACTGGGAGGGACCAGCCCATGGGGTTGTGTTAACGAAACAGCTTTCGAGGGGTGGCATTTCTTAGGTCTGTACCCTCCTTTCCATCCTAAAGCTTGTCATGCTGCAGGATGCAGACACAGCCCAGAGTGTGACTGCTAGCTGGGACAGCCCTGTGACTGCTCTGCAGCACAGTATCTGCAGGTGTGTGGAAGCTGGTTGAGCCCAAACATTTGAGATCTGGGTTTGAAAGATGGAAGGCATGAAAAATGGAAGTCCAAGGGCTGAGAAGCTGCTTTTGAAAAGCAGTAGATGCTCTTTGGGGACAAGTAGCAAACTGGCACCTCTGTCGTCAGGTAAATGTTAGGGTTGAATTCCAGTGACAAATACCTGATACTGGAGAAGGCCACTGGTCTGGCCAGCTGCCCTCGAGATGTAGCCAAATCCATCAGGGAGCTACATTTAGACAGCACCCTGCCAGGGCTGGTGGGAGAGGGACACCTTGCTTAACAGGGGATTAGTTTCTGGAAGTATTGCTGGATTTTTCTTGAGCTCTTTATTTTTCTTGAGGGTCCTCCAGGTTATTTAAGGATGGGCACATACTGCACTTCGCTCTCTCCCAGCAGCCTGTGCATTCTCTTCTCACCTGCTTCTTTCCAGCAGAACAAGCACAGATACCAGCCTGGGCCAGAGAATAGACCCAGTCTGTCCATACTTTTCCCTCTGTTTACCCTAATTTCCCTCCTGTCAAGGTGGAATGGGGTTGGATGTGAAATGAAGCACAAAGGTTCAGCATGATGGCCTTAGGGCGCTTGCCCTGAGCGGTGAGCACCCCAGCACTGGTGTGAATCCCTACTGTGTGCTCAACAGCTGCTGCATGGCTTGTATGAGGAAGCTATGCAGTATGCACTAAAACTAAGGCCCCATGGAAGAGCAAGGAGGAGCCATAGCTTTCCCATGCACCCAGTGCCTTTGTAGTTTCATCACTCACCTATTTCCAGGCAGCAAAGACAGGTCATGGTTAATATACCTGGAAGCTCTGGAAAGTGAAGCTGTGGGGTTATGGAGGGGGGACAGGTTGTTAAGGAGATAAACATCTCCAAAGCCATGAGCTGCTGCCAGGCAGGAGTTTGGAAGGCTTTTTTACTTTACAGAGCAGAACAGATACCTGTTCTGTCTGCCTTTGGTGAGAGGGGATGGGACTGCTTAGGGGAGCTGCAGTAGGATGCTAAGTGCTTCATCCCCAGGGCAGGGGAGCTCTGAAGTGTCCATAGATGTTTGCTCCACTCAGGGAGAATGACCTGGTGCTGCCAGTGCAGCTGTCACTGGTGCAGAGCCCCACTCTGCTGGGGAGCAGCAGCATTTGGGGCTGTCTCACCCCAGCCCCAGGATGGGCTGCTCCTGTGTGAGGGGGTCTGACTGGCGTGGGCTCTTGGCATGGCATGGGTGAGCAGAGATGGTGAGCAGCCAGCACGTTTGTTGGGACAGCGTGGTCAGTGCTTGTGTACAGGGCCTAGGTCAGGGCAGGGATGACAGGACTGAGGGCAGAAAGCTCCTGTAAGAGCTGGAAGAAAACTCATGCCCCAGCCTATGGATGAGAGTGGCTTATTGGTCCATGAGCTGGCACGAGACAGGTCTTGTCTGCCTGCACAGCCCAGCTCCTGGGGCTGCCTGGCGCAGGGTTAATCAGTCTGTGGAGCTCCAAGCTGCCATGATGTGTGCCTCACATTAGCACATGATGCATTGCATGAGAGAGCAGGATTATGTTACTCCCTGAGCCATATGTTCACGATTACACGTTCTGGTTGAAAGCAACCCTAAACCTGAGATCAGGAGCGTTGCAATACCATTTGCCCTGGACTGCAATTGCATTTCTTCTAAATAAAACCCACTTGGTTGATAAAGCTCTGCAGAGCTGGACGTGGCTCACATAGTTTCCACATTTCCCAGCTGTTTGTTTGTTTCATTTACTTGAACCGGCACAAACACAACCCTTGGCGTAGTTGTCAGCAGGACATGGCCGTCTCCTGACCTTGGCAAGGCAGTGTTTCCAGACCTCAGGCCCCATGGAGTATGACTACCGCCAGCTCTGCCTCCCTCCTGCTCCTCTGAAGTTTTAGGGGAAGGGTGTGAACACCATCCCCACCTCTGCCGCAGCCTCCCAGTGCGATGCTCCTCTCCAGGACCATCTGCTCTGCTTTCTGGAAGAGAACTGCTCCAACTTGTTTGGGCCTGACGTTAAGGAAAGGGTGACAAAGAGGAGACACTGAGATGACTCCTGGATTTTAACATCTCCAGAGTAACAGAGTGAGTCCTGTCTCCTGCTCCAGCATCTTCCACCGAAGATGATTTCTGAAATAATGGCAAAATGTTCCTTTGTAGGGGAGGAACCTCCCCTGGCCTCACACCTGGCTGTGCCAGGTGCTGCCAACAGTACTGTACTCTCAAATTAAAAAACCTGAGTCAGCAAGGGAGATGGTGAAGGCAGCAGCCACCCTCGCTGCTTGCTGCAGCGCTGGGCTTGCTGGGCAGGGCTGTGCCTGGTGAGCACTGCAGGGTTCAGTGTGTGCTCAGGGGGAAAGCTGTGCTTGCACTGGAGCCTCTGCTGCAAACCCCGCTCCTCATGTGGGCAGCAGCACAGACCCCTCAGCCCAGGGGCTCCCGTGCCAGTGTGGGTATTCCTCCTGTGGAAGGTTGGGCCATGCAGGTGCTGGTGTGTCTCAAATGACTGGGGTGGGCAGATGTCCAAGGAAAAGCCATGCAACACCTCCCCAGGCTGCAGACATGGTGGTCCTCCCGGCACAGCATCCTGCAGCCAGGTCCCATGGGGTCCCACAGACACTCCCTTGCCCCAGGGGCACAGCCAGAGTGATGTACCCTCTCTACACCCCAAAAACCCCAAGCCCTCATTACAGTTTATAAAGCTTCTGTGTTGGGGCTTGGTGCAGCATGGCTGGAATGAGCAGACATCGTGATGCTGAGCTGGCAGGCACAGGCAGCAAGGTTCCAGGGCTTGGTGGGGTGGTCTGAGGTGAGGCTTCATGATGCAGGTGCTACCAACCTCACAGCAGGAAGCAGCAGCAACTTATATTGCCTGACCACATCCTTCTCCCTTTCCTGCTCTGCATTGGTGCTACAACTCTATCAGGAAAAGAGTAATTAAATTTCCTCTTGGTGTCCTCCACTGCCAGGTGTGTCTCCTGCCCAGTTATTGATGGTGCAGAAAGTTCAAGGCTGTGTCCTGGGTTGGTGGCTGTGCAGGGGAGATCTGGCTTCGTGGTGCTGGGGGCTGCAAGGGCACGAGTGTTGCAGGCAGAGGTGGGGCTGTATTGAGGGGACTGCACAGGCTTGTACAACCCTGCCAGAGCTTTTGCAGCCCTCACAGGAGTGGTGCTGGCTTCTGCTGAGGAAGGGTGGGGGGAAACAGGGGGAGCCATTAGTAGGAATGGTCTGGGAAGCTGGGACTGGGTGTGCAGGCTGCAGGCAGGTGGCTGGGGACAAAGCATGAACGTGCATCTTGGGCCAAAGTGGAAAATCCTCTGGTCAAGAGCCCCCACAGCCACTGAGGTGCTGGCTCCCTGGCTGGGGTGGAGCATGGTGCCTTGGCAGAGCCCTGCTGCCATCAACTGAAGTCTCTTTACATGCAGGGAGAGCTCTTCTGGGTTTTTTTTTTCCTCATGGCTTTATATATGAAAGCCTGGTGAGAAAAGGCAGCTGGAAGCTGCACAACTATTCAGCACAAAAGGCCTCAGAGGGCTGCAGCTGGCTGCAGGCTTAGGCTGGAAACATGGAAACTATTCTGCTCGTTGCTGGCGTCAAATTCTGTGCTCAAATTATGCGGTGCCACGGCCAGGACCTCGCTGAGGCCTGCAGTGGGCTGGGCTGTGATGGAGTGGCTCTTGGTGAGCCATCAGGTATCGTTACCCTTGCTTGATGTGACATATGTGCATAAGACAGTCTGGTAGCCTTCCTCTTAAGAATGTGATGGGGCAAAGCTGGGGTGGGACTCTGCTCTTGGCACCAACTGCACTCCCAGCACCTCAGGAGATGGGAGTGGCATTCCTGTGTTTGGCCAGAGCCCCTCCTGCCTTGCTGTAGGCAGAAACTGAGCATCTTTTGGATGGCTACTAAGGGAGCTGAAAATGTTACTGATGCCCTGGCTGCACTAAGGGCTGGGGCAGCACAGAGCTTCTAAGAGGCAGGGCGGCCCCGCCAAGCTCTGGAGCAGGCAGGAGCGGGCCCTCACTGCCTTACTCTGCAGCCTTTCTGAGACCAGCTGGTATTTCTCTTGTGTCCCAATTTGTGACGCAGGAGGGGACATGGGAGCTGCCCCCCTGTGTGAGTGCTGCAGCCAGCCTCCCACAGTGTGGTGGGTCATGAGCCTGACCTAGGCTCTGAAGGCAAAGCTGGAGCCACCTGGAAAATGCCAGTGAAGGTGGTAGTGAGCTCTAGTGTTTATAAACTACTGAAATAGCCCCAACTGTGCTGGCACTGAAGCCATGTTCTCTACCAACAAGCACTCGAGGAGAGCGACACAACCATGTGCTCGCTGCTGGGCCACCTTCCTGACACATCTCATTTGCATGGGCCTGGGAAGCTGGAGCAGTTATCAGGGCTTCAGTGTGTAACTGCTCCCTCCTTTCTCTCACAGGGCCTGGCAGTTACACCGTGGGCACCATGTCGGAGCGCTTTGACTGCCACTACTGCCGTGACCCTCTGCAAGGGAAGAAGTACGTGCAGAAAGAGGGCCGGCACTGCTGCGTCAAGTGCTTTGAGAAGTTCTGTGCCAACACCTGCACTGAGTGCAAGAAACCCATCGGTGCTGACTCCAAGGTGAGCATGGAGCAGTTAAAACGGGTGAGGAGGAGACAGGGGGATAACAACAGCCCCCCTGTTTGTTTTCCTGGCTCTGGTTTGTGTGAGAATAGCTCTCTTGGGAGCGCTGTGGCTGGTGGGCCATGTGCTGCTTGGGCAGAGCCATGGCTCTGAGCACTGCAGTAGGGCAGCTCGGGATGAGCTGGTGCTTCTGCACAGGAGCTGATTTTGGGATCTAGATTCAGCCATGTGAAGTGCTGTGAATGCTGAATCGACCCAGCAGTGACACCACAGGCACCCCAACCTGTGCAGGGCTCACAGGAAGATCATCTTCCAGGCAAAGCACTCAGGAAACCTAGGGTCTGCTTTTCTCAGTTTGTCAAATGTTTCTTGCTTTGTGTTTGTGCTAGTTAATGTACACCAGAACTAGAGGGAGCCTGACACCCAAAGAAGCCCACACCTACAGAGCTTCAAATCTCAAAGCTGTTGGTTTGAAGCATCTTCTGCCAACTTGAAAGTCCAAAGTGCATGTGAATGTGTCAGCGAGTTTGGGTAGATGTCCTTCCTGTACCTGGCTGCAGATGAGCTGCCTCTCTAACCACAGAATGCAGACATGCTTAGGACTTAATGACACTACTCCTTACTGCCTGGCTGATGAGACAGGAGTTTGGTTTCAGGGTGCTCAGCAAGAGAAGGGCTTATTGCTCACCCCATTTCTGTTCATTCCAGGAGCTGCATTTCAAGAACCGTTACTGGCATGACAACTGCTTCCACTGCTTCAAGTGTTACACGTCCCTGGTCAATGAGCCCTTCATGCTACGGGAGAACAACAAGGTTTGGTGTAGCAACTGCACTGCCAAGGAGGATGCGCCCCGGTGTAAGGGCTGCTTCAAGCCCATTATTGCAGGTATGTGTGCCAGGGATACAGCTACTGCTGCTGAGTTCTGCCCGAGGGTGAAACCCCACCAGGGGTTTATCAAGGCATGGAAACTGCTGTTAGGGGTGTGGGCAGTGTAGGGGAAGGTTGGCACACTACAAAATGGTGCAGGTAGTGAAAGGCTGCTTTGCAGTTAGCCCTCATGTGGGTAGCTGGCCCTAGACATTAGACTCAAACCATTCCTACCAAAAGCTTTGCTCTCTATATCAAGGTTCCCTTCTCAGAAAGGCTCTATTTTAAGAAAAATCTAGAAGCAATCTAGCAAATATTTTAAGAAGATCTAGAAGGCCACAGCTAATGGTAGATAGAGAAAGTATGAGCTCATCCCTTGCCCATGTTACAGTTGAATCCTGGGCACAGAGATGGACAGGGCTTGCTGACAGGTACATTACACTGCCTGGGGTCAGTGTTTGTCACACGCCTGAAATTCTCTGTAACAAATTATTCCTGTCTGTTGTAGGAGACCAAAATGTCGAGTACAAGAAGATGGTCTGGCATAAGGACTGTTTCACTTGCAGCCAGTGCAAGCAAGTGATTGGATCTGGGAGCTTCTTCCCCAAGGGTGATGACTTCTACTGTGTCTCCTGCCACGAGCATAAGTTTGCCAAGACCTGTGCTAAATGCAAGAATGTAAGTCCCTCTGCTTTGCACAGGGAGCTGCCAGAACTGGCTCTCTCATGTCTTTAGGAATGGAGAGTAAACCACCCCAGAGATCGTGCTGGAGCTGTAGCAATGCTTGTTTTCCTTCCTTGAGATACTGGTGCAAGCAGCCGGTGGTACAGTAACATGAGCACTAATGGTTCTTGCACACTACAGAACCTGAGCAGGAGCTGTGGGGTTGGTTAGCTGAGCTCTGCTGAAACCAAGTGGGTTCTGGCTTTGCACTTGCTTTGGGGATGGTTTAAGGTCTCTAGTAGGCATTGTGTATTCAAGTAGTAACATGGTGTTTTATAGAACAGCTGTCTTAAGCTAATCAGTTGCAGAAGTTGTCTAACTGCAGAGTCGCTGCAGGTAAAATAACTGTTCTGAAAGCTCCAGGCACAGGATTTCAGGCTAGGGGAATGTGAATGCTGCACCACTGTAACAAAAGCTTTCCAGCACTATGCTCCCTGGCAAACCCTGCCCTCCACCCCATGCCTGCATCACCCTTTTCCCTCCCCACTGATTCTGAAACCTAATCAACTCTTTTGTCTCCCAGCCCATCACTTCTGGAGGCCTCACTTACCAGGAAAAGCCCTGGCATTCTGAGTGTTTCATTTGCTCCAACTGCAAGAAGCCACTGGGCGGGAAGCGCTTCACAGCTGTGGAGGATGAGTTTTACTGCGTCGAGTGCTACAAGGAGTGTGTGGCCAAGAAGTGTGCTGGCTGCAAGAATCCCATCACAGGTATGTTGGATTAAATGCAGTTTGAGGGCGGTGGGTGCTTAAGGTCAGAACAGTGATCCCCAAAGGCAGGCAGCTCTGAGGCTGCTAACACCAGAAGCAGGGCTAGTATCCCAAGCCCAGTCCCAGCAATTTACGTGTGATCCAACTACAGGCTGTGTCCCCTTGCTCCATGGAGCCTGAGTTACTAACTGAGCTCTTCAGCCTCAAACTGGCCTCCTTTTGAAACTTCCCCAGCTAGAACCACTCCCACCTGTACCTCAGTCTGGGAACCTTGTGTCTAATAAAGAACAGTTTTATTGCCCCAAAGTGACATCTGCTTGGACTGCTGATGTATTTTACATGTGACAGTCACTGGATCACAAAGCTAACTATCCTACATTCCCAGCAGGCATGCATTCCATTATGGATTTTAGAGCATGGAGCTGAGCCATGCTCTAAGCATTGAGCCCAACCTCTCCTTGCTCTACACCTCTTTATCTTTCCTTCAGCTCGACTGTTTCCTGGGGAAAAGATCCAAGAGAAAAAGCTTATTGCAGAGACAAGCCCCACAAGGCTTTTGCTAAGAATCATAGCATCATAGAATTGTAGGGGTTGGAAGGGACCTCGAGAGATCATCAGGTCCAACCCCCCTGCCAAAACAGCTCCCCAGGACATATCACTCAGATAGGTGTCCAGATGAGTCTTGAATCTCTCCAGAGAAGGAGACTCCACCACCTCCCTGGGCAGCCTGTCCCAGGGCTCTGGCACCCTCACTAGGGAAAAGTTCCTCCCCATGTTGGTGTGGAACTTCCTAAGCTGCCCCTCTCTCTTTTGCTGTTCAACTGCAGTAACTGAGCAGCAAACAAGGTGGTTCAGTTGCAGTTTTGGGTAGGATTTAAGGCATAAAACTCTGGCTGCTGCACAACAGAAGCAGCACAGGAGGTAGTAAGAATGGGATCTGCTGTTTGGTGGGCTAACCCAGCCAAGGGAAAAGCTACTATCGCCGTCCTATAATTGTTTTCTCTCCTAGCAGGATTTGGAAGAGGAACCAGTGTGGTTAACTACGAAGATGAATCCTGGCACGATTACTGTTTCAAATGCACAAAGTGTGCCCGTGCTCTGGCCAACAAGCGCTTTGTTTGCCATAATGGAAAAATTTACTGTGCTGAGTGTCCCAAACGACTGTAAGGAGCAGAGAGCAACTGCTGTAAAACGGATTGTAGAGCCTTGCTTTCCAAACAGTCCTGGTAAAGGAGCAGGTCCTTTGCATGTTAAGAACTTTAACTTTGTCATTTTAGTATAAAAACTAAAGTAGCTTCAATATACTGGGTTTGATTTGGACGCTCCTGCAAGACAAAAGCATGTAGCGTTGCAACAACCTAACTCTGCTTCCAAGTTAACTCTTAGTGTAAAGGCTGGAAATGCCATTAGATTTAGCATTAGAGATCTGCATACTACATACTCTGCGTGTGGCTTAAGCTAAAACAAAGTGGTTTTAAACTGGTCTGGCAAATGGTTAAGCTTGGCACTTAAATGAAGTGGGTTTGACAAGGCATGCGCCTCCGAAAGGATGTGCAAAGATTGTACCCAGGATCAGAGAGATACATTATTAATGCTTTTACAATACAGGTAACATTATATACATCACACCATTAACAGCAGCTCAATACTAGATACCCTTGCTTACCCTACCAGCACCAAATTCCAGCATGAGTATGGAAAGGCTTCCTAGGACAATGTTTTGGTGGTATGATTTAGCTGCAGTTAAGCTTTCAGAAACTTGTTTTAGTTTTGATTTCTGCACGGTTTGCCCAAAGGTTTTACTCATCAGCTTTTTTTACATCACTCTTACATAAGACTGTCAATATACAATTATTAATCCATTAACAAGAAGTAAATCTTTCAGCTATGACAAAATGCACGTGCATTTAAGAGTGCCTTAAAAAATAGCTCAGGCAACGATAGGTCTCCTATCATGTCAGTGTATGTTTTAAGGTTTAATAAAAGTGAGCTCAGTGCCTGCCTGGAGTTCTACAGTGTGGAATATGATTTTCTTCCTTTTTGCCACCCTACAAGCCTGACACCTCTTATGGCTGAGTACTGAAATCATCCAACACACTGATACTGGCAAAGTCAGGAGTCAGCTGTTCTGCCATAGCACCCTTAAAAATCTGAGGACCAAAGCAATAATTTCCATAAACTAATTGATTTCTTTAATATATAACTGACACAGCACCATCTGCCAAGAACAGCCTGTGTGAAAAAGCCCTTTGGAGAACACACACATAGCCACCAGCCATGCACAGACCTACTGCTGCCCTTCAGCAACCTGAATGCCTGTTTAAGGTGGTTTCTCACAGCAGTGCTTGCTGCCACACAGAAATATTTATCAACTGGATGCTGCTCTAGTCATTCCCTTTTGTTCAGAAGCACCTACCAGAAACAAAGAAACCTTGCAAGAGAAACAAAGGCAGCATCTTGCTGAGTTCCTGACGGTCACTGTGGCCACCGGGCCCCATCAGCCTCACTGTTAGAACAGGAAGATGCCGGTGCTGCGAGTAGAAAGCAAAGGCTTAGAGTGAAAAGCAAGCTAAAGAAACCACCAGTTAGCAACTGGCAGGTAGAAATGCAGCATGATCTGAGGGTGTTAGCACAAATACCTTCCCAACCACACAGCTGCAACTGCCAGAGAGGCTCCCTAGTTCTGGGAACCTGCAGCGAGCAGAAGTTAGAGCAGTACCAGTGTGCGTCTGGAGGCAGGTCAGCAGGGTGAGGGCAGGAGACAAGGTAACGTTCAGCACTGGAGAGATAAAACAATGTTCAACTGCAAAGTTTATTTAACAGCACGCATGTATTTACAGAGAGCTGTAACAGACCACTCAACAAATAATATCAGGACAGAAAAAAAATAATGGCATCTTATTTGTTAGAATGATTGTCTCTGCCAGAACAGAACAGCTATCATACAAAAATACATTTCTCTCTTTACCTAAGGCACTGCTCTAAAGTCTAAACCAGTTCTACCATAATCAGAATAGCAGTAAGAAGGCTGAGGGTTTCTTATTGCATCTGTGGTGTTGAGGAACAAACACATTTAGTGGTTCCAGCAAAACCCATTTGCATTTAACCCCTGAAAACGCAGCTGCCATTTGGATGATTCGTTGGAATCAACGTATCAGCCAATGGTCTACAGAGGATTTGAGACAGCTCTTCTCTAACATCATCACTTACCCAGTGTATCTGTTACAGGAGGTGTAAGAGCAAGACTTCATCGTTACTTTTAGTAGCAATTTTCAGAAGATGCTTAGTTAATCTCTTCATGCTGTAAAATGTGGGTGGGTTTAGGTTAAATAGATTACTTAATACAGGCTTTAGGGGAAGGGGAATACATAGGCAACTTGCAGCCACTGCTATGAAGCTAGAACAGGAACACGTAGAATAATTAACATGAACAAAACATGACTTCAGTGGTCTAATACTGTTATGTACACAATAAAATAATACTTCCATGAGCAGAGATAAATAATTCAAAAGGAAAACATTTTTTAAAAGCATGACAGGTTAAACTGCACTATGTCAGACATACCTAGGTACTCAACATTCTTGCAATATATTAGTGCATTTGCCATAAAAATGTTTGGATGTTTGCCAATAGGTTAAAACACATTAGTGATGCATTTTGCAACAGCCAATACTCTCTGTGTTAGAAAAGAAGGAATTTTTCTTCAAACTTGGAAGATATTCTGAATTTTTCATTTTTAAATAGCACATGAACCAAGTAACAGCATTTTTCTAAAGTGTTACAAAGGGAGTTCAGCTTTAAACACACATTGCACAAGTCTTTTGTGTCACTGAGCCATTTCAGGGCAGAATCTGTCCAGGAGCTAATTGGGGAGCCTCTGGTGGCATGCTGCTGTACTTGATACTGATGGGGAAATTTTAAGTAAGAGACTCAAAGATGTTAACATAAAGTCTGTAAAAGGGAAACAAGCAATAGTTGAACAAGGAAATCTTATCTGACAAGTAGCTAAAAGAATGGAATAGGAACATCAGCACAACAGTTTCCCTGATATGTTTCAAGGTGCAAATCTAGAAGTTTGTCCTCCCTCCCCTGGTGTTTTTTGCAAACTTGAAGATGGATAAAGGTAAACAAGCAGCTTTTCAAAACAAGGCCTTCGGTACTTGATAAAACACTGGATTACTGAAGTGCAATCAGATTATTTCCAGGTCTCTAGTGTTCACAGTTCTGTCCAAAGAGCAAAGAGAAGAAAACATTTAACCATCATGACTGTGTGTATGCCACATATGTCGATCATCACTGTCAGAGTCTATATCCAGGGAGTGAGCTGAGAGCCACATGGTTACTTATAGGCCAAAAATGAGCCCAGTAGCTGCTCTTTTTTATATACAAGTATTAGTTTTCAAAAGTTATATGTATAATTTTTTAGACATAATATGGCTTAATGCTTTCAAGTTCAAAATTAAAAGGCAACACTTTATTCACTGCGATGCTAACACTTTTGATCAGGGCAAAACGTGATCAGCCATATGACATCAAATCCTTCTGTTCCCATGGCCCACACAGCTGTGGCCTCAAGGAAGGTCTCCTTAAGGCTGTGTCCACAGGATAAACTTCACAAGACGCAGAGAGACAGAGGAGACTCAGGAAACAGTTCAGTCTAGAAAAGTGCTACACTTTAATCAAAAAAGTGCTACACATCACTTCAAGATAATGTGGATAGCAAGGCTGTTTTTTCCTGCTACTATTCATTTCAGCTGTGCACACAGCCATTTTTCTCAAGGAAAGAGATCTCCTGCTGTGAGTACATCCCTGTGGGGGTCAGCTCCAACACCAGAGAAGTTTAGTCTTATGTAAACTTGCTTACTGAAGCCTCTCTGACACAGGATGCTCCACTGCATCAGGGTCTGGCTTCTCAAGTACAAGTGGCTTCAGATGCAGCCCTACTTCTTACAGAAGATTCAGGATACTGTGTGTGCGGCTTTACTACTCCAGTAGAATTTAAGGTTGGTGTTACTCCCCTCAGTGAAGTGAAAGACTATTTTGCAGTAAGTAGAGAGGCCAGCTAGTACCTTGCCAGAGCCTGAAGAGACCTCATAAGACCACGCAGGTCAGCATCAGTAAAATACAGGACATGCTTAGGAGTGGAATTTCTTGCCTGCAAAGTTACATCAGACACCTTTTCAGCTGTTAGTATATTCAAAAGTAATGTGCCATTTAAGACATCTTAGAAGAAGCCTAAGAATACAACGGATGGGCTTGTGTGCTGGTAGGAGGTACGGGAGCTTCACAGGGCTCAGCTGTGTCTTTGGAAGAGCCTTAGCATCCCACCTTAGCTGCTGTCTAGAGCAAGTCCCTAAAAAGCCATCAGCTGGTGACTCCTTTTGACAGAACGCAAGTTATAAGCACTAAAGAAAGAGCTTTCCCTCCAGTCTATGCATTGGAAAAAGTGCCTTGGAAGGAAGAAGCTGAAGTTAAGGCAAGGAGAGTAAAATGCAAGGAAGTTAATTATCTAGGCCAGAGGAAGAGACAGGAAAATCAGCTTGGATTACCTGATGAAGCATCTATAGGTTTGGTCAATGAATTCACTGCACCATCTTCCTCAAAAGCCAATTTGGGACTAGAAGGTGTTGTAGCAGCATCATTCAAGTTTTCATTACAGTTACCAGCAGAGATGTTGTCTGAGGTCAGTTTGGTTGACTTGGAATGTACTCCAACGTCGATAAACTCCTCAAAAGTCCAGGAGCCAGATTTTCCATTCAGGTTCTGAATAAGTCCAACTGTATGATCAGCTTCATTCACACCCAACTTCACCGAGTCATCAATAACCATTTCTTTTGCAGGATGGCTGGGGGGGGGGATGAAAAAAAGAATGGATCCTTGTGTTACAGCATCTGGATGCTTAACCTTTAGATTCATTACAGGAGAGCCAATTAGCAGCTGGCATACTTTGCAAACTGCTAAGTATCCTGAAGGGCATTCCTAGACAAGCCTCTCCAGCTGCCATGTAGGATCTCCCCTCCCAGAGCCCATGAAGAAGAACGACTCACTACCCTAACGACTTTCAGGTAAGGTCCAGCTCCCAAAATTTGATATAAGAAAGGAAGAAGTTTGAAGTCTGCAGCATTAAAACCTTAGAGGCATGTGTTTTTTCCTTTCTTTCTCCAGTTTGAAGACTTTCAAAACACAAAACTTACCCTCAGAAAACCAGCAATATTTAAACCAGATACAAAATCTAAAGCCAAATCACAGTGATCAATTTTCATTCATTCTTAGGAAAATCATGAAAACATCTTTATATTCCATCACTGGAAGGATGAGATGAATTTATCATCACTTTAAAAGAAGAGTTCACAATGTCAAATCTAAGTCATTAGCATTTAGATGAGCAAGTGGAACAAACATCAGAGGACAGATTTTCCAGTAGTAGATGGAAATGCTTCATGTTCAAAAAGATAAAATTTGAAATACTAAGAAAAAAATAAATTTCCCATCCCAGGACGCTTTTGTGCTGTTATCTGGTGTTCCAATGCAAGTGAGACTGTTCTAGAGCTTTCTAGAGGTTAGTCTTCCTTTTTGATGTGGTTGTCCCCCCTCTAATTTGATGTTATAAGGAGAACTGCTACTCTTCATGGGCAACACTAGTTGCTGGCTGTGTGTCTCAGTTCTTAGCAGAGCCAGTGCTGCTAACGTGGTGCCATCTAAGCAAGCAGTTAGCCTGAACTAACTGCCTCTGTGAAACACTGAACTGACAGTATGCACACACCACGTGCCTGGAGCACACCAGAGGCGCACCACAAAGCTCGCGGGGTGCAGCATCTGCTGCACTGCTACATACAGTGCTAAATTTAATTTAACCATGGAGAGGGATTTCTTGTGTGGTGGGTAATGGTTCTGCCAGTCAAGGAGCCACCTACACAGACTCACCTGGAATCCTTTAGTTCAGTCACAAGTAGAGACCCCTCGTCCCTTTTCACATCGCCTCCGTTCATAAACACTTCTCCGGCCTCCAACTCTGACACTTCTTGTTCGTCAGGCTCAGCAGGGATCAAGCTACACACAGTCTCTGAACAGCCCTCTGCCTCCCCCTTGGCACCTGGGGGCAAGTCGATGCCATTCAGCTTTCCTGAACACAGGGTGGGGAGAGAGGAAGACAGAAGGAAAAGAGCTCCAGTAACAGAACTGCTGTTGTAAATGAATAAACCACAAGGGCCAAAATGACCTTTCCTAGCCAAGACCTGAGGCTTTGATAGAATAATTTCTTGACAGACAAGCTGCCTAAAACAACGTGAAATTTGATTTCCATCTTTAAAAATACACCTGTAAAATGAAAGCCTCCTGCCTGCATTTCATTCTCAAATAATTTGTGTGTTTAATAATTTTGATTGTCTCCTGTGGTATGGAACCAGGCAATGATCTACTCTGCTCAGAGCCTCCCTGGCATTTCTGGAGCTGTGCCTCTCACCATCGCAGTGTCATTAAGTGATTGCCATTTTTAACAACACATAAACCTCACCGAGACGCTGACTGCCACTTAGACCCCACTCACCAAATTCCCTTACCTGGTTGATCAGTCTTCTCAAGAGCCAACTCCTCTTCCTCTTCAATATCCTCTCCCTCAATAGTCTCGGAGACAGACTTCCCTTCGTTCTGCAACTGAATGGCCGGAGTGTTACTCGGAATAAGCCGCTACCATCTAGTGTTTCACAAACAGTTCAATCACAGCTCCCATGCAGGATGACTCAGTCAGGTCACCCAGCAGCACTCACCCACTCTGCAGAGCCAGAGCTTGTAACAGAATGTGTGGAGCCTATGAACTATTGGAATTCTCCCTTATTCTATCACAGCACGTGCAAAATATTTATTGATTTTCAGCTATCTGAAGACTTTGGTCTTTGGATGTTCAGAGAACAAAGACTACCCCCTCAATCTAATCTACATAACTTACCACAAACCTTGGGTCACTACAGTAACAAAAATACATCCAGTTTACTATATAGATCCAGGGAACATCCAAGATTTGCTTTAATCAAACAAATGAAGCCAGGAATTTAAGTTTCCTGGGGAAAAACAGCCCCAGTGGAACGTACACAGTTTAAAAAAAGTGACACCAAAAATCCATTCCTAACCAGTGTTTTTTAACCACTCTGCACACAGTAACACCAGATCACACCATTTCTATATGCCTTGAACAAAAGTGCAAAGATTCCTGGTTGGCACAAGCCAAGCAGAAGGAGGCGTGCAAGGGGAAGCTACTGAGCCTTATTCTGGCACACCAGAATTTGTGCTTCAAGTGGAAGCCAGTTTTGTAAGGATCAGAGGAAGACAGGATACTCAGGAAAGCCTTCTCTCAGAGAGGCCTGTTCTGTCATTATACAGATCCAAACAAGTACCTTGGATTCGTTTTGATCCGATTTCCGCGTTCTTTTCATTATTTCTTCAATTCTCTGTTAAAAGAGGGAAAGTATTTGCTGTGACATACAGACCTTTATAATTCAGGTTTAAATTTTGATCAATCATTATGTATTTTCCCATTTCATATACTACTTTTATTACTGTTTTTAAAGCTCACAACCCATAGCCAGCTTTTTTTAAAGAACACACTACTATTTAAATGCATCCAAGCCCACATTCACTTTCACACCTCCACCACGGCTTTAGGCTGAGAAACTTCCCTGCTTTCCAAGCAGCATACCTTCTTTCTTTCCAGCCTTTCCTGCATGTTTTGCTGCATAATTCTCTCTCTTTCCAGCCGCTGTCTTTCAGCCTCTTCTTGGGCTTTTGCTTCAGCTTCTTCTCTCTGAAAATAAAACCAAAATGAACAGAGCACCCAGGGCACAACTCATCTCCAGAAGTTAAAAGCAGAACTGTTAGAAAGATTTTAATACAACACAGACAGGAATATCAGACAATTGCTATTTAGTATTACCATACATCGCAGCTAAATGCCAACTGCACAGCTACTGACATGAAATATACATTGACTATGACATTCAGAATCTAATCTGAGAAGAAAAATGATGTGTGCGTGGCTATACTGTGGTCATGCAAATGTTCTGGATGTTTCTGAGGTACATGGGGTTCAAACTATACTTTAGGTTGAGGATTTGTCTAAGAGTGATAGTTTATAAAGCACCCAGACAGCAATGAAATGCTAAACGCAGCGAGGTTAACTTAAAAATCTCAGCAGTCAGGTATGGACTACCAATGGACTTGGTAGTCAGCATCTCCTGTTTCTTCTACACCAGAGAATTCTTTTCCAGTATGACTGGAAAGAAGACAGAAGCATAGTTCATGCTCTGAGCAATTGTTAAAAACTTAAACAAGCTTTTAAAGAAATGTTCAGACATGTGTCAGTGCTATCCATAAGGTACAGCTCTTCACACACAAAGGTGTTCATCACGAATCTCATTTAAAGAAAGCCCATTTTCTGTAAAACAGGTGCCTCTGGTTTGAGGGGTACACATACCAGCTGTAGAACACTATCTATCTTTCTTTTAAAGCAATCAGAGCAAGTCAGGTGAGTTCACAGACAGACCACCTCTGATAAAGTGGGCTCAGTACAAATATTTTACGTATGCAAAATACCATCCCAGGTGGCTAGAAAGAAATCTGCTTCTTCTGCCTCATGCCTGAATTCATCAATTGTTAAAAAAACCCAAACCACAAACCTCACATAGACTAGGGCAAGGGGAGGACTTCAAGACATTCTCAAATCCATCTAGGACAGGATGAACTCCACTTTCCCTCATTCCTGACGTATTTGTCAAAAACGTCCTGTGTGAAGGAAAATCAAAGACAACCCCCTACAAACAAACAGACCTGGTGTTGAAGCTCTGCAAGTTTTTCCTGCTCTTCCTGTTCTCTTCGGATCTTCTCCTCTTCAGCCTGTCTTTGTTGTTCTTCATAAGCCAGTCTCTGTTCTTCCTCCTGTCTGCGGAGCTCCTCCTCCCGCCGGGCTTTCTCCTCAATTGCTCTCTTGGCCATTTCTTCTTCTCTGATTCTGGTGTTTTCCAAGATACAAAATACCAACTGGATGTTTATTTCTTTAAACATGTGCAGGCATGAGACTGACCAGGAAAGTGAGAATGTTCTAAGTCATAGAATCGCAGAATCAGAGCATACACTGAGTTGGAAGGGACTCATAAGGATCATCAAGTCCAACTGATTAAGTCATAGAATAACTGTTTAAAGCTAATTTCTGGTGTGAATTTACAAATGTCACCATCCAGACCCTTCAGGAAAAAGCAGAGTAACTTGGAAGACACTATCCATGCCTACATAACTGTTCTTCACTGATGGCAGTGAAGCTCCAATAATGGAATGTTTGACTGAGGACTGGATTAAGTGACAACTAATAAATACCACCTGCTCCCATGACATCAATGAAGCTCTCAATTACTGTCAAACATAAATATAGTTGGGTTTTCTAAAAGCCTGTTTCTTCTACAGTCCAAATTCCAGATACACTGGAGGTGAAGGCTATCAGATCATGTGGATGTACATAACAGATCTGACAACATCGTGTTTCTGATGAAATGTCTGTAGTGACTACGTGCAACTTTGGGACACCTTATAGCCATGAGTGGAAACCAGACAAAATCTAATGTTCTGCAATGTTCACTGGGGCACAGACAGGCAAGCCTTGATCTGGAATAAAGCTGGTCAGCACACAGTTAATTATTATTAGTAACTTTTATGCAGTGAACCAAATGTACACTGGTTTATCACCCTGAGTTACTTGGCTGCAACATCTCTGATCCAGATTTAGGATCACTAATGTGAGATTTAATATACCATCAAACCACCGTCTGAGTTCATCAAAGGGAAGTTAAATACTGAGAGGTTGACTGTTTCAACACACCAAAACAAATACAAGTGGTATTAAAAGCACATGCTAGTTTTAAAACAAAAGCACCAGTGGTGACTGGAAAGAAAAAGCAACAGTGATTTGCACAGGGACCGTGCATGACATATGACATGATATACAGGTTAATGATACACACAGCAACCTGTCCCATCCCAAATGGTGCTAGTGCCTGTCTCTGTGCTTCAGGAACTGCAAAGCCATTTACAGGATCTTAAATTAATGCTCAGGAACATACACAGCTGAAGTGTCTACTCCAATCACACCCCAGCACCAAAAGCATCCTTTCCTTCTGCTGAATCATTACCTTTCCTCTTCCTGTCTCTGAATTCTTTCCTGGTCTTCACGCTCTCTCTGCTCTCGCGCTAGACGTCGTTTCTCTGCCAAGATTTTAGCAGCTTCTTCAGCTGTGGTGGTCCCTGCTACTGTTTTGCTACCTGATTCTGCAAAGGTTAAAAGAAACTGCTGTTAAAAAAACACCCAGTAAACTAAAATTAAGAAAGATGTTATCACTGTGAGATGAGATTTTTCCTTTAGCAGCTGACCCGATCTTTCCAATCAGCGCTCATCACTCAGGATGTATATACCCTGTACCTAAAGGCCCACAAGAGACAAAGGGGAGTCGTAAAGAGATGCAGAGTCACAGCATCTCACTGACACTGCAGTAAAACCAACTCATTTCAACTACACTGACCCATCCAATCACCCCAGTACTTAAACATTACTAAAAAGACACATAGATTCTCTAACACTTAAAAGAAAATTGAAGACAATATTGCTTTAGGAAATGTACTTAACTTCCTTCTAATAAAACTGAATGCACCTGATCTTAAAGTGGAAATATTAGATTTTTGACTTCTCTTGTTTCATAGCATTAGTATTCATGCCTTTCCATGTACAGAGTATGTTAGGGTGCAAGTAACGACCTGAGGGCACATACTAATGACTTCAGTAATACCATATTTCTATACATTTTAGCAACAAATCAATTCCCAATTTTCAGGGACATCAAAGCAGCTCCAACCACTGGGTTAGTAGATATCTGTACAGTCCTGCAGTTTGTTTCTTCATGTTGTGCTATGGTCAGAGATATTATAAATTAAATACTGTAATTTAAAAAAAATATATATTATAACATTGGAGGAAAAAACCCACTATTGCTGTCCAGCTGCTCTCAATATATATTGAAATAATTTTTATTAAGTTATTCCCATTCTCTAGAAATCTTGCTGCTTGAATATGGGTAAAGACCATCTGAATATCCAGAGAACTAGCTCTTGGTGTCAAAGAGCATCCTAATGCAAGGACCCACCTTTCTTCTTTTCAGTATTTCACAGATCAGCACATAAATGCTTGCTTAACATTTATAAATAAGCCTTCAAGCCAACTTAATTTTAATCAACAATGACATCAGGGTTTCATCAGTTATTTTGCTTGTGACCTAAGGAGAAGTTAATTCAAAACACAATGCTGTCATTAGGGACTTTAATACCCGAAAAGCTGCTTAAGCCCCATGGACATGTAATCACTACCTGCAGCTCTAGGGCATCATTACACAGTACACCCATAGCAGCTCAATCGTGGCAGTGCTCTGTGTCTAAAAACTGTTCTGGGGTCCCTGTGGAAAACACAGAGTGCAGTCACAGAGGAATTTTCTAAAATTTATCCAACATTGAAGCAGCAGCACCTCCCCAGGACACACACTGCTGATCTGAACAACAAATGCAGCCATGGTGGTACGATGAAGAATCAGCCATGACACTTCCAAACTCGAACTTAGTCAAAAGAGCAGTTGGAAGAACCATTCACAGGACCTGCCTACTCCATCCCTGCACATACTAAATGCTTTTAGTCCTATATTTTGCCTTTTTTTTCTTTACATTTTTAAGAAAAGGTGGGAGGTTTCATTTACTGTTGCCAGTATACAAATCAAAATCAAAATGTGTTGCTTCTCCTCTGCCACTAGAGTGTCTTGTCAGTTTAGACTAGTCACTTCTTACAGCAGAAGCCATCTCCTGTTACACGCTGTGCAGCAGCCAAAGCAGCAGTCCCATTTTAACACTCCCAGCATTTCAGTCGTATAAGAATTGGCTGACATATAATATCTGGTTTAACTTACTTCTCCCCCTTCAAAATTAAATGTAAAGAAGACAATCCTCAGCAAGAATCCTAAAGGTTTTAGGCTTTCAGGTTGCAGGTTGTACGGTTATACCATAACAACAGCTTGAAATACAGTGAATGTTGGTATTGAAACTGATAGAAGAAAATTAGCCTTTATGATTCAGAGCACTGCAGATATGGAAACAACAGGGTGCATAAAGCCAAAAGAACGTTGGAGATCTTAAGTCTATGGGGGATCTTCCCATTGCATTTTCGCTTCTGAGGCTTTACTGATGCTTTCCATATGGTTGCTTCAGTAATGCTTTCATCTCCATGCACCCCTTGTGCAGTTTATTTCCAAAGGACAGGACATGGGACTTCCCAAGATCACTGCTAACATGCCTTAAGAAGATTCCTCCAGCATTTTATACTCAGATCCATTTTTACTGTGCTCTCACAGTTGTTCTACATAAGAACTGTCTTTTTCTCAAAGAACCTTTTAGTGATGTAAAGGGGAGAGGGAAATAGGCAAGAACAATTGCAAAATGCACCTGCAGGGCTGAAAGGTGATTTGCTGGCCTTATTTAATTCTAGCCTGTGGTTTTAAGAGCAAAGAGGTACTATTAAGACACCTGCGGCCCTTAGGAATACAGCCTGTCTTTAGGGAGTTCCTTTTCAGCAATATTTGGTTGCCAACTGAACAGGAAGGATGCAGAAGGTCTGCAAGTGGTGAAGAGGTGGAAGTTGAACCTCCTCTTTTCTTCCCATTTAATATCTTTTTTAGAAGGTAGAGAAGAACATTACACAGATCTGCTGTGTGAGGAGAAGCTGGTGTCAGTTCCTTCCCGACTGTTATTGTCCTGTTTGACAGGGAGAAAATAAACATGCTTGTGTCATAGCATTAGTTGGATGGAGGGAAGATTCCAACTCATATTGAGGCAAATAATTTATTCACAATTCATCTAAAAAACATATTCTAAAGCCTTCACTACCCAGGTACAAAAAAGTGAGGCTCCATGATAGTTTATTACCTATCACCATGCATAAGATGAGAGCTCATGAAGGAGCACTTCTTATGCTTTAAGTTGAAACAAGCCTTTTAACTCTCAGAGAAGCTGCAAAAGGCTGCTGCCAGAAATGACAACTGCTTCAAGTCACTGAAAACCAGAAAGTGTCTTATTGCAGAAGAATGTATTTTAGCAGGAAGACAGGAAAAAAAACCCAAGACAAAAACTTGACTGCTCCCTGTCAGCAATGGGCAATCAAGTTTAGTTTGAGGGTGAAGAGATGGTATGAAGATACAAGTCCACAAAGCAGAAATTAGGTTGAACCTGCAAGACCTAGAGACTGCTCTGCCACATGCCATTCGCTGGTGCACTTTGACTTCAGCAGCTGTCTGGAATATGGTATTGCTCCAACCCACGGTGTGAACAGATGTGAGAAGTGAAAGCTGCTTTGAAAGCTGAAAGCAACTTTTTCTTTTGAAGAACAAAGACTTTTGCCTCACTTAGCAATACTGCAGTGTCCCACAACATTCAAGGAGATAAATCATCTCTAGGGTGAAGAACATGGCAGCTATTTATCCTGTACATGTCAGTGAAAAAGAGCTTCACCACAGCCATTATGACTCTCTCCAAAGACAACTAGATTGGGCGTTAGCAATAGACTAAAAAGGTAACAGATAAACTGGGTCACTGCAGTTCCAGAAGTCAGTGTGGAGAGAAGACAGGTGGGGCATCCAAGGAACATGGACAGGTGTTCTTGGTACAGAACAACTGGAAGATACAGAAATAGGCATGCAAGACGTTTATCACAGTAATGCAGCACATCAAGGGATGGACATTCTGACTGCAGAGATGAACAACGTGACACTGAAGATGGATGTGCAACTTCATTGAGGCATCCACATTTGACCACAACATCCAGGCTTCCTCCTACAGGAATCGGGCTGAAAGAACTGCACTGTAAATGAGTTCTTCAGCCAACTGCCACCATTTCACATCCAACACTGGGCAGGGTCAGGAAGAGCCTCAGAAATCACAGACAGCTGCAGCAGATAAGGAATGCACAAGAGGAACTGTACATGCAGTAATGTGCGTCGAGCATATGTTCCCACTTACCTTGTGTCTGAAGGATTTCTACTCAGTACTGCCCACTGGCTGCAGTTTAAACTCCAGAGATCCCTCCTTTTCCTGTTAAGTCTCCCCTAAGTCTTCTCCACAGAGAAGTGCCTGCCAGACCCCATCAGAAGCCTCTCCCAGATTCTGTTCTGGAGATGGCATTCTTCTGGTAAGAGGCTGTGCTCAGCAGAACTAAAAGGACTGGGGAGACTACTTCTTTATCTGGTATATGGCTCTCCTTAAACTACCAAGATAATGTCTTAGTGTGACTTGTAAACCAACCACTTTTTCCTGAGGCATCAATGATTATACATTCACTGGAATCAAAACTGAGGCAGCCTTCTAGCTGTGCAAAAGCTGGCGCTCAGACTGTGATGACTAAGAGCTGATTTCTTGCCCCAAGCACGTCCCTACACAAGCAATTTTAAGAGCAACGAACCGGACTGAGAGACCTCTGCATAGTTTACCTACTGACTTTGCAAACTTAAGCTAGGCAAATAGGATTTCTGCTTTTTGTAATATTATAGTATGAACAATAATATTGAAAGCTCTGGACTTACGTATTCAAGTCAAATAAATGGATTATTGCACTCAAATCCATACCCAAAAGTCATATATAACATAAGTTAATTGTATTGTTCATCAGCAATGAACAGCTCATGCTTTAAAGCAGCTTATATTCCAGCAGTCTGCCTCATGGATGAATTATTTCACTAGTCCTCTCACACTGGAGACATCTTGAATATCAGCGCATCAGTCACAGGGAAACACTCACCTTCTTTGGTCTTTGTGCTAGCTGCTACCGCATCCTTGTCTAAGGCTGGTGAAGCACCTTGTTCTTGCCCTGTTCCTTCTGTGCTCTTGTCCTTTGGTTTGCTCTCTGCTTCAGTTTTCTTTTTGGTAATGTTTAGAACACCTGGTGTGAGAGGTTGCCGTTGGATGGGTGCCGGTTTAGAGACTGGAGTAGGAGATGGTGGCCTTTGTTTTGACACACTAGGTGAAGGTGGGCGAGTCTTATGTCTGTTGAAATAAAGAATATTCTTCAGGTCTAACACTGAAAACCTCAAACACACCAAACTGAGGGCAGCAGTTTACTTAGTTTACATTATAGACCTCACTTTTAAAAATAAATCCACAGACAAACTACTGGTACCTCCCTCATAAAACTCAAGCACACGATTCCAAAATACCCATGGCACCTGGACTCGCTACTTGTGGGCTAACATCAGACCAAGTGTGCTAGCCCAGACCTCCATTTACTCCACATCACAACCCAGTGATTCCAATCTAAGAAACTTCCTACAACAATACAGGCAGATCAGATTCAGAAGCTTGCATGCTTCCTGCTGGCACAGGCTATACAGAAAAGCAGGGTGTATATTCTGTCTGCATAAGAGAGACAAAGGTTCAAACAATCCCTACTGCAGAAAAGAGAAATCGGATCAAAAGCGGAGTCCTCATGTATATAAACATGCATAACACAGGTCACCCATGTGCTAACAGCACAGCTGTCTGAGGCAGGAAGCTGCCTTCATTTTGGTCTGAGCAGAAGGTGGTATTTAAGCTGGATCCATACCTAACTGCAGAAGGTGATGGAGGCCGCTTCACCAGATTAGCAGGAGAAGGGGATCTTCTACGGGCAGACACAGATGGTGAGGGAGGGCGTCTCAAACCAGAACCTGGGGATGGTTTTTCTGTCTCTGATTTCTAAGATACATAAACACAAAATAACACTCACTCTCCAGCATACTTTACTGAAGGAGGAGCTGCTACCACAACAAGCATACAACTTCCCAACCAGATGTACTTAACGCTTCCTCTATGTTCCAAAACACAGACCCAGTCAGTATGTTACCCAAGTTAAACTTTGGGAACCCTAAGCAGCAAACAGCATGCCTTGGAGATACCAGAAAGATCACAGACCATAAAACCCCAATTTGATTCCCACTATTGTGTTTTTGAAGCAAATACTACTGGATATTTCAATAAACAAGGAAACTGTTGAAACAGGATCCCATCCGGAGCTCCTCCAACTCTTCCCTCCCCCCCACCATTAACACAAACCCAATTCCTGTGTATCTTCCAACAAACCTGGGTAGAATCTGGTGAACTTGCATCAGGTGAAGACACAGAGGACTTCAATCTGTCGATGCTACGACTGCGCACGGGCACTTTAGGAGCTGGGACTGGGGAATTGATGGAACTGGCTGAAGCTGAACGAGGACAGAGGTGAGATTCTATAAAAGTTAGGAATTTGGCAAGACAAAACGAGAACCAAGTGCACAGCATAAGAACAGGAGAAAAAGAAGAGGGAGAAAGGAGAGAAAGAAAGATTGTGTGTGTTAGAAACCATACAGAGAAACACCACAGGCAGTGCACATTGCAATGGGTCATGGACACAGACACCACCACCACACGATTAGTACTTTGGAAGCAAAGCACCAAGAATAAAACCATTCTGAAAGCAGCAGCCTGGAGTAAATAAAAATAAAATGCTTTTCCAAACATCACCTAAATTCGAATGACACCAGTGTTTCTTTTAGTCAGGCTGCATCTCATCACAAATATTTCAATTTTAATGGCTTAGCATCTTTCTTTACAAGTCCTCCATGACAGGTTCAAATTTTAAGCAGGTTTCCTCCTTGAGTAGCACTACATCAGGAATCTGAGCACTACTTTATAAACTTTTATTGTGAAATAAGCAGTAGTGCAACACTTTCTACTTTCCCCCTCTGACCCCTTTATTACTATGTATGTGTGCCCTTCATCTGCATTAAAAAAAAGGTATCAAAAGAGGCAGTGTGAAAGAAATCTATCAAGACAAAAGGGCCAACTGTTAAACTAAAAACCTTTCACAATGAGAATGTCAATCTCTTCACACATTAGATATTGGAAGAAATTGTATCTTCTGATTACTATTTCCACTAACACAGTCATAGATGGATAACCAGACATAGATGGAAAAGTTTACTTCTGAAGCTAGATACTGAAATTTTCTACAGTCTGAATAAACTGTGACAGATGGCAGCACTTCATTTTGTAACTTTATGGAAAATACATTTTATTTTTGTATTTACAGCATTTGTGCAAGGAGAACTGCATTCTGTTTGTGCATGGTTTGTGCTGAAGCACAGGTAATGTTTCTATTGAAATGAAGCAAGTAACTGTTAAGTAAACTGACAAGCTGACTTTAATCCAGCAGTAGTGAATAAGTCACATGCTGTCAGTAACAGTGAAAAAGATGGTATTTCCCCACATGACATTAACTGAAATATTCATGGTAAAAATAAAAAGTGGCACATAAACAGGCGTGCAAAAACATGACTACAAACCAAAAATGTAAAAACTGATCATTACACAAGGGGAGCAGTGTAGAAATGTCACCATTACCAGCAAGGACCAAGTTAAGTGCCACAAGATAAAAAAAGGAAAAAAAAAGATGGAAGAAACATACTTAAGAGGAAACAAGCAAAACTGGGAACACAAGTTGTAAGGTAAGAAAGGAGAAAGGACTCCACATCGGTTCCAGGTACACATTTGCTGGGCCATTCTTATAACCAGTAACAATTACAGGACACGTGGGATGCAGCAAGGGTTTGCCCATGATGCAGAGGTTGCTGCTGGTACTAAGCTGAGTCTCAGTGTAGGTGCATCAGCTCAGTCTGAACCAATATGGATTTCCCTGAGCCAGCCAGGGTTTCTCTACTTCCCCTTCTAGCATGCCTCTACCTCTTCGACCAAGCAGCCTGAGGGAAGCCAGCTCAGGCTGCTCTACACTTGGTATTAAGATAACCCCTTTGTCGTGTTAATACTGGAGTTTCTCCCCCTAAAGAAATTTAGGCTTTGCACTTATTCCTTCCAGTCTCCTTTGAAATGACATGTTTCTTTGGGGCTTTTCCCCCTTCATTTTCTAGCACTGTTCTCTGAACAGTAAGCCTCAGATTCGCTTGAGGGCACAACCAAATGCAGGTCTGTGTCAACAAAACAAAGCACAAAACTTAAAACAAACATCAGCATCTGGTTCTCTGCAGAACAAATCCACTGGCACTGGAGTTTAAAAGCCAGCATTATTCTATAGCTTGGCTATTATTCTATGGTTTGGTTACTACTGACCAAAAAATATACTGGGTGAGTAATATCACACATAACCATGTATTAACTGATTCATACCTAAGTGTAGCACAGTTAGTGACTATCATGCAAATTCTTACTTGAGGAGCAACTGCATAAAACTTTGAGGCTTTGCTGCCCTCCTGTTACCTGAGGGATCCTGTCCATCAGCCGATAGTGTAGCAGCACTTTTACTCCTAGCTAAGGAGGCCTGTGTGGGGGCGAGGAGGCGACTGATTACGCTACTGTCCAGAGGACTGAGCTGGGAGCGACGAGCTAAATGATGGGAACAAACCAAAAAGGATCCAACATGAAATCGTATCATGGAAAAGACAAGCAGTACAAAGCAAAGGAAGACTGTCAGCACTGTTGCAAATCGGTAACAGTTATGGGAGAAAAATACTGAAGTCATGGAGAGGGAAATCCCAAATAAAAAGCACAGAAGGGTTAAACGTTGCAACCTCTGATGTTGCATTTCTTGTCCTTGCCTTGCTTAAAGCTAATCATTTTAATGTGCAAAGACTGGCACGTGGACAGCAGAGATGAATGCTGAAGTCAGTCAAAGTATGAATAGTCTTTGACCCAGCTCTTGCAGAGCTATGTTCTCTGGATTGTAGGAAAGGCTGTTCTGACATAATAAACAGAAGGCTTGCAAGTCAAAGCGAAAAGGTTATCATCAGGCACCTTTTGCACACACAAATTCACACCACCAGCACCCATCAGCCTCCCATACAGGAAAGATTCTGAAGCAGAAGATAATTTCCACCGTTGGCAATAGCTTCTAAAAAGGAAAGTTTCAGAATTGTTAAGGGGAAAAACGTGCTAGGAAAGTTGCTAGTCTTCAGCTTGAGGAAGAGTTCCTAGAAAAGAGGTTAACTATAACCCAGTGGGGAATACACAGACCAAGAGACAGAAGTAAGAACAGGTTTCTTTCTTCATTTGCATGCACAAAGTTTGGGCCAGCAACAGAAAAATCACTTTTAAACTCAGTAATGAAAGAGTTTGAAAAAAAAAAAGGTAAGAATTAACTAAGAAGTGAACAGATCAGTGGCATTTTTACCATATTTTTCATTTAAACCTACCAACTTTCAAATCTCTCTCACAAACATACTTTCCTATCTATTTACAGTGCCATTTAACAAAGTCAAAAGTCCTTCTTAAAGGATTTCTTTTTTGACAAAGGGAGAAATTTAACCTTCACCATTTACAATTTTATCTTTACCACTGTGTAACTAAAAAGCTACTAAAAAGTCCTAAAAATTCAAGATGCAAGGAAACTAATGAAAATAAGCCTACCCAGACTTTACTATGAATGGCTTTAAAGAGAAATAGTCAGCTTTATTAAACAACCACCTGGTTTTTCTTCCTTTTTCACTTTTTCTAGTTCTGGAGAGGATTGGGGTTTACTACTCATTCTACTCAAAGATGTGCTCCTCTTCTTTTCTGTTCCTCCTAGAGACCAAGTGCAAGGAAAATTATTTTTAACATGATTTTTTATAAATATATATATGTTTTTCTGACCTGCCATTCCCATGCTTTGCTTTTGCCAATCAGCTAAAACCACCAATCTGTAGTTACCAAGAACTATTTTCTCATGAGGTAAATGGTTTGGCTACCATTTGTCTATTCTTCCCCCTCCCCCACCTTCCACTTTTCAGAGGAATAAAGCTGGTTTATAGTCACAGTTACCCAATACCTGGCACTGCAATGTGCATAACAGTATTTATGCCACAGTGCATGGAGCTCTCAGGCAAAAGCCTGAGTAAAAACATTTATAACAAAACCAGGACACGCTTTAAAGTCAACTTCAAATATCCCATTTACTGCCTCCCACTTCTCAAAACAAACTGGCTTCTAGCACCTTTCTGTTCCACCTGTGAACCTTTGAGTGCTGACTGCTGAGAATGTAGAGGAACTTTGTTATTCAGTCTGTTTAATGAGGCACTTCTCTTTGTGGTACCTGGAAGTGAAAGCGCATGGATTAATTATGTTGAAAAGCCTAGAAGTCCCCTCCAACACCTGCCCCACTTCCCTATGATACAGAAGAGTAATTAAGTCACTTTACAGTATGAATCCTTCAGAAGCAGGAAAACTGGATCAGGGAAGAATTGCTCTCTATAAAGCATTACTGCTTGTATTCCTGTATGTTACTGCTCATAGCAGCTGGATGCTGGTCTCAACAGACTTCTTGCTTGACCTACCAAGGCCATCTGCATAAGCCTTTTAAAATAAGCAAATAGTTTAAAAAGGCCACTTCTCACATTCTGTATGAGTAAGAGCAAACTCAGAATTAACACAGAACACAGCTGATGAAATACTTCACTGATCCAGGGACAGGCATCTTCCTCTCATTTCCACATTCTGCTCCTCCACCTTCCCAAGGCACATGCACAGGGCAGAAACAAGTCTGGGTAATTCTCCAACTGTATTTTCTTTTGCCTGAATTTAGCTATCTTTTACCAAACAGCTATTTCCTGTGAGTGCCAGATCAAGCAGAATTGTTCTAGTTTGCTGGGGTGATTTAAAGCAGTCAGTTGACCTCTACATCCTGACCTTGCACATCAGCTGAGTCCTGTCCAAGCTCTGTGTATTTCAGGCCACCTGAGAATATTTCCTCCACAGTAAGCAAGGATTCACAAAGGATTCCAAGGTATGACAGCAAGTTTGAAAGCAATCTCAATTACTTGATAATTAGTGACTTCCTTTATTAGCAGCTTAATTAGTACTTTACAGCCCTGTTTCTGACTCATACTTAAGAGCTGAACCCTGCAGATAGGTTATGTATCATTTTAAATCACAAGCAACCTCCAGTGACTCAGAGCCCCTGCAGCTAAGCCAGTGGAGATACATTCAGTGATTCTCTTTCCAGGCATACAGTGTACAAGTTCTCCTGCTGCATCACCTTCTAACATGAATCAGAAACATCCCTGTTAGCTGTGTCCATGTTTGGGATTCTTCTAGCACAGCTCATTTGATCAAAGATTATAAGAACAGTGCAGACTTAGTTGTGCTTGTTCTTGTATTAAACAGCCCTTAGGTTATTCATGCTTTTTATAATTTTTGGGGAAAACCCCAACATTTGGGATACAGGCAGTCTACTGTGAAACACTGGGAAGATTTCCCATAAGGAAATCTTTTACCAAACCAAACCTTTTCCCCTAAGGAAATCTCAGGCTAAACCAAGTTGAAATGTGCTCATGCAAATAACATATTTTTCTTAACGAGGAGATTAGGACAATTCTTTGTGTTTCAATATTTGGGGGGTTTTTTTGGAGAAGGCAGATTGCTGAGATTTACAGCCTGTGTTGGGATGGGGCACAAGAGACTCACGTGTACATGGTTACCAGAGAGTGGGAAAACCAGGCATCTCTACAGCCCTGTTAAGAGTAGTTGCATGATGCACATTTTAAACATGACATGTTGCAGTGAGGTGCTTCATCCACCCCAAAGATGCAATTCAAAATGAGACTGGAAGCCTCAGAAATTGGTAGACAATCTCTAGAGTGTAAATACACAGAAACCCTTAAAATTAAAGAAATAGTTGGCTTCCAGGCCATTTCTACTCTTCAGTAGCTGTTGGCACAGTAAGCAACCCAGAATGTTTGCAAGCAGTGCTGTGCACTAACAGTTTAAGAAACCTGCCATTTGAGTGTCAAGATCACAGTAATTTATTGGGCTAAGAAACAGTGTCAGAGCTGCACACTATGGCTACAATCATGCTAGAATTCAAACCAAAACAATCTCCCACCCAAAAATTTTCCAAAGGTGTCAGGGTTTTTTGATTAAAGCAGGATTTTAATATTAAAAATAAAGAGTGTGTCTATAGAGTGCAGGATTGGCACAACAGAAAGATGTCAAAAATAAGTTGATTTTTTTTCCTTCCCACAGCCAATCAAGTGACTGAAGTGATCTAATGGAACAAGGCAAACTATTTTTTACACTATTTCCATTTTGCTGTCATTTTAGGGTGTGATTTAAGACATGCAAACCCATAAAGATGATGCGAAATGATTTGTGAATCAGCCAGACATCGAGATTTGACCTCAGCAGAACAATCACAGGAACAGAACACAAAGCAGGCATTTTTACCGTCACTCTTCTCCTCTAACAGAGATCACACCAACTGGGTCAAAGCCCTGACCAGTCAAGCTGGATTAACACACTGCACGAAATGCATTTGAGATCAAAATATGAATCGCGTTACCCTGCAAGGGAGGAAGAGGAGTATATCATTCCACCTCCTGTTTCCTCCCCAAGTAACAGTCAAGCAGCACACCTGCTACCAGCAGCCACACCAGCACTTACTTCGATCAGAAGCATTTAAAAGGGCTGCAGATGATGACAACCGTTTATTCATGCCGGCTTCTGTCGGTTTGAGGTTTGCTGTGGAGGTGGATCGCTTGCTGGCTGCATAAAGAAGCATTTACTTCCTTTAGAATTCATCTTCATACCTGAAGAAGAACCTTTCACACACTGCAGATAGCTGACTTTGGAAGTATTACATCCTGAAAGCCATTTCCAGTTCTACTTAATGAGAAACAGAGATTTTTTTGCCCCCTCTTTTTAAATAGCCTTGATACAATTAACGCCAGTTGTAACATGCAGAGAAAAGGCATGCAGTTTTAGTGGACCAATACCAAGATTTTTTAGGTGCATATATGCAAACAGGTGATTTTTAAACCCTGTGCTCCTAAACATGTAAAAGGCAAAAGCTACCAAGGTTGTGTGCTGTTACCAAACTGGCAAGGCAGTGAAAGTAACAACAAAACCTGAGTAACAGTAATTTCTTTCTTCATTCCTCCCACATAGGTATGTCAAAACAGGTTAGAGGGATAAAAACAAGACCTGAGGAGAGGCAAGGAAGCATCCCTATTTCCCATTATGTCCCATGGGTTGCTGTATTTTAGAATTTTCCACATTTTTTGTAAAAGCTACTCCTTATGTTTATGTTTGCTATCAATTCTTTAACCCTTCTGAAAAAAAAACTGCCACAAGAATATTTTGTTGGGTATGTGTAAACACATATACACACACACACAATTTCAACCTTACCACAAACCCATACCTGCTTTTTAATGTTCAATAATGTACTTTCAGGATGAACACTACTCCAGAGTGTGAAAGCCTTGGAAAAGTAAGTTGCTATGGAAACTCAATAAGCAGAAAACAGCAACACAAACAAAGTAGTGGGGAATAGCATAATAAACACAAGCAATTGTATACATCAAGCACAAGTAATCAATTTTGCTGGCATGTTGGACAGCAAAGGTGATTAATGTGAAGTCCTTAGTACATAAACACCAAAGGAAAAAGCAGCACTAATCACAGAACCAGCACCTTTCCCCTTTGGCCAGCGTGCTACAGCAGCTCCTTACAGGAAGAGCCAGGACTTACGGATTCCTCTGGACTGCCCCTGTACTGTACTTTCTGACACACATACCCAGCTCAACCAGATTTTGGAGCTGAAGCTATGAAAGTGGTGAGCTCTCAGCACCCTGAACAAGAGCAAAGTCCCTCATGGGGTAAGGGGATCTACTGAATCCAAGTAAGAAATGAAGATCTGAGCTCAGTGGGTGCTTCCCTAACGTAACAAAATAAACAACAACAAAAAAAGGCATTTTATGAATGAAACCCGAGTACTGGGGTAACTAACAACAGCCTTGAGAGTTCCATACACAGAAATCAGGAAGCTCATTATTCATGGATTTGTGTGTTTCCATAAGGAAAGACTACCCTCTAGTGTCTGCTGTTAAAAACAAAGCCTGGCTCCTGCAGAACCTCCAGCGTGCAAGTCAAAGGCCTTCCAACACCGTGGAGATGCTTCATACCGATTTGTCTTGGTTCAAATTAGCACTTGTGTGAAATCTGAGATTTGATCTATCAGCTATCAAGGCCCAAAGGGCAGAAAGTTAAATCTTGCCTTGAGAAAAACTACACAGAGCAAAGCAATTCTTTTCCAGCAAGTTTACAAGCTGTGGAAGTGGGTTGTGCTGTTCAGTAAAGGGACAAGGGATGAAGCTTCTACTAGAAAACCCAAAAGAAGATCCAAGAAGAAAAATGACAGTCTATGAATGGCTGTTCAGAAATAAATCAATAAATACCAGTTTCTACTTAAAAGGGAAACAACAGCAGTGAGGGCATGAGCTATCATCCCAACTCATGCCTTGACTGAAAAAGTCTAACTGGTGAAGAGTTTTCATACAGGTGTTTGAGTTTTCTTTTCCCATGGGATCTTAAGGTGACAATGCTCTTTGATTAATACATTTGCAAATATATGATCAGATGGCCACAACTTTTTCCCCTACCTTAATCAAGAGATAGCTTCTCCAAACCTGAAAGGTTTGGACAATTCACTTGGAAAAAAGCTTTAAAATACAGACAGGATATTAATGAGTTAGGGTAGTCTGGTTACATAAGTAAAATATTCTTCTGTATTTTGGGAGGAAAGTTAAATTGCTTCTATGAAGAGATTCTAAATACAAGAAGCATATGGCATAGCCTCATGGAATACCAAACATTAAGGGAAGGAGAAAACCAAGCTGAAGCACCAAAGCCAAATAAAGCATGCAACTGCCATGCAGCCAGGCTTGCAGCTGGGTATGGAGCTATCCTAAGAAAATCATTAGAAACAGCAGCTCTCGACCTAGCTTCTGAGTTTCACTGAGAGAGGGTGCTGGAGCACTGCCTCTCCGAGGCTGGATAAAATCAGGCTAAATAAAATAAGATTATCTGACTCTTGCTTCCTTTCAAATTTCTACAGGGACCAGTAAGCTCTTTATTTAGAAAGGAGAGACTCTGAAAGCCCAATTTCTCCTCTAATAGTCGCCACTACAGATGGACCTGAACATGTAGCTTTGCTCAGCAGTAATCACTAAACTTCCCTCATTTACAAGGGCTCTGTCACCAAGGATGCTTTATCACACAGCCTTGCATTTCACTTGGCAGACCCACGCCCTGCATGTTCCATCCTAGCACTGACAGCAATGTCATTAATGTAACATTTGACCCTGGGGCTTTCCTGAATTTTTAAATTTCAGGCCATCAGCAGGGTAACTCTGTGCAGTCTCCATGAATCACATGCTGTACATAATGCAGAATGGCTGATGATCAGGAAAATGCTCAGTTACGTAGGGTTTACTTTCCAGAGCTCCATCACCCACAAATGCTGCTTTACCAGGCAATCATAGAATCATAGAATGGCAAGGGTTGGAAGGGACCCTAAGGATCATAGAGCTCCAACCCCCCTGCCACAGGCAGGGCCACCAACCTCAGGCCTGGATCTATACAAGGTTGCCCAGGGCCCCATCCAACCTGGCCTTGAACACTTCCAGGGATGGGGCATCCACCACCTCTCTGGGCAGCCTGTTCCAGGACCTCACCACTCTTTCTGTAAAAAGCTTCCCCCTAATATCCAATCTAAACCTTCCCTCCTTTAGCTTTAATCCATCCCCCTTGTCCTGCCATTATCTGCCCTTTTAAAAGGTTGATTCCCCTCCTGTTTCTCTGCTCCCTTCAGGTACTGGCAGGCTGCAATGAGGTCCCCTCACAGCCTTCTCTTCTCCAGGCTGAACAAGCCCAGCTCCCACAGCCTCTCCTTGTAGGGCAGGTACTCCAGCCCTCTAATCATCTTTGTGGCTCCTCTGACCCCTCTCCAACAGTCCCACATCTTTCTTGTATTGGGGGCCCCAGATCTGGACACAGTACTCCAGGTGGGGCCTCACAAGGGCAGAGCAGAGAGGGACAATCACCTCCCTGTCCCTGCTGCCACCCCTCTGCTGATGGAGCCCAGGATCCCATTGGCCTTGCGAGCTGCAAGAGCCACTGCTGGCTCATGTTAAGTTTCTCATCCACTGTGACACCCAGGTCCTTCTCAGCAGGGCTGCTCTCAAGAAGGTCTTCTCCCAGTCTGTATCTATGCCTGGGATTCTTCTGGCCCAAGTGCAAGACCCTACACTTGGCAGCGTTGAACCTCATTAGGTTCACCCTATGTTCCTAAACATTGCTTTCAGCGTGGCCAGTTCATGGAAAAGCATACCTGACCATTTAATTATAATTTTCTTTTACAAGGCAATGTGATAGACAAGGAATCATAGAATCACAGAATTGTAGGGGTTGGAAGGGACCTTGAGAGATCATCGGGTCCAACCCCCCTGCCAAAGCAGCTCCCCAGCTCATACTGCACAGATAGGTGTCCAGATGAGTCTTGAATATCTCCTGAGAAGGAGACTCCACCACCTCCCTGGGCAGCCTTCAGTCTTAAAATAACGTAAGAACTATTTGAAACCTGTTCCCTCAATGGCTTTCACTTTAAGAAATTGAGCCTTTAATCCCAAATCTGCCACAAAAACTGGAGGAGGAAAAATAATATTACACTGAAACTCGCTTTAGATGTGGTGTTCAGAGAGGTGCACTCCTCAGCCACAATGATGTAATGCAGCAGAGCTCATATGGTGTCACTTTTCAGAAACCCAGGAGTAATTGTTGCCTTGCCAGCAGTTATGCAAATACAAAGTGAAAGGGACCAAGTAAGGATTTTTTAGAGAGCCAGCTAGACATCCTACATGGTTTGGGTTGATTTTAAATAACAATTAAGCAAGGAGCTTCCAGAGAGTTAAAAAGCTAAGGACAATCCTGCAAGGGGAATAAATATAAGGACAATCCTGCAAGGGGAATAAATACAAGAAGCATGAATCCAGTCATGATTCTACATTGTCCAGCCCAGATAGGTCAGCTGCACATTTGAAACCTCAACATAAAGATGGACACAGATTTAAAACAATGGCCCTTAGGTGCACAAGTGTCTTGGTCAAACACTGCATTATCTGTTTATCTCCAGTCAATTTTTTTTTTTCAAAATTCACAAGTCTTTCCAATTGATCAGCAGTAACTGAACTTACCTGCTCCTCCTGTTGTAACTTTATAGTGTATAAAGTACCACTTAAATGTCTATTTTTCCATCAGGAGCATGTTTGTTGGAAGAGTATTTTTAACATGCTTCAGCAGCACTGTGGTCCCTCCAGGACAGACAAGATTCATTTCCTCACATAAATGAGGAGAAAGCAAAGGACTTTATGTTTGCTGTAAGTTTAGTTTTAGAATTAGATAAGGCAAAATAGTGGATAAAAACCAAAAAAATCAGCTCTTTGCTACACATTATAGGCAAATGTGATTTCCTAGTTTCAAGGTTAAATGACATTTTGTAATGTGGAATGCAGTAATTGGATTTATATATGTATCCAAGAACATTTGCTTAACAGGTAAATCAATTTTGGAGAAAATTAGGGATTCATGCTGTGCAGAGAAAGGAAAGAGAGAAGTTAAATAAAATACACATGCTTCTGGTGTGTTGCCAGAATAAGCCACAGTAGTTAGATCACACTCAGTCAGAGTTTCATTGCATTTTCAAGTCTCATACTGTCAGCGTAGCAAGACAGCTGTATTGAATTAGTAATGCTGTGAGCATGCACAGATTTTCAGAATTCAAATTTAGCTCTCAGCTGAGAGCCAGCTATCATCTTCAACTAGCTACAAGAAATTATCTTGCTTATTAAAAATACAGCCTTGACAAATACATTTCTATGAATGGCTCAGTCTGTGCACTGGGAAGTGCCAGAAAGCCAATTAAAATGTACTTAAGACACAGAATTCCGTTCAGATAATTGGACAGATCTGGTTTTGCAAAATTCTTCATGGAAAAAGTATCAAACTGCATAAAGGACCCATTCCCTTTCACAAAGTTTCAGCAAAATATAATTTGATTTTGCAAATGTTACTTCAATTACTGGTAAAACAAAGCAAAAAGAAAACAACCCAAGCCCTACCACGTACATGCTGCAAATTGGGAAACAATGAAAGGGTTCAAAATTCTCTGGAGAAAAAAAAAAGGCTTAGACTACTAAAGTTGTATTCAAATACCTGCTGCTAAGAATTTCTCTTCCCCTCCCCCATGCTGTATCCAGTCATCTTTAAAATCCAAATGCACAGAGCCTTTCCTTGAAAATCCCCTCAGGATGCCATGACTTAAACTGCAGTTTAATTAGCTGGGAGGGATGGTTAAAAACTTCATGGACTGCTTTCTACTTAGGGACCACATTTGCTGCTGGCCAAGATCCAGGGAAAGATCTATAAGGAGATGGTTCTCCTCTCTTTCAGAAACAAGAACTAAGTTTAAAAGGTTAGTAGAGAGTGTCAAACAACAGAAAAAAAGAACATTTTAGAAATCAATACCACCAGTTCCACCTTCATCTGCGGTCTGTTGTTCTGTAGAAGAAGAAGGTTTGTCAGCTAAGTCACAAGGTCAAATAGCAAACAATGCAAGTTAATGAAAAATGAGGAACCTGGATATTACAATTTCTACCAAAGCACTTTCAAACTTGTTATAAATAAACACTCAGAAGTCACACTCAGACTGATAAAAGACACTCCTAAATCACACTCAGTAAAATTCCACCAATTCAGAAGACAAGCTGAATTAAAGCATTTTTTGTTTTCTTTTATTCCTGGACAATAACTTAAGTTACTTATTGGTGGGGTCTTCCAGGTAGGCAGTGTATGAAAAGATGCCTTCCACTGCAATCCTGATTTGCTGGTCTGATTTCAGAATGTTTACAAGCAGCAACAGTGAACTGTGTGAAACAGAAAAGCATCTAAGCTCAACTTTAAAAGCATGTTAAAATTCATCATCTAATCTAAACCAGAACCTGTTTACACAAGGAGCTCCAACACTGCCCACTGCATCTCCTTACCCATTACTAGCACCCCGTAACTCTAAGGGTGCCCTTAAAACATTGAAGAAGCAGTATCACAGTGCCACTGGCAAGGTTTGTTCTGTTTATCGTTAGTCTAGCACACTATTACATGTACTGCAACTGAAGGTCTCAGAATTATTTTACAATATCCATTACAATTCCCCTTGTCTGATGGCTGGGGCTGGCAAAGCAGCGCTGCCAGGGGCTGTGTTTCCCAGGCAGCTTCTCTCTAGTGCTTCTCAAAGTCAAGAATAGCTTTTAAGTCTGAGCAGCATTTCAGGGCAAGGACAGATCCGCATCCTTTCTCAAGATCTACCTGCAGATCCTGCTGGAGAGGATGCCCAGGTCCCTAAGACCAGTGCTGCACCTGACAGTATTTGCATATAAATATTCCCTGGTTTTAGCCATGCTAAAGGTGCTACTTACCCGTTTTGTTTTCTGAATCTGGGGTTACAGACCCTCCCCATGACCACCTCTTCTGCCTTGTTTCCAGCCGCTGATTCCGTTCCAAGGTCCGATTCATAGCTGCCTCATATCGCTCCTATCAAACAACACCTCTGTGAGGTTATACAGCTATAAAGCACAGCTATGACAGAAGACAAAATGCCATTTTCCCCCCCAATATGATTGAAAATGTTTTACCTGTACTGCCTGATAACAAGCTTTTCTTACAAAAACTATCATGCAAAGAACGTTAAGGGCAATTTAATGGTTTCCAAACCCTGCAAATGGTTTCCAAACATGATTAGGTTGAGCTAAAGCACAGATAATCTATTCTACTCTTTACTTAAAATAGCCACCAAACAGATTTCCTAGTCAGTAAACGGTGCTACTTCTTTTCTAAATATGGGTGAACCCCAAACTGAGCAAAAATATCTCCTTACCCTTTATTTATGTTCTTAAGTTAAAGGCCATAAAAGATCCCCTTTATAAAACACCCTGTATAAGGTTTTGTGTGTTTTCAAGGAACTACAGATACAAAGAACCAGGTGTCTTTGCAGATACTGGCATTCATCGAGATATGATGAAATCAGGAACAGCAAGACAGGAAGGGAAAACTGCAGAAAGACCAACTCTAGACCTCAGCAACCCCTGCTGACAGGACAAAGAAGACTAAAAGAAGCTTTCTCTTCTGAGTAGTAACTGCTAATGTGGGAACTTTAGATTTTGTGCATGAAGATGAACTGCAGCCATGCTAGACGTTTCTTCCCAGCCAGGTTTCCATACATGTGTCAACAACAGATTTCTCTTCTGGAATAGACATATCCCAAGCGATCTTTTCAAGCAGTATTTACTGCTGATACACTGCAGCAAGATGCCAAGGGGACTCATTATCCAAACATTTCTCCCTCTTGAGGACACAAGACTTTCACCTTCTTTCAACACCATTTCACAACACAAACTCAAAAAGTCACAGTGTATAACAAAGTAAACTTGGGAGGGAAGAAGGATTCCATCCACTGACAAAAGATAAAATGAAAAGTTTTTGTTTGAAATATAAAGCTTAGCTCCCCTCTGTTAAGGAAACCTGAACTAGAGTTTACCTAAGGTGCCAAAGTACCCAGACATTATGTAATCTGTAGATGATATTTCCATGGAGGTATCTGCAGTGCGGTAGTTCTTCATAGTCATAGTTAAAGGCACAGGCTTCACTTTACACACAATAGAAAATCAATTTTCAGCTCAAGACATCAACACAGCAAGCTGTACAGCTGTAGGGAATAACTGAGTAACCAGGAGAAGACAGGTACCTCAGTCCTAACCACTGCTGGTTGACTTCAGGACTCTCTTAGGCAGACAGCCACTTCTTTTCCCACAGTATTTACTGTTGTGCTGCTGCTTCTACTTTATCTAAGGAAGATGACTGACTAAATGAGAGCTGCCTGAAGTACCAAATAAGAATTTTAGAGAATATGTATTTTCAATGCACCTTTATTTACTAAATTTACAACTGCGTATGGTAACTTGCTGGCAAAATAATTGTCCTAAGATAGCTTGGCTTCTTTATAAATTATTATTTTCTAAAGTCAAAATACCGAAGTCAAGATCTGTTTTCACTTTCTGGTGGAAAGCAAGGTTCATGTCTCAAGTGCACATCATTTTCCCACCTGCCAGATTCGTTTTTAGAACTCTCTGTGCATGAGATCTGAAGATCACAGAATTGTAGGGGTTGGAAGGGACCTCGAGAGATCATGGGGTCCAACCCCCCTGCCAAAGCAGCTCCCCAGCTCATACTGCACAGATAGGCGTCCAGATGGGTCTTGAATCTCTCCAGAGAAGGAGACTCCACCACCTCCCTGGGCAGCCTGGCCCAGGGCTCTGGCACCCTCACTGGGAAAAAAGTTCCTCCCCATGTTGGTGTGGAACTTCCTGTGCTCCAATTTGCAGCCATTGCCCCTTCTCCTGTCCCCACAGACCACTGAAAAGGGGCTGGCCAATTCCCCCTGCACCCCATACTTAAGATATTTATAAACATTGATTAGGTCCCCCCTCAGTTTTCTTTTCTCCAGGCTGAACAGCCCCAGCTCTCTCAGCCTTTCCTTTAGGATAGATGTTCCAGGCCCTTCATCATCTTCTTAGCCCTTCTCTGGACTCTCTCCAGGAGATCCCTGTCCTTTTTATCCCAGGGAGCCCAGAACTGGACACAATACTCCAGGTGGGGCCTGACCAGGGCAGAGTAGAGGGGGAGGATCACCTGCTTTGACCTGCTGGCCACACTCCTCCTGATGCACCCCAGGATCCCATTGTCTCTCTCAGCCCCCAGGGCACACTGCTGGCTCACAGCCAACCTGCCATCAACCAGGACCCCCAGGTCCTTCTCCACAGAGCTCTTCTCCAGCAGGTCACCCCCAGCCTGTACTGATACATGTGGTTGTTCCACCCCAGGTGCCAGACTTTACACTTGCTTTTGTTGAATCTCATCTGGTCTCTCCCTGCCCAGCTCTCCAGCCTGGCCAGGTCTCTGGATGGCAGCGCAGCGTCCTGCGTGTCAGCCACCCCTCCCAGCTTTGGATCATCAGCACTTGCGGAGGGTAATGAGATAATGAAGGGCCTGGAGCATCTCCCATATGAGGAAAGGCCAAGAGACCTGGGGCTGTTTAGCCTGGAGAAGATTGAGAGTTCGAACTACCTAAAGGGTGGATGTCAAGAGGATGAGCCAGGCTCTTTTTCGTGATGCCCAGCAATAGGACAAGGGACAACAGGCACAAACTGAAACACAGGAAGTTCCATCTCAGTATGAGGAATAAGGTCTTTACTCTGAAAGCAACAGAGCACTGGGACAGACTGTCCAGAGAGGGGCTGTGGAGTTGTCTCCTTTAAAGTATTCAAAATCTGCCAGGACACAATCCAGTGGAACCTGCTCTAGGTGATGCTGCTTTAGCAGAAGGGTTGGACTAGAAGTCCAGAGGTCCCTGCCAACCCCAACCATTCTGTGGTTCTGTGATCTTCAAGGGACCAAGTAAAAGACAAGGTTAACCCCAATCAAATACTCATCAGCTAGGCCTTCTCTTCCTTGATTATTCACCTCAGCAGCCACTTAAAACATATCCACCATCCTCAAAAATCACATGAGTAAATGTACTATAGGTTTAGGGGTAACAATGAAGCATGAGAGATGCCTTTTGCTTATAGTAGTTGCTTAAAGAGATGATACTGTACTGGACTGCAGTCAAGGCCCACCCAAACATTTCTGCTTGTCCTCCAGCAATGTAAAGTATTCCATAGAGTTCAAACAGAATATCAATCTGAACACACCCAGAAGCCAGTTACAGATATCTAAACTCCAGTGTAAAATACTGCCAGTCAAAAAGGGTAAAAAAAGATGTACTGCTGGAACAATGTAACAATGGCTGGACTCCAAGGGAACACCCAGCTGGGCTTACAGGTTCACTTAAATGGCCCACAGCAAGTTCTCACAACTGGTTACAAAAGCACCTCATGCCTTTAGTGACCTTTAACAAACTCTTTCCAGACCTCACATCACATTTAATACAGGTTAGCAGACCTGCTCTTCAAAGGGGATGGCTCAACTTCATGCATTTCTACTTTCAGCTCCTATAAACATGCAGCAAGCTCTGCAACTCAAACACTGCTCTGCCAGTCCGTGTGCAGTCAAAGCAAAGGCAAGGAGTCAAGCCAGAACAGTCAAAACACAGTTCAAAGCAAATGGTACCTACACAGATAACATTATCAACTTCACAACACAGAGTAACAAGTTGTAATTTACAGGACACTTGAAAGAATGCGAGCCTTGGGCCACAGGGGGACTCCCAGGAAGCAAGACAGAATCAAGGTAAGTCTAAGACCTGTCCCTCAGGCTGTACACAAACAGAATCTGGGAAGCACAACAAAAGGAATCTAGAAATCTAGGAATACAGGGTGAGGCTTTTGTTCATGTGAAAAATAACCAGTGGCCAAACAGCATCCACAACTCCTGAAGTCCTGAATGCCTCAGGCCTGAAGCTAGGTCTGGGATGGGGAAGGAGGACAAGTGCCTATATAGCCCACTGAACAGATGTGGAAACTATTTTTATATTATAATACATTCAGCAATTCTGTAACTTTTGACTTCCCACCACTCCACAGCCCTGTAATGTAGCAAAACAAAGTACAAGTTTCTTTAAAACTATAGAACTTTGACACACAGTACCTTTTCCTCCTCTATTTTTTGTTTTCTCTTTTCTTCTACTGCTGCCCTCCGTTGTTCCTCCTTCTGCTTCTGCTCTTTCAGCTTTCTCTGTCTTTCTTCTAACTGTTTTTCATACTGGAGTTTTGCTTTTCTCTCCTTTTCAAGGATCTGTGTCTCTTTGGCAGCTGTAAATTTTAAAGAAAAAAGTTAAATTTTAAATATTCATTGATAGTGTAACACAACTTACAGGCAATAGACTAGCAAGCAAAATTATCACCACTTAAAGCTAAAAGATTGTCCTGGTTTTGGCTGGGATGGAGTTAATTTTCTTCCCAGTGGCTGTTAAGCGTGCTGCTTTTTGACAATAACATCAATAATACATGGATATTTGGTTGTTGCTGAGCAGTGCTTGTACCAAGTCAAGGACATTTCATCTCCTCCTACAGCCCCACCAGTGAGGAGGCTGGGTGTGCTCAAGGAGCTGACAGCCAGGACAGCTGATCCAAACCAGACAAAGGGATATTCCATACCCTATGATGTCATGCTCAGTATATAAACTGTGTGGAGTTGGGGAGGGTGGCCCCTGCTTGGGCATCAGTCATCAGGAGATGAGCTTCATTTATTTATTATTCTTCATTTATTTATGTATTATTCTCCATTTCCATCACTTGTTTTACTTGGGGTTTATTTTTGTCTTTTTGTTATTATTATTATTATGGATTATTTTATTTCAATTATTAAACTGTTCTTATCTCAACCCATGAGTTTTCTCCCTTTAACCCTTCTGATCCAGGGTGAGTGAGAGGCTGGGTGGTGCTTAGCTGCCAGATGGGGTTAAACCACGACACACAGAGCAAGATTAGCTCCCAGCACCGGATGACACTGCACAGGACCACAGAGGAGTCTTTAACTCTGTCCCCAGGACAGGATTGAATTTGGCAGGAATTGGAACCTTTCCTGTCATTAGACTTAGCTGCCTAGACAGGGAAGTCAGGATATGCACATACCCTATGTTAAGCACACACCTTTCTGGCCATCACAACAGTGAGCCTTTATGAGTCGTGAGTCCAGTATCAAAAGAGAGAATTTTCTATGTCAAGATTTTCAATTTTTCTAGAACAAGATATAATAAGAAGATTTAAAGCACCAAGTGACAAGATGGGAAAACCCCAGTTACTGCATCTGAGTTCAAAATAGTTATGTCAGTGTTCTTCACAGCCTCCACCTAGGAACAGCTGTGCATGGTTTAACAGGAAGCTTCAAGCCCTGTGACAAAGAGCTGGTGGCTGAGTACACAGTGCAAGTATTTTCTATGGCTCAAAGAAATGAATGGAGAGGCCAGATAATTACACCAACAATGCACAGGCAGCATCAACACATAAGGCCCCCAAAATAATTCTGGACTTCTATGCATCCTAGACCTATCCTCTTCTCCATGCCAGGACAGCACATGGATTCCTGCTGCTGTGTGTCTTTGCTTTGATGTTAAGGAACAAACCTTGAAGCCAGAGAGACACCTCTTCTCACAAGCTGGGAGACCAAGAACCAGGACTGCAGGGCATACTGCGACCCTTTCATCTCTGGCTGCACAACTGATTGACACCACAAACAGCATAAAGCTGGGTGAGATTTTTATGCTCTTCTCTAGGTCTCAGATTCTCTGCTAAGATAAAGCAAATACTGCTGACACTTCAATCCAGGCATCCTTCCAGTGTGCCAGGAAACAAGGGAAGCAGTGTTCAAGGCAATCAAGCCATTCCACTAGCTGAATCTTTTAAGTTTTCTCTGAATCAGCATTCCCCAAATCTCAGTCTTCAGGGCTGCAGGAAGCAGGTCTAAGCTAAAAGTTTTACTTTTAGGAGTAAGGCTTACAATTAGAAATTGGCTAAATTTGCTGGGTGGTTACTATGAAATGGAAGGTCAGAAGTGACATATAGCTTCAAGAAGCAAAAAAAAAATCTCTGCAGTGTTTTCCTCTCTCATACTTCTCCATTCAGGCTCACAGATGGTCACTGATGCAAGACCAAGAGCTGGGGACAAGGGAGAAGGTCTGCAAGCTGAAAGAAGCGACTGAACAAGGAGTAGGAAAGTTATTCCTTTCTCACAAACATTTTAGGAAAGTATATTTTCAATGAAACATCAAAATACCATGTTGTTTTTCCCGCTCTTCTCTACGCTCCCTGGCCAGTCTTTGTCTTTCTTCTGTTCTTAGAATGGACCCATCTATCACTGTCAAAGGAAAAATTGAAGACACACAACTGTAAGTTATTTTCAATGTTCAAATTTATATATAAATGTCAAAAGTGTTTACTGTCAAGACAGATACACAGAGCACCAAAGCACTGCACATGCTATTATACAGAGGTTAAAGATCTCATCTGAAATAAACATAGGAAGCTGGATACCCTCCTTTTTCCCCTTTCCATCCCCTCACAACAATACACTATTTTTAGCAGCAAAAAGCAGGCACAATATTCAAAGGCCCAATGCCTACTATCAGAAGAAAGCCTGAGCAGAAGTCAAGGCATGTGAGAACATCCCCTTATTCCAAATTCAGCTCTGATCTTCATTCTTGTACATATTAATTCCTCTGATCCAGAATTACAGGAATCCAGGTAAACTCAATCTGAGAACAGGGAGTTCACCTGTCATGACAAATTCAAAGTGCCATAGGACAGCCACTTTGCAGGCTAAGCAAAAACAAGGCTGCTTAAATCTTTGCAGGTACAAAAACTTGAATTTCAGGAAAAAATAAGCTGGTAACCTGGCCAGAGCATGAAAACATCCTTTATCTTATCTGCTATGCCCCACTGAAGAGATAGGCAACTTCACCAACTGAACTCTGAGCGAGTCAAGAGCAAACATATGTCATCAAAAACAGATCTTCAATGAATCTCTGAACCATCCACCAGGTGCTTTATGCTCTGATGCCTCTTGAAGAAAGAGCATCAATCTCCTTTTAAAAAGTTTTGTTCATTCCTTAAGAACCCTCCCTTGTGAGCCCAGTACTTCATTAAGACCAACAGCCAATAATTATACCTGGTTTAGTTGCTGTCTTTATTGAGGTCTGGATTGCAATAGGACTAATGCCACTTTGGCTTCTTCTTTCTTCTGCTAAGGCTTGGGCTGCAGCAACTGTGAGAAAGAATCATTCTATATTAAGAAAGTTCTACAACCAAAACACATGAAATAAATATCTAAAATAAACACATACAATTCAATTTGAGGTTGCAGAGCCTTTTATTAAATAACTGACTCTGGACTGCTCAAGCTGAACAAAGAAAACACTTGTCAAATGAGACTCCAGACCTGGCATAGCTTTTCTTTGTAAAAAAACCAGTTACAAAACCTTATGTTTTAAAATGTGTAGCAAAGGACTAGAGTTGTTAAAAAAATAATCAAACTTGCTTGATAACTTTTCTAAGAATAAAACCAATATTTAGCAAAGTTATGAGTCTGACTTACACTTCATAAAAAAAATAAATCATCATTACTGCAGCTATATTTGCAGGCAGATGGACTAGTCAATTAGCACCAGGAGAATCAGATTCTGATGGGACCCAAGCAGGGAAAGGTTTATGAAGACCTTTCATTATTTCATGACATGAAACAGAAAGTGGCTTAAGTGTATAAAGTAAACCATTAAGGGAGGCTTACAATGTGTTTCTAAAATTGGATCTTAAAAAAAAATATATTTTAATTATAAAGTAGACTCCAAAACAGTAATTTGACCATTTACCCATTCACCTTAATTGAGTTTCACCAAGGTGAGTACAGTGAACTGCAGGGCAGTGACTCCCAGGTGATCACACAGAAATGAAATGCTAGGGATATTAATTTCACTAAATAACAAAACCCATTAAGAAATCAGGGAGGCTAATTTACTGTATCACTTTCCATAGATTTTCTTTATTTTGGTATCAGTTTTCACTTTTGAACAATCACCTTGTAGGTTGTGAAGGTGAAGTGTTACAGTGGCCACAGGCAGAGCGACCTGTAAGACAGCATTACCCCCTTTTCCTGCACAGCTCTCAACAGGAGCGTCCTTACAGCAGTGACACCTTGTTCTCACCTTGGCTGACAGCTATTGGGAACATCACCTTGGTTCTTACAGAAAAGCTACACTACAGGGAAGCAGGAGAACACGTCGCTCCATCAACCAAACATGAGGAAGCAGAAGTTGATGCCTGTTCTCAACAGAAAAGGCAAACCACAAGAGTAATGCATGATGGAGAGCTGGGCAGGGAGACACCAGATGAAGTTCAACAAAAGCAAGTGTAATGTCTGGCACCTGGGAAGGAACAACCCCATGTATCTGTACAGGCTGGGGGTGACCTGCTGGAGAAGAGCTCTGTGGAGAAGGACCTGGGGGTCCTGGTGGATGACAGGTTGGCCATGAACCAGCAGTGTGCCCTGGGGGCTGAGAGAGACAATGGGATCCTGGGGTGCATCAGGAGGAGTGTGGCCAGCAAGTCTAAGGAGGTGATCCTCCCCCTCTACTCTGCCCTGGTCAGGCCCCACCTGGAGTACTGCGTCCAGTTCTGGGCTCCCTGGGATAAAAAGGACAGGGATCTCCTGGAGAGAGTCCAGAGAAGGGCTACAAAGATGATTAGGGGCCTGGAGCATCTCCCCTATGAGGAGAGGCTGAATAAGTTGGGACTCTTCAGCCTTGAGAAGACTGAGGGGGGACCTAATCAATGTTTATAAATATCTTAAGTGTGGGGTGCAGGGGGAATTGACCAGCCCCTTTTCTGTGGTCTGTGGGGACAGAACAAGGGGCAATGGCTGCAAATTGGAGCACAGGAAGTTCCACACCAACATGGGGAGGAACTTTTCCCCAGTGAGGGTGCCAGAGCCCTGGGACAGGCTGCCCAGGGAGGTGGTGGAGTCTCCTTCTCTGGAGATATTCAAGACCCATCTGGACACCTATCTGTGCAGTATGAGCTGGGGAGCTGCTTTGGCAGGGGGGTTGGACCCCATGATCTCTCGAGGTCCCTTCCAACCCCTACAGTTCTATGATTCTATGGTTCTATGTCCAGTGATTTCAACTCCCATGTGAAGGACAAATAGTAGAATTTGGTGTTAGAGTTAAAAAACAGCAACAAAAGCTTTGCCAATGATCTCAGGCTTCCCTTTAATAGAGTAGAGCAGAATGCAAAGGAGGAAGGAAGAGTCTCCCTCTTCTCCATGCGTTGCCACGACAACTAGTTGTGTCATGGTAATAACCCTCCCTAAGGCAGTGCCCAAGAACAATCACCTCAAAGTGTTTAATCCCACGTGGTGTCAGTGATAAATGCTGATTACAATACTTATTCAGCAATTCTAAATTGTCACCCGCAGCTGTTGCCATGTCTTGAATTAATTTTTCATTGCAGGACCAAACAAAAGTCTTCCTCAGTTCCATCCCATAGATCTCTGAGGCTCTTTTCAAACAAGTCAGAGACCAGATATATACCATGACAGGGTAGGACTACCAATTGGCAAAGAGAACAGTTAAGAAAAGCTCCCTGTAACTTCACTTTGTAGATCAAAAGTCAGTCAAAAAGCTGATTTTGTCCAGTGTTGCATGTCAGGAGGGTGGGAATCTAGCCCAAAAGCTTGCAAAGCAAGCAACTAAATGATAAATCATCAACACAAGTAGATATGAACGTATCTAGTCTAAGACAGTCTAAGGAAAACCAGCCTAGTGTGGACTTCTCTGAGAGCAAAAATATACAGCCAGGGCATCTACATCCAACACCACCTTTGTACATCACAAAGGCTGAAAAGACCACAAGCTTCTCCAAATACTACTTAAAATGAAGACAAATACTGAAACCCAGTTGTGTGTTTTCTTCAGTCTCCAGCAGCAGCAAGGCAGGACAGGAACTGCATGGGCAGTGACCATTCAGCCCAGGCCAGCTGGGAAATAAGCCCAGCAGAGTAAATTCACCCTTCACCTATGCCAGGTTTAGGTAAGACCAGCACAGGAATTTTACCTCAATGCTCAGAAACTTTAATTTCTGTAACAAAACTATGGTAAGAAGCAAGCTGCAATTGAAAGATGTACAATATTAATCTTATTTGACTTGCAGAATTATCTTCTAATTAGAAATCTTGCAGAACAAACCAGTCACAATGGATGTATTTATTCATTTAAAAAAAATAAACACACAAATAATGTTCCAGGCACCCATTAAAAAATGTGTCATATCTGCAAAGCAATTAGTCAGTTAATCTTAATTAATTATGGTTGCAAAAAAATTACTTGAGGTTCTAGAAGACAGGAAAGTGGGTTATGGAACCAGCACAATTTGTAAAGGACACAGAGGTGAAAAAAGTCTAGCAATACTTTGCCAGAAGATTTTGCTTGTCAGGGTTTCCTTGTGTGTCAGTTAAAATATTTATGTTCACTGCTTCAATTTGCCCAGCAACAAAGTGCTTATAAATTTGGAAGGAGATAGAAAGGCACTAGGAATTCACCTTCGTGCTACACAGAAGCAATCCATTCACCTAACAGCAATCAGAATTAAACATGACTGGGGATGTGTTCAAAAGATTATTAGAAGGGGAATGGCCATCACATCAGATGCATCTGCCAGATACCTGAGCTCAACTTCACCAAGTCTCAGCTCAACAGACAGGTTTTACTGCCCTTGCCTTGCCTTACTGGTAAATTTACAGTAAGAGACTATGATTTTCCAAATTCTGCTACAGTAAGAGAAAATGAACTGCATACTGTAACACTCTGCAACCTTAAAAAACACACACCCAGATTTTATTTTGCTTTAAGATATTTAAATCATCTTAGGCATAGAAGCCTGTGGTTTTTACCCTACTTTTTCTCATTTCTCTCCTCTGACATAGCAAGGAGCTTCACTGAGAAGCATTTTCCACAAAATCTGACTGTAATCTCTGTAAAAGAACCCTAATACTTCTGTAATTAATCAGGATACCCCAGAACAGGAAACCAGTTAACAACCATTTCACTACAACCTGCATCACATGCTGCATTACTGGGGGCTGCCTTCATGGATGCATTCAACAAACTTCCTGGGAATGAAAAACTCTTTTAGAAGCAAATTAAATCTCATTTCTATCCCGAGCTTCCCCCTCCCACAGAAGTCATCTAAGGCTTTCGCCACTACAATTTGTGATCAGCATAGGATGCTAATTTTACAGTAGTCTACCTTTAAATACTTTAACTAAAATTTATAAAGGTACAAGCCAGGCTTGCTGTCAATTAGCAGTATTTGCAGCCATGCATAATGAATAAAGCAGGGCTGTTTGAAGCATGAAATGGTTAGATGATCTGGGAAGCCGTTTTCCTTCTGCACCCTCACCACTGTTTAGCACCATGTGTCTGGCCAAGCCTATCACAGATAAACCAAACCAAGGACAGCACTGGGAGCTGGCAACTACAGGAGGCAAGGTGCCAGATGAAGCAGACTCTCCCTTTTCACCTTCCAGGCTCAGCACCAAGCTAACTGCACAGGTACAGTGGTGCCTCCCTCACGCCGAGCACATGGCACTTCCCTTTGCTGATCAGGCTTCTGATGAGGCCTGAAGAGATTGTAGCTAAAAATAAAACTTTATTTCTATTTCAATCCTTGCCCTGAGTTAATACCCTTGGCCCTTGCCAAGACTGTGAAAGGAGCCACACAGTTGCTGTTCTCAGAAAGCCTCGTGAGGGACTGAAGCGGCTCCATCCCTTTACCCAGCCAGGTTTAGGGCCTTCCAGCCTGCTGCCTTCCTGCTGTCTTTGACCCAGCCAGACACGTTACAGGAAGAGTGGAAAACACCAACTTTCACAGAAATCCTTCTGGTTCTTATGATTAATTACTCATTATGCAAAGCAAACACCAAAAAAACCCCAATCCCAGACTAGGCCTCTGAAACAAAAATTAGGAGGTCTCCTGATTCATAGAATCATAGAATGGCAAGGGTTGGAAGGGACCCCAAGGATTATAAAGCTCCAACCCCCCTGCCACAGGCAGGGCCACCAACCTCAGGCCTGGAGCTACACAAGGTTGCCCAGGGCCCCATCCAACCTGGCCTTGAACACTTCCAGGGATGGGGCATCCACCACCTCTCTGAGCAGCCTGTTCCAGGACCTCACCACTCTTTCCGTAAAAAACTTCCCCCTAATATTCAATCTAAAACATTAAGCACTGTTAGGAATCAGAGTGTTTTCCCATCAGTTTAAAGCTGTGAAGAAGCAATGAAAATAAAACACATCTGAACTTCCCAGCAAATGCCTCTGGTTTTATAGCAAACTGTGTCAAATCTGCAAGATGCCAGTTTTGCCTTGCTCCACTCCAGGCAGCTACTGTTTGTCTAGCAGATGTTCTCTCCAGTAACACTGGTCAGATCCTTTTTCTTTTCATAATGTTTGGACATGCTTCCAGGAAAGCCAGGGGAAGTCAGCATTCCAAGTTTGATGTTTCTGCACACTATCTTTAAAACTGATTACAACTCATTAATTAACACAGGTTAAGACAAACGTTGTCAAGATCATGTTAGATGCTTTAAAAATTTGGTATTGGTTTTACACCATTAATCCTAGTTTAATGGACTCCAGAGGAACACACCCTCACACAAACAGGCAGACAACACACACATTTCTGTTGAAGAACAGGAAAGCCCTCACTGCATGCAGTCCTCTCTTCCCAGCTTTCCCCCTTCTTTCTGTCTTTCTCCATTGATTCTCATGTCCCATCTTTGGGCTGCAAGGACCGACAGGCTCCACAACCAAACATGTGAGCCTCTCAGTAGGCACCTTCTGACGGACCAGCTGGAAGGCAGATGGTTCTCCTGTTTTGTCTGGGCAGTCACCAGATGGGAAGCACACAGATCTCCAGAAAGCACTGTGCGCTGTCTCTCAGCTTCAGCAGGCCAGAAGAGCTTCTTCCTGATGTCTTATCCTTATTCCAGACTCTATTTACACACTTTCGTTCTATTTTTATTCCCTGCATAGGGTACCTGTTTTATTACCTTTATGGGCTTTCCTCCCCTTAAGTTCATTTCTGCAGCTCACTCTCTACAGCAACCTGATTTTCTTCCCACTGTTCAGGGGAGTTTAGGATGATTTCTTCAGTCCATCACAGCTATTGATCCCACTGGAAAACTGCCTGCTGCAATCATTCTTTTGTGGCATACAAATTAGCAGCTCCTCAAGTACTTGAGACATACTTGCAAGGATATGAGGTTTTATTTATCCTTAAACATCCATACTCAGATTAAGAGCTGGAAACATTTAAATTAAAAAATCATATTGTTAACCACTAACAAAACACTGCTTATTTCTTACAAGGAAGCTTACAAAGATATGGCTGAAGCAGTCTCAAGGACACTGTTCAGAGCCTAGGGCATGCTCAGAGAGGCACTGGGAAGGTTGCTGGTTAGATCTCTGTATGCTTTTCCCTAGGGGAAGCACAGAGTCTAAACCAAACTTGAATGTAATACAAGCACAGACCAAGGAATCAAAATCTGCCCTTAAACGAATTGGCAGCCACCTCCAAAAACTTGTAAGGGTCAGAGATGCCATACCATTCTCTGAGAGCCACGTCAGGAGCCCTAGCCATAGCTAGAGATGTACTGTGAACGTTATCTCCTACGGAGGCCTCGTCAATTGCCACTGTCACTTGTTTTCTCCTTGCTCACACTGCTCAGCCAAGAGTTATGTGTCTGTCCTCTTAATGGAAAAAGCAACTACCAGCACACTTCAAGAGGAAAAAGATATGTCACCAACCCTTGCAGGAGCCATCACTACATTGGGAAGAGGCACCACCTGTACTGCATATAAAGGGTTGACAAGGTAAATCCACCCTCTTCCCGGGAAAAGACAACCACCTTCCCAATTTGGGGTTCTTTATTGGCCCAGTAGGTTATTACTCATGACTTAAAAGAAATTAAAATGAACCACAGCAGGTATCACTCACCACTGGCTTTCTGCTACCTTCACCTTCCTCTTTGCCACACTCTTCTTCTAATTCTTCCTCACCTTCCCAAAGGAACCTGAAGAGGCTTTGCATTCTTCACACTCCACTTGCTTTTTTTTTTTGGTAAAGAACACAATCTTTCCCCATCTTTTTTGATATAACAACATGATCTGTACAAAAAGTCCCTCCAAAGGCAACACTTCTCCCATTCACATATTCCCAATTCTCTGTAAGGTTTAATGCAAACCAGACCCCTTCCCTCTTCTACCTGGCATTAGTTATTAATCTGTTTATTGCATTATGCTTACCAAATGTATGTGCACAGTGACCTCTCTCCAGAGCTGATGCTTCCTGCATAAAGGATCCAAAAGCCTTATTGTCCCAGTTGTTTTCCTTACCAAATGGCCACGGTCACACATCTCTGCTGTTCCTTCACTGACTAGCAGCACAGTCTTAATAAGACACAGCCACAGGGAAGCCAGAGGTTTGGAAAGGCTGGGATGCTAATTAGGTTTCTCAGTGAAAGAGCAAGCCACCAACGTATTCTCTGTGAAATTCTCCACCAAAATACCTTAAAGATGCATTTTCAGATGTAAAGGGAATATTCCTGCACAAAGTTTATGCAGGTTGGCAACTACAAACTCTTCTTGCCAACTGCAAATCAGACATCAATTACTCTGATCCACCTGGAGTGATTTCCTTTAAAGATGTATTAGGCACTGGCTGCAATGCTGATGCAATAAACTGTAGCTAGAAGTCCCCAGTGAACCTTCCCAAGTGTAACAGAAATCAGTACTTAGCTGTTTCTGCACAGTGGAGATAGAGATTCCAAAACATCCTAACACATTGGACTCAAATGAAAGCAGTTTATATAATAAATATGCCCTTACATCATTTCAAGTGTATTCATTGTGAAATGCAGGAGTCATGCAACATAACTTAAATGCTTATATGTGTATACAGACTAAATGGTTCGAAGCTGGTGGAATCAGCTGCAGGTTTTACAGCTATAGGACAAAAAAAGGTAAAATGGTGGAGTTTTAGACCCAGAATGGAAGTTTACTAGCAACCTCTCTGTCATTTTCTGTCTTTACTAACACTTTCCAATGCCTCGGGCTCCTGGAGTATGTTGGGATAAACCCAAAACACCCCTTACACTGGACTGGTTTAACAGTCGTCAGAGCAGCCCCACTTCTAGTGTGCATGGAACAGTTAGATCCCACTGTAGTGCTAGCTCAAGTGGCTGAGAAACCCACAGACACAAATGAGAGCTCTGCTTTATTCCTCCAACTCTGGAGGCCACCTCAAATTCATTTCTGTTCACACTTCTGCCTCACCACTCCCAAAAGTAACTTCAAGACCAACTTACTCTCTCTCCTTTCCCTGCTTGTTTTCCCCACTGCATGATTTCTTTATGCTGCACTACCCCCAACACTAGAAACTGCCTAATTTCTATCTGCCACTTCCCCCTCTCCAGCCTTCTTTTGCTTGTTCAAAGCATGTTCTTGTAAAGGCTTTTGTCCTCTTGTTTGCAGGCTGGCTATTGTTTAATACACCCAGCCCACACAGTGCCAGCAAAGCACCCAGCCTAGCACTACAAGGCACAACTAACTTGTCACAAACCCTGTGAAAACAGCATTTTGAGCTTTCTTTAGATGGAAGGATAATAGTGCCTTTACATGACAGCAGTAAAAACTACTGCTTTTGCTTTTTCCACTTGATGAATTTCTTATGTTAACTTTACAGCTCATTCAAACACCCTCACTGCTTCAGAAGAAGAGGGGCTGTGTTGGCATTTATCCCCAAGAGACCAGTCTCCAGATTCAAATCAAATCACTCAATACAGCCTTGCACCAGAACTGTCAGTGCTTCAAGACACTGTACAGGTCCACAGCACACTGGATGCAGCAAACCCACTGTCTAAGGCAGAAGAGAGGTGCAAGATGTGCAAGGAATTAAAATGTGAGCTTTCTTGAAGCTGCATTTTAACCTCACTAATAAAAGAATGACAGCTCTGAGGCATTCCCCTACAAGTAGTAACGTAAGACCCCAAGGAAGTAACCACAGATCAGTCCCTGCCCCAAAGTTTAAAGAATGAGTGACAGTAAAAAAGACCCCCAGAGATAAAAAGGCAAGAGAGACCAATAAAAACACTGTGTGTTTGCTTCATTCATTACATATTGACAGAAAGGCTTTCAGAGAAATGTAAAAGATTAAGGTGACACTGACTGATGTGGTCTGGACACTATCATCCTTGGGTTTGAATGTCCAGAACACAACTTACATGTCATTGACCAACACTGCACTGAAAAATTACATTCTTTTAAGAAATTCTCTTAGCAAAACTCAGCAGAGGATAAACTTTGAATTTAATAGAAACACATTCATGGTCTTTAAGCGTAGAGACCTTGCCAGGATTTCTATATTCTTGTAGCTAATCCCTCTCAAACTTGGGAGGGGAACTGAAACCCTTGGAAGCTCCCTAACACTTGCCCAGAGAATTCATGGGCCACTACAGTACCTTTGCTGTTTCCCAAGATTCAGGTCAGTGCTCTGAAACACCATAGGGTGCCTGTAAATCAGCAGCCAGTTAAATACTCATAAAATGAGTATTTTCAAAGCTCCCTGTGAATTAGGAAGGCAAAAAAACACCACAAGGAAAGACAGAGGTTATCTTAGCACAGCAAGTGATAACTATTTTCTTTAAAGGCAACTTCTGCTGCAAAAGTTTTCACCTACAAAGCACAAGTAGCAAACTGACTAGAAAATAAAAATAATTGCCAAGAAAATAAATGTGAAGCAACTAGGGCAGCCTTCTTTAAGAGCAAACACACTCCATTACCTACACTGTGAACACCAGAGGCATACAGGGTGCATGGACCAGGCATTATGCTCATCAGCTGAGGCTTCCCTTTCAAACAAAAACACACCCAGCAACACTTGATTTTTCTTCCATGAACCCCACACTCCCAACAAATTAATCAACAGCATCTAGAACCATTTTAATTATTGGACAGGCACATGCAAACACATCAAAACCTTATCAGCAATTAAGAACTACCTGGCTGTAAGCTGTATTATTGGAAGCTAAACAGCATTAATTTATTTGTGGCAAACCAGGAATGTGAAGTCACCACTTTTCTTTTTAAAATATCACCAGTCATCTGATAAGTCACACTCACAGGAGTCAGTAAAACTGCATGCTCAGAATTTTATTTCCCTTCACCACAAAACTACAAACATCTCCCATTATTTAATCAAGTTTAGAGCCAGGCTGCAGCATTTGATACCCTGACAGTTATGACCAACCCAGAGTGTTTCTTCCATTTAGCTCAGGGCAACCAAGAAGAACTGAGAAATAATAATAGCATGTTGGTACTTTCAATATTCCTGGTTTCTTTTTAAGCACAAGCATATCACATCTCCACAACTCTTAATTCTAGTCACATTTCAAGGCTGCCCTCAGTGAGGGATAGTACAGGCCACTGTATCTCTGGGCTCTCACCATTAAAGTTGTGTCCTTGTAAGTCATTATTCATTTAATACTTCCATCTGAATTGAAGCATGGAATCCAAATATCTCGTTTGTAATCCAAACTACAAATATCTCTTTTAACACATGAAGAAAGATGATTATAGAGGGCTGGAGCACCTGCCCTACAAAGAGAGGCTGAGGGAGCTGGGCTTGTTCAGCCTGGAGAAGAGAAGGCTGTGGGGGGACCTCATTGCAGCCTGCCAGTCCCTGAAGGGAGCAGAGAAACAGGAGGGGAATCAGCTTTTTAAAAGGGCAGATAATGGCAGGACAAGGGGGAATGGATTAAAGCTGAAGGAGGGAAGGTTCAGACTGGATATTAGGGGGAAGTTTTTTACAGAAAGAGTGGTGAGGGGCTGGAACAGGCTGTCCAGAGAGGGGGTGGATGCCCCATCCCTGGATGTGTTCAAGGCCAGGTTGGATGGGGCCCTGGGCAACCTCCAGGCCTGAGGTTGGTGTCCCTGCCTGTGGCAGGGGGGTTGGAGCTTTATGATCCTTGGGGTCCCTTCCAACCCTTGTCATTCTATGATTCTACAAAATATGGAAAGAATGGAACATTCTGTATAAGAAATTTCAAAAAACATGCTGTGTATTCATGAGGCTTTGAGATTAGGTTTTTTTGCTTTACAGGAAGGAGGATATCTTTCTGGAATGCATTTGTTGAAATCTCAAGAATTTAAAGTTTTAAATTAGAATAAAACCTTTTTTTTTAAAATATAAACTACTTACAACTGGAAGTAATCTTCAAAATGTTAAGCACCTAATACATAGCATACAGCTTTATGAATCACCATGAAATGATCCCTACTTTGTACTACTGCATTTCCATGAGTAAGAAGAAAATGAAATTAAGGCTGGTAGACATTACAATTACATTCAGTTCTCAGCCTGACTTGGGAGTGTTCTCTGTCACCACCAGGGATAATATGAAAACCCAATTTCTGTGCAGTCCCTTTCAGTGATCACCTTGGCATGCTGTAAAGCACTGCAACTACTACTTGCATGCAGGAGAAAAAAGATGAAGCATGGAAAAGCCTTACAAACCTTCCCTGAAGTATTAGGAGGTTGACACAACAAGAAACTGAAGTCAGACCTAATGAATGCCAGTTGAATGCCCCTGGGCCCGTGTCCCTGGGCCACCTCTGATCCCCAGATTAAACACATATGAGTCATTCATACAAACACCACGACGCAGACAACAACTTGAATGTTGAAAATGCTTTGGCTGAGCACCCCCATGCCATCAGAAACCTGGCAAATAGTGTTTCCTTGTCTTGCAGCCTCACAGACTAGTTTTGAAGCCCACCTCTACTCAGACCACTCTATAAACCCCAAAGGCTTTTTAAGGATCCCAATGGAAAAGTAAATTCTTTCTCTCTTCCAACATGCAGCTCTGATGCAGGAGACAATTAATCTGTTGCCTGGCAGATAGTTCTGGATCCTAACTAATTTTCTCCAGCCAGCACTCACCAGCTTCTGTTGTGGGATTTTGCCACCAAGAAAAGCCTGCCAAGGAGTTCCCCAGCACTTCCATAGGTGCTGGTACAAACTTACATTCTTAAGTTATGTCTTGTAACTATTACCTGGAGATGTGACAAATCCACACGTGTTCCTGACTACTCACTTGAGCAATGAAGGTTCACTCTTAGTTACCCATCCAGCCTCCTTTTCTTGCCAATTCTGTGTATATGTGTTTGGTAAAGAAATTATGAGGAACTGTGCTCCAGGCAAGGCAGACAAAGCCAGCATCACCTGTACAAGAAGGAACAACTGCCTAGACAGACTGAAGATGTTACGTTATCAGACAACTGCCAACCAAACTGGGCATGGCCATGCAGGTAATGGGAATTATGCCTGTAGCTACACTTGCTGAAAAAGGCACTTAATTTTTGTTCCATGTCTTGCAGTGAGTTTGTCAAAAGATCACCTAGATCTTGGAAAGGAAAATACACATCTAGCATTTTAATACACTGTTTTGAACTTTCACAGCAGCGATTCAATGCACTAGTGGAAATCTTAGCAGCAGTGATGCTAAGCTCTGGCAAAAGCAAATACACCTTCTCTACCACTGATACTGCAAAAGACAGGAGATTTTAGTGAACATGAAGATAAAGCAATAAATGGAGGCTACAACAGCTTAAATTCCACGTATTTTTATTCTGACTACCCATACCACTCAAGAAAAATCTCACTGGGTAAACCACAAGTAAGGACTATTCCCCTCTTCTCAAACCTTAACAAGCTCAGCAGCGCTTATGTGATTAATACATCAGCAAAAGTTCCTCTTCATCCCTGAAGGATGACAGCAGCAAGCACGGATCACAAAAATACACTCTGCTGTTTCACAGTGTACAGTCACAATTACTCTCTAATGTTAAGTGATGTTCACGCATCACTGATAGAAACGTTGACCTGCTTTTAGTTGTCACAGCAAACACTGCTTTTTGTCATTCCCCCAAAGGAAATACAATTGGACAAGTGTGTAAGGGCAGAACATTATTGCAAAGGAATCGCAGAACTGACACAGCAGGCATGAATCTCAATTACAGCTGATGTTCAAAGAAAAAGAAACACCCTTCCCTTATCTCAATACTATCTTGAATTGGCAAGAAAAAGATCCTCTTTAAACTCACCACGTTGGTATGGAAGTTAGCAACAAGTGGCACCATGAGATCCTGGACTTTCAAGACATAAAATAATCAACAGGCACCAATCACCCACAGAACAAAGCAGTATCAAGAGGCAGGTAACAGAGGGAAAGCAGGAAACCTGGACTCATCAGTGTCTTGTAAACATGACCACAAAAGGTAACTATACAAGAGGTATATGTACACCACCTAGTCAGACTACCAGAAAGAGCTGTAGTTTCCCTCAGTGTGACACTGCAAATTTGTATTTATTGTCTTTAAATGTGAGATGCCCAACCTGAAGTTCAGTGGCAAATGACTGAAGGTGCACAGTTCTGCATTTCCTTGGCATTGAGGTTTCTTCTCCAGATTAAGACATCCAAAGCACACAATTGCCCACAGGCAGCAGAAACTGGGTGCAAGTATTCTAGTTAGCAGGTATTCTGGAACTGAGAAACTTCCCACATAGCCAACAGGAAGGCAAACAGAGATGTTCCTCTACACACACATCCAAACCTGCTGAACTGCAGCATGGGACCAAAGGAGGTTCCTCCTGCTGTCTTTTTTTCTATGTCTTCTGCAAACAGCTGCTGTATCAGACTTGGTTGCTGCTCATAACTTCTCCTAACAGTGGCAATTACCTTGCAAATTCCACTGTTAACCACTGGATTGCAAGAATGATTTCTAAACATCATCTGCTTTCCCCAGAGAGTGAGGGACCGCTGCTGACAAGAAGCCAGGAGCAGAACTGCAGTGGCCTGTATACTCACAGACAGCATTGCTTCAATTCCCATCAGCAGTGAGTGCATCTTCTAGCACGTTAACTGCTACAAATGCACACTGTGTAAACTGGAGTTTAGGCCCTGGCTCAGTGATTTCCACCCCTCAGGGGGAAAAAAAACCCCCAAGGTCTAGTCTTTGCAGGACCTAGTGAGGGTTTTTGGGTTTTTAACATGACATGCATATTAGAACACGTGTATCTAAAGAGAGATGGAGCTGCCAGGCTCAAAGAACATTTCCCCTCTGGTTTTGGGACTAAATCTAGGTCATGACAGCTGTCAGCAAGCACAGGCACCCGCCTTTAGAAAAAAACTTAAGAGCTGCAAGATCAGTGCTTCCAATGCACAAAAGAAAATTCAGCAGTTCTAGCAGCAAGGATGGAGATCAAATAGACATGGTCTGTGCAGGTGACAAACGCTATATTTGGGGCTGACCATTCTCTTTCTGGAACACTAGACTGTCTTAACTTTGAAAGAGAAATAACAAGCAATTAAATAATATTTCTGAACACACACAAGACAGTGAAGAAGAAAGGTTGCCAGCTGGGTGTTGTGCATCGAGGAGCTTTTGCCAGCACTCCTCTTTCTGTGACTACACAGGTACACTCCAAACAATCAAGCCAGAGGAGGTTTTGTATGCAAGTTAGTTTAGATAAAACCACGATTCTTTCCTTCATTTTTGTTTTTTTGGTCTGGGATAAGAAAATGTTTATTTTATCTGATGGCTCAGCCACAGAGCTAAGGTGTGAAGTTACCCTTGGAACAGACATCACACACACAACACCCATTTCAGAGTATATTATTAAGGACCTGAAGCATAAAGAGCTGCACAAACACTTCCGAGGACAAGAACAAAGCAGAGTTTCTTTAGCCCTCTGAAAGACACCAGTTAAAACATATTTTTTTTAAAGTTAAAATACAGAAATGAAGGCGTTTATCAAGTCCTTGGCTAAGCATCAGTGCCGCAGACCGCCCCTGCCTTCTGCACCCGCGGCTGGGCGCAGCCACCGGCCGCGCCGCCTGGGACAAGCCGCCAGCAGTAGCTGCCAGCCTGAGAACACGAGAAGTTCAGCCCCGTCACGGAGCGGTGAATAAAACGAGCGATTCGTGCAAGGAAGCGGTCCTGCAGCCGCCTCTGCTGCTGCCTACGCGCTGCGAGAGGTCCCGAGTCAGCGATTAACGCCTGGAGCACGGGGGAAAGCCGCCCCGCAGCCTCACCGAGCCGGGCGGGCGGGGAGAGAGGGGATGGGGCTGTGCAGCCCCGGAGAGAGGCGGGCGGAGCGCTTCTCCCTCAGCCCGCCGCCAGCCGGACACAAAGCCCGACGGCCTGCGGCGGCCCCAAATCCGCTCCCGGTGCCCTACCCGCCCCCCCTCGCCCCAGGAAGGGGGCCGGGCGTACTGCGGGGCGGAAGCGGGGGGACACCCTGCCCCAAAGCGGACCGTGTCCTCGGGCCGCCGGAGCGCGGGGGGGTCCCCCGACCGCCTCCGCCGGGACAGACCCACCACACACATACACCCCTACACCCCTTTCCGTCCCCTCCCGGCCCGGGGCCGCGCTGCCCGCTCTCACCCATCTGCTCCCGCAGCCCCTTCAAGGAGGAAGAGGAGGAGGAAGAGCAGGAGGGGGGGGCCGCGCCACCGCCCTCCGCCATCTTCAGCGCCGGGACGCGCGACTGCGGGCCGGGCAGAAGGGGGGACGCGGGAGCGCAGTGCGCAGGCTCCGCACCGCCCGGCAGCGCCGCCGCGGGGGAGGGCAGGGCAGCGCCGCGCCGCCCGCCCGGCGCCGGCCCCTCAGAGAGCCCGCTCGGACCGGCCGCTCGCCGGGGCCGGGCCAAGGGTGGGCGGCGGGCGGGGCTTAGTCCCGTCGGGGTGTTGCGAAGCCCGCGGCGTTGGGAAGTCCGCGGCTGCCCCTCACGCCGGCGGCGTGGCGGGCAGAGTTGGCGCGGAAGGCGCTTTGCATCCCCCGGCTCCGTCCCGCCCGGAGCCCGCCTGAGGCGGCGGATGGCGAACGCCCGGGGCGCCGGAGCCTTCGGAGACGGGAGCTGTCGTGGTCCGTTGAGGGCTTGGCCCTGAGCGGGGCCCGGCGCCTCAGTGGGACAGGCTGTGCCCAAGGCGGGCAATGCCAGCGCTCAGCTGCCCACGGGTGTAGGGGGTGATGTATGGGCCCGCAGCGACTGCAAACGTTATCCTGCCAGTAGCGATGATAAATCGCCTTCTGATGGGAGCTCTCAAAGAGGGACCTCTCAGCCAGCTGTCTGGGGTAATGAGGTGTTACAAGCAGTCTGCCTGGAAACTCATTTTTCCATCAAAGATGCTCAGGCGAAGGGGCAGAAGGCTAAGCTCTCCGGTCCTGCTCCAAGGCCTAGTCTCAGCCTGGGTGGATGGGAGTTGGGGATGGTTCAGTGCAGTTACCTTGAGGCGCTGGCCTCAAGTGATGCAAAATGCATACAACTGGAGAGGCCTGCGGGTATGGTAGGGGCTGGGTGCTGCAGAGAATTTGCTAGGCTGGAGTGGCCTGTGGTCTAAAGGTGAAGCAGATCTGGGAATTTCTTGGTTCTTGGGTTCAGGAGAGTCAAACAGCCACAAATACATGAGCTGGATCGCACCCAATGCGGAGCTGAGCGCTCACTGGTTTGCAACAGGACCGGGGATTAAGTCCTGTGTTTCAAGCACCACCATTTTCCTACGTGTCTACGAGCAGGGTAAGGGTGAAGCAGTCCTGCCAGTCAAGAAAAAAAATAGCTCAGATGCAACGGAATTAATTCCCAGATACTGTTCTATGTCACCTAGTTGTTATTTTGCTGCCTACTTGGTTGTCAGCGAATTCTGGAATAATCTCTTCGCATTTTGCCCCTGGGTTTATGCACTGGGGAGAGCAAGGATAAAATAGCATCTGTGGTTGTATTAAAGGGAAGGTTCTTCAGGCCTTGTGCAGAAAACTCCCTTTTGAGATCATAAACGCAAAGTTTACCTGTCAAGTGGGCCATGGAATTAGTCCATAAATGGGAAGAATGCAGAAAAATTAGCAATAAGGTCGTGTAGTGTTTCAAGAGAATAAAAGGAACCCTTACAGAAATTCAGAGCTCCATTTTAACTTGCATATTCAGACCAGAGTTTTGCCCTGTTCTTTGTTTCTTGTTTGTTATATTGGCTTTCCCCACGTTAGCATCTATGTACAGAGAACCCTTTGTCTGTTGTTTCCTCTTAGTGTTAATGGAATGCCAATTACTATTATTATTATTATTTTTCAAAGGGAAAGAGCAGCTCAAGGGGAAAACACCTGGAAGCATTCTATGACAAATTTCCCATGTTTGTGTTTATAATATGTGGTAATAATACCTTGCCACGTAGCAGTCTCAATATGCTTTATACACATGCTGAAATGAAATTTCACCATGCCACTGAGAGATATTTGGATGTTATCCTTCTTTTACAGAGGAGAAAACTGAGTCACTGAAATCGAAGTCTCTAGTTATGTCATGAACAAAGCAGCATGGCAAAAAAAAACCAACCCAGCCCAGATTACTCGACTCCTTGTTCTGTACCCACACCTTTTCCTGTCTTTTATTCATCAGCAGCTATCAGAAAATACCACCAAAATTGTTTAAATTGATTCTCTACAGCATGAAGTACAATTAAAACCCGGTCAGACTATCTGATAGGAAGTAATTCATCTTTTCACCAGCTCTGCAGTAACACATGGTTACGAAGCTGTACTTTCTGGATCTGTAAAAATAAAGTGCTCATGAAATGCTTTGGGGTGCCTTTGAATTTTGATTAGCTTACCTATATTTGCCCTAACTGACAGAATTCCTTTTAGCACCCTGTGCAATAAAAGGGATTGATGTCCATCCATTTTTGTTCCTCTGAGAAAAATGAGATGGCTGGCATGGGGGGAATCGCCCTGCTGAAGGGCACACTCACAGATGGAACTGTGATTTTCAAATGAGGTGGTGTTTTCTGGCCTTTTCCATTTCAGCAGCCACATGCACAAGTGGCCTCGGCGCTTGCAATTTAACACGTCTGATAGTCTGTACATGCAGAGCTTCAGAGTAGATGGTATAAATTACAGGAAGGGAAATAACCCAAGTGTTGCACACTCAGTATATTTGTGGTGGGACAGTGGAGGCTGCAAGCTTAAAATAAAAAGGCCAAGCACATACAAATTCATGAGAGATGAAAGGACTCTTGAGGTAGAAGTGGGGCATTGTCCCTTCCTGCTCTCCATACATATACATACTGCTTGATATGCATGTCTTTTATCTTCGGGCACACAGGAACTGAGCTGAGAAAATCTGCCCCGATGTGGAAAACATGTTACCTTTTTCTCTGCTGAGCAGTTCAGGAGTCTTTGAGCTAATGTTTCAGCAACTGCAGCTGTAGCTTCCCTCTTTATTTCTTATCTAACCTCATTCCTCAGATTTTCAATTCGGTCATGCAATTACTGCTGAGACGTTTTTAGGGGGACTTCATTAAAATTTTGACCTTGTGTGGCTTCAGCTGCACTTACAATCATCTTTCAATTCTGCAGCATTTGCAGATTTGATTGCAGTAGCTGATTTGTTCTAATCCCTTAAAGACTCTCCTTTTCTCCATTGTCCCTGTGGAAAACTATATAATTTAATTTTATATTAATTTCTTCTGTCCTTTTAGTTGTGATAGTTTCTGACAAACCTTTCACAAATGTTTCAGGCCAAATCACCGATGGGTACATATTACCTTTATGAGATGAAAAATCAATTGACTCCTGGCACTGCATACAATTTGAGATTCCAGGGGCTTTATCCTATCCATTTCAGTTTAAAAAATACCAAAATGAATCAAAATAATAGTAGCTGAACAGCAGCAACAACAAAAAGCTAGCTCAGAGAATACTTTAACCATTGATAGATCTGGTGAAGAAGCACCCACCCATCAATCTATTTCTTACCGTGATTCCCAAAGTCTCCAGTGTTACACAGTGTTAGATGTTGTGCTTGACTGGACTTAAGTCTGAAAGCTGATATAACAGCTTATATATTCTAGTTCAAAAAAAAGAGGTCTTCTGTGAGCCTGCAGGTCCTAATGGCTCTGATCACTGTAGTGTTTAATAGTAAAATGTTCACATGTCTTCAACTTCATTTATGTCGGAGTCTTGCTGAGTAAGAGCTAAAGTGAGAAACAAGGGAAATTAGATGTATCTATTTATATCTGCCCATAATATTTTGAAAAACGATGAAAAAATGCTTCAAAATGTTCTAAATCCAAAGCCATAAGGCATTTATTGTGACAGATTCTAGTGGGTTTCCTGTGGCGAATGTAAAATGGATGAAAGAAAATTGGTGGCATGAAAACTACTGTAGTAGTTTCCAACCTTCCCTCAAAATAGGCTTTAACTGCACGTTCTTGTTTATTACTCTCCTGCTGGGACAAGTATCTGCAACAATCTGTGCTACTAACACATCTATACTCTAAGGACCTCGTTTCCCCATCTTGGCTCAAGTTGACTTGTATTTATCTGAGTGAATAATTCCTTAGATGTAAAGTTACCAGACAGTATTGCTCAATGTGAGAGATACTTAATATGTTTATTCCCTGGGATGGAATGGAAAGCATCCCTGTAACATTTGTGAGAACTGCTGATATGGTAGAGGACAAGCTTAGAACTCAAACTGAAAGTTAGAAGTAAGCAAATTAGAAATATAGTCAAGGAGAGAATGAGAACTGGTGCAAAAGAAGCATTTAGATGGGGAAAATTAATTGCAGGAAGACAAGACAGAGAACAGCTTGCTAAATAGCAGATAGAGCAGAAAATTATTTGGGATGTCACAAGCTGAGGATGAGTCAAGAGTGCCATGGTATTGTGAAAAGGGAAGTGCCCTGCCTGAGATCAGGGACAGAAGGGTGGCCTCTGGGACAGATCAGTCCTTCGCTCAGCTCTGCTATGGTCATCGGGATAACTGGGGAAGACCTAGAGGAAGTCAGTAAAAATAATGAGATGAATAAGGAAAGTTAAAGAATTGGGATTATTTTAGTCTAAAAAAGAGTGGAATGAAGGGTGATAACCTGCTTGCTTTGTGTGAAGCAGAATCAAAGACAATAGACTTGATTTTAATCAGGGAAGTTTAATGTTTCATTTTAAGGGAAATGTTATCACACAGTAGGATAGATAGATGGGGAAGCAATAAAGCTCCAGCATAGGAGATCTGGGGCTGGATGAGCATCAGCCCAGAAAGGTCTGATCAGAGGGCAGGAGGAAGCACTCATGACCTCTTGAGTTCTCTTCCAGCTGTGTGTTTCTGTGGTTCTACAATTCCCGCTTGTCAGTTTGGGGACTGTTGGCCAGAACAAGTATTGTTCAGTGCAAGGATTGCCTTGCTGCCTTCTAGATTTAGATAAGAGCACACAAAGTGGTGGCAAAAGGTAAATGAGTTCAGGGGAAGCCACTGTCATATGGCCCCCATGGTGACAGAAGAGGTTTGACTCTCTAGTGCATGACACCAGGTCTTGTATCTTAGATCATTCTTTGCTGTGTAACAGTTCTGTAAGGACAGGAGGCCAACCTGTAGAGAGAGGAATAAAGTGAGAAAGAACGTGCACATGTCATACATGTGGAAACAGCTCTGCTCCTTTCCTGTCTGTAATCCTGCACACACCCACCATAGAATAACACCCATGTGCTGCCTTAGCATACTCATTCCTGCCCAAATTGCAGTTATTACTGGGGGTCAAAATAGGGACATGAAAGTCTGTTGTCACCATCGCTTGTCTTTCAGTGTTTATGTATCTACTTATTTACTCTATGGCTTTCCATCAAGTAGCTCTTCCTGAGATTGCAAATGACTGTGTTTATGTGTATATGTGTGTGTGTATCATAGGCTGAGCACATTTATCTGGTTGAGCTATTTATTTGTATTGCCACAGCGTTTAGGAGCTTGCAGTAATAGCAGCTAAACAGAGACAACAGTAGACTCCTCCCTGCCCCAGAAAGCCTAAATCTGCTCCAGAATTTATTGCAGGGTCTGTAGAGCAGCTAGCTACTTTTAAAAATAATTTTCTTACTTGTTTCTGTCTTGTGCTGCCCTGATTTGGAGCAGTACCTTTCCCAAAGAGAAGATCAAGGTCCATTTTCTTAAGGTACAAGTCCCACGACACAGAGTTGTTGCACAATTGCTGCACTGGCTGTACAGATACCAGCATTTCCCTTTGCCTCCAGCACAATCTGGTAATTATTACTGAATCATTTGAAATTACCCAGGATTTTGATATGATTGCTGTCAGTGGCACTAAGTGATGCAATTCCAACAAGCTAAACACCGATACGGTAATCCTTATCACTTCTAACTAAACGATTTAATCTTATCATCATGTGCTGATGAGATAATCTGTTCCAGCAGTGGCTTTTTATGAATATTTTATTATTCCAAGTGGTGTTGAGATAAAACACCACTGTGGAGAGTTATGGTATTATGCTAATGGTGCTGCACATCTGACTGAGAGGACGTTTTTTTGAAGACTCTTAGATGACTCCTCAAATCTATGTAATCATCTAAAAATCCTTCTGATTGATCCCTGCCTGGAAGTGAGTACTTATGGGAAATTTGAGAATACAGAATAATTTTTCAGTTATCTGAGCATGACTGTATTTCTCAGTAACTCATCCCTGCTTAGATGTTTTTCTTTCTAATAGCTCAAAGGTGGCCTCTTTTGAAAGATCAGTTTTCCAAGTCTCCTTGGACAAAGAAGAAGAGCAGTCAGTCATGAGAAGTCTCACTTAGGGAGGTGATTGTCCCTCTTTACTCTGCGCTTGTGAGGCCCCACCTGGAGTCCTGTGTCCAGAGCTGGGGCCCCCAATACAAGAAGAATGTAGAACTGTTGGAGAGGGTTCAGAGGAGCCACAAAGATGATTAGAGGGCTGGAGCACCTGCCTTGCAAGGAGAGGCTGAGGGAGCTGGGCTTGTTCAGGCTGGAGAAGAGAAGGCTGTGGGGGGACCTCATTGCAGCCTTGCAGTCCCTGAAGGGAGCATACAAACAGGAGGGGAATCAACTTTTTAAAAGGGCAGATAATGGCAGGACAGGGGGAATGGATTAAAGCTGAAGGAGGGAAGGTTTAGATTGAATATTAGGGGGAAGTTTTTTACAGAAAGAGTGGTGAGGTCCTGGAACAGGCTGCCCAGAGAGGTGGTGGATGCCCCGTCCCTGGAAGTGTTCAAGGCCAGGTTGGATGGGGCCCTGGGCAACCTTGTGTAGCTCCAGGCCTGAGGTTGGTGTCCCTGCCTGTGGCAGGGGGGTTGGAGCTCTATAATCCTCGGGGTCCCTTCCAACCCTTGCCATTCTATGATTCTATGATTCTATGATTATGTGCAAACCTCCATGGCAGGGCAGAGGGAAGTCCCTGATAACTCCCTCACTGCTTTTGGAAGATGATCTTTGTGGTCCCTTCCAACCCACACTGTTCTAGGATCCCAAGCTGTGTTTTAGGACGACTGCATACAGTTTGCTTTCCATCCTGGCAGAGGCCAAAGATGCTTTTGGTGGGAGATGGATGATGTTAGGGCTGCACAATTAAAGGCAGTATGCATGTCTGGCACGGATAGGTGCTGGCTGCTTCCACAGTGCCGAGAAGCTACGATGCCATTTCTTGTCCAGGAGTTACTGTCTGTTAATTCTGCTGCTGACCCAGCCTCTCCCCATTCCATCAATCCACCCTCACCAAGTTCAATATGGGGTAAAATTTATGGGTCCTATTCAGTGGCACCAAGGAAGATTTAGCTCTTTTGTGACTTAAGCTTTTAAAGACCAATCTCACACTAAATGAATGCTCAGGCAAACACAGAGCAGTTCCTATTTGTAAGAAAAGTATTTAGAGAAGAAGCTTTAGCACTGTAGCTGTTACTCAAGCCCACGGTGTTCCTTCCTGTTTTGGCTTGGAGACTGCTGCTTTGGCAATTCCCACTGGCTTCTTAGATGGCTTGGAAAAACCTTGGTCTCCCAGGCTCCTTTTCCATAGACCCTACCTTGTCCTCCCATGAAATGGTCCCTCTACTCCTGACCAGCTGAATGGGCTGAAGTGGGATTCTGCAGATGAACTCGGCAGGGGCGGCGGGAGGCCCCTGCCACGGTTTTAGACTGTAACACTGTGAAGTTCCTGTATTCCAGCACAAAGAGAGGGCAAGGAGATAAATGACTCTAGTGTTTGTTTGTTTGTTTTGCCTAAAGAAGCTTCTTTGTAAGCGTATTCCACATGAGTATTCTTCTGTCCACATAAAATAGGTCCCTTGTGTCCGAATTTAAGCCTGTATATTGTTACTTGTGCAAGGGCTCAGAAATACTTTAGAGGCATTTTCTAGGAGCTTTTATGACTTCTCTCACATATTCCCTCTGCCTCCCTGCACCCATACATCCATGCACACATAGTGGGAGATGTGGGGTCAGATTCTGATCAGGCTTCTTGTTTTACACAAAAAACCCTCTCTTTTTACACATTTTTTTTCCTCCTGAATTTAACCCAAAAGTCAATTTTTGAACCCATTAGACAGCTCTTGGTAAACACTAACCCATGCTCCTCATTTAAAGCCTTGAATGTTGACATGGAGCAGGAGGAGAAAGGCCAGATGGTTCTCATTGAGTATTTTCTACTGTCTCTCCCCAAAAAATGAAGCATTCCTTGATCCCTGTAGCTTCTCATCAGTATTTAACTTCTGTTTTGGGAAGTCTTCAAGACTATAAATCTAAAGAAAGCATTTCAGCTTTGAAGCTATGGACCAAGGAGCATTTTGCTCTTTGGGGGAATCACCAAGCGGTAGGCAATGTGCATGCACATAGCTTTCCTAGCAGAAATCATTTTCAAAGTAGTAGGCTTTCTGCTGCAGAAAAAGGACATACGCTTCATTTCTGAGAAAGTAAATGAATTAATCAAAATCAATAAGATTAATAAATCAATAAAATTAATAAGATTATTAAATGATCAGTTTTTAACAGGCAAGCAACAAGACTGGTTTATGTGAAGGTGATAACGTGTGAAGCCTGTCTACAGTAACTGGAGTCTTCCAAGTGAGCCATACAAATCATGCTGATGCTCAGAGTGCCAGCTCCACTTTGCACACATGGCCAATCAGTTATTACACCCCCCTAAAGCAATCAGTGGTGTACTCTGCAATTAGGCCTCCGGTGTAGCTGTCTCTAATGAGTGCTGGCTCAGTTCTTCATTGCGCTGCGAGTGTAAAATAATAGGTACATGCATCATGATGAGTAAACTGATGCTGTGGGCCATGGATTCAGCAACATGCAGGATTGTAGACACCCCCCACCCCAACAAATCCACTCTGTCCAGCCCACTACCTTCTGGATTTGTGTTTGTTCCCATTTCTGCAAAGGATGACCAGATTTCTTTCTACTAGAAATTTAAAGGCCGAAGTAGCAAGACATTTAAATACTTCTGAAATAAATGAGACATAGGAATAGCATGTGAGAATCCTTCAGGTGCATTTTGTAGCAGTGCTGGGTGATCTCATGAGTGATATTAACTCCAGGAGAGACCTCCAAGGGACCTACAGTAATTCTCTCCCATTCCCCTGTGCAGCAAGCAATGCCCAGCAACAGTCACCAGCCACCTGAACACCCTGTAGCCAGCAAAACAGCTTCAGTGAAGCATTAAACACATACTCTAACGAGCTTTTCAGCAAACTCTTCAGTTTTGGGACTCTCCAACCCTCTTACCCTGTGAACAGAAATCTCTGGGGCTCTTGTTTTCTGGGATTTAACAGCTTTCACTGCGACTGCCCTTAGCACGGGTCATGGAATTGCTCATAGAGTTTCTGCTAGTTCATTTGCCATGACTCCTGCTTTCATGTGGGCAGGTTTCTGGCTCAAGTCAGTGGTGCTGAGTCCCAAGTGGTTTGAAATCCTGTGGTAAGTGGCCCAGTGTAAATGACTGTGAGCAGTCAATGCAGTGTGATAATGCCCATTTGTGTGTAAGCTCTGCTGAGAGCATGTTCTTGAGGCTGTGTGGTTTGTCCAGTGAAGAAGAAAGAGAGAGAGAAGTTTGAAAAGCCCCAGAGATTCTTTTCCTTACTGAGGTGATGCAGCACCTGCTTAGGTACCCGACACTCCCAATTTTGGGGTGTTTTATCCCTGCACCAAGCAGGCAGCTCACACAGAGAGGCCCTTTGAAGCTTGCTCTGCTGTAGGAAGTAAAAAAGCAGCACCCAGGGCCTTAGTGGGCCTGTGTGTGAGGTGCTTGCTTTCCACCAGCAATACTGGTTCTTCTTAGTCTGACAAGACCCGCGCAGCCTACCAGATCTGTAGCCTCATCTATTCTCAGGGGATTCCCAGGGGTGTGATTTTGAGAGAGCCTGCACCCCACTGACTCACGGCAGTATCGGGGCTGCACAGCGTGTGAAAAGCTGTGACAAGGGCTGCCATGGGAACGCTTCAGCTGGGCAGCTTGTGCTGGTGAGTGGGGTGGATGACTGGATGAGGGGGTGCATGGGGGTTTCCATTTAAATGCTGACATTTGCCAGTTATTACTGTACCGTGGCGTTTGTGGCATCATGTTCCACACCTGGAAGAGCAACCTCTGTAGTTCAAACCTCAGGGTAATAAGCATTGGCTGCTACTTACCTTTCAGTGGCAGCTCCTTATCTGCTTAAGGGTGATGCTAGGAACTTCAATTAGTGGTTATACAGTGCTGTGAAATTATAAGACCTTTTAAGTATTATAATATTTCTATAACATATTGTAACAAGTACACCTGTCAGTACACAGCAGCACACTCAGCTGAAAACCAGTGAAATAATCCTGGACTTTGTGTCCCAATCACACAAGGAGAGCAAGGAAAATCTTCCCCAGCTCTGCATTCACTGTGTAGGCACCCTGAGCGTGCAGATAGCCCAGCTATCTGCCGGGCACAGGAGTGGATGTGCTGCAGACACCTGTGCACAGCCCAGTTGGACCACGATGCTTTGGAGAGCGGGTCTGGAGGAGGATGGGGCAGGGATAGCATCATCTGTTTACAGTTCTTTCCTTCCATGTCCCAGGAGCTCATGGTTGCTCTGGCAGCACATGACTCTGCCATTCTCTAGATGTTCTTTTATTTTGAAACGTGGGAGACAAGGATGAATCTGACTTCCTCATTTGGCTCTTCAGCCAATGCTGCCAGTGGTGAATAAAATGTGTTGCTAAATTAATAAGTCATAAAGATTTTGGGCTTGGGCCACTAAGCTGTTTCTGCTTTGCATGTGAGTATGGGAGATATGTTAGCCTGGGGATAGAGTAACAGCTCTGAAAGGCTGCAGTGAAATGCAATCTTGTTCTGACACAATGCAGACAGTCAGGCCATCTGTGGAGAGGAGCACCCAAAAAGGTAACTGGCCAAGGCTGTTAATCCCCAACTGAGCCTCGAAAACTCAAAGCACCCAGCCTAACTGTGAGGGGGCTTACAATTTGTGAATTTGGGAGCTGTGAAGTTCTACAGCGATGGCAAGTGGTTAGGAACAAGAGCATTTAGTTTATATTTCTTCACCAGGGTCCACTTTTAGTCTTGGGTCTTTCCCAGTTCACCAAATCAGCATGGGTGATGCTAGAGCTGTGATGCAGTATGGGTTAGCTAGAGCTGTCGTGGAGCAGGATGCTCTGGTGTGGTTTGAGCATCCATCTGTACAGATCTCCACTGCTCAAAGGAAAGGATGCCCAGGCATGCAGTGCCAGCCCTGCAGTGCCTTTGACTCAGCAGGATTAAATCTTCAGAAAACTGACCCTGTGGAAGGGGGTCTAAGGGCACAGCTTCCTGCAGGCATGGCCAGGCAGGTGATGCGAGGAGTGGGCAGGATGGGGCACTGGTTGGTGATGCCCCCTCCTTGAGTGCTGTGAGCTGTTGGCTTCCCTCAGCTGTAATCCCATTTAGTTTTTGGATGCCACTCATGCCACTGGCATCTGTCCAGTTGTCCTCCTGGCCAGGGCTATCTATGCCTCACACCTCAGTTCCCACCATGGTCCCAGGGAAAAGGACGGATGGGAGGACCAGACCACAACCAGCTGTTCCTGGTCCGTGGGGTCCCAGAGCTGGAGAGAAGCCATATGCTGTGTGCCCACTGACAGTGTGCAGCTGAGCAGGATATTTAGCTGCAAGAGGCTCTGTGCAGTGCAGCAAAACAGTCTTGCCTCCGAGCATCCTTGTAATGTGCTGTCTCTCCCTCTGTTTGTGTGCCTCATATTGCACAGGAACCTACCTCAGAGGGAAAGATGCAGTTTCATGCCTCCCCCTGTTCCCTCTGTTTCTCTCCTCAGCCAATGTCACCGTGAGGTTCTGATCCCCTTCCACCTGGATGGAGAAGGTACAGCGAAGCAGTGTCACCACGAGACTTCTCCACCTGCTGACTGACACATCCTGCACGTGGAAGACTGCAGTGTTCATCAGCCAGGGTGTGCTTCTTGTGGAGATGAGCTCACAGAGCAGAGCAAAAGAATGAGGGCTGAAACTAACAAATAACAGTATTTTAAAAAACTAAATGAGTCTTACGAGGTTGTGAAAGAATTCTGCAGATAGGATCAGGAAATGGCACAGACCAGTGAGGTGGGACTCAGAGCTGGTGGAAGAAGTGTTGCATCATCACCTCAGTGAGATGCAACTGAAGTCACTGCCAATTAGGGTCGAGGATCAAAACAGACCCTATTGCTTTGTCTGTGCATCACTAGTATATAGGGTGTGACATGGGGAGGGCTGGTAGAGTAGCACACAGAGCATCTTTTAAGATACTCTAAATAGCTTTAAAAAGGACAAATATGTGTCAGAACTGAATTCTTGGTGCCACCTGCAGAAATAGAAAACTATTCGTGTCTGTTTGCCACTTTTCTGACAAATACTTCCTTTTCAGAGAGAAGTTGTACAAGTACAAAGCTGTAGTCTGCGTTCAGGTTTCATCCTGCTTCCATGGGACAATTTTCCTTAGCAGCTTTTGCTGCATTCAGAAACCCTCCACTTGAACACACCGCACAGTTTAACACCAGAAAGGAAATAAGGCACATGCCTGTGTGGAGTGGCTGAATGTAGGATGCAGCACAGAAGGATGCTACGCAGCATCTGATCGGGGATTCATCTCCAGCAGGCTGTGGCAGAATGGAAGAAATCAGGAATTATGAAGGCTTCTTGTGGTGGAGGGTGCCTCAATGGCAGATGCAGTTAAAGCTGGTGGTTCACTTACCACTGTGCTCTTGGAAACTGAACAGAAAGCCCAATTGCCACCCATTTCTGTAATGGCAGCTAAGAGCCTGTGTTTCTCTTTGGTTTCTCAGCCAAAGCAGTGGGTGGCACATCAAATCTTGTACTTGCAAAGATAAAGGCTTGGAGGATTTGAGGCAAGCTGGATGGTTTGTGTGTCAGTGAGAAAAGGAGTCATCTGATGGACTCCTGAAATAACCAGAGGACACTGACATGGTGTAGCCTGTGCTGATAGCCCCAACTCAGAAATGGTGAATAGGAGAAGCCCTACTTGGTTTTCTTCTTCTGTGTTCGAGGAAACAAGGCTCAGTGTTGTAAATATCTGACTTGTGACTGTAGCCTCTGATCCCAGTGGGAACAATCCAGTGAGGCCCTGATTATTACCCACTATAAATCAACTGAACATAGACTTCTCACTCGAGCCGGGTCTCCTCCCCTTCCATTATCACACCATCTCATGTACAAGCATTAGAACAAAATTCAATTAGAAGTGAGCTGGGAGAGTGCAATTAAAGCTTGCTCAGGCTCCCAAGAGCCCTGAGTGGAGCGGATGTGATGTCAATCATAGAATCATAGAATGGCAAGGGTTGGAAGGGACCCCAAGGACCACAGAGCTCCAACCCCCCTGCCACAGGCAGGGACACCAACCTCAGGCCTGGATCTACACAAGATTGCCCAGGGCCCCATCCAACCTGGCCTTGCACACCTCCAGGGATGGGGCATCCACCCCCTCTCTGGGCAGCCTGTTCCAGCCCCTCACCACTCTTTCTGTAAAAAACTTCCCCCTAATATCCAATCTAAACCTTCCCTCCTTCAGCATTATCACACCATCTCATGTACAAGCATTAGAACAAAATTCTAATCACTATCACTAGCTGTTGATCATAACTCTTCTGGTTCCAGAAAGGATGCCCTACTGAACGTGTGGTGAAGTCCCTGATTTAAGCCTTATCCTCCACAGCTTTCCAAGGTCCTTGCCTTGAAATGGGCACAGAGTCACCTATAAGAATTTAGATCATCATCTGCTGTACTTAGCAGACCATGTGAACATACAGCACCTTGCACACTGGCACATCTATAGTAAGTGTCATCATGGTGAAAAAATAACTGCTATTTTCATTGTTTTTTCTTCAAGCAGTGCTGCTACAGCTGGCACATCCCCAGCTCCTGCTTTACCTAAAATCAGAGCTTTTTGTTCTTTTCCTGGAAGGTTCTTCACTGGTGCAGCACAGCTTGTTCCCTCGAATAGTTGCAGGGTTCCACGTGCTAGTTCGGTATCTCCTTATGGCAGAAAATTAACTCTGTATTAGGAGGGTCCCTGGTGATAATTAATGTAAACTAATGTACCAGAGTGCATCAAAACCCCATATATCCTCTAGCTGTTTGAGGAAAAAATAAAGATGGCAAAAATCTTCCATCTTTCCCACCCTGTTGTGTCTCACTGTGAAGTTTTACAGGATTTTGGTTCACATCTAGTGAAAAGTCCATTTTGCCTACTTTGGTGAGATTATTAATGTCCATATTATTTCAAAGCATTTCAAGACATAATTCTGAATCATACTGGACAAGTTTAAATGTTCATAAAGAATTAAAAAAAAAAAACCCAAACTAATGTGCATCTTTTCTCCTGCTTCAAGGCTTAACAGTAATTATACAACTGAAAATGGAATGATTCTGAGATTCTTGAGAAGATCTCTTGGTTAGTAGTATTGATTTTACAAACACACAGCACGATCCTGTTGCTATTTTTAACAGCCTGCCTCAGCTAAAAAAAGAAAAATATCAGAAGATGTAGAAAATGGGAAGAGGAAGTACTGCTGAGTGAACCCAGGGGATTGCTTGGAAAGGAAATGAGTCAGGCAGTTGCTAAGTAAAGGCAGTTGCCTCTTTACAGAGGAATTAAAAGAGTTAAAGGGGTGTCTTATGAAATTCCCAATCCAAATTTTCTGAACAGAGTGCGACTGGCATGAGGATGCACTCAGAAGGAATGTGTCTGGGTCAAACCACTGGATTGCCCAAGGTTTGCCCAGTGCTGGCTGAGAATTCTGGAAACTTCTGGTGGGAAGGGACAGGCATGGCTCATTTTTTCAGCTCGTGAGATGGGGAGTCACTGGGATGCCAGCCCTGTTTGTGTGCCTGACGTATGCTATCTGCATGAGACGTGTGCCAGAATCACTGGCATCTTCAAGGCAGCCACAGAGCAATGTTTCCATCTGCCACGCTCTATCGCTGTGTGACTGCTTTTCCTTCTCACCAGCTACGTGTCCTTAACAAGCTGGAGCAGAGAGAAAACAAAACCACTCACATCTAGTGCCCCTAATTAACGGGCAATATACATTGCTGCCTGGTAAGCAAGTGACTGAGTAAGAAGACTTATGCCATCACTTGATAATAAAGAAAAATCTGGTAATAAAATAAAATCTAGTAATAAATCCTAGCCTGTAAGAGATGTTATGGAGAAGAGCTGCTGCCTCTCAGCAGCTCCATCGGTTCTGGGTGAACCAAAGGCTGGTGTGACAATGTGCTGTGCTGACAGCTGGTGACAGTCCTGTGTATTGGGTCCCTGACTGCACAGACAGGTCTAGAGTAAGCAGAGGGAAAAATGTATACCCATGTATGGGAGATGTGAATCTCTGCAAGGCTTGTGTTTCACTGCAAGGCTTTTACAGGATTTCAGTTCCCATCCAGGGAAAGCATAAATACCACTTTAAGAAATTCCACATCCACAGGGAATGAGAAAAGCAGCGGTGGTGTGATACACTGAATTCAGGCTGTGGAAAATATCTTGGCTATGACACTTATCTATTTGAATTTCTGTACTTTCCTAGCAGAACAGTTCACATAGTTCAGGCAGCCCCCACTCCCCAGATGGATGCGGTGGCTGCGGAGGAAATCCTGCCACTAATGCATTGTTCTCTTACACTGTATGTCCCTGGACTACGATGGAACAAGATTTTTGCCTATTGCTTTTGTCTGGTTTTGGCACCAGCTGTCTGAAATAGTCTGTTATCACTGAACCACCTGATTTTGGTGGCTCTCAGGGTAACCAGGTATTTCATTTTTCCACCAGTAGCATCATGTAGGAATACTTGAGTTATGAACAGTAAGAGTCCAGCCTTTGGGTAACTTCTAAATGTAGGTGCATGTATCAGGAGACTTGGGACTGGGGCTTTTCTCCATTCACATGCATTGAGGGAAGCTGCAGGTGGGGAATCACAGAATCACAGAATTGTAGGGGTTGGAAGGGACCTCGAGAGATTATCAGGTCCAACCAGGAACCCTGTTGGGGAATGCTGCTGATCAGAGGTGCCCTTCTGCACAGTTGGTGGATCAGACAGGACAACACGGGCAGGAGGGAAAGTCCCACTCGCTGCACCTGGGGAGGAACTGCCAGAGAGCGGGTCCAGGGCATCTGTCCACTTCAAATGGTCCAACAGGGCAGGGTCAGATTAGATGTTAGGAAAACATTTTTCACTGAAAGAGTTGTTAGGACCTGAAATAGGCTGCCCAGGGAGGGGGCTGAGTCACCATCCCTGGAGGTGTTTAAAAGATGGGTAGATGAGATACATAGGGATGCAGTTGAGAATCATAGAATCATAGAATGGCAAGGGTTGGAAGGGACCCCGAGGATCATAAAGCTCCACCCCCCCTGCCACAGCCAGGGCCACCAACCTCAGGCCTGGATCTACACAAGGTTGCCCAGGGCCCCATCCAACCTGGCCTTGGACAGGTTTAGCACAGGACAGGTTTAGCATAGGACAGGAACAGTTGGACTTGATAATCTTTAAGGTCTTTTTCCAACCTAGTGATTCTGTGATTCTGTGATCCTTTCTCCTCAAACTACAACCACCAGGCATGGAAAAGTCAAAGAGAAGAGTCAGACTTCAGCAACTTGAAGGAAGTTCCTTCTACAGACTATGCTGGAGGTTCCTGTTCATTCTGAACTGCCTGGACAGCGGTGTTTGGCTCAGATGAGAACCACCACTCCATCATATTTACATGGATGTTGCTAAGATTTTATCAAAGAGGAGGGAGTTTGAAGTGCAGCCTGGCACAGACGAAAGGCACGGGGCCAAGTCTGGTTTCTAACTTTGGTGGTCTCGTGCAAGAGGGACTCTGTCTCACTGGCACAAACTATTGTGAAGGTGACTCAAAGTAATATTTGAGCCCAGTTTAGGGTTCTTACCTCTCTTCCAGATGGTGTTTCTGGCTTGTGGAAGAGTGGCAGTGGAAATTATTGACCAAGGGACAGTATTCTTGTTCCAGTGGTTTTCCTGGCTTTGTTCCCATGCTGTACGTGTGCCCAGGGTCTGGACAGGAGTGTAATTTAAAAGGAGCTGAGGGAGAGGCAGAGGACTGCCTGATGCTGCAGACGGATCACAGCATACCGTGAGCCCTGCTCAGCAGCCCTTTCAGTCTCCGGGGCTCACATGTTAAGTGGCTATGTGTAGCTGACTGGGATGCAGTCCGGGTCTCGTTCAGCATGTGCCAAGCTCTGGCTGGGCTCAGAGCTCACGCCGCTGCAGAACCCCAAGGAGATGAGCTCCCATCACCCAGCGATGAGCCCTGAGCCAAAGTCGCTCCCTGCTTCTTGTAGTTCTCTTCTTTCTCCTTAAGGCCGCTTTTGAAAAGCGTCCAGCTCGCTGCTTTTTGGGGCTGCTTTTTTACTCTCCCTACAGTGGCAGCATCTTCCCTGGCAGAGCCACCTGCCCGTCAGCAAAATTTGTGTGGGGCAACAGTGACATCCAGCGGTCCTACGTCAGCCCGTGCTTCGCAGACCTGTGCATGCATCACCCTGCCAGGTGTCTTTAAGCGCACCCCGTTATGGAGACAGCCCGGGGTTTGACGCAGCATTTTTGTATCTGTCTTGTCTTGTCTACAAATCTTTAGAATCACAGAATCATCACCTGGGTTGGAAAAGACCCTTCAGATCATCGAGTCCAACCACAGCCTAACCCTGACTAGTCCACCTCTAGATCATAGAATCATAGAACCACAGAACGGTCTGGCTTGGACCCCAAGGATCAGAGAGTTTCAACCCCCCTGCCACAGGCAGGGCCACCGACCTCCAGGCATCATCTAGACAAGGTTGCCCAGGGCCCCTTCCGACCCCAACACCTCTGCAACCGCCTTGCAGGTAGTTGTAGAGTCAGTCTTCTAAACTCTCTCAGCCTTCTAAACTCCCACCACAGCTGCTCACATCCACCTCAACTTTCCTCATCTTTCCTCTTTCATGACTTAAATGTCCCACAACGCGTGTCTAATACGATATTAACCACTCAAGCAGTAAAGGTCGTGTTCCAAAGTCTCATAACAACAAATTACTTTCAGGGCAGATTTTGTAACCTGTAATTCCAGAGGACTAGGAGGTGACACCCCCAATAAAATCAGTTGTGAGACCGACATTGTCATTGTCTCCCTCTCCATGCTGCAGTCGCTCTGGGGCCATTAAGCCAGGGAGTGACACGTAGGTGCATTGTGTGCAAGTAGCTCTTTCCGTCCCAGCAATTATGTGTTGTGATTGTAGCAGCAGCAGCAGGCTGGATCGATGGACCACCTGCCAGGTGCTGCAGAGAGATTCATGGGTTGTGCAGAAGGTTCTCTGCTTAATTTGATGTGAGAACTATTGATGAGGCTTGGTCTTTGGGGGTGAGGCGATAGTTTGACAGGTGGAAGGCCGGGGCTGAGTCACTCCAGCCGGTGGAGAGGGACAAATGTCTGGAAAGGTTCTTGGCTGAGGGGGAGAGGAATAGCCCTAGCAACGTGCCTGGGGGAGATGCCCTCTGCTGCGGGGTCTGGTGGGATTTCAGAGGCAGAGCAAGACCAAGAGTAGCTGCAACACAGATGTCCAGGTGCAATCTTTGCAGCTCTGTCTTTTGCAGTCCATGGGAAAAAATTAAGGCCTGCGAAGAGGAAACAGGTACTGCTCAGCAGTGGTTACCTGAGACGGTGGGTGTAGGTAGCTGTACACTGCACTGGTGCTCCAGCTGTAATTCTGGGCGAGCAGGGTGGTGGTAGCACCTCAGCAATTGCATGGCAGTGAGCTGGGTGCAAGTGGATAAACAACCATGGCACATGTCCCCTCAGTGAGGGGCACACGGGCCCAGGGAGCTCTGCTGAAACAGCAGAGCCACGTCACACTGGGGAGTGAAAGAGAGTGGCCGTGATCCAGCTGACCAGCATGTTCTGGAAGTAGAGCCACTGCTTCTGCGGTGGGGAAAGGCAGCATCAGGTGATCACAGAATGACAGAATCGTAGGGGTTAGGAAGGGACCTCCAGAGATCATCGAGTCCAAACCCCAGTGGCACAGCACACTGCAATAAACATGGTGCAAGATGTTCGCTGACTCTGGGTTTCTCTCAGGAGCCATCGATAACTACTCTGGCAGGGGAAACAGGATTTTGATTCCATTAAAAACTTCCACTGCTTCTCATGTTGGAAAACATAACCAAGAAAGAAAAACACACTTCAGAATACACTCCTTTGGGTCACTCAAAATCCTTGTGCCAATTGGAATTATAAAAGTATAAAAATTTAAAATAAAAAAATGAATGTAGCAAATGTGATGTATTTTTATTTTTCCCCCCCTTCTAAAAATACCCCCTTGGGATATCCTGATAGAACAAAATGTGTGTGTCATTCCAGAGTCAGCCTGTAGCAAAGGACACAGGTAGATCTGAAGGTGTGATTGTATTCTTTAAATTGTATTTCTTGAATGCCTCCAGCATTGTAAGGATTTTACACAGGTTTCTAAAATACCTACTACAGGATTCAATAAATCACAGTCAAAAATATTTTCTCCTTGTTCTGAAGTTCAAAAGGAACAAAAAAAGACAATGTTGTATTAAAACCAGTTTGTAACCTAGAAGTGGAATATTTACATCTTTGGTGTTTTCTAAAGAGGAGATCAACACCTTGCTAGTCTTTTCCTGCCCTTATTTACTGAACTAATCTAATCTTTTACAGTGGAATTTGTGGGATTATAGTTTATGATCAAGGATGTTATTACAGCTTGGTGTCCAGAGGGCAGTTCCAGCCCTCCCTTTGCTCTGCCAGCCGCCCTGTGCCACAAGATCTGCGTGCTGCATGGCCATGCGAGGTGCCCAATGAACAGGAAGAACAACAAACTTAACACCAGATCCCTTTGCCATTAAAGATTTTACATTGTTTATGCTGGATAACAGTGGTCTGAATGTTTCCAGTTCAAAAGATACGTCTGTTGGGTTTTAACTGGATTTTAACAGTGTGCTACCTCAGGGGGAACTGTGCAGAACCGGGTCAGTCCACTCACCAGAAAACATGGGGAATATTTGCACAGGCCCTGTGCTTTCAGTGCCCGGTCAATAGCAACTGAAGTAAATAACAAAAAGCTGAGGAGATGCAGAAATATTCCTGTCCTTATGCATGTTTTTAGTGTGAGGACCAAATTTAAATGTCCAGAAGTATAAAGAAAGCTCAGCCCAATTGAGAGCTAAACATCTGCTGAATAACGCAGGTCTGAGGGGCTCTCAAAAGGGAGCCTTTTAGTTAAAAAGGATTCAAGAAGGCCTCAGGAGGATGACAGCCAGGGAGGCCAGAAGGTTTAATAGAAACTGCAAGCAGCTGTTAAAAGCACAAATATCTGAATCTTTTTTGTTTTGTTTTAGAATAAAAATGGCTGGCTGAAAAACATCCTGAAGAGTCAGCCACCCACATTCTTCCTCCAAAGAATCAAAGATTCCCAGCTCACAGGCTTTGAGATGTAATTACAGCATGAGGAGGTTTGGGAGAGCTGAAAAGTCACCATAGCAACCTCCTGGCAAAAATCTTTGCGCATCCAAAGTAAAGTAAAAATTCTGTTTTATCTGAGCAGCCCCAGTGAGTCTGAATGTTTTCTGTCTTCATGTTCTGCTTCCCTTTGTTTTGTCGTACTCCTTAATCACAGAGCTTTTTTCCTGCTCAGAGTGTCATCCTCTAAAACTTCCCAGGAAAGTTTTGACCAGAAATGGGTGCAGGGTGCTGGTTATTGGATCAGGCTCTGCCTGTGACTTAGTGTTAAAGAGGAGATGCCCTCACATGGCTTTCCCAGACCCTTTGCAGGCATCTCCAGCGAAGCTGACAAACAACTTGTGTTGAATCATGAAAACCACCAAACTAAACAGAACAGGGAAACAGAGAAGATGGAGGATGTAAAGAAAGGAGACAGACAGCTGGACCTTCGTAGGAGTTGCACTAAGAAGTCCTTTGGTACCATGATACTGGTTTAATGGGTTCAAAAAGCTGCCTGGTACAAAAAAGATGACTCCTGAAACACCCACCCTTGAACAGCCCTGTTCAGCCCCAAGCCTGAAGGAAGGCTTTCCTTGCAAGAGAGTGCCCTAGAGAGTGTGCAGCATAGATTTGATGAGACCCACAGGTCAGATTTGTCAGGAAGGAGGTGAGTATGGATGACTAGATTATTTAGGAGAGAGTGGAAGTTGGGGAAGTGGGGAGTGGGATGCTTCCATCCTGTTTGGAGACTGGTGTCAGGAGGAGTAGGGTGAACTGCAGTGTTAAGCAGCCTTGGGAAGTTCAGGTTCTCTCCAGTTCCTCTTATGTCCCTAACCCCAGAGCTGACCAGCTGGGAGCCACTGCCAAAACATTTAAGATCACACTCCTGCAGGAGACAAAGGCAAGCACCACAGTGCCCTGTGCAAATTATTTCATCTCTCAAGAGCTAACTCTCAAAATTCAAGACTATTAACCTCTATCTAGCCAAAGTCAGTGATGCAGGACTGTCTTTCCCTGGTCGCACTCCCTCCTTCATCTCAACTCACAAAATCTTTCTCAAAGGCAAGCAATATTTAGTTGGTTTTTTTTTAAACTTGACAAATAGTGATTAATCTTCTAGGACAGAAGAATGGTACTGGATGATCTTTACATTATGGTGCTTTTTACTACCAATAGAGGCAGAAAGCTGTTGTGGGAAAATAGCAACTGATCATTTTCAGCGCAGTCACTTTCAGATCAGAGATGAGAGGAACCCTTCAGCTGAGTTGTTTCTTTCTAACTGAAGCTTTATAATGCTCTGTATTCTGGACAAAACTTACTACAACCCTGGGACATACAACAGACTAGGAGCATAATGATTTGTTTCTTAAATGTTATTGCAAAAGTCCACAAACCATTGCTGGAGTAATACAGGAGAAGGTTGGGGACAGACATTTGTTACCACAGCAGGTTTCCCAGTACTTAAGGAATGCAGCTTCAGAACAAGAACCACCTGGTCTTCATTGCTTGATCTACTGAAAAAGTTATAAATCCCACCTGCTTTTCTTTCAGTATTTCTCTTCATCAGGGCTTTGGCATCTGGTGGCAGTAACAGCTTGGAGTGGTGCCACCCTGTTTTGATCTCTATGCTGCAGAGGGAGGTGAGTTTTTGAGCTGCACCTTTTAGTGACTAGGGTGTTTTTAAGGAAAAGTATGAATCATGTGAAGTATGTATGAAGTCCTGTTTGGGCTGGAAGCACAGTGATTTGTTCCTTAAATGCTACTGTAGAAGTCAGCAAGTCATTGCTGGAGGAGGTTGGGAAGAGAGTGTCCCTTTGTATAATTGACATTATATATTAATTTTAAAATTAGGCTAATCAAAACTGCCTCAATTTCCCTTTAAAGCTGCACTGTACAGAACTGGCAGAGTTAGGAAATTTCATCCTGTTTTCCACATCCTGCTGTGAGAACAATCTCTCTTTGGTTTCTAGCGTGCTTCTCATGTGAGCCAAGTAAACCCTTAAGAAATCTCTCTGGCTTCCTTCTGCAGCATGATACCAGGGACAGGGCTTTGCTTGGAGCCAAAGGACTTGAGTGTCCAGACAGATCCTTGATGAATGAAAGCAAGCTGGTGGCCTTTCTGCTTCTCTTCCTCTGCTAGTGCGGTCACGGTTGGAGTCCCAGAATCACATGGTTGGGAAAGACCACCAAAGACAGGGAACTTCTATAATATTAGGCAATTATCAATGATTAGGAAGGGAAAGAATAAAATCCTTACCTGTGCAGTGCTTGCTCAGAGCAATGCTTTTTCATGATTGGTTGGAGCTTCCCCTCTGTGCCCTTTGGTCCTTGCCAAGCACTGGGTGTCTCTCAGAGGAGCCCAGCCCACCCTGCCTGCAGCCTGGCCTTGTGTCCTGGGTCTCCCTGGTGTTGGCTTTGGTTTTCCTGGAATGACCTTTACCTGGTGTCCTCCGTGTCTCTTGGTCTGGAAAGCAGCTGCTGTGTGATAGCTCCTCTGATTACCTTTCTTTTGCTCATTTTAGCTTTTTTCCATACTTCTTGGTGGGACACAGTCCCCACCACATCCTTATCTCTAAACTGGAGAGATGTGGATTTGATGGGTTGACCATCCAGTGGACAAGAAACTGGTTAACTGACCGTAGCCAAAGGGTGGTGGTCAATGGGTCTATGTCCAGGTGGAGGCCGGTGACAAGCGGTGTCCCCCAGGGGTCTGTCTTGGGACCGGTTCTCTTTAACATCTTTGTCAATGACATCGATGATGGGATTGAGTGCAGCCTCAGCAAGTTTGTGGATGACACCAAGCTGACTGGTGTGATCGACACCCTAGAAGGAAAGGAAGCCATCCAGAGGGATCTTGATAGGCTGGAAAAATGGGCCCAGGTGAACCTTATGAGGTTCAACACTGCCAAGTGTCAGGTGTTGCACTTAGGCCGGAAGAATCCCAGCCATAGATACAGACTGGGAGAAGAGGTTCTTGAGAGCAGCCCTGCTGAGAAGGGCCTGGGTGTCACCGTGGATGAGAAACTTAACATGAGCCAGCAGTGGGTCTTGCAGCTCGCAAGGCCAATGGTATCCTGGGCTCCATCAGCAGAGGGGTGGCAGCGGGGACAGGGAGGTGATTGTCCCTCTCTACTCTGCCCTCGTGAGGCCCCACCTGGAGTCCTGTGTCCAGATCTGGGGCCCCCAATACAAGAAGGATGTAGAACTGTTACAGTGGGTTCAGAGGAGCCACAAAGATGATTAGAGGGCTGGAGCACCTGCCCTACAAGGAGAGGCTGAGAGAGCTGGGCTGGTTCAGCCTGGAGAAGAGAAGGCTGCGGGGGACCTCATTGCAGCCTGCCAGTCCCTGAAGGGAGCAGACAAACAGGAGGGGAATCAACCTTTTAAAAGGGCAGATAATGGCAGGACAAGGGGGATGGATTAAAGTTGAAGGAGGGAAGATTTAGATTGAATATTAGGGGGAAGTTTTTTACAGAAAGAGTGGTGAGGGGCTGGAACAGGCTGCCTGGAGAGGTGGTGGATGCCCCATCCCTGGAAGTGTTCAAGGCCAGGTTGGATGTGGCCCTGGGCAACCTTGTGTAGATCCAGGCCTGAGGTTGGTGTCCCTGCCTGTGGCAGGGGGGTTGGAGCTTTATGATCCTTGGGGTCCCTTCCAACCCTTGCCATTCTATGATTCTTTCTCCCCCCGTTTGTGTGTGGTTTTGATGCTGTGGCCATGCAGGTATCATCAGGGATAACAGCCTGGGAGCTGAGCCAGGGAGGACCAGTGTCAAGATAGGGACATTTGTCAGGGGAGACCACCCCATCCGTTGGGTTTGTTCTGCTAAAATGAGAGGCAACTGCAAATAGAAAATCATCCGAAATCAGGCAACTTTCTAAAAAGATCATTTGCACCTTTGACAGCAGGAACGGTGAGTTCCTCTGAAAAAGCACATCTGTGTGTGTGTGGCAGCACGAGGAGGAAGGGGAGGCTGGGGAGGAGGTGGTGGGGGGCACGTCCTCGGCTTGGGTATTTTGGGAGGTTTGCATGACTCGGGCAGTGAGGATGAACAGCAACATATTTCTTGGTAAAATCCTAATAACGACAAAGGGGTTTATCCACGTTACATTCTCTGTGTCTTGAGGACCTTCCCATAGTTCAGTCAGCTGGCAGAGGAGAGCCCAAGGGAAGGCTCTGTGGATCTATGCTGCCTGCTGCCCCCTGAACTCCCTGCCCATCCCATGCAGACACAGAAAGGTTTTGAATAAATGGCTTTTAATGGAAAATCCAAACAAAACAGAAAAAAATGGTCCATAATCAACACCCCTCCGTCCCTCCCTCCGTCCCTCCCTCCCTCCCTCCCTCCCTCCCTCCCTCCCTCTCATGTCCTCCCCATCCCTGCAACAGGGGTAAGCAGGATGGAGCAGCCACTGATGGCTTCGTCTTCCATGTTGACATCTGTGTCTACTGAGATGTCACAGACTGTGACAGTGTCCACCTCCATAGGGACTGGAGAGCTGTCACAGTCTGGGACACAGTCCACCTCCATCGGGACAGGAGCATCTGTGGAGTGTTTGTCCCCTTGAGGCTGGAAACGTGCTGGTCTTATCAGCTGTCTCCCAGGTAAAGTTGAAGATCTGCAGGGGGGAGAGGGAGATGTGTCAGGCTGGGTTCGGAGAGAGTCCCCCAGGACCCTGCTCAGCAGGCCCCAAGCACAGACGTACCTCTGCGCAGTCCCAGCTGAGCCCGAGGGTGTAAATAAAGGCTGCTGATGCTGCCCTGGTGTTTGGTGGTGGTTGGTGGTTCCTGAAAGGGAGACATGAACACACGCTGGTGATCATATCCCCAGCTGGTCCAGGAGCGTGTGCGAGGGCCCTGAGAGGGAGGAGGGAGAGGTGCGAGGGAGGAGGGGCTGTCCCTGAGCAGCCAGGAGTGGGGTCAGGCCTTACCTCCGATGAAATAGGGGTTCGGGAAAATCCATGGCATCATGGTGGGGGCAGAAGGACCCCACGATGTTTGCCACAGAGCTTGGTGCGCCATGGTGTGTCGGGGGTCAGTGACCATCTGGAAGCTTCTGTTTGGGCGTATCCTAGGTAGCAGCGGCAGCACTCCCAGAGTCCTTTGCTGCCCCCACCAGCTTTGCCAGCTCCCCATGGGGATGGAAAGGGTTAACAAAAAGGTTAAAGGAAGAGCTACCCTCCATGGCTCAATGTCCAGGTGGAAACCACTAAAAAGCGCTGCCCCTCAAAGGTTCATCCTGCCACCCATCCTATTTCAGATTTGGAGAAGTGATGTGCACAGTGGGATCGAGTGCACCCTCCCCAAGTTGTGGGTGACACTGAGCGGTGTGGTGACTTTAAACGCTGGATGGGAGGGATGGTGTCCAGAGGAAAACTTGGCCCATGTGGGTTTGTGTGCCTGTTGGAAGCTTTCCCTATACTGCCAGAGAAGACACCAGCAGGGTCAAGGCTGGAGTCTCAGAATCACATGGTTGGGAAAGACCACCAAAGACAGGGAATTTCTATAATATTAGGCAATTATCAATGATTTGGAGGGGGAAGAATAAAATCCTTGCCTGTGCAGTGCTTGCTGAGAGCAATGCTTTTTCATGATTGGTTGGAGCTTCCCCTCTGTGCCCTTTGGTCCTTGCCAAGCACTGGGTGTCTCTCAGAGGAGCCCAGCCTGCCCACCCTGCCTGCAGCCTGGCCTTGTGTCCTGGGTCTCCCTGGTGCTGGCTTTGGTTTTCCTGGAATGACCTTTACCTGGTGTCCTCCGTGTCTCTTGGTCTGGAAAGCAGCTGCTGTGTGATAGCTCCTCTGATTACCTTTCTTTTGCTCATTTTAGCTTTTTTTCATACTTCTTTCTCCCCCCACAAACGTGTGTGGTTTTGATGCTGTGGCCATGCAGGTATCATCAGGGATAACAGCCTGGGAGCTGAGCCAGGGAGGACCAGTGTCAAGATAGGGACATTTGTCAGGGGAGACCACCCCATCCGTTGGGTTTGTTCTACTAAAATGAGAGGCAACTGCAACTAGAAAATCATCCGAAATCAGGCAACTTTCTAAAAAGATCATTTGCACCTTTGACAGCAGGAACGGTGAGTTCCTCTGAAAAAGCACATCTGTGTGTGTGTGGCAGCACGAGGAGGAAGGGGAGGCTGGGGAGGAGGTGGTGGGGGGCACGTCCTCGGCTTGGGTATTTTGGGAGGTTTGCATGACTCGGGCAGTGAGGATGAACAGCAACATATTTCTTGGTAAAATCCTAATAAGGACAAAGGGGTTTATCCACGTTACATTCTCTGTGTCTTGAGGACCTTCCCAAATTTCAGTAAGCTGTAGGAGAGCCCAAGGGAAGGCTCTGTGGATCTATGCTGCCTGCTGCCCCCTGCACTCCCTGCCCATCCCATGCAGACACAGAAAGGTTTTGAATAAACGGCTTTTAATGGAAAATCCAGACAAAACAGAAAACAACGGTCCATAATCAACACCCCTCCCTCCCTCCCTCCCTCCCTTGCTCTATTCCTCCTTCTCATGTCCTCCCCATCCCTGCAACAGGGCTATGCTGCCTGCTGCCCCTTGAACTCCCTGCCCATCCCATACAGACACAGAAAGTTTTTGAATAAATGGCTTTTAATGGAAAATCCGAACAAAACAGAAAACAATGGCCCATTATCAACCTCCCTGCCTCCCTCCCTGCCTCCCTCCCTGCCTCCCTCCCTGCCTCCCTCCCTCCCTCCCTCCCACTCATGTCCTCCCCATCCCTGCAACAGGGGTAAGCAAGATGGAATAGCCAGAGATGGTGTCCTCTTCCATGTTGACATCTGTGTCCACAGAGATGTCACAGACTGTGACAGTGTCCACCTCCATAGGGACTGGAGAGCTGTCACAGTCTGGGACACTGTCCACCTCCATCGGGACAGGTGCATCTGTGCTGTGGCTATCCCCGTGAGGCAGGAAACGTGCAGGTCTTATCAGCTGCCTCACAGGTAAATTTGCAGATCTGCAGTGGGGAGAGGCAGATGTGTCAGGCTGGGTTCGGAGAGAGTCCCCCAGGACCCTGCTGAGCAGGCCCCAAGCACAGACGTACCTCTGCGCCGTCCCAGGTGAGCGCGAGGGTGTAAATAACGGCGGCTGCTGCTGCCCATGTGTTTGGTGGTGGTTGGTGGGTCCTGAAAGAGAGACATGAACACACGCTGGTGGTCATATCCCCAGCTGGGACAGGAGCGTGTGCGAGGGCCATGAGAGGGAGGAGGGAGAGGTGCGAGGGAGGAGGGACTGTCCCTGAGCAGCCAGGAGTGGGGTCAGGCCTTACCTCCGATGAAATAGGGGTTCAGTAAGACAAATGGCATCATGGTGGGGGCAGAAGGACCCCACGATGTTTGCCACAGAGCTTGGTGCGCCATGGTGTGTCGGGGATCAGTGACCATCTGGAAGCTTCTGTTTGTGCGTATCCTAGGTAGCAGCGGCAGCACTCCCAGAGTCCTTTGCTGCCCCCACCAGCTTTGCCAGCACCCCATGGGGATGGAAAGGGTTAACAAAAAGGTTAAAGGAAGAGCTACCCTCCATGGCTCAATGTCCAGGTGGAAACCACTAAAAAGCGCTGCCCCTCAAAGGTTCATCCTGCCACCCATCCTATTTCCCATTTGGAGAAGTGATGTGCACAGTGGGATCGAGTGCACCCTCCACAAGTTGTGGGTGACACTGAGCGGTGTGGTGACTTTAAACGCTGGATGGGAGGGATGGTGTCCAGAGGAAAACTTGGCCCATGTGGGTTTGTGTGCCTGTTGGAAGCTTTCCCTATACTGCCAGAGAAGACACCAGCAGGGTCAAGGCTGGAGTCTCAGAATCACATGGTTGGGAAAGACCACCAAAGACAGGGAACTTCTATAATATTAGGCAATTATCAATGATTTGGAGGGGAAGAATAAAATCCTTACCTGTGCAGTGCTTGCTCAGAGCAGTGCTTTTTCATGATTGGTTGGAGCTTCCCCTCTGTGCCCTTTGGTCCTTGCCAAGCACTGGGTGTCTCTCAGAGGAGCCCAGCCTGCCCACCCTGCCTGCAGCCTGGCCTTGTGTCCTGGGTCTCCCTGGTGTTGGCTTTGGTTTTCCTGGAATGACCTTTACCTGGTGTCCTCCGTGTCTCTTGGTCTGGAAAGCAGCTGCTGTGTGATAGCTCCTCTGATTACCTTTCTTTTGCTCATTTTAGCTTTTCCCATACTTCTTGGTGGGACACAGTCCCCCACCACATCCTTATCTCTATACTGGAGAGATGTGGATTTGATGGGTTGACCATCCAGTGGACAAGAAACTGGTTAACTGACCATAGCCAAAGGGTGGTGGTCAATGGGTCTATGTCCAGGTGGAGGCCGGTGACAAGCGGTGTCCCCCAGGGGTCTGTCTTGGGACCGGTTCTCTTTAACATCTTTGTCAATGACATCGATGATGGGATTGAGTGCACCCTCAGCAAGTTTGCGGATGACACCAAGCTGACTGGTGTGGTCGACACCCTAGAAGGAAAGGAAGCCATCCAGAGGGATCTTGACAGGCTGGAAAAATGGGCCCAGGTGAACCTTATGAGGTTCAACACTGCCAAGTGTCAGGTGTTGCACTTAGGCCGGAAGAATCCCAGCCATAGATACAGACTGGGAGAAGAGGTTCTTGAGAGCAGCCCTGCTGAGAAGGGCCTGGGTGTCACCGTGGATGAGAAACTTAACATGAGCCAGCAGTGGGTCTTGCAGCTCGCAAGGCCAATGGTATCCTGGGCTCCATCAGCAGAGGGGTGGCCAGCAGGGACAGGGAGGTGATTGTCCCTCTCTACCCTCGTGAGGCCCCACCTGGAGTCCTGTGTCCAGATCTGGGGCCCCCAATACAAGAAGGATGTAGAACTGTTACAGTGGGTTCAGAGGAGCCACAAAGATGATTAGAGGGCTGGAGCACCTGCCCTACAAGGAGAGGCTGAGAGAGCTGGGCTTGTTCAGCCTGGAGAAGAGAAGGCTGCAGGGGGACCTCATTGCAGCCTGCCAGTCCCTGAAGGGAGCATACAAACAGGAGGGGAATCAACCTTTTAAAAGGGCAGATAATGGCAGGACAAGGGGGAATGGTTTAAAGCTGAAGGAGGGAAGATTTAGATTGGATATTAGGGGGAAGTTTTTTACAGAAAGAGTGGTGAGGTCCTGGAACAGGCTGTCCAGAGAGGGGGTGGATGCCCCATCCCTGGAAGTGTTCAAGGCCAGGTTGGATGGGGCCCTGGGCAACCTTGTGTAGATCCAGGCCTGAGGTTGATGGCCCTGCCTGTGACAGGGGGGTTGGAGCTTTATGATCCTTGGGGTCCCTTCCAACCCTTGCCATTCTATGATTCTTTCTCCCCCCGTTTGTGTGTGGTTTTGATGCTGTGGCCGTGCAGGTATCATCAGGGATAACAGCCTGGGAGCTGAGCCAGGGAGGACCAGTGTCAAGATAGGGACATTTGTCAGGGGAGACCACCCCATCCGTTGGGTTTGTTCTGCTAAAATGAGAGGCAACTGCAACTAGAAAATCATCCGAAATCAGGCAACTTTCTAAAAAGATCATTTGCACCTTTGACAGCCGGAACGGTGAGTTCCTCTGAAAAAGCACATCTGTGTGTGTGTGGCAGCACGAGGAGGAAGGGGAGGCTGGGGAGGAGGTGGTGGGGGGCACGTCCTCGGCTTGGGTATTTTGGGAGGTTTGTATGACTCGGGCAGTGAGGATGAACAGCAACATATTTCTTGGTAAAATCCTAATAACGACAAAGAGGTTTATCCACGTTACATTCTCTGTGTCTTGAGGACCTTCCCAAATTTCAGTTAGCTGTAGGAGAGCCCACGGGAAGGCTCTGTGGATCTATGCTGCCTGCTGCCCCCTGCACTCCCTGCCCATCCCATGCAGACACAGAAAGGTTTTGAATAAATGGCTTTTAATGGAAAATCTGAACAAAACAATCAACAACGGTCCATAATCATCACCCCTCCCTCCCTCCCTCCCTCCCTCCCTCCCTCCCTCCCTCCCTCCCTCCCTCCCTCCCTCCCTCCCTCCCTCCCTCCCTCCCTCCCTCCCTCCCTCCCTCCCTCCCTCCCTCCCTCTCATGTCCTCCTCATCCCTGCAACCGGGGTAAGCAAGATGGAATAGCCAGAGATGGTGTCCTCTTCCATGTTGACATCTGTGTCCACAGAGATGTCACAGACTGTGACAGTGTCCACCTCCATAGGGACTGGGGAGCTGTCACAGTCTGGGACACTGTCCACCTCCATGGGGACAGGGGCATCTGTGATGTAGCTATTCCCCTGAGGCTGGAAACGTGCAGGTCTTATCAGCTGTCTCCCAGGTAAAGTTGAAGATCTGTAGGGGTGAGAGGGAGATGTGTCAGGCTGGGTTCGGAGAGAGTCCCCCAGGACCCTGCTGAGCAGGCCCCAAGCACAGACGTACCTCTGCGCCGTCCCAGGTGAGCGCGAGGGTGTAAATAACGGCTGCTGCTGCTGCCCTGGTGTTTGGTGGTGGTTGGTGGGTCCTGAAAGAGAGACATGAACACACGCTGGTGATCATATCCCCAGCTGGGCCAGGAGCGTGTGCGAGGGCCCTGAGAGGGAGGAGGGAGAGGTGCGAGGGAGGAGGGGCTGTCCCTGAGCAGCCAGGAGTGGGGTCAGGCCTTACCTGCGATGAAATAGGGGTTCAGTAAGACAAATGGCATCATGGTGGGGGCAGAAGGACCCCACGATGTTTGCCACAGAGCTTAGTGCGCCATGGTGTGTCGGGGGTCAGTGACCATCTGGAAGCTTCTGTTTGTGCGTATCCTAGGTAGCAGCGGCAGCACTCCCAGAGTCCTTTGCTGCCCCCACCAACTTTGCCAGCTCCCCATGGGGATGGAAAGGGTTAACTAAAAGGTTAAAGGAAGAGCTACTCTCCATGGCTCAATGTCCAAGTGGAAACCACTAAAAAGCGCTGCCCCTCAAAGGTTCATCCTGCCACCCATCCTATTTCAGATTTGGAGAAGTGATGTGCACAGTGGGATCGAGTGCACCCTCCCCAAGTTGTGGGTGACACTGAGCTGTGTGGTGACTTTAAATGCTGGATGGGAGGGATGGTGTCCAGAGGAAAACTTGGCCCATGTGGGTTTGTGTGCCTGTTGGAAGCTTTCCCTATACTGCCAGAGAAGACACCAGCAGGGTCAAGGCTGGAGTCTCAGAATCACATGGTTGGGAAAGACCACCAAAGACAGGGAACTTCTATAATATTAGGCAATTATCAATGATTTGGAGGGGAAGAATAAAATCCTTACCTGTGCAGTGCTTGCTCAGAGCAGTGCTTTTTCATGATTGGTTGAAGCTTCCCCTCTGTGCCCTTTGGTCCTTGCCAAGCACTGGGTGTCTCTCAGAGGAGCCCAGCCTGCCCACCCTGCCTGCAGCCTGGCCTTGTGTCCTGGGTCTCCCTGGTGTTGGCTTTGGTTTTCCTGGAATGACCTTTACCTGGTGTCCTCCGTGTCTCTTGGTCTGGAAAGCAGCTGCTGTGTGATAGCTCCTCTGATTACCTTTCTTTTGCTCATTTTAGCTTTTTTCCATACTTCTTGGTGGGACACAGTCCCCCACCACATCCTTATCTCTAAACTGGAGAGATGTGGATTTGATGGGTGGACCATCCAGTGGACAAGAAACTGGTTAACAGACCGTAGCCAAAGGGTGGTGGTCAATTCGTCTATGTCCAGGTAGAGGCCGGTGACAAGCGGTGTCCCCCAGGGGTCTGTCTTGGGACCGGTTCTCTTTAACATCTTTGTCAATGACATCGATGATGGGATTGAGTGCAGCCTCAGCAAGTTTGTGGATGACACCAAGCTGAGTGGTGTGATCGACACCCTAGAAGGAAAGGAAGCCATCCAGAGGGATCTTGACAGGCTGGAAAAATGGGCCCAGGTGAACCTTATGAGGTTCAACACTGCCAAGTGTCAGGTGTTGCACTTAGGCCGGAAGAATCCCAGCCATAGATACAGACTGGGAGAAGAGGTTCTTGAGAGCAGTCCTGCTGAGAAGGGCCTGGGTGTCACCGTGGATGAGAAACTTAACATGAGCCAGCAGTGGCTCTTGCAGCTCGCAAGGCCAATGGTATCCTGGGCTCCATCAGCAGAGGGGTGGCAGCGGGGACAGGGAGGTGATTGTCCCTCTCTACTCTGCCCTTGTGAGGCCCCACCTGGAGTCCTGTGTCCAGATCTGGGGCCCCCAATACAAGAAGGATGTAGAACTGTTAGATAGAGTTCAGAGGAGGGCCACAAGGATGATTAGAGGGCTGGAGTACCTGCCCTACAAGGAGAGTCTGAGGGAGCTGGGCTTGTTCAGCCTGGAGAAGAGAAGGCTGCGGGGGGACCTCATTGCAGCCTGCCAGTACCTGAAGGGAGCAGAGAAAGAGGAGGGGAATCAACCTTTTAGAAGGGCAGATAATGGCAGGACAAGGGGGAATGGTTTAAAGTTGAAGGAGGGAAGATTTAGATTGGATATTAGGGGGAAGTTTTTTACAGAAAGAGTGGTGAGGGGCTGGAACAGGCTGTCCAGAGAGGCGGTGGATGCCCCATCCCTGGAAGTGTTCAAGGCCAGGTTGGATGGGGCCCTGGGCAACCTTGTGTAGATCCAGGCCTGAGGTTGATGGCCCTGCCTGTGACAGGGGGGTTGGCGCTTTATAATCCTTGAGTTCCCTTCAAATCCCTTGCCATTGTATGATTCTTTCTCCCCCCGTTTGTGTGTGGTTTTGATGCTGTGGCCATGCAGGTATCATCAGGGATAACAGCCTGGGAGCTGAGCCAGGGAGGACCAGTGTCAAGATAGGGACATTTGTCAGGGGAGACCACCCCATCCGTTGGGTTTGTTCTGCTAAAATGAGAGGCAACTGCAAATAGAAAATCATCCCAAATCAGGCAACTTTCTAAAAAGATCATTTGCACCTTTGACAGCAGGAACGGTGAGTTCCTCTGAAAAAGCACATCTGTGTGTGTGTGGCAGCACGAGGAGGAAGGGGAGGCTGGGGAGGAGGTGGTGGGGGGCACGTCCTCGGCTTGGGTATTTTGGGAGGTTTGCATGACTCGGGCAGTGAGGATGAACAGCAACATATTTCTTGGTAAAATCCTAATAACGACAAAGAGGTTTATCCACGTTACATTCTCTGTGTCTTGAGGACCTTCCCATAGTTCAGTCAGCTGGCAGGGGAGAGCCCAAGGGAAGGCTCTGTGGATCTATGCTGCCTGCTGCCCCCTGAACTCCCTGCCCATCCCATGCAGACACAGAAAGGTTTTGAATAAACGGCTTTTAATGGAAAATCCGAACAAAACAGAAAACAACGGTCCATAATCAACACCCTTCCCTCCCTCCCTCCCTCCCTTGCTCCCTCCCTCCCTCCCTTGCTCTATTCCTCCTTCTCATGTCCTCCCCATCCCTGCAACAGGGCTATGCTGCCTGCTGCCCCCTGAACTCCCTGCCCATCCCATGCAGTCACAGAAAGGTTTTGAATTAATGGCTTTTAATGGAAAATCCGAACAAAACAGAAAACAATGGTCCATTATGAACACCCCTCCCTCCCTCCCTCCCTCCCTCCTTCCCTCCCTCCTTCCCTCCTTCCCTCCTTCCATTCCTCCCTCCCTCCCTCCCTTGCTCTATTCCTCCCTCTCATGTCCTCCCCATCCCTGCAACAGGTCTAAGCAAGATGGAGCAGCCATTGATGGTTTCGTCTTCCATGGAGACATCTGTGTCCACTGAGATGTCACAGACTGTGACAGTGTCCACCTCCATAGGGACTGGGGAGCTGTCACAGTCTGGGACACAGTCCACCTCCATCGGGACAGGGGCATCTCTGCTGTGGCTATCCCCCTGAGGCTGGAAACGTGCAGGTCTTATCAGCTGCCTCACAGGTAAATTTGAAGATCTGCAGTGGGGAGAGGGAGATGTGTCAGGCTGGGTTCGGAGAGAGTCCCCCAGGACCCTGCTCAGCAGGCCCCAAGCACAGACGTACCTCTGCGCCGTCCCAGGTGAGCGCGAGGGTGTAAATAACGGCTGCTGCTGCTGCCCTGGTGTTTGTTGGCAGTTGGTGGGTCCTGAAAGAGAGACATGAACACACGCTGGTGATCATATCCCCAGCTGGGACAGGAGCGTGTGCGAGGGCCCTGAGAGGGAGGAGGGAGAGGTGCGAGGGAGGAGGGACTGTCCCTGAGCAGCCAGGAGTGGGGTCAGGCCTTACCTCCGATCACATAGGGGTTCAGGAAAATCAATGGCATCATGGTGAGGGCAGAAGGACCCCACGATGATTGCCATAGAGCTTGGTGCGCCATGGTGTGTCGGGGGTCAGTGACCATCTGGAAGCTTCTGTTTGAGCGTATCCTAGGTAGCAGCGGCAGCACTCCCAGAGTCCTTTGCTGCCCCCACCAGCTTTGCCAGCTCCCCATGGGGGTGGAAAGGGTTAACAAAAAGGTTAAAGGAAGAGCTACCCTCCATGGCTCAATGTCCAGGTGGAAACCACTAAAAAGCGCTGCCCCTCAAAGGTTCATCCTGCCACCCATCCTATTCCAGATTTGGAAAAGTGATGTGCACAGTGGGATCGAGTGCACCCTCCACAAGTTGTGGGTGACACTGAGCGGTGTGGTGACTTTAAACGCTGGATGGGAGGGATGGTGTCCAGAGGAAAACTTGGCCCATGTGGGTTTGTGTGCCTGTTGGAAGCTTTCCCTATACTGCCAGAGAAGACACCAGCAGGGTCAAGGCTGGAGTCTCAGAATCACATGGTTGGGAAAGACCACCAAAGACAGGGAATTTCTATAATATTAGGCAATTATCAATGATTTGGAGGGGAAGAATAAAATCCTTACCTGTGCAGTGCTTGCTGAGAGCAGTGCTTTTTCATGATTGGTTGGAGCTTCCCCTCTGTGCCCTTTGGTCCTTGCCAAGCACTGGGTGTCTCTCAGAGGAGCCCAGCCTGCCCACCCTGCCTGCAGCCTGGCCTTGTGTCCTGGGTCTCCCTGGTGTTGGCTTTGGTTTTCCTGGAATGACCTTTACCTGGTGTCCTCCGTGTCTCTTGGTCTGGAAAGCAGCTGCTGTGTGATAGCTCCTCTGATTACCTTTCTTTTGCTCATTTTAGCTTTTTTCCATACTTCTTGGTGGGACACAGTCCCCCACCACATCCTTATCTCTAAACTGGAGAGATGTGGATTTGATGGGTGGACCATCCAGTGGACAAGAAACTGGTTAACTGACCATAGCCAAAGGGTGGTGGTCAATGGGTCTATGTCCAGGTGGAGGCCGGTGACAAGCGGTGTCCCCCAGGGGTCTGTCTTGGGACTGGTTCTCTTTAACATCTTTGTCAATGACATCGATGATGGGATTGAGTGCAGCCTCAGCAAGTTTGTGGATGACACCAAGCTGACTGGTGTGGTCGACACCCTAGAAGGAAAGGAAGCCATCCAGAGGGATCTTGACAGGCTGGAAAAATGGGCCCAGGTGAACCTTATGAGGTTCAACACTGCCAAGTGTCAGGTGTTGCACTTAGGCCGGAAGAATCCCAGACATAGATACAGACTGGGAGAAGACCTTCTTGAGAGCAGCCCTGCTGAGAAGGGCCTGGGTGTCACCGTGGATGAGAAACTTAACATGAGCCAGCAGTGGCTCTTGCAGCTCACAAGGCCAATGGTATCCTAGGCTCCATCAGCAGAGGGGTGGCCAGCAGGGACAGGGAGGTGATTGTCCCTCTCTACTCTGCCCTCGTGAGGCCCCACCTGGAGTCCTGTGTCCAGATCTGGGGCCCCAATACAAGAAGGATGTAGAACTGTTACAGTGGGTTCAGAGGAGCCACAAAGATGATTAGAGGGATGGAGCACCTGCCCTACAAGGAGAGGCTGAGAGAGCTGGGCTTGTTCAGCCTGGAGAAGAGAAGGCTGCTGGGGGACCTCATTGCAGCCTGCCAGTCCCTGAAGGGAGCATACAAACAGGAGGGGAATCAACCTTTTAAAAGGGCAGATAATGGCAGGACAAGGGGGATGGTTTAAAGCTAAAGGAGGGAAGATTTAGATTGAATATTTGGGGGAAGTTTTTTACAGAAAGAGTGGTGAGGTCCTGGAACAGGCTGTCCAGAGAGGTGGTGGATGCCCCATCCCTGGAAGTGTTCAAGGCCAGGTTGGATGGGGCCCTGGGCAACGTTGTGTAGATCTAGGCCTGAGGTTGGTGTCCCTGCCTGTGGCAGGGGGGTTGGAGCTTTATGATCCTTGGGGTCCCTTCCAACCCTTGCCATTCTATGATTCTATGATTCATTCACCCCCCGTTTGTGTGTGGTTATGATGCTGTGGCCATGCAGGTATCATCAGGGATAACAGCCTGGGAGCTGAGCCAGGGAGGACCAGTGTCAAGATAGGGACATTTGTCAGGGGAGACCACCCCATCCGTTGGGTTTGTTCTGCTAAAATGAGAGGCAACTGCAAATAGAAAATCATCCGAAATCAGGCAACTTTCTAAAAAGATCATTTGCACCTTTGACAGCAGGAACGGTGAGTTCCTCTGAAAAAGCACATCTGTGTGTGTGTGGCAGCACGAGGAGGAAGGGGAGGCTGGGGAGGAGGTGGTGGGGGGCACATCCTCGGCTTGGGTATTTTGGGAGGTTTGTATGAATCGGGCAGTGAGGATGAACAGCAACATATTTCTTGGTAAAATCCTAATAAGGACAAAGGGGTTTATCCACGTTACATTCTCTGTGTCTTGAGGACCTTCCCATAGTTCAGTCAGCTGGCAGAGGAGAGCCCAAGGGAAGGCTCTGTGGATCTATGCTGCCTGCTGCCCCCTGAACTCCCTGCCCATCCCATGCAGACACAGAAAGGTTTTGAATAAATGGCTTTTAATGGAAAATCCAAACAAAACAATCAACAACGGTCCATAATCATCACCCCTCCCTCCCTCCCTCCCTCCCTCCCTCCCTCCCTCCCTCCCTCCCTCCCTCCCTCCCTCCCTCCCTCCCTCCCTCCCTCCCTCCCTCTCATGTCCTCCCCATCCCTGCAACAGGGGTAAGCAAGATGGAATGGCCAGAGATGGTGTCCTCTTCCATGTTGACATCTGTGTCCACAGAGATGTCACAGACTGTGACAGTGTCCACCTCCATAGGGACTGGGGAGCTGTCACAGTCTGGGACACTGTCCACCTCCATCGGGACAGGGGCATCTGTGATATTCCCCTGAGGCTGGAAACGTGCAGGTCTTATCAGCTGTCTCCCAGGTAAAGTTGAAGATCTGTAGGGGTGAGAGGGAGATGTGTCAGGCTGGGTTCGGAGTGAGTCCCCCAGGACCCTGCTGAGCAGGCCCCAAGCACAGACGTACCTCTGCGCCGTCCCAGGTGAGCGCGAGGGTGTAAATAACGGCTGCTGCTGCTGCCCTGGTGTTTGGTGGTGGTTGGTGGGTCCTGAAAGAGAGACATGAACACACGCTGGTGATCATATCCCCAGCTGGGCCAGGAGCGTGTGCGAGGGCCCTGAGAGGGAGGAGGGAGAGGTGCGAGGGAGGAGGGGCTGTCCCTGAGCAGCCAGAAGTGGGGTCAGGCCTTACCTCCGATGAAATAGGGGTTCGGGAAAAGCAATGGCATCATGGTGGGGGCAGAAGGACCCCACGATGTTTGCCACAGAGCTTGGTGCGCCATGGTGTGTCGGGGGTCAGTGACCATCTGGATGCTTCTGTTTGAGCGTATCCTAGGTAGCAGCGGCAGCACTCCCAGAGTCCTTTGCTGCCCCCACCAGCTTTGCCAGCTCCCCATGGGGATGGAAAGGGTTAACAAAAAGGTTAAAGGAAGAGCTACCCTCCATGGCTCAATGTCCAAGTGGAAACCACTAAAAAGCTCTGCCCCTCAAAGGTTCATCCTGCCACCCATCCTATTTCAGATTTGGAGAAGTGATGTGCACAGTGGGATCGAGTGCACCCTCCACAAGTTGTGGGTGACACTGAGCTGTGTGGTGACTTTATACGCTGGATGGGAGGGATGGTGTCCAGAGGAAAACTTGGCCCATGTGGGTTTGTGTGCCTGTTGGAAGCTTTCCCTATACTGCCAGAGAAGACACCAGCAGGGTCAAGGCTGGAGTCTCAGAATCACATGGTTGGGAATGACCACCAAAGACAGGGAATTTCTATAATATTAGGCAATTATCAATGATTTGGAGGGGAAAGAATAAAATCCTTACCTGTGCAGTGCTTGCTCAGAGCAATGCTTTTTCATGATTGGTTGGAGCTTCCCCTCTGTGCCCTTTGGTCCTTGCCAAGCACTGGGTGTCTCTCAGAGGAGCCCAGCCTGCCCACCCTGCCTGCAGCCTGGCCTTGTGTCCTGGGTCTCCCTGGTGTTGGCTTTGGTTTTCCTGGAATGACCTTTACCTGGTGTCCTCCGTGTCTCTTGGTCTGGAAAGCAGCTGCTGTGTGATAGCTCCTCTGATTACCTTTCTCTTGCTCATTTTAGCTTTTTTCCATACTTCTTGGTGGGACACAGTCCCCCACCACATCCTTATCTCTAAACTGGAGAGATGTGGATTTGATGGGTGGACCATCCAGTGGATAAGAAACTGGTTAACAGACCGTAGCCAAAGGGTGGTGGTCATTGGGTCTATGTCCAGGTGGAGGCCGGTGACAAGCGGTGTCCCCCAGGGGTCTGTCTTGGGACCGGTTCTCTTTAACATCTTTGTCAATGACATCGATGATGGGATTGAGTGCAGCCTCAGCAAGTTTGCGGATGACACCAAGCTGACTGGTGTGGTCGACACCCTAGAAGGAAAGGAAGCCATCCAGAGGGATCTTGATAGGCTGGAAAAATGGGCCCAGGTGAACCTTATGAGGTTCAACACTGCCAAGTGTCAGGTGTTGCACTTAGGCCGGAAGAATCCCAGACATAGATACAGACTGGGAGAAGAGGTTCTTGAGAGTAGCCCTGCTGAGAAGGGCCTGGGTGTCACCGTGGATGAGAAACTTAACATGAGCCAGCAGTGGCTCTTGCAGCTTGTAAGGCCAATGGTATCCTGGGCTCCATCAGCAGAGGGGTGGCCAGCAGGGACAGGGAGGTGATTGTCCCTCTCTGCTCTGCCCTCGTGAGGCCCCACCTGGAGTACTGTGTCCAGAGCTGGGGCCCCCAATACAAGAAGGATGTAGAACTGTTAGATAGAGTTCAGAGGAGCCACAGAGATGATTAGAGGGCTGGAGCACCTGCCCTACAAAGAGAGGCTGAGAGAGCTGGGCTTGTTCAGCCTGGAGAAGAGAAGGCTGTTGGGGGACCTCATTGCAGCCTGCCAGTCCCTGAAGGGAGTATACAAACAGGAGGGGAATCAACCTTTTAAAAGGGCAGATAATGGCAGGACAAGGGGGAACGGTTTAAAGCTGAAGGAGGGAAGGTTTAGATTGGATATTAGGGGGAAGTTTTTTACAGAAAGAGTGGTGAGGTCCTGGAATAGGCTGTCCAGAGAGGAGGTGGATGCCCCATCCCTAGAAGTGTTCAAGGCCAGGTTGGATGGGTCCCTGGGCAACCTTGTGTAGATCCAGGCCTGAGATTGGTGGCCCTGCCTGTGGCAGGGGGGTTGGAGCTTTATGATCCTTGGGGTCCCTTCCAACCCTTGCCATTCTATGATTCTTTCTCCCCCCGTTTGTGTGTGGTTTTGATGCTGTGGCCATGCAGGTATCATCAGGGATAACAGCCTGGGAGCTGAGCCAGGGAGGACCAGTGTCAAGATAGGGACATTTGTCAGGGGAGACCACCCCATCCGTTGGGTTTGTTCTGCTACAATGAGAGGCAACTGCAAATAGAAAATCATCCCAAATCAGGCAACTTTCTAAAAAGATCATTTGCACCTTTGACAGCAGGAACGGTGAGTTCCTCTGAAAAAGCACATCTGTGTGTGTGTGGCAGCACGAGGAGGAAGGGGAGGCTGGGGAGGAGGTGGTGGGGGGCACATCCTCGGCTTGGGTATTTTGGGAGGTTTGCATGACTCGGGCAGTGAGGATGAACAGCAACATATTTCTTGGTAAAATCCTAATAAGGACAAAGAGGTTTATCCACGTTACATTCTCTGTGTCTTGAGGACCTTCCCATAATTCAGTCAGCTGGCAGAGGAGAGCCCATGGGAAGCCTCTGTGGATCTATGCTGCCTGCTACCCCCCTGAACTCCCTGCCCATCCCATGCAGACACAGAAAGGTTTTGAATAAATGGCTTTTAATGGAAAATCCAAACAAAACAGAAAACAACGGTCCATAATCATCACCCCTCCCTCCCTCCCTCCCTCCCTCCCTCCCTCCCTCCCTCCCTCCCTCCCTCCCTCCCTCCCTCCCTCCCTCCCTCCCTCCCTCCCTCCCTCCCTCCCTCCCTCCCTCCCTCCCTCCCTCTATTCCTCCCTCCCTCCCTCCCTCCCTCCCTCTATTCCTCCCTCTCATGTCCTCCCCATCCCTGCAACAGGGCTAAGCAAGGTGGAACTGGCATTGATGCTTTCGTCTTCCATGGTGACATCTGTGTCCACTGAGATGTCACAGACTGTGACAGTGTCCACCTCCATAGGGACTGGGGAGCTGTCACAGTCTGGGACACTGTCCACCTCCATCGGGACAGGGGCATCTGTGATATTCCCCTGAGGCTGGAAACGTGCAGGTCTTATCAGCTGTCTCCCAGGTAAATTTGAAGATCTGCAGGGGGGAGAGGGAGATGTGTCAGGCTGGGTTCGGAGAGAGTCCCCCAGGACCCTGCTGAGCAGGGCCCAAGCACAGACGTACCTCTGCGCCGTCCCAGCTGACCCCGAGGGTGTAAATAACAGCTGCTGATGCTGCCCTGGTGTTTGGTGGTGGTTGGTGGGTCCTGAAAGGGAGACATGAACACACGCTGGTGATCATATCCCCAGCTGGGCCAGGTGCGTGTGCGAGGGCCCTGAGAGGGAGGAGGGAGAGGTGCGAGGGAGGAGGGGCTGTCCCTGAGCAGCCAGGAGTGGGGTCAGGCCTTACCTCCGATGAAATAGGGGTTCGGGAAAAGCAATGGCATCATGGTGGGGGCAGAAGGACCCCACGATGTTTGCCACAGAGCTTGGTGCGCCATGGTGGGTCGGGGGTCAGTGACCATCTGGAAGCTTCTGTTTGTGCGTATCCTAGGTAGCAGCGGCAGCACTCCCAGAGTCCTTTGCTGCCCCCACCAGCTTTGCCAGCTCCCCATGGGGATGGAAAGGGTTAACAAAAAGGTTAAAGGAAGAGCTACCCTCCATGGCTCAATGTCCAGGTGGAAACCACTAAAAAGCGCTGCCCCTCAAAGGTTCATCCTGCCACCCATCCTATTCCAGATTTGGAAAAGTGATGTACACAGTGGGATCGAGTGCACCCTCCCCAAGTTGTGGGTGACACTGAGCTGTGTGGTGACTTTAAACGCTGGATGGGAGGGATGGTGTCCAGAGGAAAACTTGGCCCATGTGGGTTTGTGTGCCTGTTGGAAGCTTTCCCTATACTGCCAGAGAAGACACCAGCAGGGTCAAGGCTGGAGTCTCAGAATCACATGGTTGGGAAAGACCACCAAAGACAGGGAACTTCTATAATATTAGGCAATTATCAATGATTTGGAGGGGAAGAATAAAATCCTTACCTGTGCAGTGCTTGCTCAGAGCAATGCTTTTTCATGATTGGTTGGAGCTTCCCCTCTGTGCCCTTTGGTCCTTGCCAAGCACTGGGTGTCTCTCAGTGGAGCCCAGCCTGCCCACCCTGCCTGCAGCCTGGCCTTGTGTCCTGGGTCTCCCTGGTGTTGGCTTTGGTTTTCCTGGAATGACCTTTACCTGGTGTCCTCCGTGTCTCTTGGTCTGGAAAGCAGCTGCTGTGTGATAGCTCCTCTGATTACCTTTCTTTTGCTCATTTTAGCTTTTTTCCATACTTCTTGGTGGGACACAGTCCCCCACCACATCCTTATCTCTAAACTGGAGAGATGTGGATTTGATGGGTTGACCATCCAGTGGACAAGAAACTGGTTAACTGACCATAGCCAAAGGGTGGTGGTCAATGGGTCTATGTCCAGGTGGAGGCCGGTGACAAGCGGTGTCCCCCAGGGGTCTGTCTTGGGACTGGTTCTCTTTAACATCTTTGTCAATGACATCGATGATGGGATTGAGTGCAGCCTCAGCAAGTTTGTGGATGACACCAAGCTGACTGGTGTGATCGACACCCTAGAAGGAAAGGAAGCCATCCAGAGGGATCTTGATAGGCTGGAAAAATGGGCCCAGGTGAACCTTATGAGGTTCAACACTGCCAAGTGTCAGGTGTTGCACTTAGGCCGGAAGAATCCCAGACATAGATACAGACTGGGAGAAGAGGTTCTTGAGAGCAGCCCTGCTGAGAAGGGCCTGGGTGTCACCGTGGATGAGAAACTTAACATGAGCCAGCAGTGGCTCTTGCAGCTCGCAAGGCCAATGGTATCCTGGGCTCCATCAGCAGAGGGGTGGCCAGCAGGGACAGGGAGGTGATTGTCCCTCTCTACTCTGCCCTCGTGAGGCCCCACCTGGAGTCCTGTGTCCAGATCTGGGGCCCCAATACAAGAAGGATGTAGAACTGTTACAGTGGGTTCAGAGGAGCCACAAAGATGATTAGAGGGCTGGAGCACCTGCCCTACAAAGAGAGGCTGAGAGAGCTGGGCTTGTTCAGCCTGGAGAAGAGAAGGCTGCAGGGGGACCTCATTGCAGCCTGCCAGTCCCTGAAGGGAGCATACAAACAGGAGGGGAATCAACCTTTTAAAAGGGCAGATAATGGCAGGACAAGGGGAATGGATTAAAGCTAAAGGAGGGAAGATTTAGATTAGATATTAGGGGGAAGTTTTTTACAGAAAGAGTGGTGAGGGGCTGGAACAGGCTGCCCAGAGAGGTGGTGGATGCCCCATCCCTGGAAGTGTTCAAGGCCAGGTTAGATAGGGCCCTGGGCAACGTTGTGTAGCTCCAGGCCTGAGATTGGTGGCCCTGCCTGTGACAGGGGGGTTGGAGCTTTATGATCCTTGGGGTCCCTTCCAACCCTTGCCATTCTATGATTCGATGATTCTTTCTCCCCCCCGTTTGTGTGTGGTTATGATGCTGTGGCCATGCAGGTATCATCAGGGATAACAGCCTGGGAGCTGAGCCAGGGAGGACCAGTGTCAAGATAGGGACATTTGTCAGGGGAGACCACCCCATCCGTTGGGTTTGTTCTGCTAAAATGAGAGGCAACTGCAAATAGAAAATCATCCGAAATCAGGCAACTTTCTAAAAAGATCATTTGCACCTTTGACAGCAGGAACGGTGAGTTCCTCTGAAAAAGCACATCTGTGTGTGTGTGGCAGCACGAGGAGGAAGGGGAGGCTGGGGAGGAGGTGGTGGGGGGCACATCCTCGGCTTGGGTATTTTGGGAGGTTTGCATGACTCGGGCAGTGAGGATGAACAGCAACATATTTCTTGGTAAAATCCTAATAAGGACAAAGGGGTTTATCCATGTTACATTCTCTGTGTCTTGAGGACCTTCCCATATTTCAGTCAGCTGGCAGGGGAGAGCCCAAGGGAAGGCTCTGTGGATCTATGCTGCCTGCTGCCCCCTGAACTCCCTGCCCATCCCATGCAGACACAGAAAGGTTTTGAATAAATGGCTTTTAATGGAAAATCCAAACAAAACAATCAACAACGGTCCATAATCATCACCCCTCCCTCCCTCCCTCCCTCCCTCCCTCCCTCCCTCCCTCCCTCCCTCCCTCCCTCCCTCCCTCCCTCCCTCCCTCCCTCCCTCCCTCCCTTCCTCTCATGTCCTCCCCATCCCTGCAACAGGTCTAAACAAGATGGAACAGCCAGAGATGGTGTCCTCCTCCATAATGACATCTGTGTCCACTGAGATGTCACAGACTGTGACAGTGTCCACCTCCATAGGGACTGGAGAGCTGTCACAGTCTGGGACACTGTCCACCTCCATGGGGACAGGGGCATCTGTGATGTAGCTATTCCCCTGAGGCTGGAAACGTGCTGGTCTTATCAGCTGCCTCACAGGTAAATTTGCAGATCTGCAGGGGGGAGAGGGAGATGTGTCAGGCTGGGTTCGGAGAGAGTCCCCCAGGACCCTGCTGAGCAGGCCCCAAGCACAGACATACCTCTGCGCCGTCCCAGGTGAGCCCGAGGGTGTAAATAACGGCTGCTGATGCTGCCCTGGTGTTTGGTGGTGGTTGGTGGGTCCTGAAAGAGAGACATGAACACACGCTGGTGATCATATCCCCAGCTGGGCCAGGAGCGTGTGCGAGGGCCCTGAGAGGGAGGAGGGAGAGGTGCGAGGGAGGAGGGGCTGTCCCTGAGCAGCCAGGAGTGGGGTCAGGCCTTACCTCCGATGAAATACGGGTTCAGTAAGACAAATGGCATCATGGTGGGGGCAGAAGGACCCCACGATGTTTGCCACAGAGCTTGGTGCGCCATGGTGGGTCGCAGGTCAGTGACCATCTGGAAGCTTCTGTTTGTGCGTATCCTAGGTAGCAGCGGCAGCACTCCCAGAGTCCTTTGCTGCCCCCACCAGCTTTGCCAGCTCCCCATGGGGGTGGAAAGGGTTAACAAAAAGGTTAAAGGAAGAGCTACCCTCCATGGCTCAATGTCCAGGTGGAAACCACTAAAAAGCGCTGCCCCTCAAAGGTTCATCCTGCCACCCATCCTATTTCAGATTTGGAGAAGTGATGTGCACAGTGGGATCGAGTGCACCCTCCCCAAGTTGTGGGTGACACTGAGCTGTGTGGTGACTTTAAATGCTGGATGGGAGGGGTGGTGTCCAGAGGAAAACTTGGCCCATGTGGGTTTGTGTGCCTGTTGGAAGCTTTCCCTATACTGCCAGAGAAGACACCAGCAGGGTCAAGGCTGGAGTCTCAGAATCACATGGTTGGGAAAGACCACCAAAGACAGGGAACTTCTATAATATTAGGCAATTATCAATGATTTGGAGGGGAAGAATAAAATCCTTACCTGTGCAGTGCTTGCTCAGAGCAGTGCTTTTTCATGATTGGTTGGAGCTTCCCCTCTGTGCCCTTTGGTCCTTGCCAAGCACTGGGTGTCTCTCAGAGGAGCCCAGCCTGCCCACACTGCCTGCAGCCTGGCCTTGTGTCCTGGGACTCCTGGTGTTGGCTTTGGTTTTCCTGGAATGACCTTTAACTGGTATCCTCCGTGTCTCTTGGTCTTGTTCTGGAAAGCAGCTGCTGTGTGATAGCTCCTCTGATAACGTTTCTTTTGCTCATTTTAGCTTTTTCCATACTTCTTCCCCACCCCCCCACCCCCGTTTGTGTGTGGTTTTGATGCTGTGGCCATGCAGGTATCGTCAGGGATAACAGCCTGGGAGCTGAGCCAGGGAGGACCAGTGTCAAGATAGGGACATTTGTCAGGGGAGACCACCCCATCCGTTGGGTTTGTTCTGCTAAAATGAGAGGCAACTGCAACTAGAAAATCATCCGAAATCAGGCAACTTTCTAAAAAGATCGTTTGCACCTTTGACAGCAGGAACGGTGAGTTCCTCTGAAAAAGCACATCTGTGTGTGTGTGGCAGCACGAGGAGGAAGGGGAGGCTGGGGAGGAGGTGGTGGGGGGCACATCCTCGGCTTGGGTATTTTGGGAGGTTTGCATGACTCGGGCAGTGAGGATGAACAGCAACATATTTCTTGGTAAAATCCTAATAAGGACAAAGGGGTTTATCCACGTTACATTCTCTGTGTCTTGAGGACCTTCCCATATTTCAGTCAGCTGGCAGGGGAGAGCCCAAGGGAAGGCTCTGTGGATCTATGCTGCCTGCTGCCCCCTGAACTCCCTGCCCATCCCATGCAGACACAGAAAGGTTTTGAATAAATGGCTTTTAATGGAAAATCCAAACAAAACTATCAACAACGGTCCATAATCATCATCCCTCCCTCCCTCCCTCCCTCCCTCCCTCCCTCCCTCCCTCCCTCCCTCCCTCCCTCCCTCCCTCCCTCCCTCCCTCCCTCCCTTCCTCTCATGTCCTCCCCATCCCTGCAACAGGTCTAAACAAGATGGAACAGCCAGAGATGGTGTCCTCCTCCATAATGACATCTGTGTCCACTGAGATGTCACAGACTGTGACAGTGTCCACCTCCATAGGGACTGGAGAGCTGTCACAGTCTGGGACACTGTCCACCTCCATGGGGACAGGGGCATCTGTGATGTAGCTATTCCCCTGAGGCTGGAAACGTGCTGGTCTTATCAGCTGCCTCACAGGTAAATTTGCAGATCTGCAGGGGGGAGAGGGAGATGTGTCAGGCTGGGTTCGGAGAGAGTCCCCCAGGACCCTGCTGAGCAGGCCCCAAGCACAGACGTACCTCTGCGCCGTCCCAGGTGAGCCCGAGGGTGTAAATAACGGCTGCTGATGCTGCCCAGGTGTTTGTTGGCAGTTGGTGGGTCCTGAAAGAGAGACATGAACACACGCTGGTGATCATATCCCCAGCTGGGCCAGGAGCGTGTGCGAGGGCCCTGAGAGGGAGGAGGGAGAGGTGCGAGGGAGGAGGGGCTGTCCCTGAGCAGCCAGGAGTGGGGTCAGGCCTTACCTCCGATGAAATACGGGTTCAGTAAGACAAATGGCATCATGGTGGGGGCAGAAGGACCCCACGATGTTTGCCACAGAGCTTGGTGCGCCATGGTGGGTCGCAGGTCAGTGACCATCTGGAAGCTTCTGTTTGTGCGTATCCTAGGTAGCAGCGGCAGCACTCCCAGAGTCCTTTGCTGCCCCCACCAGCTTTGCCAGCTCCCCATGGGGGTGGAAAGGGTTAACAAAAAGGTTAAAGGAAGAGCTACCCTCCATGGCTCAATGTCCAGGTGGAAACCACTAAAAAGCGCTGCCCCTCAAAGGTTCATCCTGCCACCCATCCTATTTCAGATTTGGAGAAGTGATGTACACAGTGGGATCGAGTGCACCCTCCACAAGTTGTGGGTGACACTGAGTGGTGTGGTGACTTTAAACGCTGGATGGGAGGGATGGTGTCCAGAGGAAAACTTGGCCCATGTGGGTTTGTGTGCCTGTTGGAAGCTTTCCCTATACTGCCAGAGAAGACACCAGCAAGGTCAAGGCTGGAGTCTCAGAATCACATGGTTGGGAAAGACCACCAAAGACAGGGAACTTCTATAATATTAGGCAATTATCAATGATTTGGAGGGGAAGAATAAAATCCTTACCTGTGCAGTGCTTGCTCAGAGCAGTGCTTTTTCATGATTGGTTGGAGCTTCCCCTCTGTGCCCTTTGGTCCTTGCCAAGCACTGGGTGTCTCTCAGTGGAGCCCAGCCTGCCCACCCTGCCTGCAGCCTGGCCTTGTGTCCTGGGTCTCCCTGGTGTTGGCTTTGGTTTTCCTGGAATGATCTTTACCTGGTGTCCTCCGTGTCTCTTGGTCTGGAAAGCAGCTGCTGTGTGATAGCTCCTCTGATTACCTTTCTTTTGCTCATTTTAGCTTTTTCCATACTTCTTGGTGGGACACAGTCCCCCACCACATCCTTATCTCTAAACTGGAGAGATGTGGATTTGATGGGTGGACCATCCAGTGGATAAGAAACTGGTTAACAGACCGTAGCCAAAGGGTGGTGGTCAATGGGTCTATGTCCAGGTAGAGGCCGGTGACAAGCGGTGTCCCCCAGGGGTCTGTCTTGGGACTGGTTCTCTTTAACATCTTTGTCAATGACATCGATGATGGGATTGAGTGCAGCCTCAGCAAGTTTGTGGATGACACCAAGCTGACTGGTGTGGTCGACACCCTAGAAGGAAAGGAAGCCATCCAGAGGGATCTTGATAGGCTGGAAAAATGGGCCCAGGTGGACCTTATGAGGTTCAACACTGCCAAGTGTCAGGTGTTGCACTTAGGCCGGAAGAATCCCAGACATAGATACAGACTGGGAGAAGACCTTCTTGAGAGCAGCCCTGCTGAGAAGGGCCTGGGTGTCACCGTGGATGAGAAACTTAACATGAGCCAGCAGTGGGTCTTGCAGCTCGCAAGGCCAATGGTATCCTGGGCTCCATCAGCAGAGGGGTGGCCAGCAGGGACAGGGAGGTGATTGTCCCTCTCTACTCTACCCTCGTGAGGCCCCACCTGGAGTCCTGTGTCCAGATCTGGGGCCCCAATACAAGAAGGATGTAGAACTGTTACAGTGGGTTCAGAGGAGCCACAAAGATGATTAGAGGGATGGAGCACCTGCCCTACAAGGAGAGGCTGAGAGAGCTGGGCTTGTTCAGCCTGGAGAAGAGAAGGCTGCTGGGGGACCTCATTGCAGCCTGCCAGTACCTGAAGGGAGCATACAAATAGGAGGGGAATCAACCTTTTAAAAGGGCAGATAATGGCAGGACAAGGGGGATGGATTAAAGCTGAAGGAGGGAAGATTTAGATTGAATATTTGGGGGAAGTTTTTTACAGAAAGAGTGGTGAGGTCCTGGAACAGGCTGCCTGGAGAGGTGGTGGATGCCCCATCCCTGGAAGTGTTCAAGGCCAGGTTGGATGGGGCCCTGGGCAACGTTGTGTAGATCTAGGCCTGAGGTTGGTGTCCCTGCCTGTGGCAGGGGGGTTGGAGCTTTATGATCCTTGGGGTCCCTTCCAACCCTTGCCATTCTATGATTCTATGATTCATTCACCCCCCGTTTGTGTGTGGTTATGATGCTGTGGCCATGCAGGTATCATCAGGGATAACAGCCTGGGAGCTGAGCCAGGGAGGACCAGTGTCAAGATAGGGACATTTGTCAGGGGAGACCACCCCATCCGTTGGGTTTGTTCTGCTACAATGAGAGGCAACTGCAAATAGAAAATCATTCCAAATCAGGCAACTTTCTAAAAAGATCATTTGCACCTTTGACAGCAGGAACGGTGAGTTCCTCTGAAAAAGCACATCTGTGTGTGTGTGGCAGCACGAGGAGGAAGGGGAGGCTGGGGAGGAGGTGGTGGGGGGCACATCCTCGGCTTGGGTATTTTGGGAAGTTTGTATGAATCGGGCAGTGAGGATGAACAGCAACATATTTCTTGGTAAAATCCTAATAAGGACAAAGGGGTTTATCCACGTTATATTCTCTGTGTCTTGAGGACCTTCCCAAATTTCAGTTAGCTGTAGGAGAGCCTACGGGAAGGCACTATGGATCTATGCTGCCTGCTGCCCCCTGAACTCCCTGCCCATCCCATGCAGACACAGAAAGGTTTTGAATAAATGGCTTTTAATGGAAAATCTGAACAAAACAATCAACAACGGTCCATAATCATCACCCCTCCCTCCCTCCCTCCCTCCCTCCCTCCCTCCCTCCCTCCCTCCCTCCCTCCCTCCCTCCCTCCCTCCCTCCCTCCCTCCCTCCCTCCCTCCCTCTCATGTCCTCCCCATCCCTGCAACAGGGGTAAGCAAGATGGAATGGCCAGAGATGGTGTCCTCTTCCATGTTGACATCTGTGTCCACTGAGATGTCACAGACTGTGACAGTGTCCACCTCCATAGGGACTGGGGAGCTGTCACAGTCTGGGACACTGTCCACCTCCATCGGGACAGGGGCATCTGTGATATTCCCCTGAGGCTGGAAACGTGCAGGTCTTATCAGCTGTCTCCCAGGTAAATTTGAAGATCTGTAGGGGGGAGAGGGAGATGTGTCAGGCTGGGTTCGGAGAGAGTCCCCCAGGACCCTGCTGAGCAGGCCCCAAGCACAGACGTACCTCTGCGCCGTCCCAGGTGAGCGCGAGGGTGTAAATAACGGCTGCTGCTGCTGCCCAGGTGTTTGGTGGTGGTTGGTGGGTCCTGAAAGAGAGACATGAACACACGCTGGTGATCATATCCCCAGCTGGGCCAGGAGCGTGTGCGAGGGCCCTGAGAGGGAGGAGGGAGAGGTGCGAGGGAGGAGGGGCTGTCCCTGAGCAGCCAGGAGTGGGGTCAGGCCTTACCTCCGATGAAATAGGGGTTCGGGAAAATCAATGGCATCATGGTGGGGGCAGAAGGACCCCACGATGTTTGCCACAGAGCTTGGTGCGCCATGGTGTGTCGGGGGTCAGTGACCATCTGGATGCTTCTGTTTGGGCGTATCCTAGGTAGCAGCGGCAGCACTCCCAGAGTCCTTTGCTGCCCCCACCAGCTTTGCCAGCTCCCCATGGGGATGGAAAGGGTTAACAAAAAGGTTAAAGGAAGAGCTACCCTCCATGGCTCAATGTCCAAGTGGAAACCACTAAAAAGCGCTGCCCCTCAAAGGTTCATCCTGCCACCCATCCTATTTCAGATTTGGAGAAGTGATGTACACAGTGGGATCGAGTGCACCCTCCACAAGTTGTGGGTGACACTGAGTGGTGTGGTGACTTTAAACGCTGGATGGGAGGGATGGTGTCCAGAGGAAAACTTGGCCCATGTGGGTTTGTGTGCCTGTTGGAAGCTTTCCCTATACTGCCAGAGAAGACACCAGCAGGGTCAAGGCTGGAGTCTCAGAATCACATGGTTGGGAAAGACCACCAAAGACAGGGAACTTCTATAATATTAGGCAATTATCAATGATTTGGAGGGGAAGAATAAAATCCTTACCTGTGCAGTGCTTGCTCAGAGCAGTGCTTTTTCATGATTGGTTGGAGCTTCCCCTCTGTGCCCTTTGGTCCTTGCCAAGCACTGGGTGTCTCTCAGAGGAGCCCAGCCTGCCCACCCTGCCTGCAGCCTTGCCTTGTGTCCTGGGTCTCCCTGGTGTTGGCTTTGGTTTTCCTGGAATGATCTTTACCTGGTGTCCTCCGTGTCTCTTGGTCTGGAAAGCAGCTGCTGTGTGATAGCTCCTCTGATTACCTTTCTTTTGCTCATTTTAGCTTTTTTCCATACTTCTTGGTGGGACACAGTCCCCCACCACATCCTTATCTCTAAACTGGAGAGATGTGGATTTGATGGGTGGACCATCCAGTGGATAAGAAACTGGTTAACAGACCGTAGCCAAAGGGTGGTGGTCAATGGGTCTATGTCCAGGTAGAGGCCGGTGACAAGCGGTGTCCCCCAGGGGTCTGTCTTGGGACTGGTTCTCTTTAACATCTTTGTCAATGACATCGATGATGGGATTGAGTGCAGCCTCAGCAAGTTTGTGGATGACACCAAGCTGACTGGTGTGGTCGACACCCTAGAAGGAAAGGAAGCCATCCAGAGGGATCTTGATAGGCTGGAAAAATGGGCCCAGGTGGACCTTATGAGGTTCAACACTGCCAAGTGTCAGGTGTTGCACTTAGGCCGGAAGAATCCCAGACATAGATACAGACTGGGAGAAGACCTTCTTGAGAGCAGCCCTGCTGAGAAGGGCCTGGGTGTCACCGTGGATGAGAAACTTAACATGAGCCAGCAGTGGGTCTTGCAGCTCGCAAGGCCAATGGTATCCTGGGCTCCATCAGCAGAGGGGTGGCCAGCAGGGACAGGGAGGTGATTGTCCCTCTCTACTCTACCCTCGTGAGGCCCCACCTGGAGTCCTGTGTCCAGATCTGGGGCCCCAATACAAGAAGGATGTAGAACTGTTACAGTGGGTTCAGAGGAGCCACAAAGATGATTAGAGGGATGGAGCACCTGCCCTACAAGGAGAGGCTGAGAGAGCTGGGCTTGTTCAGCCTGGAGAAGAGAAGGCTGCTGGGGGACCTCATTGCAGCCTGCCAGTACCTGAAGGGAGCATACAAATAGGAGGGGAATCAACCTTTTAAAAGGGCAGATAATGGCAGGACAAGGGGGATGGATTAAAGCTGAAGGAGGGAAGATTTAGATTGAATATTTGGGGGAAGTTTTTTACAGAAAGAGTGGTGAGGTCCTGGAACAGGCTGCCTGGAGAGGTGGTGGATGCCCCATCCCTGGAAGTGTTCAAGGCCAGGTTGGATGGGGCCCTGGGCAACGTTGTGTAGATCTAGGCCTGAGGTTGGTGTCCCTGCCTGTGGCAGGGGGGTTGGAGCTTTATGATCCTTGGGGTCCCTTCCAACCCTTGCCATTCTATGATTCTATGATTCATTCACCCCCCGTTTGTGTGTGGTTATGATGCTGTGGCCATGCAGGTATCATCAGGGATAACAGCCTGGGAGCTGAGCCAGGGAGGACCAGTGTCAAGATAGGGACATTTGTCAGGGGAGACCACCCCATCCGTTGGGTTTGTTCTGCTACAATGAGAGGCAACTGCAAATAGAAAATCATCCCAAATCAGGCAACTTTCTAAAAAGATCATTTGCACCTTTGACAGCAGGAACGGTGAGTTCCTCTGAAAAAGCACATCTGTGTGTGTGTGGCAGCACGAGGAGGAAGGGGAGGCTGGGGAGGAGGTGGTGGGGGGCACATCCTCGGCTTGGGTATTTTGGGAGGTTTGTATGAATCGGGCAGTGAGGATGAACAGCAACATATTTCTTGGTAAAATCCTAATAAGGACAAAGGGGTTTATCCACGTTATATTCTCTGTGTCTTGAGGACCTTCCCAAATTTCAGTTAGCTGTAGGAGAGCCTACGGGAAGGCACTATGGATCTATGCTGCCTGCTGCCCCCTGAACTCCCTGCCCATCCCATGCAGACACAGAAAGGTTTTGAATAAATGGCTTTTAATGGAAAATCTGAACAAAACAATCAACAACGGTCCATAATCATCACCCCTCCCTCCCTCCCTCCCTCCCTCCCTCCCTCCCTCCCTCCCTCCCTCCCTCCCTCCCTCCCTCCCTCTCATGTCCTCCCCATCCCTGCAACAGGGGTAAGCAAGATGGAATGGCCAGAGATGGTGTCCTCTTCCATGTTGACATCTGTGTCCACTGAGATGTCACAGACTGTGACAGTGTCCACCTCCATAGGGACTGGGGAGCTGTCACAGTCTGGGACACTGTCCACCTCCATCGGGACAGGGGCATCTGTGATATTCCCCTGAGGCTGGAAACGTGCAGGTCTTATCAGCTGTCTCCCAGGTAAATTTGAAGATCTGTAGGGGGGAGAGGGAAATGTGTCAGGCTGGGTTCGGAGTGAGTCCCCCAGGACCCTGCTGAGCAGGCCCCAAGCACAGACGTACCTCTGCGCCGTCCCAGGTGAGCGCGAGGGTGTAAATAACGGCTGCTGCTGCTGCCCAGGTGTTTGGTGGTGGTTGGTGGGTCCTGAAAGAGAGACATGAACACACGCTGGTGATCATATCCCCAGCTGGGCCAGGAGCGTGTGCGAGGGCCCTGAGAGGGAGGAGGGAGAGGTGCGAGGGAGGAGGGGCTGTCCCTGAGCAGCCAGGAGTGGGGTCAGGCCTTACCTCCGATGAAATAGGGGTTCGGGAAAATCAATGGCATCATGGTGGGGGCAGAAGGACCCCACGATGTTTGCCACAGAGCTTGGTGCGCCATGGTGTGTCGGGGGTCAGTGACCATCTGGATGCTTCTGTTTGGGCGTATCCTAGGTAGCAGCGGCAGCACTCCCAGAGTCCTTTGCTGCCCCCACCAGCTTTGCCAGCTCCCCATGGGGATGGAAAGGGTTAACAAAAAGGTTAAAGGAAGAGCTACCCTCCATGGCTCAATGTCCAAGTGGAAACCACTAAAAAGCGCTGCCCCTCAAAGGTTCATCCTGCCACCCATCCTATTCCAGATTTGGAAAAGTGATGTGCACAGTGGGATCGAGTGCACCCTCCACAAGTTGTGGGTGACACTGAGCGGTGTGGTGACTTTAAACGCTGGATGGGAGGGATGGTGTCCAGAGGAAAACTTGGCCCATGTGGGTTTGTGTGCCTGTTGGAAGCTTTCCCTATACTGCCAGAGAAGACACCAGCAGGGTCAAGGCTGGAGTCTCAGAATCACATGGTTGGGAAAGACCACCAAGAACCACCGAAAGGATGGCCATGGGCTCCAGGCTGGGCAGAAGCTTTGCTGGGTGATTGCTGACCAGAGCAGTGGGAGCCCTCATCACCTTCAAAACACATTTCCCACTTGTCTAATTACTTAGATACCTTTCCGTGATGTGCAGTGCCTGGCTTGATGCTGGTGTCAGAGCAGGACTGGGTCTGACAGGCATCTGCTGTGTTTTGTGCATCAGGAAGTGACAATATCCCCTCGTGCCTTCCCGGGGCTGGATCTGTCACCACTGGTCAGTGCTTGGGGCTGTCATTGGCTTTTTGCTTTTTTTGAGGGTTGGGTGGGGTGTGCAAAGGAGCATCCTCCTAAAGAAACCCGTTGGGACACAGGGCTGCTATGGGTGGCAGTGAGGTTTTCACTGGGTGGGGAGGGGAATGCTCTTGCCCAAGGGATTGTGGCTCCCTCTGCTCATTAAGCAGACATGGCCCTTTCATACATCTGTTGAGTGTATTCACGCTTTTAGACACTACAGAACATATTTTCAGGTGCTGGAACAGGCTGCCCAGAGAGGTGGTGGATGCCCCATCCCTGGAGGTGTTCAAGGTTAGGTGTGATGGGGCCCTCAGGGAAGTTACATCTGTCAGCAAAATCTTTTGAGTAGGTTGTGGAGATACAATGAGGTAATTAAAAGTACTGATGAAAACAGATGCCCAAAGAAACTGTCCGGTTTCTGTTTTTCTGAGAAAAGGACAGCCCTTGTGATTTTTATCTCTAGCAGATACCATGACCTAAAAGCTGATGGTCAGGAGTGTGGTATGTCACCTGGGAGCAGAACCTGCACGCAGCTCTTTCCCCAGGGTGTGCTGAAGCAAGACCTTTGCATTAGACACCTGCTCTGGTACTGGATCACGGGAATTCTGTGTTGATTCCTATTTGGCATGACTCGAGGACTTCAGCTTTTCCTTTGCAGAACTAAATTCATCTTCTCTTTACTGGTAGTGTGGGTGGTCTCAGAATTAAATTTCAAAGGCAGCAGACTCTAGAAATAGAAGAAACTTTAAATTTTTAAAATAATTATTCAGGGAAGTACCCAAATGAAGCCATATTGCAGCTTCTGCTTTGGAAGTGATGCTTTATTTCCCATCTTCACCCTTTTCCCTGATGCTTTTTTTGTTCCAGAAACACATTCTCTGTGTGGAGAAAGACTGGATTTACTGGGAAGGAACAACAAGTATGTGTCTCTGATTAACTACAGCATCCCTCAGCTATGTCAGTTCATGGTGTGTGTTGACCTAAACCGGATGGCCAATGTCAGCTCTTGGGCAGCATTTTCCTGTGATGCCAACACCACCTCCACTGACACGAATGACAATGAGCTTGGACTCTCTGGAGAAAACAAGGCGTTAAGATTGTATCTTTTTGGCATCACTGAGATCAATCTGGCCCTGCTGGAGGTCTATTGTGATGATGATCTTGTGCATGCTGAAAGCATTGGCAGTGCTGAGTGCCTGCAGCCCACCAGCAGCCTGATGCTGGGTCATCTGCACAAAAGAAAGGATGGCTTTATTGTGCAGGTAAACAACAGCTTCATTGGCAACTTGTACTGCTCCCAAATGTGGGACCGTGTGATGGTTTGGAAAGAGCTGCTGGACTGTGCCATGGGTGATGCTGTCATCTGGAAAGAAGAGTACTGGAGCTTCAGCAGCATCCTTCCTATAGCAGACCATCACCTGCGCTGCGGTGAGGCTCAGTGATACTTTCTGTTCCTGGGGCTTGGGTGTTGCTGGGGATCACACACAGAGTGTAGGGAATCCTCCAGTGCTCAGGACAGCAACAGGGATCATCTGATAACCTCCCAGTCACTGCTGCTGTGACTGAGACCAGGAGTGCACAGGGCTGTAGCCATACCTGTGACATTGCCTACTCAGGCCATACAAGCTCTTCTTGAAGCAGATACAGAGGTTGTGGTTGAGGGGGAGCTGGCAGGGGCAGGCTCTGCTGTCACAATCTCCTGGAGGCTGCTGGCAGGTGGCATCTTTTAGATGAACATTCTCCTGGAGCACACACCTGCTTCTCAGCCAGCCTGGCACTCAAAGAGGTAGGTCAGACATGGACATTTTCTTCTGGTATTTAACTAGAGCCATTAGTTAGGTGATAGTAATCACTGTTATGCAAGACTCCTGTCTGTTGTGTGCCCCAAATGGATGTTGCTTCATTGATAAGCACTTTTTAGCCGTGTCTTCTATTAGTTCATCATTCAATCCTGATGTCTATATGTACTTTAAATTACAGACTACTTTAAATTATGAAGTATTAAAACAGAGGACTGAGACTAATTGATTGACTAATTTCCATAAAGCTAATGGCATCCCATGACACTTAGATGCCCCAAAATAATAAGCTTTATTAATCCTCTGTAAGCTGATGGCTTCACATGGAAACCACAAGTCACAGAAGTTATTGGTCATTTTTGGTGTCTACTTTGAGAAACCAAGGAGCGTCCTACCAGATGGCACATCCCTGCCAAGCACAGAACCTTCGCTACAGTTCCCACTGCATTTGCCCACCTCCTGCTCCAGGTTTCATTGAACCAGGGCCCAAGGCAATGAGAAAAGCATGAGGAAATCACCAACTGCTGCTGAAACCTGTGCTAAGAGGGATTTCCCCCACCTCCCTCTTTGCACACCCCCTTGCTCTGATACAAAGCATGCTGTCACTAATAACAATTGCTGTAAATGACAACCTTCCCATCTGTCTCTTGGCTCTCTGCCCCACTGCCTTTATCCAGGCAGTCCTCTTTCTGCACTGCCTGTTGCCTGAGCTATAGCCCCACTGGTGTTGGTGACTGGGGGAAGAGACATGATCTAAGGATGAGGGAGGAGAAAGGCTCAGTTTCCCTTTTCCAATTAACACCTTTGCCCTCAGGCCCATTTGCTCTGTGGGAGAGGTGTGTGCTTGGCTTGGTGAGGGGTGGTAGGAGGCTTTGTCATATTTGCTGATGAAAAGTTTAGCACCTAAAATGAAAGGCTCTGCTCACTGTTCCTGGACTTTGATTTTTCAAAAACAATAACCTGGATGAATTTGAGCAGCTTTTTAGTGAGACAAAACACTTTAGAGAGGCACTTTCAATGGTCAGAGCATTTTTCCCCCCTCCCTCAAAAGCAGTCTGATATCCTCTACTTAGGACTCTCCAGCATGGCCTGAATTGGACATTCAGTCTGGAAAATGCTGGTCCAAATATTCAGAGGTTATCAGCAAGGAGAAACAGCAGTGTGTCTCACAAGTGATGATCTACAACAACGGGCACCAAGGCTCCTCTTGCCTGTGGTTCCATGAACCACTGGATCTGATTTGTGTCACACAGGTAGAGGAGGGTTTTTCCCAAGAGCAATAGCTAAGATGACTGTGGTAAAGTCCTAGTTATAGAGATATTCATAAACTTGAACCATGATTGAGAACCTGTCATGTCAGATCTTGGCAAGACCTTTGCTTCCACTATAAATCTCCTTGCTTTAACTGAAATTCATCAGCTAACTATTGCACAGAGATGACCCTCTAGGTAGGAATAACAGTGAGCAGTGCGAATACATGCTGAGATTTACCTCTTGCCTGTCAGACAGGAGAAGCTGCACTTGGCCATATGGGGTCATATGTACAGAGTCTACATGGGAACATCTGGAGCATGTGTATGAGAAATAGCTGTGCCAAAGTGCTGCTATGTAATGAAACATCACAGGGAAGTGCCCTTTTGATGCTGACCTCCTGCATCAAATTATTACTTATGCCCTGTGACAATTACTAGCTGCAAGGCTGGCCTCTCCTGTTTGTATGTGTTGCTTATAGACCTGGGTGTTGCTTCAGTTTTTAGGGCTGGATTCGCTGTGGTGGTAGACAGTTTGTGCACTTGTGCTGGGTAGCTGGGCAGCCTGTTTTGTTTTGGGATTCCCAAGTCCTTGGAAAGCCAGGACTCATGTAGGCAAAGTGAGGGAACGCAGCAGGAACCTGCCTTAAGAAGCTGTGATGACTACTTCTAAGTGATATAATTATCACAGCTGTTGCACTGGCTTTGAGTAATAACTTACAATAAAATAACTTTACTGGCAGGAGTAAAGTTATTGTTCTGCCTTTGCTTTTCCCCACAGAGTTCTTGAAGCTGATCTTTTCCTTTTCCAGCTCAGCTGGGCCTTTGCTAAAAGTGTCGAAGCGTGTGTGCTCATCCTCTCACTGACTCACAGTCTTCATCTCTTCCTCCCCCTACCTCACCCACACACTGATTTCTGATTTTCTCCTTAATTCTAAGTCAGTTGGAAGAGGGATGAATATATTCTATCTGAAAATGCTAATAATATAGAGACATATTTATTGCAGTCCTCTTGTTCACTGGTCTAATTTTTGCTGCTCTTCTATTGGAAAACATATTTAGAAGATGCCAAGTAAACAATTTATTAAATTATCAAATCAAAATCTGTGTTAAAAATGTCTGTGGCACAGTATTTTTCTAACTTCAGCTCTCATCTGTCATCACTCTGTAGCTCTCATTTCGTGAATGGAATTACATGCATGTTAATTAAAGCAAATGAAGTTACAGGATGTAGGTGGCTAGTCCCACACCTGCCTGCTGCTAATGATCCTTGAGGTGTGAGAATAAACAGATTGTTGTTTTCTTCAGGTGATAATGAGAAAGAAAGAAATTAGAATCTGTGAGGTTGTAATTATGCTTCATTTGTCAGGAGATGAAAATGGCATTGGGAGTTATGTCCCTGGTTAGAATGGTGCCCTGGTTAGAATTGGTGCCCTGGTTTCAGCTGAGGTAGAGTTAATTTTCCTCATAGTAGCTGGTACAGTGCTGTGTATTGGATTTAGCACAGAAGTAATGTTGATAACACACTGGTGTTTTCAGTCATAGTGCTTACACTACCTCAACGACTTTTCAGCTTCTCACACCCTGCCAGGTCCCGAGAATCTGGGAAAGTAGGGGTTACACCATGACAAATGGGTTTGGAGTTTCTTTGGCCATTTATCTATTATTATTATTATTGCTACTATCATCACCATTATTAAAATTGTTATTATTATTTTCCCCTTACCACATTTTTCTGATTCATCCTGGGTCACATCATACATCACCCCTGAGGCAATGTTTTTTGAAAGCATTACACCAGTAACAAAAGGAACAAAGGGGAGCCTGTAATCACCCAGCTATATGCAGATTCTTCCTATCTGGAGAGGACCTGCAGCACTGTAACTGTCAGGAGAACAAGTTAAAGCCCAGGTGTATTAACAGTTTATGGCCTTATAAATCATGGCCTAATGTCATGTCTGTATTTAATAATTTATTTCAGTGATAGGGCATGTCTGCACAGCATTGGCCCTTCTGCACTCTCGTGCTTCCTCTATGAAGAAGAACAAGACACTCAGTTTCTATCAGGTTGAAACCAGGAACTGATTATTTGTAGCATCACACTGGGTCTCACTGAACCCACCTCTGCAGCTTCACACCACAGGAAGACATACAGGTCTCCCCTAGAAGTTTGAGCGGTGGGACTAAAGTCACCAGGGATGCAGGAACATCTCAGCACCAGGGGTCAGATACTCCAGGTTTTGCTCTTTGTATTCTCACAGTAGTATGTGTTCTGAGGATGTGGAGGGCTTGGTGTGCACAGGGGGTGGAGGGAAAAGCACATCCCCTTAGTTTCAGGTCCTTCTGTTTCCTTTAGAGGAGTTGTTGTCCTTTGACTCTGGGATTTTGCTTGTAATTTAGAAGACACTTCTGGCTTCTTGTTCTCTGTGTATTCATAGCTATGTCAAACCACTTTAGTAGCTGTTGGTGGGATGTCTGCATATTGAATATTTAGGTCTGTCTTGCAGCTAGATTGTCTAAGCCTGCAGATCTTTCCCCAATAAAGAATCAGCAAATACACATGATGTCAGGTCATGTTTCTGACCTGCTGCAGGCAATGGATTTTAAATGGCAATGTGCCAGCTTGTTTCTGGAGATGCTGGTGATTTAGCAGAAGAGTAAAGCAAAGTAAATTACCCCTCTTTTTTTCCAACGGTTTAGTGCTTTCTCAGAAGCAAAGGGCCAGGGTAAAGAGGAGAGATGGCCAAATGAAAATCTGAGATTCATAAAGCAGCATAGGCAACAAGCAGGCTTGTTGTTCTTGCCACTTTCTGTACACCCTGGGAACAGCTGGGACTGTGCTACAAGGAACACTGCTTTGCAAAAGCAGTTTGCTGGACAGTTTGCTCTTTGGAACAGCCCATGCATCTTTCCTGCTCCCCATCCCACTGCCTCCTGGTGCGGAGGAGCCTCCTGGCTCAGCTCCCTGCTCGCTCTGAGCGTGCTGCCTCTGCTGATGATACTACACGGGGCTGAAACCTCAGTTTCCTAGGTCGTGAGGTGACACCAAACTCAGACTGGCTCCTCTGAGGAGCATTTGGAGGATGACCCTTCTCAGGTTCCTGAACTGAAGACTGAAGGGTCTGAGCTTAGGCTGCAAGAGCCAGCCTTAGAGGGACAGCTCAGAGCTGGGCTTCCAATTTTGTGTGTTGGTGAAGTTAGAGCTCAGAGGTTACTCTGTTTTGACTTTGTGCAAAGCCTGTGGCTTAATGCAAAGGGTAAAGTTGCTTGTTTGTCTAGGAAGCAGAAGCTTATATACTGCAGCGTGCCCGCTCAGGAGGGGCTTTTGACCTCAGCTGTCCTTTCAACTTCAAAAAACAGTATGAAGCTATTTAGGACAAAAACAGGAGGCTTCAAATTGTTAACAGTCCCTGGTGCTGTTACTGCCCATGGATGTGTTGCCATTGATTTGAATGGGTCAGGGATGTGCTGTTACATTTTAAGCATGGGTGATTCTCCTTACCTTGAACTACAGTAGAGAAAACAATGTTTTATGAAGCATGGCCTTATCCTACTTGTTTCCAACCACATTCCTTATTCATAGACATTTGGCTTTGTATTCATATGTTAAGTTTATTTCTCTTAGTCAGAGCTAGAATGTCACTCTCTGTCAGTCATGTGCCTGAGGAAAAAACCCACAAATTACCAGCATGGCAAGGAAACAGTACCTCTAGAGCAAAATGTTGTGATCCTGCTTTTCTTTCCTCACTGAGGCCTGTAATGCTATATGGTGATTCGGTTCACTGCAATTTTCTGTATAGTACATGTGACAAACATCACCCATTTTGTCCCTGTCTGCCTGGTGATGTGGCAGATTGCATGTGAAATGCAAAAACTCCTATCTGGTTTGACAAGGTGATTCACTTCAAGGAAAATTAGCTACCAACGAGTTCTTGGAATTCTTTACTCTGAAAACGACAGGCAGGGTGGGCAGTGTTTGTAATGGAAGTCCTTATGCCAGGTTATCATTAAATCTGAGCCCATGAATATCAATGTTCATTGCTGCATGTTAACCCATTAGCGCTTGGTGTTTGACAGATGCCTTTTCCTCAGGGCTGGCGCAGGTTATGTGAGCAATAAGGGAGCAGAGAGACAACTGCTCTTCAGCAGAAGCAATGAGAGAAGATAATGCTGCATAAACTCTGGTCTTCCCTGTGATCTGAACTCTGCAAATCCCCTTTTCTCCCTTGTAACACTGTAGTTACCTCTGGAGAACACCCCGCCACACACACACAGAGGTGTATTTCTCCCTTTGCCTCCACCCTGCAGAGGTTTGTGGAACAGTAGCAGCTCTTTGCTTCGATGGCCTTCACTGAAGCTCCTATACCTCTCTCTCACCTGGACTACACTCTTCCTCATGCTTTTGCCACTGTGGATTCTTAGGCCTTTCAGTGTTCCTTTCCCCAGGCTCAAGGGGAGCATCATCACCTGTCGGGGAAGACAGCAGGCCTGCCGGCGGCCTAGCTCTCTTCTCCCAAGACATAGGCCCTGACAATATTCTTCTGTTCCCATGAGACAGGAAAAGTTCCTCATGCTGAGAGGATCCTAATAATCACATTCTCAAAACACAGCGGCCTTGCTGATAGGGGTACAGGCTGCCCTGAACCAAGAAGCAGTTATGGGAAGTTATTTGGGAGTAACAGAACATGTTAGGAACCAACCATAACAAGAGGGTCAAACAGCAGGTGTGCGGATGCTTTTAGGTATTAAACTAAGGATGTTTAGCTATAAGATAGGTTTATCAGAACTCATTATAGTTACTAACCAATCAATGTGGCATGAACAGTGTGTGTAACCAATTAGCAGTTTTTTAGCTTGCCATGTTTGCAGTAAGAAAGGTATAGAATCTGTGTGATTTCACCTAATGAAATGGCTTCCTGGCTTCATGGCTTCACCTAAAATTCATATATTGAATTGTGTGTTGCTCCCTGCTGGATGCCACAGAATGACACAGTGGAGTAACTCATTCTGTCTACTGAAATATCACCACAGGCATTAGCAATTTCTGTACATGGATCTCAAACAGGTCTGTGGTTCTTAGCAGCAGAAACTGGTTATTGTGTTGTCCAAGGTGCTTTTACTAGAATCAGTTCTGCAGAAGTCAGCATCAGGGAGTTGTTCTCTGTGGGCTCCTCAGCCTGGAGGCAGATCAGGGGGAATGCCTGGATGCTGGCTCAGTTCAGTTCAGCTCAGTGGCAATCTTTACAGCTCAGCAGGTCTGTTGGCTTGTCAGCCTGGAGACATGTCCCTGTTTCACCAGCACATCAGACCCAAGTGCTCTACCTGTGCTGATCAAAACGTTTCAAACACAGCTATTCAAAGTTTGACTTTAAAATCACGATTTAGGGTCCAGGTGTGCTAAAATTGAGGTTACCAGGTAACTTTAAATAAACATCTCTCCCTGAGATCTTAAAAACTACATGTTGAGATGTCTGGCTTTGGTTGCTGAGCAGAGCACCATTCACAAAACTACTGCCAACCTTGACAAAAGCAAATGCAAGCTAACACAGAGTTTACCCACTCCTGGTTTGGGCAAGACCCAACTTACCCACTTCTCTCTGCACAGCCTGAGACCCCAAATAGGGAAGATTATTCTACTTTACACTGACCAGTCCAATGCTAACCAACAGTGTAGGAGATGCTCTGCCTATCATATTAAAAGCTCCTTCAGCATCTCTCATTTTAAAGACTGTGTCCATCTAATTTTCTGTTTCATTTAATGCAAACTGATATCTTGAGAAGAAATATGAAAATAAGAAATATTAAAAGCAAGAAAAATGAACTTTCCAGTTGTTTGCAGTGGACAATTGTGCATTGCCTTTTCAAACTCAAGGAATCTGCAAGGAAGAGTAGCTAAAAATAGCTTAGCAAATCTGCTGGAGGGAAAGCATTGAGTAGCATTGTGACCCTTTGGGCTGTATGCTCTCTCTTCAAAGTCTACTGCACTGCAGTGCGTGGAGCGGGGGCTGTGATAGCTGCCAGCACTCACCACCTCTGCCTTCTCAAACGGTCCGTGGGGGAGTTTAAGTGAATTATCCATTACTTCAAATCCTCCTGCTGTGAAATGTAAAGTTTTGGGGATGAAGATGATATTATAATATGTCCTGACTTCCCAATCCATGATGGAGATGGAGTTGGTATGTACACATTGTAATTACAATGTCTTTACAATTTCCATGGGCAGGAGGATCTTGGGTCTTTTAATCTTTCCAAAAGATTTTCAAAAGAGCACGAGCACTGTTGGTGGCACCTGACAGGTGCTAGCATGATATCCTCACAAGGAGTTGTTATGTTCCATCTTGCAGACCTCAGTGCAGATATGTTGGGGAAATCGAAGTCCAGCCTTTGCAGCTGAAAGGATCCCATGGGGCTCTGTGTCTGTCTGGGACCAACGATGCATGAAGATAACACCAGACCAAAGCAGGACAGGAAGGTTTTCTGTTAGTCTGTCAGGGCCAGCTGTCTTGCATGTTTTCAATGGAGCATTATCCCTTCTTGCATGCTTCTGAATATCATTAAGGGAAGCCAAACAAGATGCTGAACTGTCTCTGATTCAGAATACACATGAGCATTAAACAACCCTCATGTACAGCTTCCTCACATTTTGTGATTCCTTTGGATCTGAGCCACTTCTCCCTACCTGGGAAAAAACCCCACTGATCTCTGTGCCCAGAAAGCCTGTGGAATCTCATCCTCAAAGATAAGCAGAGCTTTACCAGACAAGACACTGAGCAAGCTGACCTAGCTTTAAATATGCCCTACCTGGGGGAGGTGGGGAGTTGGATGGCAGATCTCCAGATGTCCCTTGCAGATGAAATGATTCTGGTTCTGGTATTTTACCTGAGGCTATAAATAGATGATTCCAATTAGTCAAATTATCAGGTTTTACAGGTTACTGCCATCCAGATGAAATGCAGTATTTGGGTGTGAATTTTGATACGGGTCTTCCCAGAACCACCTCATATTGACCCTGCAGGAGGGTACCTTCCACCTGCCAGACTTCCAGCTTACTGAAATATGCTAACCCAATTGCTTGCCACCACCTGACCCTGTGCCAAACAAAATGCTATCCACTCCAAAATAGACCCATTCTGCTCTAGTGAATGGTCCTTGTGATCATAAAGCAGAACAGAGGGTTTTAGCTGATTTTTCTCTTGATTGCCTTTTATGAAGCCAGGAGATTGTTTGAAAGGATGTGCTTTTTTTGGTTTGTTTTTTTTTGTTGTTGTTGCTCTTGGTAAAATATCCTGAAGACAGCTGAGGAGATTGGGTACAAAGTGACTTACACAGAAAGAGATACATTGGTCATAACCACTTCCTTGACTTTGTTGGTGATGTGTCCAGATCCAAGAGTATTTGGAGGACTGGCCTTTGGCATTATCTTCTATGACAGAAGGGTGGATCTCAAGGGGAGAGCAAATTACCACCTTGGGGGGCCACTGATTAAGCCAGACAAGCCTGCTGCTTTTTTGTACTGTTGTGTACTTGACCTGTGGAAGGCAGCTCTCAGTGTGTCAAGTGTGTCATCTCTCTCCTCCTGCAGATCTATGCTCAAGAAAACACTTTCAAAGAGGCCTTGACCTCAGTGTTTCTGCTGAAATCACTGAAGAAATTCCCAGGGATTGAGCACTCCGACACAGATGAGTATTCAAAGATCCAGTTTAAGTTTTGTTGGTGCTACTTCACTCTTTGTGGTAACTGTGACTCCTAACAAATGCTATGGCAGCAGTAACTGCTTCAGCTGCTCTCAGTGCCTACAGAAGAAAAATCCCAATAGCATCATCTGCTCGGGGCATCAGAGTGATGGAGCACTAAGGAATGTGCAGGGACAGTGTGCCCAGGCAGCAAAACCTTTGCTGGAGCAGTGATGCTCTAGAGGTGTCTGTAGACCTTGGACTTTTTATTCCTTTTCAATAGATATTATTCCAATCCTGCACTTCTGTAGGGAAGGAACATCCCCTAATCTTCCTCTGGCAGTAAGCTCTTGCTTAAGGAACAAGCATAGTGCATGTCACGTATCACAAAAGTAATGCCAGGATTGATGTTTCCATTAAAGTACCAGCAGCACTGATAGGCAGCATTTGGGGGTCCCAGAGTATTTGCTGTGTTTTTATAACTTGGGGGGCTGGGGGAGGTGGGTGAGTGTAATTAAAAAGTGAGACATTGTGCTGAGCTACGCTTTTCACACAGAGGAAGCATTTGCAATTCTGTCTACTGTCTAATGAGCTTAATGATTTACAACTGGGTGTTTTGATATGCTGGAATAATTATACAGCTTTCTCAATCCAGCTGATGCATCTCAAACTCCGTTCTGCTTCAGCTGATGTGGAGTCTGTCCCTGAATTTGCAATAACTACATTTTCTAATGAAGTAGCAAGTAGCTCAATTACATCAGGCATGGTGTTGAGCTGATCACCATTTCCAAGAAATACAATTAAAAACAGAAATGGAAGCAGGGAAGAGCTTGCAGTTATTTATTTTTCTTCCCTGACTGTATTTTTCCACTGCAGGATGATGGTTTAATGAAGGAGAGGTTGAATACTTATGTTGTGAGTGCCAGCATTGGAAAAGCATCGATTCAGAACCTTAATGAGCCTGTGACTATTACTCTTCAGCACACAGACCAAAATATGGTAGGATGTCTTCATTTCATCAGGGGAGTGTTGTAGTAGAGCCTATTTGACTTAGCCTTTCAATAAACTGGCAACAGAACAAATAAGCTTGAAATATTTTACTGCATGACCTTTCCATGATGTAGCAACCAAAACACTGACAGACCACACAGATGTCAGTGTTTGATTCCCACAGGTTAGTAAAGCTTGTGTCTCTGCTTTAAATCCATGCTTAGCACCAAGGGGTGTTTAATTGTTTCCTTGTTTTGGTCTGGAAAGGTGGGTTTTTTTTAAACAAATAGGGGATTTTTTTGCTAAAAAATGGCAGGTTTTGAATTTGACTGAAAGTATTTGTGGCTGCTTTGAATTCAGCCACCAAATTGTTTCAGTCCCCAGAAGAGGTAAATTTAAAATAAAAAAATCAAAGCATTGCATAGAGGTTTTCAAAGTTAATTTGTTTTGGTTTGCTTCAAAATGATGTCTCAAAGCTAAAATCTACCTTAATTTTTGTTTCTTTTTAATGGGCACAGATCAAACTTGTTGACTGAATTCCACCTTAGCATTTTTGTGTGGCCAATGTTTGTGGTCCAGCCTCCACAGGAATACATTACAAACCCAGGACAGAACAAAAAGTAGTCAGCAAGATGAATTTGATTAAATTTCAATTTAATGAGAGCTGGAAAATGCTGCTTTTCTGGCAATATGCTCTCTTCATTCAGTTCTAACAAATAATATATACCCAGGAATTTAATCTAGATATCCTTTCTCTCCCATCATTCTTACTCCACCAGACCATCTGGCACCTCAGAGATTTTTTTTCATCAACCTTTTAAAAATATCCTAATTAAACGTTTAATGACATATCATCTTAACCTACATCTCTGGCTCTTTGCCTAATTATATTTGACAGCCTACAGATCACACATCTTAACAGCTTATCTGTTAGGGTGGCTCCCTGTAAACTCTGTGCTTTATTAAACTTTATCAATAATAAAAGGAAATGAAGCTGTGCCTTGGGAAAGTTTGCTGCAGCATTATGAGTAATAAACTAGAATGTCCCCAAGAGAAAACATTGTGTTGAATGCCCATTTAAATCTGTTCAGCTGTTTGCAATATGCAGGCAAGCTTTGTTTTCTCTTTGGTGTCTTCCCCCCTGGTTTCAGGGAGAGTGGAAACAAAAGGGTTCTTGTGTTGAGAATCAGGGGTGGGGAGTGGGGGTGGTGGAGCTGTGTGTTATTGTATAAAATCTCAGGTCTCAGTCATAGAATCATAGAATGGTTGGGGTTGGAAGGAACCTCAAAGATCATCAAGTCCCAACCCCCTGCAATGGGCTGGGACACCTCTCACTAGACCAGGCTGCTCAAGGCCCCATCCAACCTGGCTTTGAACACCTCCAGGGAGAGGGCAGCCACCACCTCTCTGGGCAGCCTCTGCCAGGGCCTCACCACCCTCATAGTGAAGAATTTTTTTCCTAATATGCAATCTAAATCTACCCACTTCCAATTTAAACCCATTCTCCCTTGTCCTATCACTATATGCCCTACTAAAAGGTCCCTCCCCAGCTTCCTTGTAGGCCCCATCGGGTACTGGAAGGTCGCTATAAGCATTCCCCAGAGCCTTCTCTTCTCCAGGCTGAACAACCCCAACTCTCAGCCTGTCTTCATAGGAGAAGTAGTCATAACCCATGCATTTCACCAGTGATGCAGTATGACATCTCAGATGTCACATGCAGCCAGTGAGGTTAGACATAAGAATCGGTCTAAGTTGTGAGACTCTGCTGTCCTTAAAAGACAAGAAACAGAAAGACTGGAAAAACTGGGAAAATGCGGACTCCCAGGATTTCCCTTGGTAAAGAGGAAGATGAAATCTGGGATCCTTTACTGGTTTTCAGTGCTGTGACTAGACGGCCCATATCCCGGCGTGTTCCCTGTGACCACATACCCAACTGCCCTGACCTACTGCCATCCCCAGTCACCCATGGACCCTCTGCAGTGCCACTGGACAACCACAGGGATCAGTGGGCCTTCTGGTTGAGCGGTACAGAGGAAATCAAATCAAACTGCCTTCCTTACAAACCCCCATTACAGGCAAGAGGCACTGCCTGCACTTGCAGACGGTGCACCGAGGTACCTAATAAATGTCACAGCCTCTCTTTTCCTCTGCTTGCAGGGTAGTGCAGCAGTGCATTGCATCTTTCAGGACTTTCAGAAGAACAGTGAGTGTTATTTGCAGATCTGCCATGTTTGCTTTGCCACCAGCCTTGCACAGCCTTTGGCTCCCTGACATTGCAGCGTGAGACTTTAGAGTCTGTCCTCTTGAGTCTGTGTTGTTGGTTCTCACTGCTGTTGATATCTCACTGCTACTACTAGGAGATAACATGTCCAGCACTGTAAGATGGTGCATTTACAAGACTTGGTCTAGGAAAAAAAGCAGAAATGCGATGAGATGTCAGATGTCTTCTCACAGTTGCTCCAGGAAAGTCACTGAAGGCTTTCCTGTGGTCAGGTCTTGAATATGGCTCAGATAATCAACAGACACAGAAGTCTGTATTGAGTTAATTCAGGACATGTGGGAGACATTTTTCTCTGCAACTAATGGTGTTAGTGTGTATATATATATATATAAAATACTGTGTGTATATATATATATATATAAAATAATTACGAGTTTAACTTCTGAGTATATCACACACACCACAGAAATAGGGTCATAGGCTTTCCTGTGGTCAGGTCTTGAATATGGCTCAGATAATCAACAGAGAAGTCTGTATTGAGTTAATTCAGGACACATGGGAAACATTTTTCTCTGCAAACAATGGTGTTAGTGTATATATAAAAAACACTGCATGTATATATATATCAAATAATCACGAGTTTAATTTCTGAGTATCTCACACACACCACAGAAATAGGGTCATAAATTTAGTCTTACCAGGGAAGTTCTGCCTTATTGGATGCTACACTCTGCCTAACCAAATCTTCTGCCCTGTAAATATTTCTTGCCTCCTGTGTTTCCACACCCTGAGGCATAATCTAGTCCAGTGCACTTTTCCTTACCTTCTTGCTTTCTCTGTGTGCAGGCATGTAAATGACTTGAAATATTTCTTCCTTCCACCAAGGGCTTTCATCCAAGTTTCGAGGTTCTCAGGCAACTATATAAGATATGTTCCTGTGTGAAATCTCACTCATGTGCTGCTAAATGACCCTGCAATCTGTACTAACTTGAGCTCATATTCACACATTCTGCATGCTGCAGAGCTATAAATGACTGAGCATGACTAACTCTGCTTAAAAATCCCTTTTTCTCTATTACACAGATGGACTGGGTGGTTGGAATACATCGGGGTGTGAAATAGAATATACAGATATGAATTACACAATCTGTTTTTGTAACCATCTTACCCATTTTGGAGTCCTACTGGTAAGTACTCCATGAATCATCTCCAAAAATGTCCGTGGCACTAAACAAAGTCATCACTGGTTTTGGAGAGAGATAGGAGATTCATATCTATACAAGCTGTTTGATATCTGCAATTTTTGCCAAAATCAGTAATAACAAGCAAAACAGTTACAATATTTTTTATGGTATGAAGTCCTCTAAATGTCACTTGCTTCAAGGCAAATTCATTTTACAGATGTAGTTTGTATGTCTTTGCAATGTAACTTAACACTAATACATTACTTGCTGCATTGGAAATTCTGTGTTAAAATTATTACCTGCCAGTGGCAACTAATGACATTATATCTTTCTGAAAGTTTTATCCACACTCCAGAAAGGAGAGTTTAGTACAAACATGGGAGATGTCATTATTTTTTTCTTATTTATAAGGCAGCCAGTATTTTAAAACAGGGAAAATGGCCTCTAAAAGTCCAGTGTCAAAAAATGTGGTGGCTGCCTGAGAAAATGGGGTATGGCAAATGCAAAGCGATGGGCAAGCTCCAAGCCAATGAAAATTGTCTAACCCCAGTGGGATCCAACCTCCTCGATGGGATATCATCTCCTTTTCTTGCCCAACCTCCCATAGAGGTCAGCATCACCCTGCTTAGAGAGGCAAAAGCCCTCCCTGGTACCAAAGGATTGACTTCTGAGAGATGTTACAGATTTCAGAGAACTTGGAAACATTTCCATTCAAGCACAGAGAAGCCAGCCTGGTTTTAAGATCTCATCTCTCCTGCACCAGCACTTCAGTAACCAGTAACCAGCACGGCTACAGGTATTTAACAGCACCATTAACCATTTAACACCAGCGACATAGATTGCCAGCCTGAGGTTCAAAGTGTCACCAAATAGGAGAGAAGCTGTGACAGCTGAAGCTGTTGTCCCTCTCTACTCTGCCCTCGTGAGGCCCCACCTGGAGTCCTGTGCCCAGATCTGGGGCCCCCAATACAAGAAGGATGTGGAACTGTTGGAGAGGGGTCAGAGGAGCCACAAAGATGATTAGAGGGCTGGAGCACCTGCCCTACAAGGAGAGGCTGAGGGAGCTGGGCTGGTTCAGCCTGGAGAAGAGAAGGCTGCGGAGGGACCTCATTGCAGCCTGCCAGTCCCTGAAGGGAGCAGAGAAACAGGAGGGGAATCAACTTTTTAAAAGGGCAGATAATGGCAGGACAAGGGGGATGGATTAAAGCTAAAGGAGGGAAGGTTCAGACTGGATATTAGGGGGAAGTTTTTTACAGAAAGAGTGGTGAGGTGCTGAACAGGCTGCCCAGAGAGGTGGTGGATGCCCCATCCCTGGAAGTGTTCAAGGCCAGGTTGGATGGGGCCCTGGGCAACCTTGTGTAGCTCCAGGCCTGAGGTTGGTGGCCCTGCCTGTGGCAGGGGGGTTGGAGCTTTATGATCCTTGGGGTCCCTTCCAACCCATGCCATTCTATGATTCTAGGAGACAATAAAATCCTCAATATTACTTAGCAGCAGCTGTGGAGAAGCAGGGCCCAATCCCACAGCTGATTTTTGCTGAGGGATGATTTTTGGCCATGGAGGATCCTCCCACACTCTGAGGCATTTAGCAGGTTTGTGTGGTTTCCAGCAGGGCTGCTGCCATTGAAGCAAAGGAGAGTTTCTCCTACAAAGAGAGCTCCCACTGGAATAATTTTGGCAAGATCCTGGAATCCTTGTTGAATTTGTTGTTTCTGAAGTGCAGCTTTTCGAGCTTCACTCCTTGTTAGTGGACACTTTAAATACTGTGTGTTTTTACTGGCTTGGATAGTCTGTAGGGCCATACAGTTAGAAACATGTAAAATATTAATGGAAACTCTCCAAGGATAGCAGTGAGCAGAGCAGAAAGCGATTTCTTTATCAATGTGAAAATAGAGAAAGCCATTTTCAGTATCTGTTCTAGCAAACAACTGTGATTCTTTATCTTGTACCATAGGACATGTCCCAGACAGAGACAGGTATCACACATGATGGTATATTAACTCTAATAAGCTATGCAGAGTGTGGTGCTTCTTCCCTTCTTTTTGGGGTATAGCACTGGTGACATATCTAGCCCTTGGGTACATCTGATTTTTTTTCTTATATGGCCTTTAATATTTTAGCAATAATGACTTTGCAGCAGCTATGAGGATGTTTGGTGCTATGGGATGCTGTGGCAGATGGGAGGGAAGGCTGAGGCCTGACAGGGTAAACTGTTTTATTTTGACCTGTGACTGTGGTGAAATAAGGGATTCAAATACTCATTCTCCAGTACAAGCACCAGTCTGAACTGGTCTCTTACGTTTCTATCATTTCATAAATTCCCCATGGACATGGGTAAGAAATGTCAAAAGTCTGGAATATTCTTTCTGTAGAGTACACGTTGGATGCTATTGGCAATCTGGACTCTTCCCTGTATGTAGACTGCACACTGGAAGACATCAACAGTAAAATCAGGAAATGTTTCTCTTGCTCTTGGTCACTCTTGTGTTTTGTCCTTTTGGATAGGTTTCATTTGATACCTTATGTGCCAGGAGCTGCTGACACGGAGGGGGCCAGGGCTGTGTGTGCTTTCATGTCCCAGGAGTACTGCAGTAACAACAGTATTTCATGCAGGAGTAAAAAGATGTCGTTACATCTGTGTCTCCTCCACCAAGTGTGAACATCCTAACTGGTCTCTGTGTGTACAGGAGCTCTTTTTTCACCCTGGGAGCTCTGCTTCAAAAAGACACTAGTGATTAGTTATCCTGATAACTGGCACTCGGCTGCAGTAGACTTTGGCACCAAGTTTGAGCAGCTTGGTCTAGTGGAGGGTGTCCCTGCCCATGGAAGGGGGGTTGGAGCTTGATGATCTTTGAGGTCCCTTCCAACTATGATTCTGTGATGTGATAGAAACCACAATTTGCACCACAAGAAGCCAATGTATAATATGGTAAATAAACATTTGTGCTACCTTAGGTTAGTGAACGCAGCCAGCATGACTCACACAGTGATAACCTTGTGGGCCTTCCCCTTCTTTTTAGAAAGCTGTGGAGAGACAACCCTTCAAAAATCCTGCTCAATCTTTGTACAGCACTGCTGATGCTGAACATGGTCTTCCTCACCGATTCCTGGCTGTCCTTGTTCAACCAGCCAGGTCTCTGCATCACTGTGGCTGTGCTCCTTCTCTGTTTCCTTCTTGCAGCTTTCATGTGGATGTGCCTGGAGCCTGTTCACTTTTACCTGGCTCTTGTAAAAGTTTTCAATGTTTATGTCCCAAAGGGCACCCTAAAATGCCATACTGCTGGCTGGGGTAAGTGAGCAGGATCTTCTCCACTTCTGTGCTTGTTAACTTCTCTCAAGGTAAGGGCAGCTTTGCAGAAGTTTGGACACTGAACTAGTAGAACTCATGCATCCTAAGGATGGACTTCTTTCCCCCAGGCAGGTTCAGCTTAAATTTCTTCTGCCAGGTGGACATTAGCAGAGAGTGCCTGTTCCTCCCTGCACAGACTGCAAGGAAAGGTGAGAGTGAGTGAACACATCAGTGGCTGTGCCTGAGGAAGTATGACCTGCCCACCACCTCCCCCCTGTGCTGGTGATGCTCAGAGGTGAACTTGATCTTCTTCTCCAGGCATGGTGTCCTTCCCTGCCATTCTGTGTGGGACTCCCCTGCAGGGGTGGATTTGGCTTTCATTCATCACTCTCCTGAGGACCCCACTGATTCACCTTTCCTCCAAGAGCTGAGACTCCTTTGGGAGAAACATAACGGACCCAAAATGCTGACTCAGCTGCTAGCAAAGGTGTTATCAGAGACACCAACCTAGAGCAGAATTTGGTCTGAGTTTCTCAGGTCACCATTAAATGCTGTTTTAAAGGGGGTTTGTTTAGGCCTTTGAATAGTGTCATCATCTCTGTCCTTAGCTCTGACATCACACCTCATTGTTCTTGGGGGAACCATCCATGATAGTGCTGTTGGCAGCTGTTCTCAACAGAAACTCCAGATCTGAAAGAAAAATGGGAAATGGGTAGAAGGGAAAACTGATGAAATGCTGGGAAATGTCTGCCTCTATCAGCTCTTAACACAAAGTGCTGTGGTCTGCTCATCTTTTGACACTCTGCTTTTTGTGATAATCAGTTGGTTTTATTTTACCAGATTGGATCCCTTCTGGAGATGTTTGAACACTCACAAACATTTTGCAAACACAGATATTTTTATGCCTACTCATTTGTAATTTACATAAATAAGGAGATTAAACCTGCTATGCCACACACTTAATTACACTCGATTCTGAAGGAGCTTTAGGGCTAGAGTTTGATCCTGAGATGTACACGTCAGCTGTAATTACTCATCAGACACTATCTGGCATCTTTGCATATTCTCCACTTTTTAATCCAAATACATCTCTTTTTTTCTCTCCTGCCTTCCCTAACAGGAATACCAGCTATTGTAATTACTGTTGTGCTCATTATAAAGAAAGACTTCTATGGTAATGGATCACATCCTGAGAGCAATCCATTCAGCAATTTGTGAGTATAATAATTTAGGCTTTCTGATGGTCTCTGGAGTAGTTTAAAGATCCAAGAAATAACTAGAAGGCAACAGCTGCTCTCTTGCTTTTGCCTTTCTCCCCCCATCTTAACACTCTCTGTTTAGTGGTTCCCATTTTGGATGTACAGCTACTACAAGGAGTAACTTTCTCATCAGTGGAAAGGCTTCTGCTGGTCAACTCCATTTTTCCTTTCTGGAAGATCTTTCTATACATGGAATTAACACAGTCCCATGGGATGTGTATCTGCTCCCATGTGTTCTAGATTTCTGGTAAAGCCTGAAGGCAGAACAATTGCTCTAACATTTTGCACATTTGCTTCTGGGGTGGGTTTTTTTTAATGTCAGTTCTCATCACTGTCTCTCCATCATTTCAAATTCCTTTATTTAAGTTAACTCAACCTCTTCTCTTTCCCAGTGGGAAATCACTGCGTTCTGACATCCTTTTTATAAAAGGTTTCACAGCAAAGAATACTTGCATATTTTTTTTCCACCTGCATGCTGTTTAAAACAATCTGATCACTTGCTGGTGAAGATTACCTGGAATACTTGAATTCTAACCCAGAAAGGGAGGCAGCACACACACCTGGGACACCTCAGAGGGAAAAGTGGTGTCCATCTTTAGCAAAAAGGCAGTAAAACTCACTAATTTATGTCTGAGGAAAGGCTAACCCATGCTCATCTCTGTGCTAGACTACTCTTTAAACTCCTAATTAAGTGGTATTTAACTCAGTTTTCCTAAGGCAGCATGTCTTAGTGTGTGTATGTTATTAGATTGTCAACTGATGGTCAGATTTACCAGAATCTGGCAGAAGTATAGAAGACTTAAGGCTATTGTGTTTCTATAAAATCCACCAAAAAGGCATGAGAAGAGAATCTATGAATGTCCTCACTGGGGGAAAGTAACAGGCATTAGGGGATGCCCCCTGCAAGGTATCAGAGAGCCCCATGTGACACTTGTTTTGGAAACCAGGCTTCATTAGTTCCATTGCCCACAAACCACCTCACTGGCTATGAGCCAGCAGTGTGCCCTGGGGGCTAAGAGAGCCAATGGGATCCTGGGGTGCATCTGGAGGACTGGGGCCAGCAGGTCTGAGGAGGTGATCCTCCCCCTCTACTCTGCCCTGGTCAGGCCCCACCTGGAGTATTGTGTCCAGTTCTGGGCTCCCTGGGATAAAAAGGACAGGGATCTCCTGGAGAGAGTCCAGAGAAGGGCTACGAAGATGATGAAGGGTCTGGAACATCTATCCTATGAGGATAGGCTGAGAGAGCTGGGGCTGTTCAGCCTGGAGAAAAGAAGACTGAGGGGGGACCTAATTAATGTCTATAATTATCTTAAGCAGAGGATGCATGGGGAATCAGCCAGCCCCTTTTCTGTGGTCTGTGGAGACAGGACAAGGGGCAATGGCTGCAAATTGGAGCACAGGAAGTTCCACACCAACATGGGGAGGAACTTTTCCCAGTGAGGGTGCCAGAGCCCTGGGACAGGCTGCCCAGGGAGGTGGTGGAGTCTCCTCTGGAGAGATTCAAGACCCATCTGGACACCTATCTGTGCAGTATGAGCTGGGGAGCTGCTTTGGCAGGGGGGTTGGAACCCATGATCTCTCGAGGTCCCTTCCAAGCCCTACAACTCTGTGATTCTGTGAATACAAACCTCCCCCTCTCGCAGCTGCTGGATTTGGGAGAGCACAGTGTTTTACACCTCTGTTGTGGCCTATGTCTTCTTAGTATTTCTGATGAATTCAGCCATGTTCATCACTGTCCTCCTTCAAATCCACTCCCTGAAGTGAAGGACACAAAACAGATCCAGATTCTGGAAACAAAGCTTTCTCCAAGACCTCAAAAGTGCTTTCAGCTTGGTGTTCCTTTTGGGCTTAACTTGGAGCTTTGTATTTTTTGCCTGAGGAGCGGTGAGGATGTTTTTCTTGTATCTCTTCAGCATTTGTCACACCTTGCAAGGTAATTTCTGAATGAAAAACTGCTACAAACACAATAGTTTAGGGCCATGGAATTGAAACAAATGTGTAGTATGGTGTAATTCAAGCACAGGGGAAGAAGAGTGCTCGGACAGATTTTGTGTGACAGTGTTCAGCTGTTTTAATAGGAAAGCTCTGGTGCAGTGGGATGGTAGCACAGCTTAGGCAGCACTGCTCTGAAGACATGAACCCATGCCTTTGTAACACGGGTCCCAATAAATGCATCTTCCCAGGAGCTGGCACAATCCTTTTCATCAGGGCAGAAAAATGGTTGATAGAATCAAGAGTGAGATTATTTTGATACCAAATCTGCAGAAAGCTCTGCTTATCACCCTTTCATGTAAACAAATGACTCAGTGCAGTTCTCAGGGACCACCTCTCTGCCCACACATAGCATAAGGGTAACTGTGTGGCATGCAAAAAGCTTAGGAACAGGGCAAACTGAGAGGTTTGGAGAAAACTTGAAACCCTGAGAATTTCTTTTCTTACTTCTTCAGGGCTCTTTATCTTTGTGTTTCCTGCCTAATGAAGGAAGAAGTATCAAAGCAGTGCTGAGTACACTTCTGCTGGGGAAGCTTTGGTCTGAGTAATTATTCCGGTAAGCACAGAGGGGTTTTGTTTAGCTTGACTCACAAGTTGTCGCCTGCTAGTGGTGTCACATTTGTTCTACATTAAGCAATAAGGCTTCCCTCAATTGCATTGCATTGGATGATAGTTCTTTAACAGTTCTTCATCCTCTTCCATTAACTGCTGAGATGATATGATGTGATGATGTGGTGACAGCATGTAGGAAAACACATAGATTTCCCTAAAAGATTTCAGCTTGGTCTCCGACTCTGTTCTCACATGCCATCCAGTGTTCCATTCTGTGAGCTATGTTTTTGGTGGCCTTCCAGTCTTCATAAAGATTCAGAATTTTATGCAGGATGCTACTACATACTAGTAGCTATTTTTTACACACAGGAGCTTGCTCAGCCTGGGAAGGAGAAGGGAAATGAAATTCCTGTCTTTGACTATCTGAGGGTGGTTAGAGAAGAGACAGGCTCTTCTCAGATGTGCACAGAAGGGAGGCAAGAGGCAATGGACAGAAGGTGCAGCTAGGCAAATTCCCACTATTTATAAGGAAACACATTTTTCAGGATGAGGTTGGTTACACAGGTGATGGTGATGGAGAGTCTTTCTTCTCAGAGTGTCAAAATTCAGCTGGATGGGTGCCTGACCAACCTGATCCAACTCTGGGTAGGAGACTGGAGTGAAAACCCCCAAAGGTCCCTTCCAACCTAAATTATTCTAGGAATCTGCTACCTGCCAGCTCAGGAGGAGATAGCACAGGCTGTGGCTTATTTTGGGCGACCCCAGTGATGCTGATTTTTCAGGGAGATGTGGAAGAATTTAGTAACTTCAGTACCTCTGTGTGCAGCTGACATTATGAATGGGTATAGCATCCCCACTGAACATCATAACATCCCAGCTTAGATCAATTGGTTTAGTCTTTTCAGGAAACCAAACTATAGCTCCTGCACCATTATAGAGCTAAAATGTCCCATGACTCACCTCTCAAGGGTTCAGTGGAGTGGCAGTACTGACCACGTAAGGAATTGGTCTCCCTGTCTTTCCAAGATCAGCCCTCAGGTTAAACAGAGACTGGAAACATTCTCTTCCTCATCAGTAGCCCTTCTCATAGTTCTTCTCATGCCATCCCTCTGCTCCCATCTTCATCTGATACTTATCCTCAAAGAATAATACCCATCATGCTGAGTTTCAAGTCATATTTTTGAGCCTGTTGGCTGGCTGGCTGAGGCATGGATGTCTAGGTTCTTCAATCAGTACCTTTCCTTACTTTTTCTGAGATGGTCTTTGTTCAACTTGTACATTAAGAAATTAGATTCAGCTTTCCAATATGTTCCTTTCAGTTGTATGTTCTTATTTTCAGACATGCTGGCACTGCTGGCTTGGATTTAGATCTCTGAAGTGATGTAGATGCCTGTTTAAATGTTTGAAAGTGTTGCCCAATACCTTCAAATAGAATATGGAAACAAGAAAACCTGAAATTCCCACCTCAAATGGGCACCATGTGTACAATATAGGTTTCAGATTACCTCTCTAACACAAAAAAAAACCCAAACCAGAATAATAGCAGATAAAATCCTACCACTGTGGGAGGTGGCATTTAAAAAGTTTGCTCTTTAGTACTACTTTGCTGTGAATCCAGCAGGAGGCAAAGCCAATTTCATAACATCCCAACAGAGACTTAACTTTCCTCTCCAACTAGAGGGACATTCTTTTAGCAAATGTGTTTGAATTGGTGACCTGCCTGCTCAGTTGGATCCTCGTTTCAGGTCTGAATGCCTTTCTCTGTATCATTCACCTCAAGATTTCTTTGATAATATAGTGAAACACTCACCTGTGCCGATGACAGAGAAGTCAGATCAACACAATGGCGCCGTGTCTTAGAGCTGGTATGTGTGATAGAAAATACAAAAGGTTCTTTCATTCTGTGAATAACTCCCACACAGCAATTAGTGGGAAAAGATGAGTATTTCAGTGTACAGTAGCTACAGCCAGCCTACTTGAAATTAGACAGATCACCTTCAGTTCCTTCACTTTCCGGGAGAAATGTTAGCACTAAAAACAGGCAAACAAGTTCCACCTCACACCTGCTTGTTTTGAACTTGAAATTGCTTTCAATTGGGAAAGAAATTGAATGGAAAATGCAGTTCAGTGTGTCAGACACTTAATCCTCTGCTTGTGTTCTTCATTTTCATTAGTAAACTCTTTGTTCCACAACCTGCTGCTGAATATGAGCTTCCCCTGCTTTGCTGTGAGAAGCAGAGCATGCTGCACCATGGTGCTGGGTGCTAGGGCTGTGCCTGACTCCCCTCATACCCCTAATCTGGCTGCTGCACCCCTCCAGAAGGGTCCTGTGAGAATGAGGAAGAGATCTTTGGAGCAACTGGAGATTTAGTCCTCCCCCGAGGCCCTTATACATCATTGTTTATCTCCTATGATATCGGTAGGTCTATGTGGATGGGCAGTCTGACTCTGTTTCCTTCCCTGCCATCCTGCTTTGACCTTCACTGTCCTCCTTTGTGCAGTAATTCTTTCTGCATAAACTTTATAGGACAGAAGGGAATAGGCTTAAACTCAGACTAGACATTAGGTAACAATTTCTAATTTTAAGGAACAAGTGGTCTAGGGAGCACATGGAATTGCCACCCCTGCAGGTCTTAAAATCACTCGTAATGGTAAGACAAATACCTGCCAGAAGTCGTGTACATAAAGTTGATTTTACCTTAGGGAAAGGGTGGCCTTGGAAGACCTGTTGAAAGTCCTCCCAACTCTATCTGCTATCAATCTAACTGAAAATGAGAAGGCAACAAAAGAGGATCGATGTGAGAGCACCATGAGACTTGCCTGTCGTCTGCATGCTGCAATTATCACATTCCTGATCAAAGACGAAATGTACCTTGATTTTCTCAAGTTTTTGCTAACTGCCCTCATGGCAGTATTAAATGATCAGGAGCAGCAGAGATTTGAATCAAACCCAGACAAGCAGTGAGAAAAGCACTGGAATACTTAAGATCTCTCCAACTGCCAAGACTGAAGTGCCCAGAATTACCATTTATTGGGCAGATCCATCAGTGTGTTTCCTGCTTTAGAGGTGTAACAGCAGGAAGAAGAGCAAGCAGCACGGTGTGGAGTGATGTCAGGTCTCCTATTCTTCTCTTGATGTTTCCCTCCCCCCACCCCAGTTCAAAAAAGCAAAATCTGGAAGTAAATTTTTAAAAACCTGTCAACTTGCTTATGTAAAATGCAAAGCGCTATTTGTTCTGGGAAGGTGGTTAGCTCACTTCCACTCTCCATCATATGCCTAATGGCTTTTCCAGCTAAACAGTGTATCATTTATGTTTCAAGCACAGCATTGTTTAGGTTGTCAACCAGAATGAAGATGTGTAATTTTCTTTGAGCTGAAATAATATCTTCCGCGCCGGCACCGTTACATTTGCTCTTCTCCGATGGATCTGCACTGACATTCTGTCACAGAATTGGGCATTGATGGTTTTCACAGGGAGAGGACATGCACAAAGACAAATCTAATAAAAAGCTGCTACACGCTTCTGATTCATAGAATCATAGAATGGCAAGGGTTGGAAGGGACCCCAAGGATCATAAAGCTCCAACCCCTCTGCCACAGGCAGGGACACCAACCTCAGGCCTGGAGCTACACAAGGTTGCCCAGGGCCCCATCCAACCTGGCCTTGAGCACTTCCAGGGATGGGGCATCCACCACCTCTCTGGGCAGCCTGTTCAGCACCTCACCACTCGTTCTGTAAAAAACTTCCCCCTAATATCCAATGTAACCCTTCCCTCCTTTAGCTTTAATCCATTCCCCCTTGTCCTGCCATTGTCTGCCCTTTTAAAAAGTTGATTCCCCTCCTGTTTGTCTGCTCCCTTCAGGTACTGGCAGGCTGCAATGAGGTCCCCCCGCAGCCTTCTCTCCTCTAGGCTGAACAAGCCCAGCTCCCTCAGCCTCTCCTTGTAGGGCAGGTGCTCCAGCCCTCTGATCATCTTTGTGGCTCCTCTGACCCCTCCCCAACAGTCCCACATCTTTCTTGTATTGGGGGCCCCAGCTCTGGACACAGGACTCCAGGTGGGGCCTCATGAGGGCAGAGTAGAGAGGGACAATCCCCTCCCTGTCCCTGCTGGCCACCCCTCTGCTGATGGAGCCCAGGATACCATTGGCCTTGCGAGCTGCAAGAGCCACTGCTGGCTCATGTTAAGATTCACACCCTAATAGTTTCAAGTGATGGAAACAGCTTCTGCAGGTCTGGCTTGAACGCGACCCACCGGGCAGCAGTGCACTGCTGGTACGAGCGCATCCTCCTCCCTATGGTTCTGATTGTGTCAGTTGACTCCACTCTGTCCCTGAGAAAGCAGCAATCTAAAAGCTCCTTTGATTTCTCTGTCACTCTCATTTACTCCCAGATTGCTTATTTTTAGCGATACGTACACCAGGAAACGCACCGTGGCTCTATTTTAAACCAATGAAAGGAGGATTTCTGAAAGTGTATTATCTATGAAGACAATTATTTGATGTCAGATCTCAGTGGGTTGTTAACAATAGGTTAGACGACGCAAAAGAAATAATAAATGATAGTAAAATCACTACAGCAGCTGTGGTGACACCAGCAAAAGCCTCCCTGTGCCTGTCTTACTAGTCAGGCCGGCACACAACTCCACACCTTTCATACCAATGGAGCCAGTGTATGCAGATCCAAGGTGTAGGCAGCTCACTCAAGGCTCCCTAGAGACCTTTTACATCTCCACATGGACAAATGGCTAAAGGTGCCTTCTAGCTCAACGTACATATAGTGCTTTGATAACCACACAATAGATCAGTATTGCATAGGATGGCAGCTCAAGGTCAGTGCAGCTTGTTTAAGTTTTCTCCTGATGGTTTATGACTCCACAGTTGTGGTTAGCAGTGCAGGTTGGGAATCCTTACGCCCAAGATGCAGAATTCTCTCTAAATTCTTTCTAAAGAATTCTTTCCTCTGGGACAGGCTGCCCAGAGAGGCTGTGGAGTCTCCTTCTCTGGAGACATTCAAACCCACCTGGATGTGTTCCTGTGTGATTTAGTCTGGGTGATCCTGCTCTGGCAGGGGAGTTGGACTCGATGATCTTTCAAGGTCCCTTCCAATTCCTAACGTTCTGTGATTCTGTAAATGCAGCAGGCAGTTCTTACTGGGGCAATGAAAGAAATGTCATCATGGGAAATTATTTGAGATTAAAAATCAAAATACTGGGGAGATAATTACCTGTTGCGTAAGATGAGTGTTAAGGCTTAATGCACACTCCTCCATGCTTTTAGGTATCAGAAAGTATTTAGCACGTAACAGCACTCTGACAGTCCTGAACTGAATGTATCATTGAGAGTTTCAAGGATGCCCAAAAGAATTGTGCTTGCTATGTTACTTCAGTGCCCGATTGTTCCTGTAATGGGAGGGAGTCAAGGATACGTCCCAGTATTCATTTTTCTCTCTTCTCTGATTTCAGTGGCCATTCCCCTGCTGAAACTGGCTGAGGAAACGCTTCAGGCTGGAAGGGATGGAAGAATGGAGAAACGGATAAAAGGTATTTGGAGCCATTGATTAATGACAGAATTTGACCCATCACAGGCAGGCTGAGCCCCACTAACTCCACTGCATCATCTGGATTTCAACACTGACAAAACCAGCAGCTATTTACTTAAATTTCAGCCAAGAAGATATCTGAGTTGTTGCTGTATCACCAAATGCTGCTCCTGACAGCTCATCCGAGCTGACCTTCCACCTCACCTTCCTACCATGGAGCATGGGGATGGTGTGGCTTTTGCTCCTAGACATGCTGACAAGTCTTGCAGTATTTGAAAGTGTAACTGGGTAGGTCATCTTCAGTTCCAAAACCAGGGAGGCAGTTCCCAACAAACATTGCTGTGGGATTTGAAGCCCTGAGCCTCAGTCCCTGCCCAGCTCCTTCTGCCCTTGGTGCAGAATAAACTCAAGTGAGAGGGAGATAAAACCAGTAATAAACCAGTGTATTTTTCTCCTAAATGGGCAGTCATTGACAGTGAATAGTTGCACTTTGCTGTGAAGGTGACACAGCCAAGGAAACTGCCCTTAAAGCATCCTATAAAGATATTTTCCCTTTTAATAGCTCAGTAGTTGTTTTGTCTCCAACTGCTGAGGACACTGGGTGATGGTAAAAAATCCAAATACAGGACAGAGAAGAGGTTCCTGCTTAGTGTTACAAAACATCAGACTGACAGACACTGAAGCCAAGCTGTGGGGCTCAGGAGTGAAGAAATGCAGCGTGGGCAGTGCTTTGCACAGCCTCCCTCCCCGTGGCCTGACACTTGTAGCTGAAGGGATGTCTGGCCAGATGAGGAGGTGACACTCTCTCTGTTCAGGGGGTAGAAACTCGAAGATGAATCACTCCTGGTCTCATAGAAGGACAAAGCAGAACTGGGTGTGTTTGTAATTTGCTTTAAACACGGACCACTGTCTCTGACAGGGATGCTTGCTCAGGTGTGCATTCAGGCTTCCCCATTTAACTCTTGCCTGCCCAGGTTCTAGACAATGGGTTGGGAGCAGTCCTACAGCCCATCAAATGGCTGACAGATACAAGCTCCGTTCTTACTATTGACATGAGTTATACCTTTTGACCTCTCACCTTATTTCCATTTAAGAGAAGACAATAGAGCTGCAACATGGGTGCAGATCAGAAACGAGCCAGTTACACCCATCCTTGAGAACAGGGAGAGGGGTTCCTCTTCCCAACACCAAGGTGGAAAAGCCAGTTCAGAAAACACCAGGGAGAAAAAGATACTTCAGATAACATAGTATAACTCTTTATAACTGCAGAGTCTGGCTTACAAGCTAGTTGTTAAAGGGCTTCAGATTAGGACTTCTTGATGAAGAGGCAAAAAGCCTTCCCTCCTTTTCATGTCAAAAGAAGAAGACCTGAAAGGATGGCTACTGAGATTTGATGGGAGAGATTTACACTGATGTGGGCACTCTGCTAGATTTCAAATCAGTTTTCCACCTCCAGGGAGGAGCAAGAGAAATGTGGCTGGGATGGCACGATGGCAGAGTCCTACTCTGCACTGAGCCCAGGCAGTGGATAGCAGCCTGGCTCCTCCACAGCAGAGATCTTAATCTGAGAAAAGCCTTTAATAAGAGAGGATGCCACAACAGAATCTAGCAAAATTCAGGACTAGGATAGACAAGCTGTTCGGTATCTCTCTGCTGTTAACACCCGAAGAACATAAACGTCAGTTTGCTCAGTGGAGAGACAGAAAGATCCATCAGCCAGCAACAAACAGATGGTGAGACTGCTAGGAGAGACAATCAAAGCAAGGGTCGAAAACGAGTTTGAGGCATAAAAGAAGAATTAAGACAACTAAATAGTTCTATGCAGCAATGATTCAAATAAAGACCTAAGAAAGGGAGTTAAAATAATCCTAAAAAACCCACACACAGACTGGGTAATGCAGCTGTAGTTCAGCCTGTGTCAGTTGTGTGTTCCTAGTGCTTTAGCTAGAAAATGTCTTGACATATTTGTATCAGTAACGATCGATGCAGTGGGACCAATGCAGGCTGAAATAACCAAAGTACTCTGCACCAAATAATTACCATGTTGGAAAGTAAATTACTTTAATGGGGGTTAAGGTTTTGGCTGTTTTCTCCATATTTTGTCTTGGTGCAGAGCAAATGGTTCCAAAAGAGATTTTTCCGAGTGGGTGACACTACGCAGCACATGGAAATTACTTAAGTCAGCAGTCACACTGCATTAAACCAGAAAATTTGCATTAAAAATACAGTTAAATTATATACTCTTCACTATTTCACTCCTTTTTTTTTTTTTTCCCAGCATGGAGCTTGGCACATCTAAGTTAATGGTTGGACCAGGAGGAGTGTAGCCAGCAGGTCTAAGGTGGTGATCCTCCCCCTCTGCTCTGCCCTGGTCAGGCTCCACCTGGAGTGTTGTGTCCAGTTCTGGGCTCCCTGGGATAAAAAGGACAGGGATCTCCTGGAGAGAGTCCAGAGAAGGGCTATGAAGATGATGAAGGGCCTGGAACATCTATCCTATGAGGAAAGGCTGAGAGAGCTGGGGCTGTTCAGCCTGGAGAAAAGAAGACTGAGGGGGGACCTAATCAATGTTTATCAATATCTTAAGTATGGGGTGCAGGGGGAATTGGCCAGCCCCTGCAAATTGGAGCACAGGAAGTTCCACACCAACATGGGGAGGAACTTTTCCCCAGTGAGGGTGCCAGAGCCCCGGGACAGGCTGCCCAGGGAGGTGGTGGAGTCTCCTTCTCTGGAGAGATTCAAGACCCATCTGGACACCTATCTGTGCAGTATGAGCTGGGGAGCTGCTTTGGCAGGGGGGTTGGACCTGATGATCTCTCGAGGTCACTTCCAACTCCTACAACTCTGTGATTCTGTGATCTTAAATGTCTTTTCCAACCTAAACAATTCTGTGATTTATTTGTTGTGAAGCCAGGTACCTGAAACAATAGCCACAACTGCTCACATTGCCAGAAGACACAGGTCTAAAAATAATGCCTGAGGGTTGCTTACTGTTTGGAATAATGATGCTGTTGTCTTCCTTTTCAGCTGGATTTGCACAATGGAAAGCTGTCAGAAGCTGTGTTAGAAAGGGGGTGTGCTTTCTCCTGCCGGGTTTCTACCCATGACACTAATGAAAAGCACACAAAATTGATGAATGGAAAGGCTGACATTCTACCACCATCAATGAACTGCATATTTGAGGTTGACTATCTGTCCTTCTGTTGGGCTAAAGAATCACAGAGTCACAGAATTGTAGGGGTTGGAAGGGAGCTCAAGAGATCATTGAATCCAACCTCCCCCCAAATGTTATTTTGTTGCTTTTCAATATAATATTTTTCATATCCTAACGAGCGACTCAGGCAATTACCTTATGCTCCACAAAGAGAGAACCTGGCCGACTACCTAAATCCTGCAGTAACACAAGGACTGTGGGAAGAATTGTGAGAAACGAAGGAGCTTCCTGCTGCCAGATTCCCTCAAGGAGGCAGAAAGCTGGGAAAAACACAATCTCTCAGTAGAAACAGAAAACCAAGCAGAATTTCATGCTGCCATGAGCTGGATTAGACACAGGTACTGTGCCCTATTAGAGAGTGCAGGGAAAATGTGTTTGTGTTTCCAGGTAAAGGGGGCTTCTGAAGTATGAAGAATCAGTTACATGAATTCAGGTCCAGTTTGGGATAAAAAGCACGTGAATTACCAGGAGTAAACAGAATTTTAAGCCCTTGCCTCCTCCTTGGGTTGCTTTCATCTTGATGGCACATTGTGTTATCCTCAAGAGGTTCAAATATGTGTTGGGAGGTCTGTCATCTTTCCCTTCGTGCCTGAATCATCCCCCAAAACAACTGTTGGAGCATCTCATTGCTCAAGAGTCGTCAGTCCTCTGGATCACCTCCAAGACGGCTCTGAAAGCCATCTCTGGGACTGTAAGAGGTTGGGATCCCTGCTGCCAGCTGAACTTTGGTGCATCAAACAACCTCCAGTGCAGCTGAAGGCAAGCAACAAGTCTTATTTCAGCTAAATTCCAGTTTCAACAAAACATCTGATGTTTCACTCAGATGCCACCCATGAGTATTCACCACTTGGTGGAGAGCAATTAGTTCCCAATGTTTGGTGATATTCTACTTCTCCTATACAGGAAATCTAAACATTTTATGTAAGGCTGTCACAATCTGCTACAGTTGCTGAAGTCTATATTAAATATAATGCACAGGACTACGCCAGTGTGGGTGGACAACATAATCGGGCATCCTCAAAGGCACCTAAATCTGTGAGCAACCTACATACTGCGCCTGCTGAGAAGGATGTATTATGGATGATCGTGACTAGAACTTCTCCTCTAAAAGCACTTTAAAGAAATGTAACTGGAGTTTTTAACCCATGGATGCCTTTTGTGCCAGTGACTCCTTCCTCCACCTGGCCACAGTGTTGATCTTCCACCTGATCTACTACCTACTGTGTACCATCTGGTCTATCGCCACCTGATACCTTAGGCACAGTTGTGTTTGCAAGGATTGGGAGTGGGTAAAGGAAAATTAGACTTATCATGCATAATGTTTAGAGGGGAGGTTTGAAACAAACTTAATTTCATGTGTCTATGTGTCTCTGTGTGTGCAGCTAAAGATGAAGGGACTTGGCTATACGATGGGTGTTGTGATTTGAGCAGGGTGCCTTCCCCACTCAAATGTCACAGCTGAAGAGCAATCTGGAGGAAAAGCTACTCCAGCTACTCGTCTTCATTTTCAAGGCATAAAGCTCATTCAGTTGACATCTTTTCCACTTCCACTATTTAAGAATTAACACTTGGCTTTCTTAATTTCAGGAGATTTAACTCAATAGGCCATGGTCATTGTACCATTAAAGTTAATCAGGAGTTCCTCATGGAGCAGTTTGAGATGTGACTGCTGACTAAGCTAAAGGTAAGAAGCCCCACAGCACTAACATGTCTGATGGTGATAGCATCATGAAAAGTTGTTTTTCTCCCAGATCTGAATCATCAGTGGTACCAACCAAAGCAAATAAACACGAGGATTATTGCAAGATAACAGGCTTCCACACACACCAACTACACACAAACGTGTTCAAACTTCAGCACAAGTTCCAGTTTTGATAGTGATGGGACTGGTTCAAGGGACACACCTGAGCTTTACTGTAAGTGTTAGTAGGATTACAGCCATAAATTTCCATCTTATATTGCTTTTTTGGAATCTCACTGCATTTCTGGGATAGAAAGACTAATCACAGCATAGACAAGCACAAGCTGTCCCTATGGCTTTTTCAGCAAATACTCTCTGTATTCTGAGATGTTTTATCTGCCATTAAGCTATACTGTAGAGTCTTGTGTTAAATTAGTATACTCTACACTTGAGAAAACTCTTCCAGGTTGTCATTTAGAATAGTTTGAAAAATATTTTTAGAATATTTTGAAAAATATTTTTAGAATATTTTGAAAAATATTTTTAGAATATTTTGAAAAATATTTTTAGAATATTTTGAAAAATATTTTTAGAATATTTTGAAAAATATTTTTAGAATATTTTGAAAAATATCAACATTTTCCAGGTAGTATGTAAACCCTAATGCTACAGTAATTACAATAAAATATTTACTTGCCAGATATGTCCAAGAAAAAGAAACAAGCCATCATTTCAGCTAATATCTTTAAAGAAACCCCTCTTCCCTTTTTTTCCTCCTCCCTCTCTGCTCCACTAGCTGAAAAGCCAATAAAAAATTTCTCCACCTCCTACACAGTTCAGAACAAGATCGGTGTGCATTTCTCCTAGGCATGTTTGGAGACCCAGAAGGGGATGAAAGTAGTTAATGTGCAACAGGAATCTTAATTTCAGACACCAACCTGTACCTTTCTACTGACCTTGACGATATGCTGCCAGCTAAGTATTAAACCAGTTTTCTGATCCATTTAACCCCAGCCTGAGGAGAAGAAACAGTTAAAGAAATGTCTCAACTATACTTGCATTCAGCTAATCAGACTTGGTGTGCATCTACAAATGGTACAGAACTGAAATCAATCACTGATAATGAAACCACAAATGAAAAATGGACCGAAGACTCCTTTCCAGGATTAGAAATACTGTGCACAATTTACGTTACATATGCTGTGATCATTTCAGTGGGTCTCCTTGGAAATGCTATACTCATCAAAGTCTTTTTCAAGATTAAATCCATGCAGACGGTTCCAAACATCTTCATCACCAGCCTGGCATTTGGAGACCTATTGCTTTTATTAACTTGTGTGCCTGTAGATGCAACACGTTATATTGTGGATACCTGGCTCTTCGGAAGAATTGGGTGCAAGCTGCTGTCTTTTATCCAGTTAACCTCAGTTGGAGTATCAGTGTTTACCTTGACTGTTCTCAGTGCTGACAGGTGGGTCTGATGCTACTGATTTGCCAGGACAATTCATAAAAGAGCAGAAATTTTGCACAATATTAAATGCCATGTTGTAATAGGCTAAAAAAACCCCCCAACCAACAACCAATTCTTCTGTTTCATTTTAAAATGCATGTTAGGGAAATTGGAGCAGTTTTTTTGAATGGAGTAAAGTGAGAAAGCCTCTGTAATACAAAGTCTTCTGACCTTTTATTAGCTTGAAGTACAGTGCAGGGTAGGTTGGGTGTTTGGATTTTTTTTTCCTCAATTGCAGAGAAAAAGAGAAAAATTTCTTAAGGCAGGGAAAAGACAGTATATTGGTGCTATCTAGTGGTGCACTAAGTAGTCAGGGAAGATGAAAAATGAAACTGTAAATGACCAAATGGGAATCTCTTGTCCTGAGCACTCAGTGAGGCTCTAAAATCCTAGAATGCAAAAGGTTGGCATGTGTGGTTAAAATGCCAAACACCCCCCCCCCCATCAGAAGGGGCTGGGGGACAAATGGATGGCTTTCATTATTTTATGGTTCTTGCAATACTCATCGTTTTCAGCTTGCTAAGTGCTTAGTGTGACATGATGCAATTGGAATATTTTATATTACAGCTCTTATAACTTTTCCAGAGGTGTTTCAGCCCTGAGGTCCTGAATTTAAACTCAGGTTAGAGCAGCACTGTTAGCAGGGATCTGTGTTCCCATCTGACTGTTGTCAGGAGTTGCTGAACAGTCAGTTTTCCGTGCACTTCTTCCCTAAAGGAACTGAGATAAGATTTCAGTTCAACCAGCACCAGCATGCCAAGGAATAGAAAAATCCAAAATGAGTTCTAATATGTAATACTTAAATGAGTATTAAGAGAGAAAAAGATTTTCAACTTGTATGCCAACAGCTGTGGACTGTATGTAGACAGCAAGTAGTTCATGTATCCAGAATTTAAGCAATACTGTTCTCCTAAACACATCAGCCAACACAGGAATGGCCACACCAGGTCAGATCAAGGGTCTGTGAAGGCCAATACCAGCCTTCAGCAGTGGTGGTATAAGGACAAGAAAAGACACATAGGAAGAATAAAGACCATTAACCAACACTGCACTTCACCCTAAGCCTGCAGATGACCTCCTGAGCAGATGTGGTTTCTATTTAATAACCTCAATGGATTTCTCTTGTAGATCTTTGGCCAGTGTCTTGAACTTGTCTGGCAATGACTTTTGCTGCCTGTTGCATAAAGAACTCCTCTTGTTTTTTCCCTTTGCATGTGGCCCTGGTTCTTGTGCCAGACAGACAGTGATCCCCATCCATCTGTCCAGGCTAAGTGTGTTATACTCCACCCTTAGTGTGGCTTTTTTGTGTTAAGCTGTGCAGAGCAGCCCATAGTGTTCTAGAGTTCCATGAACCTGAGGCAACTGCACAATGATCTCTTTTGCTCTCCAATGTTTTCCTAATAATTCCTAACATTTTGCTTTTTTGTTGTTTTTTAAGCAAATTGGTGGGTGTTTTTTACTGCTGCTGGATATTAAACTGATGCTTTTACTCAGCTGTGTATTGTAGTTCCAAGGTCTTGGTCCTGTGTGATGTCATTTCAGAATCCACCACGGACTAGATGACCTGTAAAGGACCCTTCTGACCCCAACTACTCTATGATTTAGATACTCGCTTTTGTGTTTACCTCTTCATGCTAGGTGTTATATAAGCATCCCATGTGACAATTCCACAGGGAAACTATATGGTAAACGTCCTGAGAAAGCTCAGAAAGAGCATTAGTCATGTGCACAATGCCAAACGATCATGTTCCAATGTGCTAGGAAAGCTCAAAGTCAATAAAAATGGTATTGATTTCATAAACAGCAGCCAGCTTGCAGACCAGACCCTCAGCTTGTGCAAAATTGAACAACTAAGCTGTCTTATCCTCTGGATTCTTTTTCATTGCCTTTCCTTTCATGTCAGACTTGTGCCCCGCTTCCCTCCCCCAGCAGAGGTTTCTTTCTTCAGTTATCTTTGCTGAGGGTCCCTGATGCTCCAGGAGCAGGATGTGCTGTCTCCTCTGCTTCATCCACCTTCGTGGCAGTTGGTCTTTTTCCACATCCCATTTCCACACAGATTTTCACACATCTATAGCTTTACCCAGATTTTTTTCAGCTGTCTGACTCAGTCCACACGCTGCAGAATCACAGCCATGAATCAACAGCCGTGTTGGCTCCTGTTTTATAAATGTGAATGAATACCAGAGCGTTACTTTGAGTCAGATCACTGCACTCCACTGGGACCTTAAGAGAAGAGAACAAAGGCGAGGTGGAGATGCTTGGGTTTGTGTATTTATTAAATAGTTAACTGGTTTCATACCTTCACTAGTTTTGCATACTAACTCCTTTATTTACCTTCCTAGGCATGCCATAAAAATACACCCTTACTGATCCTACGCCAAACAGCAGACGTCATTTTACTCAGGAAGGCTTTAATGACAAGTCCTGCCAGCCAACTCATTAAAATATATGCTTAAAATTAACTTTCACATTTCCATATGAAATTACAAAGCCCTAGTATCTGTTTCCTTTTTCAAGATGAATCAACCACCCTTGGTTTAGTGAGACAAGGGATGGCTTTATCCCCCAGAGGTTTGCATGTCAGGGCTTGTGTTGTAACTGCACTTCTTCTGACAGTGATGTTGGTTTTAGGTACAGGGCCATCGTTAAGCCCCTGGAACTGCAGACTTCAGATGCGCTCCTGAAGACCTGCTGTAAAGCTGGCTGTGTCTGGATCATCTCCATGATACTTGCTATCCCAGAGGCTGTCTTTTCAGACCTGTATTCTTTCAGCAATCCTGAGAAAAATGTAACTTTCGAGGCCTGTGCCCCCTATCCTGTATCTGAGAAGATCCTGCAGGAAGCTCACTCCCTGGTTTGCTTCCTGGTGTTCTATATCGTACCCTTAGCCGTCATTTCTGTCTACTATTTTCTTATCGCCAGAACTTTATACAGAAGTACATCCAACATGCCTGCAGAAGAGCATGGCCATGCCCGTAAGCAGGTAAGCTATCATCAAGCACTAACTGGTCCAGTTTTCCAAAAACTATCATGCTGATTGGGTCTGAATTCTTGAGCACTAAACCTTTACCTGAGAATAAGAGTAAAAAACTCCATAAACTCAGCCCGTATTAGCAATCCAAATTCAGCTATGTGCTCAAGGACATGCTTATGACTCATTAACTAAATTGTGAGTGTATATGCTTTCCTGAAGAGGAACGGGGTTTGTTTTGCTTTACTATGAACCGATTAAACTCAGAAGTTAGAAAGCTGAATGTAAACACTGAGACCTCATCCATGTGATCTGGTACCTTAACTACTGAACTCTTAATTCCTAGCCTGGATAAGATTGTCACATGATTTATAATAGAAAGGGGATGTGCTCTGCATGGAAATTACTTTGTTTAAAAAAATTATGCCATGGATTTTTTTTGTCTATTGGTTTATTAGGTGAGGGGTTTTTTTTCCATTTTGCTTTCTTGGTCACTAATACATTTAGACTTTTAAATGTATTTAGACCTTTGAAAATCAGCACCAGCGACATAAACATGTGTTCCTAACTGCTACTAACACCAGCTCTGCATTATTTTCTCATAGATTGAATCCCGCAAGAGAGTTGCAAAAACAGTGCTGGTGCTTGTTGCTTTGTTTGCCTTTTGCTGGTTACCCAACCACATCCTCTACCTATACCGCTCCTTTACATACCATGCTTCTGTAGATGCTTCCACCTTTCATCTGATAGCTACTATTTTTTCCCGTGCCTTGGCCTTCAGCAATTCCTGTGTCAATCCTTTTGCTCTTTATTGGCTGAGTAAAAGTTTCCGGCAACATTTTAAAAAGCAAGTCTCATGTTGCAAGGCCAGATTCCATACAAAGCCTCCCAGTGCCACCCAGAGTAATACACCTACCAGAGCCCTGTCAGTCACAGGCAGCACGCACGGCTCAGAAATCAGTGTTACACTGCTGACAGATTATAGCATCACAAAAGAAGAGGAAAGCGTTTAGTCCAGCTGGGATGAAGTAGGACAGAAATTGAGCCTTTGCAATGAAATCACTCCTACCAGGATCCTGGAAAGAGATGCCAAGCTTTGTCCTGCCTCTGGAAGAGCTTTCATCAGGAGTTCCTAATTTAAAAAAAAAAAAAAAGAGTAAAGAAATCAAACTCGGGGGGGAAGAAGCTGCAACAGCGGAACTTTCCAGCATAAGCTCAAAGGGATTCTTCATGTTACCAAGCATGAACACTGATGCCTATCTGGAATTCCTGGACTGGGCAGGACAGGACTCAGCAGAACGGGTGTGAGAATTGGCTGTGAGGATGGTTTTGTTCTCTGTGACTTGCTCTTTGACTTGTGACTGAGAGCTCCTTCTGTCAAGTACTTGCATCTAGGGCAAGCGAGCAAGACCCGGTATCTTCGAACACCATCAAACAGGCAGATTTTTTTCTTTCTTTCTTTTCTTGGCCCAAATGTTATCAATTTGTAATTGCATCAAAAATCATCCTGAAATGAAAAAAAAAGGTTTGCAGTACATCATAGTAAGCCAGAAAAAGCAATGTGGGCCAGACCCACACTAGCCTTTGCTCTGCCTGTGACACTGAAACTCCAGGTGAGAGCAGCCTGCTGCACAAAGGGACGCCTTTCCCAGCTCCTCAGGAATTCAAGGGAACTGGGAGGTGATCATGTCTCTTAAGGAGTTACAATCATCTTTAACCATGCTTGTAAAAGTCTTTGCAATCGATGGGTAAAACATCTCAACAGCGTGGAGTTCTTTATTGTTTCAGTGATTTAACACCAAGAAACAGGGGTGGATCTGTACTAGAGTTCCCTAGGAATTACAGTGCTCTTTTGAAACAAACTGCTCAAATGTCTTGCCTTACTCTGCTCTGTCTCCCAGACTGGTCTTAAGTGCACAACATGGATTTCTCTCAGATGAAACTGTGCATCCAGTCCATGGAACCAGGCTAGAGCAAGTTTGAAGTAAAGGCCCCGAAAGCGTATGGTGTGGGGGTCAGGCTGACCACCTCCCTCTGCAGATCCACCCCTGCCATAGTGTACGTGGTCATAGCTAAATGCTCTGCACACTGTCAAGCATGCTGGGAGAGCTGGATTTTTCTTCTATACTAATTTTCTGTTCTCCAAGTTATTCAAGCACTATCCCTCTTTAATATTGGGGCAGTCTTTTCAAGATAGGCCTTCTCATTTCAGATCCACTGGCTTGATGACTCTGAGGCAAGTCAGATCACAGACAGCCTCTGCATCCCTAAAACATTCAGCGGCACAGCGGGCAGGGTCTGTCTTCCCCCTCAGGGCACACAGGAGGCAAGTTTTCCTACCCCATACTGCAAAAATGTTGAATTACGTTCATTTTTATGCATTTTGTGTCCCCTGAACTAAAACATTGTTCTGCAGGAGTTGGTGATATAGAAGGGACTTCTATCTCAAAAAAGGATTGGTGTATTGAAGTATAGAAAAGAGGTTGCAGCACATGGATTAAACAAAACAGTGATGCCAGACACAGAAGTTTTGATTTTAACTGACCCTTGGAGCTGTAACACCCCTCCAGCTGCACAGAGCCCCTAACAACAAACACATGGCGGGAAGTCCACCCATCCATGCACCATTATTTGAGTTCATTGTAAGATGAGAAGAATTTGCAGTCTCTCTCTCTGTTGCCTGTCCTAATTGGAATAATAAAACCAAACTATAAATCCCAAGGGCACTGGAACACAACCTCTGTCATCACCTTAAACCAGTTTAATGACAGTCCATTTTAACCCCATCAAGCCTGGCCTTATTTTACTGCACTCTTCATGTTACAAGCTGCAAGGCCCTAATCGTCAAATGGAGTCTCCCTTTTATGGTACCAATTGTACACCAGGATAGGCCCACTGAAATAAATGGAAATATAACAGCACAGAAACACAATTTATGGCAAGGCAGGCTCCAGAGACCTTATTTTCCTCCCTTTGTCTTAATATAACACATTCCCTGGTAGTGAGCTATGTACTAATGTAACAAACATATGCACTGGTATTTTCCCCTTCTCTTTTTTGTTAACGGAGCTACAGGGTGAGACTGAAATAACTAAAGAAGCCTACACACTTAGGAGCCTACTTTTATCTTCCTGGATTTTACCATAGGGAATTCTAAACAAAAGAAAAATCCATGAACGTTACAGTTCCTTACATCATCCTTTTTTCTAGCTTACTAAAGCCTTTGGAAAACAAATCTTCCCCATGGGTCTGGACTTCACAATTTGCCTCTGTTGGAGGCAGTATTTCCCACTGCAAAATCCTTGGCTACACCTCACAGTAGCCCTTAAAACCCCTTTTCTTAATCTATCATTTTCCTTGCTTTGCATGCAGCTACTTCTTGCTTGTGTGACTACTCTCTAACTTGATGGTCTATCTATTGCTAATATATCCTGGTACAAAATTGGTGTTTTTTTCTAGATGCTGCACATGTTCTGGTTAAAGACTGGCAATCTTTCAAGCCATAATTTAACTTTTCTGTGTACTTTATGCCTTTATAATTCTGTACTTTCAAATCTTCATGATGTTGCATTGGAGTGATACACTGGTCAATATTTATTTTTATCTAAACAATCTGATATTATTCATCCCAATATAATTGACTATAAAAATATCTCCATGTTATCATGACTGGTTTTAGGGGAAAAGGGCTGTTTCCTTTGCCATCTTTTTCTGGTGTTCCAAAAACCTAATTCTTTCACCCCTAGGTAATACAAGTGTAATTCTATAACAGCAAATAGGAATAATGTCCATCTACAGAAATATTGAGTGATATTTAGCAAAGAACAGGCATGAATCATTAGGGTTTTACTATTTATATCCACAGTGAAAGAATAGGTAGAAAACAGGCACAAAATACTGAGAGGCAAGGCTCCATCAAAGGTCTTGTTCATGTGGAGTCTTACTGAGTAAATAAACACAATTTCTAGGGTGTATATCTTTTACAGTTTGTTTTCTGGATGAGATGTACACATTAGCAGCTTTGACATATAAATGTAACAACTAATGTTCACATTAAAAACAGGTCCAGTACCAGTACTCTAATTTGTGCTGTCACTATAAGATGTTGGTTTAGTTTAAAAAAAAATACTAAAAAAACCCCACAAAACCAAATAAAACCCATGTCAAAGCACGGGCATAGTGTGAGACTGCATCTCCAGCCAAGGCATGGGGTATTAAAGTCAGTTATGAAATGACAGCCATTTCAAAGCTCACCCTCCTGTTTTCATAGCAAGCTGTTTTATTTTCCATAGTTAAATATGGACTGCCCTCTGACACTCGGGTGCTTCTGCTAAGAATATTGCAATTAAAGAATAAGCTGGTATAATATAATAGCTACAGCACTTAAGACATTTCAATTGGTGGTACTGCCATACAATAAAACACAGCTTTAATTAGCATTTAGTTACAGCCTCTGCCACGGATGGTCCCCTCAGTGCAAGGTGAACTGTCTTGTGGAGTTTCATTTGCCAGCATAGGACAGGGTATTGGATTCTCAGCACATCTGGATCTGGTCCTGTCTTCATACCATGAAGGCTCCTCTTCACTCTCACTAGTCTGAGTAGCAGTTACAGGCTCCAGCCCCAAGGAAAGTCCACAGAGGAGTAACCTCTCTGTCCCTAACCACTACTTAGTGCCTCCTTGATTTAGCATAACAAGAAAAGCATTAACTCTTTACCTAATTAAGAATTAGCTGGTGAATTGTGGTTGCCCTCTAATAAACAGTGAACCACCACTTTAGGAAAACCAAGACATGGGTACTTTTAGTAGGCCGTGTCTCTAGACCAGCAGTTGTTTCAGATGAACCAAGACTGTATTTTATGTCCCAGAACAGACAGACACAGACATAAAATCACCACGCTAATGCCTCCTTTTAATGTTGGCATTTTGTCAGGATTTAAAACAACATTTCTTGACAGCTTAGACTGGTCTGAGCTGTGTGACACTCGAGCTCTTTGCACCATTCCCAGAACACGCAGCTTGTGGCAGCAGTGCTTGTGCAACCATGAATTACATTGTTTCTAGGATGGGATTGAGAAGAAAGCTGTTTTGACCACCAAAAATTATGAGTTTTCAGATGAATCAGCTCCTTGAGCTGTCTCACCGTGCCGTTTTACTGAAGACAAGATGGTGGCAACACAGTAAGCTGTGCCACCATAGCTCTTGACATGCATGCTGTTATCTGGTGTGAAGGAATTTGAGGTAGTTGGTCCTCATAGCTACACTAAAGCACACAGATCAGATGCACCATGTGCTCTCACTTCCATCAGGCTGAGATTTAATTTGGATCCCCCTCTCCCCAGGCCAGCACCCCAACGACTCACTGTAGGCAGTTCTGCACACCAGGGAAATCTCCACTGTGGGCACAGCGCTCACTGCATTTACTCAGGTTATGAATGTAAAAACTTGCCAAAATCAAATTAGAGGTTTCAGACTTAAATTGTAATTTAAGGTTATGATTATCTTACTTCCAAATATCTATCCAATTCCAATTTTCTAAGTAAGCACAACTTATGTCAAGCCTCTCAGGCTCCTCACCAAAATCCAATACCTATTTGGGAGCTAAAACAAATGTCTCTTAAGCTGTCAAATTTTTAAGTGACCACAAATCAGTTTTTGGACAACTATCGTAATTGCCCTGCCAAGAGAAAATTCTTGAAGCATGAAATGTCATTAACTAGGCTGGGTGTTCTTCGTGTAACAGCCAAAGGTTACTAGAAGTCTGTATTTATATCCTTGGCAATTTCATCTGACAGTCTGCTGACCAGCCAGTTAGCTGATGTTGGTCTCTCCCTGCAGAGCTTCACAAGCTCAGTATTGTGTCTTTGATTTTATTATCATTCCAGTCTGGACAGTAAATATGGATTTTTCCCTGGAATACTCATTTCTAGACAACTTCTGTATGGGATGCTATTATCATTGCTGAGTGGAAGGATTGCTTCACCACTGGCAACCAGCCCCTCCCAGCTTCGGTGGGGCTGTTCAGCTAAATTTTCATTTAATACCTGGGGTTTGTGGCTCTAGGTTAAATTTTGCAAAATAAAATCCGAACAGTGTGCTTCTTCATCCCCTAAATAAAAATAAGCACTTTAAAATACATGCTTTAGGAATTAAATTTGATGCAACGCTATGTGAATTACGCGGTGAAAACCACTAGAGGGCACTGAACGAAGTCTTTGAAAAGAACCGATTAAAATAAATTACTTAAAATACTTAAGTATCCACAGATGGATTACTAATTGCAGGCTTTATTAATGCAAACCAATTAAAAAATTTTGCAGACAAGCCCCAACCTTTGCATTGTACGAAGGTATCAACCCTTTCTGAAGGGTGTGCTGTCACACTCGTCCAGGGGGAACAGAGGTTCTCCCCCCAGCTGGCTAGACCCAAGCAGCAGCTCCTCCAGGAGGCTTACTTGGTCAAACCATTCACACCAGCAGCCCATGCCAAGGAAGGTGGAAGAACCAATGTGATTTATTATTTTGCATTTAGCACGGCATTTTCATGTCATTTGGTTTTTTCTTTGCCTGTAGTAGGACATGATGAGAGACTTTCAATCGCTGTGCCAGATGATGACCAGCACATCAAGTGACAGCAGCGTATTCAGTGCTGTCCAAGGCACAACAGGGCAAAGTGCTGTAGGAAGCAGGCTCAGTGCATCAGATGCAGTCCTGCATCCAGTTCTGGGCTCCACAGTACAAAAAAGACTGGGATCTCCTGGAAAGAGTCCAGTGGAGGGCCACAAGGACAATTAAGGGCCTGGAACATCTCACCTACAAGGAAAGGCTGAGTGAGCTGAGGCTGTTCAGCCTCGTGAAAGGAAGACTGAGAGGGGATCTGATCAATGGTTATAAATATATTAAGTGTGGGAGACAGACATAAATGGCCAGCCTCTTCTCTGTCTGTGGGGACAGGACAAGGGGCGATGGCCTGGAGTTGGAGCACAGGAAGTTCCACACTGATACGCAGATCAGAGCCCTGGGACCGGCTGCCCAGGGGGGTGCGGAGTCTCCTTCTCTGGAGACACTGAAGACCCCTCTGGACACCAACCTGTGCAACCTGCCCTAGGGACCCTGCTTTGGCGGAGGGGTCAGACTCGATGGTCTCTGGAGCTCCCTTCCAACCCCTACAGTTCTGTAACTCTGAATCACACCCCTTAGCCCGGCTTTGACATGCCAGCAACATGGCAACGGCCCCCAGGCACAGCTCGTGGAGGCACGGCTCCTCCCCGAGGGGCCTCAGGGCAAACCACCTCCTGCCAAGGGCCTGGCTGTGGTGAAACACAGCGGCAGCCTATGGGAAAGAAGCGCGGCCCGGCCTGAGGCAGAGAGTAGCCCTGCCGCCGCCGCCGCCGCCTCTACCCCTGCCAAGCCCCTCAGCGCGCCCCGGGGCTGCGCCACCATCGCAGGCCTCAGCCCGCCCAGAGGCGGGAAAATAAGCCACGCCCCCTCGCGACCCCAAACACCCCGCCCCCTCCGGGGAAGGCGCCTCCTTCCCATTGGCTCCGCTTCCCGTCATGTGAACTGCCAGCCCGCAGCTCAGTGGCTGCGGCGTAGGCAGGGGCGGGAAGGATTAAAAAAAAACCAACCCATCCCCTCCGTGCGCGAGTAGGGTGTCACGTGGGGTGCCACTTCCGCTCCTGCGCACTGCGGGGCTCTGGGACGGTCACCGGCTGCGTGAGGCGGAGAGGGCCCCCGCGCGCGCCCGCCCCCGCCCGCCGCTCCCGGCTGCGCGTGCCCGCGCGCTCCCCGGCCCCGGCGCCGAGAGGGGCGGGGCGAGCGGCGCCTCAGGCGGCGGTGCGCGTCCTGGGCCCGGCGCGGGCGGCTCCCCCGCCTCACACACACACCCCTCTCCTCCACCGAGCGGGCCAGGATGAGCGGCGAGGACGGGAACGAGGAGTTCTACCGGCAGCTGCAGCTCCAGCAGCAGCACGAGGCCGAGCCCGGCGGTGGCGAGGGCGAGTCCGACCCCTTCACCTACGTGGACCCGGCCGATGGGGCCGCCTACGAGTGGGACCGGGAGAAGAAGGCCTGGTTCCCCAAGGTGGGTGTGGGGGGCGCCTCGGCGCTGCCTGGGGGCCGGCGGCCGGGCCCGCCCCCTCGGTGCTCCCTCCACCCTTCCCCCGGTGAGGAGCGGCCTCCTCGCCTGGCCGCGGCCCTCTGTGGAGCTGCTCACGGGGCGCCTCTCCCTCCCCCCGCACGCCGCCCTGGGGCAGCTCTTTCCCCGCGGCACGCCGAAGGAAGCGTGAGAGCGGCGGGTGTTGGCCTCCTCACCGGGGAGGTGTCTCCCTTGCCGGGATTCCTAGAGGAGATGCTTGCTGGAACGCTTTTTCCAGGCAAAGCCACGGCAGCTGGCGTTGTCTCCATATCTCTGACCTAACCGGCTGCTCTCTGTTTGTGAAGAGCTGTGGGTTGGCTTTTCTCCTTGGCTGTGAACCTGTAGAATTGCTGGGGCCTGGCATGAAGTCACAGTTGTATTTGTGGATCTGTGGTACTGCCTTTGACACGTTTATGTTTCTTTGTCACGGTAGCTGTGGGGATCTTTCTGTTGGCAGCGGAGATGTGAACTAATCCGATGAGAGGCCTAGGTGAAAACGGAGTAGTATATTCCTTTTATTACCTTCTGAAAACGATGCATGTGTAAAGATGTCTTGTTCCATCCCTTTGGTTCTTGGAAATGCACTTGAAGACTAAGTGTCTTTGGCATAGAGGCATCCCACAGAATGGAAACCTACCTGTTACAGCTTTCCATCTTGTTGTTTTGGGTTTTTTAATTCAATATTTTAAGTATAAAAATGAACTTGTTGTAACAATGTGGTGGTTCAGGGTGGGAGGGAACATTGATTTAAAGTGTTAAGCAAGTCTACTGATCTGCAGGCAAAATGGTACTTTATAACAACGAATGAGCACGATTACTTAATTTGCAGATACATTACTTAATTTGCAGATACATTTTGCAGCATATACATAATAAATGTAATGTGTCAGTTTTTATTCATGACACTTCAGAGAACCTGAGTGAGAATGAAGCCAAGTTCATGTGTGTGTAAACCTAGTAAGGTCTCCATGTAGTAGGTGGCTTATAGAGGGGTAAAACCTGTGAAAAATCCAGTCTCACAAAGTGGAGCAGCAGAGACCTGACTATCCCTGGCTCCCTGTGGAGTGCAATATCCAATAGACACAGTAACTTTTAAAAGCCTTCCTTCTTTCCCCTTTGTTCCTTCCCTTTTTTCTCATCTTTATCTCTTGTTCTCAGGAACATTGGCCTTTCTTAAAGGCATTTCTAATCTCAGCTTTCCTGCTTGGAGAGTAGATAACTTAAATGAAGAGTTGGACAGATTATATAAGAATAGCAAAATTCATTAGTAAATATGATATGTCGTGGACATTGTTAAGGAGTTGTGAAGGATCATGTGTCATGCATAGGTCACTGAGCTAGGTATTATGATATGTCAGGTTACTTTGTTTTACTGATGATTATTCAACAGAATGTTTAATCAAAATAGATTTAGGAGATCACAGGAGCTAGGAGTTATAGTTCTTTCTCTACTCTGTGAGCAGTAACAAAATTCCTTATCTCTGTTCTCAGAGATAAGATTAAAATATTCTGGCTGGTTTAATCATCATCTACAGACTGGTGTCATGCTGCTACTCTACTTTGGGGATAAAGTGCCTGCTGAACTTCTGTTAGAGCTTATTTCAAAGCAGTGCAAAAAGTTAATGATATTATTGGTCAGTGTTCCTGAGGAAAATTTGGAGACAGTCAAATCCTTAACAGAAGTGATCTCCACTTTGTCTATGACTTGATGGGTTGGGTTTTTTTCAAGTATACCATATTCCTGGATGTCAGCTCTCTGTCGGCCTTCACTGTTGTAGCACGAATCGCATGCTGAATTCATCTGCCTGCCTTCATCTTGCTATGAAGAGAACAAGAAGCGGGATGCCTCCTGTCAGTGTAGGGTGTCTGTTCTTCATTTGGTTAATCTATTCCTTTCCATTTCAGTGTGACTGGTAGTTAGTTACACGCTGGCATGTCCTGTGGTATTGTATTTCTTTTCCTATAAGCTTAATTGTTCCAGACAGTAAAACTCTGTGGGTATGGAGGTAGAACTGATGTCTTTCTGTGATGTTCTCTAGCAGAACTCAGTTGAAGCCCCACGGAGGAATTTCTGTGAGTTTGTTTTCCATGCAGGCATGGTACAACATGGAAGGGGGTGGCTGACACCCCAGAGGGCTGTGCTGCTGTTAGACAAGGCTTGGACAGGCTGGAGAGCTGGGTGGGGAGAAGTTTAATGAGACTTAACAAGGGCAAGTGTAGGGTCTTACAGCTAGGGAAGAACAGCCCCAGGTACCAGTAAAGGTTGGGGACTGGCCTGTTGGAGAGCAGTGTAGATGAGAGGGATCTGGGGGATAGCAAGATGACCATGAGCCAGCAGTGTGCCTTCCTGGCTAAGAAGGCCAGTGGCATCCTAGGGTGTATTAGAAGGGGGGTGATTAGTAGGTCAAGAGAGGTCCTTCTCGCCCCCTACTCTGCCCTGGTGAGGTCACACCTGGAATATTGTGTCCAGTTCTAGATCCCTTGAAAGAGCCCAGCACAGGGCCACCAAGATGATGGAGTGGAACACCTTCATTAGGAGGACAGGCTGAGGGGGCTGGGCCTCTTTAGCCTGGAGAAGAGGAGACTGAGGGGTGACCTTATTCATGTCTATAAATATGTATAAGGGTGAGAGTCAGGAGGATGGAGCCAGGTTCTTCGTGATGACAGCGACAGGACAAAGGGCAATGGGTGCAAGCTGGAGCAGAGGAAGTTCCATGGGAATATAGGGAGGAACTTTTTCCCTGTGAGGATGACGGAGCCCTGGGACAGACTGCCCAGAGAGGTTGTGGAGTCTCCTCCTCTGGAGACATTCAAACCCACCTGGATGTGTTCCTGTGTGATTTAGTCTGGGTGATCCTGCTCTGGCAGGGGGGTTGGACTAGATGATCTTTTGAGGTCTCCCCCAACTCCTGACGTTCTATGATTCTGTGACGTAAGTGCCACTAAAAGGCTTCATACTTGAATGAATTCCTTTATGCTTGCAAAAATACATTTTAACTGGAAGTAGTAGTATTGGTCTATATGGTAGGATGATAGCATGAGATGGGGGGAAAAACCCTTTGTTGTTGTCTGGCAGAATTTGACACTTTGTGGTAGGTTATCTGCTAAGAATAAATGCAGCTTTACGTGGAAATGTGATTCCCCCTGAAGTTGAAAAAGTCCACTGCAGGAAGGTGGCTAGTTGCTGCAGGTTTAATCACTAATTTATTGGTAAGTCCTCTGGATTTCATCAAATGGGAAACTAAGATTTGCTAGGATCATTAGTGTGAAATGTCATGAACCTGATGAGAACACATAGTTATCTTTGCTGGAGGTGGTTGTACTCTTTCTTAACATTATCTGATGTGTCTGTAAGAGCAGCCACTTAAATTCCTGGTCAGGGTGTTTTGCAGATGTTCAGTGTAGGAGCTGTTTCATGCTAAACTTTAGTTACATGGAGCTCCACAACACATGGCATTATTCACAAGTCTGTTGCCATCAATTCTGCATGTTTGATTTGTCATAATAAAAGCTTAGCCTCAAAACCTTGAGCTTCAGATCTCTGTAGAAGATGGGAGATTGCATTATCATCATTAACACTACTGTTCATTGTGCCACCCTCTTAAATAGCTTAGTGACATGAAGTTTTGTTCCCTTTTGAATACAGATGAAGCAAGTGCAGCACAGGTCACAGTGATAAAATTTTCAAAGGTTAAGGCTCAGTTTTGGGAATAAATCATGTCAGAGTGTGTAACTTCAGTATATATTTCACAGTGCAGTGATGCTAGCAAAATCAGCTGTGATGTATTATGTCTTTGCATGTTATTGCCAGTGACTAGTATGAAAATTCATATGGCTGGAAATACTGGGAGTAATTTTTAGGGGGGTTTTGTTTTGATTTCTAAAAGGTAGACATTAGGCAATTCTCTATTGTATCCAAATGTAGTCTCTCACTAGAAAAGAGCAAGCTAATTTATTTGTAAGACAGAAAGTAGAGTATGTGGCCTTATAAACTACGTTAAGATACATCTCCCAAGGGCAATATTTATTGTCTGTCAACAGAAATATATGTCATGGCTGAAAATGTTTCAGTGAAAAGGCAGATGCCTACAAATCTCAGTCATTCATCATCTGTGGATAAGATGTTGGCTTACCTTCAGTATCACTTTTTTTCTTCAGTGTGGTTGCATGCACTTGGTTTCTGTCCTTTCTGAAAATCCAGTTTATGTGGATAGAAAACTTTGCTTGAAAAAAGGCAGAACTTAGGAAGTATTTGTTTAAAAACTTCATGTTCTGTATGGAATTAGCATGTTAATCCAGTTCAGGTAATGCCTGAACTGATTGTTCATGTGTGTTTGGCTTTGCAAAGATGCATTAGAAACAGTTTTAAAATACAGTTTGTTCTTTTCTGTGTTGCCAGGTTAGAAGATGACCATTGTCTGACTAACAGTGAAACCCTTACAGACCCAAATCTGTAGTTCTTCAAAATTTTGAATTAATTTTCCTGATTTCTTTTCAGATAACAGAAGATTTCCTAGCAACGTATCATGCTAACTATGGCTTCAATGCAGATGACACAGACAGTTCATCTGCTTCTGGCACAGCAACTGAAAGTAAGCAACCAGTAAGTTCTAAGACATCAGGAACACAACCATCAGCAAATGAGAAGGGACAGCAGCAAACAGATCCAAAACAAAAAGCAGAAAAACGGAAGCTTGAGCCAGGTAAGTGACAAAGGGTTTCCCTCTGTAGGCTGCAGCCTGAATAGTACTGAATAGAATCTGGCAATTGTTCAATCTTATCATGTACTGCAAAGATATGTGTGGTTCTGGAAATTTCCAGAATGGTTTTAAAATTGTGCAGTACTTCGTAGGTATCCTCTTAAGCCCATATACAAAGGGGAGGGGGGGAGAACCTGAAGTGTGTTCAGAGCTTTTTCCTGTGAGCAAACAAAAATTCTTAGAAATTTGGTGGAATGTGAATGTTGGTGTATACTCCCATGTTTAATATTGGCATAACTGAATTAAAACTCTTGCTTTTAGGATGGTTTCATGTTGAAGAAGACAGAAACACAAATGTTTATGTGACTGGTAAGTGATAGTGTTTACTTAACTACTTTGAGCTGGAGATGATGAGAGACCTATATATGTCTCTCTGACTTCTCATTCAGTCTACAACTTGCAAGCTACTTAACGTTATGTTCCTGACTGCATAATGTCTTTGTGACCTTTAAATTGCAGATGTGGGAAAGCAATATAAGGGACATATTCCATACATTTATCTTCTAAATGTGACATTTTATGAACTGTGTCAGCCAAGTCACTTATCTTTTTAAAATAAGCTACAACCAAGAAAAACTTGCTGTGAGCTCCTCAGGAACAGGATAATGAGAACAAGTTTTTATTAAGATAAATCAAAGAAATTTGCACACTTGAATTCTCAAAAATCTATATCCAGGCCAAACTAGCATGGAACATTCACATAATGTTCTTGTCCATTTCCCTGGGTGGTTTTGTTGTTGGGTTTTTTTTTCTTGTCCTCAATTCAAAGTTCAGACTTTAAGAACTCCATGCATTATCAATTGCTTTTTATGGTTGAATTTTTGGATGGAGAAAATAGTTGTATGTTTATAGGTTGGGTGGTTGTTTTTGTCTCCAATCCCTAGAGGTGCAGTGGAACTCAAAAGTTGGGTAGACTAGTTGTGTTCACGTAGGGTATTGTGTCCACTGCAGTGTCCTGTCGTGTATAGCACTAAAGCTCTAGGTCTGCATGTTGGGGAGCACAAAGATCATAGAATGGCATGGGTTGGAAGGGACCCCAAGGATCATAGAGCTCCAATCCCCCTGCCACAGGCAGGGCCACCAGCCTCAGGCCTGGATCTACACAAGGTTGCCCAGGGCCCCATCCAGCCTGGCCTTGATGTTGCTGTATCTTACACCTATTAAAAAGTAAAAGGATTTCCAAAATACTGGTCCCAAGGGAAGTGGTTTCTTACACTGTATGTCAAATTTCACCCTCAAGATTAGAAAAACACAGTGAGTTTTTTGCTTAATGATGTTGTTTAAAAAAATGAACATAAGTGAGCCTTCTGTTCTGATCTGTTTTGCAGGTTTACCTCCAGACATTACAAAAGATGAGTTTGTACAAGTCATGTCAAAATGTGGTATCATTATGAGAGATCCTCAGACAGAAGAACACAAAATCAAACTGTACAAAGATAAGGAAGGAAATCTTAAAGGAGATGGCCTCTGTTGCTATCTAAAGGTCAGTGGTGCTCTGAAAGTTTTCCTTCCTGAAGATTACACATGGCCACCGTTTCAGAATCATGTTCAGAAGATTCTTGAAATTTCTAAAGTGTAACTTTGAGTTTGGGTGTCTGTTTTAAATATTTATTCCAGAAACTCCAATTTATCTGCTTGTGCACCTCATTTGTTTCCTCTTATCTACCCCCGCTCCCTCCCATAATAACCTGCTTGAACGTGTCTCTGCATGCTCCTGTCTGCGGTGACAGTGATTATGGGGTGAAATGGGGGACCTCTCCACCTTCTGCTTTGAAAATATGCCACTGTGTGGCCAAGAATGCAGAAATAGACAGGAAGGAACGTACTGTAGTCCTGTATTGACAGCTTTTAGTTGAGAGCTGGTCAGGTTCAGAAGTGTTCCTGTGTTCTGTTAACCTATAAAAGTTTAGGCTGCAGTACTGTTTCATAGAGTCATAGAATGGCATGGGTTGGAAGGGACCCCAAGGATCATGGAGCTCCAACCCCCCTGCCACAGGCAGGGACACCAACCTCAGGCCTGGATCTACACAAGGTTGCCCAGGGCCCCATCCAACCTGGCCTTGATATTTTCATATGTTTCCTTCATATGTTTCACATTTGGAAAGTTAATGCTTGCGAGTGCAGTCTGCTTTAATTCTGCAGGAAGGTCCGGGTAGTTGAAAATCAGCTGCCTCATAGTCAGGGCTGTTCAGTGCATGAGTGTAAAGACAGTCTCCAGACTAAAGGACTTCTAGGAAAATGTTAAAAATTACTTGAGAGTCTGAACATCTGCTGTTCTTAGCAGAATCACACAAGCTCCATAGAAAATCAGCTTGCTTTGACCATTGTGGATTAGTTTCTGAGACGTGTTTGAATGAAATGTATACAGTTGCTTTTGGGGGCATTAATCTCTTATAACTTTGAAGAAATACTTGGTCTTGGTAAAGAAAGCATTGCCAGTTTGACTTGGAAAAAATACAGCATCAGGGTTTTCGTGACAGGGAATTGATTCTTAGTGCAGTATTCTTAATTAAATATTATTGGAATAATTTGATCATGCCATGTGCTTTAAAGCTTGCTTTCTGTTTTATCTTCAAATAGAGAGAATCAGTCCAACTTGCATTGAGACTTCTGGATGAGGCTGAGATTAGAGGCTACAAATTGCATGTTGAAGTTGCAAAGTTTCAACTGAAGGGGGAGTATGATGCAAGCAAGAAGAAGAAGAAATGTAAAGACTACAAGAAGAAGTTGTCTCAACAGCAGAAGTTTGTATTTTTTATTTCAGTAAAACATTGTTTGAGTTCTAAGTGCTATTACTAAAATGCCACTTTCTTTCAAATGCAGTGCTAAGTTATGCAAAAATTGAAGTCCTATCTGACAGCTAAATGGGTTAAATAAGGCACGTTTGGAGGGAAGGAACTCTGAATGTTGTCATAATGAACAACTTTGTGATTGACACATTAAAATAATACAGAGGCAGCCAAGGTTCTTTCAGTTATAGAAGAAAATATTACAACTAGGAAGATTTATTTTTTTTCTCAGTGAGTGAGAGTGTGCAAGTCCTTGTCTCACTTTTATAAGCTAATAACTCTGTCCATGTATTATGTGCACCATACTTCACTAGAGATGCTAGCTTCCATGGAAATAAATACTAAAAAATATTCCCCCAGAGCTCCCTGTCTGGTATAAGATATGCTAGTTTGGTTTGCTCCCTGTCTGGTATAAGATATGCTAGTTTGGTTTTTTCAGTTGTACCTAGATTGATGCTTTTGTCACTTAAAAACTGTTTTTCTGCCTTTTGGAACCAAGGTGATGTGGGTTAAAGAAGAAAGAAGTTTAAGTATATAGAACTCTTAATGCTTTAATAAAAACAGCATTCTAGCAAACATTTTAAATAATAATATGAACGTATTTTGCCATAATTAAAGAGTGCAAAGTCTACTTGACATCCTGAAAAGTAACTTGAATTGGATCTGCCTAAGAGATACACTACCAGTTCTTGCTATAAGAAGTCTCCAGTGTGGAGAGAAGTCTGAAACTAATGAATTTACACTTGACAACAATAAACTGATTTAAGTTGGTGTTGCTTTTGAGTGGAAGAGCATAATTAACTTGCTTCTGTCTTCACTGGAAATCGGTTTTGTTCAGCTGAAGGGGCAGATACAAGAAGGAACTTAAACAGGATATTCGTTTCCTCCTAAGTATAAGACTTTGAGGTTTGGAAGTGTAACAGTGTGTTGTGTTTTATTAATAAGGAACAAAGCAGACATTTCTATCAGTAGTATCATTTTTTGTAAGAAGGCAAAGTCATAGATCAGGTGTGCTGAGTTGTATTGCTGGCTTGTGGCAGTGGCTCTCTACACTGTAGAATGTGCATCTTGCAGCAATGCCTGCATAAGACAAGGTGTTCTTGCATGTCTGGTGAAATTTCACTGCTTTTATTTAAAGGGAATCACAGATCTACTTTTTTACAATAGAAGTTTTCTAAAAATGGTAAAATACTGACATTTGAATTGTGTTTGACAGCAGGTGGTTCCTGTAACTGAGCTGCTATTAGTAAGGATTTAAAACTTGAAGATAACTTTCTGTGTTTAAGCAAATGCTTTGATTTTTAAAATAATTTATATTTCCTTTATGAGCATATAAGTACCTTAAAACCTCCACTGCTTTGTAAAAGTGGTTAAAATTGGATGATTATTGCATATTTTAGAAGAGTAACTTACCTCTTTGTGTCAGAATACATGTTGTAGTTGGTATATTGCAAGAAATGCCAAATTAATGATTTTTTTTCAACAAATACTTGTAGAAACTGAAGAGAGCCGCAACAATATCTTCTTACTGTTGCTTCATTTCATTAGACAGCTGGATTGGAGGCCTGAGAAGAAAGATGGGGCAACTCGAATGCGACATGAGCGCATCGTTATTATCAGGAATATGTTTCACCCAAAGGACTTTGAGGTAGGAAGATGCACTTTACCACTGTAGATTGTGCTGTTATAGTTACTACTGTCTGAACTTCATACCATAAGAATTTTAACACAATTCTAGGCAAATGAGAAAAAAATTAAACTTAAAAACTGTCAGGGTTTTTCTTTGTGTCAAGCATCTATTTAAAATGATTTTATTTATTTCTAAAAAGCAAGACAGAGATGTGTGTTTTTCAAATTGGCCTTTTCACTGTGGTTTTTTTTCAGTGTTTCCTGATAGTATTCCTTTTTGGGGTGGAAAGAGGAGTAGACAGTAACTGTTGGAATGGAGAAGCCAGCACAAAAGCCTTATTAATAAAAATAGCATTTATTAAATTTAAACAAGGGCTGTCTGCCAACTCCCAAGGGGCTTTGAAAATGCAGCATAACAGCACTGAATTCCTCAACTTTTAATAGACTGGCAGATTCATTCATTTGGTGACTGAGCAAAGTAAAAGCTGAGAAGTGCTTCCATTTAATCTCTCTGATTGCATTGCAGGAGGATCCCCTGGTGCTAAATGAGATCAGAGAAGATCTGCGGACAGAGTGTGAGAAGTTTGGTCAAGTAAAGAAAGTTCTCATATTTGATGTAGGTGATTTTTTTACAGGTGGCGTTTGCAATACTGATGTAATGTGAAAATGTGCAAAACTTTAACATTCTTTAAATGAGTGGAGCATTTATTTGGTACTAGGTGTTTATGTCTAGGAAACTTCACCTAATCTTCCACTATTTTTAAATTAGCTGCTTTGGAAATTAATTTCTAAGCACCCCTCCACTTCAGACCTCGTGAAGGCAAACCATTAACTCTTACCAATAACTTGGATACTTGTCACAGTTTTGCAAGTTTATACATACATTTATTTGTAGCTTAACTAGCTGAATTGTTTCTTTTCTGTGTGCAAAAAAATCTGTTCTGAGTACCTGTAGAACAAAATATGTAAACTTGCAAATTGACTTTTTCACACATAAACATGAATGGGCAGGGTGGAGCTATATCCTGGTGGATTTTTGTTAAGGCAGTCTAAAAGATCTTGGCATTAATACATGTTTTATAAAACTGTTAAATGAAAGTTGTCTCTTGTTACAGCGACACCCTGATGGCGTGGCTTCTGTGTCATTTAAAGAACCAAGTGAAGCTGATCTGTGCAAGCTAACTCTAAATGGAAGGTGGTTTGGTGGTCGTCAGCTGAGTGCTGAAACATGGGATGGTGTAACGGATTATCAGGTACCCTTTCATGGTCCTACTTCATCAAATATTTATTCCAAACTGAAAATCTGCTTCAGTTTGAGAAGTGCTTGGTGTTCCCACCCCTGGCCCATCTTGCTTCTTGTCAAAAACTGTTAGAATGTCTCAGAAAAATCAATGCTTAATTAATCATTTCAGAAAAAAAAAAAAGGACCTGATTGATGTTCAAAATTGTGTGCTGGAGATGTCAGCTTAGAGCATTAGTCACTAATGTGCAGATCATTAGTTCAGTCAAAGGTGGCCTATTGAAGTCTTGAGGTATTACTGCAGTATGAATGTTTGTGTAACTTCACCTGTGCAGGGAGACATTTTTACAAGTAGGACTGTGTAAGTGGGACTTTATAATGATGCATATAACGTGTCTTTAATAGGTGGAGGAGACTGCAAGAGAGAGGGAAGAAAGGCTCAAGGTGTGGGGATCGTTTCTGGAGGATCCCGATGCAAAGGAGCAGCAGCCTGCATCTGATTCGGATTCCGCAACAAGTAGTGTTAAGCTGCCTGAAGGCAGACAACCTTCAAAAGTTAATGACACATCTAAGGATGTAAATGATGAAGCCCATAAGAGGGAGAATAATGGTGAGGGCATTAATGAAGATGGTGCTCCATCTACAGACAGCAGCCTTGCGGGCAGCGATGTTGAAGCAGATACATAACATCTTTAATGCTTTATGAAAGCATGGTTTTTAGGGTGATGTTTGAGTTTATCCCTCTCTTTAGGGTGACTGCAGACAACGTTCATATGAATATATGCATATTAGAATGTCATCAACTGTGTGCTTTGAAGTTTTCATTAAAAGCAGTATTTAATGAGATTCTAAAAGTTTGTATTAATTGGCTGTTCAGGTAAAGTAACTCAAGTTGCCAAGAATGCAGTAAAATTCATCAGGCTTCTTTTGTTCTAACTATGCTTGTCAGTGTTTCATTATGTAAGTGTGAAATATGTTCCAACCCTTAAGTTTATGTAACTGTATGTAACTTAAGTAATGCAAAGCTATTACAAGATTTGTGGATTTTACTGTTAATTTTCCTGTACCCCTTGGAACTTGGTATCTCATCCTTAAAAATTAGTCTTGTCCTAAGTGCTTCAGATCCTTTTGTGGATGCTGTGACACGTAGAGGGTGAATATATTAAGTAAGTTGCTATGCATTAAGTAGCAATTGTTAAGAGTTGTACCAAGTTGCAAACTAAAGGAAGTGGAGAACAGACAAGGTTGCCACAGCCAACAGCAGGCAAACTGAATGAAGGTAGATTATAAAATCACAGCATTCAGTAAGTAACTTTTTCTTTCCCCCCCTCCCTCTTTAGATTTTTCTGTTATGTTTAGATTTTTCTGTTGATGCTTAGATTTTTTTTTGGCTGGAATTATGTCAAGGAGACTAGAAATGCATGAGTACACACATTCTAGGCCAGAATGAAATGAGACTGATTTCAAACTCTCATTATCTGTATGCAGTAGGTATGAGAAATAGGCTTTTGGTTGATAGGTTGGCTCTGTTAAGTTTTTACTTTAATATTAGTGAGCGGTTTCGTTTAACTTTGTTAGAATGATGAGCGTGAGTTCTCGTCTACATTTTGGTGTAGACTTACATGCTCTCCAAAGTGAGGAGGATCTCCCATATTTCATAAAATTTAAAAGCTTTTGGCAACTTGAAATACAGCTTGCTGTGCAAAAGTTAAAATACTTGAGAAAACACTTTCAATTGGTATTCTTTTATATGGAAAAAACAAATGCTAGCCCTCTTAGAAATATTCCCAGTAGAAGGGTTTAGAAGACATTCTAACTTTAGGTATCTTAATAATTGGCAGACTTTCAAAATAACTTTGGGGGAGCTGTTTTGGGCATAGTCATTCTTAATTTCAAATCCCATTTTTTTGTTACCTTAGAATATGGATTTAGGCACTAAACAAAACATTGATGCTAAATTCATAGCATGCCTTTCATATGGATGGTTACTATTACACATCTGTAAGGAGGGTCTTTCAATTCATACAGATTGCAAGAAATTGTAGATGCTAATTATTACATTTCCATCTGGAACTATCCAGAATAATCTGAAAATCAATGTTTTCAAACTTTGTGCTCTGAGATCACCATCTCTATTTTTTCCAGAAGTCTTTTGTACCTGTTTATTTTGGCTGTTTGGGTTTTTTGAATAGTAATTAATATGTGTGGGTAGCTACACCAACCAGAGTATCAAAGGGAACATTTGCTGTCATGGTTATAATTATTATCTTTTCATTTTGGTGACACAATATCTGGTCTTAAAAATGATATTTGAATTCAGGGTTTAAAATTCTGGGGGGTCATTATATGAGTTTAATGGGGGCTCATTATAAGCTGGCATCACAAATTTCCAATTTTGAATTGTATTATACAGATCTGCGACTTGCCAGCTAAGAAATAACATTTTTCTCAACTTCACCAGTGTGTGACTTGCCCATTTCAGCAGAACAGGTGTTTGAATGCTTTGGGGAGTCTGAAATACTGGCTGGTTTGTAGCCACACATAGCAGCACCTTCAGATTGCAGCTCTGGGTTGCACTGGTTCTGCCTTCCTTGTAATGAGCACCGCAGACCTTTGAGGGCTGGAAGTTTTGACGTATGAAGAGTGTAATGTAGTGGGGTAGGTATTGCTTTCAGTGCTCCTTTGGATAATTTTCTTTCCAGCTTCTAGACTCCAGGCTTTAGAACTGTGAGACTATTGTGTTTTGTTTGCCTCTTTTTTTTTTTTTTTTTTCTTTTTTGAGTCTAGTCATATAACACTCTACACAGTTCAGTCAGCTGTTTTACAGTGGAATTGCAACTGGTATAGGGAGACTATTGAGAAACATGTAATTATTGTACAGTTCTATGAAGCCTTATCATGGTATCAGATATAAAAAATAAGGTTAGTGTTAGTGTTTGCAAAAAGACTTTGAAAAATAAAGAATCATTATATGTGCAGTAACCTTCCTCTCTCAAATTGATGTACAAATTTGATTGGCTTGCTTCAAAAGTCAAACGTGATGTTAGTCTTCTCACCTTTTCCTCTAGACTTCACAATGAAGTAGAGCACCAACAGAGACTGAGACCAAATGCTTTACTGGCTTTCCTATTAACTAGGATTCTTAAGAAAATAAAAGCTGTTTTTCCATGAAAATATGTTGTTCTGAAGTGTGGCATTACACTCAAACTGGTATTTTCCTTTTGTCTACCTCTGTTATTCCCCAGTAAAATTTAAAAGTATATTTTTATAAATATTGAGTTATTGAGGCATTTAAGAGTCTATGGAGAGGTTAATGCAGCTGTGACTTTCTTTTCAGCAGATTTTCATGACGACCAAATTCTTTTTATGTTTTCTTTTTAAAATTATACAATTTTTCATCAATTAATCTCAACATGAACTAAAATTTTCCACAAAATTTAAAATTACTTTTTTGGAGTATGATTATGAAAATCTTGTAGTGTAGTGCAGTAATGTTTAATACCAGATTTTAACAAATTTGAAGTTGACCAAGCTGAGTTGCTTTTAAACTTTTTTCCTGACTGAGCAGCATTGTAAATAAATTGGTAAGAAGTTAAAACCCCAGTGAAGTTTTCACTGTATTTGCTCTTTTTTTAAGCATGTTTTCTAATGACTTCTCTTGCTCACTAGAAATTACAAAAATCAAACCCTTTGCTCAATTTCTAATTGTTCTTGGGTTCCACTCCAGTGGTCTGTATACTCCATGTTCCTTCATCCCCAGCCTTTTGGTGAGGGGTTCACTGGGAGCAAAGCTGTCTCCTTCCCCCTGTATATTATGAGAACAAGAACTAGCAGCAGGTTGAAACAACTTGTGGAGAATCATGATTGCTCAGATTCCAACTGGAGAAGTAGCTGTTTCTACTAATTCGCCCCGTGTGACAGAATGGATGTGAAGCCACTTAAACAGAGCAGCAGGGAAAGAGCACTGGTACTTCAGCATAATTTGGCATAGCTAATCACTGTCTTAACTGTGCAACCCAAAATCAGTTGCTTAGTTTCAAGATCGATCGGTACTTTGCTTTACCATCAAATGCTGTTTAGTGGTTTGCTGGCAAGGTAATTTTATGGAGTTACAGGTGTCCATTAGAGATTCCATGGTGTGAAGAGCATGGCCAAGGTAGACATCTGGAAACAAAAAGCCCCAAAAGCAAAGGCATGTAAGTCATAGCAGGTTCTTGAATGTTCATATACAGCTGTAAAGAGAGAATTAGTTTCATTTTGCATCAAAATGTTTATCTGTTTCTCCTGCTGACTTTTTCTAATTCCTTCTTTTAATTGAATTTCAGTCCCTTGTACAACTTATATTTTGTATAAGGATTGCAATTCACTTAAAATCATTAGTATGTTAAATGCAGTGCATTTTTGGCTAAAACTTGTCCTAGACATTTTTCAGTTAATCTATTTACATTTACAAATGCTTAGCTTAATTCACTTAAGAAAACTTAAAGGTATTGGATGCTTCATAGAAACCCAAACTTGCCTTTAAATTTTCCAGTAAAGTCAATACCCATACCCTGAATTCTTGGACTGTATAACTGAATCAAACTCTTATAAACAAAACACACGCCTAGAGATTTTAATTGGATTTTAAATTCTTAGTTTTATTTCTGAATTTGAGGAAACATACTGCAGTATGATAAATGAATTATGTAAGTTGTGTACTTGTGTTGATTTGACTGATGTGTATTTTAGTGCTCATTATACAAGGCTTGAAGTCTTACTGTCAGGATATTTGGAAAGTTCTGTCAAATATTTATAGAATTATGAGATCTTTTGCAGCGAATTGTTTTTTGCTCATTCTGTAATATGAAAATATATCGTTAGATTAAACTTTTCAGTAAGTTGACTTGGAATTTTTCTGACAGGTTATTTTCTCTCAATAAGTTAACTTGATAATACTCATTTATCCTTTAGAAAACCCAACATTTAAAAAAAAACCAAACCTCAGCATACTGCAATAGTATCTAGACCTGTGACAGCATCTGCAAAATCCCTTGGTTTGTCTTCAATTTTGTTTCTTAAAGGGGTTGTGTTTTATACTACCTTTTTAATAAACAAACTCGTGATCAAAACAAGTCTTTTCTGATTAGTTTTGAGATAATGTATCTGTCTTACTCTTTCCCTCAGTAGAAGATAACTAGCATTTGGTGCAGTGTGACTTGACTTTATAAAGTGTGTGTGTTCCCATGCCATCCCAACTGGAGTCCAGGAGACATGTGGGTAGAACTGTAAGTGTTTACAGTGGGACATGGTACTTGTTCCCTCTTCCTGGGTTTTGTCTCCGACTTCATTCCTTGCATGATAACAGCAGCAGGAGGCATGACTGACTGCAGGCACAGGAGCTGCAACTGAGGCTGGGGGGATGGTGGTTTAAAGACAACCAGAATTTCCATTTTATTCTCAGAAATTAATATTTTTATTATTATCGACTTTTTTCAAATCTTAGTGTTCCAAATGCTTTAAATGCATTGGAAATAAGTTGTTTCAATTCCTATACTACAGTGGAACAGGGATGATAGTCTCACTTTTACCCAGGTTTTTTGGGGGTGTTCACCTAAGATCTTTAAAGTGATGCCACCTAACAACCTTAAGTGCTCTAACTGCCAAGCTAAGAGGAAATTCTTGAATGAGGTCTTGAAAAGCTTTAGCAGAAGTAATCTCTGCTGTATGAACTTGTTTAGGAAAGGGGATCCAAGAATGAGTGAGATGTTGAGGACACTTGCCCTGCTGATGGACTGGAATGCAGTCTGTCTCACAACAAAAATGTGTTTATGCAAAGTCTGTGCCAATAAAAGGCTGAGCACGTGCAGGGAAATCTCCCAGCCTGGTAGTTAAATTGTTCTGGGAGATGGCAGAGGGCGGATTCATACGCACTTGGGCAGAGGGAATTGGCAGAGGGAATTGGATTGTGCTCTCCTACTTTCTGTCTGCGTCAGTAAACAAACTCTTGAACTAATGAATAAAAGTCAACATGTCTCCTCATTGGTGACTCAAGTTCCCCAGTGTATTTTTCCAGCTGAGACTGGCAAATTTGGCCATAATTCAGCATTTCTGGAGTGGCTGCGATCAGGTAACTTCAGTTAACTTGGTACAGAAAAACCCCAAACTAACTGCTTCTTGGTACAGCCCTTACAGAGCAAGAATGTTTTTATTTTCAGCAGTTTCTCCAGTTAGTTAAACAGATTTAACAGAGGAGAGAGAGAAAACTGGTTATCCAGCTTAACTGGGATGAAGACAGGTGATCTCTTCTTCCTTACAGATGTTTGCAGTTACAAACTTACTGTGGTAACTTGGCATAGGCAAGTCCTTTCTGACCCTGGCCAAGCTTGGTTCTCTGCCATAACTTGTTTATCATCTTACTCTCAATTCTTCTGAAGTCCAGACGCTGTCTTCTTTGTGTACACATTGTCATAAAAAAAAAAAACCCAAACCAACAATCCCTACTTACAATCTTATTTTCCTCATTCCTGAAACCTCCTAACCCGGTTGACTTGTTGGAGTGCATTTCATGCATTCTTAGCAGATAGGCTGAAGGAAACGCCTAGTTCACTCACAGCTAGAGGCTAGAAAGCGTGGAGGGAGTTCATGAACGTAGCTTGTCTCCTGCAGTCACTGCAGAGTGTACTCTGCCTGCTGGGGCAAGGATCCCAAACTGCTGGACACAGCATGACCATCCCACGTCTGGAAAACCTTTCTGGTGTCACACCACTTGTGACAGTGAGTTAAGGTAGGAGAATTCAATGATAATGTATATCCAGTGACTTCAGATGTTTCCTTGTTTGAAAAAATGCTCGATGAAAGAGAATGCCTGCTTGGTAGGCTATTGCTTAATACTTGGGAAGTGGATTTTTTTATTTTATTTTTAAAACTGGCTTGGGCCACACAATAGGGAGAACAACGAGTTCCCTGTCCAGTGCTACAGAGATGGGAATTAATACTACTAGCAAGGGTGGAGAATGTGAAAAATACTGTAAAATACTGGCACTTGTGGTGAGCAGTCAACAACTGCGTCTCTTAAATCTCTGTTGACTGGCCATCCCTCTTCACCTGAAGGACAAATAACTTGGACAATTACTTGTACTATTCAGCTGTAATTTACCCATTCTGGAGAGTAGTGTGAGGTGAGCTGAGTATGTTTCATCCTGAGTTCCCCTTCTTCTATGTTTTGACACCAGTTTGCGGCAGACACAAATTGGAAGGATTTCTGCCTTTTTTTGCAGACTTCCTGCTGGAGGATGGAAGAATGGGAAGCTGAGGTAACAACACAGTGCTCCCAATCGAAGTCCTGACTCTTGGGCCGTTAGATCTCCCATGTGCATGTGATCACTGAGGGGACTGGGATATGACCTAGCTTATATCCAGCTTTTTTATGGCTACTTGTTGGAAAACATAAGAGGTTTTCAAGGGAAATAAGAAGATGATAGATAAATCATAGAATCATAGAATTGTAGGGGTTGGAAGGGACCTCGATAGATCATCAGGTCCAACCCCCCTGCCAAAGCAGCTCCCTAGGACATATCACTGAGACAGGCATCCAGACGAGTCTTGAATATCTCCAGAAATGCCCATTCTTTCTTTAAAAAAACCCCAAACATGTATTTTTTAGCACTGTAACTACTGTGGTCACAGTTCACACAAGTGTAGCAACTGCTACACACCAATAAACGGTGCTGAAGGAGCTGACAATGAATGTCACGAGCAAGCTGAGCATGCTAATAAAGTGGTATGAAGATGCAATGGCTGGCTTGCACTGAGTGAGGAGCAGGAAATATAGACCCCTGGGCCAGAGCTAATGCTTTTTAAATTGTATGGTGATGTGTGGTGGTGGAGCGGTGTAGGAAGAGCTGGTTTGCTGCTCAAGATGGCCTGATACAGTCCTTTCTTGGGCCTTATGGTCACTGATGGCTTTGCCAAGCTTTTACCTCCATTCACAATGGCAAGTGTTGGCCTCCAGCTAAACAACCAGAAAGTTTCTTAACCTAAACAGTGGGTTGTTTTCTAAAACAAGGCTGGGGAAAAACAGTGTCTCTTCCTTTGCTTTGTTCTTCCAGTTGTTTGAATTGTGGTGGTTCCTGCTCATCTCGTGGTGGCCCTTGGGAAAGGTGCCTATAAATCAAGAGGAGGGTTTTCCAGTTTAGATATTATGTGTTTGGGAAAGTTTGGTCAGTTTTAAAGTTCTGAAAGGTTGACTTCTGAATCAGACAGCTGTTACAGTGTAGGCCCTTGCATTTCCTAACTGATGAGCAAGCTGTATGTGTCCCATCCACACCACTGTGTTTAGGTGGACTGGAGCTGTGGAAAGGATTATGGGGCAAAGCAATAGAAATCCTAAGATGGGGAATGAGGAACATAAATTGGTGGTTGATGATGGGGTATTAGGGCTATCTGAGCCGGGGACCATGAAGGGGGAGAAGTGAGTGGAGACTATGGAGGAGTTCAAGGTAACAAGCAAAACTAGACAGAGAAGCAAACTATAAACATGGATGAGAAGTTTGTAGTTGAAAGCTTAAGCATAAAAAGGTGGATAAATTACATCTGGATAACCTTAATCCTCCTTCTTACAGTCTGAATGCTTGGCTTTACAGCCTGAGCAGTCTTTTCATGTATAAGAAACACTGAGAGTCATTTTGGAGGCAGCCTTTGCAGATGCTTCAGAAAATACCCTTTGAAATACAGATGAATGCAATGTTTGTTAGAAAGCTTCTGAGGACTGGGGGGTTTCTGGTTAGAAAAGGAATCAGATAAATGTGTGGGAATGGGTTAAGCAACACTGCACATTGCAGGGTTAGTTGGATGGAAACACAGATCTGGTGATTCATTAGATTTTGTCTGATACAACTGGCTATCAGCCAAAGGTTTCCCCAGTCTCTGAAAAATAACAGCCACCTCTTTGGTACCAAGGTAAATCAATTATCCTGTGTGGTGTGAGGAGCTGACAATAAGACTGGAAAATTGAGTAGGAACAGCGGGCACTTCTCCACACTCATAGCTGAAGCATTGCTAAATATGATTTTGATTACAGCAGAACATATGAGCTCTGGTTGTGGAACGAGCTCCCCTGCGGCCAGCAACTGCACAAATGCATGAAAACTATGCTTCTCCAGGGTGAGCAGTGACATTCCTTGTCCTGCTCTTACCATATCTGGCAGCAGAGGTTTTTAGGGAGAACAGAAAGGAGCTGTATAGTCGTCTGTTGACTTCCTGTGAAGTATTTTAGAATAATTCCTGTTTTAAATCTCTAACTTGTGGTTGAGCTACAGTGTGTGTTTTAGCAGCCTTACTGCCAAAGGTTTAAGCAACTGACAGACCCACCATGTTCCTAGGTATGTTATTCCAAACAAAAAAATGGGGTTTGTGTTTGGTTTTTTTAACTTGAATTTGCCAGAATTTTAATTTTCAGTAATTTAATCTGAATGTCTCTTTCTAACAGGTGAAGCAACTAATTACTCTCAGAACTCTTGGGAAAGTCTGAGTTGACAGTGATCAAGGTACTTTGAACTTTACATTATCTAAAGTTGTTATTATTTTAAGTGCCCATGAGTATTGTTTCTTCTTTATTTTTATTTTCACTCTGTTAGTATGTGGTTTTGAACTATGCAGAAACCAGAATCAGACAAAGCAATGGGTTAAGATCACCTCAAACTTCACCCAGGGCTAATTCCACCTCTGAATTACTTGCCTAAGTGCTTCAGTTCTTTCACCAGAGTTCCATCCTCAGGATATATCTGTGCAGTACCGGGTCCTAAGCCCGGAGGTATAAAGATGGATGAAGGCAGGGTGAGAAGAACTTGGAGCTCACCAGCAAAAGATACTGCACTGAATGAGCTAAAGATTAATTGGACACGAGTTGTCTGGGAAAAACACACTCCCATCACAATTCTGAAAAATGTACTAGGTGCTTATTGAAAGGTTTCTCCTTTTAAAGTATTTCATATTAAAAGCATCTAATAAGGAAATCAGTAAAGAAAAGCTGTGTGGAAAAAGCAGAAACCCAGATAAAGAATCTAATCTTACAAGCAATAGTTCTTCTGGCCTTACCAGTCTCAGAAGAAATATGGGCTCATCACTGTGCTCTTTACAGTTGAATAGTATTTCTTTGACCAGTCTGCTTTTTTGAGTTTGGGATTTTTTTTTTTCTTGTCAGGGGGCTGTTGGTTATTGAAGATGGAAGAAACGAGGAAGCTCTCTCCAAAGCCATGTAAAAGCAAAGAACCCGTGAAAACCGAATGGGGGTCTCAGAGTGTGGTATTTACGTATTTCCAAGGAGATATTAACAGCGTCGTAGATGAACATTTTTCTAGAGCTCTAAGCAATGCCAAGAACCCACAAGACCTGAGCACAAAGCACAGGGGCGAGACGGTTCTCCTGAAGAACGGTGAGACCGCTTTCCATGCGTCAGCATGGTGTTAGGCAGGGGTGACTAGCTTTCTCTAAGGAATTTAAGATGCAGCGTGCTTAAATTTGGAATTCTGCACAAACAGAAAGCAAACTATCATGACTGCAAAGCCCTGGATTACATAGCTGGGACTTCCTGGGTAAATCCCTGTGCTTTCTGGGGTGCTTCCCAAGCTCTCTGTGGGCCTGTTGGCAGGACTGGGTGCTTATTTTCCAGCCAAAAGACTCCATCACTGTTGGATGCATTAAATGAATGATGACTTAATTTGTCATCTTTGCAAAAATACCTTTGCCTAAGCTTGCAATTGTTAAAAACCTGCCTATGCTAGTGGCCTGTAAAAAAATTGCATGTAGTATTTATTTGAAAGTTTTGGTGTTGGTGGCTTTAGTCTGCTTTCAGCATGAATTTATGGTTGATATTTTTAAGATAAGCATCGCTAAAATTAATATATATTTCTGTAAAAAGGAATATGCAGTATATTAGTGTTCCCTTTGAAGTCTGCAGGAATTTACCTTGGAAAAATTAAGAATTGATACACTTCAGATGTTTTCTTTCTTTTTTTTAAGCAGATGGTGCGTCTCCCCATCAGTGGAATTTCTCTTCACATTGCTCCAAACCATACCCATCGTCATCAGCAACAAGCATGTCAAATTCTGGTCTGAATTTTTCCACTGCAAGTGTGGCAGGCCAATACCAGCCAGCAGCTCTGCGCAGTCATCCAACTCAGCCTGCCGATTTATGGTCCTTCCCTTCGATTGGGACTCCCAGTCTTACCAGTTCGGTGTATCATCATGCCTTGCCTGACCTGCACGTGGTAGATGAGCCCATCTCTGACAGGAAATACGGTTCTCTTCTTGGCCTCCTGCAACAGGAACGGTGCCTAACATCCATGCAAGAATGTTCCATGAAGCAACACTCAAGTTCTGCTTGTATGACTGGACCTGCTAGGTTTCAAAATATAAGTCAAAGTTCAGCTCCTGGAGCAGGTAAGGAAATACTTGCTATCACTTTATTCTTTGATGGCGTCTTACGTAAAGAGGCAAAACAATACAGTCTGTTCCTGAGCTTCCCAAATTGGAGCTGTCTTCAGCCCAGCTTGTAGAAATAGGTTTCAAGAGATGTGTGCTGTGGTACTTGGCATCGATATAGCTTAATCAAAAAGTCTGTATCTCCCACTCCCACAGTATTTTACCTTCTGCCTTACACTAGGGAGATGTTTTAAGTGGAAACAGATGTTATTCACAGTGCTGTCAGGATCTCTACCTTGTAGGTAGCAGGTATGGTGTTTACCACATGTTCCTGTATTGTGGCCAGGTGAGTGCCCCAAGGAACCTTATCTTATTGATGTTCTGCCTACAGGTGAAACTGCAGTCCTTACCAGAAAGCCCAGAGATTTCTCTCCCCCCACAGTCTCTGTCTGTAGCTGGAAGGACTGGGGTAAAGGGCCTGGTGGGCCAGCCGTGCCTTGTCTCCCAGCTAATTGCTGCCTGCCACGAAGCACTGCTGTCCTGTGTGTCAAAGGCTGCGATTGCTTCCCAGAGCTGCTGCAATTCGTGCAGCAGCGATGTTTGCTGCTTATGTATTACAAACAATTAGTAGGAATCCCAAACCTATGTACTGCCAGCAAACAGAAAAAAGGTGGCTAGTGACTGAAGTGTTTCCTGGGAGAGCTACATCCCCATGGCATCTGGGGCTGCTGGATAAAACTGCCTCCCTTGTGAGTAACTTCTGCCTTCGAGAAGCTCTCTGGGATCAGGCTTCCTGGTGGCCTGTCAGGGGATGCCTGCGTGGCTGTTCCTAGGCGTTACCCAGATAGTCAGCTTGGCACTGGCCTTCAAGAAAAAGAGTTGTGAAATTGTTTAGGGAGTCTGCTGGAAAAATACAGCCTCTCCTGCCTGGTGTTTCTAGATAAAAGGACCCAGGCATGTGAAGAAGCGATACTGAGTCTTGGCTTCTGAAAAATAGACAGCTGGGAAATATCTACTGGTTACCCAGATCCTAATCTGCATCAGCAGGAATTTGGCAGAACATGGGCTAAAAGTACTGCTTGTATCTGCAGGCTTATCCATAGTTCCTCTTTTGAGGCTACACTGAAGCTATGTTGTTTTGAACACCCCAACAGTAGGTCTTTTGCAAATTTATTCCTGCTAGAGTGTCTGCTCCGGTCTGTGTGCATGGAAGGGGCAGTGTGTGTGTCTGCAGCTGGAATAGAAACTTCCTGCTTGTGGTATGTAGTTAGATTTAGTGGGGGCTGTTTGTATGTGTGGCGTGGGCACGCACCCCCCCGACACTTTTTGCAGCTAGTAAATGACAATTAATTACTTTAAATCTGGACTTCTAGGATTTAAGAATAAGGTTAGGTGCCCTCTTCCCCCAAGGGGGCAATGTGAGCCTGTTAAGGCTTAGGAGCCTGAGGCACCAACTCCTCCAATGGAGATGTTTCTTGAAACTTGTCTTGAGGTCAAAAAAGGGAAGTACTGCTAACACAGTGGAGGCTTTTCCCCAAAAAATTTCAGAGAGAAAATGGGTATGGAAAAACTGAAAAAGAAATTTAAAAGGTCAATATTAATTCCCCAACCATCACCAATTAAAGCCTTTTTTTTCCTGGATGTTACAGGGCCTTTCCAAATATTCAGGAAGCCTCATAGCACCACATGTATAACACTGTACATGTGCTGATCAGGCAACCCAAAAAGAACAGATAAGACACGGCTGGCCTGTGTTCACAGGGAGTTTTTGGCAAGCCTCTAGGATATGTGCATCCAGTCTGGCTGTGGGAGTCCCTGTTTCTTGGCTCTATCTTTTAAATATACTTCCCGTTCCGCTGTGTCATGTTTAAGAACAGCTGATATTTATATTTATGGAAGTGTATATTGCTGTGCCAGACAGCACAGAGCTCCCTAGCACCTGTGCTATAGGCTGGGCTGCAAAAGCACAAGGTTTCCTTAGGATTTACTGTCTACTTTTAGCTCTGTGTTGAATCTCTGCTCATCTCAGGGTTTTTTTTATTTTTGCTCAGAGAGGAAAACAGGTTCTTACCAGGGCTCAGAGAATCCCAGTGTGAGCCACGCCACTGCAGGTGAGTAATGAAACCAGCAGGTTTGGAACAAATCAGTGCTTGTGTGTGAGGGGTATGCACGCAGAATCAAAGATGCTTCTTCCTTGCATGCTTCCAGACTGTATTTCAAAAGCTTGATTCTCCCTCATTGCAGCCTGCCAGTCCTCATTGCAGCCTGCCAGTACCTGAAGGGAGATTATAAACAGGAGGGGAATCAACTTTTTAAAAGGGCAGATAATGGCAGGACAAGGGGGATGGATTAAAGCTGAAGGAGGGAAGGTTTAGATTGGATATTAGGGGGAAGTTTTTTAACAGGCTGCCCAGAGAGGGGGTGGATGCCCCATCCCTGGAAGTGTTCAAGGCCAGGTTGGATGGGGCCCTGGGCAACCTTGTGTAGCTCCAGGCCTGAGGCTGGTGGCCCTGGCTGTGGCAGGGGGGTTGGAGCTCTATGATCCTCGGGGTCCCTTCCAACCCTTGCCATTCTATGATCCTATGACACACTACCACCCATATAACTACATTAACAGGGAGGAGGGAAAATAGTCTATTAACATGGCAAACATGGCTTTCTAACTCCATCTACCTTAGGTTTTATGGTTATACCATCAGCCTACCACTTCACGATGCCCATTTTGCACTGCCTGTCCAAGTTTCAGATCCCAGAAAGATAGGACACCCCTTGCTTTGTATCTCAAGCCCCCAGCATCCTATTGGGTGTGTGCCAGCACTACTGCAGTGGTTACCCACAAACCCACCACGCTCCAAGAAATTATTCCCAAAGCATTCAGACTTCTGTAGGTCTCTTGAGACTGCATCATACCCGCCTGTTCGTTCTTTGATGTGCAATAATTTGGGGATGCTTTGGATGGCTCATTGTGGTTATTCTAGAAAGAGCCATCTTGCATCAGAAGAGACCCAAAGGTGTGACTTTGCACAACATCTGAAGAGATTGCATGGAGCATGCTGGCTGACTGTCCTGACACTGCTGTGTCTTTCAGGTATTCAGATTCACGACAGAAGACGAGATTTGTACTTTTAGCAACTGGATGTTTCTGTTTTATCCTGAAAGAGGAAGTTCTTGCTGTGAACTTTTGTTATTTGCAACTGTGAATCACGAAGACATGAACTGCAGCCAATTCTGTGCTTTTTCTCTCAGTTGGAAGGATAAATGTACTATTTGGGGAATGAAAAAAAATCTTTTTCTATTCAGTAGAAAACTTCTAATAGCTGTGGTATTAAAGCTGACAGAATGCTTGTTGTGGAGAAATATTGTCTACTTCAGGCTTTTCATGCAGGTCTCTCCAAAAGGGCTCTTAGCACTTTTTAATCTTCCTGTGTTTATTCATTTACAATCTCTTGATAAGAAGCACAATTCTTATCAGTGCAGTTAAGAACCGCAGGTATGCGGTTAGTGTAAATTCAGTGCTGAAGCTTCTTATCTTGATTTGATATCTCTGTATTATTTAAAATAGTCTTAGACCATGGGCAAGAGATGTCAGGACCAACCAGAGGTCAGCAAAGCACGGTACCACATTTGTGTTTTGGAAGTGCAGTAATTTGTAACCCTACTGGCAAGTCAGAGGAATGTTCTCCACAAACTAATACATGTGTGCCCAAAGACTCCGGTTTGGCCTCTCATAATGTATAATCATTCTCTACAAAACACTGAATTAACCTGAGATCTGGGAGGGAATCTGGGTCCTCACTGATGCAATTAAAATACCACTGAGCAAAATCTGGAAGTGGGGGGGTGGTCTTTTTTCCCAGGCCTTCTGCAGGTGTAAAATATCCTTTTTCTAAATCACCCCTGTGTGGTTGAATTCCAAATGGTTGAGCTGGAAGGGCTCTGTCACCAGAACAAGCAAAAAATATCCCTCTGCTCACAGTAGCTGCATCCCGCTGACCTCAGAACTGCTGAGCAAGGGCGGTCTCGATGCTCCTCCACGCAGCAGAAGCGGCAGCTATGAGCTGCCTTGATCTTGCACCATCAGATCCTCACGTCGCTTCACCACTCGCCCTTGGCAAATATGTTTGCTGAAGCTCCTGTGAGTAAAACCTCATGTGACTGATGTTTAAGTTGGTGCACGTAACCCCTTACTGTATGTAATTCCTAAGGATAAAAATTATTTTGGTCTATTTCTTCCTTCATTAGGTTATACATAAAGCTAATTGTGCTCCTTTTATATTAAATTAATCTGACAGCTCTACACAACTGCTTAAGGAAAAAGATGACCTTTTGAGATTCTAGAGCTTGGGATTTATGGGACAAATCCTTAGCTGCTGTAAATTATGGCTGTCTTTAAGACAGATGCTTACACTGCCACTGGTCTACTTCAGGTACAACACCTTGTATAGAAATAATTTGCGTTCAGAAACTTTAGATGCTTATGATACTGATTTTAAGAAGAAAAATTTAAAGAAATCTCAATCTGTGTCATGCAAACTTGCTCTAGCATATACGTGAGCAAGGCCAACTTGAGATGAGGTACAAGAGGAACCATCTTAATTTAAAAAAAGTAGATCAACATCTGTCTTCCTATAGATAAGCATTGAAAAAATAATTTGTTTTTAATATTTCTACAAATGTGATTTTCTTCTCTTCTAAGCTAAGGAATACCCCTCCAATTAGGGTGTTTTGTCATCCACAAACCACTTAATTCTATGCTTTTTTGAAAGGCTACACAGTTATGTAATCTGACTTCCTCTGTGGGCCAAAGCAGAGACTTCCACACTGTACTCCATACACCTGTCTTACAAGTGTGTGTTGTAATTCCAGTGAAGTTATAACTGAAAAACTATTTCTTTTTTGTCTCTCTCTGCCATACCTCCTCCAAGTGGGGGTTGGACAGCATGGGGGGAGATCCCCCGGTTTTTAAATGCCTGTCGCTTATCGTGAGGACACATGGCATCAGTGCTTCTGCCTTGGTGTGGCACCACTTGGAGCCATTGCCACAAGCTTTGGCAGCGCCCTGTCCTTGCCATCCAGCTGAGCGACAGACCCAGGGCGAGGGACCAAGTGCCTGGGCAGCCCAAGGGCTGGAGCCTTATTCTGGCACAGAGAGCGTGGTGCCAGGCTTTGGGCCTTGTGCTTGCTCTCCTCCCTGGCTGGTAGGAAGATGATCAATGACCTTGGGGCAGAGGGCTGGGGGACAGAGGCTCTACTGCTCCCATGCTTTGTCTCACACCGCCGCAGCGACATGCACCCACGTGCCTGGGTTTGTAGGCATCTTGCTCTTCTGCAATAAGCACAGTTGACCCATCAGTGCAATCTGCCTTTAATGATTGGTAGGAATAGAGGTGTGGACGTGTCACAGCCCTTCCCTACCGTAGACAGGCTTTTACATATGCCTATACGCACACATATACGTTCCTCTTCAAGACTGTTTGTCCAGCATGGAGTGTTTCTTGCTTCTCAGCCCAGCCTAGCACTGTGTTCCTGATGCTTCCACACTGCTGTCACGCTCCGATGACGGCGTCTTCATTCCCATTCAGTACGTGCGCTCTTACCCTCAGAAGGACTTGGCAGTCGGCTCGCTGCATTCAGCAGTTGCCATCTGCTACTTCCCACGGTTATTTTCAGTTCCTCCTCTGAATGCAGCAATCACGGTGGTGACAGGAGGGGAAAGGATGCAGGATGTACCCGTTTCGGAAGCTTCCAAGTCTCCGAACACTAGCGCACCTCGCCGGGGACTGCTCCAAGGACAAACGTGGGCTGGGTGTTCGGTTTTCTGGTAACTCACTGACCCTGTGGGAAACCACTCTCTGCCTTCCTTTGGGTCCCATTTCTAAAGCTCAACTGCTTTGAGCAGATGGTTCTTCTCCTCTCTCTCTTCTTCTGATGGGCAGACGAGATGCAAACCACACGCTCTGTGATTAGCACAAAGAAGAACACCACAGCGTTTGAGATGCCTGCCCTGTGAGGAGACTGAAGATTGGGGTTGTTTTTTTAATAGCCCACAGGAACTGTTGTACATTTTTTCAGTGTGCATGTCCCAGGACACAGGCATTTTCCTTCTGTGTGCCTGGTGTTTGCGGGCACCATGCTTTGCCTTCTCATGCGGGATGGCCCAGGTCCAGCTCCTCCTCCAATGGTCAGATAAACCTTTGGGGGTGGCTGGGAGCAGCGAGCTGGCTTAACGACTCCACCCCACTTTAGTCACTCATTAGCAGTGTTAAAAATAGCCTGGACTCCAGTGAGAAACAGGAGAGATTCTTTTGCTATTAAAGAAAAACCTAAAGGTTGTTTGCTTTTATTTTAAAAAAAAAGGAGGGGGGGAAGAATGTTACTGAGTAACTCAGCCCCTGTGGGTGCTGGGTGCCTCCCTTCCCACCAGCCTGGCTCTGAAAGATCCCAGGGATAGGACAGAGATGTGACTCTGTGTTTGCGTTTATGTTGTTGCTAATCTTGACTGAGCAGTGGAAAGAACCACAAATTCTCTGGCATGTGAGAAAACCCAAACCGTGCTGGCAAGCCCAAAATAACTGGAGGTGGCTGTGTGTTGCTGGGGGGCCAGGCTATCTCTGGGGTCACTGTGAGAGGGCTGGCTGGCCCCAGCCCAGGGACCACCATCTCACAGTGATATCACCCAGGAAAATGGTCATAGCTGGTGGCTCTCATCCTGGAGCTGATATCCCTTTCCCAGAAGGGAACCCAGGCTGCTGTTGCTTTCATTTTTGTTCAGATGTTGTCTGTTTTCCCATCTCTGGTGAGAAAGGGACACCTCATGTACCCACGTGACACGTAGCCGTTGGCAAACACTGACTCACTGCTGGACTTCCTGACCATCCTGCTGTATTTCAGCCTCTTCTGAGGGGGTCTGCCAAGCAGGACAGTCCTGTTCCTGGTGAGTCAGGTGCTGAGGCTGAGTGCTGGCCAGAGCGTGTCAGCACTGGTGAAGATGTAGCTGCCTGAACTGAAGGGGTGATGTGATCTGTGCCCTGTGCAGTGCTGAGGTCAGGAAGTGGGAGTGATGTTTGCAAGTGTCCAACATCCTTTTTATAATTTATTTTTATTTTTAAACATCTGAGGTGAGGTTGACCTGGGAAAGTTCTGAAAGCGTTGAAGCAGTCTGGGGAAAGAGAACAGTGAATTCACAGCATCCTTCCCCCCAGCATGGGTAGAAGGAGCGAGCTTGCAGGCTGATAGAGAGGCTTTCACCTTCGCTTGTGAATGCAACAGCAGCCAAACCTCTCCAAGCCCTTTCTATCCCTTTCTGAAGGGTTGTTTCTGCTTCCTCCGTTCCCAAGCAGCCTGGAGCACCTTGCAGGCTGGCAAGGAGCTGGGCAGGGTGGTGCTGCCGCCTGCAGCCACCCCAGCTGAAACTACAAGAAGGGGGTACCGGGGCCAAACCTGCGCCCCCCTCCATTTCAGAGCATAGTGCCAGCCTTTTCCAAAGCTGGTGTCAGTAAAGATTCCCTTTATTTGGGTTTAGGTGGTTTTTTTTGATGTGCTTGAGTTTTTTCCCCTTTTGGGCAGACTTATGACTAACTCACCACCCAGCCTTGGTACACATGAAGGCAAACCCAAAATAACTGGAGGAGGGCATTTCCTGGGAAGGGTAAAAGTGTTGTTGTGTTGCAATCTATGGACCAGCCCTGTTTTCCTCTACTGTCTGGTTTAAACCACTGCACCTTTTGGGCTCAGGGCTCTATTCCACTTTGCTGCTCCACCGAGAGCTTGGCACTCCTGTACACCTTATCATATATATCATTGCACATATTATCATATATATCATTACACTGGGGGATTTCAGCAGAGAACGGGTGTGAACTGGTGGTTTGGTGCCTTGGTTGCTGGGAGGAGGATGCTCCTCGTTTTGGTATCACACTTCATCTCGGAGGGCTGCATGTTACTGCAGTGCCAGCACTTCTGTGCAAGCAAATTTAGCTGTGGTCTTCTCATCCACATCACAGTTTCTCTGCTGAGGGGGTGCAGAGGCAGCTGTGGGCTGAGAAGTCAGTGGCGGGGCTGTGCTGGGGGTTCGCAGGGCTCTCTGGGCCACCTCAGAGGATACTTTTGTGTGGCTGGAGCCACAAGAGAGCTGGGTGACCCAAACTGGCTGCAAGCCAGTTCACATGTGGTGTTACCCAAAACAGGGTCCAGCAAGAAGCTACCATGAACCCCACCCTGATCACAGGAGCACTCATGCTGCTGGCTTGCACTGTCCCTGCAGCCTGGCTTCTCAGTGGGGGTTAAGCTGGGAGCAGCGCTTCCCCTGAGCAATGCAAGCTCTGCAAAGCACCCCAGAAACCTGGCTGCTTCCCTGACCTCCATCCTTGGCTCTGTACCCCTATCTCCCCCTACGTCACCCCAACCTGGGCTTTGCAGCTCTGGGTTTGAGTCCGACCGGAGCAGTTTGTGTTTTCCTCATCTCTCTCCAGCTGGCAAATAACAAGGTACAGCACAGGGGGGTGTAAGTAACAGCATTTCATCTCCTGCTTGCTACCTTTCCACTTCAGATAGGGAGAACGTGATAGCTCTCCTTTGCCTGGCACAATCAAAATAAGAAGTTTCTCTATGCTCAGTGTTAGAATCTCTCAGGTAGCTCCAGGCCTGGGTCGTTACCACAGAGAAGCGTCGCTTTAGGTAAGTCCCTCTGCAAAACAAAACCAAACTGAGCGGAGGGAAAGAAACCGAATGTACTGAACCCTCAAGGGGCATCTCTGGTACCTGAGCAGAGCTGAAAATAACCTGGCACTGCTGCATGCTGTGTCCTCACGGTTGTGAGTGACTCCATCCATGCATGGACTTCATCTCTTTCCCTGTTTGTAGGCTGAGAGATGACCGAAGTCTTGCAGATACTACTGCATGATGTGCTCGAGGGACCACGCCTTGTTTTGGCCCTGCAGATCAGCCCTTTATTGGTCTTTAAAGATTAGTTCCCATGAAAGCCTTGAAAGTCTGTTTGTCTCACAGTTAGATGGACCCCATCCAACTACTTTGGGAGCAGGCTGCCCAGAGAGGTGGTGGAGTCACCATCCCTGGAGGTGTTCAAAAACCGTGTAGATGTGGCACTCCAGCACATGGTTTAGTTGACATGATAGTGTTGGACTGATGATTGCAATTGATGATCTTAGAAGTCTTTTCTAACCTTAAAGATTCTATCTACTGGGTCCACAAAGCACTCCTTTTGTCTGTCTGGGTCTGGTTGTGATGCCAGAAAGCAGGACCTCTGGATTTGTGGAGGCTGTAGAGCAGTATGGACTAATGCAGAAAAGCCAGGCAGAGAGAAACAATATTCCTCCTTTTGGATTACCCACAGGCCAAGTCCCAAGTGGATAAATGATATTTAACAAAAGCCACCATGTGCAGCTCACCGTCGTGAGGAACGTTGTGTGCAGTCTGGGTGCTGTACTCAAATCGCTCTGGAGGAAAACACACGGGCTAATTAAAAATTATGGGCAATTAGGAAAGTCCTCCAGCTGGATTTTTTGATGCATAAAAGAGTAGAGTTTTTTTTAAGGTAGAATAAGTAGATTTTAAAGGAAAACCTCCTGGCTTTAGTTGAGACATTTAGTGTAGACATTTGAGACCTGTGATACTATCGCGGTTCCACCTACCACACATTGTTTGTTGGCGCTGGGTTTGTGCCATGTTTTAAGAAAAGATTAGCATCAAAATGCTCTTTTTCCCCTGCTAAAGGCTGCCCTGCTGTAGGTGTGTGCAGAGGAGACAGGAGCTGCTCCCCTTGTGAACGGCTCTGCTCCATCCACGGTGTCCAGGGCTGTGCCGCGCTGTGGGTATGCAGCGCCCAAGTGCTCAAAGGTGAGTGACTTACTCTGCATAAGAGGGCTGGGGCAGGGGGGCTGTTTCCACTCTGCTCCATGTAGGATCTAAGCACCCTCTCGTTGACCTCTGCGTTTGCCTACAGGAGGGTGAAACGATTGCCCAACACCTGCCCTGGGCAAATGGGACTGTTTTTCTGGGCTTCTCAAAATCTGGAGGATGAGGATCATGTTGCACTGTTTGTCCCATTTCTTACCTAAAACAGTATCATGGAGGATTCAGTTTATTGGGTGGATTTAAGGGGTAAAATCCACGTGCACCACCTGTAAGTTGGCTTATTGAGCAGAGCTGGTGACTGATGACTGCCCACACCTGGGCAGGGCTGGAGGATGAGCTGGGTCTGACCAGGAAGCTTCTAGGTCTGTTGTTCAAACCGCACTGTGACAGACTGCTTGTCTTGCAGGAACACCCACGGTACAGTGTGAGGATGGTGAAGATCATAAAGCCACACTGGAGCTCACAGCCACGGGCCAGAAGCAAGTCAAGGGCTGCACCATACACTGCCATTCCAAAAAGGCATCCCCAGGCAGCATCCTCCCAGCACAGGCACAAGTGGTGACCCCCCTCTCTGAATAGAAACCTGTTGTCTGCCCACAGCCAGTGTACTGGCATCCCCAAAACTAGGTGGGTCTTGGTTATTTTGGGGGGTTTATTTTTTTCTTGCTTATGCAGGAAAGTAGCTTGGGAATGCTGGTAAGGAGGAACAGTTGTGGAAACAGCTCTGGCATCATCCTGTGGGGTGCTGTGCCGCTCGGGGTGCTGTGCTGCCCAGCCTGCAGGAGGCTATGCTTGCTCTTGGCAGGTTTCCCACATGGACATGCTGCTGGGCACAAAACAACCATGTAACAGTGAGTAAGGAGAACGGCTGCCCATCTCCATGCAGAAATGCTTGGGAAGGGAGGGGTCTCAGGGAGATCAGAGCCTTCTCTACTGCTCCTCCTTGTCTGGGAAAGATGTTTTCTGTGACTTTGCAAACTGGGTAGTGTGGGAGCCTAAATCCAGCTTGCACGTCCACCCCCTTCATCTCTCACAGGCACAGCAGCCGCACGCACAGAATCACAGAACGTCAGGAGTTGGAAGGGGCCCCAAAAGATCATCTAGTCCAACCCCCCTGCCAGAGCAGGATCACCCAGACTAAATCACACAGGAACACATCCAGGCAGGTCTGAATGTCTCCAGAGGAGGAGACTCCACCACCTCTCTGGGCAGCCTGTCCCAGGGCTCCATCACCCTCACAGGGAAAAAGTTCCTCCTTATATTCACATGGAACTTCCCCTGCTCCAGCTTGCACCCGTTGCCCCTTGTCCTATCACTGCCATCACTGAGAAGAGCCTGGCTATAAGTTTGCTTTGATGCAGACTGAAAACCCAAGGATCTTTGGCACAGTTATGACTTCTATGCACAGGCAGACAGATGCAAACTTCCCCACATGCAGTGGTGCAGCAGGAGTTGAAGCTGTGGCAGCCCTGCCTGCGCCTCTGACTTCATGTCAGTCAGAGCAGGAATGTTGCACAGCTCTGCAAGCACAAGCAAAGGAAATAACTTAGTGCACCAAGTCAGCCAGGCTCAGTTTGAGCCGTCCTAGGATTGTGTGTGAGTCTCTTTTAGCAGTCTTGAAAGGAGGGAGAGAAATCTGTAAATCAATACATATGTAAACGAGCATCTGCCATAGAACCAGTTTAACTTCTTTGTATTAAACATGTATTTCTGTTGACACGTTATTTGTAACATTCTTCATATATAAGGGTGTTATTAAATAGGATTTTGGCTTGATTTAAGCAATTAAATGGGTCAATTCTAGGCATTTGATGGATTTTTTACAGCTTTGTGTCGACTCTTGATGTGTGTTCTCAAGGCTGCCTCTGAGCTGACAGCTACTGTTGGGATTTATGATTATTCAGAAATAGGTGTGGGAAAGTCTGATGAACTGTCACTGTTTGGGTTTTCACTGACCAAATGTGGTTGGATGTGAAACTAAGGGGCCTTCTCACAAGGCTGGGCTTGGATTTGGTTTGTTTCTGTACTTGCCTACGAACCCTTCTGAAACCTCAGCCAAAGCAATGGCTTCAGTGACTTCTCTCTTTAATTCTTTGGTGCCTCCAAACTCAAGCAGTTCCATTTCAGTCCTCTGGTGCATAGTAAAAATACTGAGAGCCTGAAGCCTTCACGGTGTGAGAGAAGATCCTGTTATTTTTCTGGTAGGGAATGAGTCTGGTCTTGCACTTCCTGAATGCTCAGTGCTGCTGTTTACTCCCTGGATAAATGTGATTCATTATCCTTTGTTTCTTTCCAGGCCCCAGTTCAGAGCTTTGACCTCCCTAAATCTCTCCTAAAAAGAGAGATTTTTATCAATAAATAAATAAATATATATTATATAGCTGGTCTCTTTGGAAAAAAACAAATCCTAAAACATATTGGACGCTCCATGGTGTGCAAGGCTTGGTGGTGGAGCTTGACTGCAGCTGGCATCTGGATACCAGGGTCAGAGGATGAGCATCTCTTCTTCCTGAGCTGTATCCTTCATGTTTCTTCCTAAACTGGGAAATCCAGCTGTGTTGATATTGCTCAGTGGGGAAGGACGCTTGGTCTGGCGTTGTTAGATGTGCTACTTTTGGCTGCAGCAGGTTGTCATCACGTGTGTGTAGTCCTCCATGGCTCTGGATTGTGTGTGTGCTGCACGTGGCTTTTCCCTTTGATGGGGTATTTCTTTTCTCTCTTGCCTGGTGTTGCTCTGGCTGCTTTCACATATTGTAAACCCATGGAGCTGATGAGGATATGCAGTGTGTTTGTACCTATGCAGTTGAGTTTGTTGCTTGTTTGTGAGTAGATTCATCATACTGCCAGTGGCTGTGATAGATCATGGTGCAGCTCTGGGGTGACAAATGCCATGTTGTGATACTACTACTGTGATTTCAGGAGGCTCCATTGGGACAGGGTTTATCTGCTGTGTGGATGCCCAGAATGTGAAGATGTTCAGTGATCCTGAAGACTTTAACAGAGACTGCTGAAGTCTTTAAATGTTACATTTGCTGTGTAAGACACAGGAATAAGAAATTAACTGAGGCAAGGAATGCAAATGCTACCTGTTTGCCTGATGATGAAATGAGGATATTTGGAAAAGCCACCTGCAGTGCCCACTGGAAGAGAATCACAGAATCACAGAATGGTAGGGGTTGGAAGGGGCCTCCAGAGATCGAGTGCAACCCCCCTGCCAAAGCAGGTTCCCTAGGACAGGTTGCACAGGTCGGCATCCAGATGGGTCTTGAATATCTCCAGAGAAGGAGACTCCACAACCCCCTGGGCAGCCTGTCCCAGTGCTTCTGCTGCTTCCTGGGGAGCCACACTGTGTCCCAGAGCTGCTGTCAAACGGTGCAGTGTGGGAAGCAGACTTCCCACCAGGCACAGCTTTACAAGTGCCATTGTGCTGCGTTCCATCAGTAAAACTTGAGAATTCCCACTGCTAGGGAAAGAAAAACTGTAGAGCAGCTTGGCAAGGATCAGACAGATGGGTGAAACAAGGGAAGATGACTGTTTCTGTCACAGCATGTAACCAAACTGTGCTGGTCCCGGTTTGGGAAGCCATGGGGCGGACAGCAGTACCCAGCTATCTCTTAAATGCAGCTCTCTGAATACAACCTCTGGTGTAGGAATCACAGAGCTGTAGGGGTTGGAAGGGACCTCCAGAGATCATCTAGTCCGATGGGTACAAGGTGAGTCCTTAATTTCCTTGGTCATTAGCTACTCTTGGAGGTGGGCACTGGATCTTTTGGTTTTAACATAGGATGGCTTTTATGCCTGGTGTCTCTGGAGCTCCAGCTTGGCTGGTCTGACATCTTAATCCAACCCCCAACCCAGGTAATGGCAGGTGCTGAGCATCGTGCAACCCCATCCCACATCCTCTAACTCTGCGTGTGAGAGCGGGTCTCATTCTTAGAGACCCGAATCGTGCACTTCTACCCTCCAGGACAAGCTCTGTGGTTTTTCTAGCAATAGCAGACCCAGAGGTCACTCCTACCACTCAGCTCTTGAGGCTGTTTTCAGTGGCAGTCAGTGCTCAGAAAAATCAACCCAGTAAACATTAGAGGATTGTGTAATTGCCTGGTTTTGTGGTTCGTTGCAGTTGTGCATGGGTGGGCACTGTGTGTGAACCTACTTTCAGTTCTAGTGATGTTCTTTCTTTGCAAAACTAAAAAATGCCACCAATTTAGGTCCCCTTTTCAAAGATACTGACGGCCGCCCCATGGACTGCACACTGTTGTTATTTTATGCACCATGGGAGGGAATCGGTGAGGGGGGGGGAATTCACCTTCCTGCCCAAATCCAAGCTGTCACTTAGAAGCCATCTCTGCCTGGTGTGGCACTGCCACACCCCCTCATGATCCAGGGGGGCTGGTTAACAGAGACCCAGAGGGAGATAAGGACACTCACCTCTTACTGTCACAGGCAAAACAGATTTGACCTGGGGGGAAAAGGATCTGCCACTCCTTCAGCCCCACCTCAAGATACCATCCATCCAGAAATAATACTGCTCTGAAGGTTGGAGCTGGCATGGTGACAGTGTTTATTGGTTTGTGTCTATATTCTCTGTATGTATTTGGCTGTTTCCACCTCTGGATCTTCACTTTTCCAGCAAGAGAGACGTTTCATTTCACCAATGATGACATTGAGACCAGTTGACTTATCTAAGGTATTGTAAGCAACCAGACACAGGGATCAAGAGAAAGTCAGTGTTCTACATGCCTGATCTTATGGATATGTGGTGAAGGCCCACAGGATCCACAACCTGCCTGTCCCCTGGCCCATGGTGGGCTGTGGGGAGGCTGGTGCTGAGGGACCTGGCTGGGATGTGCTCTGGGTTTGCCTGCTTCTCTCTCAAACCACCGTTTCCAGTACAGTTCCCCCAATTTACTGTCACGGGGATGACAACACTCAATACTTACGTGGGTAGATTTTCTTGTGGCTCAGCAAAACTCTGATAGTTTCTTGATGGCTGCACGTTCTTCCCCTCCCTGAATGCTGGGGGGAAACACTCCTGTTTTCTATCCTCATGGTTAGAGCCAAGGTGCATTTTCCTTGAACGGGGTGTTTGGGGTTTTTCTATCACTGAGGTTAGCAGCAAGTGGCCATTTTGGGGTGTCAGCCCCTCAGACCACATCACATCTGTGTGGTTGTTCCCTCCAGGGGTTCTTTAGGCCAGAGATTTTCCACTTTTAAAATAAAGGGGGTTTGGGGTTGGTTTTTTTGCTAGAAGGGAATTAGAACCCCTGGAGTTTGGTACCTCATTCAGGCGAGTGAGAAGTGCATCCCCTCACCTGGGCTTAGGAGGAGCTGCACTGGAAAGAAAAAGATGTATCCCCAACAGCACCTGTGTGCTTCCAGCTCAGCTTTCACCAGCAGCACAGGGAGGTTTGAGGGGTGGTGGGGATGTACTGCATGGGATCTGGCTGAGCCTTGCCATCAGCAGGGAAGCTCACACCCCATTTCTCATCTTTGAGAAAGCAAAACATCTTCAAGACCTTCATGTTGATTCTTCTGGCAGCTCACCAGTGCAGCGCTGCTGTGGGAAGTCTCTGTCCTCCATCTGGTGCATCCTCAGAGCACTGCAGGGAGCAGCAGGCCCTGGCCTCCAAGGTGTGAGCTTCAGGTTTGTCATCGTGCCTCCACCATTTATCCACCAGAAACACCACCATCCCACCATAAGCTGCTGGGACCACTGGTGCTGGAGTTTGGGGCTGAGGCTGTGGTGCTCACAGCAGCGTGGTGTGCTGGGCACTGAGAGACCCTGCCATGCAAGGTGCATGCCAGGAGTCTGTTGCAGAGGAAAGCAAAGGAGAAAATGAATTCCTGGTGTGCTCCAACACTCCCTCTTATTACACAGAGCTTAGTAAGGCTTGAGCTGGGGCTGGAGGTGTGGGTGATATCCTTGTCCCTATGGCTGGGTGCCTTTCCCAGTCTCTGCAACTGAAGCTCCTCCACTTTGCAGTGCTGGGATGAAGGGGCTGCTGCAGTGGCCAGGCTTTAGTCTGGGAGGAACCTTCCCATGCTGGCAGGGTGGTGTCCATGGCTCCAGGGCTGTTGTTCTGTTTCCACGTCTGCATGTGGTGTTTCCTTTTCATTTTACTTAGCAAGGCAGTGCTGAGCTCATCCTGCCGCTCAGGTTCCTGCATGCTGGTGGTAGCTCCTACAAAAAGTGGGATGGGGGAGGCTGTGCACCCCTGACCATGGGTTGTTTATGCCACTGTGGTCATCGTCAGCAGAGCAGGACCAGAGCTCAGCCCAGAGCTGGGCTTTGCACTGCCTCTGGCCATGGTGTTGGTGCTGTCCCTCGCTCTTTTCCCCATCATACTGAGCACACCCAGAGCCAGATCTGGGCTCCTCCCCAGCCCTGCTCCCATGGGCAGTAGGGGAAGTGGACGTAGTTGGACGTTGAGGAGACACACAGCAGCCACAGGGCACTGCTTTCTCAGCTGTGCAAAGGAAAACCTGCTGCTGGGGGTCTGTTCAGACAGGGAAATTCCCAAAGCATCATCAGTACTTTGTGAGTGTTGAACGTGCTCTCCCCTTGGCTGCGGAGCTCCTCTGGCATCGCCCATAGCATGGCACCTCATCCCAGCAGAGAGGACCTTGGTTTTCAGCAACATCTTCCCAGGTGATGTACGCCAGGGATGGAGGGATGAACAGGGTGGGGCGGGGAGCCACAGGAGTCAGTAGATGGCAGAGTTGGTTTAGCATCTGCTCTCTGCCATGCCTCCTGCAAGCTCACAGGGATTTTACTATGGATTTGTTAGCAAGGTGATGCCCTAAAGCTTGGACCATGGCAGCCTGGCCTAGGAGCAAGCCGTGGCTGCTGAAACCAGCTAGTTGGGGGCGAGCATTTGTGCTATGGTGCTGCAGTGGCAGCAGGGCTGGCTCCGTGCAGGGAGAGGGCTCCTCGCGACGCCTACGTCCCTGGCTCAGAGCATCACGGCTCACGGCGCCGAGACGAAAGGGCTGTGGGTTACCATTGCAGGATCTGTTGCATGCTATTGAAGGTGACACCGTTCTGCCTTTGCATCGCTTTGCAGGAGATTCAAGATTGGGTTTGCTGCCTCTGACTGCGTGTGCCTCGTCTTGGTTGGGCTCTCAGACCAAGTTTTACTAGAGAGCATGGCTACGTGTGGATTTCCATCCCAGCACAGATCCCTCCTGCCCCCAGGTGCTGCCCTCTCCATGGAGGGGGGTGTGTAGTCCCAGGGAGGGGCTAAGAATCTTCTCCCCAGGTCAAATCAGTGCTCCCTGCCCATCCCTCACACCTTTGGCTGCTCACCATTGCTGGCTGATCTCCTGCCTTTGCCAGCAGCATCCCTGTCTCCTGCTCATCTTGGGGCTGTGCATGGCCCCAGGGGGATCCCTATGATCCTGAGGGATGAGTACAGCCTCCCAGGGCATTCAAAGGTTGGTGTCGGTAAGGTTTGGGACAGGATGAGTTAATGGGCATTAGTATTGCCTTGGCAGGGGGCTTGTTGTTTAATGCAGAGGAGAAAGGCAGAAGATAAACTTAAAGGCTGCCAAATCAACCCTGGGAGATTGCCTATCACTTGATAATGTCCAATCAGGAGTCACACAGTCCCAGTGGGATAACCTGGGGGTCAGCCAGTGTTGGGGTCTCACTGCAAACCTCCAGCTATGGAGGAAAAGGCTGTGCAGGATGGCAGCTGCTTCGGGTCACATCTCACTCACCTCCCACGGCAGAATCCATCCAAAACCCTTGAGATCCCATCCATACCCATGCTGCACATGACACAACCATCTGGACTATGGCCAAGAGCTGTGAAACCCTCCCTAGGGCACAGTGCAAACCCTGACCTACGGGCAGGTCCCACTTGCATGGCCAGGGACCCTCACAGGGTGACAGGACCGGGGGCTGGGTGGCTCTGCCACTGCAATACTGGGTTTGGCCCCATGGAACCCATCAAGTGCTTGGAGCTGGTCGCAGCAACAGCCGCTGGGGGGCTCAGCCCCACCGGGTGAGGAGGATGATCAGCATCCCCCCCCCAGCCCTTTCTCCCCTCCAGGCTCTTGTTTTGTTTGCGAATCCCACAAAGACCTGGATGCCTTTCGGTCCCGTCCCAATGGGGCGAGTGGGGGAGGAAGAGGCGACGCACAGGCGATGCTGGGACCCTCCCCACCCACCCCATTGCACCGCACCGTGGGAGGCAGCCGCTGGCGTCGGCAGCCCCGCAGCCTCCCGCGGGTTTTGCTTTCCCCCCGCTCCTGCCCTCTCCGTTCCGAACATGAAAGGGCAGAGCCTCGCCGGGGCGGTTCACTGCGGCTTTGATGGTCGTGGGCCCCCGCGCCCTGTGCTGAGGAGAGCTGCTTTCAGCACTTGCTCAGGTGCTGGGGGAGGTGGGGGGAATGCATGGGATGCTCCTGCTCCCTTCCGCTGTGACTCAGGGAGCAGGGGCTTGTTTGGCAGTGTAAGAGCCACAGGGCTCCCCGTGCCAGGCTCTATTTTTAGGAAGCCAGGAGAAGTAGCTGCCAGCTTCTTGCCAGAAGTTTCTAGTGCAATTTGTGGTTTCTCAGCTTTGGTAAGGCTCGGCATCAGCAGTTTAGAGGCTGGGTGCTCTCCGCGGCTCAGCACAGTGAGGTTGACGTTGCCACTCAGATACACAGTCCAGATGTGCCACAATAGCCACATGCTGTTCGGTGTCCTCCATCCTCTGTGGGGTCGCTGGGGCTTGTTTCTCTGCCTTCTCTGCTCCTCACCCACCTCAGTCCTCTTGGGAAGGGCTGGATCGGAGTGCGTCTGTGGGTAGTACAGCAGGGGAGGGAGATGAGATGGGATGGAGGGAAGGGGACACAAGGAACGATGACCCTCCAATGAGGGTGGCTTAGAGGAGAGTGCATCCTAGTGCCATCCTCCACAGCTCTTTCCTGTTGCTCTTTGATGGTCTGGAGGGTGGTAGAGAAGGGGCAGATGTCCCCTCGCATTGCTGGGAAACATGCAATAGAGATCGTTCTCTACACCCTGCTCTGATAGACCTGGGACAGCTCACACATCTGGTGGAGCTTGGAACTTCTGCTGACCTCTACGTAGGGCTGAGGGCCACAGCAAGTGATGGGACAGCAGCCTGCCATTACCATCACAGTACAACTACCATCATCTTCTCTGTTTTTTCAAGAGACAGACGTAACCACCACATGTATTGACACCACCTATCCCTGAGGCTGCTGCTTGCTGTCCTGGACTCCAAGATCTTTCTTTCACTCATACCAATGAATGGAAAATGCAACACAATCTTTCCTTTTCCGGATGCTGGTGATGTTTTCTGTTGTGTTTTGGCCGTGTCTGGTCCCTCTTCCTCTCTGACGATGGGTTTGTCCCAGAGATGAGCGAGCTCAGAAGATGCAGGAGAAGGAAAAAAATCTAGAGAAATGCCAAAGCAAATGGTGGAAAAGCTCAAATTTCCCTTCTGCTCATGGCCCCGTGCTGAAGGGACTTAAATTAAGCTGCTCTCTCTCCCACGGCATTGCAGGCAAACTCCTTTTGTGACTCAGAATCAAATCTTCTATTTGAATGTATTGTTCTTAGTACAGCTTCTGTTAATTGTAAAGAGCAGGTGGGGGGAGCGGCCCATTGTAAAGAGCTAGTCATGAAACCGCAGCGGGCACCCCCAAAAAAACCTTAAACCTCATCAGCTTTCACCTTGCTGCCTTCAGAAAGGCTCCTAACCTTTGACAATCACAGAGGCAGGCAACCGGATATTTTCTCAGTAAACAAACCTCTGAGCGCCGAGTACAAGTGGAGACAATTTGCTGATCAGTGGAAACACCCACAACTAGGTCAATAGGAATGCAAGAGATGGATCACATTTTCCCATCGTCTCACCCAGGCGTTACCTGGCAGGAGGAACCGTGCCAGTTTGGGTTCACGAGTGTGCGGGTATGGTGACATTCGGAAGGTTTATGGAGGGTGACAGAAAACCCTGTTGGTTTCTTGAGTGATGGGCTCGTCTTGCCGTGAAGGTGTGACATCACCTTCCCTGGGGTTATCCCATGCAGGCAGGCTTCTTCCGCTGGTGTTGGGTCCTCTCTTCAGTGCCCATCAACTCTCTGGACCACTCCCCTCCTTCCCCAAGGCTGTGTCCCCACTCTGCTGTGCTCCCACAGCAACCAAGCAGTCAAGGATGGGCAACCATGATGGTCCTGAAATGGGAAAATGTCAGTTTTGAGGATTTCAAGTCTTTTCCCCCATCCCTAACATCCATGTGAAGCAGTGAGGTGGCAACAGACTATGTCCTCATGTGCCAACACTACCACACACCCCATGGCAGCTCTGTCCTCTTGGGCTGCTTGGCTCCGAACAGCAACAGTGATGGGACAGTCACTCAGCTGGCATCTCTTGGTAGATCTGGCACTACTGGCATTGATTCCTGACTCAGGATGGAGAAGCTGCAGGACCTGGTGGTGTGGGGTGGAGGAGCAGCTCCCAAGGGCTTGCTCCCTACCAGCTAGGGCAGTGAGGGGCTGGATTGCTGACGTGGAGCAATGGTTTCCTGAAGAGGAGCTGCCAGCCTGCGCTCAGTGCTGACAAATGTCTGCCAGGATCCCCACTGTCACATTTTCCACCCAGCTTCTCCCATTAACGTGCCAGTGACTAGTGACTCTCAGTTTCCTGGTTTGCCACACAAGCCGGCCAGCCATCCGGTGATGTTTTGTGCTGGGTACCCCAAACCAGAGCCTTTCCCCATCCTCCTCACCAAACCTGGCAGCTCTCCCAGGCTGCCACCAGCTCCAGCCTCCCCAGCAAGGTACATGCAACGGGGCCAGTGATGAGCTTGTTTTTCCAGCGTTACCAAGGATTCTTCTCATTTCAGCACAAACTGTGACGGGTGCCTATCCAGAAAGGGCTTTGAACAGGTTTTGCTTGCCAAGGACAGCCAGAGCTCAGGAATAGCTGTGCAAAACCTTGCTTGCTGCTCTCTGCAATGCTCACTGCTGTGGTTTCACACTTTAGGGCTGCCTCTCAGTCCTGACACTCAGGATTCGGGGAAAGTATGAAGTGGTGACTTCTCATGTCGTTTTGTTTCTCGTGTAGACTTCCCCTAGGTATGAGTGTTAAATTTAGAGGAAACTCTGAAGAACCCTGGAAAATGATGGTACAGGTGGGGACTGGGTGCTCCTTCCCAGCATGGCCACGTCCCCCAGCTGTGTGGTGTGTCCTTGGGGATGTCCACCACGAAATGGCTTTTCACCTGTGGCAGGGGCAGTGTGTAGCAGGTTGGTGTTGGACCAGAGGAGGAGGCCAGGGCTGGCTGTTCCAAAAACAATGCCTATTTTGAGATAAAAAGGAATAACAATGGTGGCTTGGCAGTGCCTCCAGGCTGTGTATGGGCTTGGTCCTGCAACACAGCAGGGATTCACAGCAGATCCCAAGGAGATCAGGTCCAAAGCCCAGCAATGCTGAGGAGACTCCTTTTTGCATCCCCAGCACTGTTTGGGTCACCTCACTGCTGCCAAGAGGATGTCTCTCTGGGGAAGCCCTGGACAGCAAGGCAACCCTTGGATGGTGAGGGTGCATGGGCAGCCCTCAGGGCACGGACACCCAGGGGCAGAGACCCCAGGGCCACTCTTTGCTCTAGAAAGCAAAACCAACACTGAGGGGAGGGGGGTGACCCTGGAGCTGGCAGCCCCATCCCAAACCTCCCTTTGTTGCCAAAGGAGTGATAGTCCTGGCATGGGGAAGAGTTACATGACTCCAAAGCACAAGCTGGGGCCTCAGTCCTGGACTGTCCTCTGCCCGGCCTCTGCCCACGAAGACCCTGGTGCCACCCCACACTTATGATTTGGCTGCTATAATTAGGCACGTGGTGACATGCCAAGGTCAAGCTCTGACTTGGTTGCAGAGATGTTTATGCTTTGTTACCAGCTTTTGCATTTGCAGCTCACAGCACCCTAACCACACAGGACAGGATGCAAGAGAGTGGGTAGATAACGAGCGAATACTGGACCCCATCCGGCAGTGCTCTGAGCAGCCCTGACAGTGCACTCTGTACACTCCTGGGGCTGCTGGTGAGCAGCACCCTGCTCAGCACCCACCACATCTAGCAGGTTCTGACTCTTTATTTGCTGCATGCACATCTGATAAGAGTGTTGCCTTTAGCATGCTACTTTCAAAACATGTTGGCATAACTGCCTTCAAACCAGTGCCCCAGCTCTACTCACAGTGTAACCTCATAGCCCTCCTCCTCTGCACCCCAACACAGACCCAGATTTATCCTCTTTACATGGAGGAAAGGAGGCCTGTCCCCTGTTGCAAGCAGCAAGGACCCCTCTGCATTTACCCTAAATTACTTATCAGTGGTGCATGGCTGCACCAGGTGCCTCAAGAGTTTTGGGGTAGGACCTTGCCTCCCTGCTCCTGGCTCGAGAGGTGCAGGGGCATAGAGGGGATCCAGGTTGCCCAGAGCTGCATGGTGGTGATGCTGGAAGGTCAGCAGGAGTGCCCAGCATCCCCAACAGCCCTTTCCATATAGATACTGGTAATATGGGTAAGTGGGGAAGGAGTCTGAGACTGTATGTGCCCTTGGGAACAGGCTGGGCACCTCACTGGGGTACTAAGCAAGCTGCTTAAAACTTGTCTCTCCAAAGTGATGACCAAGCATCAAGACCTAAAGTCCCACATCAAGGAACATGAAAGCTATGCCTACACTAGGGTTCCAGTTGCTACAGTTCTTTCTCCAGGATCATCCCACCTACCCAAGTACAGACTTCAGCCATGGGAATCACAAGGGAAGGCCAGAAACCAGCACAACCCACCTGTCTCAGCCAAGCATCTTAACAGCAAAATCCTCCTTCTCATAAAGGAAACAAAAGGGAACCAACTGACTTTCCAAGTGCTTCACAGTAAGGGTGCCAGAGCCCTGGGACAGGCTGCCCAGGGAGGTGGTGGAGTCTCCTTCTGTGGAGATATTCAAGACCCATCTGGATGCCTATCTGTGCAGTATGAGCTGGGGAGCTGCTTTGGCAGGGGGGTTGGACCCCATGATCTCTTGAGGTCCCTTCCAACCCCTACAATTCTGTGATTCTGTGATTCCTAGACCCTGGCAGCCCACTGTGGTGCTCAGCAGCTCTGCCCATGTATTCATGCTCTTCATTTCTTTGAAGACAACTTGAATAAAGCTTTCATCCACAGCAGGGAAAAAAACCAACGTGGGGTAGGCTGGAGTGTTTCGAGGGCAAATATGAATGTATGGAATCAGAACCTTTCTCTGCTTGTGGTAGAACAGTAGGAAAAAGCATGGAAGTAGAACAGAGAAGAAAGCCTAAGCAACCTTTTTTTTGTTGTGGGAGACAGTAGTGAACAAACGTACCCACTACGAAGTGTTTTTTCCAGGAAGTGTAGGTTGGCTGCAAACCTGTATCCCTTGAGCAGCAGGTGCTCACACAACAGTTCTCATGCTACTTGCAAGCAGCTCATTTGGAGGAACCCCAGCGACGTACACGGACGATGAACGAACCCTACAGCCCTGCAACACCCCGACCCATCAGCACCACCTCACCCAGCACCATGAAAATGTTCATGGGCTTCTTCACTGTATTTATTGTAGCACAGACGATTGGGACCGTACTCTTCTGCTTGTATCTTCACATGAAGATGGATAAGGTAAGTGGAGAAATAAGGTTATCTCTGGTGGACTGCTACTGGGATTTGCCTTCGGCCGTGGTGAGATGTGCTCACTGAAAGGAGGAACCTGGTAGAAGGTGGTGATGGATGCAGGAGTAGCATTTATTATACCCATATTCTCTTTTTTTTTTTGCTTTAATTTGCCTCTAAGATGTACACTGAGGAAGAGATCTGTTCCTTTCACTAACAAAACAAGAAGGGACCAATCAAGAAGACCCATCAATAGCAAACCTGACAGCCAGCAGTGAGGATAGTGTGCCTTTAACACACAAGTGGTTGTTTTAGGCTTGGTGGTGGTTTTTATGGTGCTGTAGCACCTGGCAATGCTGTGATACTAATTACAAGGATGGGGGCTCCCAGAGGTTAATTCTTTTTTACTGTTTGCAAGGATGAGCTTCACCAACATCTCACTCCAGATGCTGTCTTTCTGTTCAGGGAAGAAAAGAGCCAATCCTAATACATTTATTTTTTTTTGGAGGAGACATGGTATTACTGATCCTGTCCCATTCTTGGGGCAATATTTACCAACAAATTACAAGCTGGTTTGGGGTTGCCATGACTAGAGCCACCCTGCATGGTGCTTAAAATCACCCACCTAAGGTTTCTTTCCTCCAAACCTGAAAAGACAACCAGCTAGAGAAATCTGTTTAAAAGCCAGAATGAGTTGTTCTTACCAGATAAAATGATAAGATCATTGCTGATCATTTTTTTAATGTGTTTTCTCAGCTTAAATTAAAATTTAAGTGGGTGACTTCTGATCTTCAAGGGCAGAGAGCAGTGCTGAGTTAGGGGGGGCTTAAAAGTCAGGGGGGTGGAAAGGGACTTTGCTGCAAGGAGGTTGTAGCCTGAGGTGAAGAGGTGAGGAGATGGTCCCCAGCAGAGCAAAACATGGCAGCACAGGGCTGTGGGAGAGTATCAGAGGCAGCCAAAACATGATGGCAGGTGGCAAGGGAATTTCACATACCTTCAGATTTTGTGGCAGGGCTTCAAACCCAACCCTCTGCATCCCTGTGCTGAGCACTCTGCAAGGCTGCGTGTCCACCTGCACTTCCCTTTACTCTTTAGTAAAACATTGGGGGTTTTACAAAAATAGGTGTAATGTAAAAATAATTTTTTAAAAAATCAGTATTTTTAAAAAAACCTCTTCCTGGGTTGGTGGTTTTTTTCAATCTGATTTTTTTTTAATCTGAAGCTCTTGGCAGATTTCAGCCCCAACCCACAAGTTGGTCTATTGGCAGTGTTTTAATCGGTAAGCTAGCTAGGGGGGGAAAAGCCACCCTCAGTCAGGGCAGCACCATGCTGAGGGAGCATCCCAGCTGCCTGTCCATGGTGAGAGCTGAGGGAGCATCCCAGCTGCCTGTCCATGGTGAGAGCTGAGGGAGCATCCCAGCTGTCCATCCCCAGCGACAGCAGCAGTGAGCCCTGAGCCACTCGCTCAGATCTCTGTGCTGCTGGCTGTAAATCTGGGTGGGTGGCTGGGTGGGTGGGGCTTTTCAGAAAAGGCAGAGAGGGAAATTTAAATTCCTTATCCAGGTGGTAGAAGATAGGAAGGGATCCTGAGCAATCCTCCTCAAGTCCAGCATCGACAACTAGGGTCATCCCCATGGGTACAATTCCCAGCAGATGCTGTGCTGGGTAGATGGAAGGAGCTCTTGGTACCCTCAGCGTGTCTGCCCGGCTCACCCCGATGCCAAACAGCCCACCCTGAGCTCTCCAGGCTGTGATTTATCACTGGCTCCACTGCAGTTTTTCCCCTAACTTCCCTTCTCTCCCCCACTGCAGATGGAAGAGGTGTTGAGCTTCAATGAAGATTACATCTTCCTGAGGAAAGTTCAGAAATGTCAGACAGCAGAAGGTCAGAAGTCGACGTTGTTGGACTGTGAAAAGATTTTAAAGGGCTTCCAAGACCTCCAGTGCAAGGTACACTGCTGTTTGGCACACTGAAGGTGGAGGGGGCACACACAGCTTCACACCAAGCCTTTTACATAAACCCACAGGCACCCTTTGCCTTGGGGCCACACAGCACACACCCCTTTTTACACTATGTCCTTTTTACCCCTCTATTTTTACACCATATTGATACAATGGATAAATCTCATCCATTTCTTTCTCAAAATGGTCTCATCCAGCTGCCCCATGAGGGAAGCTCAGGGCTTGCACTGGGAGGGATGGAGCCACATCCACCCTGGCTCTGCACTCTGGTCCCACTCTGGAAAATGTTGATTCTCTCTGTGCTGGGTGGCTGTGAGGACCTGCTGCTGGGAGCACTTCTATACCTGCTTTGCCCTGCTGTTGATGGCAGTGCAAGGCTTGGGACAAGTGGCAGGGATCCAGGCAGCTGGAAAGGGTGAGGAGGATGCTGTGAAAATGCCCCTCCGCAGGCTTAGGGACAGTAGTACCTCCATTTGGTGCAGGGGCTCCTCATATTTGGGTGCCAAAGAGCCAACCTGCACCGCAGTGTCATCCTGGAGGGGCTGAGGTTGCCCAGCCAGGGATGGAGCACTCTCAGCCTGCTCAGCCATTGAATCTGCTCTTTAGGAGGGGCTGTGCTGGCCAGAGCAGGCAAGAGAGGAATGTTTCTTCTTCATCAGTGCCCAATTACATCTAACACCTCAGCTAAACCTTCAGGTTTTCATCAGTACCCAACTGACAACAGAAAATTGTGGCTGACATGGGCTCTGCTCAGCAGTCCTGAAAACCCTCTCTTGTAAGGGCAGGGACGTACCCAGTTTGCTGGCACCCATCTGACACAGTTTTAAATGAAAAGGAGATGGTTTTCTTCCACTTTCTTCTTCCAAATGAACTTTCCCAATCACATAGGGCTGTTGGGGCCAACCAGCCTGTGCAATGCCCAGAGCATCCTTTGCAGAGGCTTTCAAAAGTCTTGATTTCTACATCTTAAAAAAAAACCCCCAAACCAACATATATTTGTTGTTGTTTCAGGATGGGAAAGACAGCAAAGAGCATCCCAAGTTTGAAATGCAGAGAGGTGAGTTTCCTGGTGCCACCAGCACACCCATCACTTGCTGGGGACAGGAGCAGTCGCTTCACCAGGGAAGGGTTTCCTTCACTGGTGCCACAGGGACATGGCACAGAGGCAGGGGAGGGGGGTGGGGGTCAGGATTTGGAGCATCCCTATGGGGATAGGACTGTGCATGGCATGGGGCTGGCAGAGTGGGGCACTGGGCATGGCTATCTTGCTAAGGCAGATGGCTCTGGGTGCCACATTGCCTGAAGTCAATGAAAATGAATCCCAGATTAAATCTGTGGCCTTTTTTGCATTGCAGGCCATAAGCAGCATGAGCATCCTCATCTGATGCACAAGAATGAGACATCCGTGGCAGGTAAGGGGTGGGCACATCCAGATCCTGTTCCACAGGCTTTGTCTTCAGGGTTTCCTCCTTGAAGGCAACTGCACGTCTTTGCAGAGCAGAGGCCAGATCCTGCCTCGCTCAAAGCTGGGGAGGGGCGTTGGTGACTGGGTCTCTGAGCTGGATTTGGCCCATGGAGAAATATCAAGGGTGGGAGGTGCTGCAGGCCCTGAAAAAGAGCTGTGCTGCCAGAGGGGAACAGGGGATGCCGAGGCATCAATAACACTGTCCTTTCCCAATTCCAGCAGAGAAGAGGCAGCCAGTTGCAGCCCACCTGACAGGTCAGAGGAGCAGCAAGGCAGTCTCAGGTAAGACAGACCCGCTCAGCACTGCCTTGACCAGGGAGCTGGGGGGGGGGGCACATCATTCCCAGCCCAACCCCACGGTCCTGCTTGTGGCTCTGTAAGGGTGGGCACACAGACAGTGCAAGTCCAGCCCAAAAGTGTGTCCACAGAGGACAGTGACCCTCCTGCCAGTCACATCACCACGTGCACCTGTGCCACGTGGGGCTTGCACATCCCGTGCCTGCTGTCCTCAGGAGCTTCTGTACATCTTCCTAGAGACACACCACAATGGCTTCACCTTCACAGTGGTTTTTGGGAGTGGAAAGCTATTTCTCTTTGTATTTATGGAAACCAAACTCTCACTGTTCTTTTGGATTTAAAAACACAAGGCTTTTGCTCTCCGAGCCAGGTCTTGGTGCAGGAGGGCTCTGCTGGCATCTTGTGCCTGCTGACCCAGTTGTCTTCTCACCTGTCGTGGTCTTGGTAGCAATATGGACTGGTTGATGACTTTACAGTCACAACACAGATAGCACCAAACTGATTCAGGCAAGATGGACTTATTCACAACCATGGCCAAGTTAAGTTTGAGAAATTTGTGTGAGTCCATTTGCCCTTTTGCATCCCTCTGTGCAGACTCTGGTTGCTCTCACAGCTCCATCCCTCCCTCCCTCCATCCCCCAGCATAGCCTTAGCTAAGGGACATCCCTCAAGAGCAAGGATTACCCCAGCAATGAAGAGCTTGCCAGGCCAGTCTCTCAACGTGGCAAGGATTTGGCTATCTGAGCACTTTTGATTGAATTCTGGAGTAACTGCCAGTAATCAGCAACTGCTCTTTCCATCTCTGACGCAGCATTTCACCCAGCGCTCAGTCTACCTGTGGAAAGCTTAGGGTTAGATAAGATCAAAGAAGCGAGAAACTCGCTGCAGTTGAAAACTCCCTGCTCGAGCACTTGTGGAGCCCAAAAAAACCTGGTTGAAATTGCCCAGAGAGCAGCAGCTGCCTGGAGCTCAGCTCCACACCTCAGCAGAGGAAATATCCCTGTGGGATGCAGCATGGAGCTGCGTGGCTCCCCCAAGACCACCCATGCCACCCCGCTGTGGGGAATGGGACTCTGGACTAGGACAGTCCTGTTGTTCCCCTTGGTTGCTCATCCTTGCTGCTCTCATGGGTATCTCTGTAGGCTGGGAAAGGCAGAGGTCCAAAATCCCTCATGGTGGTCATAGCCCCTATGGCCGTGGTTTCCTGGTGTCTGTATTGCCATATCTGTACCAACTCCAGCGGGAATGTGTCTTCATGACCTACTCTGATGACACTGGTAGTGCCCAAAAGGCATGGCAGTAGCAGGCCTGTGGGGCAGTGGTCCTGGAGGTGGGAAGCAGCACCTGCAATGCTAAACCCTCCCAGCTCTTCACCCTGCCAGGCACCAAAATTATGGGACATTTATTTTTGGGCTTTGTTGACAAGGTCTCACCTTCTCTGGAGGCCAAGCAGAGGGACTTTAGAGGAAAAGCTACATGGGATGGGTGCTTCTGAAGTCCGGAGATGTGGTGTGTTTTGGCAGTGCTCTGAGGTCTCAGAGCTGTGCCACCAAAAGCAGTGGAGATGGGAACTCTATGAGGTGGATGTGGGGGTGTTTGGTCCATGGTGGCAACTGCGTGCAGTCCTCCACTCCAACCATTTCTACTTGGCTATATGAAGGAAGCAAAATGCTTCTCCACTCACATAATCAGTTCAAGGTATCAAGACCAGTGACCAGAAACATAGGTTAAACATGTCCTGGCCTCCATGAGGGGGGGATGCTGCTCCCCTGGGCTGGGGATGGTGCCTTGGGGTGAGCAGGGTCACCCTGTATCCTGCAGCAGGCAGATGCCAAATGTCTGTGGGCTGTCTCACTCCAAAATCAGCCTGCCCAACTGGATGTCTCCTCCTCCCAGCTCACCTGCCATGCTTTCCCCCTACAGTGCTGGAATGGAAGACAACGATGTACGGCCCCATGAACAACAACTCCATATCATACCAGGACGGGAAACTGAAGGTGAAGGAAGGAGGGCTCTACTACATCTACTCCCAAGTCAGCTTCTGCACCAAGGCAGCGACTTCAGCACCCTTCACCCTCTATATTTATTTGTACCTCCCCATGGAAGACGACCGGCTCTTGATGAAGGGACTAAACACACACAGCACCTCCACGTCTTTCTGTGACCTCCAGTCCATCCGCGAGGGAGGTGTCTTCAAGCTCCGGGAAGGTGACATGGTCTTTGTCAACGTGACAGACTCAACACGAGTGAACTACAGCCATGGCAGCACCTATTTCGGCATCTTCAAGCTGTAATGAGGAGGACCCCCTCCCCCTGACCCAAGCTGGGGGTCCAGCCTGACTTTGTTGAGGAAAATGGCTTTCCCTGTTTCCATATTTATGTCCCCCTGCCTCTTTGGTTTTCCTGTTTCTTAATTTGTATATTTTGTTATTTATTAATAAGGGCCAAGAAGTCCTGAGAACACAAATGGAACAAAATTTCAAGCTGTTGTTTGCATTTTTGGTCTCTTCCTGTCATTGCCAATAGTTTGGTACATGCTGGTGTTGTGTGTCTGGGTCCACCATGCTCCATGCCCATCGCAGGGTGGGTGTCCTCTTTCTGTCACGAGGCCTTTATTTAGCAAGCTCTACCATCAGCATTTCTTTCCTAACACCATAGGATGGCTCAGGGCACTCCAGCCAAGCTAGGTTCATACATATCTCCTGTACCAATCTGCTTACAAAACACCAACGGAAAACCGTTAAACGGCTTAGGAACGTCTCCTCTGAAGGAATCAGTCAGCCCAGTGCTGGCCTTACATGCTGGCTGCTGGTGATGCATCGTTGCCATCCTCACTGTCTGCTTTATCTTGAGAACCCCTGTTTTTCCATCCATGCCTAGCTGTGAAACTCAACCAGCCTTCTTGCTTCGGGTGACACTACCTTGTCCGGGCTCACACTCTGTGACCTTCACCCTGCATCAGAGGAGCGAGCAGAGCCTGAGAAGGGACTTGCTGATTTCAAGCCAGAGTGTGGGCAAAGCACCAGCAGTGCTGTGCACGTGGTGATTCAAATCTGCTTGGCAGATTGTCCTCCTCCCACCTCTGCAGGTAGAGGTCCCGTTGACTGTGGACCACATCACTCCCTTGTGGAAGGGGCATTGGCCACCACCATCAAATCTGGACCTTCCTCTTCTCCTGAGACCCCTCCTACTCTAGGAGGGGAACCAAGAAAGCACAGGGGTGGCAGGACCAACTGCTTCTTCTCAAGGCCTTCATGGTCCATGTGCAGATCATCTTCTGTCTGTCCTCAGTGAGGATGTGCCCGCAGCAGCACTTTCTCTGGAGCTCCAGGAGAGCAGGACTGCATGGACGGGCAGGACCCCTTTTTGAGTAGGGGTTATGTGGGTGATACTGCACACTGGGGTCTCCCCAACCCTCCAGCTCGGCCTGGGGGAAGGTGAGCTGAGCCACAGCAGGGCACAAGGAGGAGGATGCAGCATTTTTTTTTAAAAAAGCATCTAAAGATGCCAAAGGAGACCAGCCTGGAGCATTTGGTTACACAGGGTCACACTTGTCAGAGCACACAAGTTTGGAGACACTCCTGGAAACCAACAGGTTTGCAAGTAGAAGAGATGTAGGCATCCCTCAGGGTTTGCTTGGCTGGGGGCTGCAGGTCTGGACCTAACACGGTGCCCAAGTGCTATCACTGCCATCCTTCCACAGCCCATTGCAGCGCTGGGTGCCTGACACGCCCCCCTCCCAAAGTCAGGAGAGAAGAGCTCCGAGCCCGTCTGGTTGTCCTCTGACTGAGTGTGTATTTGTTGGCTGCTCTGCTGAACTTCACTGGGGAATGGACCTCTCTCAGGATGCCTCCTACAGAAACAGAATCCACCCCGTGGTTGTAAAGGGAGCAGGACTACATGCTGGGGGACTGTGCCTGGCTGTAGCTTTGCTTTCAGTGTATCACAGCGTTCGTGGTTCCCCCCTTCCTGAGCCTGGGGCTTTGTCTGCTGTCCCCCTATGACTAATACAATTTGTGAATTAAGAGTTGCAGTGCTTTGTGTGCTTTGGAAGCTGCGCCCCCCCCCCCCCCCCCCTTCTCACCCCCAGGTTGGGATTTCCTGGGGTCCTGCTTGGGGTGTGGGGGCTGAGAGGGTACTGGGGTGGTACTGGAGGGCACGCTGAGGACAACCATCCCACCCCGCTCCTTGGGGCATGTTGGGGTGCCAAGGACAGGCAGTGCTGGGGGTGTTTTGGTTGGAAGAGGAAGCCAAGACCCACCCTGCCCTGGGAAGGCACAGAGGCACTGGGGCTGGAGCTCCAGCACAGCTGTAGTGCAGAAGGGTGGGGGGTAATTTAAGGGGATTTAGGACAGCTGGCTGGAGGCAGCCTGGCCCTCCCTGCCCTAAGGCCATGGGGTCTGCAGGGATGTCTTGGCTTTGGAGCAGATGGATAGATGCTGCACAAGGTGAGATCCTGTGGTCACTGTACGTGGGGTGGGTGGGCAGGCAAGGAGCTGGGCAGCTGCCAACACCTCTTGCGGTGGTGTGGGTGGTGTGGGCCCCACCACATCCCCATGGCTGCTAAAACATGGCCAGCCCTTGTGGTCTGGGCTCACAAAGGCAGCATTGGTGTGGCTGGAGAGCCTCAAACATTTGTAGGGGAGGTGAATGTGCATGGCCGTGGTGGGACTGAGGGTGAGAACCACATGAGAAACCAAAGACCATGCAAACCAGCATGGTCTGAGAAAGGGGAGAAAGTTGGCTGGGAGTGAGCAGATGGGGAGAGGAGAGTTGCAAGGAGCATGTGTGTAGCCATTCTTGGGTGCCCAAAACCTTTAGGAGCAGAAATACCATCGAAGGTGAAGCCTTGAAGTCCCCCAGAGCCCCCCAGCTTCAGTGGCCAGGAGCACCCCTGGAGGGTCTGGGCCAGGCTGTGATTCCCCCACCCAAATCACCAAGAGGGGATACAGGAACTGCGTGTTGCATGGAAAACCAGATTTTCCTGCGTGGTTGGGGGAAATAATTGGAGAGGGGAATCAAAACAAAAATAAAAAGGCATAAACCAATTCAAGAACTTCTGCAACAAGAGAAGCAGATGCCACCTGCCACCTCCACTGCCCATGGCCCAGCCCCCTGCCCGTGCTGCTGCCTTTCCCGGGGCTTTTGTCTCTTGCCTCTGTTGCTTCACTTGCCAAAAATAGCCCGTGGGATTCAGATGTGAGGCAGTGTGTGGGAGGGGAGAAGATGTGATTGCTACCATCCAGCTGTGGCCTTCTCCTGAGCAGCTTTGTTCTCCTCCCTGGCCCCTGCCCGATGCCGTGGCAAGTGCAGGTTTCCTCTCCCCGTGGAAAGTTTGAAGGTCATCAATACATTGATTTTTCCCTTGACGTGGGGCCTTTCTGCCACTCATCAGGCTGTGGATTTTCTGGTTTCTGAACTGATATTTTTTTTGTTCTTCCCTTTGAGGAAAGAAGGAAGAAGGGGATGGGAGAGTGATGAGCATGTGGGGCACAGCGATGGGACTGGCATGGAGTGGGATCGTGGGTGAGCAGTGGCAGGAGCAAGGAGCAAACAGCTGCATGGTCATCTGGTGGGAGAGGTTCTTGCATGGCTAAAGGCATGCTGCTTTCACTGGAAAATTACAGAGAGAGAGTTAAGTTTTGTGTAATAAATGAGATTGTTTGTTGGAGGGTTTTTTGACCCCCAAAAAAGTTTGGAATGCTGGTTTTCAAGTGGGGTCCCTCTAGCTCATGCCACTGAGATCAGGGATGCCAGACAGCAGGAGCTAGAGGATGGCTGTCCACATGCTGTGCACAGTGGCTGCTCCAGTGACAAGCCTGTCCTACCATCACTGTGTGCTACTTTGGGGTCTTTATTTGTCTCTTTTTTTCTTATCCCCCTTCCCAGTCTGGCACCGTGTCTGGGTGCCAGCCTTACCTCTGCACCCCTTCCTTGGTGACAGCCCCTTCCCCTGCTTGGGGCAAGGTCCCCACTGGCAGAGCCTCCATCTCTGCTAGAAGGCCAAGCCTGTTGCATGTGTCCCTGCCTGGGGGCAAGGGAGACTTCTCCCCCCAACTTTGGTTTGGATTTGGGGGCACATGTGCCATGGAATGGTACCGCACTGGGGTGGTCAGAGGGACCAGTCAGCCCACCACAAATGGGCACCTCCAGGGCACCCTCTGCCACTGTGGTGGTTTGTGCTGCACAGATGAAGTTGTTGTTTTGGGGTTTTTTTTTCACTCTGATGGTCCTTTGGAGCCAGACTCTTGTTGCTTGGAGGATGCCGGCGCTGCCTGCACTGTTGCTGGGCTGTGCAAAGGTGCTGTCTGGGAGCTGGCATAAGAGGGGGCCAAAGGGATCCCATATTCAGCAGGAGCTCAGGATGGAGGGTCTCTGGTTAAGGTCTGGATCTGGCCTAATAGGGACCTGGAGGTGGAGATGCTTTTTCCAAAATGAGCCTGGGGAATGCTTCCTCCTTGCTCTTCAGCCCAGTGCAGGCTCTGGGGTATGTGAGTCTGGATGTGGCCTCTGCAGTAGTTCCACAGAGAGCTACTCAGGCTCAAGTGAGCTCCCTTTCAGGTGGCACTGCTTCTTCACCATGTCCCCAAGGCCAGGGTTTCTTTTTAACTCATTCTTTTTCCCTGCTCTGACTGACATGTTTGGGGCAGGAGAGTGGGGCTTGGGGCTCCTGCCCTCGATCCTCCCACTTCAACTGAGAGCCTGGCATGTCTCCACCAAAGAGTTAAAAATACCAGCGTGCAGGAGAGGCCTTGTCCAAGTGGTAGACCAAAGGAAATCCTGTCACCACACCTAATCTCCAGGAAAAAAAACATACATTAACTAAATAAAAAGAAGTCTCACACAGGCAGGAAGCCACACACCAACAGCAATGTGCTGGTGCCACAGAGAAGCTTGTTCTCCATAAAGCATCCTTGTTAGCAGAGCGTAAACAGGGCTGGAAGGATGGAAAGGTAACTCCTCCCCTTGGGATGAGGCACCCTTCCCTGCTGCAGGTTGGGGTGGTGTTGAGAACAGCCTGAGTGCCAGCATCCCCATTTGTACCAGTATCCCTATCACCATCCAGTGAATCAGAGAGAGGATTATGCAGCCATGGGCATTTTGAGGGAACTGGGGATGCCCAAAGCGAGCGCTGGCTTTGCTTTTGGGGCAGGTACAAAGGAAGAGGCACCAAGAGCTAAGAAGTCATTTTTATTCTTCTTTATTTGTTGAAAATGTCAATTAAAAAACTGTTCAAAATAAAAACATGTTAGAAAAGTCGAACTTGCATAAGTAGTTACAGTAAATAAACCTACATGACAAAGATAAACTGGAAGGCAGCTGACACAACATCCATCTAAAGACAGACTCACTGGAACCTATTTACAAAGCACTGTAAACAAAGTAAATATGGAAACATTGCTGTCCATCTGGCATGGCTTCTTTTCCTTTTTATTTTATTGTCTTTTTTTTTTTGGCTTCTAGCTCTTGACAAATGCTTGATCCAAAGAGTCCCAGTGTGCCCTCCATCACATTACATCTTACAGACATGCATATGTACACAGCATCAGTTTCAACTAAACCAGGGGTGGGGCAGCAAGGGAAAGTTTCTACCCTCTCCTTGGAGTGTAAATGGCCCTTGGTTTGCTTCCTTAGCACCAGCTGCATGTTGTGAGGCTGCTCCCCAGCCCACCTTTGGGTGGGCAGCAGGACCCAGATGGTGCCAACATGACACTCAGAGCAGCAGGTAAGCAAAGGAATTGTTATCCTGGAAAACAATGAACCAGCACAATTGGGCTTGAGTGTTGACCAAACTGCCCATCTAGGTGCCTGGGTGGGGACACGGACTCCTGCCATCCAGCTGGGATACTCTGGAGATGGCAAAGGTCGCCAGGGCATTCAAGAGCTCCGCTTTGCCCTACAAAGAGCTTGGGTTTATAGAGGGTTTATTTTTACACTCCTTGTGATGTTTTTGAGTCTAGTTCTCCCCCAAACACCACTTTCTATGTTCTGGCTAGATTTTAATTGCAAGGAGGGAGTTGTAATTAATGCCTCTGTTATGTCCTCCATGACCAACGTTAACGGTCTGACTGTGCTGAGCTGCGAGGTGTCTGCGCACCCTGGGACCACGCTGCCCCATGATCTACCTAAGTCTTACTGTTAACTCTAAGAGAACGTTACTGTTATAATGCTTCTAGGGAAGGAAAGAAGAAAAACATCAGTTCTAAACTAGAGTGTAACATCAATAAGGTGAAGGTAGCTGATACATATGCATGTTGCTTGTGTGCTGTGTTCAAGGAGTTGTGCAGGGATCTGGAAGGGTGTTGCACATCCTTGCCCCAGGAGCATTCCAGCCCTTGTCAAAGCATAAATACCTTTCCTATTGCAAGAGAAAGTTCCTGTTCCCCAGCAGAAAGCCCCTTTGGGGCAACGGGGTGGGAGGGAAGTCGCTGTTGGCTCCATTCCCAGCCTTTGGGAAGGAGAGCCGGAAGCCTAACATGGGTAGAAGGGAGAATGGAACCAGCACAGCTGGTGAGGGGGGGGGAGGTCGTGTTGTCAAGCAGTTTACATTTCATACAGAGAAAAAGCATGTCCTGCAAGGGGAAGCACAGCAAAACTATCAACTCATGATACCTGGACACGCAACGTGAAAACAAAGCAGGGGGTGGGAGTAATAGGTCATGCACAGGAGAAGGGATGGGGGGTGGGTGGGTGGGGGGCAGAGCGTTTACCTGTTGTGCTAATCACGAGCTGTTAGGAGGCAGCACTGTGCAACATACCTTCCCCTGCGCTCTGACAGGTGCTCCAGATCTGACTTCCCCAAGGAGTTCAAATGTCTTCATGTTAATTGCACATTTTAATCAGTATCAAGGCCACACAGGAACCACAGTATTGCTGGGCTCTAGTTCGCTACAGTCAACTAACAGGGGAAAAAAAAAAAAAAAGGTGGTGGATGGGAAAAGCTTCCCCCTGGCTGTGATTATCTGAGAAGAGGAGAGTGGTGCTTTTATTTGATTTTTGGTTTCTGCTCAATGCCACCTCAGTAATGTTTTCATTCAATAAATAGGTACCGGTGCTTTTGAAAAGAATGAAAGCATTAAAAAGTGCTTAAGCTTCCTCTAGGAAACTGCTGCCAAACCCTTGGCGAGCGGCTATCGTTAGCAGAGTTTGTATTTTGCTCCCAGTAGCAGGTACGATGAGGTATTAGTTGCTGCAGATGAATTGTGAATCATGGACCGCTTACTGGTTTACTGGTGATCGATTGTTTCTGGTTTTATTTCCTTACTGGATGGAAGAAAAACTACTTTTTTTTTTTTTTCTCTATGACTCTTTTCTTTTTTTGGTAACAAAATTCCCAAAAAACCAACAAAATAAGGAGCAAGAAGAGGCAAAGGATCCAGTTCCGCTTCCCAAAAAAAAACACCTGAGGTCACACACCACTGCCAGCAGCTTCTCCCCAAATTCAGGCGATCAGGGATGACTTGCGCCCCGTGTCCTCCCTGCCACACTCATCCGTCTGCTTCAGCAGCCTTCTAACCAGCTTCTCCAAGTCCTTCCTGGATTTAAGCTCTTCTTCCAAACACTGTTTCATCCTTTTGTTCTCCTGTGAGGGGGGAAAAAGGAGGCAGCTCAGAGGTGATGACATCCCATGGACATTCGACAGGTCACTGCTGGCTTTAGAGGATCACCACCACCATGTGTTACTTGTGGTCCGACCCACTCAAGCAGACCCTTACTATCTGACAGACCCTCACAGAAGTCCCAGTGACTTCCAGCAGGCAGAAGCATCCTCCTGAAAATGTACTTTTAGCCTGCATTGGATGACTCTGTTCACTTGGGGTGGTGTCTCCCACCTCTAGGCTTGGGGCTGGTGGGAGGAGGGCATATTTCCTCTGAGTTTACAAGGATTGGTATCCAGCAGACCCCTATAAAGTGACCAGTTGAAAGAGCGTTCTGAGTAGAGGGAAGTTTCATGTAATGACAACGACCAACTACTCCTTCAACTCTTGCTCAAGGGACTGCGTGGTGAGCTGATGAAGGAATCATAGAATCATAGAATGGCAAGGGTTGGAAGGGACCCCGAGGATCACAGAGCTCCAACCCCCCTGCCACAGGCAGGGACACCAACCTCAGGCCTGGAGCTACACAAGGTTGCCCAGGGCCCCATCCAACCTGGCCTGGAACACTTCCAGGGATGGGGCATCCACCACCTCTCTGGGCAGCCTGTTCCAGGAAGCCAAACCAGAAGAAAACTAACTTTAATTCAGGGAGCATCAGCATGAGCAAGACTTTTCCTGGGCATCAACCAGCTGAAGACAGTGACCCGTCACAGTCAGCACCAACCAACCCGCCCCAATTACCTGCTTCAGTTCTTTGACTTCATCTTTCAGTGCATAAACTGTGTCAACGAGGCTCCTGCACAAAGAAATGCAAAACCCAATGAAATAAAAGGACCTGGAGCACAGCAAAACAGCAACAGCATGGGAGCTGCTGTGAGGGAGGTGCTGATGAGGAAGGTGCTTTGAGCTTGTGCCGTGCAAGCACCACGTTGCAGCTATTGCTGCTGCCTGTGAGGGGACCCTGGAAACACAGCCCAGAAGCATTTGTAGGCCATCAGTCCAAAATTCAGGGCTTTTTTTTTTTTCTTTTCTCTCAGAACTCAAGAAAAATACCTTGTTCTGCTATCTTTAAGTCATCAACACAGGTCTGTGGCTTTGGCTTCCTTGTTTATGCTACTGCAATAAATATTTAAAAACTGGGGGTGCCTGAGCATCTTTTGTAGAATGGTTTTGATTCCTTGAGGGTACACTGCAGAAAAACTGGGTGTGAAAGGGACACATTGTCTGGGCTGGAAAAGGAGTGGATGGATGCAGTCACCTGGATGCTGAAGCTACGTAACAGGATGGGAGCACTCAGACAGCATCCCCCAGCTCTCAGGCTCCCAGGGGGACCAGCAGTCCAGCATGTCAACAATTTAACAAAAAAAAAAAAAAAAAAAAAAAAAAAAGAGCCAGTTGTTTACTTCTGTCCTCCCTGACCCCATTAGCTGCATCCCAATAAACTCTGGGCTCAATAAACTGGCCTTTGGAACCCACCATGCAGATTCCCAGAGTGCTACAGCCACCTCAGAGCTGCTCTGCTCTTAAAAAAGGACAGAACAGCAACATCAAGAGCCCAGTGGCTCCTGTCAGGACTAAGGCAGCAGTCAGTGAACACCAGCCCTGCTCCAGATGCAGTGGGAAAGGTGATCAGTGTTTAAATCAGCATCAAGGGGCTCTGCAAGCAGAGAGGAACAGAGCTTACTTTTCCTCCGTCACCGTCTGGCCGTTGCTCCGTGTTTCCTCTACAATGATTTTCTCTTCCTCAGGAAGAAGGACTTGGGGGATGGAGTCTTTACGGGAGCCTGTGTACAAGAATTACCCATCAGGAAGTAAAAGGGTGACTTTCTTGGATGCCCACGCCGCTCTGGAGACAGCAGCCCTCAGTCTCCTGGGGCAGCCTGGGTATACGGGGGCTCAAGCAGCCACCACCTACTACTTGCCAGGGTTAAATACAGACCTGGAGCCAAAGCAAGCAGAAATTTTCCATAAGCACTCCCCCAACCTAAAGCTAAGCCATGACTTTAAAATTAAATCACTGGATTGGGGTGGGGAGCTCTCAGAAGAAACACAGCCTCCCTTTTACAAAGGTACCATTATTTGATAGTTGGGTGATTTAATTTGATGTCTCACCAGCAACGATAAATAGTTGTATTTCCAGAGCTGAAGATGTTAGATTGGTTCTTATGAAGCAGCTTGTTCTTAAACACGCAGCTGATTGAGAGATAATATTCATGTTTCCTTTCTAAAGCTATATGCAACCTGAGATTACCATCAGATTTTCAGTGCTGACAGCCACAGGCACTGACTAGGTTTGCTTAATTCCTAACGAGTGCTGGTGAAATAGCTGTGTCTCATCTGCCCTCCTACCTGCTTCATTCTCTGTGTTTAGAAGAAAAACAATGGCAACTAAACCACCAGGCTGCTGAAGCTCCCTTATCTTGAAGATTGAACACCACACAGTTTCCTAGCATGAGCCTCAGTGCTGTATGATGCAACGATGTTTTTTCCCAGAGCAGTTATCGGTGTTGCAGGCAGAGAAAGAATTATAATCATAATCTGGTCATTGTTCCCACCTGAGCTGAGGGCTTGCTGGAAGCCTGCCCCAGTACAGTATGCCTCGATCACCTTCAGGATCTGAGCATCTTCTTCCAGCGCAGCAGTACCTGTAAAACATCGCAGACGACAGCTATCACAAAGTGCTCTGGGTTCATCTTCTGGCCTTTACTCCCAAGTCCCTCAAGAGAAGAGCATGTAGTTTCCTTGACTGAAACCACCCATGAGACATTGCCTGATTCCTTTCTGAGGTACTTTCTATCTTCTGGCCCTTGCAACAGCCCATGGCATTGAGCACCGTGATTAAATGGTATGAAAAATGCACTTCTGGCTGCTCATCTTGGCAAAACTCAGGGGGTGATGCCTGTCTTTGGGTGCAGGGATCACCAGGAGATGGATAGGCAGAGTACATCTGCTAGGAGTGGCCTGGTACAGCTCCATCAGAGCAGGACTTGGGCATGTGAAGTCTTCATCTCCAGCCCTAGCCAAGTACTGTCTTCACAAGGGAGACAACTGACTCCAGCCAGCTCACCACTGTCTGACCTGGTCTTCCATGTAAATTCCCCAAGAAGAGTCCTAAGAGGCTTTCAGGGAGTGTCAGGACATCCCTCTTTGCAGGTGAACTCCCCTGCAGGGATGGAGTCTTCTTTTGCTCTCTGGTTCCCCCTGGAAAGTGTTCCAGGCCCTGCTGGCATGGCCAGCTGAGGGTCTGTCCCAGCTCTCGGACACATTGTTATGGCTGTGTTAACACAGTTTTTAACTACTTGGAATTAGAATCATAGAATGGCAAGGGTTGGAAGGGACCTCAAGGATCATAGAGCTCCAACCCCTCTGCCACAGGCAGGGCCACCAACCTCCAGTCCTGTATCTACACAAGGTTGCCCAGGGCCCCATCCAACCTGGCCTTGAACACCTCCAGGGATGGGGCATCCAACACCTCTCTGGGCAGCCCGTTCCAGCACCTTCCCCCTCTCTCTGTAAAAAACTTCCCCCTAATATCTAGTCTAAAGTTTCCCTCCTTTAGCTTTAAATTAGCTCCATGGCTTCGTAGCCAGACCAAGACCATCTACAACCAAATGATCATGATGAGGGCAGTGGCACAACCAGTAAGTGGCAGTGGGGGGAACTGCCAGAGGCTGAGGACTGGTGTGCTTTCAGAAGCTTCCTGTGCCCAGCAGCACATAGACTTGCTCACAATGTGAGCATCCTGTTGCATCCTGTGCTGTAAGAAAGGCTGTCCTCAAAGTCCCATGGAGATCAGAGAGTACACAGAAACCTCCAGAAAGAAGAGAAACACACAACACTTACTTTTCCGAATAACAAACTCTTCATCAGATGGTTTTCTCTCAGTTTTCCTTTTTGGAAGAAACTTCTTCATTGTTTTTGGGCTTTTGCTGGAATCCTGTAGTGAAACAGACTCTGGTGTTTAAGCAGAACCAGAGGCAGCTCAAGCCACAGAGCAGCACAGCTGAACACAGCTATCTGTGTTACGCACAACACGTTAGAGAACTACAAAGCAGACAATGACAAAGTTGGAGAAAATGATCATTTTTGCCTTTCCCATGCACCAGTTGTGGCCCACCACTCCCTGGAACAGCACTGGGAATCACACCTGCAGGTCTGGTAAAAGACAAGCTCCTTTAGGGAATTCAACCCTTGGCTAAGATCCCTTAGCCAAAGAAGTCAAACGCATTCACAGCACCTTTAGCTTGCTTCCCAACTCTGGGGGCTTTGTTGGAAAACTCTATGATGTTATTTATTTCCTTGATTTGATTTCTAATAAAAACCAGTGGCCAAATGGCATTGATCTGTCTGAGAGTATGAATCCTCCCCCCATACACAAACAAATACACACAGTTAGTTTGCTATGACTCCATGAGTATGAAACACGAGCTTTTATCTCCTTCTCTGAGTTACAAGTCTTGCTGAAGTGGAGATAATTAGTGTATTAGTAGGTTACATGCAATATGGACGTTAAGCAGAGAAAAGGCAAGCCAGGAATTTTGTGTACTGTAATGCTAAATCCTTCTTGAGAGTTATCTCTAATATATTGGCCAGTCACCACCGACTCTCATGGTAACTTACAGATACAGCCAGGCAAAATTAGGGTCATGCAAGCAAGAGAAGCGTGAACAGGAACAAGCATTCTTTGCCACAGTAAGCCAAAGAGATGTATCTACCCTTACCTTTAAGATATAAGACATCCTCTACAATGAATATGCAAAGAAAGAGAAGATGAGTGTGAGAGATCGATGACTTTATTGACCAAGTCCATTAAATCCACAATTCTAAACCACATTTACATGTTAGTCTTGCAATTAATGTGGCACACCCTCTGTAGTTCTGGTTTTAGAGCACTATCAACATGCAAAGGAGCACGGTGTCATGCAAAACTGAAAAAAAATTACATGTGAAACGCATGGTAAGTGGGCATTAATACACTCTGAACATGTCAAAAGAGAGAACATGCCCCTTTGGTTAGTAGTAAGTTTCTGCAGATGTTGAATGTCTAGGAGAACTCCACTTAAAAGTGTGGTACCCCTTGGTCCTAGCCAATGCTGCAGCCGCCCCGCACACCCAGCTCCATCTGATCCCCAGGGAGTAAGTAGTTCAGGGGCTGGCCCCACGCTCAACACCAGTCCTCTGGCCATCAACCTGACCCAGACAGGATGATGAGATGCTCTGCCCACCCTGGTGACAAGCCCCCACCAGGACTGTGTCTTCTCAAAGGGCACCTGCCATCCTCACTGGAGACCTGACAGTATCAGGCAGCAGCTTCTCCCTGCTTGGCTGCCAGGAAGGGGAGCTCCCTAAACATCCCATGGAGGGTCCCATCCCTGGGATGCTCGTCACAAGGCTCTCCTGCAAAGTCCTGGATGCCAGAGTTAGAAACCCTCCACCTAAGGCAAAGCTGACTATGTTAAAAAAAACAATAAATAAAAATAGCAAAGAAATAAGTAAATAAACAATATAGAAGGAATAGTCTGTGAATCTTCTTCACTTTGCTAACCTGAATCCGGACACACCGCTTTACCCACAGCACCTGCTCTGTCATTTCAAATCATTACTGGAAACAGAACAGGAAAAATGACCCAATTTCAATGGAAATACCAAGAGTGCTGTGCCGTACGCACGCGGGCTCTGGGGTTTCCTGAGCACAGATAGGTACAAGGAAACACACAAGACTGTGCCATCCCATCCTACACTGCTAGAAGCCAATTAGAGTAACACTGGATGTCTGCAGACCTCTAATCTTTTAATCAAACTCCTCCACTCCTCTCCCTGCAAAGAATCTTTGAAATTTGCCTGTCTTCATTATATCTTCGTTATAGGAAGGTGACTTGTGCTGAATTTAATTTGTGCCCTACTTTAAATTTTTTTTAAAAGGAATAAATATATAAATAAATCCAGTGAAATTGGAGTTCCGCTCAGTGACTGAGCACCTGGGCAGGAAAGGACAAGATAGGCAGAGATCTGCTTGGGCCAACAACTGAACTTATCACCCACATGTCATCACAGGCTTGCGTCCATGTCTCGTCCTCCCCAGGGAGAAGAGCTGCTTCCCAGGTTCAGGCTGGGCTGGCCAGGTACCAGACCGTGCCTGCCCACCTCTGCTCCGAGCTCGGGGGAAGCAGTTGGCCTTTGGGGTTGCACCAAGGCGGCCAGCACAATCTGTTCCCACGCAGGCAGTGTTTTTGGCCCTTTGACACCCCTGCAGGTTATGATCCAGCCCGCAGCAGCGTTCTGCCCCTCGGGGCTCTGCACCTGCTGGGCCTCTGTGGTGAAACCCCTCTGCCTGCTTTCAATGCAGAGTTTAACTCCAGCTATGTGTGTCAGGGGGGGAATAGAGAAACTGCTGAGGATTGTGGGATTAATGACATCACTCAACCCGTGGTTCGGGCCTACCTTCTAAACAAACAGCAGCCTTCCGCTTTCATCCAGAAAAATGCCTCCTCTAATTCAAGCCTCATCTTGCATTTTAATTCACCACCGAAACAAGAAGTGGGTTCATCTATGTTAGGGATTTGGACTGGGTCATTCCCAGTCTGCTTGGTTGGGTTTTGAACCATTTCATTCCCTAATTTAAATGCCTTGCTTTACAAATCTTGAGAAATAAGTGTAACAAAATGCCACGGGGACACCTAAAATCTCTACCTGGAGTAGCAGACCCACAGTTGCCCCAGCTGACGGGCTCTCCATTCCTGAGCACCAGGGGGGTGTGAGCCACCCCCCTCTTTAGCCCTGTCCCCACTGGAAGCTTGGGCAGCAATGGTCCCAGGGTTGCTGTACCAAGAAAGGTAGCTGACTCAGAACCAGAGCACTCATTGAGTAGGAGGAACGTTACCGGTGAGTAATCCCAAAAGTTTAACGTGAGGTAGGGATGGGGAGTGCTGCAGTTACGGGGAGGGGGTGAGGGGGGTGAGAACTGGATCTGGGTTGTATTTTGGGTTTCCCCACACTGCCTCCTAACTCCCAAGGCAAAACTTGAGGTTTCTGCAGGAAAAGGGACCCCTTGGGCTGCAGCATCCCAGCAGGGTACAGGTGTGTAAAATATACTAGCATTGGTATGACCCCCATGGCTGCTGCAGGGAGCCTTGCTCCAGCCACCAAAAAAGTAGGGAAGAAGACATGAGGCATATCAACAGGTCATCTTCCTCTTCTTCACTGTGCAGTACTGCTGCTCAATCCTGCAACATGGGTCTGGGCAATGCTGAGCTGCTGCTACACAGCACGTCCTGGCAGGGAGCCCAGCTCCCACCCACGGCTCACACCAGGGCAGGAGGAGGAGGTTGAGGAGGAGGAGGTGGAGGAGGAGGAGGAGGAGGGGCAGCTCCACCATGGCACCAAGATGCAAGGCTGCAGCACACCCCACTGCGGGACAGGTGACATCCAGCAGCCGAAGGCACTGGCTACAGCAGCTGAGAGCAAACAACAAGAACAGCACCAAATCTACAAACACACGTACTGGTGCTTCTCTTGTGGCACAAAGCCAGCCGCAGTGACAAGCATCCATCGCAGGCCCAGGGCAGAACCATGTCCCTCACCATCCCTATTAACTTAAGCTTCTGTAAGCTTCAGATTGACATGAAACCACGGTCCTCTAGAGGCACGTGGGATGGTTACCTCTTTGTAACTCAGCGCTGCCGACGGTCTGAGCGGAGGAGCAGGACGGAGGCAGCTCAAGCTCCAGGGCTTGAGGATTTTGGGGGGTTCCAGAGGTCCACGGATCTGTCCAGCTGAACTAAACGTCTGAGAAATTAGATGAGAAGCAAACAAAGGCTGTTAGCCACCAAACAATGCGGAGAAGCGGAGGGGGGTGGACAAGAGTTCACTGTGAACTCCTTTGAGGCCTCTAGGCTGCACTGAAAAATAGGGCAGGATACATGTAAAATGGTACGAGCACGACCTGGTTACCAGCAAAACTGCAGGATGTGTCTTGCAGCTGTACACACCACCTCAACCTCGAGGTGCATTGCCGAAAAAACAGAGATCAGCCAGCACGGAGGAACCCCAGGCAGCAGAGCGGCTGCAGGAGGTGAGAGGCTTACCGAATGAGCGCTCCAGGACTGGGTTTTGGAGACGGTGTTGCACGTCCCTTTGGTCAGCCTTTGCAAGTGGTCAAGCCATTCATGCAAGTCCTGGCTGGTGCTGCAGGACACAGTGATCCGCTCCGTCATGTTCCCTGTGGCAGAGGGTTAAATAACCATCCTTAGCAAGCAGTAGAGACCCAGGAGAAATCCCTGGGTGAGCTCAACTCTGCAAACTGAGGAGCTGCTTGCTGCTGTGCCAAGTCCAGCGGCTGCAAAAAGGCCAGGGCAAAGATGTGTCTGGCTGTCCTGCTCCAGGCACTCAGCGCCAGCCAGGGCAGGAGCAGCGCAGGGAAACTAAGGGAGCTGGTGAGATGGATGCGTGAGGAATTATTTCATGTTAAAAGTAAGCAAATTAAACATTTCCATGATTAACAGGACACCAAATACCACCAGCAGAAATCGCTGCACTGCAGCCAGGACACTGAGCATGAAATCACTGAGAATAGCTACAAGTAATGAGATAAACTGAAAGGGAAAATTGGGAGGAACTTTAGGATAGTGACCTGCTGGCCAGAGCTGATAATCTGTCAATAAATGAGGCACTCAGAGCTGCACAGGATGGAGCTGGCATGCCTGGCACAGAGCAGAGCTACTGGGGCCACCACCAGCCCTGGCAGGAGATCTGTCCCCTACAAAACACTACAGTCTCTGAAAGCAGCCTGGAGACATTGCCTAAGGGAGCTGGGAGGAAGTTGCCTCAACCAGGAGGGAGATGCTCAGGAACTCTAACAACACACAGCAAAGACCATGGTTCAGAGGGTAGGGGGAAGAGGAGGACCAGTGGCTCCAGTGTTTGGAGTGGGAGGACAGCCCCAGGCAGGGGCCACACTGACCTGCGATTTCAAACATGTGCTCGTTCCCCTCAGCATCTTCCAGCTTTGTCAGCGTCATTCCCGTCAAGGGCAGCTTTCCCTAGGACAATTCAGGAAGAGTCAGTGCCTGCACCTGCTTCCCAGCGGGCGCTGTTCTTCTCATTTCTGCTGATCCCTTTCTCTTTGGGAACTGCCATTAAAACTAATTTATGGCAGCTTCAGACTTGCAGGAAGAGCCTCCTTTAATGTATGGATCTAGATTTCCCTGCACAACTAGGTCAAACCCCCAAGAAGAGGCTCCCATGACAACTGAGTCATCCCCAGCTCATCTGCTGCCCTTTCCCTTCACTAGGTGCAAACCCTTTTCACAGCCGAGTCAGGAGGGAAAACTTCCCCTGGTTTTTCTGAAAGCCTTCCCTGTCCCTCTGCTTTGCATCTCGAGCTGCCTGCTCACCTTACCCGCTGGTGGCTGAAACCTAAAAAACCAGCCAAATCCTTCCCAAATCTCTTCTGTCACCCTTGCTTACAGCAAACGATGCACCAACTCAGGAGCATCCTTTTCCCGGAGGGTACTGATGTTTTCAGGCAACTGGGGAAAAACTGTGCACCCAACAGCCCGACTGCAGCCATTCAAATGGTAAAACACAAGAAACACAGCGTTTTTGGGGTGAAAATGTTGGGGTCTTTACAGTGGGCTTTATAGCAGTGAAGGATTTTACAGAGATGGCCCAAAGCGAGAGCCAGCTGGCTGTGGTGGTGTGGGGTGAGACCCTACGGCTGGGTCAGGACACCTTACATGCATACTCTTCTTGAGAGCAGCACGTAGGACAGCTGCTTCAAGGAGGGGGTGGTGGGTTTTATTTCTAATTTCACAGCACTCCCACTTACCAAACTACTGTTTAACCTGCCAGCAGCACAAAGACACTAAGTGTCCTGGCACCCATAGCAAAAGCAAGCCCTGGTTCCCAGCCTGTGGCATTTGCACCTCAACAGAGAGGTTTAAGGAAGCGGAGGGGTTGAATTAGATAAGAGCTGTCTTGTTTCCTTTTTCACACCTCACGCCTCAGAGCTTCAAATTAAGCATGCTTACCTGATAGATGAACCCACTCATCCGTGGGCTTGCAGACAGCATCAGCAAAACGTTTGAAAACAACAAGAAATACCTCTCTTCTTTCTCCTGAGGGGATAAGAATGTAGGTTAGTCTGGTTTGCAGTCGCCACAGGCACTTTCCTCCAGCAAAATGACCCTCTTGCAGCCAGAATCACAGCAAGAGACCACCCCAAAACCAATTACTGTCTGTTCTTTTTTTTTTTTTTTGCTTTACAGCACCTCATTCCTGTACTAGCTTCTCCTGCATACATTTTGTCTGCATCCTGCTAATCCTGATGGTATTACCAACGTCCTCTTCCAATCATTTCAGAGCACCTCCGAAGACCTTATGTCCCCCCACAGCACAAACAGGACTAGACTCTACGGGGCTTTGTTTTACAGGTCCTTCCCTTTCCATGGAAAAACTGCAGGCAATCCAGTGTTAATAAGCACTTTCCCACACAGCAAACACCCAACACAGCTTTAACACCACTGGGTGGTAAGCACTGCTGCGATGCTTTAGGACCAGTAGCACAGGAATCCATCCAGTTACAATTTCCAAAGCACAGTCAGCTCTAAAGTGGGACGTGACAGAAGCCACTGCATGCAGGACGTGGCAAAATGGTTACACCAGTGCACGCTTTCAAGTCACTCTCATTTCTCAAGAGTAAGACACAGGGGAAAATGAGGCGAATTAATGTGCCCTATGACCCCAAGATGCTTCTTTTGCTTGGAAAAGTGTGTCAGCAAAGGTCTGAAGCTCATCCCCTGGGGCATGAAGCACTGACTGACTCCAAAAACATGCACAGCCCTATCACACGGATTTTCTCCGGGTAAAACTATTTATCAGCATTATTTTTCCTGCACTTTGCTGGCCTGGGGTGAGAGCAGCTGCTGCCTTGCTGTGCTGATCGTGTGAGCAAGCGGGTATTTGGATGTAATGTCTTTACCCAGGAGAAGGAGCGCTGCACTCACCTCACTGCCCCCACACTGTACCATAACCTGGGACATGTAGATGATGTTCCCCATCGTTTTTATGTCCTCTCCTTCCCAGCGCTGGATGGATTCGGAAAGGATCTGCAGCTCGAGTTGTTTCCTCTTCCTCAGCTCCTGGCATTGTGACTGGGAATCACAGCAGGGTGCTTCGTTAGCTGAATCCAAACCATTCCCATTGGAGATGTTTTCACCAGCAACGCTCACACAGCCACATGGGCTCAGGACTGGTCACTCCAAGGGATGGGGAGAGCCTGCTTTGGCTCTATTATAGAAAGTTCATAAAGGTATCACAACATCCCAGCAATTTATGAAGTAACGATTATATTAAAACGTCAGAGAAAACACGAACCACACTGAACAAGCTTTTCCTTCCAAACCAGCCCTACCTCTGAGAGTACAGGGTCAGATTTTCCAAGCCAAGAGAGCACAGAGTTAAAACGTGCCTCACTTAGACAAGCTTGGCATGTCTTGCCCAAACAGCTGATCGTTGCACTCGCAGCGATGCAAAGCCCCACGAAGCAGGCAGGCAGGTGTTTTCTAAGCAAGACTTGCAAACCCGAAAGTGGGGCTTGACACAGTATTACTTCAGTGGTGGGAGCACAACAAGGAGCTTTTGAAGATGCCATAATAGAGAAAAGACTGTGCCGATGCTCGGCAGCTGGGGACTGTTACACGGAGCAGCCAGTTCTCCAGCAGCTTTTAGACATCGCTGGCAGAACAATGACAGCCCTGCAAACCCAAGCAGAACCTCCTTTAACTGACCCCTCTGTCAACAGGGAAAAATTCCTGCAAAGCCAAAGTTTTCACCTGCTGCATGGGGTTTTTTTTTCCCAAACCCCTGTTTCTGACAGAGATTTCCCTCCCTTCCTGCTCAGTGTCATACAAACGCTTTGAATGCCTTCAAAGAGAGAGGCTGCATTGAGTTTAGTCTGAAAACACATGATTTTGAACAAGACCATGGTGGCTTCCTCAATTTTGCAACTGTCACTTACATAGTGGCTCCCTGGGTGTCCGAACCCAGCATTCCCAGGATGCAAATCCAGACAAAATCCATCACACTCTGTGCAGAGATGCAGCTGCTAATGACAGCAGGTCCAGGTGCCCTGCCTTCCCTCAGGAGCCTCCCTGGTCCCACCACAGCACCACGCATCCATCGCACGGGGCATCACTGCCCATCTAACCTCAAATCTGTGCTGAACCTCGTAACATAATTACATTCACTTCATCAGAAGCCAAGTACACATTTCAAGTAAACCCATCCCTGTCTTACAAGCATTCCTAAAGATTAACAACACATTAATCTGACCGAATTATTCCCCTATTACCTACTAGAATAAATGGAAAGGGAGCTGAGTTTCTAAGTAAATGTAACATGATCGCCCTTTCCTGTTTTCTATGAACTTTCTCCTCCAGATCTTTTATCTGCACTGCTCAGCACTGACAGCTTGCATCTGCTGCGCTAAGGAAGGAAGTTGGACCACATCTGGAGTAATGATAGTGAAAGGTATTCAGTGGCTACAGAGCGAGAGAGGTGATTGCTTATTTAATAACTGAGAAAAGCTTTGCTGGGTAAAACCTTTGTGCATGTGGATGGCCTTTCCCTCCCCACCACCACCACCACTTCTTTCATCTCAGAGCACTGGGACTTGGAGGGGCGTAGGTAACACAGCTCAGCTCACAGAAATAGGCTCGTTGTCTCTGACTCATCCCTTCACTGCCACTTGCTCTGCTCCCCAGCCACAAACCACCTGCAATACAGTCAGAGCTCACGATGCCCGTGGAGTAAATCTCAACAAACCTAAGCATTGCCCAACGGGCCCTTCCTGCTGGCACCAGCTGCTGAGTTTGCCACCCATGCTAACAACCCTTCACAGCTCATTTGGGAAAGTGAGGGTTGGTTGGGTTTCAGGCAGCAAATGCTTGGGGTTTGGAGGCAAAAGGAGACAAAAGAGACCCTGTTGCCACCACTACCCATACGTGGCTTTCAGCAGTGGAGGAGAAAGTCGGAGATCCTCCATGTAACTGCTGAGACACGCAGCCAGAGGGGCAGTTCTAGGCTCGAAACCTGAAATTAAGACTCCTCATAACCCATCTTTTCCATTCCAAAAGACCTTTTTTTAGCCTAATGAGGAGACAAATGTCAGGCTTGACTCATCCTTGGTGAAACGCAGCCCTGAAATGGAGCGCTCTATTTTAAGAATCGCCACCTACCACAAGCGACTTGAAGGACGCGATGGCTTTCAGAACCTCTTCGTGATCTGCATGCGCCTCCTAGTGAAGGGAGAGAAAAAAAACCCCTCAGCTGCCTGAGCTACACCCACCGCCCAGAGCACCCAGGGACAGGGAGGTGCCAGGGTGCTGGGGATGCAGGGTGCAGGGTGTAGGCAGGATGGCGGCCGGAGCCCCCTGGGTAGCTTCCTTACTACCCTGTTTCAGTGTGACACGGTTTATAGCAATGCACTGACACCAGTTTAACCAGTGCCAAGTGACCAGAGCAAGAGCAGGTGTGATTTTACTCAGGCCAAACTCCACCTGTGAAGCAAATCAAGCAGGACAGGTGGAGGTGCAAGGGGGGATTTCTGGTTTCACCTTCAGGAAGTAAAGTTCCACTGGCATGCAAGGTATTCCAGCCCATCAAGGGTGCCGCTTCCATGGATGGCTCCAATAGGAGCTTCATCTCCAGGCTTAAGGGAGGGCACGCCTGAGCAGAGGGCTCTTGGGCCAGCGGGCAGAAAGCGGGATGCTACCCCTTATCTCTGACTGTTGCTGAATGCTAGTTCTCTCTTGGCACCTTCTCCTGGGTACAGGGCCCTACATCAGAAGCTCTTCACCACCCAGTCCTCATGCCAAGGAAATCCTAACATGTCCAGGTTGTGGTGGAGCTGTCCCTGCAGCTGACAGAGGCTGCCTGGGATCACTCACCTCTGAACTTGGACAAGGGCTGCTCTGAACATCCCTGCCCCATCTCCAGCTGTGCATCAGTGCAGGGAACACTGCTGCGTAAACCTCAACTCGACTGATTCAGGCAACAAAACCCCCACACTCAGCTTCAAAACAAAGAGAAATAGGTGATGCATGTGTTCCCAAACCCGCTCTGACCCCCGTCCAGCACCCTGCAGACAGCACACTGGCCAGGGCACGGGGCCTGCAGCCAAGCTCAGCTCAGTCCCTGCAGCTCTGCTAAGCCAGGTCAGATCTGCAGCGTGCCTGCAGTGCAGGCCCTTATGCTCTTTTCTCCCTACACAGAAAAGCCCCCGGCTCAAGCATTGAGGTTTTAATCGGCCGGCTGGGATGTCGATTTGGATGATCACAGCTAAGTGTGCTGAGTAATTAACGGGCAATTAATACTGGAAAAGGATAAAAACAAACCCAGTTAAAAATAGATTGTTGTGTTTTCTTCACCTCCTCACACCATCCTCCGGGTTCACATCCCCACAGCTGGAGCGCACAGGCGGGTGAGCAGCAGAAATCTTTACAGTCCCCAGGGAGGGTGTTGGGGGGGGGGAGGGGGCGGAGAAATGTCCTAAAGCGGATCTGCCACCCTCTGCGGAAGTCTGTGCCCCCCTCTTGCTGCTCTCCCTGCTCCCAGGCACTCGCTCCTCCGCCCCCGTGTCTGCGCCAGCTGCCAGACCCACGTCTGGCTGCACTGCTTTGCCTCCACCCAGGAGCACAGACCTTGGGCGAGGGGTGGGGACAGCACAGACCTTGGGTGAGGGGTGGGGACATGCATCTGAGCTGCCGGGAGCAAGCAGCAAGGGAGAGGAATCTCAGAAAAAACCCAAAAAGATAACAAAGCCACTGATTTATTACCCCTCGTGCAAAGAAATAGCAGCTGTAGCCCGACTCTAAACTCTGCTTTGACTCGCGCTGGAAATGGCCCACCTTTGAGGAATGGCTATGCCTTCCCACAACATCCTCAGTCTCCACGGCTTTCCCACTTTGAAAGGTAGGACACATCCCACAGAGCTGGGACACCTCCTTGGAGGGGTGGTAAGGATTTCTGGCAATGTGCTGCTCAAATACCAATGGGCTCAAATACGTCCTGCAGCTCAGGGGGCAGCTCTCGCAGCATCAAGGGGCACGGCTTGTCCACACGTCCCACCTACCTCCATGTGCCGCTCCAGCTCCTGCAGAAGGGTCACGTACTTCTCCAGCCTCAGGAAGGGCTTGCTGAGGCTGGTGGTTAGGATGAGGATGCCTGGGTTGGCCGCACCCTGGCTCTCCATGAACTTCTCCAGCTCATCGCTATAAATAGAGACAACAACAAGAAGGAGGGTTTGCTACCACCGAGGGCTGAGTTTTGCTGCCTCCCACGCTCCTTTGATGGCCGGGGCTCTGCTCTGAGCTGTGCTGGTTTAAAAGCAGCCCAGCCTCCCCCCCAAGCACCTCCTGCTGCAATCCCAACGGGGCAGGCAGGGAGCCATGAAATTCCAGCTGAGCAAGACCCCGGCTCCCCAGGGATGCAGGGGAGGATGCTGCATGGCAGCGGGTGCCAGTGTGCACTGTCTCTAGGGTACATGGGTGCCGGCAGCTGGTCCCCAGGCACAGCGAGGTGGCACGGGGCCAGGTGTCTGGTGGGCAGCGCGGGCGGCAGAGGTTCATGCTGCACTGGAGGATGCTGCAGCAACGCGCCAGGACCCTGCTGGGAGCTGTGATGCAGGTGTGGGTGCATACATCAGTCTGGAAAACATGGCTTGCGTGTGTCAGCACATTTGCGAAAGCTGGTTCTGCGACTGATTTAAGAAAAGGGGTCAGACTGAGGAATGAAGGAGTCACTTACAGGAGGCTTTTCATTAGGCCAAAGTAACGCTGGATTTCACAGAGTCACAGAATTGTAGGGGTTGGAAGGGACCTCCAGAGATCGAGTCCAACCCCCCTGCCTGAGCAGGTTCCCTAGGACAGGTCGCACAGGTCGGCATCCAGATGGGGCTTGAATATCTCCAGAGAAGGAGACTCAACACCCCTGGGCAGCCTGTCCCAGGGCTCTGTCACCCTCACCAGGAAGAAGTTCTTCTGCATATTGGTGTGGAACTCCCTGTGCTCCAACTTGAGGCCATTGCCCCTTGTCCTGTCCCCACAGACCACTGAGAAGAGGCTGGCCATTTCCCCGTGTGTCCCACACTTCAGTTATTTATAAACATTGATCAGATCCCCTCTCAGTCTTCTTTTCTCAAGGCTGAACAGCCCCAGCTCACTCAGCCTTTCCTCACGGGGGAGATGCTCCAGATCCTTAATCATATTTTAGAAGGTAAATAAATATATTGTGAGTTCCCATTAAGGAAAGGGAAGAGTTAACCCATGGCTGGGGTCCTGGCTTGGCCATCATGCAGGGAGGACAGCTAAGTCACACTAGGGATGACCCAGTTGAAGCCTTTTGGCTTGGCACACTCTCTACTATGACATTACACAAATTCAAGTGTCTACACAAGTGGGACATGTTGAAGGAAGATGTTATTACTGCCATCTACCAATGACCCTGCAAATCAACCCTCTGGTTGAGCAGCAGCTTGGTTATTGAATCGGGTAACTCTGGGCAACTTGATGGCCACCCTCCTTCTGCAAGGATGTGCCCCAGACCATAGTGCTGCCCCTGTTGGTCTGAAACAGCACGTGGGTCCTTTAGCAAGAAACAGTCACAGGAGATGCTACTGCAAGGGCTGAGGTTGCCTCTGGTTTTCCCCCAGGTAAGAGAGTCAGATGAGAGACAGGACCTGTGAGACCAGCTCTGAAGACAACAAGCTGTCTTCGTGTCAGAGCTGAGAGGCAATGTCGAAGAGCCCAAAGCTCCAGCAGTTTTCCCCACAGCAGGATTCCACATTGGATCCCCTTGCCCCACTGTTAAAATACAGCTCAAGAGCCACGTCAGGTAATAATAATACAAGGAATTTCAGCCTGAATCTCCTCTGTCACTCACCTGTGCTGCGTGAGGACGTTGACTGCGGACGGGTGGTTCGCACAGTACGTCAGGTAGAGGGAGCGGAACTGGGGCATCAGGTTCATGAAACAGCCTCCCACTCGCTGCTGGTTCTCAGGGAGCCTACAGACACCAACACAACCAGCCACAATGTTAAGCCTCTGGATCTGTACCCTGCAACTACAGCACTCCCAGGTATCTGCTCAGGAACCACACGCTCCATGGGGATATTCCCGGGTCACTGCGTAAGCTGTGGCACTGGGCAAAATACCCATCTGTGCCATTTGGGGAGGGGGGAGGAGGAGGTCCTCAGATGGGACGGGGTTTCTGTGGTGCCTGGGACAAGGTGCGACCCAGCATGCCCCATCCCACCTGCAGAGATGAGGCTGGGATACTGTAGCACGCTGCACCTGATGAGGGTGTGCTGGAGAGAACTGGGTGCAGTGGAGGGGTGGTCCCACTGTCTGGGCTGCCCATTAATATGAGAGAGGAGATGAACAGTGAGAAAGAGAAGCCACAGCCTAAATACATTTCCAACAGACAGTCTTTGCCCTGTCTCTTTTCAGCCCTTCCCAAGGAGAGGGTGGGCTATGGCTGAACAGCTCTGCCAGCCTCCCTTGGGAAAGTTATTGCCTCTAATAACCCACGCCCTGTAAATCCCCATCTTCACACCTGCCAGATCTCCCGCCACCCTGCAAGTGTCAGCATCTTTGGCCTAGTGACACTTTCATACCAGGTCTAGTGACACCCTCATCCAGCAGACACCTTAGCAGCAGAAATGTCAGAGTTCCTTCTGCCTTCCCTCCTGCCAAAGCACTACCTGCCACCTTTCTTCAACCCCGTTATTTTCTTCTATATTTAACAAGTCTAAGCCAGCAGCCAGGCAGAATATCAATGAAGGCGTCTCCCTATTATTTTTAGCTGCAGTTGAATAGCTTGACGCCCTCAGTGCTGTGGCATGAGCTTACTTTGCAACTTCTTCCAAGGCTTGGTTCAGCGTTTGCTGAAACGCAGAGATTTCTTCCACGTTCCCCAGCAGTGAGGCAGTGTCCACAGCACTGAGCCTAGAAGTGTCAAACCAACAGTTAGCATCAAGGAGATGTTGCTCTCAGGAGCACCCCCATGGGATCTGTAAGCAGTCCTTCCAAAAAGGCCCAAGAATTTCTCTTTCCTCAGGTAAGCCATCGGACATGGGAAATAACACGTGGTCTGTGAGCTACAGCCCACAGCCTCCCAGAGAAGACGTCTGCCGTCAAGGATTATCTTAATTGGATTTTAATCACTTAATCATACTAATCTTCCCAGATGTTTAGCTGTCTAACAGACGCAGACAGATGGGATTTCAGCCAGGGATGAGGAGGGAGGTGCATGCAGAGGCACAGAGTTAGCTTTGTCTTTGGGGATCTAGGCTGCGCGTTTCCCTATGGGAGGAGGGTCCTACAGAGCAGCCCCTTGGGTAAGGGTTGCTTTGTTCCTTGAGCCAGGTTCAATTTTTTCCTGGCCAAAACTAGTGTGCCTGCTGCTGTGATCCTCTGAGTCACTCTCACGCCACCTTCATTTAAGCAATTTGCTTAATGCCAAGACTCAGAGCAGGAGAAGTTTTCATAGCTGAATACATCCCATGTGAGGAAACAGGGAAGGAAGGGAGGAAGGAGAGATTTAAACACAAAGGCCTTAAGACACCACTCTTCTGTCTCTCTGGACTGGGCAATGCCTAAACATCTGCTTGTGATGGTCTGGGGCTGCCTAGTCCTCCTGCAGTGTGCTCAGCTAGAGGGACCCTGGCCCCAAACATGGCCACACAGATGGGGTCGCTGAGCTGCCACCACTCAAAAGAGACAACTATAAAGCCGAAGTGATAAGCAGGAGGTGAAGTTAACTGCACCAGGTCTTTTATGGGGGGGAAACTATCAATAGCAATCTGTGGAGAGGCTCCAGGATGCTGCCAGTCACCACCTGGGTAAGGACAGGACAGCGTGAGCCGCCTCTGCACCGCAATGGCTGGCATGGATGGAAAATATGTCAGCTTATTCCTGCCCTGCCAACATCCCCCAGTTATGCCAGCATTGCTCAGGCCACGCAGGACAGCAGCACGCTCTTCCCAAGCGCCGAGGTACCCCACGCTGGGGGCTGCACAGACAGGGACACAGGGTGTCACCTCTCGCTCAGCAGCAGTTTGGCTTTAGCGAGAGGCAGTCTAACCACAGAGAACACACGTCGCTGTGCATGAAATGAAGAGATGATGAGGAGATGCCTCTTGGGGCCCAGAAGTCACAACAAGGCAGACTGCAAGGGAAGAAGCCATGCGAGGCATACTGCCAGGAAACATGCATGCCAGGACAGCCGGGCACGAGCTTGCAGATGGGTTGGAACAGCCAGCCCTTGACCAGATGGAAAGGCACATCTAACACAGCCCGCACAGCCACCATGGAACAGGAAAGAACAGAAACCTGTGCAATGCCAGAGGGGGGTTCTGTGTCACAAAGGAGCTGCAAGGCTTTATAAGAAGAGCAGTAACAGTCCCTAAACATTCAAAAGCAGGAATGTAATGAGCTATGGTCGATTTTACAGGGTTCTCTCCACCTCAGATGCCTTTATATCTTACTTATCGTAAGACTGGAGGGGTCTTAAGTAAGTTCCCAGAAGTGACTGTAGTTCCTTCGCATTATCTCGTTCTGTTTCCAGAATATTTTGCAACACCTAGGGTGAGAGACAGAGCACTGAGTAGGTCTTAGCACTAGTGACTGGTCAAAGGAACATGACATCAGCTTCCAAGTGTGGAAGAACATGGAAGTGTACTTTAAGTCCATGAATTACATTTGTTAACGCCGAACCCAGAAGGCTCAGGAAAGCCCAGAGGACCCGATTTCGAGATTTTACTTTGCAAAATGGGGGAGGCCTGGAAAGCAGGTGTTAAGGGCAGCTCCTTCTCTCTGGCAAAGCATGAAGATGTCAGTTCGGACTCGAGTTTAGTATCTGACCCCCAAGAGCCTCATGCCTAGCCCTGCATGAGTAACTGGCTGCCAAGGTACGCCAACAACCGACAGTGCGTGCACCCTGGGAGCACTGTTTGCACAAAGGCAGGCAACAATTTAAACACAACAGTGGCCAGACCAAGGACGGCTCCTGTGGCAGCTCAAGACAGGGCACAGCTCTCTTGCCGAGCTGGGTTTGGTTCCCCCTAATCCATCTCAGCAGCCTGTTCCCCTCTGACAGCCAGGCAGGAAAACTCACTGCCCACATGCTCCTCGTTAGTGCTCAAGTTTCTCCACATAGAAGAGCTTTGGAGACAGTACAGGTTGTTCCCAGCTCTCTGGAGATATTGTTTCTGCTTTGCTTTTCTGGAAATGTTTTTAGACATGCTGATGAGCACGTTCCACCTCTGGCACCAGGAAGGAGCCAGGGACATTTACATGCAGGGCTCCCTCCAGCCTGGATGCTGTGGGAACGTACCTGTCCCCCTTTGCCAGACATCATCGCTCCAGCAGCAAGGTGACAGAGGATGTGATGCTTCTCCATCCCTACTGCAGCCGCAGCTCACAGCCTGGCAGGCTGACCTGCTCCAGGTAACACGCCAGGCTGCGAGCTGCAGCGGCTGCAGGCAGAGGCAGGGGGCAGGCAGCTCAGGCTGTGACATCTCCAGCCAAACCCAACCAAGGGGTCGTGGGTGAGAGCCCTAACTGGGCTTGCCTAACACAGTGACATTATCCCCCCATCTCTATCAGTGGGAGATAGCCAGCAAGGACTGGCCCAGAGACATTGTGCCTTATTCCCCAACACGGATCTCAAAGCTGCTGCCTCTGCTACAATATCTCAGTTGCCTGCTTTGAGTCTCTCCCTTTGCCATCCTGCAGCAACTTCCATTTGTGGTTCATCATCTCGACAGCCCTGAATCAAGGAAATGGCAACAGCTGCATTTAAGTACAGGGTTACATCCCCAATTGTTACAAATTGCTGTAATGATTTCTAAGGGAAGGAGTCCATTCAGAAGTTTAATAATATGCTACTTATTAAAATGGATGATCAGCGCTTTAAAACTTACCACTGGGTAATAATTCTTGGTCAGCTGAGTGCTTTCAAGTCCTTTCAATGCTTTGGGAGAGAGTGGTTTATCTGTATGAAAAAACAGATCAATGAATTACAGCACACAGCTTCCATTAATCCAGCAGGAAGAGTCACTGCTATGAACATAACATCGCTCCTGTAAACCCAAAACTTCCGTGCCAGGGTTCCTCTGCCTGCTTCAGGAAACCTGGGAACAAACTGAAGGTGCACGGGACACTGAAGGCAGCAGAGCCAGTCGCACCAGCAGCTCTGCACAGCCTTTGCCAACCAACTTCCAGGTTTGCTCTGAAATCCCTGGCAGCATACCAGTGTCTGGCACTGTTTGGAGCTACAGTATGGCTCCACAAAATTTGGGTGTTAAAACTGGGTGTCTCCTAGAAATGCTGGGTACAGAGATTTGTTCCACGTGATCATAGAATCATAGGGGTTGGAAGGGACCTCAAGGGATCATTGGGTCCAACCCCCACCTCGTGATGCAAGAGGCACTCAAAGCCAACACCAATGAACATGCTGAACCCTGATCCCCGCGGTCATCTGTGGTGCAAAATCCTTCTCTGAATGAAGGTAGTTTTGAACAAAAAGCTCACACAAGCCTGGAAGTCAATTCTCATCCTCTTCTGCATCTGTTGAACCCCTGTGGATGCCTCCAGCGTAGTACACACGTGCACACAGGCACGCACTAGTTCCTGCTCCATTCCTCCTTCCCTGGAGAAGCCCCTTCCCTGCCAGCAGCTCTGCCAGCCCTCCCAGCACCACAGCTGCACCGTTAACCCCTCCAGACTGGGACAAGCCAGCTGCATCCCCAGCCCTAGCCATGCCACACACCTCATACTGAAACACCCCTGGGCTGTGCAGAGCCGCCGTCTCCCTATCCTCCCTGCAGTCGCACACAGAAGGCAATTACTTCCACATCGATAGCAGGGGAGAAGCTTGAAATTGATAAATTTAGCCCCTGGAAACTGCAGCTTGATGTATTGTCTAATTATTGCCCTTGTAGAGTTTCCTGTCACTTCCAGCCGGGAGCTCTGTGTCTCATTTAAAGCCTCAGAGGAGCTCTGCTCCACGCAGTTAGCTATTTCCACCCAAAGGGCACGCTCAGGACACAGTGGAAGTACAGACACCACTGAAAAAACAAGTGACTCGATTTAGAGTGACACATCTCGCACTCGGGAGGCGAGGAAAGCAGCTCCCACTGGCTCCCAGCGAGGGTCCCCCTAGGCTATGCCCCCCGGGGCAGCGGTCCTGGGGCAGGAGAGGGTTAGCTGATGGTTCCTGCATCCATCATCTGCTATACGGCCACATGTCCCAGGCAAGCAAAAAGTGGGGGAGCAAACCCTTCTCCCATGTGAAATGGGGGTTGGGGAGAGGATCTGGACAGAAAAGCTCTGCAGATTAAACAAAAAATCAGCTGGGCTCTGACATGGTGATCAGCAGGAGGCTCGCTGTTCCCTTCAATGAGGTGCTGTTATTTCATCCTGCTCCCATCCAGTTTTCCCCATGGGACTGAAGTTTGGTCTCCTTTTCTTAAAAAAATACCCCATTTCTCCACTCACTGACTTAATTAGTGATTCCTGGGTTGTGCCAGACAAGCCTTCAATCTCTGCTGCAATGTCCTGCTCCAGCTCAGACATAATTTCCCAGAGGGAATTAGTGGGAGATGAGATATCCTGACCATGACTTTTTCCCTTAGAATTAAACAAAACCTGGTCTAATTCTGAACACTTACTCATTAATTTGATTCCTCCCTCCTCTGCCTTTTTTATTCTTCCCTCCTCTGCTTTTTGGCTTGCAAGGGTGGGAGCAATGATGTCCAAGAAGGGGTTGTACACTCTTCAGCCCACCCACAATGGCTCGTGGCATTTAAGGACAAGGCTGATCCTGAGCCATAAAACCAGCACCAAGCACAAACCAGATCTCTGTCCAGAGTAAGCCCTCAGGGCACGTTAAGGAATTAAAGCTGAGTTTTACTGTCACACAACAGCTATGGCAGCACAAGGGAGTGAGCTGCTGGAATGGATGGATGTGTAACACTACAGGGCAGCCAGCCAGGGCTGTGCTTCATGCCATCACCCCACATCTGGATAAAAATCCCACTGAAGATGTTAAGGATGCTCAAGACAAAGCTCAGTAAAGGCAGGTGTCATCAGAAGGATCATTCCTTCCCCCTCTTCCTTTCTCAGTGTCTCCAGTAGCTTCACAGCAGAAGATGTGTCCAGAGGGCGTAATTATAGTACATGAAGTCAACCACCACTCCGGACAAAGCCAGGGGCCGCTCCCTGGGGCTGTACAGCTTTTACTGGTTTTTCTCACGGAGACTGTGAGACAGAAAGGCAGGATGGAAGGTAAATACATGGCCTGACCCAGGTCTCTAACAAAAAGCTAATTCTGTGCTCAGGCACTGGAACAACCCAGCAGCTCCCCAGGACAAAGAGGACCCAGGCAGCCATCTCCAGCCTCATCCTCCGGCAGCATCCTGGCTCCTGTGCTGCCAGGGCTTGGGGGGAGCAATAGAAAAGCACGATGTGCTGGGGAAGAAGAGGGTGAAGCATCTCTCAAACAACTCACGCGGAAGACTAGGCTTTACCCTTCTGGCCTCGTGCACCCTTCCATTAGCCCTGCTGCTTTAAGCACAAAAACGGTCCCTAATAAACAGCAGCAATTTCCCAGCGGCACAAGGATCCATTCTGCATTACACCACTGTCATTCAATCAGCCCTTGAAAGCAATTTGCTTACCGGTGGATTTGATTTCTCTGACGTAGTTGCTTGGGAACCAGCCTGTTTTTCCATTCAAGGTCCCTTCCCACCAGCCCCCTTCTTCAACCCGGGTGACATAAATAATGTCTCCTTTGTTAACGGAGAGTTCATCCTCATTGGTCTGCTTAAAATTGAACCTGGCCTTTACCACCAGCTGATGACTGCCATTCTCGGTCATCTCCTAAGGGAAGAAACATGGAAAAACATCAGCAAATGGTAAAAAAAAAAAAAAGAGCAGAAGCCACTAGGACAAGCTATTGTTCTTCTTTGTTGTGCCAGATGTTTTTGTCAGTAATGCTCTCTCGAACAGCAGTGATGTCTTGCTTTTCTGTAAGCACTCCCACCAGGACCACAAGGTCCCTCCCAAGTGTTAATTTAGTTCTGCAGCACAGTGGAGGATAGATAAGAATCGTTCTTCTTGTTTCACTGAGAAGGTTTCAAGAACCCATGAGACCCTTTCCAGCCAGGGCAGCAAAGCCGTGCTGGAGGTCAGGGGAGAACAAGCCTCTCTGGTACGCTCGACCCAGAGGTACTACTCACACCCCTCCACCCCCGTAGCCACCAAACCCTTGATGAGATGTTAACTAAAGAATACCACAGGCTTGGACTGCCTCCTTAGCACCCTCGCTGACTGTGACGCTGCGCCGTTGGCCTCGGCGTGGGGACCTCCAGCCGCAGAGCTAAGAGACGAGAGATGTGAACATGACCCTGTGGATGGCCGATCTGGTGAGGCAAAAAACAAACATCTGAGTTTTACCCAACTGTCCACCATCCCTCTGCATCACAGCCAAGAGTAAAGCCTGTAAGGAAAACAAGAACAGGGCACAACAGCTGAAAGAGCATCGGTCAGAAGATAGCAAGCACAGCGCATCTGCAGTGTGGGTACCCCTAGTCAACACTGAGAAGGGTTTTTCTGGGCTGAGTTAACCCTTCTGTGATGGAAGAAGTTGAAGAGCAACCTATGGCACTCCCATGGCCAGCTCTGCAGTCACATATCCGATTGCAGCATGTTTTTGAAATCCCCCTTAAAACTGTAGAAAAACAGGGTAAGAGACTGCCCAACACTGCCCACTGGGAGTGCTGCTGGGATTGGAGTGAGCACTGTTGAAGGTGTTTCAAAGTTTAGCTCACAAGTGAGTGCTCTGAGGTCACCTCCACAGCTGCAGCGTGGGCTTCCCCACTGAGGGGAAGAATGCTGAACAGCTGGTCAACACAATCACTTCTCTATTCAGACAAGTCCTTCTGGGCTCATTACACAGCTGAAAGAGGCTAGGCACAACTTTGATTACTGTTCATGGACTGCTGCCATTAGCATGTGAGAGAGGGATTCAGCCCATGCTGAGGAAGGACAGGAGTGTCACCCCGAGGAGACTGGCAGAGAGGCTCAGACCATCCCAGCAGCTCTTGGAGTTGCCTTCTTCATGTGCTCATCATTTTGCAGACTAGTCTCCGATCTCATTCCTGCCACCAGCTGCCTGATACTGGACACAATGCTGCTGCTCCAGCACACATCTGGTTTGCCACAGTTACAGATTTGTTTCTATACAGATACCAAAAAAACATTTCAAAGGGTCAAAGGCTGAGCCCTGGGACAGGCTGCCCAGGGGAGTGTGCAGTCTCCATCTCTGGAGAGATTCAAGACCCATCTGGATGCCAACCTGTGTGATCTGTCCTAGGGAACCTACTTTGGCAGGGGGGTTGGACCCAATGATCTCTGGCGGTCCCTTCCAACCCCTACAATTCTGTGTCATTCTGTTTCCTGGTCACAACTGCCCTGTGCAGAGATGGAGTCAATGGCCTCATCCCCAAGAGCAGGACCTGGCAGCACCCAGCCCCAGAATCCTGCTCGGGTGCTGTGGAGCAGTAAAAACATGGACTTTGAGCCACCCAGTAATGCCCAGGACTTCACTGCTACTGTCCCTCACACCACACTGTGGGACATCACTCAGATCACCCCCTTTCTACATACCATAGTGCTCAAATGAAGCAACAGCAGGTATGATTGTTCCAGTAAACTGTGAAGCACCTTGAGATTTTCCTCATAGCCTCTATTCAGACTTAAGAATGTTTCTGCATGGCAGAGCTGCTGTTTTTACCCTCAATGTGGACCCAGCATCCCCATGGACCTCCAGAAGAGCACAGAGCAGTCTGCAGGGGCCACCGTGCTGGGTGTGCAAGACCCTGGATAACACCTGGAGCCCCTCCTGGATAAACGCTGTGAGAGGAGAGGGTGATGAACCCCCGAGTGCGTGCAGGCAACAGACAACAGAGACTCTAAGGCTGCCGTGTCCCTGTTCTCCCCCAGTCTGAACATTAACATGGAAAAATCATTCCAAAGGGGAAGTTTGGTGGGAGTTACAGGAACTCAGCTGGGTTTTGATTCTCCCGGAGGGTTTTTGTTTCAATAGGAAAACACCTCATCCTTAAGACAGGACCTGGAGCTTTTGGAGAATGGACCCTGCTTTGTCTTTCTCCAACACTCAGCACAATGGGAACCAAGTCTGAAGTGACTTCCAGGCACTGCTGCCTTGCAAAGCCCCCACCAAACCCTACTCGCACCCCAGTCCATGCTCTGGTGATGGGCAACATTCACATCACACCTCTAGTGCTGTCAGGGAGTCAGTTTTCTCTCCTGCCCTGCTCGTTACACGACTGCCTGATGACCACACGGTGACATCACAGCGTCCCTGGCTGCACCAACAGCAAAACCCCTCTGTGTGAAAAACCCACTCTGCAAACACAGAACGGGTCGGTTGGTTGGTTGGTTTGTTCTCTGGAGCATCCTGATACTGGAGCAGGAGCAGTTTCAGCTGCTCCCAGTGACTCACAGGCCAGGAGAGGTGGCCAGCCGCCAGTGTGAGATGTTCTTCCCCTGATTCCTTCTAAAAAGGGAGGGCAGGGACCGTGAGCCCAGCCTCCTCCACTTACTCAAGCCATCAGCAACGGTCCCACGGAAATGACTTGGTTACTTTAGATTTTCTGCTTTTCCCTGCCCCTCCCAATCTTCCAAAGCTTTTATAAATATCTGCAGCAACCTAGAAACAAATGTAAAACTGACTTTGACAGTTTGGCAGGGAAGTGTATCATTTATATTGCATCATGACAGCGTCCTATTTTATGCCTGGTCCAGCATGGAACGCTGCTGCCATATGTTGCTTAAACTATGGTTAAAATAGCTGGGTTTTCTGCTCACATTCCTACACTATTTTTGGCAGATGAGCCTTGTCTGATCCAGCGCAGCTGGTTTTCCTCCCCTGCCCTCTCCTGCAGATAAAAGCATCGAGCTCTGTGCTGCTGTTATTGATGGACAGCTGCTGAACTCCGGGTATATCTGCTACAAATGATGCCTCAAGGTATTTGCATAACAAGATCCATGAAGCCATAAGGATTTGGACTTCAAATGAACGCTCAGAAACACATTCCCACGGCGTTTCCTTAGCTTCCAACTCCTTCCCCTTGCCTCTGACACGGGTGCCAGGATGCACATGCCAGAGCTGGTACCAGGCTGGTCCCGATGCTCCATCCAGACCTCAGCCTCTGGTGAGACGGACAAACTGGGCCATCTGCAGCGGCGGTTTGTAGGACACAGGCTCCTGCTTCTCAGGAACTTGGCCAAGCCACCAAAAAGCAAACGTTTCAGACATGTATTTATTTTACCCTGTACTTTTCCCAAGGGTGCTCTCTGCCTGAGCAGCTAATTATATCCCAGGCATTGCGCTTTTTAACATTTAAACAAAGAAAGCATATGTTCAAACAGATGTTTGCCATGAAACCAAGAGATCCCAGCTTCCCTATAGCCTGTCAGTAACGTGCGATAGAAACGATACCACAGCAAAGCCCCATCCCAAGCCTCTCCCGGCGTCTGCAGGGACTGAGCTGGGACATGGGTGGCTGCCAGAACCGAGCTGGGGCTGTAAATAAGGGTACTGTTGTGACAACAACACCGCAGCCTCGTTGCCCCATCAGCACACACCCCATCACATCCCCTGGTCCAGCAACAGGCAAACGCAAAGGCAGGAAAAGTTTCTCACTCTCTTTGCTCCCAGAACAAGGAAGCTAACATCAATCACAACCACAGCACTTCCGAAGGCTGCTCCCAGCAGCATCTCATATCTCCCATCATATTGAACTGCAAGAGCTTTCTCCATGGGGTCACCAGGCACTGTGACTTAATGGAGCAGTGGGAGGCTGTGCTGATCCCGAATTACCTCCACTGCCATCCAGGGAGCGAGCTGGCAGCAGAGCTGGGTTCTGGCTGTGCAGTGGCACACCACAAGCCTAAATTTCCTCAGAGCAGCATTGCACACACCCCTTTACATGTTATTTCTATACATTATGTAACTATGTCGCTGTTTATACAATATACACATTGTAATACAATATACATTTCTATATTGTATACCTATAGAATATAGGTGTGTATTTATATATATATGTATTATATATAAAGCCTTGCATCTGAACAGACCAGAGGAGAGGGCACAGGGAGGAGAGGGCCCGGTCCCAGCAGCGAGGTTGTTCCGCTGATCACTGCAGCAGCTTTAGCACTGAGACACCCCAAAAGCAAACACTTGGCTGTAGGAGAAATGAAAACCACTGCAGCCCAAACGTAGGCAAAACTCAGTAAGTCAACAGGAAAGCTTTCCCATGAGAGGAAAGCTGTGGGTTTGTGTTTTGAATTCTTGTCCTTCTAATGGCCTGAAATGTAAGCGGCTACAGGGAAATCAAATTCCCCTCCTGGTGCTGGACTTCAGTGGGTGCACAGGAGGTCCCTCTGTGCCTACCTGCCTGCATGACAGGGGCCATAAAGGCTTTCTTTCCACCCTGCAAACTCTTGCCAGCTCAGCACAGCCCTGCTCCTCTGCACTCAGCAAGGAGACCCTGATCCTCTCACCCCTCCCCATCATGCCCCAGCTGCCCTCCTTGCTGATCTTCTCCTTTCTCCTTTCCCAGCCTGCAGGACTGAGTAGCAGCTTAAAGGAGCCCGCAGGGAACAGCCACCTTATGTGGGATGCAAACAAGAGGAGACAATTTGCTCTGCTTCAGCAGCCTGCTCCTGCACCCAGGGATGCAGGACGAGCCACCAACTTGATTCCCAAATCCAGGAGCCTTCTCCATGCATCCAGGGAGAGGAGAGAAAGAAACATCAATACAATCAACTGAGCATCTGGCAACAAGGTTTGTTTTGACACTCGGTGGATATTACGCAGATGGATCTGTTTTTCTCTGCGGCTCTAAAACCCACTCTTAAAAATCTGACATTTGCATTTTGGGAGGTGCACGCTCATTTACATGGAGGCCCTTTACAATAACCTAATTTGAGGTCCCTTAGTGCTGTCAAAAACTGAGCAGAGGTCCCTCAGTGTAAAGCGATAATCGAGCCCTGCAAAGTGCATCCAGCAACTCTGAAACGCCGCATCTAATCCCAGAAACGTCGATGCCACCATCCAGCATCAGGCATCAGGGCTGGCAACACAATTTGCCAAGCCTCCAGAAATCATTATTAGCTTGGAATGACAAAAAAAAACCCCAACAAACCAACCAACAACCCCCCCAAAAAAAACCACCCCCAAAACAGCAGCATGCATATGAGACAGTATTGGAAAAGATAACCAAAAAACCCCTTTATCCTTACCTTCAGTAGCTTTATTTACAGCTGTTAATGTGCTCAGGACCTTGGAGAACTGTTCTCCGGTGTACAAATCATATGGATCAAACACCTGCAAGAGAGGAACTTGGTCAGGTGAGCCCACGTTGCCAGAGGGTGATGGTGACAGTCAGGACTAAACAGCCCCTATGAATTCCCAGAGTGGCGGGGGTGGCAGCACAGGAAGGGCAGGGGGACCCACCAGCATTTGGAACCCCAGGGGACAGGGAAGGAAGAGATCAGTGCTGTCTGCGTAGAAAGGGCTGCTCTGAAAATCATGGAGAAGGTTATCGCTTGCCTTGAGGGAAGGAAAGATTTTGCTGCTATTTTTGATATCAAAAGCTGAAGAGATTGAGGCTGCACATCTATATGTGTGTGTGTATATATATATATATATATATATATACACACGCACACATTTTCCACAGCAGAAGAAACAAACACACTGAATTTTCTGCTATTGCAACATGACATATAAAATGCAGTTACCTTTTTTTTTTACAGGAAACCAGTTATTTTACATGCAAAAAATTCCCTCTAAAGAATTTTATGCTCCTAAACCTCAACAGACCCACACAGCCAGCAAGGGCTTCTTTTCTATGACTGCTGACCTGGAACCTGTAGACTTGGACCTTGAGAAAACACCGGCACAACGTGGGGCAATCTGAGTTTCACCGAAACACTGTGATCCCCTCTAACACCTGAGAAACACCCTCAAGTTTGTACAGGCTGTATGAATCCTGCCATTAGCAAAGCAAAGACAAGCAATACAACAAGCCCCTGCTATCAGTACCACCGAGGCACCATCTGCTAATCCCCAAACACACGTCGTCATGCAGATGGAGGCCACAGATCTGGTCTGTGATGAACAGGAAAGATGATTTTAAAGCTCTCCTGGCTGACACAAACACTTCCAATGCACTAAAAAGCGTATCCTGGTAAGGAAGTGCTCGAGCCTTAATTACCTTTAGGGCAGTGCTGCCCTTTAAAACGGCCCTTTCTTGCTTTCCACACAGAGTTCCTTGAGTACGTTTGGCATATTTCAAATAGGAAGGGGACCAGCCTCTTCCGCAGCCCTGGATGCTCGCGGCATCCCATCCTCTCAACAGACACGGTGGTGCAGCAGTAAAGTCCAACATGGGCAGTACAAAGGTCATTCTTTCTGGAGAATATATTTTAAAATTGCCTCAGCCACTCAATATGGGGCTTTACCTTAAAGAAATTTAATCCACGCTGAGGGAGAAAACAGCCAGGTGTCATTACAGCTGTTAAAATCATTAGCTCTATGGCTCTGATCGCACCTACTGCTCTGAACATTTTGGGGACATCCCCAACCTGCCTCAGGGCTGTTTCAGAGCTGACCTATCCCCCTGCATTCATGTGGGTTTGCTCCTTCAGACCACCCCATCCCCTCTGCCAGCTGGCGTGTGAACTAGTTTTCCTGCCTCGCAACTGCAGCCGGTGCTATCTGAGCATCGCTTCCAGCCCTGAGCAGCAACGTTCATGTCTCCGTGGAAAGGGAGATGGTAACAGAGAGCCCGGGCACGCACTGACCCTCTTGGCAGCTGCTGGAGGATCCAACGTTACAGGAATGTGCCTTCACCCTCCCGCCAAGCCAAGAGGAAAGCAGGCAGCGAGACTGGGATGTTTGTGTGCATCTCTCCAGTGCGTCATTTTCTCAGTCATATCCTTTCTCATCCATCTCAGTAAGTCCAGAAAAACAAGTCCTGCCTTGAATGAATGGCTTTTTTTTTTTTTTTTAAAGGATCAGGGATGTATTTTGCTACATGGGTCCTTCAATGCACAGGATCAACCTGCAAAGCTCAGAGTCATCCAACTGCCAAAACGCAGAGGAGAACGGTGGCAGGAGGGATATGCAAAAAATTCCAGCACAAAAGCAAGTAAATAACTTTCAGGACATTGCTTCATGGGGAAATTGTCTGGAATAGCTACCATGGAACAGTGGCTGTGGGGAAAACCCTTCTGGCTCAGCTACTGCAACATAAATATACCCTGCAGCTTGCTCCAGAATAAATTAATCGCACAGAAAAGTCCTCATTTATGAGCTAAAAATTACTTTTCCCAGTACAATCCATCCATAATTCCATCCCCAACTCTAAGACAAGCTGAAGGCTAGAAAAGGGGAGGGGGGGCTTTTGCTCTTAGCTCACGGGAGATCTGGTGGACGTAAGTAAAACCCCGGTTACACCTTCCGACTGTCAGAACCAGAGGCTGCAGCTTCCCTTGGCGAAACACCCCGGCTGCTCCGTCAGGCACTGCACCGGGAGCGACAGCACCCGCACTGCTGCACGGCCTGAACCCGAAAGGCGACGGGAAGGCGAGGGGGGACCGGTGCTCACAGGCCAGCCACCGGAACAGCATCCAGCTTTTTAGGAAGGATGGGGGGGAAAAAACCAAACCCAGGTGCACCTAGCAAGTTATAAGGACCCGAAAATCCCGGTGCTGGGATGGGAGCCGCAGAAAAGTTAGGGGAAGCCGGGCTGCGTGTCGAGCCCGAGCTGTTTTATCCGCACAAACTGTGTTCGGCAAAACCCCGGCAAACCCCCCCCCGCCCCCCGCCGGCTGCAGAGCCCGGAGCTCGGCAGGACCGCGACCCTTGGCGCAAGCCGGGAGATGCGGGAGGGCTGCAGCCGGTCCGGCCCCCCGCCCGCTCTCGCCGCCGGCGGTCACCAACCTCGGCTTCTTCTCTGCCGTCCGCGGCCAGGCTCTGCGAAACTCGGCGAGACGGAGCCAGGCGGGCGGCTGGGAAGCGCTTTTCCAAGCGCGGAGCCAGCCCTCCGCCGCCGGCACCCGGAGCGCTGCCAGCCGCGCCGGCTCTCGCCCCCCCCCGTCCGCCCGGCTTCGGTGCCGCGATGCTCCAGACACCCCCCGAACCCGGTTTGCTTTCCGGGCTGCAACCAGCCGCGCTCCGCCTCTGGCAAGTTCGACGGGGACACCCGCGGGAGCTGCCCCGAGGCGGTAACACCCGCGGGAGCTGCCCCGAGGCGGTAACACCCGCGGGAGCTGCCTGCCGACACTCCCGAGACCCAGCTGGGGAGGGACAGCCGCGGGGACTACCCGGAGACACCGGCGGGGCTGCCGGAGGATGGGGACGCCGGCGAGGCCGGGTCAGACACAGCTGTGGGGACGCGACGGAGCCCTCCCCTTCTCTCCCCCTCCCCGCCTTCCCGGTGCCGGCGGCGCAGTCGGTACTCACGGCGGCGGGCGGGCGGGCGCGCAGCCCCGGGGCATGGCGGCGGCGGGCGGTGCTGCGGACCGCGGGGCGGCCGCTGCGGCTCTGACCCGGAGCCGGATCGCGGCGCGGGGAAGGGAAGCGAAGGGAAAGGGAAGTGACAGGCGGCGCCGCCCCGCCCCGGCGCTCGCTGCGGGACGCGGGAGGGAGGGAGGGAGGTGCGGCCGCGGCTCCCTCCGCCGGGCACGGGAGGGAGGGCGAGCGGAGGGGAAAGAGAGGTGAGGGAAGGGGAAGAAGGGAAAGGCCAGACGGGAGGGAAAAGGGAAAAAGTGAATCGGGAAAGAGAGGGAAAGGGAAGGGGAAAAGGGAAGGGGAAAAAAGAGAGCGAAAGGATAGGAAAAGAAAGGAATATCCAGCCTACTGAAATGGTAATTCCAGCGTTTTTACATCCCTGAGGAACGCTGCAGAAGCGCCTGGGGATGAAGCACAGCGGGACTGAGTTCCCAGGGGTAGCACAGCGTGTCCTCGCATGGCGAGCACGGCCCCTCTGCTGCTGCGGGGAGCGGGACGGTCCCCGGACACCGGCACCGCACAGGCTGCAGCGTGGAGAGGGAACGAAGCGCTGCGCTGACAACCGGGGCCAAGCCTGGCTGTAGATCCCAACCCCAAGCAGGGAGACACGGGGGTGTTGGAGACACCCTCACAACCCCAAACTGGAGGTCTCCAGGACACTGGGTCGCTCTGGATTCAGACATACCCATTCCCTCCAGCTTGCTTTGGTTGATGCTGGGCTGGAGCTCTTGCTTTTGACATGACCCAGCCAGGAAACTAGGAGGAAGCCAAATCTTTGGGAGCATATGGATGGGGAGCCAAGGGGGTGATGATTTTTCCTTCCAGAGACCTCCATCCAAGAACATACAGACTGGGGAGTGTTACCATACCTCCAACTGCAGACACAGCTTCAGTTCTGCCCACGGTGGCCACAACATGCTATATGTGCTCTACAATCATCCTGGACAGTCAGGCTTAACAGCTTTATCTGGCAGATACTGTTCTTACTCCACAAAAAAAAAGCCAGGTTGCCAGAAGGTTTGTGGTTGTATTAGCAATAAAACGCTGCTGCTGAATGAAGGTCTTGTGCTTCCTCAGCAGTAAATGATGCTCAGCTATCGAGCTGCTGTTACTATGTGCACAGTGGTGGCATCAGCAAAAGCAAAGACTAACAGTTCCCATTTGTGCCCTCAAGAACGAGCTAGGCCAGGAGCTTTCTACCTGATTGTTCATTTTCCTCATGGTCTTTTCCTTTTATGTTCTGAACTAGATCCCACTGGGCCTGAGCCTCTTGCCTTCCACTTCCCATCCCAACCCACTTGTATCCAGCTGTCAGCAGTACTCACTGGACCAGATCCTGGGTCATACACACAGCTCAGAGGTTGAAGTGTAAGTGAAGCACAGCCAGGTTATCTGCATTGTTCCTCTGTCCAAACCACCAAAGAATCCCCTAAGGACAGTTAAGCTCCAAAGAAGTGCCCACGTCCTCTACCCAGTCCTCTGTCTCAGCAGAGCTGGTCTGATAGACATCCTTACGACTTGGATCAAATTCTAGTGCTGACAACAGCTGTGAAATTTTAGCCAGCATTTCATTGTTTCACCTTGTCAAGTTAGAACAAGGTGTTGATTCTGGGTGGATGAGGGAAAGAGTAGTGGATGTCATCTACCCTGACTTCAGTGAGGCATTTGACACTGTGTCCCATGACATCCTCATGAGCAAGCTTGGGAAGCGTGGGTTGGATGAATGGACAGTGGGACCTGGGAGCATTGAGAAAAGTGTGGCCAGCAGATCAAGGGAGGTTCTCCTCCCCCTCTGCTCTGCTCTGGAGAGGCCACATCTGGAGTTCTGTATCCAGCTCTGGGGTCCCCATTTCAACACAGATAGAACTACTGGAGAGAGTCCAGTGGAGGGTACGAGGATTATGAGGAGCATCTCCTGTATGAGGAAAGGCTGAGAGACCTGGGGCTGTTTAGCCTGGAGAAGACTGAGAGGGGAACTGATTAGTGCTTAGAAATATCTACAGGGCGAATGTCAAGAGGATAGATGAGACTCTTTTCATCGGTGCCCAGTGACAGGACAGGGGACACTGGGCACAAACCTAAACACCAGAAATTCCATCTCAACCTGAGGAAAAACATCTTTACTCTGAGGGTGACAGCACTGGGACAGGCTGCCCAGGCAGAGTCTATTTCTCTGAAGATATGCAAAACCTGCCTGGATACAATCCTGTGCAACCCGCTCTAGTTGATGCTGCTTTAGCAGATGGGTTGGACTAGATGATCTCCAGAGGTCCCTGCCAACTCCAGCTCACACCAGCAGCCTGCAGAGCTGCCACAACTTAACAGCACTCCCTTAAAGCAGGAAGGTCAAGAGTGTCCTCCTCCATCCTTTCCCCTACATCCAAATCTTTCACTGTTCTTGTAAAACAGGAGAAGGTGCTGGTTTTGCCTTGCTGAGTCTTTTTTCCAAGATTGAGTTACCAGGACAACAAAGAAGGGTAGGAGGGAAGTGCGTATGTGTAGCTCTGCAGGAGGAACTTCTTCACATGCCTCCCCACTGGAAGAGACTGGCAAGCAGGATCCGCTCAGTGGAAGGTGGGACTTGGGTTTCAACTGAATGCTGTTGGAAGCCCTACTTCCCACACCGGTCACCTTCCCTGCATGCTAGCAATGGGACATACTCAGCTCCAAATGACAGCTGTCACTACAACAAAACCACATTTCAGACCTATTATGAGGGTAGCTGCTGCTTTGGCAAAGCACCATGAAGGTCTAAGATGCTAGGATGGGGTGTATGGAGGTTCTCGTGCTTGAGGTTCCCCAGGGTGAGGCCCTTGTGCACAAGTCAGTATCCAGAGTAGATGCTGTGAGCTCTGATTTTCCTCAGAACATCCTCTTTTGCTCACAACAGGAACAGAACCTCTGACCTTAATGTTCATTTGTCAGTCTCAAGACAGGAGAAGTGGCTCAGATCCAGTCCCAGGCTAGTTCTTCATGTCTAAGGAACAAGAGTGGCATTTGGAGAAGGGCAGAATTTGTCAGAACCATTAGAGTTTTATTGTCAGATCCAAAGTCTGGGTAAGCAGCAGGATGGCAGTCAGGAATTTCAAACCCACAAAGCCAAGAGCTTTCCTGATGTGACTCCTTTCTCAAGCTGGGCTACCAGAGCTGAACAGATTTTCTATCCTATGCTCATCCTCCTTAGACATAACACCAGATCACTGCAACTTCCTTGCCAACAGATCTTGGAGCCAGAAGGTTCCCTGCCTGTTCTGATGCTCCAGACATGCTTTCAGAGGAAACGTGCTGCAGAGAAACACCCTCTGAAGGGCAGTGGCCCTTCCCAAGGCAGACTAAGCACCAGGCATGAGGGATGACCACATATAGGTATGCTTCTTCAAGTCTCTGCCAGGAGGGTCCAAACAGGGCAGCATTTAGAAGGAACAGATGGCAGAGGGTTTTCATGTCTCCTCTGGATTTGCCTTCAGAGCACTCAAAGGAAGCTGGCAATGTGAGAGAAGAGCCAGAGGGAAGCACAAGTACTCTGACTTGTGCCATGTCTTGCCCACCATCTCAGCTGTCCTACCTCAAGCGTCCCTCTACCTGAAGCTACAGGGAAGAGCCAGGATGAAGCAAAATTCCCATTGTCACTTGATGCTCTAATATGGCTTTATACTTTGGGGGAAATAAAAATTCATTTTACTGCAAGATTTCAACTCAAGCTTGAGAGATTTGAACTTCTATTCAGCTTCTGAGGTCTCCTTTTACAGCAACCAAGGCAGGTCCCCACATGAGCATTAAGAAAAGTTTCAAAGATTAAGGGGGTTCTAAATGAGAAGATAAAAGAGGTCAGAAACCTTTTCTTCTACTAAAACAAAGGAAGAAAAGGCAGAGGGAGGATCAGAGCAACACCCAGAGCTGGACAGACAATGGTTTTAATTCCCAGTATCTGAAAATCATGGAGCGTGACTGCAATATTGCAAACTGGCTTTCAAAACTGTGAGGTGTTAAATAAAGCATTGCAGTTGAGGACTGTTCCCTTGTCCTGTATTTTAGTCTTTTGCACCACAACTGTGATTAGCTTTCAAACTGAAAAATAAACTCTCTGAGAAATGGAGCAGATCACACAGTCACTACCAGAATCATAGAATCACAGACAGGTCTGGGTTGGAAGGGACCTCAAGGATCATAGAGCTCCAACCTCCTGCCACAGACAGGGACACCAACCTCAGGCCTGGAGCTACACAAGGTTGCCCAGGGCCCCATCCAACCTGGCCTTGAACACCCCCAGGGATGGGGCATCCACCTCCTCTCTAGGCAGCCCCTTCCAGCCCCTCACCACTCTCTCTGTAGAAAACTTCCCCCTAATATCCAATCTAAACCTTCCTTCTAATTTAAACCTTCCAGAAGACTGACAGGACCTGATTTCTGATGTGATAGGCCTCCAGTGAATCTCTACATATTTCCTCTTAAAACTGGGCTGCTGCTGCTGCTGCAGGGTCCCAGATACATTTCAGGGAAACAACAGGCAGCAAAACAGTTCTGGAATGAGCGAATTTTCATGCTGGTTAGCTAAAGAGCTCCAAAGTAAAGAAAGGTTCCTTGCTTCTTTAGACCTTCAAAGGAAAAACCCAGGATCAGAGCTGTCATGGGTCGGACTTATCTCACTGTGGTGCATGAACAGTGTGTGTAATGCCCAAGGATGCAGTCCCAGCTCCTGGCAGAATTTTGTCTTCAGAATATATTTGTCTAGTGCATTTCAAGCATGACAGTGACAGCTCTTAGCTCCAGGTTTGGGTTTTTTTTTACTGTAAGAATTTAAGTGTGATACAAAAGCCTTTCAATTTTAAATCCATATATACTCAGTAAAAATTTGATGGCAGAAATCAGTTGAACTCTTAAGTGATTCATTTACAATCTGATCTTGCAAATCTGAGCTATGCTTAAGCATAAGAATCAGCATATAGAGAGAGTCAGGAATAACCATTGAAAAGGTGTCTTTTGTCTCCATTAGGATTATTTTTTATGCAAGAATCTATTGAATATTATATGTTTGGCAGTATCTCACGTGGCACTTGCAGGGGGATGAACAATACTGCAGTATTAAGAATATTTCATTTTCATCTGAAAGCACAGCTAAAACCTGCAGTCCCTCCTCTCCAACAATGAAAAAACCCATGCAGGGGTCCACACAGCTTCACTCTGTTCAGACAGACCTCCCGTTACTGCTGGAAATGTAAGACAAGGAGGAATCTGTTAAGCTCACTGTCAATACCCTCCCTTTCCAAATTCTCCAGCCAGAATATTTAATTGCCCACGCTCCAGTTTATGATATTAACACAAAAGATGAGGAACGACTCCTGATTTTCTCTCTCCAGTGCCTGGCTGATTAAAGAAGCAGGTAACGAGAATAAAAGCAAGGATGCAAGTTGACTTACCTCTACTTTAAGGGGTGCGCAGCCTTTCAAGAACTCTTGAATATTACTGATGCAATCAGCTTCATTTTTAGGCTCCAGGCAATACTAAAGAAAGAAAATGCACTGAGATCATCGCATTACCTTCCTGTGTTCGGGAGGCCCCGCATGAATATTGACATGTGCGTTTTATACTGAATTAGGGAAGCTTCTTAAGGGGGCGGATGGGGGTGGCAGGCAAGCTGTCGAAGCAGGAAGAAAGAGCCACTGGAGGAAGTGATGCATACGTTGAAATGGTCGGCATCTTGTCTTGAATGTCAACATGACAGTGTCCTGAGTGACAGTGGGAAATCGATGACCTTTAAGAACACGCTGCCCCCGAGCACCACATACAAGCGATAAGGAGCAGGCAAAAACTGATTTTTGTGTAATAAAGGCTCCTGTTTTACAGGGTGGAGAACCAGATTTTTTTATTCTTTCGTTTAATTAAAACAGCTTCTCTTTTGTGTTGCCATTTCCTATCTCTCATTGGACTCCTTCCCTTTTTTCTCCTGCAGTTAATCATCAGATTTTTGGACTGTCTGAATAACTACCTCAAAAAATTGTAACAGGAGGTACTTACATGGCTTCACTACCAGTGGATTCACTGGCTTTGGAACAGTTCAAAACAGCAAGGAGTATTATTTGTTCCTAACCTGCTTCTCTAGGTTATTTCCTGACCGGAGTATTACTTGTTCCTAACCTGCTTCTCTAGGTTATTTCCTGACCAACAACTTATTTTACAGTAAGAGTTCCCAAAGAGTGACTGTATTTCCAGTTGTAACAAATGATATTTAGGTAAAGACAAACTACAAAGCCTCCTATTCAACCCCAGGTATTCTGATCCCTGGTAGGCCCAGAATTTCCTGCTGCTGAATGCACACGTGTGACTCTGTCAGCTACAACATTTTGGGGTTGTTTTTCTGGACATAGAGACAAAATCAAAGAACTAAAGCTACAGTCATTCTTCACCCTCGATTAAATACAACTGAAACAGAAAGCATTCATCCCTCCGATGCTCCTTGCTCATCTCACCAACACACACAGTACCTCGAAGCTACCAGGGCAGTATTTTACTGTGCAATGCTCTGTTTCAGGTTAGCAAAATTCATCTTAAAGAGTTACCTTCTCTGCAGATCCCGGAAGAAGTCGATTAATGAGCTTACAAAGCACGGTTCCATCTCTCAGAGAAGTTTTCAGGAACTCCTCCGGATCATCTATGATTTTCTTCGGGGAGTTTAGAACTCCTAACGTAATCAGCCACGTTACAGTTTGTTCTTCTGGATTCATCTCAGCGAGTTCAGCTGCCAGCGCAGTTCTCCTGTGCAGCAGCTCGCTGGAACCCACATCCGCGATTACATCTTCCTGCTGCAGAGCTCAAGGGTGAAACTACTCTTTTTTTTTTTCTCTCAACACCGAAACTCATCGGATCTTGAACCAGAAATCCTGTTACTCTAACAGAGGAAGCTTCTTTTTAAAATGTTCTAGCACTGTTACATTAAAAAAGGCCAAAGCAGACCTTTACTCATTTTGAACAGTACTGAAAACACGAGTATTTTATGTGGGTACTTACTCCATCAAAAAGATCTTACCTAGTGACTTCCTCCTCGTGGCAACTGGCATCCTATCACCTGGTAAACTTGGGTCTTAACTTGCTATTACCTAAAGAAGTAAATTTGTCTTGAATACTGTAAACAATGAGGTATTTGCAGTGTTAAAATTGAATTATGAACGGAACATCAAATAAACATTTTTTCAACTTTGTGTGGCAACCCTAGATATCAAAATTGCCTTTTGTAGTAGTTCTCTACTTTAAAGATTGGATTTTTCAAAGTAAACCGATCATGTATTTCACATAGAGAAACATTACTTCCTAGTTTGTACAAGAAGTGCCCATATATTCCAAAATGGATTTCTGGAAGATGGGGATTTCTGAGAACAAGCATCCTGGATAACTTTGAAAAAGTTTAGAAATTTAAGTGATCCAAAGCTGAGCAAGAAACTTTCCAACTATTTCACTCATCCTATGAAAATGTCCCTTCCCACCAGCTCCTCAGGATCCACTCTATGAGGACAAAGCACCAGGAGGAGTTTTTCACCCCACCCTAGGACAGAATTAACCATTGCTATTGGTTGTATTTATTTAGGGAAAGTCCATTTATCTTGCAATTTTCTTCACAACATCAGCGCTCTCAAACTGCTCAGATAGCAAAGGGTAAGGAGATGTATACCATAAACATCCATGGATTTGTGCCTCTGCTTTCCAGGTCTTACAATTAGTATCAGGACCTACGCAAGGATCCTTTGTAATGCCACCAGTGAGAAATGAGAATTGCCCTTTTAGGGTTTGACTGCCAACTTTTGTGAGGACATGGGGCTGAGCTCCAGTTCTGTTGTGTGGAAATACTTGTAACATGTAGCTGCAACCAGTGTGAATGATAAAGCTGGCAGAAGCTAAATACCAAAACTCACTGCCATCTGGTGAAATATAACTCTGCTGTGTGTGCAAAACATTTCACATTTATGATAACAAGAAAATGTTGGGTTTTTTTCCTTTCCAGCTCTCATAAGCTCTCCTGTTCTGTAGCAGTGACTACTTGCAGTCTCCACTTTGTTGCTTTTCTTTTCCCCAATCTCTGGTAGGCAAGACAACTGGAAACACTCCTTCATCTACTGGGAACAATCATTTGTATATAGGAGACGTCCACTTCAGCCATCTAATGATAACACGCTGGTTTCTGATGTAAGGAGCAAGACAAGTGTTTCAACACAGGGAAAACTCCACACTGGCTCAGTTACAAACCTGGACAGAGATTGGCTCTAAAGCAATCCTTTTCTGTGTACAGGCAAGTTTCACGACTTCACATGCAACTGCTGCAGCCAAGCAGGGGTTAATGGTTCCAGCTACAAGTACATGAAAATACTTCCCACATCTTGGACACTTACCACCAACTGCTGGGAAAACTGACCTGGCAATGTTCTGCATATTCAGAAAGCCCCAAAGTCTAAGGCATTCCTGATTAACCACCTCAAGGACAACCTTCAGAAAGGACCCATGTGAATAATGTCCCAGCTTGCTCATCCACCCCTACACTAAAATAAATTCTGTGGCAAACCCAGGGTGTAAAGGCATAGCCACCAAGAGAGTTAACACCTTTTGCTCTGGTCTTTGGAAAAGATTTCAACTTTCATTACTTGGCAGGGACAAATCATATTACTTGTCAATCATCTCCAGCAGAGTCAACCTCCACCCCCAAGTCACAAAGACTTTAATTGCAGCCTGATTTACAGCAGTGATGACCCTGCAAGCACAGTATTGCTTTTAAAAAAGGTGGTCTGAGCCCAGTTACCAAAGGACTCTAATGGCACATACATCAGGTACAGTATGGGAACAGGAAGAGCAGCACCCATGATGTTCAGAAAACATTGTCCAGCGATGCTGCTCCAAGTCACTTTGACACAACTTGTCTCTTTCAGCATGGAGGGAACACACCCCGTCATGAGGAGCACCACCAGAGTATGTTTCTGCTGCAGAATCTACTAGCAGTCACTTCAACTAGTACCTTCCAGTAACAAAGTTTGCATCAGCACATGAGCTGACTGACACTGGTTGTACATGCTTATTATTTAACACTTTCATCTTTTCATGTGACAGCTGATATGATGGCATTAGATTGCCGTTCAGATGATCTGGTTTAGTCTGAACAGCAGCATCTAGACTATAAATTACTGCTGAGAAAAGAGTCTCATTATTACAGCATATTACTCTTTCTTGCAGAAGATACACTAAGACCACTTTCTAACAATAAACCTCCATCAGCATGTAACACCAATAAGCTTTCCCAACAGTCAAGTGTTGCTAAGTAACAGATATTTAAGTTTAAAAAACAAGAACAAAAACAAAGCCTGTAATACTTTCATCAGGAAATTTATTAGCCCTGGGAAATACTGCAATTCTGCCCATGAGACTTACTCCTACAATTTGCAGTCTGTAACTGGAGTTTGAAGACATACTTCTTGGCCCCAAACCCAAATGTAGTTTTAAATCCCCAGATGAGATATGTGTGCCTTTTTCTTTAGCTACTCATGATAAACTGTTAGTTGTTTAAATGACATCAGTTTGTCTACCACAGAAGAGGTCAATATAAACTTTATTGGCCAGAACTGTTAAGTACTTCAGGCAATCTGAAGTTAGGTGTCCACATGAAATGCTGTTGCCTGAGGGTTCCTCTCATACACTGGGCACATCAAGGTATATTGAGGCCAAGTTTTGAAGAAAGCCTCTTGTGGTGTCTGGAGCTGTGAGAAGCTAGTACATACCAGAGCATCAATCATTCGAGGGATTTATCATTAATAAGAGTCTCGGTGTATCCACACTTCCTTCCTCACCCAGAAGGCCTGGACAATAATAGAACTGTCCATGTTAAGAATGTAGCAAAGCACTCACTTGTATGTAACTTGCTTTTTTATCAACACAAATGGAGAGTACCCTACGTAAAGGGCAACCCTGGAGTAATTTTGTGCCGCTGAATCTACTGATACCTGATGCACATATACTGACTGGAACACAGCTCACTCTTGACTCTTGGAAGACGTTGGCTATGGCAGACAGCAACCAACCTCCACTCAAGATTACTTTTTATACTGAAGAGATCAGTAGTGCTACTTCCAAAGGCAACTCCTGAATGCTAACACAGCCCTCTAAAACAAATACTGTGTAACACCATGCTCAAGAGCAAAGCTTCATCAGTTGCATTTTGTTATCCTTTGATTCTCCAACGCATCTCCACTGCTGCACTGCCGCCTTCTAGTCACCAGAACTGAAAAAAGGAAATGCAAGTTAGCACACTCTCAGAAACAAAGAAAGCTAAATCATCAAGTTTGAGCTCATGTTTTTATATACACAATGCATGCATTTGAATATGTTCAATCTCTCCCCACAGTACGAGAATATCAACAGCCAACTACAAGAATCAAAATGATCTGAAGACTGCTTGTACTGACACACACATCTTGTACTACACTGTCTCCAGAGCAAGTACTAAGTACTTACTCTGTAAGCCCTGTGCACGTCCCCAAAAAATCCCACCAGCTACTGACCATCTCCATGTGATACTCAGAGGGGCCTATAATAAACTGGTATATACACTAACTTGTAAGCAATGATGCACTATGAATACAACTTGAGATTAAGAAAAGGTGAACAGCTTGCTGCATTAGTACAATTAATTTATTTTTAAAAGTTCAAATTACCTTTCCTGACACATAGTCAGTTAAGTTCCATTTACTGCTCCCCAAACTAACGCTGTCACCAGGCCTGCTGGATTTGGTAAGGTTTATAACCTGCAGAGCAGTCTAAGGAAGTGTGCTTTTAACATTAATATATGTATTTATTACATATAATGAATTGAGAAAAAAGCACTTAATTTTTCCAGGAAAGAAGCTTTTTCACTTGCCAAGAGTCATGAACCTTCAGCTTCCCAGACAATCCAGAGAATTGAAGCTAACATGGCTTATACAGATAAAAAAGTTTAAAATATCCTGACACAACCTGTATGATGATTTTGGAAAAAACCTTTTAATGTCACCTGGGATGCTGCATACTTAAGTCCCATTTCTTTATTAGAAAATTCATTACCTGGCTCAGCCTCAAAATGTAAATTTAACAATTGACTCTTGCCAATTTTTTGCAGGTTGTGGGGGAGCAAGGGAGAAGACCTTGCTTTTAGACCAATTTCCTTAATCCACTCTGCTGCCATACTACTGATGTTGGTGCTTTTGAATGAAAAAAAGTTAGTGCTTTTAACCTTTAAAGACACCTTCAGTACAAATGGTGCCCTTTCCAGTAGGGTTTCTTATTTACATATTTCACAGTCATGCTGAAGAGAAATGTGAAGGCAAAACCTTTTTTTAAGTTTTATGACAGCAAAGTCGGTCATGTAGCAGCTTTTATTATAGCTACATACTCCCTTTGACTCAGAATAAAAAATACCCGATGCTTCTGCACTTATCTGAACTACAATCCAGCACCCTAAAACAAAAGTGTGTTTTTCCTTCTCTAGCAAGGCCACAGTAGCAGTTTACCAGTATTTACAAAACATTGCTGGGATATTCTGATAAAAACACTGCAGGTATTTGCCTACTGTACCAAGACTCCAAAAAGAATAAACCATAGGCCGAGAACACAACACCCCCTAGTATGTAACAGAACTGAACCTTCACACAGAAGAAAGCCTGAGATCAGCGACCATGTGTCAAGGTGAACAGCCAACAACCTGTACCAACTACAGTTTTTTATTGTCACGATTTCAAACTTGCTTCTCAAAAGCAGTATTTGAAACTAACAGCAAAATGTTCCCACATTTAGAGTACTTTGAAAACTACTTTAAAATTACATAAAAAAGGATACACACTTCCTGTATCAGTACTTCCCTTTGAAAAGGGATTTATCCTTATCCTTCTCTCTATACTTAATTTGAACAGATTTTCACATATTAAAAGAGATTTCTTTTTATTTAGTAGAAAAGTTTTCTGAAAGGGTACATTAGCATGACTTTTTTTTTTCCCTGGTGAGTTACCAGGAAAACAGAAGAGCCAGTTACCCTTCCACATAAAGTCTGAAGACAGATGCCCCTACATCTACTTGAAAAGTAATTTTAATAGGGTAAGCTTCAAAGTCACGAAACACAGTTAACCTACAAAGTCTTAAACCATTCTGGAGAAGCCTGAAAGTCTGCAGTTTAATTCAGTGACCTCTGTAGAAATTAATTCCTAATCCAAGATTATACTCAGTAGAGTAATGAAGTTGCATGTTCCGCACATTTAACAAGACTGATTACATGTCTGTACTGACATTTATTATTCCAAGTCAGATTTTTATGGTTTGGGCTTACAAAGATTCCTAGACCAAGTACTCTCTGCAGCATGATTTAAAGTTATTTGTAATAGTGTCTTATATTCGGCCATAGCCAAATTTGGCCAATTTCAGCAGAAGTGTCTCACTACCATTCCTAACTTTGTATGCTTAAAGTCTACTTGAATTTCTTTATCCAAGATAAAATCACAAGTTGAAAATGCTCTTCAGCCACCAAAAGTGCCCATCCAACTCTATAACCACCAGACATCTTCCTTCATAGCTATTACACTGATACAATATTTACCCTATGTCTTGGTTCAGGCACCACTCATCTCTGCCATCAACAGATGAACCAGTGTTACTTCTGTGGCATATTCTAGAAGTTATCACCCTGTAACCAAGAGAAGATACAACAAATTCAGAAAAATACATTTATATAGCAGAAGTCAACCTACAGCGCTTTCCCCCCATTTCAAAAAAAGTCACAAGGTTGGGACTGCAGATTACGCTGTTGCAAGTTTTACTACTTCTCTTTTAAGTGGTGGAGGATTCACTGGCTTGGAATGGACTGGAATGGCTTAGTGACAGGTTGCATGGCTTATGGATTCTCATTCCTTTTCAATGGAGCACTGCCATGTCAAATCCATAAGTTGAACGACAAAATTAACTGAGGACTAGAGTAGTACAAAGCTTTTGGGTTTGTGCCTTGTTTTTTTAGTTGGAGGTCTTCATGTCTATTATAGTCAAGAGCATCTTTTGAACTTCATGGCTTTACCTGAGTAAGAACAACTTGCCACAGGTTCTGCCACATGTACTAGATATCCCTGTACCGCAGTGTGAAACTAAACAGAGTCAGGCATCCAACTAAATGTCAAGTTTGCAATGGCTCGCTTCAAACTCCCAATAGCCGAGGTGGTATTTGCAATCTAAACCGATTCCTGATTTCACAAGGCTTTGTTTACTACAGTATATGCAGCCTCTGTAAGCATCTTCACTGGAAGACACTGGGCACAAAATACCCCCTCCCAACCCTAACTTGGCAATAATTCTACAATGAGCTGCATTGGTTTTTTAGTTTCAAAATTGGTGCCATAAATGCTTTTATCCAAGAAGAAATGTTGAAATTTGAGAACTTCTAATGTACTGAGGTTATTTCTTTTCCTTTTTTAAAATCTAGACAGCACTTCCATTGCCATAACGTGCAGCTTGATTTACTGTACTAGAGGAAGGTAACTTGGTTCAATTCTGACTTAGACTGAAAAACTAGTTTGCTTTGCTTACCATCTTTGCTGTTTCACAGGCATTTGATGCTTTAAATCAGCTGTGGAATGCTGAAAGATTCACTTGTTTTTATGAAGCCATAAGCCTTTGAGAAGTTGGAGAGAAAGACTTCTTTGCTTATCTTATTTTCTCCTTTGGAATCAAAGATGCTCCTTTAAAAGTGAAACACTACAGAGTTGCAAAAATTTGAAACAGTATGAGTAAGCATCGGTTTGCAGCTTCTTTGATGGAATTGGTCAATTTTTTTTTTTTTTATTTTTACAGTATTCTGTAGCTGACTTACATGTACACGGACTTATTTGGAGGGGAGATCCTTCCAAACTCCCCATGAAACAAGGCAGGCAGAAAATTGTATTATCCACTTGCTTTTTCGGGTTAAGTGAAAGATATCCTCTATTTTTCTTTACACAAGGATCTGAAGGCATTTTGTACCAGGAACACCGTGACTTCGAATTCTAGGCAAAACTGCATTCTGTGTGGAATAGCCCCACCACCCTCCAAATCATAAGCAATACTTTTAAGAATGAGATGTTGAACATGTGGGACAATCCATCTCCATGTTAGATGGTTGGATGTTGTGTGGAAGATCTTAAGAACTGCTTGTTCCATTCATGAGGAAAATCAGATGGAAGTGTGGCATTTCAGGGAAACTTTACTTTGAAAATTACAACACTAGTACACAGCTCAAGTTTTATACATTTAACATCTGCTTTTTGAAAGAAATGTTAACAATTTTGAAATGAAATTAAACATTGGTTTAACTTTTCCTCACAAAAGCATAAAAGTCATGGAGGGGAAAACTTAACAGGCAACAATAAAAAAAGGTAAAAACAACTTTTCCTTTTAGCAGTCTCTCTTGTAGTTAAGATCCACTTTTTTTTTTTTTTTGAGAAGTAATCTGTCTTGGTCCAAAAGTTTAAGTGTTTTTAGTATCTGCTTCTGCCTCCACCTCTATCGGATCTGCTTCCACCACGGCCACCACCTCTGGGTGCCCCGCGGCTTGAACTACTGTAAGAATCACGAGGAGGTGGATAGCCCCTTTCCATGGACGGGGGAAGACCCCTGTCTTGTCTTCCAACACGATCACGGCCACTTGAGTAGACATCACTTCTGCTGCTTGAGTAACTTTCTCGGCTTCCATATCCATCTCGTGTGCTGCCGTAATCGTCATATCGACTGCTTCCACCATAAGATGGCGGGGGCCCTCGTGCAGGTGGAGCACTACGTGAGTTACCTGCAGGGTCAATGGTCAGGTAATATGGCAACACCATAAGTTATATATAACAATTTCAATCTGAATTTACAGAATTGCTGTTCTAAATGTTTTACTGCTACTCTTTCGCATGTATTGAGATGTTCTTAACTAATCTGCCATGTTAATGGTATTTAAAGTGGGGATTGCATATCAGGCAGTGAGTGGATTTAAAGACTCTGAAGGAATGAAGACGGTGTTTATTCAGGCAGGCTCTTTACTGGGTATTCCAGAACAGCTTGTTATTTTAGAGAAGAAACTCAGCCATATTTTCCAGATAGTTGCAATTCTGAACTGTAGACTTTGCTTCTTTAGCTTACAGCTTATTTAACAAGATGATCAAATGATAACCACAACTGCACTTTCACTGTAAGGGGAAAAAAAAAGCGTGCCACTTCCACTCCCCCACACCCCCCAACATGAGCAACCTAGTAAAAGTGTAAAAGTCAAGATTTTATGACACCTGTACCAATTACTACATGATCCTCAAAATGGATTCTTACCATAGCTCTCATATGAATCTCTGTAGGACCCTCCACTTGGATGATCTGAGTAATCTCTGTCACGTCCACCACCGTATCCGTCACGATCACTGTAGGAGGAAAGACTACTAAGACTTAGTACAAATCAGTGGGATCATGGCAAGAACAAAGTAACAGGGAGAAAAATCCAACAGTAGGTACCTATATCCCCTAGAGGGGTATTCGTCACGTGAACTGGAATGACCATAATCACGATATGCATAGTCTCGTGGTGGTGGTGCGTAGTCCCGCGTGTCCCTGGAACTGGGATAATCTCTACTGGAGTAACTACAATGAACAAGAATTGACAGGTTAGCTGTATGTCACACCTCTGAAGATTAGGAATCAAAACTCTTCTCTGAACAACAACAAAGGCCAAACTAAGTCAAAGAATTTACCCATCTTTAGTGCTATAGCCATCATCTCTTGGAGACATGTAGACATCTCTTCGTGAAGGCATTGGCTCTCTGCGTGGAGGACCACCGTAACTGTCTCTTCCACGTGACACCGGAGCTTAAGAGAAACATATTTTGACTTAGTAAGAATTTAGCCACACAGAAGATTCCTCAAGGCCAGTGAGTATTAGCAAACTGTTTATAGCTATTTAAAAGTACCTCGGTACTTTACATTTGTAATACTTTATTTTTGCTTTTATAGTTCTAAAGCATCATTAGAAGGAACATACACATCCAATCACACCGGATTTTCCCACACAGCTACAAAATTACATTGGCGTGAAGAGGCAGATTAGAGAAACAATCCAATCTCCCACAGCACTTTTAATTAAGATCAGTGACTTGCAACAGTTCCTGAAGAAAGACCAAGACTGACTAAGCAACAAAACAATTCAGCAAGTCCTCACCTCTTCCTCCCATACTACTGCTACGCACTGGTCCGGAAGGTGCAGATCTCTTAGGCGGAGGGCCTCCACTTCGTGGAGGTGGACCTCTCTTCATGGGAAGCGGCCCTCGAGAAGACCCTAGAAGGACAAGCCGTGAACCAACTTGTTATTTCTGTGATACTCACCTGCACGCCCCTAAAATCTAAACTACAATAACCTAGGCACTGTTATTACCACTATGTAATCAACAGTAAACCTCCAAAATTAAGACCTCAAAGCCCTCTCCTGTGTTTTTGGCCTCTACTAGATATTACTGGCAGAATTGAGAGCTCACCAAGTTAACTTTTCCATAGCCTAAATTCTTGTCAAGAACTGTCTTTCAGAACTTATCCAAAAGCCACAGGGTGTGACACAAGGGAGAAAGACAGCTGATACCTGTAATCAGTCACAGCTTAAACGTTCAACAAGTTACTGTTCTCACAAGACAAGAGCCACCTGGGAAGATGTACTAGAGAAGATCCTACAGAGAGGAAACAGAGGCACTAGCTACAGAGTCTGTACAACCTACTACACAGACTCTTCAAGACAGGAGTTTTCACTATTTCCAGGGTTGGTTTTTTTCCTGCATTACGGCTTTTACTGTTTCACCTCAGGTGCTGCTTGTTTTTCTTTTAAGCAACAGTGTTGATACTGAAGTGTCTCTGAATAAATAGCTGTATTTTAAAGAATATCCAGTATCAAGTAACATACTATCCTTCCACTTCAGAAAGCTTCAACTCAGCACACTACTATTTTCTAGCAACAAACAAGGCTTAGCATCCTTAACTCCCACTATAATCTGGAAGGATCAGTCCTAGAATTTAGTTAAGTTTAGACCTCTTGCTAGCAAGAATGAAAGGCAGTTCCCTTTCCCTGGTGGAAAAGAATGATTTTTTCAACTTGAATACCAGAAAGCGCTTTTTTCTCACGTGCAGGGCAGGAGTTTTGTTTTTCTTTCATAGCCAAAAGTCAAGTGTAGTGTTAGTTGTAGAAGGGAATCTTCATATTTGAAAGCCTTTTCTTAAGGTGTACTTGCCTAAACAAAAATTTGACTAAACTGCCGAGATTGTATTTCATCATTTTAATAAAGAACAAGGAGTGCACTATTCAGCTGTTTTGACTTTTTTTTCCAGTAGGATTGTCATCTTCCAATGGGATTGTCTTGTATGTTGTCCAAGTATATAATGAGAGAGGTAAATACATACCCAAGTGACTCCCTCTTGAAGGTGGTCCTCTCGCGCCACTTCCGCCTCTTCCACCTCTAAGGCCCCTGGGAGGACCTCTGCTTCGTGGAGGGGGTGGTGGCCCACGCCTACCACCACTTTCAAAGGATGGCTTGGTTGCTTGTTCCACTTTAATTGCTTTCCCATCTAATGACTAAAGAAGAAGCTGCTTTACTTACTGCTCAGTCATGTTTCTATTTCTTAAATTAAGCCCCTCTTGCTTCACTATTACAGGGCTTCCATTTTATAAAGTTAGAGCAACTCTAGAACTGATTTCAGTCTTCAGTATTAGTCCCCACGTACTCAGCAGCATGTTGGGCCTAATTTCTACAGTACTTCATTCTTGTGGTATTGATGAAAAAAATACAGAGCAGCATCAGAAAGGACTTTCAGTGAAAACACAAGTGTCCAATGATTACGGCAGCCCCATGTCATTTACTCTGTAAATGAAACACGATTTATGATCTCCAATTTACTTTCAATTGCCACAGACTTTTGTACCAAACTAGGACTGCACCAGTAGTTAACAGGATTAAGCTGAAGGTATCTTAGCTTCAGTTGGGGTTTCTGGCAATGGGGAGGCCGTTTAGCACATTTTCTTCATGTCCTGATAAAACGGTGATCACTGAAGTAGTTAGAAGTTATTTCAGCATCTACAAAGCAGACCGAGCATGACAATTCACCTCTCTTTCTACTGTTTCAAGCTGGGTTTTCAAAAAAGGTGACTGTCACAATTTACTCTTATTACTTGCATTTCCAGAGTGGAGGTGCTTTGTGTTGGTTTGGGGTTTTTTGTGGGAAAAAGTGGAAGTTTTTTGTTTTGCTTTTTTTTTTTTAAACTAGACCTGCAGTAACAGAACTCTGCAGCCAACTATTATACCTCAAGCATGAGCAGGTAGCAAGACATATTGAGTAAAAAACTATTAATCAAATTTCTGTATAATTTTGCAGACACCACACATTTGTTAATTACAGCAGAACTTGTGATTCTGGCTCTGCTCAAGTTAGGTTACTGCTCATATATCCTGACAGCAGTTAAGTATTTTAGCTCTGTGATGATGACTAATGAATTATACAGGCAGGAAGTGTTATCACACTTCTTTGCTGCAATAAATGGACAAGAAGATGACTGCTAGGAATGTCTCACTTTGAACTGGTGATGGTTGATTACTGAGGTGCTATTTTTTGGTCTTCATTAATATCTATCCCTCTCTGAAATCATCCACTTCAGTAGATCATGTATATTCTGCCACCATATGTAGTTCTAACAGCTGCTTGAAAAAAGAACTTTTTGTACATCCACAGATCCAAGTTTATCCATTGTGAGGAAAAAGGTCAAGAAATACTAGCAGAATCACACTGGTTTTTGTCTTTGACTTAAAGGTGTTTTACCTATGGAAGGTTCCTCAAAAAACTTTTTGGCACAAGCAACTGAATCATTTCAGGTGCGAGTATTAGTACATCAATTCACTGGAACTTCTCAGTTTGTATCACTATTTTGCCATAATCATCATTAATCTGTCTCAGTTCTCCTCAAAACAGCATCAGTGGGCTTGAAGCCTCAATTTTTGCCATCATGACCACTGCTGTCCCCAGTTTCATGACAGATTTATAACATCTTATTTCAAGTTTGGAAACCAAACACCATCCATCCCCTTCTGCTAGCATGGGTTATGAAAACCTGCATGCTAGGTCTGAGTTTTTCACTTTTATATAGGAGGTAGTTTTTCCCTTATCATTTCTCCTCCTATTTCCTTCTGCCTTGCACATATCCACCTTACCTAGGCAAAAGTTTCTTTTGAAACTGATTTATGCAATTAGTCTTAAAAGCTACATTTAAGGTCAAGAAAGACCTTTCATTAAGTCTAAGAAAGTTTGTTGGGTTTTTTGCTGTCAACAAGATACATCAAAGTCTGTCCTATTTTAAAGCATAGGGGACAACTTTGTTTTACAGGTTTTTAAGTCAAAGAAGAAAAGTCTCATCTCACTGAGCAGGTAAAATTCACACAAAACACCTCAGAAGAGGGAATATTTTTTTTTTCAAGGAACCCAAAGCACCAGCTGTCAATACAAACACTCATTATTTAAGTGTTTATAACCTTGATTTAAAGTGTTACATTTTAGTATATAGGCACCATAAAGTGCAGCCACCTTGGTGCTAAATAACAGGAAAGTAATTTAAGAGTCATTTAAGGATAATAATAGATTGGCAATCATAAGATCTCCTATACGTAGAATCAACACTTCACACAGCTTTGTAAGGTGGGCCAGAGGACTGGCTCAAACAGAGCCAAACAGAATTAAGAATACTGTCCTCCAAACATTCCAACAGAAAACATGAGTGCGATTTGCAAAGCGTGGCAGTGGGGCACAAAAAGTATTCTGAAGAAACTGTTTCAGAAAGTTGCAGGAAATTGCAACTGAACACAGCATAGGGCTTTCTTCTCCAATGGATTATTTCACTGTTGTGAAACAGTTGCAGCAACTCCACAATTTCTGCATGTTCCTTGATGGCACATCAAGCAGGCCTCCTTTCACGAAATATATTCAAGAACTGAAGATCGTTTCTGACCAGGCTGAGCTTCTACATACTACACTTCTTCACCAAAGGAACTGAAAATACTTTTGTTGATTAGAAGACACCCTTCTGTAGCACCAAGTACAGACTGTTGTTTCAACTGTAGCATTTGCTTCCAATCTCTTAACAGAGACCAGCTGGCTTGGCAGGTCTACGCTGGAATTAAGTCTTTGCCTTGTCTCAGCCATTTCCTCTAAGGTCATATACTCTCTTTAATCATCTGTCTTCAGGACTTGAAAGCAAACGATCATGAGAACAGCCTACTGCAGGGTGACCACTACAGACTTGGGTGTATTCACACTTGTGTCCATGTATATAGTTCATGACATCATGACGTAGAATTACCGTGCAATTAAGGTTCTTAAGGAAGGTTTTTGCTATGATAAGTATTTCCAGCATTTCTTCAGCACTGCTCAGACATGCCAACATTGAATTCTGCAGAGAAATTAATTTAAGTGAAAACACTCCACCCCAACTCAAAAAATATTATCTCCTGACATCTTTCTCCAGAACAGAAATTAATCTTCAACAATCAAGCTTAGACCGGTCTATGCTTGTCTCACTTTAGGATGGAATATAATTAACTGCCTTCATTCCCCTTACCCAGGAAGGAGTAAAACATTTGGTATGTTTTTCATCAACACTTGCAAAGTATCAAATCTAAATTTACTCTGGCAGGATCTAAGTCAGCCCCTTCTACTGGCTGCAACTTTGAGTTCCTTCAGAATGAGAGAATAAGTAACGTGCTGGCAATGCAGAACTCTTCCCCCAGCTAGACAGGTCAGATAATAACTCCTTACAGGCTGCTGCTTGAAGTATCTGCACAGTGCTTCTGCTGCTTCTTTCTGAGTGCCTGTAATTCTCATGAGTGCTCCAATATCGTTTCCAAGTGGACAGAGCTCCAAGTTCCGATGTATTACAATGATGTCTTCTGACAGCATGCCTCAAACATCACTCCTCAGATCGAGAATGCAGCCTGAGGCACAAGCCAACAGGTTCTGAAGATGAGGATGGACTACTTCATCAACATCTTCTACATCTTTCATATTGATGGTTGAACCAAGCTAGACCAGCGCAGAACTGTAGCTACACACAGCAGCACCAAGTGCTTTATGTTAAAGAAGTCATTCTAAGCCAAATCCTGAGTGAGGATGTTTTCATACTCCCTGCTGTTCACATATCAAAGCAGATGAAGGCATTTTTACATTTGCAGAGTTGAAGACAGAAACTGTGAGAATGATGATCCATGAGGCAATACTTTCTAGCGTTTCTTGACAGTGATGCAGGCAGTGCATTCCAGAACACGCAGACATTACCTCAGCCAAAGACATTCAATCTCATTTAACTACTATCCTAAGCTTTACTTCTCTGAATGTTTCCAATGTGACTGAACACATACCACAACATTCAAGATTTAGAACAGCTGGTCACTTATTTTCAGAGGTATTTTCATTTGAAAGTTGCACTCCACGTTTAAGATCTGTGACTGAACTCCTGTTAGTCTGGTAATTAGTTGGTGCTTGAAGTTATCTTGGTGAGGGTTCAGTGTAATGACTACTTCAGAGGAAATCAGTGTTTAAGAACTGCAGTAAACAAGTCTTCAGAACTGTAGCAGACTATACAATGAAGAAATAAATTCAGTAAGAGCAGCACCTTTAGGGATGTTTAGGCTGGTAAAGAACATGTGTTTTCTGACTTGTCACTCTCTGCCTTAACAGAAAACAACTCTCTTAAAAAGGAAGCAAGAAAGTAATGCTAATTCTCATGAGGTTGTCCTGAAGCACCCAGAAGCTATGTACATACAGCAGAAAGCCTGCTGTGACACAAACCAAGTAAGTTTTCCTATTGGTGTTCACTGTGAACACTAGGAACAAGCTCATTTTCTTATTCCCCAAGTGCAAATACTTGGTATGCTTTACTTACTGACTGCAGTGACTGACATTTTTCTTTCACTTCAACATCTTACACTAACAAGACACAGCTACCAAAACACAACCATTAATTAATCAGAATCAATAGGCTTCTTCATCTTACATGAATGGCATCTCAGAGACACTGCTTAGAAAAAGGTCAATGCAGCATGACCTCAACACAACAGCTCAGATTATGCTTGAAAGATCAGTCTGAAATCCAAGTTAACTGAGAAAGCTTTAAATGCCTGAACAGACAACACCTCTATGAAGATAACTGAAGACAATAACCAGCTGTTGCAAACTTCCACCTAACCTTTTCAAAACATGCTGGAATAGACAGTGATCACAATAACCTACAATCCTTTGACCAACTATTTCAGAACCTCTGCAGTATTTCAGAGCCTCCAAACTCTCAGTTTTTCTTTTTAAGACATGACACACACATTCAACTTTTACTGCCTCTTAAAAGGAATTGTAGGGTGCAAACAAGTGCTTGCTAGCTAACTGCAATGGTATTTCACATTAACTGGCACAATGCTCCTCATACATGCCAAGCTGATTGATGATGCAGCTCCAACATTTAAGAATATCTACAGATTACCAGACACATTTAAGAACATCTACAGATTACCAGATAGAGCATCAACAGTAGGGAAGTCATGTTAAACCCATGTTAAGGGAAACATTAATAGTTTTCAGGTCAGTCACTTCCCTGAAGTGTAATTTACACAGTACTGCATTCAAACATGATAAAACAAAAACTCTGTAAGAGACATGCAAAAACGAAGAGCCCTAGAAAGCCCTCCACCACTAGTTGTTTTTTTTTTTTAAAAAAAAGAGAAAATAAAACTTACAGCCAGACTTCTCCTCACTAGGATCAAATCTACCATCAAGAAAAAGCAATTCCAGCTTCATGGACACAGAAACATTTAGCAACATTTAAAGTTGACTTCTCTCCAGGATCTTGTAACCCACCATCTTTCCAACTTTTTATTACTAGTTAATTTGCCCCAAATATCAAATTGCTGGTCAGTAAGACAGCAACATATAATTGGTCTTAATTCCTACCTTTCCATTCATATCTCTTGCAGCATCTTTTGCATCTGCTGGACTCTCAAACGTGACAAACGCAAATCCTCTGGATTTGTTGGTTTCACGATCTTTCATCAAAAGGACTGCAGAAAAAAAAAAAGCCATGTTACCTTTCCTGTCAAGAGGCAGCAACATTTAACCTTTATTTAACCTTTTTAAGCTCAGGACTTCTTAGAGGACATGAAAGCACCATCATTTCAGATGATCAATGCCAAAAATAGTCATCACAGCTATACTGTTGCTTTATCATTTTTAGTATCTTTAAATAACAAGGTTTTTCTTATATTACCTTCCACAATGCGTCCATATTTGCCGAACACAGCCTCAAGGGCTTTTTCGTTGGTCTCTGTGTTCAGGCCTCCGATGAACAGTTTCCCAGGACGATCTGCTTCAACCATTTTGATTCCGCAAATGACCTATTAAAACCAGAAGGTTGTTATTAACTACAACAGAGACTTCTGTACCACCTCATGAAAGATAAATGACTGCTTTCCTCAAAAGCAAAAGGTCATTTTCTCGAGCAAGACGTCAATTAACAAGGCATCTGATAGAAAGATTAAAAACGTTAAGGTTTTAGACTGAAGCAACTAGGATTTTCTTCAATTACTTCTTCATGTTAAGAGTCTATGCCAAAACCAGATTAAGTTAGCCTTAAAAAGCGCAACAAAGCACTGACGAGAACTCCATCAAGATCAAATAACATCAGTGAATGGGAAAAAGTCTTTTGGGTTACTGTCTTTGCCCTCAATAGTAATCCTAGCACTCCTTCCCTCTAAATCCTGCTACAGACTTTTCAAGAACTTCACTTAATATGTCAAAATACTAACTTTAAAGTCACCTTGGGCCAATAATCCCAATTAAGATCATTCTTTAAATTATTTAGAGTACATCGACACTACACCAACGTCCTGGCCTACATAATGTGGCAGCCTAAAGGGACTCTAGACCGTCATTGCAGTTCCACATAACAAGACAGCGAGGCCGTGGCTAAGACAAGGCGGCGGGAGGGAGAACTTGACGGGGACGGGGTAGGGGGTGGGGAAGGCGACAACAAAGCAAAACCTCCCAGTGCCTGGCCAAGCGCCCGGCGCCTGTGGACAGACACTACCCGCATGCCTCCAGCTCAGTGGCGGGAAAACCCACAGCACCGGGGGCCTGCGCCGCTCCCGCAGGACACAGAGGGCGCAGGACGGAGCAGCCCCCGGAGTGGGAGGCCGCGGCGCAGCGGCCGTCCCCCCGCCTCTACCCGGCTAAGGCGGGCGCCGCGCGAGGGGTGGGGGAGTGCCGGACCCTCTGCGGTCTGCAGGCACCTCCACAAAATGGCGGCCACCTTTGGCAGGGACTTTTCTCCCGCCCGGCGCCAAACGACCGCCACAGCGATAAGCCGACCGCGCATCCCAGCCCCCGTTTGGAACAACCCGCCCGGCCCTCCACGCGCGGCCGCCGCCATTCCTCCGTCCTCCCCAGGGACGCCGAGACCCACGCGGCGGGACCCCGAGCGGAACCCCCCGCACCTAAAATGGCGCCCACAACGCCTCACGCAGTTGGGACCCCCCCCCCACGCCATCACCGTCCCACCACAACCGCATCGCGCCCACCACCCTACGCGGAGCCAGGCGGGCAGAGAAGGCAGGCCCAGCTCCGCCGCGCCGCGGGCTGGAGGCGGCGGAACACAGCTCCCTCACCCAGGCACAGAACCCGCCGCTGCGCCGCCACGCTCCACAGCCCACCCCAGCGGCACAGGACGCCACTTTCCCCCTCCCTGGAACCCCCGGGCCTGCTCAAGTCGTCTACCAGCACTCACCCCCACTCCCGCCGAGCTGCAACTGCGCAATGAGAGCGAACAAAGGCGCTGCAGGCCTTTATAACGCTGACGTCACCGGCCGGTCAGGGCCCCGGATGCATGCGGCGGCCAGCTCGGAGGGGGGAGGCGGCAGCTGGGGTCCCCCTGGAGCCGGCGCGGGGCCCCCGCTGTGGGGCCGCTCCGCTCAGCCGGGGGGCTGCGGGGCTCGGAGCGCCTCGTCCTGCCAGGAGACGGATAGTCCTGCCGGCCGGATAGTGGTGGGGGGCGTGAGCCGCCATAAACGAGCGCGGTTTGATCCTCCCGACTGGGAAAGGCGGGCCGCCGCCGGCAGCGCGTCCCTTTGTCTGCCGGCTCCCCTGCGCCTCGGCCCGCTCCTGAGCGGCATGCCCGGAGCAGCGGCGGCTCCGCTGCATCGGCAGCGAAATCCTCGCCGTAGGGAGTTAAACTCTGCGAGAGGTGTAACGCTGGCTGGCTAAAGCAGTCTCGAGGCGGTTTTGGTCCATTTGCTGGATGCGTCAGTGCCCCTTCCTCAGAGACTGAAGCTGAAATAAGTGGTTAAAGTGAAATCCGTAATTGATTAAAAGATTTAGCGTTGTTTGGGAGGGTTTTTTTTATTCTGAGGTTGAATAGCAGGTGTTTTGCTGACCAAACCTCCTGGCTGAAAAGTTAGGATTCAAAAGAAGCCGAGTTTTCACAACTGGAATTTGGAGATAATGTAAACCAGCCAACAAAGCCTCTTGTTTTAGAGTCATGGAATCTAATAACCACTTAGTCTTTAATTAAAAAATGCAATGGATTTGTTTGCTACCTTCCTAAAACTAAATGATAGAAACAAAAGGGGTTACGTGCTTTGTGTGCTTTTTAAACACAGCAGCTTTTGGTGAGTCCTTCCTTCACCTTCATTCATTGCCTTTTATCAAAAGTTCCAGAAGCAGTGAACGTGGTGGCTGAAAGCTGGTAGCCAGGGCCTGCAGCTAAAATCCATTCCTACTGCTTGAGGAAGGTTCCTTAGAGTTGGTTTCTACAAGATGCAAAGGGAATTTTAGGCTCCTTGAACAATGCAGGATTCGCTGTAGCTCCTGACTCATCCTTGTGCAGCAAGGGGACAGTGCCAAGATGTATCACAGGTAAATCACATAATGCACCTGGTTCCTGTACTGAAATCCCACGGATTTACCCGAGGACTGAGAATGGAACCTCAAGTAAAGCTCCTGATGCCATGTTTGAGCAACAGGATGGCAACGGCCAGTCCTGCATTGTCGTAGTTTCTAGGGAGGGACTGTATGGCTGTTTGGTCTGAGAAGCTGGTGGTCATGTTCCTGTACTGCACCTCCATCAACTGTGGCAGGATGCCAAATGGATTTTCTAGGGCCCTGGTACCTGTGCTGTAGGTGCCCGATACCTATTCAAGCTCTGCTGTGTACATACAAGATCCCTTTCCTTACAGATGCTGCAGCACATCAGCACAGAGAAGTTCTGAGGGCTGGCAAGGCTCCACAGTGAACCTGCTGGGAGCAAAAAGGAAAAAGTCACCTTTCCCAATCATATCTACTGCCCTTCTGACTCCTCCCCACACAATTATTTGTACCAGCACCTTGGAGGGGTAGGAAGGGATGGGTGGCATCAAAACAATAAGAAATGGTGATGTAGTTTCCACTTTTAAGGGTTGTAGGAGCCAGAGTATGGTCCACAACATACCACCTTTTTCACTTTCTTAACACATGGGATAGACATTGCTCGACTCTGCTGTGACTTCTATTTTCCCTTGTGGTATTTCTTCTACAGACCTTTATTTCTGAGAGGTGTCAGAGTCCATACACTCTACTGGTACTGCCCAGTGCTGTTACAGTTGCAGAGCTGCGTAATTCTTGCATCCTGATAAGAGAACATCAGATTCTATTCTTGTCTTTGGTTTCTCAGCCTCCTCTCCTCAGATACTGATATTCAACTGCTCTTTGTGTTAGGGAAAGCAGAAGGTGACACTACTTCAGACTACCTCATAGATCTGTTGGGAATACAAAAGGAGGTAGCTCAAACACTTCTTTAGGCTGTAGTATGTACTTCAAGATGATCACCTTTCCAGTGTACATGCTAAGAGTTTCTGGATGCTGTTACTCTCTGTGGGAAAAGGAAAAAATGACCTTCAGTAATGAAGTGGGAGGGCACTGCATGGGATAACAATGCAGATGTGGAGAATGGCATAGCTAGATACCCATCCAATTATCATATGAAAAAAGGTTCAAATTCTAGTTTCTATACAGAATAATTTAAACCTCAGAGCCTCCCTGGAATGGCTAGTGAAAACTAAACCAAACTGTTAGTCCTGTAAGAAACGTGCTAAAAATAGTCCCCATCTATGTGTGAAGTCTGTGTGCTTCTGTGACATAGTGTATTTGCTGACTGCCTACCACATAATTGCAAAGATAAGCAAATGCAAACTAAAGTCTCTTTTTCCTCCTCTGATTAAAAGAGTAAAAATATTTCATTGGTAACTCCAGGCTTCATTTTGTTAATGTTCTGTTAACATGTACTGTACGCATAGCTAGATGGGATTAGCATGAACGTAATTTCATTTTAAACACTGTCAGGGAAGACAGCAGGCCTGCCAGTGGCCTAGCTCTCTTCTCCCAAGACATAGGCCCTGACAATATTCTCCTATTCCCATGAGAAAAGTTACTCACGCAGAGAGGATCCTAATAATCACATTCTCAAAACACAGCAGCCTTGTTGATAGGGGTACAGGCTGCCCTAAACCAAGAAGCAGTTATGGGAAGGTATTTGGGAGTAACAGAACATGTCAGGAACCAACCGTAACAAGAGGGTCAAACCAGCAGGTGTGTGGATGCTTTTAGGTATTAAAGGTAAACTAAGGATGTTTAGCTATAAAATAGGCTTATCAGAGCTCGTTATAGTTACTAACCAATCAATATGGTGTGAACAGTGTGTGTAACCAATTAGCAGTTTTTTAGCTTGCCACGTTTGCAGTAAGAAAGGTATAGAATCTGTGTGATTTCACCTAATGAAATGGCTTCCTGGCTTCATGGCTTCACCTAAAATTCATATATTGAATTGCGTGTTGCTCCCTGCTGGACGCCACAAAACACCATTTGAACATAACTGCCTGTGCTCATTTTGGCTGGGATGGAGTTAGTTTTCTTCATAGTAGCTGGTGTGAGGCTGTGTTTTGGATTTGTGCTGAAAATGCTGTTGATAACACAAGCATGTTTTCATTACTGCTGAGTAGTGCTTACACAGAGCCAAGGCCTTTTCTGCTGCTCACACCATCCCACCAGTGAGTAGCCTGGGTGTGCACATGGAGTTGGGAAGAGACACAGCTGGGACAGCTGACCCCAGCTGACCAAAGGGATATTCCATACCATATGACATCATGCTCAGCAGACAAAGCTGGGGGAAGAAGAAGGAAGGAGGAATATTCAGAGCAATGGCACTTGTCTATCCAAGTAAAGGTTTCATGTGATGGAGCCCTGTTTTCCTGGGGATGGCTGAACACCTGCCCATGCCAACCCATGAGTTTTCTCACTTTTATTCCTCTGATTTCCTTCCCTGCTAGCTGGGGTTAAACCACAATACTGCTGTAATTGTATCAGGGCCAAATTCTTCTCATTGCAACTCTAGGTCCATCTACATTGCAAACTGGAACAGCATTTTACTGTATTCCACTACATAGCTTCTGTATTGTCTTGCTCCAAGTTCAGCGAGAGATCTTTCTTAGAGGATTACAGGATATCAAATTCTTCTCATTCATCCCCTTTTTTTCCCTCCTGTTTTTCTAAGTTTTAATTTTTGGTAGAAAAACTGCAGAAATCTGCAGTAAAGAAACTGCAGACTTGGTTCAACAGCTTCATGTCCCTCTTGTACTGGGGACGCCAGAGCTGGATGCAGTACTGTGGGGACACACACACATCTCACGAGAGCAGAGTAGAGGGGGAGAATCCCCTCCCTCAACCTGCACACTTGTACTGAGGCAGTGCTTTGGATCTCCTTTGTACCGTGCTGCATATTTTCATCATATTGGCCTTTTACCAAGTTCATCATACTTTTGGGTTTAAAATGGAGAAAGGATTTAGGAGAGCTGCGGATGAGCACTAATGAATCCATAAATAATCCGATCACTAAGTCTCATTCAGAATGAACAAAAAAGGGAATGTAATTCCCTCTAGATATATAGTCAAAAACTAATAACTGAAAAGATCAGTTTAATACTTTCCTGACAAAGAACACTTTTCTAGGCAGCTGTCAGTTGATAGGTATTACAGAAATTCAGCACTTTTCCTCTGCTAGATGAGTGGATGAGAGCAGAACAAAGTAATTGTTTCTGGTACTAACTTTGTCAACCATTTCTAACCAGTATCTCCCTAATGTGCTTGTCCCAAATCACCTGTTTGGGGTCTAATTGTGGCCCCTTTCAGTTTAACAATACAAGGTGGATCACAGTCCCCTAAGACACAGCTGGACCTGCCTGAAATGCCAACTCAGATTTTCCAAGCTCAGCTGAGAAAGACACAATAAAAGCAGTTATTACGTGACTTTTATTCTTTTTCCTTTCTTAGTGCTGTCCCACAGTCAGGGCAACTCGCTACTGATTTTGATTTGAGTAAAATTGTTGGATGTGGAGGTTGAAAACAGGTTCAAAACCCAATTGGCAACAGCTTGCCTAAATGGGGAGTACAGAGAGGAAGATAAAGGTGTGTTCCACCTTGTACTGATGGGAATACCTTTAGTGCAGTGTCTTAGCAGCAATGACAACGTCTCACTGCGGTAGCACAGAGCCAGGCTTGCAGCCATGGCTCGTATTTACCCTGCTTCTCAGTCAGGTTTTGCAGCTGCCCCTGCCATTGCCACCTGAAGGAACAACCATCTTGTTAGTGGCACCGGTGTGGCAAGGGGCCAGCCGACACCGTGAGCTGGTGCGCATCCCACTGCGCGTAAGGCGAGAAGGGAAACCAACTCCCCACCGAGGGGAAGACAACATAAGGCGAGAATAAGGGAAACCGGCTCCCCACTGAGGGGAAAACAACGGTCGGCCCGAAGGAACCGGAGCCAAAGGCGGCCTCTGCCCCAAACCATCGCTGCGCCTCAGTGCGCCCTGCCTCAAGATGGCGCCCAGTCCCTCATCACCTCATCGCGCAGGCGCCGCGTCTCTGAACCGCCTCTACCGGCCTCGGCCGCCTCCGCAAGGCGCTGCCTGGGGGAGTCGGGGTTGCAGCCTCGGCTCATGGTGCCTTCCTTCCCGCAGGCTGGAAGATGAGGTTGCTGGCGGCTGGACTCTTCTTGCTGGTGACACCTTTCTGCGCTGCCTTCTACCTGCCTGGCTTGGCGCCCGTCAGCTTCTGCGAGGAGGGCGAGGAGAGCGAGGGCTGCAAGGTGAGAGCCGTCGCGGGCGGGCCCAGCGCAGGCGGGCGCCCCCGCTCCTCGCCGCCGAAACCCCTCAGGGAGGGTGGGGAACCGCCGGGCACCCCTCTCCCCTCTGTGTGCGGGCCCCGGGCGTGCCCCGTCAGGCGGCAACCTTTGCTCCGGGAAGCGACTTCCCCCCCTCGTCCCCAGCTCTCTTCCCCTTGCCCTACCCTGTGTTTGGTTTTGAGGTTGGTTTTTTTTCCATTTCGGTGAAAAACCTTGTTCTCCCGCGGAAGTCTGCAGCCCCTCGCCGGTGCTTCGCTCCTCGCCGCAGCCTTCTACGGCGGCGCTGCCGAGGGAGGGCGGCTGTGGCGCGGCCCAGCGCCGCGGCGGCGGCCGGGGCCTGTCAGAAGTCCGTGGTAACTCGGAGCGGGGTAGCGAGCTCCGAAACTTGGAGCCGTTAGCGGGCAACGCGCGTCGTGTCGGCCGCTCGCTTGCTCCTCCAAGCCCGTATTTACATACTCTTTCTCTCCCCGCCCTTCCCTCTTTCAGTCGCTAATCGAGCTCTTCGTGAACAGGCTGGACTCGGTGGAATCGGTTTTGCCGTACGAGTATGATGCGTAAGTACATCACAGCGGGCTCTCAGAAGCGTTTGGAAAGCCGGGTTTCTGTTCTCCTGCTGGAATGTGTGCGTTTCTCATAAGCATACTCATAAGAGTAGCTCAGCTCGGTGGCAGCAATGAAATAGAAGAGGGTGGGAAGGAGGGAGGCCCCACCTGTGCCTCCTCTGGTATTGTTAAAGATAAAGCTCCTGTGTTTCACTGTGTTATTTTTTTAAGGACCTGGGGGTCCTGGTTGATGACAGGTTGGTCATGAGCCAGCAGTGTGTCCTGGGGGCTGAGAGAGACAATGGGATCCTGGGGTGCATCAGGAGGAGTGTGGCCAGCAGGTCAAAGGAGGTGATCCTCCCCCTCTACTCTGCCCTGGTCAGGCCCCACCTGGAGTATTGTGTCCAGTGCTGGGCTCCATGGTGTAAAAAGGGCAGAGATCTCCTGGAGAGAGTCCAGAGAAGGGCTACGGAGATGATTAGGGGCCTGGAGCATCTATCCTATGAGGAAAGGCTGAGTAAGTTGGGACTCTTCAGCCTTGAAAAGAGAAGACTAAGGAGGGACCTAATTAAAGTCTATAATTATCTGAAGCAGGGGATGCAGGGGGAATCAGCCAGCCCCTTTTCAGTGGCCTGTGGGGACAGGGCAAGGGGCAATGGCTGCAAGTTGGAACACAGGAAGTTCCACACCAACATGGGGAGGAACTTTTTCCCAGTGAGGGTGCCAGAGCCCTGGGACAGGCTGCCCAGGGAGGTGGTGGAGTCTCCTTCTCTGGAGAGATTCAAGACCCATCTGGTCACCTATCTGTGCAGTATGAGCTGGGGAGCTGCTTTGGCAGGGGGGTTGGACCCCATGATCTCTCGAGGTCCCTTCCAACCCCTACAATTCTATGATTCTATGATTTTCTCTTTGAGCTGACCACTACATTTAGTGTTGACTGTTTGGCATGTTAGAAAGTTCTTCTAGTTAGTCAAATCTTAGGAAGAAAGGAGGCTTTGTGTTCCTTGTTTCTGGCAACTCAAATAAATAGAAGAGTCATTGTTATTTTAACCTTTTCCATCAAAGGGCTGTACCTAATTCTTAGTTGTGTGTGGTGTTTGGGTTTGTTTTTTTTAATTATTGTTGTCTGTGGAAGCTATTACCTGCATTTGCAGATATTTATAAGCCTACAGAGCAATGATACACAACGTGATTTGCAGTTTTGCTGCTGGGCATCCCAAAAAAAACCTGCTGGTGTTATAGGATTTAGCATCTATAGTGCAACAGCAACTGCAAGACCAGAGAGTAGCTCCAACAGACCACAGCATCTCTATTTGCATTAAAGTCTGTGGGAGCCAATGAATTTAGGACTGCTTATTGAGGAAAAAGTACATAAGTGATTTTTACTTTTTTCCCCATAACCTACTGCTATCTGTGTTTACATTCAAAGACCCACAATGGTTACATTCTCTCTGCTACATTCAACTGTTCCAGACTATGTTTAGTTGTAAAGAATTAGTGAATGGCATTTGGTAGGGTAACACCTTAATATTAGAAGCATTTGCTTTCTTTGGAACATGTTTCACATTAAATACTACTTGTAAAATTTGCCTTTAAGAAAGAGGTGTAGTTATTTTTCTGAAACATCTTTGCAGGAGAAATAGCCAGTCCAAGCATTATTGTGTTTTTCTTAATATGAAATATTTCATTGTTTATTTAAGTTGTGATTTCAACAGGGTGCTTGGACCAAGTGTCATGTGTTTTGTTAAAGATGCTTCAGCTTCTTGGTTGAAACTGGTAGCAAAATGCCATGTATTCTACAGAAATATTTCTAAACTTCTTTGCAGAGGCACCCTGTATTTTACTAAAAGTGCCTGACCCACCAGAAGGAGTATGAAAAGGTCTGTGTTAAGGATGTAACTTAAGAAATTATTTTAGGCTGATATTTACAGTTACATGTTAATTAAAGGTAATTTTTTCCACTTTTTTCCCCAGTTTTGACTTCTGTCAAGATACAGAAGAGAAAAGACCATCGGAAAATCTTGGACAAGTGCTGTTTGGGGAGAGAATAGCATCATCTCCATATAAGGTTCTTTTATCCCTTGAAGTTCATACTGTTTAAATTTGATAGCTGCCATTCTGGTGGCCCTAATCAATAGACATAGGTGAAAATTTGATGATTGTGTGATTTTATTTTTTTTAAATATAAGGTCATTGTAATAAAACCAAAACACCTCCTATGCCTTACCCCAAAGGCATCTTAGGGTGGCTAATTAGAGTTAGGAAGCTGAACTAGTAATCACTTCTTTCCTGTTCATCTGTGGCAGAGAAATTCAGAAACTGTGTCTTAGGCAGTGTGGGTGTGTTGTGTGTTAGAGGATCTGAAATCATTAGTTTTTTTTAATGTGATATTGGAGGCTATAAGCTGGTGGTTCAGGAATTGCTTCATGTACTTGGTTTTACTGTTGGGCAACTTCTGGAGTGGGAAGGAGAAGCTGAGTTAGGGCTCCCTTCCAGCTTTTCCCTTCTTGTACATGCTTAACATCTGTTATCTAAACCCAAATTTTTCATTGGTGATGCATGTCACTTGAGATCTTCTGTAAACTAAATGCATAGAAATATTTTGTAGATCAGGTGTGTTGTATTTTCCTATCTCAGGCCCTGCATTAGCAGTGACTAAATGTAGCATCTCTGAAATGCTGTCCAGTCAACTTGGGAATATTATTTGCAGTAAAGGAGATCTGGTCAAACACTGACTCTTAATGCTTGAAAGCTGTATGCTGTTCAAATGCAGCTTCCAGATCAGGATTTTCTGGTGAAAGTGAAAACTGGGCTGTGTTTGTGTGTGTGGGTTGCTAGATCATCCAAATCCCTGTGAGAAAAAGAGGCAGTGGAGTTTGAGTCTACTGCTGCTCAGTCATTAGGGACCTAGTCACATCTTTTCATATGACTTCTAAGGAGGTGATGCCTCCTCCCTTGTGTAAGCTGCTCCTAGAAGTCTCTGTAAGGCTCTGAGCTAATGTTATTTTGAATCTTAGGACTGCTGGCCACAAGAAGCTTTTAAATACATAGCATAATGGGTCATTTGGATTGGATATGCATTTAATAGATTAAGTATTATAACAACTACTTTTTTAAATGGCAGTGCACTACAGTAATTAGGAAATGCTGTTTTCAGTTAGCCATTAAGACCATGGTAATGTTAGAATTTTCAGTCATGTTTAAGTATGTTTGCTCACTAACAGGTGAATCCTAACTGGGTTGGAATAGAAATATGATATACAAATGGGAGCACATTTGTGTTAGGTGGTGTCAGCACTTGAAGCATAGATGCTGAGCATCTTGCATTTTTGGCAGTCTTGTCTAATAATTTAGCTATGTTTCCCCATGATAACTAAAATTAACATGAAACACTCAAAGTCATGTAGCTAAGTCTGGTTTGGCAGATGGTGATATTACCAAAATAAAACATGCTGGTAAAAGGGAAAAAAACCCACTACCTTTTCTACTGATTTCCAAATTTTAATATTCAAGGTTTATCTGGAGGTAGTTTGTCTGGGCTACTGAAGGTATTCTTAGTAGTGTTAAAGGGTATTGCTGCTGCTGGATATACATAAACATTGACATTTAAGTTAAAGCTGTTGTATGGGACATTCTGGCTTTAGAAGCTTGTATAGTGAGGAGATGAAGTACCAAAAGTTACCTTTACATGGAAAAAAAAGACTGAAAGATTTTCTGAAGCAAAACTGAAATGACTTTTTTGTGTGTTCTTTCAACAGTTCACTTTTAAAAAGCAAGAAACATGCAAGAAGGTTTGTACAAGATCATATGACCCAGGAAACAGTGCTGATAAAAGCAAACTGGCTTTTTTGAAGAAAGGGATGCAGCTGAATTATCAGCATCACTGGTAAGTTGTGTGCTAGAGGTTGGTGGGGGGTTTTTTAGCCGCTTTTAAAAATGGCTATTGGTGTTCTAAATTCTCTTCTATGTGATATTTGTTCTCTTCTGTGCCTCTTGTGGGCACTGCTGAAAACAGTGTGCATTCCATGAATGTTAAATGTCAGTGTGAAATAAGGTGCATCCCTTTCTGAGGATGTTGTGTGCTCTGATTTCTGTCTAGGATTATTGATAACATGCCTGTAACGTGGTGCTACGATGTGGAAGATGGACAAAAATACTGTAATCCAGGATTTCCAATAGGATGTTTTGTTACTCCAGATGGCAGAGTTAAAGATGCTTGTGTTATAAATGTAAGTGGTGGAATGTTTTTGTTAGTATAGCAGGTGCAATTTCATGTCTGGTTTTATTTTTAAGAATTGTTTTACTGAGAACATGGGCATTGAGGAAGCTGAGAGTTGCTTCTGTGTGCAGTGTATCACAGTTGTCCAGTTCACTTAGACCTGTTAACCAATGCCATTATGGTTGGTTTATAGCTTTGTATCTGAAAGGTTTAGAAATGTGAAGTTTTGTTTCTGTCCTGATTCTGGCCAGGCCAGAGTTCACCTCCCCAAGCAGCCAGCCCAGGTGAGCTGAGTTAGTCTGAGCTGTTTCCACACCACCTGACATTACTCCCCCATTAAGAGGGGCAGGTCAGGGAGGGATGCTCCTGGGTGCCTCCAGGGTAGTCTGAGTTGGGCCAGGTGTTGGGTCTGTCCTTCTGTCATGCTGTACTCTGTTATCCTCATGTCAGTAAGATGCTCTGTTATCACTGGGTGTGAGTGAAATTTTTTGCAGGCTGTTATTGTTCCCCTTTCACAGTGATTTCTGTCATTAAACTGTCCTCATCCCATCCCAGGGAGTCTCTGCTCCTCCAGGAGTGAGCAAGCCATGTGAGGTGCTCAGCCACTGTTGGGGCCTAAAATGTCATGCATATTCATTCTTTGTCCATGCAGCTGAGAGCCATATTTCTGGGTAAGAGCCTCTTCTACTCCCTGTGCTCCTTTCAGCAGCACATGTACTAAAGTTGGAGCGACACCGAGAAGATCAGCGTGGCCCCTGCGCGAGGATGGCACGCAAATGCGTGAAGCGTTCCATATTATTTTGGAGCAGCTGCCCTACAAAGAGAGGCTGAGTGAGCTGGGCTGGTTCAGGCTGGAGAAGAGAAGGCTGTGGGGGGACCTCATTGCAGCCTGACAGTCCCTGAAGGGAGATTATAAACAGGAGGGGAAACAACTTTTTAAAAGGGCAGATAGTGGCAGGACAAGGGGGATGGATTAAAGCTGAAGGAGGGAAGGGTTAGATTGGATATTAGGGGGAAGTTTTTTACAGAAAGAGTGGTGAGGGGCTGGAACAGGCTGGCCAGAGGAGGACTGGATGCCCCATCCCTGGAAGTGTTCAAGGCCAGGTTGGATGGGGCCCTGGGCAACCTTGTGTAGATCCAGGCCTGAGGTTGGTGGCCCTGCCTGTGGCAGGGGGGGTTGGAGCTCTATGATCCTTGGGGTCCCTTCCAACCCTTGCCATTCTATGATTCTACCTGCTTCAGACAGAAGCTTTCTAGTGAAGGGCTAGAAATGAGTGCTGTGTTCTAGTTGCAGAAGTTATCTAGCACAGTTTATAAGTTAAATATGTCAGGACTTTCCCTAATGGCTGGAATGTTACAAACACAGCAGTGACAGGGAGCAACTGATACTGACAACAATTCAAAATGTGTCAGTCATCCTGGGATTGGAGAACTAGTACAGTTACACATAATAGTGATATAGTTTTTTCCCTCTTGGGGTGAGTGACTGTGTTCCTTTCAGCTAGGAGAGGGTGCTCTGCCTTGACTCTGCCAAGTGGCTTAGTGCTTATATGCAGTGCAGTCAGTTTATTTGTATTCAGCAGGTCTGATGCTTCTTGGAGGGGTACATTCATCATGCATGTTTGGTTTACTAAAGTCGCCTTTCAGCTTGGTTATTCCTCAGGCTCCCTTGAGTACTGAAAATGGTCTGTGAATTGAATAAAGAGTTATAGTTAGGAGTTCAACTCCATTACTTTGTGTATGAGGTTTTTATGTTAAATTCACATGGGTGCATATTGTGTTGGGAGCTATCTAATGGATAGAAAACAGTTGTAGCAAAGTCAGCAACTGGTATCAAAGAGTTTTAAAGGGGAACCTTTATACGTAGGCATGGTTGGATTTTCTAGAGTGTTTAAAGAGCTTGTGTCCTGTATCTATGAAGTGCTGTGCAAATCGTGCATGCCAGCTACACATACCCAGTGTCAGTTTTCACCTGTAGATCCTAATTGCCATGAGAATGTTGCATGGCATAGCATTAGAGGGATGATTATTACATTGGCAAGTAAGAATGTTGATGTGATGATATAACTGTAATTTCTAGGCTGAGCTTGGAATGCTTTATTTTAGAAGTATACCCAAATACCTCTTCCAGCAGACCTAATTAGATCTTTAAAAATGGGGGCAGGAAAGGGATTGTTACCATGCAATGGCACTGAGTTCATCCTCTCATTTATGGAGCTGATGAGTCATATTATTGCTTCAGCTGCTATTTGGGAAATGGAGGAAACAGGTACCTAAAGGTGGGGTTATGTTATGGCACAGGTATGAGTTTGGGCTTCTCCCAGTGGAGATCTTGATTGTAGTGAGAGAAGATGAATCAGATAAACTCAATGCAAGACACCTTCATATTTTGTTGGGAGGTGGCAGGGGATAGAAGTTGTATGGGAGTTGGCAAGTGGTTAATACACACAATAAATAAAGGAAGTTTTTTACTTGGAAACTCAAGTAGCAGTTGGTCATCCTGGTCCCTTAATTCAAATTAATTTATGGGGTTTTTTTAAAACAATGGTAGTGTTGAGGAGAGAGGGATATCCAGGTCAGCTTAGTTGACTCTGGTATCACCTGAGCTTTATGTAGTTCTTCATAATTCCCCATTCTGAAAGGACAGGAATGACAAAGCACAGTAGCTACTGAAGGTGAAAGGTATCTTCTTGAAGCAGAACCCAGTTTGTAGTCTTGGTAGCTGGCATGTCTGCCAGGGAGATGGGGAGGGAAGGGAGAAAGGGTGAATCTGAATTACTTGTACCTTGAATAAATACATTCTTTGAACTTGTTTTGGCAGCTTTTTGTGTTAAATACAAAAATGGTGCCAAATATGTTTAAATTTTACTAGTAACATAGATGTGGCACTTTATCATGTGGCTTGTATTTATGTAATACAATATAATACATAGAAACCTATATAAATATTTTACACAGGCATATTAAAAACTGTGAATGCTGAAGCATTTCCCTGTCCCTGCTCTTTCACTGGACAGTAGTCTTAAAGTTTTTGACTGCTTGCGCCCCCTCCTGTTGGAGAAGTTTCTCAGTCTCTTGGTAATATTTTTCTAGTCAGAGTTTAACAAGAAGAACACTTTCTACCTCTTCAACCACGTTGACATAACCATCATGTACCATAGTGGGAAGGATGAAAACTGGCCTGGTGCAAGACTGGTGATGGCAAGACTGAGACCACAGAGGTAAGTGTACATTAAAGGGGCAGGTTCTAGTACTGGGGACTCTTAGCTGTGAGCTTAGGAGTGATACTTAGTGTTAAGTTCTGAGGAACTGGTTATTTTGAATTCTGATAAAACTTTCAGTTTACTGGTTTGTGGCTGGAACTGTGTTTACAAAAACTAGATTTACAACTGTGTCATTTAACTTTGCTTTTAAAATGTTCCCTGAAGCCCCTCCTGATGGAAAGCTGCTTCTGTGAGGTCCTTTGAACCTCACACACACCATGCAAACTTTCTTATGTTTTTATTGATTTGCATCTAGATGTGTGTTACTTTCTTTGAAAAGGCATGTTTTCAGGTACAGTGAGAAACATCCTTTAGCTGAGTGACAGTTTCCTGTGTCATCTGCTTACTGTTGCTTCATTGCCTCCCAAATGTCCTTTGTATGAATGTATGGTGTTTGTACAGGTGTACTTCTTCCTGTGTTAGTTAGGATACTCATGTATAGATGAAATATCAGGTTAATACTGGTGTTCAGAAAGCAGAAGACAGCTACTAATTTTCTAAGAAGACTAATTTATTTTCTTAAAAATTAGTGCCTGCATTTCTGTGTTGACCAGAGGAGATGCAAGTTTGGAGGTCAGAAACAGGCTGAGGTGATTACTTTGGCCTCTTGTCAGTCTGTTCATGCACAGTTCATACTTTGAAATTTTAGAATCAGGCTTAAATATATCTAAGTAGATTGCCTTTTTTTTTAAGTTAAACTCTTCCCTCTCTTCTACAGAGATGAAGTACACCCTTAAGTTATGGTACCACAGGTTCTCAAGTCATACAGACATGGATGGTACAATGCCTTGCGTATCACAGAGTTGTAGGGGTTGGAAGGGACCTCGAGAGATCATGGGGTCCAACCCCCCTGCCAAAGCAGCTCCCCAGCTCATACTGCACAGATGGGTCTTGGATATCTCCTGGGAAGGAGACTCCACCACCTCCCTGGGCAGCCTGTCCCAGGGCTCTGGCACCCTCACTGGGAAAATGTTCCTCCCCATGTTGGTGTGGAACTTCCTGTGCTCCAACTTGCAGCCATTGCCCCTTGTCCTGTCCCCACAGACACTGAAAAGGGGCTGGCTGATCCCCCCTGCACCCCATGCTTAAGATATTTATAAACATTAATTAGGTCCCCCCTTAGTCTTCTTTTCTCCAGGCCGAACAGCCCCAGCTCTCTCAGCCTGTCCTCATAGGGGAGATGCTCCAGGCCCCTAATCATCTTCATAGCCCTTCTCTGGACTCTCTCCAGGAGATCCCTGTCCTTTTTATACCAGGGAGCCCAGCACTGGACACAACACTCCAGGTGGGGCCTGACCAGGGCAGAGTAGAGGGGGAGGATCACCTCCTTAGACTTGCTGGCCACACTCTTCCTGATGCACCCCAGGATCCCATTGGCTCTCTTAGCCACCAGTGCTCACTGCTGACTCATAGCCAACCTGTCGTAGACCAGGACTCCCAGGTCCTTTTTCTCTTGTAGTGGAAGAATGTATTTTTAGAGAATCATACTTGCTGTGCACATTTATTCCTTCCATTTACCTTTGCTCTGATGAGGTGGCAAGAAGATATACCAACCTTGTATGTTATCAGTTGCATCCTGAATGGCTGAAAAAAGAGAATTTGTCTTTTCACCAGTAATGCAGAACACAAGGGGGCAGAGTTAGGTTAATTTTGTCATTCTTTGACCTGTTGTTCTGCTTGGTGCTTTGCTTCAACCTTGAAGATCTCCTGACAGGGTGTGTTTGTTGTTGGAACACCCTGTGCCTTTCATTGAAGTTATTATTCTCTTGTGGCTTGATGTAGTTATTGACATAGAATCATAGAATGATTTGGGTTGGAAGGGACCTTAATGATGGTTAACTTACATCAAGTAGAATTGTTTGTCTAACCTGAGTAAATACAATTTGCCCAAGAGGGTGTGGAAGTGTGTGTTAGAGGAAGTTCACAGGAGTGATATCAAGCAAACTTTAGGGTTTCTTTAACTTTGTGCTTCAATAGCTGCAGTATTTCTAAAGTACTGGAGGGAAGTGTTTGCATATTTGGACTTCACAATGTGGAGTGTTGTTCTGAGTTGTGTATTTTTCAGAGTATGCAAGACTGACAAGAGGTGAAATTAGACTGCTTCTATAGGAATGGAAAATGAAAATGTTCCCATAGTAATGTCTTTTGTCCCAGTGTAAAAACAAACCCACCATAGTAGTAGTGCTACTACTACTAAACAAGGCACTCCCAGATACACCAGAATAAAATAAATGCCCTTCTTTGAATGAAACCTGAGGGAAGGTGAGAACCTGTGGGAGATTGCTAAGAAATTCTCTTTCTGACTTGCTGGTGAACACACACAGAGGTTCAGTCCTTTATCATAGAATCATAGAATGGCAAGGGTTGGAAGGGACCCCAAGGATCACAGAGCTCCAACCCCCCTGCCACAGGCAGGGCCACCAACCTCCAGGCCTGGAGCTACACAAGTTTGCCCAGGGCCCCATCCAACCTGGCCTTGAATACTTCCAGGGATGGGGCATCCACCCCCTCTCTGGGCAGCCTGTTCCAGCCCCTCACCACTCTTTCTGTAAAAAAAGTCTCCCTAATATCGAATCTAAACCTTCCCTCCTTTAGCTTTAATCCATCCCCCTTGTCCTGCCATTATCTGCCCTTCTAAAAAGCTGATTCCCCTCCTGTTTGTATGCTCCCTTCAGGTACTGGCAGGCTGCAATGAGGTCCCCCCCAGCCTTCTCTTCTCCAGCCTGAACAAGCCCAGCTCCCTCAGCCTCTCCTTGTAGGGCAGGTGTTCCAGCCCTCTAATCATCTTTGTGGCTCCTCTGAACCCTCCCCAACAGTTCTACATCCTTCTTGTATTGGGGCCCCAGCTCTGGACACAGGACTCCAGGTGGGGCCTCACGAGGGCAGAGTAGAGAGGGACAATCACCTCCCTGTCCCTGCTGACCACCCCTCTGCTGATGGAGCCCAGGATACCATTGGCCTTGTGAGCTGCAAGAGCCACTGCTGGCTCATGTTAAGTTTCTCATCCATTGTGACACCCAGGCCCTTCTCAGCAGGGCTGCTCTCAAGAAGCTCTTCTCCCAGTCTGTATCTGTGTCTGGGATTCTTCCGGCCTAAGTGCAACACCTGACACTTGGCAGTGTTGAACCTCATTAGGTTCACCTGGGCCCATTATCATTAGTGCAGTCTTGTTAAAATGTGGAAAGGAGGTTTAATGGCAGGGAAAGGTATTTTGTGTAAAACTTACCATCTTACCAGGTAAAGATCTTCAGACTTCAGTGCCCAGTGAATCAAGCAGCATTGTAGTTTAGGACTAGGGCTTTATTCTGGTCATAGCAGAAAGTGGGTAGGCTGAAACCTCATCTCGTGACCTTTCAGAGGTCTGTAGTTCTCATCTCCCACATGCTTAGCAAACAACTTCACTGGTAATGTTCTCAAATGCCTGTAAGTGTGAACAAATATTAATTGAATGTAAGACAGCAATCCAGGAACCAGATCCTTAGGGTGATTTCTGTGGAGTTTTTAGCTCTTGAATCAAGTACTTGTGAGAACTAGTGTTCAATTCTGGTGTGGCTTTAAGGCTGTCAGAGAAATTCTGAATCATGTTACTAATTATGTGAATTTTTTTTCTCATTCTAGCCACAATAGAAGTATTAATAAAATACATTTTTAAGATCTAACTTTGGTGGCAGAAGAACAGAAAAAGAGGTTCTCAAAAGAAGCTGGATAGCTGTTATAATATTATTTACATGGTTCTCCTAATTTTTTGTTGTTATAGTTGGGGTTTTTTTTTTGTTTTTTTGGTTTTTGAATTAAAACTTGTTTTAATTACCTTTAGAATTTGTGACAATGTTGTAGAGCATACACAATTTTAACCTCTTTTACCCCCTCCTTAGCTACAAACATACAGATGAGAACAACTTAAGTTGTGAAGGTCCACCCATGGAGATTCCTGGAGAATTCAACAGTAAACTTAATCTGATCTACACTTACTCTGTGACATTTGAAGTAAGTATTGAATCTGTTACATGAATATGTAATTCCCCAAAAGAGTGAAATCAGAACAGCTGGATGATTTGCTAATAGCTTTAACTGGGTTAAAGCAGTGTAAATTCCATGAGGATGGCCTTGTGAAGTAGTTTTAATTTTTCTAAAACCAATTACTTTTCCATTACTCTTGCTTGTGACACTTGTAGTGTATAAGTAAAAGACTTTATTTTGGCCTGTTGTGTTGGTAATAGAATAGAAGTAGATTGGATAACTGCAAGAGTTGTCTTCCTTGAGGTATGCTCTGTTTTCAGAGGTACTGAGAGTCTCAGGTTGAAGAAATACTTGCATTATATTTGGAGATGCTTTTGTGTTAAATGTTGATTTTTAGCGTGTTGTAAGGCTGGATTTTTTTCCAATGACATTGCAGATTTTGCCTCATATTGCTTTTATTCACTAGCTTTTTTTCAGTAGGTGGCCATCTATTTTTTTTTTAGAGTTAATACTTTGATGTTTACTATTACTCTGCTGCTTTTATTCAGCCTTAGACAGGAGGAAATTAGGCATGGAACCCCAGTGTGGAAAGTCAACCTCCTGTTGGGGGGTGAAAATAATTTGGATCAAGCTACTTCAGACTTGGGTACCTTGGTTCCAGTCTGTCCCAAAAGCATGGTTGTTTTTCTGATGTTGGACACCAATCTTAGAGGAACTGGCTTGAGACCACCAGCTTGTCTTGTATCAGCAGTCAAGCAGCCGTCACTTGGTTAACAGATTTCATTCTACCAAATTGAATTTGATTTGAACCACTGACCCTGAGCTGTGAGGCTCTGTATCCTGTTACTTTTCCCTTGAGACCCCCAATCTTCTTTAGACTCTGATTTTACTACATAAATGAGCCTCCTGTCTATTAACATTTGTGTTTAAATCTTGATGATAAATTGCATTGTGAACTTTGGCTGTAAGGATGCAGTGTGTTTGGGCTACCTACTGCTTGGTCCTCAGGCGTGGAGCAGAGCCCCTCCAGCAGGTGATGCTCAGCACCTCTTCAGAACTGCTGGCTTTTTCCCTTAACCATTAGCCATGGTTTGAAATAATACCTCATATGGATTGCTTTTTATTAATAGCTTCAAAACGACTTAAAGGGGAGTATTTGTCAGTGAGAAGTATCTTGAAGTAGGAGAACATTAAGTTTCAGTAAGCATAAATACAGAAATCAGTTCTATAGAATCATAGAATGGCAAGGGTTGGATCATAAAGCTCCAACCCCCCTGCCACAGGCAGGGCCACCAACCACAGGCCTGGATCTACACAAGGTTGCCCAGGGCCCCATCCAACCTGGCCTTGAACACTTCCAGGGATGGGGCATCCACCCCCTCTCTGGGCAGCCTGTTCCAGCCCCTCACCACTCTTTCCGTAAAAAACTTCCCCCTAATATTCAATCTAACCCTTCCCTCCTTTAGCTTTAATCCATCCCCCTTGTCCTGCCAGTCTCTGCCCTTTTACAAAGTTGATTCCCCTCCTGTTTGTATGCTCCCTTCAGGGACTGGCAGGCTGCAACTGTGTTATCTGTTTTATGGTCCTAACACAGCAGCTGACTTCTGATGAGAAAGCTATAGCATCTGTTTTAATTCATTGAAATGGGCAGGGTAGTTAGACCTGTGCATAGGAAAGGTATACATGATCATGCTTCTAATATTTACCATGCACATGTACAAAAATAGAAGCACGTGAGCAGCTTGGTACTCAAGTAATAAACTTTTAGAAATACACTTCTGACACTCTGTCCCAGCTAGCAGTGAACTATTGATTAACCACTGATTGGGCTAACAGAGAGCAATTTAGGGCTATTTCAGCCACTTTGTTTTAGTGGTGTGGTTCTTCACTGTTACATGTTATTGATCCAGAACAGGAATGAGAACTCAGAAATTAGCTAGAGTGGAGACATAGTCTAAATTTTGACAATTAACTGTTCAAACTTGCCACCTGGTGAATAAATGTAGAAGTTCTGTTGAATCATCTAGTGTTGGACCTGGTAGGGCTGGAAAGATGGTTGGACTTAATCTTGAAGGTCTTTTCCAATCAAAACCAATCACAGAATCGTAGGGGTTGGAAGGGACCTCGAGAGATCATGGGGTCCAACCCCCCTGCCAAAGCAGCTCCCCAGCTCATACTGCACAGATAGGCATCCAGATGGGTCTTGAATCTCTCCAGAGAAGGAGACTCCACCACCTCCCTGGGCAGCCTGTCCCAGGGCTCTGGCACCCTCACTGGGAAAAAGTTCCTCCCCATATTGGTGTAGAACTTCCTGTGCTCCAACTTGCAGCCATTGCCCCTTGTCCTGTCTCCACAGACCACAGAAAAGGGGCTGGTCAATTCCCCCTGCACCCCATGCTTAAGATATTTATAAAGATTGATCAGGTCCCCCCTCAGTCTTCTTTTCTCCAGGCTGAACAGCCCCAGCTCTCTCAGTCTTTCCTCATAGGATAGATGTTCCAGGCCCTTCATCATCTCCGTAGCCCTTCTCTGGACTCTCTCCAGGAGATCCCTGTCCTTTTTACACCAGGGAGCCCAGAACTGGACACAATCCTCCGGGTTGGGCCTGACCAGGGCAGAGTAGAGGGGGAGGATCACCTCCTTAGACCTGCTGGCCACACTCCTCCTGATGCACCCCAGGATCCCATTGTCTCTCTCAGCCCCCAGTGCACACTGCTGGCTCATAGCCAACCTGTCGTAGACCAGGACCCCCAGGTCCTTCTCCACAGAGCTCTTCTCCAGCAGGTCACCCCCAGCCTGTACTGATACATGTGGTTGTTCCTCCCCAGGTGCCAGACTTCACACTTGCTTTTGTTGAATTTCATCTGGTGTCTCCCTGCCCAGCTCTCCAGCCTGGCCAGGTCTCTGGATGGCAGCGCAGTGTCCTGCGTGTCAGCCACCCCTCCCAGCTTTGTATCACTGGCACTTGCTGAGGGTGGATGCTGTTCCCTCATCAAGGTGTCAATGAAGATATTAAACAGGACTGGACCCAGCACCGAGCCCTGGGGAACACTGCTAGTTCATAGTCCATTCTATGAATCTCAGTTCAGAGAGAGAATTTGGTAGCAGGGCAACAGATGTGCCTCCCATGAGACAAGCTGCAGAGGATAAGGCCTGGGAGTCAGGAAAAAAAAGTCACCACTTGTACAGCACTCAGGTCAAGCATTTAGAGGAGGAGATAAGAGAGGGTGGAAGTATCTTTCCAAGGTGAAAGTTACAGAATGATTCCTTCTTAAATCCTTTACAGGGATATGAAAGTTGTCTGCCAGGAAAATACTCTGTATCAGACACCCTTATGGCAGGGAGTGAGGAAGCCTCTGCCAAGTACACTAAGATTATGAGAGAGAAATTCCAGGGGGAACTAGAAACATACAAAGTTAAGTTTCAAGATCAGTTTGTTATGTTGGGAGCATCTTGTCATGATGGCATGATTGCTTTTCAGAGCATGTTTGGGAGCTGCAGGGAGCTACGTACCGAGTCATGGAAAAAATGAGGCTTGATGAAGCCCAGTTGGTCAGGGGTGGGTGGGGGGAGAAGGTGGAAGACTTGGATGGGAAATATCAATAAACAAAATAATCTTTGAGATGCTCAAGAGATAAAAAGAATTAATGCAAGGAGGGCTAGGGCTGATGCCAGGATTAGATATTAATGCTGAATGGAAGGTTTGTGGAAGAGATTTGATGCACTTTCTCCTTCTCAGAGACTGTAACAAGCTTTATTTATTTCTATTAACTGCTGATTAATTTCTATATAGGAAAAGAACAATATTAAGTGGGCTTCCAGATGGGACTACATCTTGGAGTCTATGCCACATACAAATATCCAGTGGTTTAGGTAAGATTTGCATTTATTCAGTAAATAACCTTTCAGGGAGCACAGAGTCTTATTTGTGCTTCTAGGGATACATAATTTCTACTGTGGTTTAAAAAAAAAGACTGCAAGTTTTCAGGCAAGAAAACTTTCTTGTTTTCTTATGTGAAATAACTTATCAGTCCTCCATCTCTTGGGAGCAACTGTAGTATTGCATTTCACCAGAGGAATGCACTGTTAGTGTCCAAACCTAAAGCAGCTCCATCATTTTACTTTTATCATCTGCATTCTGTAGAACTTCTCAGACATTGCTGCTCTGCAGTGTCCTTATTACTGTCTGGCTTTCTCTTGCTGCCAAGTGAGCAGTACATATGTGTACTGCCTGTTTAGTGCTCAGCAGCTGCTTACAGTAAAAAGAGCTGCTTTTTTTAAGAGTAAAAGATGTCTATGAAAAGCTCTTATTTCGCTCTGTACCGTGCAAATGATGTCAAATAAGTACATAATTTGTGTTGAAATGGTACTGGTTTCCAATCTAAAGCATTTGAAAGGGTTAACCTGATTAAATGTTTCTAAAAATACTAAATGGCATGATGCAGATTTCATTGATAGATATAAAATCTCCTCAACAGTCTAAATTAAGAGCTGTAACTGTTTCCAGAAGGAAAATTCTATGTTATATAAGGAGGAAAATAAAAGTAATATGTAGCTGTCTTGAGAATTAACAGTGTATCATAAAATACTGTTCCTCTCACTTCTGGCTCCTAAGAAATTGTAAAGATATTGCACTTAAACTAGAGTATTTTCTCTTGATGGGAAAATACTGAATGGCCTGAATGACTTAAGTTCAGTCTGGAATATCTAAGTCTGTTTCTCAGACCTGAGTTCTGTGTGTGCTATGAAATTAAAGTGCATATCCTGAAACTTGAATAAGGGGATTGAAAGTTTGACTTTTTCTCTATCCACAGTATCATGAATTCCCTTGTAATTGTTCTCTTCTTATCTGGAATGGTGGCTATGATCATCCTGAGGACTCTTCATAAAGATATTGCAAGATACAACCAGATTGACTCTTCTGTGAGTAAGATTTACAGCTCTTACACAAGCATGCTCTTCTGGTGACAGTGCTATCAAGTAGTTTTGTACACAGCCCAAGGAGATGTATAACTGTGACATCCAGCAGGGAGCAACACAATTCAATATATGAATTTTAGGTGAAGCCATGAAGCCAGGAAGCCATTTCATTAGGTGAAATCACACAGGTTCTATACCTTTCTTACTGCAAACATGGCAAGCTAAAAAACTGCTAATTGGTTACACTGTTCACACCATATTGATTGGTTAGTAACTATAACGAGCTCTGATAAGCCTATCTTATAGCTAAACATCCTTAGTTTACCTTTAATACCTAAAAGCATCCACACACCTGCTGTTTTGACCCTCTTGTTATGGTTGGTTCCTGACATGTTCTGTTACTCCCAAATACCTTCCCATAACTGCTTCTTGGTTTAGGGCAGCCTGTACCCCTATCAGCAAGGCCGCTGTGTTTTGAGAATGTGATTATTAGGATCCTCTCAGCATGAGGAACTTTTCCTGTCTCATGGGAACAGAAGAATATTGTCAGGGCCTATGTCTTGGGAGAAGAGAGCTAGGCCGCCGGCAGGCCTGCTGTCTTCCCCAACATATAACTATCAAGATTTTGGTACATACTAATATATTTGGGAGTTAAAAACAGCTTTGTTACTATTTTGTCTTTTCTGACAGCAGGAATACAGGGGCAGATGTGACAGTCTTTTTTTTGGCATCTTTTAATCAACTTGACTAACACAAATTGATGTTGCCTTGTCTGTGCTTAGGAAATATGGTGGATGCACATGTTTTGCCTCTAGGAGATCATAATATTCTGGTCACGTGCAACACAATGCCTGATCACTAGCTATGTTAGAACTAATAGGGTTGTGTGTGTAAATGATTTTTAAAACTTTTATTTAACTTTTTTTTTCAATTGTGATGCTCACTGTGTCAGACAAACCTGACTGGGTCTGGTTTGACTTCATGTGGTGACTGGAGTTTGTTGCCTTCTGACTGAATTTGTTGTGAGTTCTTTTGAAATATGGAAATGGGAAAGGGGCAGGTCCCCATAATGGCTTACTGCTTTAGTGGAAAAGAACATAACATTGTGAGATAAAAGACTTGACCAGTTAACTGTGAATGAAAGGGTGAGTAAAAATTACTCCTCCTCATGGGTAAAAGTGATATCTGCAAGCCAAAGATGAGAAACCGTGTCAGATACTACAAAGGTTTCAATTTTCACTGCTGTTACTGTCTGTCTGGATAAAGAAATACTTTAAAATGCACAAAAATGTTTCATATTGAAACTAAAACATCTGAAAGTACTTTTATTCTTCTTTGTGGTTTTGATATTAAATATCTTTTGTTAATGCAAATCCAGGCAGTAATTAAAGTGGAAGAATTTTTCACATCCTTTAACTGATCATTTTTGTGAAGCTCCTGTTTGATCTCTCAATTAAATTACGTTCAATACCTTATATTGTGTTGTCTTTATTAGTTGGTCATTCTTAATGTGATAAAGAGCAAGACTTGTAGAAGCTTGGTTGGTTTTTGTGAATAACAGCAGGGATAGGTGTGACTTTCAAAAAACCCACCATTTTTTATTTTCCTGCCAGTTGTAAGAGACTTAATCTCTTGCTGTCCAAGGAGCTGTTGTACAGAGGTGGGAAATAATTGTGCAAAAGAGGACCTGGGCTGAGGAAGCTGCAATGAAGCAAATGAGTATATCACACTTAGGGAATGCTGAGGACTGTCTTGAAAAGAGAGAGATGCACAAGGCAGTAACCATGTTCTTTAGTGTGTGTGTGTATAACATCCAGCTAAATCCAACTGGCTTTCAGTGCAATGTAGGTTTAGTGAGGCAGACATCAGGTGAAGGGTTTAGAAATTGTTAGAGTACTGTTAGGGTCCTTTTGACTAAGAGAAGATTCCTGAACTGAACTTAAGATGACTTGTGTCTTCTGTGTCATAAATCTCTTTGCTTGTGACTGCTTGAGTGTAGGGGACTTTTTAGTAGGGCATGTAGGGATAGAGTGAGAGGGAATAGTTTTAAAGAGGGAGGGGGCAGATTTAGATTGGATATTAGGAAAAAATTCTTCACTATGAGGGTGGTGAGGCACTGGCACAGGTTGGTAGATACCCCCTCCCTGGGGGCCTGGGTTGAGGGAGGTCTTGAGCAGCCTGGTCTAGTGAGAGGTGTCCCTGCCCATGGCAGGGGGTGTGGAACTTGATGATCTTTGAGGCCCCTTCCAACCCCAACCATTCTATGATTCTATGGCTTCAATCTTTGTTAGACTATTGTGTGAGAACTAGGCCAGATTAGTGGGTAAGATGAGGCGTACTGTGGTGTGCAATAATTACTAGGTAGCTGATATTAACTAATCTGTAAGAAATTTCTTTCAGAATTAAACAATGACAGTAAAGTCATATGACTTTGTACTTGTACCTACAAGGTTTTCATTAAAAATGGTGCGTTGGGCACATTACCTCTATGAAAATTGATATTCAAATTAAATTTTGCCCAATTTTGGTGAAAGCCAAAGTGAAGACAGCATTTTCAATATTGCCTATTCTTGTTATGAAATATGCTTTATGATCTTAGTCATGTAAATGAGACTGGATGTTTTAGACTGTTTATAAATACTTATTTTAAAAATTACAGTAGTTTTTCACATATTGGCCAAGATTCAAAAGGAGCTTTTTAGGATTTTTTTCTTTTAACTAAAAATGTAGCTTCCCACTTGGGTTAGTTATACAGTTCACAGAGTTGTAGGGGTTGGAAGGGACCTCCAGAGATCATGGGGTCCAACCCCCCTGCCAAAGCAGCTCCCCAGCTCATACTGCACAGATAGGTGTCCAGATGGGTCTTGAATCTCTCCAGAGAAGGAGACTCCACCACCTCCCTGGGCAGCCTGTCCCAGGGCTCTGGCACCCTCACTGGGGAAAAGTTCCTCCCCGTGTTGGTGTGGAACTTCCTGTGCTCCAACTTGCAGCCATTGCCCCTTGTCCTGTCCCCACAGACCACAGAAAAGGGGCTGGCTGATTCCCCCTGCACCCCATACTTAAGATATTTATAAACATTGATTAGGTCCCCCCTCAGTCTTCTTTTCTCCAGGCTGAACAGCCCCAACTCTCTCAGCCTTTCCTCATAGGATAGATGTTCCAGGCCTTAATCATCTTCGTAGTTCTTCTCCTCCTCTTTGAATGTTAAATGTTAGCAATAGGAAATATTGCTGAATTTATCAAATAAAAGTCTGGAAGTACTCTGATTTCCAGCTGATTGGCCTGTAATGGAAGAATTTTATTAAAACCTGAGCTTTGAGATGAACACTCTGGCCCATAGGCCCAGACAAGATAAATCAGGAGTCTTGATCTGCCAAACTTGATTTCTCTATATTTATTTTTTTAAAGCAGGACACTTACTGTGTGGCTCTATGCTTTCTAGTTTGTGTTTAAAACCAGAAGGTGTCTTTTGTGTGCATTTCCCAGATTAGGTGTGGACACAAAATGCAATACCAGCTGTTCCAAACTTGTATCCTTTTTATAACTAAAGTACTGAGGATTTATTTCTCCTTAGTGTTCATCATGTTTAAAACAAAGGATTATTTGCTTCAGATGCAAACCTCTTAAATTCTTTAATTACTTAAGAGTTCTTGGGAGAAGTCTTCTGTCTTACCTCAGCAACTTTCTGATCATCTGAACTTGAACTAATTGTGATGATTCATAGGTGGTCCTTATGTTTCTTTAACCAGACAAACCTTTCTTTATTTGAAAAGCACTGATGTATTACAACTATACCTAAATATCTGGTATATTTGTCTTTGCAGGCATAGTTATGTTGTTTTGGAGAGTGTTTTTTGAATCAGAGTATTATCTTGTGCTGATCAGTTCTCAATTTTTTTCAGTAGTTTATCTGATTTCTGAGAATCATTTCTAGCCCACAAATGCAAGTGTATCAGTATGGGGATGGCAAAGATAATCTTCCAGGGAAAAAAAGTATCTAACTGCATAATCTGTCACAAGTTAAGATGCTGTGTGCCATTTGCCTATATTTAGTCTGTATTCTTTCTTACCCTGTTTTTGTGAGCTGTAATTCTAGTGGTAAGCAGTCCACTGAACTAAACTCAATGCTCCATGCTCCAAGGTTGAATGAAATCTGTAGCTTTTAACTTATGTGAGACAAAGAGTGGCTTTCTTGAGGGGCTGTTTTTGTTTGTGTGTGTGTTTGGGACTGAGGCCATTCATCTGTCTATCTCTGACAGTGGGACAGAGGGTTGGTACTGGCCCTTAGTGATTCTACAGAGCTAACTTTCTCTGGAGTACAAGAGCCACTTAATTCTCTTCCTAAATTGTCATCAAGACCAATGTGCTTGGTAGTTGAAGCAAGAAAATATAAATGTTTATCTTGATTGAGATATAATCCAAGCTAAATGAAATTGAATGCTTTGTTTTAGTTTAAATTTAAAATGATGTTATATGCTTTGGCTAATTAAATTTTGGTTTTTTCTTGCTTTGAGATGAGGATTTTCATGATGAATCCTGCCTTTTTCTTTCACTGAACCATTAGGGGGTTATAAAATCAATGAGTGAAGAATCAGAGGCAATTAGTCTGCCTTTTGGATATAAACTGGAAGTTTTAACTTTTTAAACACATGTTTTGCACCTGGTTTGTGTTCATTTACTACTGCATTATGTATCTTTGCTGAAGACATTGTTGATTTTATACAGGAAGATGCCCAAGAGGAATTTGGCTGGAAGCTGGTTCATGGAGATGTCTTCAGACCTCCGAGGAAGGGGATGTTACTGTCTGTCTTCTTGGGCCAAGGAACACAGATTTTCATTATGACTTTTATTACTTTATGTAAGTAATTTTGAGATGATGCATTTCTAATGTAATAGTGCAAGGAAGAGCCAATACTATTAAACAAATGACCTGCTTTTGGAAAACACATTAATACTGCTTTATAACCATTATCATTATGATAGCTTCAGGAATGCTGGTGTGAGTAGTGTCATTCCAGTCCTGTTTAATATCTTCATTGACACCTTGATGAGGGAACAGCACCCACCTTCAGCAAGTGCCAGTGATACAAAGCTGGGAGGGGTGGCTGACACGCAGGACTCTGTGCTGCCATCTGGAGATGTGGACAGGCTGGAGAGCTGGGCAGGGAGAAACCAGATGAAATTCAACAGAAGCAAGTGTGAAGTCTGGCACCTGGGGAGGAACAACCACATGTATCAGTACAGGCTGGGGGTGACCTGCTGGAGAAGAGCTCTGTGGAGGAGGATCTGGGGGTCCTGGTTGATGACAGGTTGGCTGTGAGCCAGCAGTGTGCCCTGGTGGCTAAGAGAGCCAGTGGGATCCTGGGGTGCATCAGGAGGGATGTGGCCAGCAGGTCTAAGGAGGTGATCCTCCCCCTCTACTCTGCCCTGGTCAGGCCCCACCTGGAGTATTGTGTCCAGTTCTGGGCTCCCTGGGATAAAAAGGACAGGGATCTCCTGGAGAGAGTCCAGAGAAGGGCTACGGAGATGATGAAGGGCCTGGAACATCTCTCCTATGAGGATAGGCTGAGTAAGTTGGGACTCTTCAGCCTTGAGAAGAGAAGACTAGGGGGGGACCTAATCAATCTTTATAAATATCTTAAGCAGGGGATGCAGGGGGATTTGGCCAGCCCCTTTTCTGTGGTCTGTGGGGACAGGACAAGGGGCAATGGCTGCAGATTGGAGCACAGGAAGTTCCACACCAACATGGGGAGGAACTTTTCCCCAGTGAGGGTGCCAGAGCCCTGGGACAGGCTGCCCAGGGAGGTGGTGGAGTCTCCTTCTCTGGAGATATCCAAGACCCATCTGGACACCTATCTGTGCAGTATGAGCTGGGAGCTGCTTTGGCAGGGGGGTTGGACCCCATGATCTCTCAAGGTCCCTTCCAACCCCTACAGTTCTATGATTCTATGATTCCAGGCATGGTATCTGAGCTCATTCAAATTCTTCATTGAAGGAACAAAGATTCCCTGTTACAAGTTTCTTTTTAAAAAACAAAACCAGTTTGTCATGGTGTGAATTATCTAAGGATCCAGTAATGCAAGTTCAAAGACATGTAATCAAAGCTTTCATGTCCTCAGAATGCGTTCTGAGTAATGTGCTTGACTCGACAGCCTGCAGCCTTGCAGAAGGAAGAGCAAGAATACATGTCAATGAAATAATACTGCCACAGCTTTGAGATAATGTGATGGTCTACCATAAATAACTGTACATGTGTGGTGATGTAACCTGTCACAAGGTGGTGGTTTAGTATATGCTATCCATAATATATATTGATATTCCTCCTCTTACTGTACAGTTGAATTGGAAAATATATTGATATATATTACAAAGAAATTTTGCAAATTCTTCAGGGTTTTTTTGGTCTTCCATAGAGGAGGTTCATTTTTTTCCCCCTTATTCATTATGTGATGCTATAAGATTAATAGGATTTTCTTGATGCACTTGTCTCTCAGTGTTAATTTTTAACTTAACTGCAATAGTTTCCTGTGCAACCTGTGTAATACTGAAAGAAAACATATGTGTGAAATCCTTTTTCTGTCATAAACTAAAACTTCTCATGAGACATCACTGACAAAAGCCTTTTCTGATAGTTCTCTCTCAGCTGGACTCTACTGTTAGTTCAGACACAGCCAGCCAAGTGCTATTTTTGGGCTAGCACGTTCTTGAGTAAAGTTTGTCCATCATGATGGCCACGAGCCTTTTGTGGAATTCTAAGCAAGTCACTTACACCTCTAAGATCTTCTATCTTGACACTTCTTTCCACCTGAAAAACAACAAAAAACCCCACCTAAACCAAACAAAAATTGCCAACAAGTTCCCCTCTCAACCAAAAAAACCCCAAACCCTTAGCTCTGTCAACAGTTTTGGTTTCTCCAGACCTGAGATGTCATTTATCCTGTATATTAAACTTCTCTATGCTGTATATTAAACTCTTGTTGCATAGCTAATGTGCCTGTGAAGTATGTTTACAGGATTATCGTAGCATTTTGGGAGCAGATTTCTTAACACTGAAATTTATTCCAAGTTCATTGTTCATCTCTGTGTAGCACTTTAATTCTCAGTCCTCTGGCTAAAACACTTTCTATTTTAAAAAAATTATGTGGAAATAACGCTTTATTATTATTGAAACAGTGACATTAGGTGTCATGGACAGGTGATGGGGATAGATGAGAGCTTATGCACAGAGGTTTCATTTAAGTACCTGGTAGTTCATGAGACATACCTGCACAGTGATATGTGTTATCAGGGAATTTTGTCATGTGTCCACAGACAACTAAATCTTTGTCTCTCTAGTTCTAGCTTGCCTTGGTTTCCTTTCTCCTGCCAACCGTGGTGCTTTGATGACCTGTGCAGTTGTATTGTGGGTCTTACTGGGAACTCCAGCTGGTTACGTGTCTGCTAGAATGTACAAGAGTGAGTATGTGGGTTGGTTTAATGTGACACAGCAGGTTGGGTTCAGAGTTGCTTGGCTTAATGTAAATCTCAGTCTGGAGCTGAGATTCTTGATACTTCTTGCTGCTGTACTGCAAAACAGTTGGAGAAATTTCTGAACTTGAAATTGTTTTTACTTTTTCCCCTCAGCATTTAGAGGTGAGAAGTGGAAGACAAACGTTTTGCTTACAGCTCTGCTTTGTCCTGGGTTAGTATTATTTACCCTCATTCTCTCCTTTATTCTTTAGTACAAATGAATCTGAGGTGGGAAGGAAGGAAGAAAAGGAAAAGAAAGGAAAAAAGTGAATTGTTACAATGCTTGTTTCTGTCATTTTTTTCTTTATTGTTCTCCAAGTTGCTGTTCAATTGGTACTATCTGTGAATATCAAGTGAATTCTGAGGAGTTAGAGCCTGGTACTCTAGAGCACAGCTTCTTAGCATATTGTTTTGTTATCAGTGCTGGGGATAGGAGGAATGATGTGACTCTTTTGCAAGGTAATGTCACAGCCATTGAGAAATGCATTGGGCACAGTGATAGGTTAATTCCAGGTTGGTACCACAGCACTTGGTATGTTCCAGATAATGCTGTCTTCTTCACTGTTAATGTGTGGTCACTTTGACAGGAGCTATGTGGGTTTGTGGTAACTTTGGAGTGTCTGTAGTGTTCTTCTGTGGTGTTCTTTGGTAAGTAAGGAGAGGCAGCTCTTCAGGCAGGACCTCTGTTGCTTTAATTATCAGTATCAGTGTTTTCTTGGAATCATGTTATTGAAAAAGACATAAATTACCATTTTTTAAAAGTAACTGTACTAAACAGTATCAGTTCAGTATGCCTCTGGGTGAGAGTAACATGGAGATTCTCTTAGCTATCTTCTATAAATATACCCAGTATTGGGTGTGGCTGTAGTGTGTATGGTACTATGGCTGATACTGTGGCACTTGGGAAGCCTGATAGCTCTCCTAACTTTCACTTCCTCATAGGTCTCACAAGATAGTCCATGAGGGTTAGGTCAGTGAAGAAAGCAGAAATTAATTTCTCCTGGAAGTCTTTAATATTTTGTGCTTGCAACTTTGAGTATGTGAAGCTCAGAACACTTGTACCTAGTGCATTTGGCTTAACAGCCTGCAGCCTTGCAGAAAGAAGAGCAAGAATGCATGCTAAGGAAGGAATGCTGATATAACACTGAGATAGTGTGCTGGCCTACCATAAATAGCTATGTATACATGTGATCATGTAACTTGTCACAAGTTGGTGTTTTATTACATGTTGTTAAGGAAGGTTTAGATTAGGTTAAAGAAGGAAGGGTTAGATTGGGTATTAGGGGGAAGTTTTTTACAGGGAGAGTGGTGAGGGGCTGGAACAGGCTGCCCAGAGAGGGGGTGGATGCCCCATCCCTGGAAGTGTTCAAGTCCAGTAGATGAAGGGCTGTAGTTTCTTTCCCCAAAGGAGGGGAAAAGTTTACAGTCCAGCTCAGTTCTGTTTAAAATTGAGCACCAACTGGCTTAGAGATGAAATAAGGAAGTTTATCTAATGGGCTGATACGTTTACCACTATCTCTGGGTGATCCCTTAGTGATGGCAGCTGAGCTGGCTGAGGGGCAGAGGCATCGGTGGTGGCAGGAAGGTCGCTGTATCCTCTGCAGACACACCATCTCCAGAGCAGGTGGGGACCTGACCTGATACCCAGGAGATGCAGGTTGTCCCCAGCATCTCAGTGCTCCTGTGTGTTTCTTCTTGGAGCACAGCATCACTTTTGGATGGAAGGTGGGGGCTCACCACGTGGTTTGTCCCATTTTCTGGTCCCCTGTACTGATCATACTGGGCTCCATCAGCAGAGGGGTGGCCAGCAGGGACAGGGAGGGGATTGTCCCTCTCTGCTCTGCCCTCCTGAGGCCCCACCTGGAGTCCTGTGTCCAGATCTGGGGCCCCCAATACAAGAAAGATGTGGAACTGTTGGAGAGGGTTCAGAGGAGCCACAAAGATGTTCAGAGGAGCCACGAAGATGCTCAGAGGGCTGGAGCAGCTTCCCTACGGAGAGAGGCTGAGGGAGCTGGGCTTGTTCAGCCTGGAGAAGAGAAGGCTGTGGGGGGACCTCATTGCAGCCTGCCAGTACCTGAAGGGAGCTTAAAAGCAGGAGGGGATTCAACTTTTTAAAAGGATAGACAATCGCAGGACAAGGGGAATGGATTAAAGCTAAAGGAGGGAAGGGTTAGATTGGATATTAGGGGGAAGTTTTTTACAGAAAGAGTGGTGAGGTGCTGAACAGGCTGCCCAGAGAGGGGGTGGATGCCCCATCCCTGGCAGTGTTCAAGGCCAGGTTGGATGGGGCCCTGGGCAACCTTGTGCAGATCCAGGCCTGGAGGTTGGTGTCCCTGCCTGTGGCAGGGGGTTGGAGCTCTGTGGTCCTTGGGGTCCCTTCCAACCCTTGCCATTCTATGATTCTATGTTAACAAGGACAAATGTCTTTGGCAAAAGTTGAGGAAAGGGTTATAAGTAATTTCTTAAGTTATTTCTCTCCCTCCAAAGAAAAAGTCCAGAATGAATAAAACATGGCTTGGTTTTGAGTAAAGTAGAACTTCATCAAATGAAACACAATGCACTTGGCAAGAACTGAGTGTAGTATTAGGGGCCTGGAGCATCTCCCCTGTAAGGATAGCCTGAGTAAGTTGGGACTCTACAGCCTTGAGAAGACTAAGGGGGGACCTAATTAATGTCTATAATTACCTGAAGCAGGGGATGCAGGGGGAATCAGCCAGCCCCTTTTCTGTGGTCTGTGGAGACAGGACAAGGGGCAATGGCTGCAAGTTGGAGCACAGGGAGTTCCACACCAACATGGGGAGGAACTTTTTCCCAGTGAGGGTGCCAGAGCCCTGGGACAGGCTGCCCAGGGAGGTGGTGGAGTCTCCTTCTCTGATTCAAGACCTCTGATTCCATCCCCTACACTTCTATGATTCTATGATTTCTGTGTGGAAATCTTATTTCTAAACAAAATGTGCTTCAGTCTCCCTGCTGTCATTTAGATATTATCTTGAGAGGGAAGAAAATACTTATCGTTGGAAGAAATACTGTGCTGATCATTTAAACTCCCAAATAAATTAAGTTTCACAGAGGAAGTAAAAGGATTGGGGCTGGTAGCACAGGAACAGATGTCTCGATGATGCTGTGCTAGTTCAGTGAATTTGCATAATATCATCAACAAGCCTAAGGCCATTACAGTCTCAGTAGACTGATGGGAGTTCATATTTGCAGTATTTTTTTCTAACTTTGGAGAGGGGGTAAGTGAGGCATGTGCTTCAAGCTTGGACAGATGATCAAGATTAGTAAGACTTCTAGAACAGATTTGATGTTTATTTTTTGTTCAGCAAGGTGCTTACACCAGGGGTCGCTTGGGTGTGCTTATTAAATAAGTCTGTTCCCCTAAACAGTTTTGGCAAGTGTAAGTAAGGCCTCTCCTAGGGAAAAAGGAGCCTGCCTATTGTTCTAGTCCTCCCTCCTTCCTTTTTAAATCGAATGCAGTGGAGGGAGGATGTATGTTTACTTCAGAGCAGTTTAAATTCTGCCTCAGTAATACTTCTAAACAGAACCAAGATAAGGGGGCACTTTGCAGGGGCCCTTCCTGAGGCTGAATCTTCTGTGATGCCTCCCTGAGTCCATAAATGAAGACTGTTCAAGCGAGCTCTTGTTTGGGGTTCCCTTGCTTCTTCATTTTCAGAACAGACTATTAGAAATCTCCATCACGTGTCTTGTTGGCTAGTGTTCTCCCAGGATGTCTAGAAAATTTGGTGGATACACTTAGTTCAGGAGGGAAGAACAGTTCTGGAGACATGCCATAGCTGATGACTATTTAAATCCTCCAAAGGTGTGGGCTACTTAACTGTGTAACTTCACAAGGTCTTAATAAAAACACATTTGTTGTCGGGAAGAGTCCTTCCTCTTTAATACACCTGTCTGCTACCATGTTGCTGTGACACATGCTGCAGCAGGGTGTATGTTTGTTGTGAGTGATACTTGGCTTCCTATATATGAGATTCTGCTATCACTGTGTTTCTTCAGAGGGAATTTGTTGATTATAAAGGACCTAAATTAATTGACTGACAATAATAGTAAAGGTGATTCAGAGAAGAGGGTGTTTTTTATTGTATCTTTTAGCATTTATTTCTGTTTTTACAATGGGAGTTTTTCTGCTACTTTTTGGTCTTATGTTCATAGTCTTTATTTAAACAGTAGCTTTACCCTAGATAGTTGCATTAGAAGCAAGTGATTCTACATTAACCACACTATTGCTGAAAGGGTTTAGGATTGGTAAGGGGTGAAAGGTTGCAAGAAGCTGCATTTTTCTTAGGCAGATATTTAACTGGTTTATTGGGATTTTTAAATACTGGTCTATTTTTCTTTCCTGAATGTTGTAATGTCTCTCCTGATCTTTTTTTTTCAGGATTGTCTTTGCTGATTTCTTCATTATGAATCTCATTCTCTGGGTGAAAGGATCCTCAGCTGCCATCCCTTTTGGCACTTTGGTTGCTATCCTAGCTATGTGGTTTGGAATTTCAGTCCCACTGACTTTTGTTGGTGCCTATTTTGGCTTTAAAGAGAAGGTAGGCATCTCCAAACACAGGTTTGAAGTACACCTATCCTCAGTTGTTGAACCATTGCATCCCTAAGCATACAAGAACTCGTTGGATTGAAACATCGTGGTTGTAAAACGATGTTTCACTTGATCATCATTTTGAAACCAAGTATATGCTTTTAATGTCACACTAACCTTGTTTCCCTGTCTATTCAGTAGGATCAGGATTTAATAGTGCTGTCACAGGTCTCACTTGCCTTTGTGCTTCAGTAATACCTTGGCAGTTTCATTTTTGAAGTAGTACTTCAGAAGTACTTCAATTCGTACTTCAGTACTTTGAGATAAGGCCAGACTAAGCAACTAAGAGAAAGTTGTGGGGTTTATTAAGGTCTGAACAGACTTCTTTCCTTTTGTTCTGACTTCCTCACTTGAGCAATAGTTACAATATCTATAGGGTATGGTTTTTATCCTAAAGATGGAAATCAAGCTCTTAGTTTTCCTGCTTTGGTAACTTGGGTTGGCTTATGGATTAAAATAAAGTTGTGTTTATTGGTAACTTGGGTTGGCTTATGGATTAAAATAAAGTTGTGTTTATCAAATCTTTAGCTGCTAATATTAGAGGAAAGCAATCTTTCTTTATGATGTAATCATTTCTCTTCATTTGTTTTGAAGCCCATTGAACATCCAGTTCGTACAAACCAGATTCCTCGCCAAATACCAGAACAGTCCTTCTTCACAAAGCCCTTGCCTGGTATCATCATGGGTGGTATCTTGCCCTTTGGCTGTATTTTTATTCAACTTTTTTTCATTCTGAATAGCATTTGGTGAGTATTACTTTGCTTTTTTGTTGTTCAAATTAAGCTGATTTGACAATAAACATGCAGTGAACATCCTAAACCAGTTAATACCAGGAACAAACCAATTTTTTTAAACTTTTTATCCTTTTATAGACTTTTATGGGATTTACAGACTCTGTAGATTTATTCCTGTGCTTAGAACTTGGAAAACTATTTCTTCTTACTCGAGCTGCAAAATGTGAAGAGTCCTGTTGCCTTATTTTATCTTTCTGGCTCTGGACAGCAAAAACACAGTTTCATGCTGTTGTGGTTAGGTGGAGGCTACTAATCCATTGTGTAACTGTATTGTGATTTATGAAACTATTATGGTCTAGCAGCTTCAGCTGTTAAATCAGAGTTGGGACAAGGTCTCAGGATTCCATGTTCTGCAAACAATACACCCTCTCTAAAACATCCACACCACTCCTAAATCTTGTCAAAACCTAGTCAGGCAATTGCATGGAAAATTAAACCAGTGCAATCTTTCATAGCTTTCAGAATGTAAATACAGAATGTTTAATACATTGTTGCTCAATGGGAAATATTAACCTGAATGTGCCAGGTTTCTAAGGTGTACTCTCTTGAGATTTCTTAAATAACTATTTCCTAAATCAGTTCTTTGAGGCAAATATTAGGTATGTTACTCTGACATCAGTGTCAACAGAAGTAGAAACTGTAATATAGATGTGATGGAAAATACAATCAGCTGACCAACAGGTATTGGATTCCCAAATTGTTTCTCATTATTTATCATACAGCAGGGAAGCATGGAGTGAACGTGCAACTTCCACTCCCTCTGTCAATTCTCACACTGCAGTAATTGTCTCAATTGCTTAATAAAGTTGATTTTTATTGCTTCCTCCCTCTGAAAAGCACCAAAAGTAAACAAGCACATTTATTTTTGAATGTTTTTGTATTTGGTTAGTTCTTGGATTGGAATCAGACTTGGTGTGGGGATAGATAAAGGAATAAAACCCTTTTAATGAATCACCTAGTAGTGATATATACAAGCAAAGTTACTCCAGTGGTGTGGATTTTTTCTTATTAGCTTAGCGTCTGGCCAGGTAATACTGTAAATTAACTTAAGGAAACATCAATCAAAAATTACTTTATTTTTATTTTAGGTCTCATCAGATGTACTACATGTTTGGCTTCCTTTTCCTAGTTTTTATAATTCTTCTCATTACATGTTCTGAGGCTACAGTTTTGCTGTGCTACTTCCATCTGTGTGCAGAGGTAAAAAGTCTGAATTTGATGTTAGTGCTACCTTTAGGTGGAAGATGTTATTGCTGGGGTGGTGTGCTGGGTGCTGTGAATGGATAGTACTCTTGGCTCTTGACATGTCTGTCTTGGCCACCCTTCTGAAATATGCTTTTTGCTTCAAAAATCCACTCTTTGCAGCAGATAAGTAAAAATAAACAGCCCTGGTCTTAAACAATTCCATGTTTGTAATGAAAGCAATACAGCTGACTCTGAGAAAAGAAACAAAAGTAACTACATCCTGTGTTGAAATCTTTCTTTTCTGAGATAAATTTTGAAGAATTAAATATACTTCATAAGACACTGATATTTTTTTAATCAGCTTATTGATATTATTTTTTCCCTGTGATGTCTCTTACTGAATTGGGTTCTTGTTTCTTTCAGGATTATCACTGGTGGTGGCGATCGTTCTTGACAAGCAGCTTTACAGCAGTTTATCTCTTCATCTATGCAGTTCATTACTTCTTCTCTAAACTTCAGATAACAGGGACTGCTAGCACCATTTTATACTTTGGTTACACAATGATCATGGTCTTGATTTTTTTCCTCTTCACAGGTAAGTACAGTGTTCAAATGAAAATGAATGCAGGGCTTTCTTTTTTTCCAAATGAGAAACATTAGACTATCAGAAACATTAAATACAGTTCATGACTCTTTAGGCAGTGCTATTTTTTACAGCTTGTGACACCACACATCACAGTAAGATACCTCTTTTTTGTCTAACTTGAAGTTATACTTGTTTGCAGTATAATTAATTTTCCTTTATTGCATATTATATTAGTGAATTCAAACCATTATATTTTCAAAGTGGTGTTCACTTTGATGTCAGAGCTGTTTAAGTTGATTCTGGATTTCATAATTGGTTCTAGAAGCTCTAGTTAGAGATAAGGTGCTCTGCATATGGAAAATAAAAGATGCTTTCACTAGTAGCAAGTGAAGCAGGTTGGTGCTGGAGGGGGAAAAAGTGCATGATGACAATAGAGACAGAGTTCTAAGTCCTGTAAGAGGTGGTCTTAGTGGCTTGTTACATGCCACTACTTAATGGCAGGAATGCCATTAGCTGGAGGAACATACTTGAAATCTGGCTCTCTCTTTTTAGTAGTCCAACTTTCCTGATGCTACTCAAGCAGACTAAGTATCTTCTACAGAATTACACTCATGTTCATATTCACTTGGCTCAAACTATAATGTTGAGGTTGATTCGATGTGAAATCTATGCTGGATTTACCATGTGTTTAGGTGAAATTAGAAGCACTTTGAAGGGTAGTGGCCCTTAAAAATACCCAGGAGCATTTTGTGTTGGTGTTCATCATACTGCTGTTGTATATGTGGTTTTAACATGTAAATTCAGATTTTTTTTTCCTGTATTGCTGTGCTGCAGTGGTAGAACCAGAGAAATTGCTTTTCATATAAAATGGATTACTCCATAAACCAACCTGTACATTCATTCTTAAGTTTTGTGATAGAGGATCCCTTTGTGCATGGCATAATGGTTCAGATTGTTACTTCTTAACATCTTCTACCTGATTATCAAAACCTGCCATCATTGCTTTGGATTAATGAAATGCATCATTTAACTCCCTTGATGCAATTAAAAGTGTAGCTAAAATAAGTAAGGAATGTAACTGCATCAGACCTCAAGTTTGTCAGTTCAGCAGTGTGAAGGACCTCTTTCATCTCTGTTGCCTCTAATGATGGTTGAGTATGATACAAAAAAAAGCACTGTTTATAGTAAAACACAGGAGAAAATAACTGTATGGGTTTGAACAAGGAAAGTATTCTGTAGAAATTACATTTAATAATATTAACTGGCACTTTTTGCCAGATTTTTATTGCTATTTAGATCTTTGTCTTTTCAAAAGAAAGTATAAAAAAAGTTTCTAAAATGGGGGGCAGCAGGGAGGATTTAATTCTTCTAATTTTTAATTATTAGAAGGCAAAATAGAAGTTGGCATATTGCCAGTTAAAACCCTGCTTAAATCTTGGCAAAACAGACAAGCTCCAGATGTCCTTTATAATATATCTAAACCCCAAAAACTCAAACTACAGTGTAAAATGTTTTAATTACCTTTAAACTAAAGCTGTATGTTAATGTGGGCCTGGGTTTTAGCATAGGTTAGTTGCTATTCTGCCAATTTCAATTTCACATACAAGATGCAAATTGGTGGAATTAAAACTCTTCCTTTCATATAGAAAACGATAATTGAAATTGTCGTGGCAGCTGCTGAAATGGTATTAAAAGCTTCAGATGTGCTGATCCTGGAGTTCTTGATGTGGAGGCCAGTGAGGCCCCAAAAGTACAATAATAAACTATACTGCTGGGACTTTTTTTTCTTTCTTTAAATAAAAACACAGTAGCTGTGATGGATTTGTAGTTCATGAAGAAAGCTGCTAGCTACATGGGCACTTTGGGGTTTTTTGAAGTTGAATGGAATAGGCAGTTGCTCAAAAGGTAGGTGGTATATGGAATGTGTAATAAATCCCATTTATTTCCCATATTTAGTTTGATAATTGCTTTTTGGGGCTAAAATGTAAGCTATTCCTTAGATGACTCAAGCCAAGTCTAGGTGTAAAATACAGCTTTGGAAATAGTGTTCTGTCCTTCACAGCTTTATGGAGGTGAGGGACTTTACTGAGGTAGCTTTACATAATAAATGTGTTCTTAGTGTACATATGCAGTATTAGCTGGGGAGCTGCTTTGGCAGGGGGGTTGGACTCAATCTCTTGAGGTCCCTTCCAACCCCTACAACTCTGTGATTCTGTGATATGTTCCTAAAATGAGACCTTGTTCTGTTCCACTCAAGTTACCACTAGGTATTTCAGTTTTCTCTCTTCTTGCATGTTAGGTCTCAGCAACTGTGACAGAACTAGAAAGGGCAGTGTTGATACCTCCTGTGTGGTGGTGTGGGGTGTTACTGTGGGCATTACAAAAGGCATCATAATGAATAAGTAAATAGGAGCTGAATGCTTGTGTGGCAGCAACGACCATAATATCATCTGACCAGTGAAATCAAACAATTAATGTGCACACCCAAACAGCATGAGTTTATTTTAGCATACAAAGTGCAGCTCATGCTTCAAGAAATAAGAAATGTGGTTGAATAGGGAATAGCTCCATGGTTATGTGCATTCTATGCTAGAAGAAAAAAAAAAGCTGAACATAGTCAAAGCATGTTGCTTTAGAGTGACCTCTATTTTTGAACATCATTTTCACTTGTGAGTTAATGCCATTTTCAAAATGGAGTTTTGATCTTCTGGGTAGATTGTGTTTAGAATCTGAGATTCTGAAGCACCCACCACTGTGCAGTGATTGAAACCAGTATGATACAGAGAGCTTTTAAGGTACATAAGAAGTATCAGCCAAGTGCAGGGTGCTTTTCTATTTGCTTTCTTACAATCTGTCCGTGCTTTGAATTCTTTTTTCTTCATTAAACAATAAAGCCTGAAGAAACAAATAGAGCAGAAGAGTCTGCTTAATGTATTTTGGCACTATTCTGTGCTATAATCCTTGGGTTTAATTTTCAATTTCAACTAGTTTACTAATAACTTTTCCTTGCCCAGTCTGATGCTAGCTTGTGGTCTTCTTTCTGTGTATAAGAAAACTGTTGCCAAGTCATTATTTATTGAAGGCTTGAGTCAGCCTCCCAGTATGGCAGCACAGAAAGTAGAGGACAACAAAAAATAATCCAAACAAAACCACCTGAGGTGGAAATGTCTCTCTATGAATGTGTTGGACACTTTTTGCTCTTTGGCTGGAGAAATTACTTGAGACTTGTTCACAACTGGGCTCTTGAATTTTAAATAGCTGTCCCAAAAATGATCTCTTAGCTGTACTTTGTGGCGTCCAGCAGGGAGCAACACGCAATTCAATATATGAATTTTAGGTGAAGCCAGGAAGCCATTTTATTGGGTGAAATTACACAGATTCTATACCTTTCTTACTGCAAACGTGGCAAGCTAAAAAACTGCTAATTGGTTACACACACTGTTCACACCATATTGATTGGTTAGTAACTATAACGAGTTCTGATAAACCTATCTTATAGCTAAACATCCTTAGTTTACCTTTAATACCTAACAGTATCCGCACACCTGCTGTTTTGACCCTCTTGTTATGGTTGGTTCCTGACATGTTCTGTTACTCCCAAATACCTTCCCATAACTGCTTCTTGGTTTAGGGCAGCCTGTACCCCTATCAGCAAGGCCGCTGTGTTTTGAGAATGTGGTTATTAGGATCCTCTCAGCGTGAGGCCTATGTCTTGGATGAAGAGACCTAGGCCGCGAGCAGGCCTAGATCATCGGGTTGGACCTGATGATCTCTTGAGGTCCCTTCCAACCCCTAAGATTCTGTGATTCCCTGACAATACTTCTCTAGGATGATCGATGAAGTCCAGTGGCTGCAGTGTGCTAGGATGGCATCAGTTTCCTGCACTTCTAGGGGCTGTTTATAAAGACAGAATTTTAAGATCCAAGGGTCACCCATTTGGTTAAACAAAGGTCTGCCCTATGAAAGTAAGTTCTTAACTGTATGTCATTCGGATGCTTTTTCATTTAATACAAGCTGGTAAGTGGTTAGGGTTGGTTAAAATAAACGTTGCCCACAAAATGAATTTGTAGTATTTGATTAAAACAGATGTGAGAGGTTAATTAGTGGAATTGGTGTCAGGCTTTTGGTATCTTTGTGCCATGTTGTTTGATAGAGGTGTGCATGTGAAAGCTGTGCAGACCTTGCAATGGTGAGGCATTCAGACCAATCAGAAAATCATTCTAGAGGTTTCAACTCTTTCAGGTTCTAGGGATTATTGGTTTAATGGGAGGGGTTGGTTTGTTTGGGGGGTTTTGTGGGATTTTTAAAGTATTTACAGTTAGAAATTTTTAGTGTCTTAAAAAATCTGTTTGTTTTCTGTCATGTTGCGTTCATTGATGCCTGCCAGCAAACAGTAAGCTGAAGAGGCATGCTCCTTGTTGATAGTGCTTCAAAACTTTGTTTTTCAGTTTGAAAGTGGTTTTGAAAGAAACAAGTGGAGAGCCAAGTGCCCAGGGTGGTTTTATCTAAAGCTTACCTACATAGTCCTACTGTTCTAGTGAGAGAACACTTTAAGTAAAGGATGCAAGATGTGCTTAGAAAATAGATTGACAAGGTAAATTGGCTTTTCAGGAAGCTGTGTTTCAAGCCATGCTACTTGAGGTGGTGAGGTTGTATTTATACTTGTGAAACTAGTGACAGTTTTACTGTTAAAACTACACCTGTAGGAAAGGGATCATGCACTTGTATGTATTTTAAGGTTGGCCTTAGTCAAAGTAGTTAAAAGGGGAATCTGGGAACCTGTTATACCAGTCAGCACTGACCTAAAGCTCCAGTTTGATGCTTTTCAATATAAAGTGCTAAAATTTGGAGCAAGTAATGCTTGTCTAATGGCCTAGAATGTAGAAAACATACTGTAGTTAGAATTTCCAATCCAGGCAAACTGGTTCAGAGTTGTTGTTCTTCCCCAATCATTATTTGTTTGTATATTTCTGACTGGGATACTTACTCCTGTATAGGAAATTGGAAGCTGTCTGACTGATTTCTCTTTGGTGGACCTCTTTGGGATCTATGGTACAACAAATAACCCCACCCCATGTCTGAAGTGGAAAGAACACTGAATTTCAGTGGAACCAGGCTGTTTCATTCTTCAAAGAAAAGTTAAACTTCTTGCTGCAGTGCCATAAGCATTCCTGTAGGCAACAGCTGTACAACTTAAAGCAGCTTATCATAGAATGGCAAGGGTTGGAAGGGACCCCAAGGATCATAGAGCTCCAACCTCCCTGCCACAGACAAGGCCACCAACCTCAGGCCTGGATCTACACAAGGTTGCCCAGGGCCCCATCCAACCTGGCCTTGAACACTTCCAGGGATGGGGCATCCACTACCTCTCTGGGCAGCCTGTTCCAGCCCCTCACCACTCTTTCTGTAAAAAAACTTCCCCCTCTACTCTGCCCTGCTCAGGCCCCACCTGGAGTGTTGTGTCCAGTGCTGGGCTCCCTGGGATAAAAAGGATAGGGATCTCCTGGAGAGAGTCCAGAGAAGGGCTACGAAGATGAAGGGCCTGGAACATCTATCCTATGAGGAAAGGCTGAGAGAGCTGGGGCTGTTCAGCCTGGAGAAAAGAAGACTTGAGGGGGGACCTAATCAATGTTTATAAATATCTTAAGTATGGGGTGCAGGGGGAATCAGCCAGCCCCTTTTCTGTGGTCAGTGGAGACAGGACAAGGGGCAGTGGCTGCAAGTTGGAGCACAGGAAGTTCCGCACCAACATGGGGAGGAACTTTTTCCCAGTGAGGGTGCCAGAGCCCTGGGACAGGCTGCCCAGGGAGGTGGTGGAGTCTCCTTCTCTGGAGAGATTCAAGACCCATCTGGACACCTATCTGTGCAGTATGAGCTGGGGAGCTGCTTTGGCAGGGGGGTTGGACCCCATGATCTCTTGAGGTCCCTTCCAACCCCTACAACTCTGTGATTCTAATATCCAATCTAAACCTTCCTTCCTTTAACTTTAATCCATCCCCCTTGTCCTGCCATTGTCTATCCTTTTAAAAAGTTGAATCCCCTCCTGTTTATAATCTCCCTTCAGGGACTGGCAGGCTGCAATGAGAAGGAGACACAGTGGACACTTACAAACACCTAGTTGATTTTCTATGATTAATTCTCACTTCTAAATCTTCTGGTGGATTCTTGAGGTAGATTTCCAACCTGGTTGTGATTCTAGCAGCATCTTTAACCATTCTGAACTTTGAGTGTCAGGTATACTGTTTAGGAGAGATCCTTTTGGAAGGAAATGGTGTCCTTAGTTTGCTATTTTGAATTTTCTGGTCCATGGAGCTACCCCTATCTGGCATTTTAAAGATTTTTAATTTTGTTCATAGAAAGGAAGAGATTCTAGTACTGATAACCCCAATGATTGATGTGAAATCAAAGCACTGTAAAAGTAACAGCAGAAGGAAACTGCTGACCAGGGAATGCACTTGTTTCATGAGACTTTATCTTGGTCATGAGTCAGGCTTTTGTCTCCTGAGCTTTTGAGTTCATGGTTCAGATCTGGTGTCTGACAAATACTGCAGCTTTCTGCCTGTGTTAGAAAACATAGGCTTACCTTAGTTCCAGTACATTGGCAAATTTCTGATGAAGTTTAAAAAAGGAGCAGGGGGAATTTGGTCTTTGATTTGATAAACAGACTTTTTTCTTTTTTTTTTAGGAGGGAAGTTGAAAATCCATGTTAGTGAAACCTGTGAAAATCTATTTATAGATGAAATGTTTATTCTCAGTGTGAAGTCTTCAGGTTCTGCTATGAATGAGGCCATGTTTTAGAGAAAGCTGGTGTATCAGAAAGATTCAGAGTGACAAGGATTGGAGGAAATGACTGTGGATTTAGTGTGTTCCCATATTAAGTTACAGCATGCTCAGAAAACTGTGGAAAATCCCATTCTTGGGTTAGTTATATATATTTTTTTTTTAGGATATTTTAATTTTTCTCTTGAACAGCAGATAGGTTTTTTGGGTTTAAGATATCTCAAACCTTGGGAGGAAACACTGGTTTTAAAGCCATAAAAGGCTCAAAGTGGGCTACATTATAAAAACAACTAAACAGCAGATGCTGAGAACTGTTATTAGGGAAAAAAAACCATGAGAGTAAGGTTTAGAGTAACAATGCTGATGTTGGAGTATTGGACACAGTAGGAAGGAGTGAGAATTGACCATAAACTGCAAAGACTTAAGGATCTCAAGCCTACAAAGAAATTAAATTCCTTCTGTGGTTGGTGTCTGATCTCCTATCAGCAGCAATAAATCTGCCATCTCCTACTGTTTCAGAGGATGATAACTGCAAACTTGGAGGGAAAGGGTAATCTGTGGCATATAATAGTAGGCTGTCAAAAAGCCTTTAACTGCAAATATACATGGTAGCAAGAAGAGCACAAGAACTGGCATATAGATAATAAGCATCCAGAGACAGGTTCCTCACTTGCAAATGCATAGATGTGCAAAGACTGAAATGTATGAAGAGACAAGCACTTACTAAAGAACCTTCTAGTTAGTAAACCAGTCACAATGAACTAGTGAAAGTGGGAGCTGATGTTAAACATAGGCAGTACAAAGAGAAAAGGGTGAATGTAAAACTGTAGGAGCTGAGTTCATGGTCTTGCAGGTGCCTGTAGGTAGCTGGTGAGGGCTGGCACAGGGCTGGCATGTAGACTACAGGTCTGTGTCTTGAGTGAATTCAGCTGGAAGAGACTTTTTGGTAGCTGCTAAGGCTTAACATCCCTCTGGCAGTTTAACTGTAGGTAGAAGCAGAAGAAAAATGCATCACTTCCCTTGGAGGCTTAACACTTAATTGGCTGGGACTCTTGTGTCTCCTTGCATACTAAGTTCTTCAAGTAATTTAAAAATAAATGTGATGGACCATGTCATAGAATCATACAATGGCATGGGTTGGAAGGGACCCCAAGGATCATAGAGCTCCACCCACCCTGCCACAGGCAGGGCCACCAACCTCAGGCCTGCAGCTACACAAGGTTGCCCAGGGCCCCATCCAACCTGGCCTTGAACACTTCCAGGGATGGGGCATCCACCACCTCTCTGGGCAGCCTGTTCCAGGACCTCACCACTCTTTCTGTAAAAAACTTCCCCCTAATATCCAATCTAAACCTTCCCTCCTTTAGCTTTAATCCATCCCCCTTGTCCTGCCATTATCTGTCCTTTTAAAAAGTTGATTCCCCTCCTGTTTCTCTGCTCCCTTCAGGTACTGGCAGGCTGCAATGAGGTCCCCCCACAGCCTTCTCTTCTCCAGGCTGAACCAGCCCAGCTCCCTCAGCCTCTCCTTGTAGGGCAGGTGCTCCAGCCCTCTAATCATCTTTGTGGCTCCTCTGACCCCTCTCCAACAGTTCCACATCTTTCTTGTATTGGGGGCCCCAGATCTGGACACAGGACTCCAGGTGGGGCCTCACGAGGGCCGAGCAGAGAGGGACAATCCCTTCCCTGTCCCTGCTGGCCACCCCTCTGATGATGGAGCCCATGTCTTTGCAGTTATCCCATAATAGTGACTGTGGGGTGAAAATTGCAGATTTCTTTCTTCAGTTTAACAACAGAAAACTGGTATAGACTAATCTCAATCAGTGTCATCTCCTCTCTCCATGATCTTACTCTGCATTGTGCTAACTCAAGCCACAGGACTTGATGTATAGTCCAAAGTCCCTCCAGAAGGTAGTTGGGGTGTGTGTGTGTATGTGTATGTGTGTTCCTACTGTTGGGTTGGATGACTAAAGAACTGGGTGGTGAGAAGTCAAGGAAGGCTAGACCAAACCAGACCACAGGTTTGCTACCCAAGCCCCCTAACAACACAGCCCCCTAACAATACTGCCCCCAGGAAGGGGTCTGAGACCAGGGCAAGCAAATACTGGTCTGTTCTCCCAGCTTTCTCCATCAGCTGTGGCCCAAGGGCTTTTGTAGCACTAGAAAGGAAACTGTGTGTCTCCTCTGGATTTCTTTGTTCAGGAATTTGATCAGTTGCCCCAACTAGTATCTATTTTTATTACCTGTAGTGACCTGTGACAAGAAAACCCATAGCTTGAATATACATTTTGGTTTGTGTCACTGCCAGTTCCATTTGATGCTTGCTGTCAGCTGTTGTAACATTCAGAGCATGGCTTTAGCAAAAGGAAGCAACAGGATTTTACAGTTTTAGAAGTGGCTTTTTTTTTCTTGAGTATAAATAGAGCACAGGGCAAAAAACCAAGCCAGGTGACTTTTACCAATGCCTTGGTTTATGGCATAGTAGCTCACAGCCACCTACAAACTGTAGATCTAAAAAAACCCAGGTAGGTGTTGACTTTGCATGTAAAAATAAGTTTCTCCAGTGATGCTTGTATACCTGCTAGTGGTTTGAATGTACATCAGGCAGCCCTGCCTTAAAAGTCATCTTCTGTCTAAATCAATAACTTAGCCTAGGGATGGATGTGTTTTGTTAAACTTAAGAAGTGCTGTTATTTTGGATAGTTAGCTGGATTACAATGTTTTATCCTGTCCTGCTGGGAAGTGCTTGTTAGATTATTCTCTTGGAGCAAACTGGAAGATAAACTAACCATTTTCACTTTCTCATTTTAGGGACTATTGGATTTTTTGCCTGCTTCTGGTTTGTAAGTAAGATTTACAGTGTTGTGAAAGTGGACTGAAAAAGCTTCAAAGTGTCTTTTGAACATATCTCTCTTGCTGTTTGATAATTTTTACCATGTATCAAAACCCATCCTGTGTAATTAATCTAATTTGTAAAAGCTGAAGAACAGACTACAGCATAAAATACAGGTTTTTATGGAAGGAAATGGCACCATTTGAAAAATGTTTACATCAGTATATTCACTGAACATGTTAATAATTCTAAAAATTATATCCAAAATTTGATTGAAGACCAATTTAAAAAAAAATAAATCTGTGAAGTAGTTTATCTGGAAAATGAGTATATTATACAGTCCTCCAGCTGAAATACCTTGTGATTTTGATTTTTATTTTGTTACCTCTTTTGGTTACCATTTATATACCATGAAAGCATACAACTGTCAAGTAAATCTATGTAAAATGTGAATTTTTTTAACTTAACTATGATTGTATATATTATCCTGCACCTTCTTTACAAGTAGATATCTTCTTACAAATGTACATGCATTTAGTGGTATGTAGACTTTATTAAAAATACCAACACTGGTTTTTGTTCAAATAAAACTGCACAAACTCCAGCTGACTTGTTTCCTTCCTTGTTAATTAGACCTTTGCTACTGGGACACAGATCACCTTACCTTGACCAGTTGAATCCTCTCAAGTGTTATATTGTTTGTAAGCAGTTTGGCTGTGACTTTGACCACAACTTCTGTGTGTGAGCAGGACTGGTAGGTCACTTGAATCCCACTGCTGCAGGATGGGCAGAGTGCCATTATCTGTGCCTTACCTCTGCACTTACTCCAACTCTCCCTAAACTATTTTTTTGCTGGGCAAACCATTGCTTTTTATCAAAAGAGTGAAAACTCTTTGATTAAACTCTTTTGAAAACTTACACATCTCATTGTTCTTTGTCTTGTGAAGGCTGTGTGCAGCTTGATGGTAAATTTTTTTCATGAAACTAGAGGACTTGGGAATGGGTGATACTTAAATGTGAAGCTCTGCAGAGCTTGTGCTTAAATGCTGGATTACATGAGCTGGAGTATTTTAATTGCCTCCTTCCGTTACAGGGCATTCTTCTCTGAGGAATGTCAAGGTTTTAAAGATGCTCCCCAAAAACCTTGACTTGCACTTGGAGCTGAGCAGAGAGACTTGAGAAACATAATTCAAATGCCTGTGTCACTGACCCTGTTGGAGATGAGCAAGGGGATGTTCACTCAGATTAATTGGTGAAATACTGAAAGCTTATTAACTGGCATATGGAAACATTCATTGCTGGAAGCTGCTTTTCAGTGTCTAAGCCTGCAATTTAACAAGACCTAAAATGACTTTGTATTTGTTCATAGCCATTCAGGCAGGAAACTGTGCTGCCATCCAGAGACCTGGCCAGGCTGGAGAGTTGGGCAGGGAGAAACCAGATGAAATTCAACAGAAGCAAGTGTAAAGTCTGGCACCTGGGGAGGAACAACCACATGTATCAGTACAGGCTGGGGGTGACCTGCTGGAGAAGAGCTCTGTGGAGAAGGACCTGGGGGTCCTGGTTGATGACAGGTTGGCCATGAGCCAGCAGTGTGCCCTGGGGGGTGAGAGAGACAATGGGATCCTGGGGGGCATCAGGAGGAGTGTGGCCAGCAGGTCTAAGGAGGTGATCCTCCCCCCTCTGCTCTGCCCTGGTCCGGCCCCACCTGGAGTATTGTGTCCAGTTCTGGGCTCCCTGGTATAAAAAGGACAGGGATCTCCTGGAGAGAGTCCAGAGAAGGGCTATGAAGATGATGAAGGGCCTGGAACATCTTCCCTATGAGGAAAGGCTGAGAGAGCTGGGGCTGTTCAGCCTGGAGAAAAGAAGACTGAGGGGGGACCTAATCAATGTTTATAAATATCTTAAGCATGGGGTGCAGGGGGAATCAGCCAGCCCCTTTTCTGTGGTCTGTGGAGACAGGACAAGGGGCAATGGCTGCAAATTGGAGCACAGGATGTTCCACACCAACATGGGGATGAACTTTTCCCCAGTGAGGGTGGCAGAGCCCTGGGACAGGCTGCCCAGGGAGGTGGTGGAGTCTCCTTCTCTGGAGAGATTCAAGACCCATCTGGACACCGCCCTGTGCAGTATGAGCTGGGGAGCTGCTTTGGCAGGGGGGTTGGACCCCATGATCTCTGGAAGTCCCTTCCAACCCCTACAACTCTGATTCTGTGATACAAATACCAGGTAATTGTAGGTAAGGTGTAATATCCTTAACAAAATGTAATCTTTGCTATTAAGCCTCACCTCTACATGTAGTTGTTCCTGCCAGGTTATTGAAGCTAAGCTGGGATGAGTACCAGAATACCCCTCTTGAAAAATGAGGCTTTAGGTAACATAATGAAGAGAGCTGAACATTAGTGTACCAGGAGCACCTGGCTGCAATAAAGATCATTTCAAGTGGGGTTCAGTTCTGTGCTCTTGATGGCAACTTGGCCTCACAAATGCTTTCCCCTCCTGTTGTTTCTGCCTCTGGGAGGGAACAGGGAACTGGAGTTGCCATTAGAGGAATGAGCTGCTTGTTACCTGCTGGTTCATGAGTACCACTCACTCTATTAAAGGTTTCATGTTCATATCAAAGTTCATCATAGAATGGCTTGGGTTGGAAGGGATCACCTAGTCCCACCCCCTGCCATGGTCAGGGACACCCTCCACTAGCCCAGGCTGCCCAGAGCCCCCATCCAACTCAGCCTTGAACCCTGCCCAGGATCCAGGGGCAGCCACAGCTTCTCTGGGCAGCCTGTGCCAGGGCCTCAGCACCCTCACAGGGAAGGATTTCTTCCTCATATCTAATCTGAATCTGTCTCCTTTGAACTTAAAGCCATCCCCTGGACAAGGATGTCACGCAGACAGTGTCATATGCTTTGCACAAGCCTGGGGGATGATGTAATTTGCTCTTCCCTTATCCACCAATGTTGTAACCCTGTCACAGGCCACCTGATTTTTCAGGCATGCTTTGCCCTTAGTGGAGCCATGTCAGCTGTCACCAACTGCCTCCTTGTTTTCTGTGTTCCTGAACATAGTTTCCAGGAGGATCTACTCCATGATTTGCCAAGCACAGAGGTGAGACTGACCAGAGACCTACAGGCTGGGTTTTCCTTTTTCCCCTTTTTAACAGTGGGGACTTTTTCCAGTCAACAGGAACTTTGCCAAACTGCCACAACTCCTCAAACATGCTGGAGAGTGGCTTAGCAACTTCATCCACCAGTTCCCTCAGGATCTGCGGGTGCATCTTGTCAGGTCCCATGGACTTGTGCACCTTGGTATTCCTTAGGTGATGTGGAAAGTGATCCCCTACAGTGGGTGGTTCTTCATTCTCCCAGTCCCTGCCTTTGCCTTCCACCACTTGGGTGCTGGGCCTGGAGAACTTGACAGTGAAGGCTGAGGCAAAAAACTCATTGAACACCTCAGCCTCCTCCATATCCCAGGGAACCAGGTCTCCTGTTTGTTTCTGGAGAGGAACCAAGTTTTCCCTAGTCTGCCTCTTAGTGCTGATGCATCTACAGGAGATTTGCTTGTTGCCTTTGATGTCTCTGCCTAGATTTAAATCTGGAAATCAGTGCTGCTATGCTTTAAAAAGGTTCTCCATATTAAATGTTAAGATGGAGATTTTGGGGCTTTTTTTATGACATACTTTTAAAAAAAAAAGTTGTTGGCTGAAGCTGCTTTTGAATTTTACATTTTCAAAGAGAAATTTATTCATGAGAAAATGTGAAGCTACAATTGGCATAAAATCCCAGCAGGAAATTTTGCCAGATTAATAAATATGTATTTCGTAAGAGCTGAAGTAAAATGAGTTGTAAAATTGTATTTATGGTATTTTCTCTGCTTTTACTGTGCTACTAGTGAGCTCAAGTACAAACTGAAGCTTGCCAGGAGTCTAGAGCCAAAGCCATAAAAGCAGAATTGGTTGTTCTTAATGCAGTTATTAGAAAACTTGTTGCATTTTAGTTTGTTTTTTTAACTGTCCCCATTCATGTAGATCTGGCATAATTCATCATTTAAGTCTTTGTGGTAGAGACAATGTTGTGGAGCAATAGACTGTATCTAAAAAAGACTTGAATTTTGGTCTTTAAATAGATGGATACCATTGTGGCAAAGACATTACTCTGCTGGTCTGTCATGGGGCACTTGTATGTTTAAGTGTTGCAGTGAATTTGAAAGATGCTCTTGGTTTAGGTGCTAGAGGGATGATCTGGGGCAGGCAGTGCCCTGACAGGCTCATGTCCTGAGTGCTGGTGTGGTTAAAACAGTGGGCACCTGCTGCTATGCTCCTGCTGCCTGAGAGACAACTGCCCTTCTTGAAATCCTCTACATCTAAATACTTCTGCTGGCCCCAGATCTGAGACGAATGCTGTTGGTGAAGAATTTGGCCATAAGCCCTCAGAAAAGCCCTCTTTTTTGCCTAAGGAAAAGCTGGAAGCTGGCTTTGCATTTCTAAAGTGAGCCATGAGGCTGTAGAAATTATGAGCATGTGTCAGTTTAAAGGCAGTGTAAACCCAAGCCAGAAAGTATTAGACAAACTTACTGGTATTTTATTGAGCACAAAGTGAGCTGTAATAATTGGTTTTCCAGTGATTCTTGGTGCTCCTTAAGCTGTGGGTAAAGATCTTGTCTGCTCTGCTTTCAATCACAGGCTGCCCAGGGGGGTTGTGGAGTCTCCTTCTCTGGAGATATTCATGCCCTGGCTGGATGCCTCCCTGTGTGACCTGTCCTAGGGAGCTGTTTTGGCTGGGGGTTTGGACCTGATATCTCTGGAGGTCCCTTCCAACCCCAACCATTCTGTGACTCTGTAAATTAGCTGTGGGTTTTGAAGATCATAGAATCATAGAATGGCAAGGGTTGGAAGGGACCCCAAGGATCATAGAGCTCCAACCCCCCTGCCACAGGCAGGGCCACCAACCACAGGCCTGGATCTACACAAGGTTGCCCAGGGCCCCATCCAACCTGGCCTTGAACACCTCCAGGGATGGGGCATCCACCACCTCTCTGGGCAGCCTGTTCCAGGACCTCACCACTCTTTCTGTAAAAAACTTCCCCCTAATATCCAATCTAAACCTTCCCTCCTTTAGCTTTAATCCATCTCCCCTTGTCCTGCCATTATCTGCCCTTTTAAAAAGTTGATTCCCCTCCTGTTTGTATGCTCCCTTCAGGTACTGGCAGGCTGCAATGAGGTCCCCCCGCAGCCTTCTCTTCTCCAGGCTGAACAAGCCCAGCTCTCTCAGCCTCTCCTTGTAGGGCAGGTGCTCCAGCCCTCTAATCATCTTTGTGGCTCCTCTGAACCCTCTCCAACAGTTCCACATCTTGTATTGGGGGCCCCAGATCTGGACACAGGACTCCAGGTGGGTCCTCACGAGGGCAGAGTAGAGAGGGACACTCCCCTCCCTGTCCCTGCTGCCACCCCTCTGCTGATGGAGACCAGAATCCCATTGGCCTTGCGAGCTGCAAGAGCCACTGCTGGCTCATGTTCAGTTTCTCATCCACGGTGACACCCAGGCCCTTCTCACAGGGCTGCTCTCCAGGAGCTCTTCTCCCAGTCTGTATCTATGTCTGGGATTCTTCCGGCCCGAGTGCCACCCCTGACACTTGGCAGTGTTGAACCTCATTAGGTTCACCTGGGCCCATCTTTCCAGCCTGTAGGAAAGATGAAATGGTCAGCATGGGGACACGGGTGTTTTAAGCACTTAGATTATCAGTAACTAGTGTCTGATTTGTAACCCATTTTATATTAACTTACGAATAGTAGCTGTCATGTGGAAATAGCCATTATTTGTCTGCTCTCAGAGCAGTGGGCTTGGTAAGTCATTCCTTATCCTATCATGGATGCTGAACACCCACCCTGACACCTTTTTAAAAAAAAGAAGTAAAAAAATCAGGTTAAGTTTTGGCTTTTAAGTGTGTGTGTGTAGGCTTTTCTGTTGCATTTCTGCAGTGCTTGCAGTAATGGACTCAGAGCAGATGAAGTAAAGGATTTCCCATGTAATAAAGCATCTTCTTGTAATATCCACCCCAGTCCAGCAGGGTCTGTAGGATGTCCACCTCGAAGGAAGGAGGGATTTCAGTGCCAGTGTTTTCCTTCATTCTGCATGTTTTCATTTCATTCCACTTGCTTGAACAGTGTGGAACAGACACATTCAGCTTCATTCCTGGCTGTAAATGCCAAGAACAATGCCATGGGTGGGAGTTGGGGGCAGTAGGTGTATGGGCTTGCTGTCCATACTTACCTAAACCTCCTGCAGCACTACAAACAGTGCTGCTGTGGGGGACCTGGGGCATGTGACATAGTCCTGATTAGCTGTGATGGAAAGGTGGTTGTTGAACAGCAATAAACTTGTCTTCAGTGCCTTGCTTGATGTTCCTGTGAGATCTTCAACAGCAGTCACTGTGTGAAGAGCTGGCTGGGAAACTCACTTATGAGAGAAAGAACATTTAGGTGGTTTGCATCATAAGAACTGGGGGTAAGGCAAAGGGATGCTACAGCTGATGGAGAAACTGTAAGGAAGGGGTAAGTCTTTGGGAGGGCACATTCCCATCAGGAAATCATCCTTCCATCTTACACCAGCTGTTCAGGTCCATTCCCAGGAGCTGCATCACTGAAGTTACTAGAAATAAAGTTGTCAAGGTCAGTGTTGCCATTTCTCTGTTTGGTGTGGTTGAACTGGGCAGGCAGCTTAACCAACCACGCAGCTGTTTGCTCATGTCCTCCCCACTGTGGGACGTGAGAGAGAAGCAGGAGGGGGAAGGTACAGCTTGTGTGTTGGGATAAATGCAGTTTAATAGGACAGAAAAGAAAGATGGTAATAGCTGAGTAGATAACCCAAGTGATGCACAGCACCATTCTCACTGCTGCCCAGCTGGTTTCCAAGCTCTGGTCATGCCCTGGCCAGCTTCCTCTCCCCTCCTGCCCCCCCAGTTATATACCAAGCATGACATCATAGGATATGGAATATCCCTTTGTCTGCTTTGGATCAGCTGTCCTGGCCGGGTCCCCTCCCAGCTCCTTGAGCACCCCCAGCCTCCTTGCTGGTGGGGCCATAGGAGGAGGTGAAAAGTCCTTGACTCAGTGCAAGCACTGCTCAGTGACAACCAAATATCCATGTGCTATGTGTTACTGATGCTATTCTCACCCTAAAGCCAAAGCATGGCACTACACCAGCCAGCAGGCAGATGAATTCAATCCCAGCCAGAACCAGGATATGTGCAGAGCTTTATGTTACTTTGCAGCTTCACTTGGAAGCAGGAACAAAATCACTGTGTTTTCACAGAGCAGCTGCTGGTGTTTCCAGGCTGAACAACTGGGAGATGAAGCTGCTGTGCTCTTCACCTGTAACTGTGACTTCAGTTCAACTGACCCCAAGTCTTAAAATTTTAAGATTTAAGTCTCAAAAACTGTCTGCTAAACTCTTGTCATGCAGCTGAGTTATTTCAGTACTCCTGGTTTTATTAAAGAGGAACGCTGTGCACTAACCAGTATTTTTAGAAAGGGCACTCAGGGCGGGGAGGGGGAATAGAACAGCAGGGAAAGAGTTTAAACACAGCCCAGGCTTCCTCTGCGACCACAACCCGTGCTGCAGCTCTCCTGGGGACATGGTGCATCCTTCTTACTGCTGACTTTGCTGGGACAAAAGCAGGCTGGATGTCCTCTGTGTTCTGTTGAGATGCTGCAAGCCCATCCCCAAAACTTCAGGTCAGGGTCACCGTCTATTTTGGTATCTCAAGTAACTACAGTTAGAGCCTTCCCAGCTCGGTCATTTATCTTCCTGATCTAGATGCCTCCTAGTTATATGCTGCACACACTAATTAGCTTTGCTCATACAAACTGGGAAGCCCTTAGACTTTCTGTGAAGTTATTAGCACCAAGATTTTTATAGATAACATCAGCGTCTGCAGAGTTTACCCAAGGTAATTTATGTTCTATTTGCAACTCAGGGGAACCTCTTCGATGTTTGACATCATAAAACAGTAAAACCAGGAGATTTATTACAGGGGAAGAGAGAACAGGGCCCTTGAGCTGCTTTGTTTATGATAAAAAGTTGGGTTAATCAGACAGGCACATGTGCCTCCCATATTTTGTGGTTTCCTTTCCCCCCTGTGCTGCTCCTTGACAGGCTTTGCAGTAGATGAAAAGGTGTGGGAGCCCTGGCAAAAAAATCCTTTGGGCTCCACAGGATGAGGGTTATATTTGTACGCCCAGAGGGTGTTTTTCTCTTGAGTTACTGTTAATAGAGAAGAGACAGATGCAACCCAACTCTCCACAAGGCTATAACTTCTCCCAGGGAAGGACAGCGTGGGAAATCCCAGTAGATCAAGAGCCAATGTTCCTGGACTGCTCTGGACCTACCAATATGATGTCAGCACCTCAAAATCACTCATCCCAAAGGGTGATGGCTGCAGGCAGAAAGAGATGTGGTGAAGACAAACCCTGCACTGCTCGGTGCTGCTGAGCAGGGCTGTGCCCACTGCAGCATCCTCAGCAGCCCAGCCAGGCTGGGGAGGGCATTCTGCAGAGTCCTGGCAGCGTGAGATGGCTGAATGAGACATTCCCTTTGTCTGCAGAGCTTTTCCTACTGCTATCCCAAGACCAACATGGCTGCAGCTGTCACAGAATCACAGAGTCGTAGGGGTTGGAAGGGACCTCCAGAGATCATGGGGTCCAACCCCCCCTGCCAAAGCAGCTCCCCAGCTCATACTGCACAGATAGGTGTCCAGATGGGTCTTGAATCTCTCCAGAGAAGGAGACTCCACCACCTCCCTGGGCAGCCTGTCCCAGGGCTCTGGCACCCTCACTGGGGAAAAGTTCTGCCTCTGCCTTATGGTTTCCTGCAATACTGACAGGAATAACACCTGGGTGTTTGGAAGGGTTTGCAGGGAAACACCATCACCTTGGAGGTGCTGTGACCAGCAGAGAGAGTGGTTTCCCCAAGCAGTGCAGAAGCTGCAGCTGCGTTTGGCTCGGCTCCTCTGGCAGATGCTGCTCATGCCTTTGCAGTTGCAGGGCCTGGGCCTGCGCTCACGGTTAAACTTAATCCAGATTAAGAGACAATCCATCAGATTGGCAGGGGTCAGCGTGTAGTTTCCTCTGTGGGTCAGCATGGGGTACCTTTTCCAACAAATTTCCTACTGATGCCAGCACTGGGCATCTCAGGATGATCCCCATCCTGCCTGCTATAGCTACTCAGCTCTTGGTCTTCGCCGGTCTTCTGTTTGCCACGGACACATGAGGTACACCAAGTTGATGTTCTCTGATGCTCCCAGGCAGCAGCAGGACAGACCCTTTGGGTTTCTCACTGGTGTAGGAAGAGAAGCACTGTTAGTGTCAGGTGAGTTCTGGGGTGTTCAAGCTGCAAGTGGCTGGGCATCCCTCTGGGAGGGATGGGGGCAACAGGGAGCTCCCAGCCGGGCAAGGAGAAGTGGGGTCACAGAGATGCCTGCGTGGCTTCCAGTTTCCTCCTCTATCTCCTCTTCAAACTCCTCATTTGGGGTTGCATCAGGAGGGAAGCTTTGGTTAAGAGGGTTAAAAAAAAAAAAAGAAGAAAAAAAAAAAGCATAAAAAGGCAGATACTTTAGCTGGAGCAACTGCCCACCACCCTTCATGCATTGCAGGGAGAGCTTGTACTGCACCAAGACATCCTGGGGGAATTAGGGAAGACAAAGCAGAGGTAGAGGAAAAGCAGGTAACGTGATCTGGTGTGTTTTGGAGCTGTGTGAACAGCTTCCAGCCAGGCAGGCTGGGGAGCTGAGCTAGCTCCCTGCCAAAGATGGAAAGCAGCAGCCTGGTGTTAGCTGTGCAGCTGAGGGTGGTTAAGGAGCAAAGTCCCTAAGAGCCTGTGATTCTTCTGATGTTATTAGGGCTTTCAGCTGTGGTGAGGGGTGGAGTTGGGGTGTGTTTTGGGCTGCTGGCTGGAGCTTCTGCTGGTCTATCCCAAGCGGCAGGATAAGATGTGAGTTAAACTGGACTGTAGTTGTGAGCTTTCTCTCTCTGAGGGGAATGGGGGAGAGGGGGTGTTTGTGGTAGTAGCTGTGGTGATGCTGCCTTGCTATGGGGGGTTTCCCTGGGAGAGGTGGGAGCTGGTTTCTGAGGTTCCCTTGGAGTGTTACTGGGCAGGATGGTGGCTGTGGTGTGTCCTGGCAGGGTGTCCCCAGGCTGCACTGCCATTGTTTCAACAAGCTTGGGGGCCCCCAGACCAGGTACCTCCCCAAGACCTGGTGCTGCAGAACCTTGAGCTGGGGAAATGGCTTGCCCGGGGTTTAACTGATAGCAAGTGGCTTTGTGGTAGTGTCCAAAGTGGTAATTTTAAAGTGTGGAGTGAAACCTTTCAGGCTCCCTCTGTCAGCTGGGGTGTTTCTGTGCTGTGGGTATAAACCTGTGATGGTGCTTATCTCATGGTGGCAATGAGAGAAGGTGCTTGTCTTTCAGAGGTGGCAGGGCAGGCATGTCGCTGCCATGGGTGGTTGGATGTTGCGTGGGGCAGCAACCCTTCAGTTGCTCCAGGAAGGTGCCCAAGGCATGTGTCTTGCTTGGCTCCTGTTACACCGTGGTCCATGTTGTGGCTGGTGGAGGTAGTGTTTGTGACATGTTTAGGGCTTGCACTTTGTGAAAGGGCCAACTGGGCTGGCTGTGGGTATGGAGAGCTCCTGCAGACCTTGTAGGACAACACTGTTTTGGGGAGATAGGGAGGATGATGCCTTTTACCTCCCAAACTTCTAACTCAGCCCCAAAACAGCCTGAACAAAGACCCCTCTGAGGCCCCTGAACAGGTCCATGCCCAGCAGATTAAACACCAGGCAGCTGTTACCTCCAGCTCCCTCTTTGCCTTGCAGATGCTGTGCACTGCAGGAGCAGCCAGGCTTTCCTGGCCCAGTGTAGCTATCCCTTGGGAAGAGCAGGATGCTTTCCCACACACTGCATCACTAACAACTTTAAACCACCATTCCTGTGTACTACAAACTCTTTACATACTGGCTAGAGGTGTCCAGGCCTCAGAAACACACTCACTATGCACAAAATCACACAGTCAGTGGTGATCTAATTAGTCGGCTCCTCAGGATCTTGCTGGAGGATGCACAGGACCAGGCCCCTTTATTTCCCCCTTCTTCCAGCTCTGAACGACTCCCAAGTTCCCTCCTGCTCTTTCCCTTAATGAGTTGTGCCATGCTGGGACAGACCCCTCAGCTGAAAGAGTCTAATTGCTGGAGTAAGGATGAAATAGCCATTAGAGTGGTTGCTACTAATTAATTATTGCTTGTCGCTGTTCAGAAGGGGAAGGGTTCAATCGCAGTGTAACAGGCTTACTGGTGCTAAATAACTCCTGTTTACAGCTATGGGAGCCTGAAGGCTGGTGGTTCCTCACTGGTCTTCTGGGGACATGGGCAGGGCTGAGCTCCCTGTCTGCTGTGCTGCTTTTTTTTCTTTTTTTGGCAAAGTCTTGTGGTTCCTTGCTCCTCCTGAACGTTTTTAGCTGGTTTGAAATGGATGATGTCTCCCTTAGCAGTCAAACGCTGCACTCTAGGAAATATCAAAGAACTAATTAACCTGCCAGGCTGCTTAACAGCAGTATGGGTAGAGTTCCTGTAACTAAGTACAGGACGTGTCTGTCAGCTGCTTCACTTGCTTTTAATTCAGAAAAGGTGGAAAGCTGGTGGGGAGACGAGGAGAAATCTGCACATCCAACTGGAAAACTGCTGGTTGACAACCAAGCAGCGGTGATTTATGGCTGGGTAATTTTGCAGCTGCCATAGTTTGTGTTAGTGCAACTGAGAATTGACAGCAGTTTGAGTTAATAGCTGAGGAGTGAGGAGCTGGCACATACTGGCTTTGATCTCCTCTGCCACGGGAGCAGCTGCTTCTCAAACCACCCAGGCTCATCTGCTGAAACCTGGAGGAGTGGGTGGGCTCCAGCCCCGTGGAGGGGTGGGTGCCTGTGAGGAAGGGGGAAGGTGCGAATGGACCTGGGGAGGGATGAGAGTGGGGCAGTGCTGTGGGACCAGAGCCCAGTGAGCACCTGGAGTGGCTGGGGGCAGATTTGGATTTCTCTCTTTGTTCTCCTTTTCTTGCTGCTCTGCTGTCTGGGACACCCCAAACACTGCCTGAGCTTTGCTTTAGCATCTTGTGCTGCTCCTCCAAGCACTGATAAACAGCCAAGGACAGTACTCATCTGCTAAGGAGTGATGGGTCACACCACCAGGCATCATGATGATGTTGAGACTGCTGGGCAAGGAGCTGGGTGTTTGAGCATGACTTTAAAAGAAGGAAGTTGTTCCCTCCTGTCCCTTGCTGATGGCCAGGGGGTGTGAGGCCTGAGGAGAGAGTTCTGATGTGCCCCTCTCCAGATGGATGCGGAGTCTGGGGCTGAAGCATCATTCCTGAGGAGCTGGAGTAGGGCCAGTCCCAAGGTGATAGGAGCAGGACTAGAATGGGGTGTCAGTGTCACAGCAGGTGCAGGACCAGTGCTGGAATTGTGGTAGTACCCATGTCTTTGGGGAAGTGCCAGCAGCCATTGGAGCAATGGAGAGGCATTTAGTGGAGAAAGAATAAAATACAAGGAGAGAGCATTCACCAAACATGAAGCCCCTCAGGGCTATCCCATCAGCAGCCCAGCCCCAAGACTGTGTGAACACAACCAGTGTGTGGTCCTCAAACCAAACTTTCCTTTCTCCACAAGGTGTTTTTAATTTTTCACTGAATTATTTTCTCAGCTCTAGCAGTGATGGAAAGGGGGTTTTAATTCCAGTGTGGTTTATTTTCAATTATTAAGGGGGATAATAAAACAATTGCTGGCAAAGTGTGTTGCTTATAGCATAAATGCTCTTGGTGTTTAAGGTTTTCCCCAGCTTCAGCATTCTTCAGCAGCTCTCCTTAGGAAACACACATGCCAATCTCTGCCAAGCAGCAGCGAGACGAGCATAGTCTAGCGGGAAGAGCCTAAAATATTTAAATATCAATTATTTACCTCAAAAGTTGACTCTCTGAATGTTTCTTGCCACAGTACCTGACTAATTATCATGTTATCAAAGGAGTGTGCAAACCTGTAAGCCTCGGTGTTTGGAGTGGTTTGACAGATAAGCTTTCCTGACGGAGATACATGTACCCTCGCTATTATCAGCCTGGTTCGCTGCTGAATTTTGAATTACCTTTTATATATCTTTTTTTAAACTAATAGTCTGTTTTATGTAAACTGCTCAGAGATTAGGAGTTGATTTCAAAGATCATCCTCCATAAAGTCTCTTGATCATATTTTATGGTTCTTCCGACTCATGGGTGTAATCTTGTATCCCTGGGTTATTCATGACATGTTCGCCTAATTCCCCACAGTAGCTAATCTCACTTCTGTACCTTAAAAAATAATATATATATATTAAAAAAATATATTAAAATATCTTTAAAGCAGAGCTGGTAAAAAGGCAACTTTTACAGCCAATCTTCAGCTCCAATTGCTCCTGCTGGGGAAGTCATCATGATGAATTTGTGACATAATTTCTGCGGCAACATGCTGGGATTTCATAAATGGGGATGGTGATTATAGAGCAGGATCAGGTGAAGCTGGATTGTGATGGAAAAAGCCCCAATTCAAATGCAAATTGTCCAATAATGGCATAGGGGATACCAGAAATTACTGGCAATTTATTTTATTTGGGTTAAGCTCTTCAGTCTTCTCCAGTTGGAAAGTCACTCTTTTAAGGACATGAGAGAAAGAAATGGCTGGGAAACATATCTTTCTCCTCTCAAGGGAACAAAATTGTCCTAATTTAATAATAGTTAATCAGTTAGTGTAATTAATAACAATGTTCTGTGTTTCTATGATTCCTCCTGTTCAAGGCTCTGAGTGCTTCATAATTGATTCTAGCTTACCCCTTCCTGTAGCAGAACCCATTAATTTACCCTATTTTCTGGATGCAGAGAGGTGCATGAGCCAGGAAAATAATTTTAACCAGGTGAAATGATCAGCCCAAAGTCAAATGAGGTGCCAAAGCCAGGACAGACCTGCATTTCAAAGACAAGCCTCCACCCCATTGGCTTGTGGCAGTGGGACTGTAGTGCAGCTAATGCATGGCTACGAGAGCAACGACCACCCAGTTGCATCCTCAGAATAAATCTGATGCTTCTCTGGTGTCCAGCGTGTGGAGGTGGGAATAGGAGCAGCTCCTGTGGACACGTGGCAGTGGTGAAACCAGCAGAACTGGCTTTTTGCTAGTTTTTCTCACTGAAACTTGGAAGCATCTTGGTTTGGTGGGGGTTGAGGGGGATCTGGGGTAGGTTTTTTTCTCTCGCTCCAAATCACTTGGAATTTAAACAGTTTAGCTGAGGATTAAACTAATTGCTTCTGTAAAACGCTGTTCCCACACCATCTAGCGTACATCTGTTAAGTGGGGAGGGATAACTGAACCAGTTGCCAGATGGTCTCTTGGATTTGGGTGGCTGTGAGCCAAGGAGCTGCCAGTTGGTGGTTTGTGGGGTTCTAGCAAAGAAGTCACGCTACGTGCACATTCCCCTCGGTTACTCTTCTCTGCCTTAATGAAGATACTACTTAATGCAATAAAGCAGTTGTTAGCCCCCTCCCCAAAAGGGGCAGGTTTACAAGTCTGCTTTGTCCAGATGAGACTTCTCCAAGAGCTCTGGTCCCCTGCCATGCTATGTGCGCAGAGGCACTTTCTCAAGTACATGAGTTACTCAACCCTGTGCCTGCTGCTTTGTGTGCTGCAGTGGAAAGATGCTGCTGCAACAAAGCTGCTATTTGGAAGTGGGTTTTACCTTCACAGCTTCCTTACTTCACTGTGGTCGTTGAATGACGTGTGTGTAATGCAAACTGGCTCATGTCACGATAAAAAAACTCCAGCCTGAGGGCTGGATGCTGTGCTTTGTACTTTGAGAGCATGCAGTATTTACCTGTGCTCGGAGGAGGATGCTGCCCTGCTTTGCTGGAAACAAGCATTCTGTCAGACTGTGAAGAGAACACCCACAGTAGGACAGCCCATGTGCCTTCATCAAATCACAGAATGCCTTTATCAGGGCTGGGACAGAGCTTGGTATCCTCAGAGGTGACAGCTAGGCAAGTGTGTGTTGCATGGGACTGCTGCTGAGGGACAGCCAGGGCATCCAGAACCCAAACTGGGCATGGATCTTGCTCTGTTTCTGTCTGTGCTGTGCTAGGCAGTGATGGGAATCGCGTCTAGTGGGTGGTGGAGTCGCTCCCAGGGGTGAGACAGCCACAGCCTGGGGTGGTTTGGTATGAGGAGGGGCTTCTCATGCCACAGGTATGGTGCAGAGGGTGGTACCCAACCTTAAACTGTATGGCCTCTTGGAGGTTTCTTCTCCAGGATATGCGCCTTTGATAGCCATGAAAATCCAAAGCTGCCTGCTGGGGTAGGAAAAGACAGAGCTGGCAGCAAATCCAGGTTTGCAGCAATGTCATCTTTTTGGCAGAGAGTGTATAAAGGCAAGTGTGAAGTCATGCATCTGGGGAGTGAATAGATACTTGTATCAGCACAGGCTGGGGGTGACCTGTTGGAGAGGAGCTTTGTGGAGAAGGACCTGGGGATCCTGGTGTATGACAAGTTGGCCATGAGCCAGCAGTGTGCCCTGGGACTGAGAAAGCCAGTGGGATCCTGGGGAGCATCAGGAGGAGTGTGGCCAGCAGGTCTAAGGAGGTGATCCTCCCCCTCTACTCTGCCCTGCTCAGGCCCCACCTGGAGTATTGTGTCCAGTTCTGGGCTCCCTGGTATAAAAAGGACAGGGATCTCCTGGAGAGAGTCCAGAGAAGGGCTACGAAGATGATTTAGGGCCTGGAGCATCTCCCCAATGAGTACACTGGGGCTGATCTTCAGCCTTGAGAAAAGAAGACTGAGAGGGGATCTGATCAATATTTATAAATATCTGAAGTGTGGGAGACAGAGGGAAATGGCCAGCCTCTTCTCAGTGTCTGTGGGGACAGGACAAGGGGCGATGGCCTCAAGTTGGAGTACAGGAAGTTCCACACCAATACGGGAAGAACTTTTTCCCAGTGAGGGTGCCAGAGCCCTGGGACAGGCTGTCTGGGGGGTGTGAAGTCTCCTTCTCTGGAGATCAAGCCCATCTGGATGCCAACCTGTGTGACCTGTCCTAGGGAACCTGCTTTGACAGGGGGGTTGGACTCGATCTCTGGAGGTCCCTTCCAACCCCTACAGCTCTGTGATTCTGTATTTACTGAGAAATATTTGGCTTGTGTAACTTGCACTGAATGTTGCAGCATAAATACTTGGCTGGATCCCCTGTAGTGTAAATACTTCCTAAGCTGTTCCTCTCCCACCTGGGCTGGAGCTCGTGTGCAGTAATGTGCATTCATTCATCTGTCCAGGTGAAGCAACACAAATAACTAATAAAAGCAACAGATGCACTTGGAGGGGACCATGAAATCAAACCCAACTGCTCCCAACAGCCAGAGCCTCAGCCAGAGCCCACTGTAAGTCTGTGGGAAGATTCTCACAGGCACAAACTTCCTACACCTGGGAGTTTATCTGCATGGGCTCTGGTGCCTGTAGCTGTCACGATGGGCTGTGGCATGGGGAGTATCCACCTTGAGATGAGTTAGTGAAAATGGAGCTTTTTTTCTAGAGGTCTGGAGAGGTGCAATGTAGAACTTTCCCCCCACTCCTTACAGCAGTGAAGCCTCTTCTGCCCCAGCCTGGTGAGCCTGCTGGCTTGACACCACACTCTTGCAGAGCTCTCCTCCAACACAGGTCCCAGCAACAGCACAAGGGGAACCTCAAAGGAGGGGGAATTTTATGGCTTCATCACCAAAAATCACTTTGGCAGTTGAAAACTTGGTGTTTGGCTTACTGTCAGGAAGGTGAGGGACATGGACAAGCTTCAACCAAAACCATTTGTCAGATGGAAATCAAGTCAGGGATAGCTGCTTCTCTGCTCCCTAAGTGATGCTGAGGGACAGTACTTCCAGACCCATCAGTGCCAGGGACAGGCCATGGGGGTGCACTCCCATCCCACCCCAAGCTGGGTAGCTCCTGTGAGTCGAACCATGAGCAGACCCTTGCTCTCTCCTACAGCTGTGAGGGGAAGCTCAGCTTGACAAGGATATTGGGGTCCTGGGTTTTGGGGGGTGACTTGCTGCCTTGCAGGAGCCCGTGGGCTCTCTGGATTTCCCTCTCAGCTGTGCATGAATGTTTCCCTCCTCCTCTTGTGGCAGTGGATGAGGATTTCTCTGATGGCAGAGCAAGGATGGAAGGGATGGTTGCACCTCTGAGTCTGTGTCACCTGAAGGGTTACTGAGCCTACTCCCATTTATTTATGGATTTATTTTTTTTCTTAGTTGTTAGAGTTATAAACTGCTTCCCATAGCCAATGACTTCCAACTTAAGAAGTTTTTCTGCTGTGGGATGCAAAGCAAATAACATAAAGGTTAATGAATCTCTGCCCTATCCCATGCGCTTCCCTGGACAGACCAAACTCTTTGCCCCTGGTGATGATGGTGCTAAACGGGCCATTAAGTAACTGTTACTGCTTTGAGAAGTGGCTCACTTGGGTTTTTTCTTTAAAGGAGGGGTTTGGCAGGGGCCAGAGGTGATGTGTGCCCCCAGTTGTGGTCTTGAACAGCCTACAGACCTCACCAGGGTAGGTTGTGCTGAAGAGCAGATCTCCTGGTGCTGCAAAGCTGTTTCCAGATGTGGTCTGTGCCAATGGGGACAGCTGGGACCCTGTCCTAGGGAGCTGAGAGCTGCACAGGGGGGTCAGAAAGCCCATTGCTCTGTGCCTGGAGGGATCGTCGGTCAAGTTGGGCCCGTCCTTTGGTGGGGCAGTGCTTGTGTGGAGGCTCTCTCGGGACATGGCATCACTTGGTGAGTGTGTGCACAGCTGGGCTCTGCAAGGCACCCTACACTGGCATGGGGAACAGCCCTGACCCTGTGGAGCTTTCTCCTGGCCTGCCCTGCAGCATGGTCCTGGCGAGCCCCTGCCTCTCATGCCACATGTGAGCAGGGGCCGGGCAGAGGTTGGGCCAGGCAGAGGTTTCCCCAGGCTGGGGCTGTGTGTGATGGGAACAGCACACAGCAATATATGGACATGCCTGTGCTGCCACTCCAACACGTGTCCCTTTCTTCCTCTGGAGGAACACAACGTTCCCTGCCAAAGTGGTGCTCTCTGGAGGAATAGCACCCTGTCCCAAGGGCCCTGTGCCAGGAGCAGGGAGCTGCCCATGCTGCTGCCCTGCCAGGCAGAGCTGTGGGAGATGTGGGGCTCCTGCACCTTTTCCTTTTGCTCCAGTTTTAGGGTGAAAAGCCTTCTAGAAAAATATCCCTGAACCCTTGGGGTTTGGGTTGGGGGCCTGGGGTGGATATTTATTATCTCTGGGGATGTTCCTGCTCCCTTTGGGCTCTTTCATCTGCCCCCGCCCAGGCAAAGCCACGGAGCTGGCTTATGGATGCAACCACCTCTACTGTCCATTTGTTGCAGTGGCTGTGGGGAGGCTGGGCATTCCTTGACACCCTCTTACACCCTCTTTGTGACACTAGTGTTTCCAGAGGTGTCTTGCTGGGTGGGGAGCAGGGGTCCCACAAAAGGAGTAAGTACCAGTGGAGATTGGGGCTGGGACCATTTCTAGCTGGACCTTTTGGACTTCGCAGTGACGAAAGGTGTTGGGTGGGTACATGTCAGGGTGGGGGCAGATGATTTGAGTTGCTTTCCTTGTCCTGGCTGCAAGCTTCTGCCCATGGATTGGGGCTGGCCTGCAGCCTGAGCTGCCAGATCATGCCCATCACTGCATGGGGTCTGTCCCAGGACTGTGCTTCAGCAGCCAGGCTCGCAGCCCTCCTGCTAAGCCTTGCATGGTTTGTTTGTCTTGTGCCTGCTCAGCTTTTCCTGCTTCGTGTGCCTGCAGCACCAAGGGAGGACAAGATGTGCATGTGGCATTGAAGGAAGGTGGAGATGAACAGAGATTTGAGCTCAAAAGGGAGTTTTGTCAGCTGTCTGCGTACAGGGATGTGGATGAGCTGAAATTCCCAGAGAGTATAAAGTATAAAATAGCATGGTTTTGAGGGGGAATGGAGAAAGTGAAGCAGAATATCCTGAATAGGATCTATCATGAGTGCAGTGCTGCTGCTTGGATGTTCAGTGGGCAGTGCCAGGAGGCTTCCCTGGGAGCTATAGCTTGTGTATCACCACAGCAAGGTACGTGATGTACAAACTCCATCAGTGTGGTCATGCTTTGCCCTGCCCATCCCTAAGAAGGTAGCTGGTGCATCTCTGTCCTCAGAAGGCACTTCATGAAATGTGAAGCAAGCCTTTATGGCTGTTTTTAAGGATGAATCAAAGAGATAAAGGCAAACCAAGATGCTGAGAAGGTGCACATATGGAAGAAGCTCCTTTATTGAAATTACAGGCACACAAATCCAGAAAAGCTTTGTGGGTTGGGTCTAAGAAGCTTACCAAAATCAGCACCTAATCAGCATCATCCCTCCTTGCCTGGGCTATGGGGAAAACTGACCTTCAGGAACCCGGGTCCAGGATGAGCATGGCAATCCCTGAGGCTGTGAGGTGGCACGCAAGGTGCACCTGTTCCATGGGGCTGTGACATAGGGCAGAAGGTACAGAAAATGGTCAAGGGCAGAGGAGAAATCCCAACTCCTCAGAGTCCAAATTTCCTGAGACAGTGCTGAGCTGTGATGCTTAGAAGTGGAAATTTGGAACTGGTTGATAAGGTGTTAGGTATGGAAACCTGATCTACCTGCTGCATTTTTAGGAAGGCTGCGTTCAGAAGCTCATGTTTATTGGAGCCCTTATGTGGAGAGGATCCTTGGAGGTTGCAAAAGTCTTGGGCAGGCTGGAAGTGCCAGCCTGGCTTTAGAATGGTGCGTGGCTTTGCGTGGAGCCCTCTTGCTGTGCAGAGCTGCGTCACTCGTTTGCACATCCAAGTCATTAACATGCAAGGAAATTTGGGTAATCATCACTCAAAACTCCATGTCTTCCACATAATGGCCTCGATTTCTCTGAGCTGATTTGAAACGTGTTTGAGGGTCAGATGAGAAGCAGGATCAGGGTTAGCCTGAGGGAAGCTCCCATTTATGTGCATGTCTCTCCAAAAAGAGGTCTCCAGCATATGCACGTGTTAGCAGAGTGGTCTGGGTGCAGAACGCGCCCTCAGAGCGATTCCAGTTCTGCCTTGGGGATGTGCCTTGTGTTTTGCATACACTGAACTCGGTCCAATATGCTCTGCATGTTATACTATGTCTCCATGAGCACGTTCAAGTGTGAGACTAGTGTTAGTAGGCACTCGCGCTTCGATTTGCACTAAGAGCCAACAGATGGGGAAAGTAAATGCCAGGAAACCAGGGCCTGGTCAGGTGGCTCGAGCTGTGCTCATACTGTATTTAGACAATAGGCTGCATTGCATGTTTGGAGGCTGAGCTTGTGCAAATGAAACCCTGCTGGTGCTAACCCACAGAGGCTTTGCACGCTGGGAAAATGGCCAAATTCCTCTGGAAAATGGGGAAACTCCAGCTGGGGGAATTAATGAAAATTCACTTTTGCCAAAAAGCAGAATTTCATCTTTTTTTTTTTGCATGACAAAGATTGGCTCTTGCTGATGGAGATTCCCTCTCTTCTGCCATCCCCATCCTGAACACATGCAGGAGGAAACATTTGGCAGTCAAATCCCTGAAACTGCTGCAGGGAGGAAGAGTAATGTGTTCCCCATGTCTGCTAGGGCTCCAGCAAGGAGTCGGGGCTCTGGGCTGCTGTAGAAATGGGTAGGCTTCATGCTCAGAAACCCTTCCTACATGTAAGATGTTGTCAGTGATGCAGTTGTCCAGGGCATCTGTGGCACTGGAGGGTTTGAGAGCAGCGTGCTAACTATGTTTGCAGACATACAGGCTCATAGTCTGTCTCAAAGTGGGGGATTGGATTAGGACATCTCTTCTAGCTCCATTTCCTGTGATTTCTGACACCCGCTCCTCAAGTTACTGGGCAACTCGGGCTCAGATGCTGGAGGAAATGACTGGCTGCACAGCAGTCCTGCTCCCAGTGCTGGCCTTATCCTGGAGTTTTCTTCCTCTCCAGAAAACTTTGTAGTGGTTTGGCTGTTCATTGGTTGAACCTGGGTTGGCTGAGGTGCTTCCCTAACTTTCTATCCAAAGCGAGACTATATTTTTCCTCTTTAGACCAACTGCCTAAACGAGCTCCTGGAAAATCTCCTGCTCTATCCTATCCCCTTGCCAAGGCTGATTTCAAGGATACCAAATTCATGAGGACAACATTTGTGAGTCAAGGTCTCTAGAGGGCAATAGTTCCTCAGTCCTCCATGGGTCGAGACTTTCAGGTAATTTTTGGCCTAAATAACTTTCCCAGACCAGTTTTCTTCTCTGATTTCCAACACCTGAGGTGGGTTTGCAGTTGCCTTCCACCAGCTCAGTTCCTCTCCTTCCCTGGCACAGGCTGCAGGATGTCTGCTGGGTATCACAGGTGAGATAACCAAGCACCTCATACAGACACCAATCCAGACAGTATTTTAGTTTTTAAAGTGTGGTAAAGAGCATTTCAAGGTTTTTTCTCTTCTAGCAGATCTGTCTGCCTGTTTCTGAGCAGAATCCTGATCCAAGCGCTCTTGTAAAGCCTCATGTTATTTTCTTCAATAGTTCAGTGGTTACATTCCTTGACAGTATCTCTCAGCCAAACTGCCTGGTAATCACAACTTGAGCAAGTGAGGAGGCCAGTTTATAGTTTATCTTCAAATGCAATAATTATATGTGGAAGAAAAATCACTCAGCATGTTGCTGTGCCACGTTTCTCTGCCTTGCCTAAGGCAGCAGAATCACCCAGAGCATGGGGTGCTGCTGTATTGGGGAGTGGATCTAGTTTTCCTCTTGAAATCCAGCCTTTGCCCTTGCTGCTGGATTTTCTTTCTAAGGAACAGGTTATGTTTGGGAAAATCACAGAATCACAGAGTTGTAGGGGTTGGAAGGGACCTCGAGAGATCATCAGGTCCAACCCCCCTGCCAAAGCAGCTCCCCAGCTCATACTGCACAGATAGGCATCCAGATGGGTCTTGAATCTCTCCAGAGAAGGAGACTCCACCACCTCCCTGGGCAGCCTGTCCCAGGGCTCTGGCACCCTCACTGGGGAAAAGTTCCTCCCCATGTTGGTGTGGAACTTCCTGTGCTCCAATTTGCAGCCATTGCCCCTTGTCCTGTCCCCACTGACCACAGAAAAGGGGCTGGCTGATTCCCCCTGCATCCTCTGCTTAAGATAATTATAGACATTAATTAGGTCCCCTCTTAGTCTTCTCTTCTCACGGCTGGAGAGTCTCAACTTACTCAGCCTATCCTCATAGGGGAAAATCTGCTGAACTTCAAAAAGGCAACCAATATCTGGGCCTGAACTTTTAATCTCCTTGAACGATGTTGCTGTGCTCCCTGAAAAGCTATTGTAGGATTCCTTTCCATTTGGGAAATGGAGGCCCATTCTCTTTCTTAGAAGTGCTGTACTAACAGGGGGTAAATGAGCTTGTTGCTTCTGGTGAAGGTATGGACCCATTGTCCACTCCTCTCCTGGCTCCAGCAGGTGAGTTGTCCCAGCTACACAGGTTTTTTTTCTCACTGTAATGTAAGTTTGGGTGCTCATCTTAAAAGCCAAAGGCTGGAAACATCTGGAAGGGGATGGAGGGGATTTTTTTTTTGGAGCCTGATGCCATTGGCATGCTGAGAAATGGAGGGTGAGTGCAGTGTTCCTGGGGAGCTGATGGTGGCTGGGGGGATCTCCCCTTGTGTCCCTCTGCATGGAAGACTTCCCTGCTGCTGGCCAAGTGGTCTGAGGGGATGTACAGCACCTTGCCCTGGGGCTCCCTAGCAGGTCCCTAGCCACCAGTGGCTTCGCTGGCATCACTGTGTGAGCCCAGCCATGACCCTGGCTCCTGCTGGTCACTCCCTGGGGCCTGGCACCCTGCTTACAGCTGCAGCGCTGGCCTTGGGAACCACCTGTGTGCCTTTAGCTAATATGGGCTGTAGGGAGAAATGAGAACATCTTCAACCTCCCCAGAGACATTTGGGTCGTGCTTATGACTTTCATGTTTACTTGATGAAGAGTGAATTGTGGCGGTTCCCCCCCCCCCCCGCCCCCTCAAAGCCCTTGGGAACCACTTGTGAAATGAATAGCAATTGTTCTCTGCTCAATTAGTCATATATAAGTGAATGCCTTGTGGTGGCTGTCCCTAGAATGGTGTGTAATTGATGCATTTCAGTGATGGCTACACCAGAAGGATCTCACTTTCTTTGCATGGCAAAGGATGGGGGAAAAGATACAGTGATGGCTGAGTTGTCCTCAGCCTCTGGAGAGGAAGCGTGCAGTTGCTGTATGGGATGCTATTGAGCCGAGCGTGGCGCTCTTGAAACATATTGAGCTTGTTAGGAAGTGCATGTTGACTCTGGGACTTCAGTCTGACTGCGTGGCAAAACAGTTAGGCCAAGGAATATGTGATAATGTTTTTTATAAATGTGATAATTAGATAAAAGAAGGGGGAGTTGGAGTTTAGACTCGAAGACACTAATTAAATTCACATTGACAAATCAACATATTGGTCTCATATGGATTAAAGCAGCCCTGAAATGCTTCTTTTGTTTAGATTACACTAATTAAATTCACACATTTTGCCAATCCACAACAGTTACCTTGAAACACAGAAGGCTGAAACTAAAGCTTCAAAATGTGTGTCAGTGAACGTGCTGAAGTTGAGGGTGTTTTTGCTGAGTGAATAGCCAGGGATTTTAAGCCATTTTGGGGCTAATGTTTGTGAAAATTTTATATCCTTGCAAACAAACCCTGTCAGAATGATGCATGCTTTTACTTAAATGCTGAGTGCTTAACTGCAGTTTTTAATTATGCTCAGTGATGAGGTAATAAAGTATTTCAGTAAATTCGTCTCAAAGGAGAACTCTGGAAGGCAAAAAACCCACATCTATTCCCAGTAGCTGGTCTGTTCAGGTCAGTATTTAAAAACCATAGGTCACACATCAGAGAATTATGGCCTGCTGCTGGCAATATTTTTGGAAGTTAGGACTTCATAAATATATCAACTACTCGATGCAGGGCTGCCCCACAGCAGCCACTGCTGAGCAAAAACCAGGGAATAGGAGCTTGGTTTTTAAAGATGAAGCTTATATTTGTGTGCAGTTCCTGATTTGGGGGGTTTTTTTTTTAAGATTTAACCCAATAAAACAAAACCCACCCAACCAGTAGAACCTCAACAAGCCCGTTGATGTGTGTATCCCCCAGGAATGGAAGAGGTGGCATGAAACTGGGTGCACACTGTGGTAAGCTTCTGGCTACCACAGGGCAGGTGGGTGCCTTGGGAAGATGCTTTTTGGGTTGCAGGCTGCCTTTCCAGCCTCCCACCTGGCTGGAGGGGACCCCAGCAGCATTGCAGTGTTGTGTTTTGTGGTGTACAGTCTGGACATACCCTGTCTTTCATCTTTAAGGACAAGAATCCCAGTGTGAGCGTGCCTGCCTTGTCTCCAGAGCCTTAGGTGTGAGACCCCCGCAATAATCCTGAGTCATCACCATCTAGTCATTAGTGAATATTCTATTTTCTGTCAGTAAACACAATTTAAGCACTTAGCAGTTAAGCTTCTTAAGATTCATAGCTGATGAGGGAGCAATTAGGACAGGATTTTAATGAATACACACAAATTGGGGGGGGGGGGGGGGATGTTCCTGCCGGGCGAAAGGAGAGCTCTGAGCCTGGACTAGAAATGTGTTCGTGGTAGTAAAACACACTTAAACAGGCACTCTTTACTTTGGGGCTAATTATACTAATCTTTGCCACCTTATCTGTTTAAAATCTGGCTGTCGATCAGGCTGCTGGCCTTGTAGCTGTCAGAGTTGGTGGGCTTCTGCTGCAACTGGTGCCATGCTTCCACAATAGTTTACTTCATTAGTGGGGCCCTTCTTGTCCATGTTCCTCCCAGAAGGTTTGATAGTGACAGGGTTTGGTCACAGGGAGAGGTTTGGGGCTTTATTTCCATCCAGTCTGCACTTCAAGCTGAAGTGTTTCTAGCTGCAAGGTGAGTTCTGTGTGGGAGGGGAAGGGGAGTAAAAGCAAGGAGCTGAGGGGACTGTGAGGGGTTGCAGCACTTTTCACAACTGATTTTTCATATATACTGTGGCTTTTTGTGGGTTTGTTGTTGTGTTTGGGAGTTTTTTTAATCCAAACACTGAGGTGCTGCTGCCCAGAGAGCACTATGTAAATGCAAACTTCATTCATGCTCTCAGCTGGGGAGCAGGTGAATCGGTGTTGCTTGGGAGCAGTGTGGGTGCATGGGGATGGGTGAGCATTGAGGGGGACCAGATCAGCATCTCTGGGGCTCTGCTTTCCCTGCTCTGGTTTAAACAGCCATCAGGGTGGCTGGGCAAGGGCTTTTGCTGGGGAATGGGGTGTCACTGTGCCCCTGGAGCCCTCCCAGCCTGGCTTGTATCCACCCATGGAAGGGAATGTGGGTGGTGTGGTGACTTTCCACATAGTGACCTTGAAGGTACACTGGAGTCCAAGAAGTAGCAGCTACAAATCCTCATCATTTTCAACCCCCTTTACAGATGTTCATTAATTAATCCTGCCTAATTTGATCTGTTTGTCAGTGACTTGCACTTGCTCATCACCAGCTGTGCTGGGGAGCAGTTGGTTGCTGCTGCATGGGTAAGGTGAGAGCAAGCAACGCTGAGGGCTGGTTACTGGGAATTGCCTGATAGCAGTCCTTGGTTTTTGGGGTAAAATCCTGCCCTCCAGCTGGGATGTTTGCATGTAGCACTGGTCCAGAGGCTCTGACTTGCAGGGTGCCCGGTGGGGAGGTGGCACGGGATCCCTGGGTGGGACGCAGCAGGGGACAGTCCCTGCACAGAGCACTTGATTCTCTGAGGTGGGTGAAAGTTTCTGTTCGAGTGTAGAAAGCTCCTTATCGCCTCCGGCTGTGTCTCGTTGCGCCGCAGGGGTTGCTGTTGCTGAAGCTGCAGTTCTGGCTTAGCTCTGCTGGTGACAGTGTCGTCTGAGTAAAAACCCACAGCGGCTCTCGAGGGTGGTGAAACGCTGGGTACCCGAAATCTGGGGATCCAAGCTGCTGGCTGCATCCCTGGGACATGTGTGGCTGTGGACAGATGGATGGCTGGCAAGGGCAGCTGTGGGAGTAGGAGAAGACAGTGGGTTGGGATGGGAGAAAGTGAGTGAGGAGGAGGAGGGATGAAATGCAGCAGGCTCAGTTAGGTGTTAGTCGAAGATCTGGACACTAGATTTACTTAAGCTAGCCAAAGTTCAGGCTAACACTGCTGTGACTCGCTTAAAAATGCCCTGGAGGGTGCTGGGGTCCTTATCCTGTATCCAGTGAGGTCCTGGGGGAGCTGGGTTCATTCAGAACTCCTGGGTGCAGGGATTTTTGTGGGGCTACACCCAACAACCACCCAGAGTTGCTCATATGGTCATGTGGAAATTGGAGGTGGCAAATGGTCAAGGCAGCTGGAGGTCAGGAGTCATCCAAACTTGGGAGAACATGAACATGGGTTTGGTTTTTCTGCTAGATCACAGCAGGTACAGAGCCCAACACAAAGTACTCGGATGAATACCCACCTTCCCTGTGCCTTGCCGTGCTGCTGCTGCTTAACTACATCTTGAGGAGGATCTATCACATACCACATCCCCAACCCATAGCCATATGGGAGCTTGCTGCTGGAGATCATAGAATCATAGAATGGCATGGGTTGGAAGGGATCCCAAGGATCATAGAGCTCCAACCCCCCTGCCACAGGCAGGGACACCAACCTCAGGCCTGGATCTACACAAGGTTGCCCAGGGCCCCATCCAGCCTGGCCTTGAACACTTCCAGGGATGGGGCATCCACCACCTCTCTGGGCAACCTGTTCCAGGACCTCACCACTCTTTCTGTAAAAAAACTTCCCCCTAATATCCAATCTAACCCTTCCCTCCTTTAGCTTTAATCCATCTCCCCTTGTCCTGCCATTATCTGCCCTTTTAAAAAGTTGATTCCCCTCCTGTTTGTCTGCTCCCTTCAGGGACTGGCAGGCTGCAATTAGGTCCCCCCGCAGCCTTCTCTTCTCCAGGCTGAACAAGCCCAGCTCCCTCAGCCTCTCCTTGTAGGGCAGGTGCTCCAGCCCTCTGATCATCTTTGTGGCTCCTCTGAACCCTCTCCAACAGTTCCACATCTCTCTTGTATTGGGGGCCCCAGCTCTGGACACAGGACTCCAGGTGGGGCCTCATGAGGGCAGAGTAGAGAGGGACCATCACCTCCCTGTCCCTGCTGGCCACCCTTCTGCTGATGGAGCCCAGTATGATCCCATTGGCCTCGCGAGCTGCAAGGACTGGTGTCCTTGTAAGGAGAAATGCTCAGCATCAGAAAATTGCACAATAAATTAAGCCAAGTGGAAACCTGGATGGGGAAGAGGTAGCTGATGAAGTAAATAGCTGCAGGCTGCCAGTTTCCCTTCATGTGAGTGTAATGAGTGTGTAATTCAGGTAGGAGTAGGAACCAAGGGCCCACCCTACCTGCTGATGGGCTGCAGCAGCAGAGGAGTCCCTGGGACTCATTCTGACCCTGGCATAACTCAGATCATTGGTGTCACCTGGTGCTTCCAGTCCTCTGGAGAATCTACTCTTAATCATTACCTGCCCCATCCCATGGCAAGTTCCCCCTCCCTCATTTTAAAAATAAAGAGTGCCCGCTGCTTGGATGATGGGTGCTAGTGCACCTCCAAGCTCTGCCACTCTTGGTGAGCAGCTCACACCTTGTGAGCTGGCACTCTGTGGCTGTGATGGGTGCCAGGGATGCCACTTCCTGCGCCAGTGCCTGCTGGTGGAGAGAGGCTGGGTGTGCTAGCATGCAAACTTCATTTATTCCTGGGGCTTTTCAGCTTCAATATGGCTCTAAAGATAAGTTTTCCCACCCTAAAGGAGCCTGGCAGGTATCTCAGATGTCTTTTGGGGGGAACAAGAGCTCTTTTTGGAGGAGGGGGGGGGCCTTCTTGCATGCTTCCAATCCCAAAGCTGTCCTTTCTTTTTCAGAACAAAATATTCTCAGGGGAGGGAGTGGGGGAGAAGAGACCAACAGAATAATTTGCTTAAGACTCAGATTCACAGCAGCAAGTAAGATATAATTGCACCCTTTGATCTTCAAAGATCTCATCCAGTGTCTGCTGAAGTCAGTGAAAGCCACTCTGTTTGACTTCAATGAACATTTTATAATATACAACTCAGAACTATCCTTCCATTTTATCTACACACGTCTGATGCCTCTCTGGTGAAAATAAACTTCAGTGTGTAAGTTTGGGTGTTTTAACATAATTTTCTGTGGCATGAAAGTGTTTCATATTTGAACATGAAAGGAATAAAATTTGTTTGCTGAAAACAACACAACTGCTATTAAAGAAGCGTGTGGCATCAAGCCCAGATCACCTAATAGGAGTTTATGCAACACTTGTAGCTGCATCAGCATGGCCCAAACAAGTGCTCTGCTGCTAATGAGCTGCCAACCAGGCAGCAGTGCTGCTGCCTGAGAACATTTCTGGTCCTTGGCATCTGCCTGTAGAAGAGATGTGGGATATGTATAAAATATATTTGTATAGGAAATAGTGTGGCTAGCAGGTCTGGGGAGGTGATTGTGCCCCTGTCCTCAGCATTGGTGAGGCTGCACCTCGAGTGCTGTGTCCAGTTGTGGGCCCCTCACTATATGAAGGACGTTGAGGTCCTGGAGTGAGTCCAGAGAAGGGCTACCAGGCTGGGGAAGGGGCTGGAGGGCAAATCCTATGAGCAGCGGCTGAGGGAGCTGGGGGTGTTCAGCCTGGAGAAGAGGAGGCTGAGGGGAGACCTTATCCCCACCTACAATCATCTGAAAGGTGGATGTAGGGAGGTGGGTGATGGTGTCTTCAGCCAGGTGATGGGACAAGGGGAAGTGGCCTCAAGCTGCACCAGGGCAGGGTCAGATCAGATGTTAGGAGAAAATTCTTCAGTGAGAGAGGTGTCTGGATGTGGAACAGGCTGCCCAGGGAGGGGGCTGAGTCACCATCCCTGGAGGTGTTTTTAAAAAAGGGTAGATTAGGTACTTAGGGATATGGTTTAGCACAGGACAGGAACAGTTAGACTTGATGATCTTAAAGGTCTTTTCCAACCCAGTGATGCTGTAATACAAACCCAGAACATTATCTTCATTATGCCAGACTAATTCTGCACGCACTCTGGTGTTTTAGCCTGCTGTAAAATTGGAACTATCTCTATGTAAATGCTCTAAATAATTATCTGAGATTTGCATCTATGTGGGGGTTCAGTGTTTTCCATCCTCATCTCCATACCTACATCCATCCTTAGCAGCAAATGTTATGGACCGGTCCGGAGGGGAAGGTTTTAGCAGCATGAGGAATTTGTAATAGAAATCAAATATTAGTACAAGCAAGATGATATCTTGCCCAAATGAGACTTGATTACATTATTAATCTTGATAGTTATACACGATTTTGTGTGCATATGATTTGAATGCTAGATGAAAAAGCCAGGAGATGAGTCACTGAGATGTGTTCTTGGGAAATGCAGGCAGAGAGGTGCACTTACCCCCAGGCAGAATGTCCACAGGCTATGGGATAAGTTTGCAGGATTTTATCCTGCTGATGGAGGTCCTTCCCTGCAGAGGTCCCAGACCAGAGCTACCTGTCATACAAGCCCACACGCAGCCAAGCAGCTCAGCATGTGCTAGAGCACCTGGGAAACTGAGTCCTCATGCTTTTGAGGGACAGGAATGGTTTTGATGACACTAATGGTTGCCAGCATTGTGGCCTCAGTATACTTTCTTCAAACATGCCATCCTGTCACAGGACATAACCTTCCATACACAGCTATCGCTGCAGTACCTTCTCTTCTTTCCAGTCTAGCCTCTGTCTCATCTTTGCCTCTACCATTAATGCTTTGTAGACCTTTGTTACACCCCTCTCATAGCATTTTTGTTCAGAGGAGCATCAGGCTGTGGTCCTGCACCCTATGGGATGGGTGATGTAGCAGTGTGCTCTCACCAGCTTAGGGCTCTACAAGCGCAGCCAGGGCCCTGCCAGCAGTGGAACCTGGAGCATCTCCAGCAGTTGAGAAGGCTGTGATTATCTGTGCATTAAGGATCTGGCAGACTAGATCCCAGATGTTTCAAAGACCAAATATCTCACATTTGGAGTTTTTAACATCTGATTTATTTTTTTTAATCCCTTTTAGTCCCTCTTTAATATGGACCATTTGTAATGGCAGGGGAAACTCTCAGTGTCTGGTTCCTATATTTACTTTCCAGTGCTATTGCTCTAGCTCTAACTGATTATTTTGAAGGCTGCTTGTAGGGTCTGTAATTTAGCAAAGCAGAAGATGGGAAGAAAAGATAACTTTTCTCAAAGTCCCTGAACCCTCATGTTGCAGGATGGTTTTAGTTTTGTCTCACAGAGGGACAGTTGTTACTCCTGCTTGAGTACCCCACATTCTGCTAGAAATCTGGTGTGAATGGCAAAAAAGCCCTTAGAGAGTCTTTGAAGAAGCAAGCATGTGCCCCTTGAGTGAAGTATGATAGAGCAGAACTGCTATTGGAATTACTGGCTTTTCTGGAGACATTGAGTACTTGGACCATGCAGAGGGAACCGTTAGTCTTAATCATTATCATCACCTTTGAATTTTGCTATTTGAGGTATCTGCTGTTATTTTTGTCATAGAAATGGTGTGAGCTTAACTGTGTCCCCACGTGGGACACAATTGCTTCCAAGAGCGCTGAGCCCAAGGCTTTCCCTGGGTCCAAACTTAAAAAGACAGCTGCAAGTAACTACGTTGACTTGTTTTAAATCCCTGAGAGTGACTCCACTCTTTGTGGAAGCCCACCTTGGCTCAGCCTCCAGAGATGCTGACCCTCTGACAGCTCCCACCTCTGTCACATGTGCTCCATGTGTCATTTCCCCAGCAGAAAGGTGGAGGCAGGAGAGAGGATGTAGTAAAGTTCAGAAGATAAAGTTGGCAAGAAACCACAAGCACAGGCACCGCAGGTAGCAGTGGGGTACACGCAGGTGAGTGGGTTGGATTTGGTGTTTATGGGTGGATTTGTGATTGGTGTTTGCATGGTTAGTTTTGGAGGAGTTATTCTGGATGAGAGATGGTTATTCTATAAACTGGGGTCAGAGCAAGGCAAGAGGAGAAGAGAGGAGGATGGAGCAGCAGGTGCAAAGTGCCCTCCACAGTGTCGGAGTTGAACACGGCAGGGAGAGGAGCTTGTGTGGGTGGGGGAGCTTGTGAAATTCAGGCAGCAGCACTGGGAGACTTCTGAAAAGCTTACTGTTGTCACCCTTCATGCAAGGCTTCCTGACATTAGGAGACACCTAAGGAATTAGGTACAGCTATGATGAGAGATGGACTGTGATGGAGGCTGTGCCCCTTGGTGTCTCTGGTGTTGCACATTAGAATCAGTTCAAGACACAGGAACCTAATCCAGCATCACAAACAAAGAGTATAAGTGCCACTGTGTTCCCAGGAATATTTTTTTTTTTTAGCTCTTGCCATTCGAGATTACCTACATACAGCTGGGATCAACTGGACATAGCTCAATTTTAATGGTGCAACAGTGACAACCAGTGGCCAGCTGGGCTAATCTGGGAGGAGTGTCACCCCTCCAAACCAGGGCTGGAACCCTGGGACCCCTGCTCCCAGAGGGGACTGGGGTCACCTTGGCACAGTTCTGTCTGAGTTGTGGGAGATCCCACACTGGAGAGGCTCCTGAGAGCGAAAGGCTTTGGTGTTTCCTTCTGCAAGGTCACGATCCCACGCTGCTAATGGGTGAAACATCAGTGTAGCAGTTTTGGGATGAATTCCTGGTACTAGGTACTCACCTGCTGTAACACACTTAGAGAATATTTGGACTCAACAGTCGTAGAGGGCAGAGCATGTCCTCTGTGCTTCAGGTGGAAGGGCTCAAGCTGAACTTCTGATGGTGCCAATTTACATTTGGAGATGTGCTTACCTCCACAGCCTTTATTGTCACGTTCTTGTGTGCTGTGAATGAACATGACCTCATGGTACGTGGCTGAATGCCTCATATAAGACTTTCCTTTGTGTTCCTGGGAGGGAGAGAAGCAGCAATTGCCTTTTCTCCAAAATGTCACTTTGTAACCCACCAGCTCCATTAGCCTCCCTGAGATTTGGCTTCTGTAGATTCACAGGGTGTGCTGGTCCTGGTGACCTTCCCCAGGGCCTTTTGTGGAGGTGCAGGTCCTCAGGGCCAGGTGAGGTCAGATTTTGACCTGCTCTGCTGGCCAGACTCCAGAGGTTGTCATGGTGTGTTGTGTCTGTATGCCTGTTGCACTCCTGCCCCGCCAGGGCTCATGAGCAGCGGGTCATCCGAAGTGATGTACCCACCAGAACCTTCACACTGGGACATCTCAAAGCAAAGCTACTGCCTTCAAAAGCTCAGTTCTGACATGAACAGTGTCAGATCCTTTTCTGCTGATGTGAGTGGTGTTAAGCAGGGGGAAGCAGCCGGCATCCAGCCTGCACTGCAACTCAGTTCATGCTCTGTTTACTGTTTGTTTTTTCCCTCCCCTCATTCTTGAAGTCATTTAGACCCCAAAGTGGTTGTCTTGCTCTTTGTGTGCAGAGGACATTGCTGTTGACTAGATGCTTTTATCCTGAGAAAAGCAGAAATCCCACTGCCTGTCTCCACCTGGGTGCTGCTGCATCCCACTCACAGCATCCCGGAGGACACAGTGCCCTGTCTAGCACTCTGCCTTACTGCAGCCTTTCTCTTCCTGAGAGAAATTTAGGGCTGCGTGGGAGCTGGCGGGGCTTGAGGTCCTCCTGCTCCACGTCTGCCATCTGTCTTGGGCAGGCCTTGGTCCCTTTCCCAGGGAGGTGGCAGCATCCTTTCCCAGGGCCACTGCAGGGCGGGCGCATGGGGGAGGGCAGCCTTTGCTTTTCCCCTGCACGTTTGGCAATTCAAAGGCTGCTGATCTCCTTGTCACTGCTCACAAATCGGTGGTTGATACAGATGCACGTGTATCTGGTTATATCACAGAAGACACCACGGTTTTGTGAGCAAGGGTTTGGACAGCTCGAGGTATCTCACCGGGTCACGGGACTGCCAGTAAGTTGCCTTTTGCAAGATCTGGATCAATTTTTGAGAATTTGGGACCAAGGTAAGCCCCTTGCAAGCTGGCACATGCAGCCCAAGGGTATTGACCCCTCTTGTGATAACTGCTTGGGGAGGTTGACTTTGGCCTGGCCAGAACCAGGACACTGGTGCTGGTCCAAGCTGCCCAACAGGCATCTGTGATGCCTCTGAGCTACCAGGAACTGCTTTGGGCCCTCGGTGGGGAAATTTTGCTCAAGTGCAAAAAAACTCTTTGGTCTTTCTTGGCCCAATGCAAATGTGTTGTGTGTCCCAGCTTGGGGTTTCCTGGGTGAGTTACAGCTCCCGGTGAAGCAGTGCCACCTTCCAGCTCAGTGCTGGCCAACGTAACTGATGCTAACTTGTTTGTTTGGAGTTTGTAGTTTACAAGATCTTAAATTCTTGCCTGAATAGTTGTTTTGACCTCTGGAGCCGTTTGAAACAGTTCTAGTGTGTTGGGTTGGTTTTTTTTTAAACTTAATAATCGATTTAAAAGTTTAAGATTTGGGGGTATAAGAGCACCCAAGCGTGAAGCCGAGCCACTCCTCAGCAGGGAGAGCCTGGCCGACATCGCGGGACCGGGAGAGCCGAGAAGGAGCCGGTGACCCAGCAGTACATCATGCTCCTCTCCTCTGGGGAGCCCTGGGTTAGGCTCCACTCTCCTCCAGCGCCTTGTTTCCCTGACCAGATTGGGCTAAAAGTAAGAAGTAAAACAGGAGGTGAAACCCTTTACTTCTGTTTGTTAATCTTTCTTCTTCTATCCTTCTTTTGCCTTTCTCTTTTTTTTTTTCCACCCCCCCCTCCCCTTTTCTTTCTTTCTTTCTTTTTTTTTTTTATTAGCAGGGCTCCTTTTTTCTCTCTCTTTTGCCTCAATAGAAAGAAAAAAAGTTTTGTCAGCACTCCTGTTTCTTTTGTTGTTTTCTTTTTCTCAGAAGTCTTTTCTGCTTTTATCCTAATCCCAGGCATGCATGAGGGAACAGTTGTGCTCTGTTGTTTGTCTGTTCTGCTAGTTTTGAACCAGTAGGACTCCCGCTTTGTTCTCTTTATTTTCTGAACACAGAAAGGTAAAAGAGTAGGAATAGCGATTGAAACTCTTAAGAAGAGAAAACCTTCGATATTTATTTAGATTTAATTCATTTTTTGCCATGTTGGTAATAATTAAGGGATGATGACAAATAAAAAAAACAACCAAAAACCCACAACCCAGAAAAAGTGGGGGGAGAAAGGGAAAGAAACCTCTTTTTGCCCCTCTGAGATCAGAGTTTTGCTGACCCAGAATATATTTTTTTTTTTTTAACTTGTTACCCCTTGAGATGCTGCATCTTTAAACCACGTTGCCCAATTTATTCGCTCTCTGGAAGCAGACAACAATTTAACATATGCTGGGTGATTTATTTTGTGTGTGTCTTTGCCCATGCACAGAGTTGCTCCTTTGTGGAGGCGGTTCGACGATTGAAGCGCCTGTTTGAAAAGCAGCGTTAGGCTGGTTTACCTGATGCGATGGCAGCCTGATTTTCAAGTCAGATCTAGGTTTTAAGCCTTATACTTAGGGCTTTAAATCCACTCTGGCGCTTCTCAGCTTTTTTGGGGCGGGTGTTGTGGAATGGTCAGTAAACCTCATATGGGTTTTGGGGCTGGATTTCCTTTTTTTAGGTATTTCTGGAATAGTTGAGCATCCCAGTTGATAAATTGCCTGAAACCTTTTAACAAATTAAACTAAAACTAAGCCTGGATCCATCTGTTTCTGTTTCATCCCTGCAAAACAAACCTTTTATGATTTTGGTATCCAACATGTGCTTGTTCTCTGTTGCCATGGAGATGCTGTAGGCCCGAAATTTATTTTTTTTTTCCACAGGCTCTTACGATAAAGTTTTTTTTTGGGGGGGGGGGTTTGGTTGATGTTTTTTTGGGGTTTTTTTTTGAAAACTGTTTTGATTAATTTTTCCTCCACTTCAACTTCTCTCTCACTTAAACTGTTTTCCCCCTTTTGTTTCCCACTTGATTTATGGCAGGTCGCTGTCATTTAAATAGATGCACGTTTTGAAATTCCTTCTTTCTGTTCGAATGCAAAGGGAAAAAAAAAAAGAGAGAGAGAGAGAGAGAAAAAAAAAATAACCCATGCAAGTCATGCTCAAAGACTTGGTTATTGTTGCTTGTTGGATTTCTGCTCTCTGTGGTTGTCGGGCCTAATTCAAAGTAATTCAGGCTACTCAGTGGGGGCAGTGCATAGCTCCACAGGAAATTATGATAGCAAAAGTCTTCCTGTAGAGCTCTACACTTGGCACTACAAAGTGCCTCGGGCTGCAGTTACCTGAATAGGGTTGAATTAGACCAGACAACCGCATCATCCCACTTCTTAATCTATTAGAGCGATATACAAGTGGCAATTGTTGATTGCAAAAATGGGATTAAGAGGCTCTTCAAGTGAATTGATTTTCTTGTGAGAACAAAAAGAGGAAAGAGAAGGCTCGTTTGAATCACACAGCCAGAAAGTTTCGTGAATGGGTTCCACTCCAAATGTTAGAATTAAAGCAATCAGTGTTTCCCCATGGAGCACGCAGGTGAGAGGAATAAACTGCTGAAAAATAGAAAATTATGTCTAAAACTTAAAGTTTGAGGCGCTCTTGCCAAATCGTGCCTCTCCCCCTGCCACCCCTCCCTCCCTCCCCTGCTGCTGGCAGGAACAACAAATCCTTGTTTCAGCCAAAGACTTTGTTGCTCTTCATCAGCCTCTGCTTATTATTCTTCAATCTTTATTTTTGCTGACATGTTTCACTTATTTATTTTGCTTTAAATTGGGCAAGAAAAGAGGAGAAAAAATCTGCTTCGAGTCCTCCTGGTTTTCCCCAAACCTTTCCACTTAGTCCTTCCCCTGCCAAGATCAAAGCAGGGCAGTGTGTGTCCCAAGGGAGCTCAATAACATGGTGCCCAGGTTAGCTCCTCAGGGGTGGTGGTGGGGTTTTTTTTACTATATTTTACTGTTTTCACTGCAGCCACAAGTTTTGTGTGGTCGAGTGTTGTAAATCTCCCCTTAACTTCAATGTATCATCCATTGGGAAGAGCAGGGAGTTCAGGCTCTGTCAGGGTGGGTTGTGCTATTTATTTTCGGATGGCTCTCAGAGATGCTGGAAATGGTTCTGCCTCAGCTGAAAGGCAAGGTGCTGAGCACACGTGGTGAATATTGAGCTGCACGGGGATGTCCTGCGCTGGGTGTACCAGAGGGCAGCGTTTGGACAGGGTTAGCTGTCAGCAGTGTGGAGAATAGAAATGACATGCAGCCAGGAAAAGGAGCTGCTGGAGCAGATGGAGGGAGCCTGGTGCTGGCGTCGGCGTTGAGGCTGACCGGAAGGAGATAGCGGGGAAGGTCCCGTCTTGGGCCCAGGGATGAGAAACCTCCCCTCTCACCACAAAAGCACTGGAGCTGACCCCGGGAGCTGGCGCCAGGGCAGGGATGCAGGGGGTGAGCCACTTTCAAGTGGCTTCAAAGGGAGGGGAGGGAGGGGAAGAAGTAGCTGAACTAGACTTTGCTCCATGGGTTGGAGAAGACTTGTCCATCCTCGTCACATCATCGCTAGCGTGACTGCTCAGGGCTCATTGGGGGGTTTGCTTGCCCACCTTTAGGTTTGCCATTGTAGGCTTGTTTTCTCACCTGGCCCCTGCTTGACAAGAGGCATCTTGGAACTGGGGGCACTGATGATGTCATTGCTGTGAACTGGGGAGACACAGCAACTGGTGGGGCTCTCACCCCACTGCTTTGGGAAAGGCTAGGAGAAAATACAGAGCTAAAACACCATCTCGATGCTTTACTTGACAATTCTTTGCTTCAGGAGATAGTTATATTCTTGCAAGACCTTTCCTTTCAGGTAGGTGGTGGTAGGAGAGGGCTGAGTTTCAATGGCACCAGAGAACCCCTCTTCCAGCCAAAGCACCTATGTGTGAGTGCTTGCAAGTGCTGTGAGTATAAGTGACATAATAAGATAAAACATGCCTCCCATTGAAGGCTGCATTTGTACTTCCCCAAAGCCTTCCTTGTGAGCAGCCACCTTAAGTCTTTTCCCAGCACGTTCCAGACTTTCCTGCCTCTTCCTCCGCTCCAATGGTTTTACAGGGTGCAATTTCCAAAGACACCCTCACACAGGTTTCCCTTTTTCACCTCTTTGTCCCCCACAGAAGGATTTTTCCCAAAACCTGTCGGGATGCCAGGAGAGCCCACAGGCAGCTAGCAGGCACAAATTTCCCCCTTTGCAACAACATCACTCTCTCTAACTGCCACCCATTAATTACTCTGTATTTAATTACCCAAGATTGCATCAGGTCCACGCAGCGTATTTGCGTGCACGCTATCAATTATGTCATAATAAATGAATTTCCTTTTCAGGATTCCCCACAGCCGAAGGCCAGGCTTCTGTTCCTCCTTGACTGTTCTGACTTTGAACAGGTTTATTCAGCTGTTGTCTGCTAAGCCCTACAGAAAAGAACAATAGCTTCTGATCTGCCTTTTATGGGTTATTGGGAACTGGTGGTCCGCACTACAGCTTTGGTCAGTGATTAACCAGAGTGAAAACAAACTACACAAGGCTAAGTTGATGTTGGAGGAGGAATGAACCCACTTCATTAAGGCTTTAAGAGGAAACCTTTTCTTCTTCAATGCTTGTTCACAACTTTTCAGGTCTCTATTTAATCACGTAATTCTCTCTAAGTAGGAAGAGAAGCTTGCCTCACAGCGAGAGGTCTTTTGCCACATGACAACTTAGAAAGATAAATTATATATAAATATCTTCATGGTTTTGTGGAGAGGAAACCAAACTCGGTTTTACGGCACGCAGCTAATTTACCAGTTTCTTGGGTGCCGTGGGCTTCCCAATGTCCCATTGCAGGAGGGGAAATCACTGCTGCAATCGCCTTAACTTTTGGCATGTGTTTAGGGTGAGCAAATCGTATCTGGCCGGCGCTAGACACGGGCAGCCGAGGGCAGATGAAGAGGCAGCAAGAATAGCAACCCTCCTTTACATCACCACTGAGCCAAAATGGAAGTGCTCCTTAGGATGGGGTTTTAATTCCATCACCGGCAGAAATCACCACCTCCTGTGCCCCTGGGGCATCTCCTCACACCCCAGGGAGCTCTGGGGGAGAAGGCAGGGGAGTTGGGGTGGATGAATTTGGTGCCAGTGAATGTTGCGAGTGTCGCTGGCCCACGAGGTCCAGCCCTCGTGCTGTGCTGAGTAATGGCACAGAGCACGTTGTGTAGGGGCAGCCCATGTGCTTTTGTTTAGCATAATTTATTATGATGATTTTATTTTTTTTTTAGCATGGCAGTTAATTATGGTTTGGGGAGCATATTTCTTCCACCCAAAGCACAGCAGTAATAAATCAACCTGCTGGCTCCTCTGGGGGGTCTCTGGCAGCAACGAAGCCTGTTGTTCCTGCAGCCCCTGCGCTTCTGATGGTGCAGGAAGCATCCCCTCCTGCCTATCCATGCATGTACACAGCCTGGGAAATACCAGGGAGGTGCCTGCTGGACACCTTCAGCATCTTTACCAAGCTCCAGGTGGACAACAGAGGTTGGACAGATGCCCAGAGTGCAAAGGAGTGCGTGAGAACCTGGTGCTGGTGCGATGGGCATGGCTGGTCCAGGTTCCTGCTTGTGTGCTGTGATAAATGGGGGTCAGGATGGATGGGGTTGTGCTGGGTGGATGCAGGTCACCTGGTGTTTCCATTTATCCCTCTGAGGGCTCCTGGGGGGACATGTGAGAGATCCTGCTGAGCAGAGGTGACTGTACTTCTGGGCACCTTCTGACTCGCCTGGTCACAGCAGCCCCTTTCTCTGGGGTTCACCCAACAGCACTCCCAGCTCAGTGCCCCAGGTTCAGTGTGAAGTCTGGATTTGAGCGATCACAATCCCCAGCTGCTCTTGGAAGGAGACCAAGGGTCCTTCTCAGGAGTGGGGCACACAGGGCACGGGGTAAGTCTCTGCTAGTGCCAGCACCTCTGCAGGGCTGCCCCCCTCCCCTATTGACCCCATGCTGTAGCCCTGTTCCTAAGTACCCTTCCCAGCTCCCAGGAGCGGCTGCAGCATCCCCTTCTCTGCCTGCCACGTACAATGCACCTCTGCACCCATTTGTTAAACTCTGGGGGGAAAGTGTGGACCTGAGCAGAAGGATGTTTGAGGAGGAATAATTTTTAGTTGGGGTGAGACAGGAGAACAAGAAAGTAGGTCTTGCCTGCACCACAGAAGCTGCAGGTAAGACTCAGCTCTGCTCTGAGTGCCAGCTCCGGTGCCAGCAGCGTTGCACCAAGGAGGGATGGGCCTGTCTGGGGCAGGAAACCCACTGGTCCCATCTTGGGGAAACTGTGGCTGCAGGTAAATAGGTTGGGAGATAAGAGGAAAAAGTGGGTAAAACATCTGCAGAGGAGATCTGCTCTTTGAAAAGGCAAGGAAAGCAACAGGTGACACTTTCCTCCTTAAATACAACAGCACAGGCGCAGTTTTCCCTCCAGCAATGCCCAGCAAAGCATGATTTTGCACAAAACTCTCCTTTTGCTTTCTCCAGGTGTTTTGTAAATTGATTGATTTGGGGTACAAAAATGTTTAAATACTTCATTAAGCCAAATTCTTTGAACTCAAATTAGCGGAGCTTGTCGAAATGATTTAATGAAGTGCTTTGGCAGGAGAGGAGGGCAGAGGGAGAGGAAGACTTGGGCACCAGGACTTGGAGCAGCACGGGCTTGCAGCAGGTGAGGATCTGGCCCAGTGCAGAGTTTGGCTATTAAATGACAGCACTAAGCTGTCTCAATTAATAATTAAAATGTGTGTTTAAATAATGCATCAAAGGAAATTGCTTAAATTGCAAACTTGAGATTTGTGGGGTAAGTTCACGTTCAGACTTAGGCTTCAAATGTGGGAGGAATTCAGATATCTAATGTACCGACATGAAACAGGGATTTCAAAAGCTTTGGCTTTTGTGTTAAAATGATGAAAAGAGTGGTAGGAAAAGAGACTGCCGAGCTCCTCAGAGTGTTTGTGAACAAAATAGCACCTTTTTGGGGAAACAAAGGCAACCCTTCAGAGTCTATCAAACAGTTTATGCCCCAACTGCTGCAAAAATTGGGCAGCAGAAAGTATGAGAGATCCTTTAGATGATTCCTCCGGAGGGAAGGCTAAGCTACGGATTGAACAGAGAGAAAAGAAAAGCAGATGTGCCTTGGAAAAAAGGATTATCAGACTAGTGTCCATTTAGGAGTCTGCAGCTGAATGAGGAGAAGAAACTGAAGCAGGGTGAGACTTCCCACGATGTTTTATATCTGGTGCAGAGCTCTCCTTGGAGACAGCGCAGGGTCTCACGGCATCAGCGCGGGATGTGCTGTGTACCTGGAGACGCGGAGAGGTTTGTGCATCCTTTCCCCGGTGAGGTCCAGTGCCTTCCTGCACCCATGGCAGCAGGCACTTGGTCAGTGCCGGGCTGTGCTCGACTGTTCCTGGTGTTTCCCATCCTCTGACTTAAGGGATGTTGAAACTGGCTGCTCCAGTCTGTCTTGTCCCCTTCTCTCCTGCTAGGTCTGGCCCCTGGAGAAAGGTGACTTTGCACTTGGAAGTGTGGCATGTCCAGGGCAGCGCAGCAGGATAGGGAGCTCGAGGAAAGAGCCCTGTCCCACGCGGTGTTGCTCCAGTATGATAGTGTGCATTTATCTTGCTTGCATCTCTCTGGCTGTCCCCAACCCCGCAGGGCTTCTCACAGGCAGGGAAGGGCCTGTTCCTGCATGGGAGACCTTTTCAGTGGAAAGGCCAGGGTCTAGGAGAAGCCACCAACTGTTTAACTGTGGTCTGTGCTCTGGTGCAGGGGAATTATCCTGCTCCCAAGCAGAAAATCCATCTGTCTGAGCTGAACAACAGCTCATCAAAGCCTCTCTGGCACTCTTGGACACACAGCCAAATAGGACATGGAATGGTTTCAGTGGGAAAAGACCTTCAAGATCATCGAGCCCAACCACCTATCCAGCCCTAAAATATTGTGTATCCTTCTTTTTCAGCACAGTGCCTGCTTTGAGGCTGATGGAAGTCAGGCCCCCATCCTGAGCATCGTTCCTATGCCACCACCCCAGGAAAGGGATGCTGCCAGTGGGAAAGTGATGGATGCAGCCATGCTCCTGACTCAAAGTCCTGGGGGAAGGATAAACTGCACTGTGGGAGGCCAGCACTGCTACCTTTCCAGACCTTGCAGGGTGGCAAGTATTAAATCATCCCAGAGCAAATGGAGCAGTTAAGGCAGAACTTGTTAACGAGATCCAAAGGGAAGCTGGCCCTCAACCAAAATAGCCATGGATACACATGCTCTTGGGCTTTGTCTTAACAGCATCAGGCTATGTCCAGAGTTGGTTCGCGGATCAGAAACCCTGGGGTGCTGCATGTTTTGTGCTCTCAACTATCTCACTTGTGCCAGGGCAGTGGCAGAGCTGCCTTGAGCAGACGCAGCCTTTGCTTCAGCTGGAGATCCCCAAACCCTCCTCTTTCCACATGCCCCAGGGATGGGTCTGAGCAGCAGTGGCACATCCTGGCTGGTTGTCACCTTTATTTTCCTTCTGCAACCCTAGGGTTTGGCCGTGTTGATGTCTGTCTGGTTCAACTCCAAGCGTCAACTTCTGGGCTGAATAGAGAGGATTCCTTGATGCAAAAGGCCGGCTTTCTCTTCACACATGAGGGGTTTGCTCCATTATGCTTTGACTTCCTGCAAAGAAGCTTCCTCAGTATCAATGGCATCTAACACGGTGACACATGTAGGGCCCGAGGGCTCCGGGAGCAGGTTTAAATAGGACCATTGAATCCATCCTCCATGTGGATGTGACTGTCAGTGGCAGGAGCCCAGCGATCGATTGAGCTGTCAATGTGTGCAGATGGGCCAAATCTTGGACTTTCTGACCTGTGCAACACGACTGGTCTCAGTGTATCAGGTCTGATTCAGGCCTTGTAACAGTATTTGGCTGCTCAAGGAGGGACTGTGGGGTACAGGACCTGCCCCAGTCCATGTCCCATGCATGAAGTACTACACCGTGACTTTCTCAAACCTGTTGAAAGGAAGTAATTCAAACTGCAGATTGTTTCCCTCTGTAGCTGAGTGCTGCATAAAGGAAAAAGTCTCCGTTCAGGGTTATTATTAGACTCTGGGGCTTTGAAGATGATGTATCTAATGGACAGAGATGTAGGTAGTGTTTAACCAACAGAGGAAATAGTGTTTATCCATAAGCACATCTCTCTAATTTCTGCTTACAGTCCCAATCAAGAGTGGGTCTGAGCATCAAAGGTGATTTTGCTGATGCCGACACAATAGGGATTTCATCCCTTTTACCAGCCAACAAGGAAACCCAATTTGCTGCCACTGGTCCAGATTTCTATAGCTGGAGATGGTCTTGGAAGCTGTAGTCCATCACTGGAGCATGAGGACTGTGCCTAGGCACTTCTCCCTCCAGTCTGCACCTGCTCTCAAGCTCTCCAGCAGCTTCCCAGTGCCACCATAGCCCTTTCATACAGCAAGTATCTGAGCTGGCCTGGCTGCTCTTTGCAGCCCTGGCACCTTGCTTCTCACCTGGGAACAGCCAGGCAGAAGAGGCAGATGTTTTGGGGCAAGCAGGTCCTTGTGTATCTCTGGAAAGAATGTGCTGTGAGGGTGGTGGAGCTGCTGGTCCAGGATGTCATGACTCTCTCTGGGATGAGGAAGAAGAAATGTATGGCAGCTTTGAACCTTGCTGGGACAATGAGGTAATGTACAATCTCTGTTTACTTGTGAGTAGAAGGCATTTAGTAGAGGAACACAGTGGAGCATTTCAGGGGAGAGTTTGAGCAATGCTTGTCCAAGAGATGATTGGTGATGTTGGGTTTTCCTCAACTTTGTGAGGAGTCTTGAATCTTGCTGGGATGCTGCTGGGGTAAGACTTGGAGGGTGATGTTACAGTCTGTGGGACCCCTGTGGTCCCTGACCATGGGGGCAGCATGCCAGAGAGCCTTCAGGAGCGATGAGCAGGGCATCTCTGGCAGTGCAGCCCTTCCATGTGCAATCAGTTGCACCCCCTGCAGTGAAGCATGTGCTCCCACAGCAGCTCCCTGCTCAGCAGCAGATGGCCTGGGCCTGATCCTTGCTCCCTGCATGGCCAAGGAGAGCACCCTCAGGGTGGCCCTGACCATGCAGCAGATCCCCATCAAAAATTGCTGCCTGCACAGCAATTCGTGTCTCTGATCATGAGGATGCTGTGGGGAGACCCAGTCCAGAGCTGGATTAACTTCAAACCCAAAAAGGGGGGGTGGGAGGGATTCGCTTCTCTGTCCATGCAAGGCGAGTTTCTGGCTCTGGTGGCTCAGGATTAGTGCTCCACAAAGGGAGGGTAGGAGCATTATAGTGAAATGTAGACTCTCCATAGGAGGCACCCATACATCCCGGCGGTGCGGGGAGGGGAGGGGGGGGAAAGGCATCTGTGGCCCAGCCAAGTTTGTCGAGGAGACCAGATCGCCCTCGCCGCTACCCAGATGCAGGTGTCAAACCTGAATAGAGCAGGTGGAAAGCACGGCGTGGGTAACCTGCAGGTAACATCCCTCCTGGCTGCATCCTGGGGATGCCCAGCCCCGGTACCCCATGGAGCAGATGGACAGACTGAAAGGAGCTGGACGTGTGGGAGGTGGGAAGAGAAAACCCTATTTGTGTGTGTGTCGGTGTGTAGGGGTGATGCCTACTGGGGACTGTAGCTAGTGGCTGTACGGTCAAGTGTGAAACAAGAAACGAGGTTTACGCTGTAGAAAAGCTGGTGCTGTTTTCTCTGCACCCAAGTGTGATGTGTACGTGGAGCGTGACATAGGCTGGTCCCGTGTCCCATGGGCACAAGGCCTGCAGGAACCCACCCGCACCCTATGCGCGGGCTGGAGAAGAGGAGTGGGGGCAGAGTTTGTCACGGGAGTGTGTGTTTCCCCCTTGTTCTCAGCGCTTCATCACCAGAGTGCTTTTCTTAAAAAGCAAGTGGGGAGCTTCTCCTGCTGAGTCGAACGCGGTTTCTCCTCTGCAGGTTAAGCTTCCATCAGCCGCTGGCATCAACAGGCAAAGCAGCGTTCCCTAATGAGACACTCGGTGCCGGCGGTGCCTTGCTCTGGGAGCAAGCGCCTCCATAAAATCTCTGGCTTTCTGGAGGATGCTGAAGGGGTGAGGGCTTTGGGGGATGGGGATGTAAGGGGCACACAGCTTTGCAGCTGGGATGGGAGGAAAACGCCAGTGAACACTGGTGATGCCTCCTCGGGTGCCTCTCTGCACCCGCTGCTTCCTCCCAGGGCTCTGGGGACTCTGGGAAGCAGTGGTGGGGCTCTGGGGAATTAGTTAATCAGGTTTAATTCCGCCTAATGCTGGAAAAATGGCACGCACAAGCATGTATGTAATTATCTATATAATTATATATGTCTATGTATAAAAAGTCTGAAGACTTTTTGTGAATAGGGGTCTTGGAGGGTAAATACAGGACTGAAACCCAAGAATCTTAATTTTGCCTCAAATTTTGGCTATACTGTTTCTATAGAGACCAAAAGGAAGCTTTGGCTCCCCCACTCAGCTATTAAAGTTTAGTGCATTGAAAACTGTCTTCATGCTGTGATACCCTTTCACGGAGTAGAATAGGGTCTGAGCTAATCCATGAAAGTTGTCATGCTATGAACTAGTAGTCAAGCTTTTTCCTTTCAATTGAGTCTAAAACTATACTGTACTTCACACTTGATTGGCCCTTCAGATGGCAGGACTCAATATCCCTGCTGGAAATAAGCTCGTCTTCACACAGTGATGTTGAACGTGGAAAGATCTTGTTTCTGTGCCATAATTACTAGCGCCGCGATATGAAAGTCGTCAGGATGAGGTTTTTTTGGGGGTCTTTTTGTTTTTGTCTAATTAATATATATCAAACTTTGCTTTCTTCTTCTTAAAACACTCCAGGCGAGGTTTGGGTGCGATGCTTAGCAGCATGTGGTCTGCCAAGAACCTGGACCTGAGCAAGGGGCTCCCACTCGCTCGGGAGCTCTTTCCTCCCCACCCCACCCCCCTCCCTCAATGTTGCACGCACAAATGTAGCAAGGCAAAGTTATCATCTGCACACCAGCCTCAGCTTTCCCCCATTGGGCGTACTGTAGCAAAGGTAATGAATGGGTTTGGATTGAAGGGGTGGGGTTTTTTGTTCTTTTTTTATTATTTTATTTCTTTCTCCCCCCATCTAAACTATCAAGCTAACTGTATAAAGCAGGATTTTGCACTGGGGCAATTTTTCTAATGGAAATCAGCCCCTTCCTTCGACCTTAGCCGCTACTTGTGTGTGTTCACAGAGGCTAAATCAATAGAGGGGACAGGGGACCATCTCTATAGGTGGAGCAGCCACGAGACTCTCAATTAAAGCTCCAGGAGGAAAAGTTACTGTATTTTTTTTTTATGATTAAATTTTTAAACGGGGAAAAAAAATGCCTTGAACGGTGTAGACCAAAAGGGGGCACCAAGGTATTAAAAAAAGTGATGTTGGTTTTGGTAGTTTACCTATACAAACTGCGATGGTCCCTACTGTAGCTTGCTCCTTGCCTAGCGGAGTTACTAAACAAGGAAAAAAAAAATAATAATAAATCTCCTCGACATTTATGAGAATCTCCAGTATTTTCACTGTGCCGATGGGATGCTTTGATTCCACTGGGAAGGCTGCTCCAGGGGGTTTCTTCTGGTCTTTGTTTTGTTAATATTCAGCAGTTTAATTTTTTAAGATTTGCAGAGGTTTTTAAACGTAGAGTCGGGTTGCATGTGCTTTCTTAATCTCAGAGCAATGCTTTAGGGACTAAGCAACAGATGAATTTAATGACATAAATCCTCGAGGCACTATTAGCCTTTTCTGGAGTATTTGGTATTGCCTCTGCCAACACTTTTAAACACAAGTTTACTCTTCCCTTTTGGCTGCATTTACCCCCCCCCCACTCCCCCTTTAGTGAGTGTAAGGGGATTTCTCCTTAGCCGGCTGCGGGATGAAACGGAGGGCACAGGTAGGGATGGTGTTAACCCCCTCTCTCCGTTTAGGAAAGCAGCTTTAATTACAACCAGCCTCGTTTATGAGTCGCTCAGCCCAGTGTCGTGATCAGGACACGGCACGGGCATTCAAAGAAATTCTGCCTGTGACTAACGTCGATGTGTCTCTTCTCCCACCGTGGCGAGAAAGGGATGAAAGAGCAGGACAAACATATATTTCACCCATTTTCCATCCCCATCCTACAGACTGATTGGTTTTAAAGCCTTCTCGGTGTGAATGGCTGCGATGCAGGAAGGGCACAGAGCAATTGTGCTCTCAAGTCTGGAGTGGGGTTGTTTTTTTTTCCCCCTTTCCTTCTCTCCACTACGCAGGGTTTTATGGTGCACGGTGCATGTTTATAATCTCCATTTTTTACAAGCATCTAGCACGTAAAACGCTGGTCAGATGGTTATAGCTATTCTGTAATCACTGGGTTTTATTTGTGCCTTTGTAGCTCTGCTCGTACGAAGTCCTTTCGTAAAATTGTCAGATTCAATTATTTTTCGCACCAAATTGGAACAAGCTCGTTTTCCTTCTTTTATGAAACCACCTTTATTGGGTTTTTAAATTATAATTTAGAAATGAAAGAAGAGGTGTTTTCAAGCACTGAATATAATGGTTTATAGTTTAATTTGTACTGAAACCTAAGCCTTATTTTTAGTTTTGTTATGTTATGTAATTTATTGGATCGTATATTATATAAAGCAAGGCAACTGAATAGCTGAGGTTACATTAATAATTTTGATACATGTGGCTAATTAGTTTGTATTTTCTACAGATCTCAGTTTTTAAAAAAAAAAAGAGCCAACCTATCTATCTTAGATTCCAGCGATATCGTTAAGCGCAGCAGGTACCTAAATGAAACTATCCATACAAAATTGTGACGTGGACTTTTCAACTCTAGCTGATTTTATAGTCTTTAAAAAGCGACTGTCCCTTTGGCGTCTCACAGTTTGCTCACAGAAGGATGCAGCCGTCTTATCTGCCCACCAGTTATTAACAGCACCTTCGAAACCGCAAGGCGCGAACCTGGTTTGCTCTGTTGGCTTGAGAGAAACAGCATTTTTGATCCCATCAGCTGCCTCGTGAGAAATGAAAAGTAGCTGCTGGTTTGGTTGCAAATACTTTATGAGATTATGCAGAAAGAAAAAAGGAGAGACTGGAAACACCATAAACTAGCTGGAGTGAATTAGTTGAAAAAGTCATTTGTTGAGTATCTAATTTTCCTCTTCCAGTTTTGTTGCAGTTTTAAATTGCCCCACGCTTTGAGTCTGTAGTTATTATATTATTCCAACTTAGTTTTTCCAGCTAGCTTGTTGAAAATAATTTCTGGATTTAAAGAGTTTCCTTCTCTTTCTGCAGTTTAGTTTGAAAAATGATCCCTAAAAAGCGTTGGACTTCAGCTATTCTTTTGATACAATTAATAATAGCAACGACAGCAGCAACAACGAGAGTCTTCCTGTTGAAAGCACTAAAATATTGTGCATTTACATACCGCTGTGACGTTTGGCTGATCATAAATCTATCTTGTACAGCTCTGACTGAGCTTTAAAGGTCTGTCATAATTTCTTAAACCAGTTAACAAAAATGTGTAGGTAAAGAAAACCCCTTCAAATGTGAACGTAAACCACTTCAGTTGCAATCTGCAGAAAGCTGATTTATCAGGTTAAATTCCCTTTTCACAATGAGTAACATTTTGCTCCAGAATAGATTTGTAATCTGAAAATATTAATTTTGGGTTTTTTTCTGGGAAGCAGAGAAGGAAAAAAAATTAAAAATAGCAACACATGCTTAGTTTTGCCTACACATTGTGCTATAATTGCAAAACAAGGTTTTCTTTCTTCATTTCAGGGGCAAGGAGGTAAATGTTACCTCTTTGGCTCCCATGCGACTCGGATTAATCGAAAGTGCAGACGTGTGAGATGTGCAGGCAGAATTTGAAATCTAATTTCCCCCCTTGGTTTACAGCTATAAGCTCTGGAAAGAAAAGGTTTAAAAATTGGCTGCCACAAATGCCACAGATTTTATTTTTTTTTCTCTTAACCCATGGGGTGCGTGCATTTTTAAAGGGGCAGCTGGACTTGTGCTCCTGCTTTGGGTGCTGCGCTGTGGAGTAAGTTGTCCCCCCAATTTCTGCTGCTTGTAGCACAGAGGAGAGGGGGGGGAAAAAAACGTGCCTTCGTGCTACTCCACTGGCATTGCCATTTTGCTGAACCCGGCTTCGCTGCAGATGGATTTATCAGCAGATGAGTTTACTGCCGATTTCCAGTGTGCTCTGAGGGAATGGGAGCAGGGGATTTTTGTTGCATTAAAAAAGAAAACGAAGAAGCAAATAAAACTCCCAAAACCAAACCCCAAGCAAACTATTTCAAGCTCCCCTTTTGGTTAAACGAGGGCATGAGTTCCCCGTGCCCGTGGCTGTGTGTTGGGAGGCTGTCAAGCCTGTCAGAGTTGGCAAAGTAGTAATCCAGCTGTATTGTAATTTTCAGGGTACAGCAGAGCGCTTACTTGCCGTGGCTCTGTCTCCTTCCCTAATGTTAGTTAGCGCAGAAAGGAAACTTAATCTCTCCGGTGACCCTGCTTCTGTTCTTCAGCTCATAAAAGCCAAGGAAAGTCAAACCAGCGACTCCTAAATGTTGGCAGATCCTGTAAATTACCCCCTAGCACTGACAGGATAACACCTTCCAGGGAACAGATCTTTTTTTTTTTTTGCCTGGAGTTTTCTTCCCTTTTGTGAATCTGAGCAACACGGTCGGTACCAACTCAGCGCACCCGTACGTACTGTATTTGATCTTATAACAAATTGTTTTATTAAGCACGATGACTGGAGATGATTATGATGGAATACAAATTTTTAAATGAGTTCCAGGGTGTTGGATGCCTCATTATCTACGTGTAGAGGGAAGCTGCTGTATTTCTGCTGCAATTTAATCAACGTGCTTAGAAATAAAGTCCTAGTGCCTCGTTCCAAAGTGGGCAAATTAAATGCACAACCCAAGAACAGTTTTAACGTTGCCACGTATAATTAGCGACTCAAATGTAGGCAGATATCGTTGTGTTGGTTTGCTTACTGCTGATTAGCCTAATATTGATAGGGAATAAGGGGAGGAAGGGGTTCTGGCGAGGTAGTTAGGACAGGAGCCTCAAGTACGAGCTGGATTTGGTGGTTTTTATAAAAATGTGCAAAGAAAAAACCCAGCCATTCCTTTCCGTTCCTCGCTCTGACACTGCCTAAATTAAATGCAGAGTTGCGTTGGCTTTGCACGTTGTTTTTCGCTCGTTTGACATTTAATACTGTTGTATCAGGACCGCTCATCTCAGCCGAGATACTGAGGGGGAAAATATCCAATTTAGACCAAATGTGAGAGGGACTTGATGAAGCCAATATCTGTGCAAGCTGCTGAGCAGAGAGGGGAGTTTGCGTGGGCTGTAAAAAAGGCAGATTGCCCCCAGGACGTGGCTGGGGAGAGGATAGGGAGTGCTGCTGCCAGCACAGCGCTGGGACCCGAGCAGGTCTCCGGCATCGCTCTCTGCAGCCTGCAAAGGCTCTTCTTTCAGTAACCGCTGCTTCCTAGTGCAGGAGGATAAAAACGGGCTTTCTCCATAAAACTCTCATTAATCTGGCGTATAAAGTGTATTTTAAAACTGGATTGTAAACAACGTGGTTCTCTGGAGTTTTTACTCTTGCAAGGCAAGCACATTCAATAAATGTCACGTTATTGTATGTCTGAAGTTCAAAAAAAAAAAAAAAAGAGGAAGAAAAAAAAGGGGGGTGTAGGGGGGAGGTTTAGTTGCAATCTGTAATTAAATCCAGCGGGAAGTATTTCCTGAATGGCAGAGACCTTTCACACTCTGTTACCTAATTCTTTACAGGTGATTCCCCCCTGTCCCGTCCCCCCCCCCCCCCTTAACTTCCATCCCTCCCTCCCTCCTTTCTTTTTTGGCACTGGGAACTGGTAGTCATAGCAAACCCGGTTGGATTTCAGAGCGAGAAAATGCTCTCTTGCTGTCTGATAGTGAAATGGGGAAACGTGACGGCTGGTCCTCGGGGCAAGGAAAAAAGTAATTCATCTTTTTCTTCCCCAAGAAGTAAAATGTGAGTGAAGGGACCAGAAGAGAATTATTTTTTTTTATTTCCAAAGAAACCTCTTGGCTTAAAACGAGCTTGACGCAATGCTACGTTTTTCCCCCTTTTGTGTCAGAAAGGAAGGGAGGGCAGCGTAGGGAAGGGGCTGCTCCCTTCAAGATGTTCCCCCTGCCTCTGTTCCCCAACCCCATGGCTACCTCGGGACAGGGAAGGCTCTGCACTGGTCAGGGGCTCTCACCCTGCGACCACGGACATGTAAATCCTTGAGCCCACACAACAGGGAGCAGCCCCTGCTTAAGACGGCCTGTTCTCTCCTGAGGAAGCGTCCACCTCTCCTCTCCAACCTGCTTTGTTGGGAAAAGGGCTTTCCCAGGCAAAATAACTTACGTTGGGAGGAGCCTTTTGTGGCTGGGCTCCTGTATTGTTCTTTGGAAAATGTGGCCCTTTTCCCCTGCTCCCCAAAGAATAAAGCAATGGGGAGAAATACAAATAGCTCAAAGATGACTCGGGCTGTTGCGTGCAGGTCTGATCTGATCTATAAGATCAGTTCCTACAGCAGAAATCCTCTCTGGTTTCCTTCTGAGTTTTGTGCTGAGATTCTCTCCTGGTGTTCTGATAATACCTTCTGAACAGCAAGCGACTTAAACTGTATTTCTTCCAGGCAAATAAGTGTATAAATGCTCTCCAAACGCTCTTGCAAGCAGAAACCTCAGCTAGCGTTCTCCAGGTATTTTGATGTCAATGAAATAACATTTTTGCATTGGCAAAGATGGAAACGTAAAGCAACGTGTGGGTGCAGCAGCCTTCAAAACAGTAGATGAATATACAGTAAGATTTCCTTGCTGGCGATAGAAGAGGCAGCTTTAATTTTAAAACATCTAACTAAAAAAAGCAGTTGCGCTCAGTTTAGAGGCATTCCTGAGCCCTTTGCAACACCCCTTGTGTCAGGATTTGACCACCGGACCTTTGAGATGTTGGTTGTCCCAAATGCTGTTGTTCTTGCTTCATGTTGGCCACCCAAAAAACCCCTCACGTGGTGGTTGGTGCTGCACCCTGGCTCGGGTTTGCCTCAAAACAAACTTGGGTGCAAAACTCCCTCTTTGAAGTCAACAGCTCCTGGGGAAACCAAGTCACATGTGTTTTATTCATAATAAATGGTGCAGAAATTCCCTCTTGCCTCAACAACAGCATTGCTCTATGGCTCTGTCTGTGGTTCGTGCTGCTAGAACAGGACCAGGGGATCGCAGGTGGGGAAGAACTGGTGTTTGGTGCTTCCTGTGTGGAAACATGGAGAACTGCTGCTATGGTATTGCTGTAGAGTTGTGAGCAGGTTTGCCCCTTGGGATGCTGCTGAGTCCCAGGACTTTGTAAGATTGTGGGGGGAATAGGATGCCAGCGCCTAGCAAGGGAACTGCATGAGCAAGGGGACAGCTCGTTCATATAAACCACAGCATTTGTGTGTGCTCAGGAGATCCTGTGTGCAGGAGCTGTCCTGGTAGCCCAGGGATGGGCACCACCTCTCCTGCTCTGGCAGCTATGGGATGGTTATAGCGGTGTGCAGAAGTGAAACTTGTACCATGCAGTGTGTCCGGGGGTTATTCTGCATGTGTGTCACTGTCTGATTCACCACAGCCACTTGCTTTCCAGAGGGTTTGTGGGTATGTCAAAGCTGTTGTGTGGTGTTCTGTACTGCGAGTGGTTCATGCTCTGCAGGAAGCTTTGCCCAAACTGGGGTTGAAGGTGGGTTGGTAACAAGCACCACAGGTGCCATACACATGGAAACAGAGGATGGGCACAATGTTCTAAGAAAGGTAGCTTCAAACTTGAACACAGTTTGGGTATGCAGTACTTCCCTTTTGGCCACCCCAAAGCTTCCCACCCCTTCCCTCAGGGGCTACAAACTGGAGTGTCCCTTCTCTGGGCAGCAGCAGATCTCTCTTGTAATCACAGAGCCCAAACATCCCAACTAATGAACGTAGGATTGGGAAAGACAATCAAGTGGAGTGGGTACTTTGCTATTATCTGTTCTGGGCACAAAGTGGAAGTACCTCGGCTACACCAAATCTCGCTCATTTACACTTTGCTTATCTGCAAATTCCATGATTTACATACACAAAGCAGCGATTTCTCCCCATTTATTAGTGCTGATTAATAGCAGAATGCTGCGCTGAGCCCTCCTATTACTCCAACTTCATTACTTTTACAAAGTAGACTACAGCCCACTTACCCAAAGACGTTTTGCTCAGAAGAATTATCAATGATTAAAACCAAGCCACACTTGTCAAAATAAATTACCCGAGCAGGTTTTGAGAGGCAGCAGCCTTCCTCTTTTAGGATGGTTGCCTGCCTTGCTAATTTGCACCACGCAAAGGCTTGTGGTAGGATGGTGGTACTGCTGGCAACCACGCCGAGCCCTGCAGCAGCTCCCCAGCTCGGGAGGAGTTTGTGGAAGTGATTGGGATTCTCTTGTAGTTCCTCTTATGGGGGTGATCAGACTTTGTCAATAGAGGTGGGGAATTCGTTTGTTGGTTCGCAGAGTTCAGGTCCCCCCCCACCTTGCATCCAACCTGCATGGGGTGTTGGTGGATGAGATCAGCAAGATCCAGCAATGTGTGCTTGCAGCCCAGAAAGTCAATCATTTGCAGGGCTGCATTGAAGGCAGCATGACCAGCAGGCTGAGGGAGGGGATTCTCTCCCTCCAGTCTGGTGAGACCTCACCTGGTGTACTGGGTCCAGCGCTGGGGTCCCGAGTACAAGAGGGATGTGGAACTGTTAGAGAGAGTCCAGAGGAGGCTGGAGCACCTCTCTTACAGTGATAGGCTGAGCGAGTTGGGATTGTCCAGCCTGGAGAAGAGAAGGCTCCAGGGACACCTTACAGCAGCCTTTGTGCTCCTAAAGGGGCTACAGGAAAGCTGGAGAGGGACTGGTTACAAGGGCAGGGAGTGACAGGATAAGGGGGAATGGTTTTAAGCTGAAGGAGGGGAGATTTAGATCAACTGTAAGGAAGAAATTCCTCACTGGGAGGGTGCTGAAGCCCTGGCACAGGCTTTCCAGAGAAGCTGTGGCTGCCCCTGGATCCCTGGCAGAGTTCAAGACCAGGCTGGATGGGGCTTTGAGCATCCTGCACTACTGCAGGGTGTCCCTGCCCATGGCAGGGGGTGGGACTGGATGGGCTTTGAGGTCCCTTCCAACCTAAGGTTCTGGGATGTAGGAGGCAGCTGCGAGTTGGATGTGGAGAGCACCCCATTGCCTATAAGATGAGATGGCACAGAAATGCATTACTTTTTGTCAGTGGTGCAGAATGAGTTACGCTCTTGAAATTTGCTCCAGATCTCCCTCTTTCAGGCAATACAAAAACAAATCAGTGCAGAGTGCTAAAATGTCCTACTTTTCCTCCTAGTGGAAACCCTGGAGGAGGTAGGAGACAGGAGGCAACGTGCCAAATGCCTTCTCTCTTGTTCTGTGGGGCAGAGGAGAAACTCTCCCATACTGCTGCTGGGAAGTACCCATCTATAGGAGACAATATTGAGTCTTCTAGTGGAATCTCTTCAATGGCAGGGCAGGAGGGAGGCCTGAGCGGTGGATGGTGTGCTGCTCATCTGATGTGGGGCTCAGTGCCATGATGCAGATGCCACTTGTGTCTGGGCACAGTATGAGAGCACACCAAAGAGAACTTGCATCCTATGGAGAAGCAGAAAGCAGCTAGTGGGGATGGGGATGGGGAGGGCAATGCAGGGGCATGGGGATGCTGTGTTTGGGAACATTCCCAAATTCCCGAGTGGGTGTAGCCAGCTCACATCACTTGACATGGAATAGTCCCCCCACACCAAAAGAACATGCCACCTTTCATCCACAGCATCAGAGGTATTTTTTTGGGTGAGCACTGATTTTTGCAGTGGTGACAGGTATATAGAGGACTTATTTCTCAGCTGCCTGTGTTTGGGTGCTTGTCACAGTATTTGGGGACAATGTTACAGGCAAAGCAGAACTTTCTAGCCCAAGCTGCCTTTTGGGACTAAAGCAAGGGAAGATGCATTAACACCCACAAGTATTAATTACACTTTCAGTGACTTCTTGGGCACAGGCTGAAAGCACAGAGCATCTCCCAACCCAAACTGTGCAGACAGGAAGGAGGGGGCAAATCTGAACCATCTTCTGACCGCTTCAAAGCGGTGGTGGGAGAGGAAGAAGCTAAAAATCACTACTGCCTTAATTGAAGGAATCTGAAAGGGTGTAGGCAGAGAGATTTTTTTGGCATTTCTTCTCTGTGTGAGGAGCTGGTAAAATGCTGCGGAAGGCTGCCACGGGATAGCAGCAGGCTCGATAAAGAGAGCTTGGCTTTCTGCTGTGGATTAGATCCTTGCCCAAAATGCTGTTCCTCATTATCACGCTCACAGTAGGTGAGGGTCTGTTTTCCAACCGCCCTAGAAACTTGCCGATGGGGTGGATGGCGTTTCCGTGAGAAAGGCGTCTGTCGCCGGCAGCGAATCCTCAGCCATGGGCTCTCGGAAGGCCCTGCCATGGGAAATCACAGGGGCTCACATCTTGAGTTGGTTACGGTGACTCTTAGTGTCTGACTTCCCTTGCTGGAGTGGCAGTGTGAATCCTCGGGAGGAGAGCGGAACGAGGAGCCTCTTGTCCTCCTGCAGAGGCTCCTCTGGAGGTGTATCCTGGGTGGATGGGATTCAGCAGCCTCCGTCTTGCTGCAAAACAATGCAAACCCCAAGAAATTCAAATTTTAAGGCACCTGACTTATAGTTGGGTGTACCAACTATAAGTAAAAAAATTAATAATCATCACATTGCAAGTGTTTAAAGGGAAGATATTTTATCAGGCAAGATTAAGCCCTTTCTTCTTTTAAAATAGAAATAGAAGAGCAAAGCGAATGGAATGGGGAATGGAGAGGAGGTAATGCAATAGCTTAATTGAAAAATTAACTCAAATTGGTGGAGATATGACTGCTGCTCTCTGGATTGAAAACTGGCTGGAGGAATGTAAACAAAAGACAACGAGAAACAGGATTTGGCTGGGGGAAGGCTCAGCATTGCTGCTGACACGGTGAGAGTAAACCCCTCTGAGCGGCACCCAGGCAGTGGTACAGGATGGGGAGCTGGGGGTATCTGTCAGCAACTGCAAAATACCCAAGAAAGACTGAAGGAGTCTAGAAATAGGCACAAAAAGCACATTCTGGGGAAACTTCCAGCTGATGCATTAAGGGAAACCCGTCCTTCGTGCGAGTGCTCTGCAGGAGGAAGGCAGGAGAGGAGACGGGAGCCTTTGGGAGCGGTAGTCAGGACTCAGAAGTATGGGATGATATTGAGGACAGGTGTGACAGAACCCTCCCAAAATACACACCCTCCCAGCCAACAGGCCAGCCAGACACACCAGAACCCTTCCTATTGGCAAGGTGGAATGTTCCTCTGAAATGCCAGTAGTGCCCATGGACCACCAGATCAAACAGACCCCTTTCCCCCCACCTCAGCCTCCCAAACCCCAGGTATCTATTGGAACCAGACACATTATTCTTTTTACCCAGCAGGAATTTCCCAGCAGGGAAGGCCAGGCTACCTTGCTGCAAGCAGAGAGGTGATGTGATGGTCTCCCTCTGAATCTATGCTTTTTTCAGACATATGGGAGCACGGCCCTTGTCCTTGTGGTGAACAGGGCTGGCCAGGAGCCCCCTTACAGGCGCTGAGCAGACACTTGTGGAACAGTGCTGAGCTGGCTTTGAGGGCCACAAACTTCACCCACCATGCTTAACAAGACGTCAGCAGATCCATACACTGGGTTAAGTCCACGTTCTCCTTTGTATACATTTATTATTATTTTAAATCACGTTGAACGTGTGAGTTTGTTTCCCCACCTCCTTCCCCCCCCCTCCTCCTTTTTTTTTTTTTGTTTGCTTTTTCTTGTTTGGGGTTTGTTGTTTTTTTTTAATCACATTTATTTCATTTAGAGCCATTTTGAAGTGAGAGACACCTTTCTAGGTAGCAGCTTCTTACAACGTATAAGCCCGTTTATCAAAGGCAGGATTTGCCGCTGTTGTTTTTCTATTAGGGAGGAATTACACTAAGCCTGTAGCAGACATTTTGTGTTACCATGGCAGCCCATATTTCCTACAGGGTTGTGACCTCTAATGACTACAGTGGAAAGCTAGGAAAAATGGGGGCTCTTTGAAGATTAGTAAATAAATGCATACTTATGCAAACTATCCAAAAGATGGCTAAACTATAGAGGGGGAATGGCACGGTTCCGAATGCTGAGTAAATGGCTCTATGTAAACACCTGCGTGGGTTTTTTGTGGGTTTTTTAAAAGACAAAAATAAAATCACCTTTCATTTCACTGTGCTTTTAAAAGGCCGTTTTGTTTCCATCAAAGCAGCACAGCACAACACGCTTTCCACGTAGGGCTCGTATTATTTTTCATGTAGCCAAAACAGAAAATCATGAGTTCAGAATTTTGGGGAAAGATGTTTTCCCTACCACCTAAATCATTCTTTTTATTTTTTTTTTTTTTGGGGGGGGGGGTTTATATAGCCTTTTCAAATATTATTGCCATCATGATTGAATTCTCTGTGTTCTTTTAGTTCATCATGGCTGGATAAAATAAGGCAGCAGAATGCACTGAACTTTTAAACAGACGTCTCAGTGGGAGCTGTCTTTATTCTTTTAAAATAGCGTAGTAAAAAGAAGGAAGAGGAAAAAAAAAAAGCCTGTGTTTTTAAAAAGAACAGATTGATTTTTACGTAGGGAATTTAGTAAAAAAAGGAAAAATTACACCTATCGAGTAGTATGTGTTACTTGTTTTGCACCATTAAAATACCTACAAAGGTATTGGATAGGATTTGTTTGTGAATTTGAACCGATCCTCCATTGTGTTCCGCAGCGATCTCCTAAATTGTTATAAAGCCTCAGTAGACATGCTGGTACTCCGTGTATCTTCAGTTAATGACCCTTTTCATGTAAGCACAGCTGTTGCAATGTAAAAAAAAAAAAAAAATTAGCAAAATGTGCCTCTTCTCCCTGCATCTTCCCTTCACTTTTCTGTGGATTTCAGCATTTTTCCCCTTCAGTCAGTAACTTTCCTGACTCCTGCAGCCCAGATACGCGGTACGAAACTCTCCCATCGATGCTGTCAGCAGAAAAGGAGCAGATCAAGGTCTTACAAAACAAAACCAACATTGGCCAGATCCTCAGTATCTTCCTCTCATGTCAGAAATAGCGGGGTCAAGGCAATGCTACTGCTCCTTACGATGGAGATTGGTTTTAACCCTTTTCCTTTAGAGAATAAAATGAGACCATTTGCAGGAAAGCCCTCAGCACTGGCTTTAGAGGAGAGCACTGGAGCCCCTTGTGCTGAAGCCCCATCTAATAAGAGTTGCTGCACTGCCAGATAGATATGGGTTCCCCACTGCAGGGTGGGATGTGCTGGGGACACATCGCTCCAGTGCTGAACCTCCCTGCCATGGGAAGTCCTTTTTCCATGGAAATCATGGAGGCTTGAGAACACCAGGACGGGCTGGGGACCAGTTTTGTCATGCCCTGGAAGGCACAATATCTGTGGGGACATTCCCTGCTCCCTGCAGACTCGACTCCCTGATATCTTGGGTGCCCGTGTAGGATGTGAAAGCCTGGGTGGTTTCATGACCTACCCTTGCACCAGCATCTAATATTGTAGTGAAAATCAATGAATTTTTGGGATGGCTGCTGGGTATGGACATGTCTAATGCTCATGTGCTGGCTGCTCACAGCTGTTACCATGTCCTAAAGAATCATAGAATCATAGAATGGCATGGGTTGGAAGGGACCCCAAGGATCATAGAGCTCCAACCCCCCTGCCACAGGCAGGGACACCAACCTCAGGCCTGGAGCTACACAAGGTTGCCCAGGGCCCCATCCAACCTGGCCTTGAACACTTCCAGGGACGGGGCATCCACCACCTCTCTGGGCAGCAAGTCCTTCTCTTGGGAAGTGCTTGGCTCTGTCACTGTTACTCCCAGCTTAAGCAGCAGTACGAGATGCATTGCCAGTCCCTGAGGCAGCATAGCTCAGGGGATCACAGAAACCTTCTTCTTTCTTCTCTTTGGCACTTTGAGTTCTCTGTTAATTGACAGTGACCTGAAAAGGAGCCTCTTTGGGATGTGCCCTCTCCCTGGGCTCTCTTCCCCTCCCACGCCAGTAGTGAACCACCCCTGGAGCAGGGATGGCGGTGCCTGATCCCACCTCCTGGACTCGTGCCCTGCTCCCCCAGGGACAATCGTCTTCCTCTCTCTCTCTGCGTGGCTCTTAAAGCTTTTTGTAGCTACTGGAGCTCTTCCAACACAAAGGTTTGCTCTCTAACCAGCCTCACCTGAGGTGTCGGGTGTGCACAGATCTGCCCTTTACCTGATCCCAGGCTCTCTGGAAATCCTGCCCTTGGCTTCTGGGCTCCCACAGGACCTCTTCCACTTGCTAAAGCTCAAAAAAAATCCCTCAGAGAGAGGGGGTGAGTGCAGAGCCTCCATCTGCATGTGGGTCTCCTGCCTCAAGTGTGAAGCAACCCTATCCCCCCAACCATCCTTGAACACATAGTTTCCAGCCCAAACTATTTGACAAATCTGACCCAGACTAGTTAATCGTTTCAGGGTGACCAAAACCACGTAGCTGATGAATTTATGATTCAACCAAAAATTCTTGCTTTACTGAAGTCCAAACATAGAAGGGAAGCTGGTGGTTAAGGCAGCGGGGAGGAAGAGAGGAAAGGAAAGCTGGGGAGGAATGCTGGGGAGGCTGAAAGGGGATCCTGATGTGAGCTGCAGGGCTGGCAGAGCTCTCCAAAGGGGGTCTCCCTGGTGCAGAACCTGACCTTCAGTTTGCACGTGCTGGTTGGGGGCCCCCAGGTCCTGGCTAAGGGGAGACCCATCAACTCCTTCTAATGGTCTCGTGAAACAGTTCTGCACTTCCTTTGGTTAATATTTTTCTTTCTTTCTTGTTTTGGAGGGGATTTTTCACTTGTCCTTGAAAGCAACATTTTTTTTCCATCCCTGCTGATGGGGGGTCAGTCAGAGGGACGCCCTGGGTTCAATGAAATGGAGAACGTGTGCTTCTGAGAAGGAAAGCAGAATGATTTTTACATCTGGCAGGGTGGAGCAGCACTAAATCGTTGCTAGTTTTGTAAATCATCACTTAGAGCCACTGCTGTGCAAAAGGTGGGAGCTGCAGAGATCCCACGAGGGTGCCAACCACCCTCATGGGCTCTCTGCAGCTCCCACTTTTTGCAGAGCTCCCTGGCTTGTCTGCTGGGCAGCTAGGGATGAGAAATGGGGTGGGACCAGCAGAAGCAAGGACCTCTGTGAAATGTCATGACTTCTGCATGTCTCATTCTGGCTTCTGCTAGCTGAGAGCCTGCAGAGTTGAAGGTAAAACAGGTGGGATTTGGCACAGCCCTGAGCGGAGCATCTGCTGCTGTAGGCAGCTGAGTAAGTCCAAAAGGCACCGAAGTCAGGACAGCCCTTGGGAACCTTAATTCCTGCCTCTCCCAGGGCAAGCTGGGTTGCTGACAGCCTCCTCCAAGAGACTGTCATGGTTTCAGCAGCCTTTAAAACAAAACAAGCATAAAAGACCCATACCTGACCGGAGTCACATTGTGCTGTATTTCTCCTACCAGAGCTGTTGGTCCCAAACAGGATTAGAAGTTCATGCGAGAAATAAACAGGCTGGTGTTTTCACAAAGCTTAAATATAAAGGAAAAAGGGAGGGAGTGATAGCTCCAAACAAGGCTACCCTCAAAGAAAATGCTATTTGTGGGTTTTCTGCACAGCTCTGTGGCAGGAGAGATGAGCCCTTGGCTGCTGCTGCCATTCCCAGTCATGACCGGCGCAGTTCTGGAAGTCGGGAAGCAAACCACGTTCCTCAGCCTGCATTGAAAGGGCTTTTTCTTTTTTTCTGAGACTGAATGTAAATGTAGTATCTTTCATTGCCCAGAGTACAGAGGAGACCACAGTGCAGCTGTGACAAAGCTTTCTGCTTTCCGAAGTACTGCGGTGATTAAGGAGAGGCGAGTCTCTGAACACTGATGGGAGTTGGGTGCTTCATTGCCATTTCAGCCTTTGAAAATCCCTCTCTGATTTAGCCAAGTAAACTCCTGTGCCAATTATCTTGCAGGAGTTTTAAAAGCCAGTTGGAGCCACAGAAAACTCAACGTATCCAGGGACTTAGGCTGCTGTGAGGACAAATCTATAAATCTCTTTAAAACAAACAAACAAAAGAAACTGATTAAGAATAAGCTTGGAAGATAGACAGGCATATAATTCTATCATATATTTAAGATATATGTATAAATTAAATAAATTCTATAGAAATTGTACCCAACTTGCATTCCAATTGCCTTGATCTCATAGGAAACCTGGGAGCAGGTTTGGCTGGTGATTCCCTGCTCACATCCTTCATCCTGCAGTCCCCTCAGCTTTCTATCAAACATTTTGTTAAGGAAGGTCTTATTTAAGGAAGGTCCTCAGTTTGTTAGTTCTTCCCAGCTGAAAATCAGCTGTGTATGTCCAGTGTGCTTTTTATCTGGTTAACTAAACACAAATAATGCATTCTGCCTCTTCACTTCGAAAGCTTTCAACCCTTTCTCTTTTATCTCTGCCTGCATTGTTCTTCAGCAACCTGACAGTCACGTATTAAAATGGTTTCTCTTTTTTCTTTATCCTCTGCCCATAATTTTCAGTGATTTCTCACTGGGCATCACTTCCCGGAGAGCCTTTGTGCATTCAGAGCTAGGCAGTGTTGGATGTTGAGATGTTCTAGATTTCTGAAACAACATAGATCCTCCCAGAAGGTGTTTCTTCTCTGGGGCAGTTGTTTTGATCAAGTAACCTAAGATTATCTCCAAGCCTGCTGGAGAGGAGTTTTGGAGAAATGCCTCTAAGTTGAAGTGACACTCCAGCCTGGGTTTTTGGTGTATCATAGTTTCTGCTCCGCTGACACCAAACCCCCATTGTGAGTCTGAACTTCCTGATGAGGGGGGTGGGGGTGTGGCAATCTCTTTGAGATCTAAATTGTTTTAACATGGTTTATTATCTGCTGTGAGGAGGAATGCCTCTGCCTGTCAGTACCTGTGATGGGCCGGTCTCCATTCATGAAGCCACCTTGTGTACACCAATGCTCTGATCTATGCCCAGCAAGACATTCTGGAGGGTTTTTCTGGAGCTCCACTTTCCAACTTGGGAGTTTTGACCCAAAATGCTGATATTCCTCCTAGACCTCAGCTTCTTGAGAGCAGCCCTGCTGAGCAGGACCTGGGTGTCACCGTGGATGAGAAACTGAACATGAGCCAGCAGTGGGTCTTGCAGCTCGCAAGGCCAATGGTATCCTGGGCTCCATCAGCAGAGGGGTGGTCAGCAGGGACAGGGAGGTGATTGTCCCTCTCTACTCTACCCTCGTGAGGCCCCACCTGGAGTCCTGTGTCCAGATCTGGGGCCCCCAATACAAGAAAGATGTGGAACTGCTGGAGAGGGTTCAGAGGAGCCACAAAGATGATTAGAGGGCTGGAGCACCTGCCCTACAAAGAGAGGCTGAGGGAGCTGGGCTGGTTCAGCCTGGAGAAGAGAAGGCTGCGGGGGGACCTCATTGCAGCCTGCCAGTACCTGAAGGGAGCAGAGAAACAGGAGGGGAATCAGCTTGTTAAAGGGCAGATAATGGCAGGACAAGGGGGAATGGATTAAAGCTAAAGGAGGGAAGGTTTAGATTGGATATTAGGGGGAAGTTGTTTACAGAAAGAGTGGTGAGGTGCTGGAACAGGCTGTCCAGAGAGGTGGTGGATGCCCCATCCCTGGAAGTGTTCAAGGCCAGGTTGGATGGGGCCCTGGGCAACCTTGTGTAGCTCCAGGCCTGAGGTTGGTGTCCCTGCCTGTGGCAGGGGGGTTGGAGCTCTATGATCCTTGGAGTCCCTTCCAACCCTTGCCATTCTATGATTCTATGACCTGTGCACAGGGTCACACTGCTGGCCAGTACGTTGCTCTTTGCTTGTTTTCCCCAAATTAGGATAAAGCCAAGCTTTCTGCCTGAAATACTTGTGAATTCTGCAAAATCTTTCTCTATTTCAGGGATTCCAGTGATCTTGTTGTGCTTTGTACATCAATGCCACTGGTGCCTCCGACTTTCTCTGCTGTGTTGGGCCCACTAATTTGGACAATCATTTCTTTCCATTCATTCTCAGTGAATAGTTGTACTATGGCTATTGGTTTGCTGGTAAAACTATAATTTTGAGGACTGCAATAACCATTTCTGAGTTAGGCCTTGGATTTGAACTGAATTAGAAGCAACAGTCAAAAGAAACAACTTTGTAAAGATGGTGAATTTTTCAGCCCTCTCCTAGCACAGAAGTTGCTAACACAACTACCACATAGCTGCATGTCAAACGTGGACAGAAATATTTGCAGCAACAATGTGAGCTGGAATGATGTTATGGAATTCCTGCTATGCTGAGGCACTAAAATATGGTTTAAATTAAAAGTGAGGCCAAGCGTATTATTTACTTGATGGGGTTTGTTCCACTCCTCTTGGGGTACCTAAAAGCAGGCTGCTATTTCTTCAGGGGGTTTTAATTCCTCTGAGAATAATGTCCTCTAAATCAGAATTGTTCTAAATATTTGAAATTTGCCTTCATTTGGTGGCATTTGGTCATGTAAATCACACTGTGGTGCTGCTTCTGTTCCTTGAATGGCTATGGATTGTTACTTGTAAATGGGAAAGGGCAAGAAGAACCAACTGGGAAGTTTGGCCTCCCAAGGAGATGGTGTACAGAGAAGAGAGTCTTAAGTAAATGCTGGTGTTTTGCCCCTTGTTGGGGCAGTGCAGCATTCCTAGAGGCATCACACATGCCAAAAAGGACCAGTGGTTTGAGTGTTCCTAACCTGATGGTAGGATCTGGATTTAATTTTCTCTTAGAAATGTATGCTGTAATTGGGCATTTTTGGGTAGTAAAAAGTATCATTACATCTCTGTCTGGCTTCAAGGGGAGGGGTTTTAAGGCTCAGACTAGACCTTCTGACTTTCCAGTCTGGTACGTGGCACAGCAGAGGCGTAAGCTTCACCCAGGAGACTTCATCAGCTTTGGCTCCAAGAAGACCCACTGTCTTAAAAGGGATGTGGTCCTTAGGGACAGAGTCAATGTTATAACTCATGCCTCCCCCCAAAAGCTGATTCACTGCCCAGTTAGCCTCCTTTGCAGATGAGCAGCTCTTTGTAACTGTCTTAACCTCTGGTGCTGAGCTGTCTGTGCAGGACTTCCCAGGCAGAGATGGGTGGGCAAGCAGGATGGACCATGGGTGCAAGGAGTCAAGGCAGCTGAATGCTTTAGTGTGCAGTAGGTTCAACTCTTCCTGGATGTTAGATCCAATAATCTTGTTGGATTCACTCTGACATGCTGCATTTGCAGGAAACATCTTTGGGACTTCCCAATGTCTACTGGACTCATCTGGTGTCTTGGCAAAAATCTGAAGTGCAGATGTAGATCACGTCAGCAAAGTTGAATGCACCATGCCTTCATGGAGAAGCAACTCTTTGCCTGGGCTCTTACTAAAGTTGTCTGTGGGGAAACACTGCTGGTATGAAAGCATTTTATGGGCAAGGGTGAACCAGCCTTATGTCATATTTCATCTTTTTCTCAGCCCAGAAATGGTGCCAGTTTCTGGCTGCATGAGGGTGTTGTCGAGCAATGTTTGTGCAATCACTGGGCTGAACTTCTCCCTGGTGCGCCTCCTCCCCCTCCTTCTTCACTGATCTTGGTGTCTGCAAAGTTTCTCACATCTTCTCACTCCTTTCTCTGGTGGCAAAAAGCTGCTGCTTGGGTTTTTCCCCCTCTTAACTCTGTTACCCCAGCAGCACTACCACTGTTGCTCATCGGCTCGGCATTGGTCAGTGGTGGGTCGATCATGGAGCTGGCTGGTATTGACTCTGTTGGACCCAGGGGAAGATTTTAGTAGCATGTGAAGACACCCCTACAGCCCCTCACCCTGCCTACCACCAAAACCTTGCCATGCAAACCCCCAAAAATGCTGTATTTCTGGGTAGGGTTTGAAGCTAAGTTCTGGTTCTGGTGGCAAAGATGGGGTTCCCTAAACCTCCCCACCACCCCGAGCAAGGCAGTAGCCCCCAACCTTATGGTGCTTCATTCCCAAGACATATTTCTTCCAACTTTCAGTGCTGTTTCTCTGATTGATAATTATCAGTTAATAATTAAGCTTTCAGAACAAGGTCAGGACAGTGTTTCTTTTCACACACACGGGGCTCACCCCTGCCCACACTGCTTGTAGCACCTTCACTACTGTGGAGGGGTTTGTTGTGGTGGGCAAACCTGTTCCAAGGGACAACAGGCCTGGCTGCAGGTAGCTGACTCTGGAACAAATGTAGAATTTTCATCTCTGAGACCAGGAGGGAGAAAAATAAATAAAAAATTTACCTGCTAAGCTAAAACTTGTTCCTAGACTTGGCAGTTTTGCAAGGAGATACATTTGTAATTCTACCTGGAAGCCAAAGAAAAAGTTAGTGTGTGTGCATCATCAAACCCAAAGCTGCAGAAAAAGGAATTGCCAAGATCAAGAAAAATGAATATCAAAGAAACATAAAGGTTACACCCAGGGGTGTTGTTCTAGGTCAGAATATTTGTTCTTTGGGTACAGGGCACAGTTGCTCTACTCTCCTGTGCCCACACACACATACCCTACACCAAGTCCCCATGCCAAGCTCTCCCTGCTCCTGCCTGGGCAGCAAGGGCAGGATATCAAGCACAGAGCTGCAGCACCAGCAGCAGGAGAGTATTTTGCCCAAAATATGAAAGAAAAGAGGCAAGATTTAGAATAAAGACTTTTTTTTTTCTGTGGGTTGACAACAGCTTTGTATCAGTAAGTTCCAGGATGCAAATTGGTTGTGGGATACAGGAAGATATTGAAGTGGTTTTTTTTCTGGAGCACTTGATTCATCTTCCAGATTGTTGTAGCACTGACTGTCTTCAGTGGCTGGGACTCTGGAGTCCATAGAAGTGCTACATTATCTGTCTCTCCTTGACTTTTTGTTTGGAAGGAAGGAAAACTCTCTGTCTCCAGACTGATGGAGACTGATTCACTTAACTGGGACACCTAGCAGTCTTGGGTTGACCTGACAGCTCCAGCTAATAACCATCATGACTAGATGTCCTTCATGGGCTCCCAAGAGCTTGTCAACCTGAGTTTCGATGGTGAATCACAGACAGGGCTACAGCAACTCAGAGCTCCCCCAACAGCCCTGTCCCACTGCGGGCTACAGAGCAGAGGAACTGAGTCTGAGACATCTCCTTCTTTTCCTTGATCTGTGGTCAGGCAGAGGCTTAGCTTTGCACATGTCTAAGATTGGAGGTCATTGCTATCAGGAGTTTCTACAGCAACTCTGCAACAACCTCCTTTGTCACCAGAGTCCCACTTCTCTTTGTCCTTCACCATGTTGAGGACAGGTCTTGGTGGGACACCCAGAATTATTTGCATGGAGAAATCTATGAAACACTCCTCTGGACAGCATGATGTCTGTCTCCTGTCTGTCCTATGTCTGAACATGTCTTGTGGGAATCACAAAAGGGAATGTCAGAGATCCTTGAATCTATTTTTGCCTTTGTTTGCAATAGCAGAAGCAACAGTATGTCATTGGGAAGCCCAATATACCTTGACCTGCCTGAGAGCCACCCATCTGGGGGAGGATCTCAGTTAGGAAGGGACTCTCCAGGGAACAGAGGAACAAATGTCCTTCTGTTCTCACTGGAAAGCTTTATGACAGCTTTATTTCCATCTACCAAACTATTTTCTTATGAACAGAACTGTGGAGGCAAAACAGCAGCAAGACATCAAGGCCGTGGAAAACAGAATGGAAATCAGGCAGCCCCCAAGCTGCATGTGTAGAATGTGTCTGTATGGATGGGTGCAGGGCTGAGGACCAACGGTCTCTGGTGACAGGCTGAGATAACACCAGAAGTCAACATCACTCCCAGAAGTCATGGGAACTCCACAGAGGTAACACTTTCTCCAAATTTCTTTACACCTTGGCCAAGGCAGCCTAGGGTCTGAGCCTCCCTTCATTTAGTATTTATGAGATGCTCCCTGCACTACCAGGTAGTCTGGCTGAGTTCAAAGGCGCTGCTGCATTTGCCTGGGCAAGGATTATTCTCAGGAGTAAATCTCCTCAGGATCAGGCCCTAGGTGTGCATGATAACATATTTACACTTTGATTTATTTCTGTTTTAAATGCCTGCAGTTTAAGCCTGTAGGTGCATTTACTCAACAAATCCTGCTTGCTAATGTTTTCTTGGCAAAAAACTACCTCAGAAGGAAAAATAAAATGCCAAAACCAAATAAAAAGCACAGAAACGGATGGCTGCCACAATGAAAAGGATCACCTGGAAGGCACTGCCTTCAGTCAGAGTTGTCCCAAGAGCCCTGTCTCTGTCTTAGCATGAGATGTGGACAGATGGGCTCTGCCTGAAAAAGGTAAAAAACCCTAGGTCTGCTGGATCAAAAGGGAACTGAATCTCCAAGCTGCAAACAGCCCCTAAAACCATCCTTCTTCATCCTACAGTGCTGGCACTGTGTCACACACAGCTCTGTGGCACTTCTTTCCCAAGCTGTCCACCCAGGAATGAAGCTACTTCCAGGGCTGCAGTGGGTTTGCTGTCCCTCTGCTCCTGCACAGTGGGGACCTGCTGTGCCTAGTGCCCTCCACCTCACTCCAGTGACAGTGAATCCTGTAGCTGGGATTTAGGGAGGCTGCTTTTCATGCATAGGCAGACAGGTACAGGATTCCCAGGGATGAGTGAGACTTGCATAGCATCCCCTAGGTATGACATCCCTGTCCTGGCACGGTATGGTACGGTATGACATGACATGGCATAGTACAGTATGACATGGCACGGTATGGTAGGACATGGCATGGTATGGTAGGGCATGGCATTGCATGGCATGGCATGGCATGGCATGGTATGGTACAACATGGCATGGCATGGCATGGTACAGTATGACATGGCACGGTATGGTAGGACAGGGCATGGCATGGCATGGTATGGCATGATATGACTCGCATGGCATGGTATGGTACAACATGGCATGGCATGGCATGGTACAGTATGACATGGCACAGTATAGTATGGTAGGACATGGCATGGTGATCTTTTGAGGTCCTTTCCAACTCCTAATGTTTTTTGAAACCCAACCACCCTGACAGCACCCTGGGCAGCCAGGCTGGGAGAACTGGGGCAGTGACATTTGGAACAGCAAGCTTGAGCATTCACAGGCTCAGGAGAGGAGGCAAAGCGCTGTCAGCGCCTGTGTTTCTGGGTACCTCCCTCTCAATGATCCACTGAAATCTGGCACATCTTCTGTTTTCAAGCTGCATTGTGTTCAGCAAGAGAAGAACTTTTTTGTTTTTCAAAGGGAAGCTGTGTTTTCTGAAGGCATCTGTGCACTGGGATGTGTCGCGTCAGCTGAGAACAAATGCACTGGATTAGGGGTTGTGATGTGGCTGGTGTGACCGATGTAACCGCATATGCTGGCTGGGGACTGGGAAGGGGGCAAAAGAGCACTCTGGAAGATTAAGGAAGTCAAAAATCATTTTTGAAGTGAGACAAAAATAAAGCTGGCATGTATCTGTCTGTCTGGTTTTAATATGCTTCCCAAGATGAGACTCTGGTTTGTGATTTTGGGTTGGATTTTTTTTCCGCTCAGCACATTTTATGGAGTATTAAAAAAGCAGTCAGAAAGCTATCTGTTTCATCAATATTTCTCCCTTTTCTCTGTGAGTTAAGAGATTGCTGAGAGTTTATTCTCTGCTGGAGAGCTGGGCAGGGAGAAACCAGATGATACAAAACTGGGAGGAGTGGCTGACACGCAGGAACACTGCGCTGCCATCCAGCGAGACCTGGACAGACTGGAGATCTGGGCAGGGAGAAATCTAATGAAATTCAACAAAAGCAAGTGTAAAGTCTTGCACCTGGGGAGGAATAACCGACTGTATCAGTACAGGCTGGGGGATGACCTGTTGGAGAAGAGCTCTATGGAGAAGGACCTAGGGGTCCTGGTTGATGACAGGTTGGCTATGAGCCAGCAGTGTGCCCTGGTGGCCAAGAGAGCCAATGGGATCCTGGGATGCATCAGGAAGAGTGTGTCCAGCAGGTCGAAGGAGGTGATCCTCCCCCTCTACTCTGCATTGGTCAGGCCCCACCTGGAATACTGTGTCCAGTTCTGGGCTCCCTGGTATAGAAAAGACAGGGACCTTCTGGAGAGAGTCCAGAGAAGAGCGACAAAGATGATTAGGGGTCTGGAACATCTCCCCTATGAGGAAAGGTTGAGTGAGCTGGGTCTGTTCAGCCTGGAAAAAAGAAGACTTAGGGGGGACCTAATTAGTGTTTACAAGTATCTTAGACATGGGTGGCAGGGGGAATTGGCCAGCCCCTTTTCAGTGGTCAGTGGGGACAGGACTAGGGGCAATGGCTGTAAGCTGGAGCACAGGAAGTTCCGCACCAACATGCGGAAGAACTTTTTCACAGTGAGGGTGACAGAGCAGTGGAATAGGCTGCCCAGGGAGGTGGTGGAGTCTCCTTCTCTGGAGATATTCAAGTCTCGTCTGGACGCCTATCTACGTAATATGAGATAGGGAGCCTGCTTTGGCAGGGGGGTTGGACCCGAAGATCTCTTGAGGTCCCTTCCAACCCCTAAGATTCTGTGATTCTGTGATTCTGTGAAAAGCAAGTGTAAAGTCTGGCACCTGGGGAGGAACAACCCCATGTATCAGTACAGGCTGGGGGTGACCTGCTGGAGAAGAGCTCTGTGGAGAAGGACCTGGGGATCCTGGTTGATGACAGGTTGGCCATGAGCCAGCAGTGTGCCCTGGGGGCTAAGAGAGCCAGTGGGATCCTGGGGTGCATCAGGAGGAGTGTGGTCAGCAGGTCGAAGGAGGTGATCCTCCCCCTCTACTCTGCCCTGGTCAGGCCCCACCTGGAGTGTTGTGTCCAGTTCTGGGCTCCCTGGTATAAAAAGGACAGGGATCTCCTGGAGAGAGTCCAGAGAAGGGCTACAAAGATGATGAAGGGCCTGGAGCATCTCCCCAATGAGGAAAGGCTGAGAGAGCTGGAACTGTTCAGCCTGGAGAAAAGAAGACTGAGGGGGGACCTAATCAATGTTTATCAATATCTTAAGCATGGGGTGCAGGGGGAATTGGCCAGCCCCTTTTCTGTGGTCTGTGGGGACAGGACAAGGGGCAATGGCTGCAAGTTGGAGCACAGGAAGTTCCGCACCAACACGGGGAGGAACTTTTTCCCAGTGAGGGTGCCAGAGCCCTGGGACAGGCTGCCCAGGGAGGTGGTGGAGTCTCCTTCTCTGGAGAGATTCAAGACCCATCTGGACACCTATCTGTGCAGTATGAGCTGGGGAGCTGCTTTGGCAGGGGGGTTGGACCCCATGATCTCTCGAGGTCCCTTCCAACCCCTACAACTCTGTGATTCTGTGATTTTCATAGGAAAAAAAAAATAATCAAACTTTGTTGATTAGTTTGGTAACTGATGGTTTTCCAGATAATTCACCTGTATGTTACCTGGAAAGCCTAAAAATTCCTAAATATTTTGGGGTTGTTAAAAAAAAAGCTACTTGATAGTTCCTAAATACTTTTCTCATAAGAGTACATTTTCTGTAGAAAGCATCACTGACTAAAACATCCCTAATATCCAACTGGGTTTATTTCTTTTTAAGGATTCAGCCTTTTTTGTAGTATATACACACAGCTCCCTTCTTGTGTGTGGAGTATTTTGGATGCAGGTGGCTTATTTAACATAGGCAACAAAAAGGTTAAGGAATTTTTTAAGCTGGTACCCACGTCAGTGTCTTGGCACCTAAACAAGCAGCTTTGCTGTTGGGATGTGAGCACATTTTCTTGTTGTGTTTTGTCTTCTGTTAACAGGCAGTTCCTGTTATTGATGGGAAGCAGCATGGGTAGTGCCCTGATGGTCTGTCTCTTTATTTGGGTGCGTAAACTCCAGGCACCACAACTTTTGGCCGTGAATGCTTGGCCAGGGCCCACGTTATGCAGCCAGCAGGAATCTTAAATTATGCTGATGGGTATTTATTGTTTGTGTTATGACATTTGCTAGAGGTCCAGCTGAGTATTGTGCCTGCTTCTTCCCAGCGTAGCTTGTACGTGTGGGGAGAAGTGGGGTTTGCCCTCCTGAAGCCTTTGGCCAGACCAGGGGTGGAAGGGGAATGGGAGTCAGTAGGACCACCCCTGCGCTGCCCACCCACCCCACCAGCACGTTGTCCTGAGAGCTGTGTGGATTTTAGGAAACAAGTCAAATGTTACCCTTTAAAAGGGAGTGCCTGGGCAGGGAGTTTGGAGAGTTCATTATAGCCACAGGGAGAGGATTTTTCGGGGGTCAGCAGGGGTTAGCAACAGCCCCCACCTCCTGGGCAAGGATCCCTGCAGGGTCCCTCAAGCTTGGGCTGTGGGGTGAGACCCGTCTTGCTCTGTGCTGCTGTTTGTTAAGCTCTGTCCCAGCTGGTTGCTTTCACAAGAGTTATTTTCAACCCAGCTAAAGTATTAGGCAGCCAGATTAGGGTCTAAGGTTTGGCTATTGCTTCTAGAGCAATTAGAGCAATTTAGTTTTGCAGATGTTATGGGAGAACAGCCTGTTGGCATCATTCGGAGCTCCACTTGTGTAAGGAGTCCCAGGCCTTTGTGGGTAAGATTTGGCTTACCACTTCTCTGCCTTCTAATTAGACACCTCTGTGAGTCCTATGTCTGCACAGCATTCTCAGCTTCTACCTTTTGCTGTTGTCCTTCTCTGCCCAGCACCAATGGAGTTTCTAAGGTTTGGGAGTAAATGTGAGGGTCTTGAATTAGAGTTCTATTCTTATGCCCAGCCTCTGAAGAGGTCACGTTGCCCACTAGCCATTTGCATGGTAATACCAAGTAATACAAACCCTGGAAGAGCATCTCCTGGCATTTTTATTTCTGACCTCCCTTTCTGTTACAGGTTCTGCTTCTGAGGAGTCAATGGCCCTAAATCCTAAACCAGATGTTTTTCTGTCAGGCTGGTGGCCCTGCTAAAAGCTACCTTGGCTTGGATTCAAGGTGCAACACCTGGCTTTGGAAGAGTTGCCCTAAAAGTCCAGGTTATTTCTAATAAATGGGCAGCTGTGGACCAGTTAGGATGACACTCCTCCTCTAGAAATGTCCCACATTCATGCTTTTCTGCAGAACGCTGTAGCAGAAGGGAGGTTTAGATTGGATATTAGGGGGAAGTTTTTTACAGAAAGAGTGGTGAGGGGCTGGAACAGGCTGCCCAGAGAGGTGGTGGATGCCCCATCCCTGGAAGTGTTCAAGGCCAGGTTGGATGGGGCCCTGGGCAACCTTGTGTAGATCCAGGCCTGAGGTTGGTGTCCCTGCCTGTGGCAGGGGGGTTGGAGCTCTATGATCCTTGGGGTGCCTTCCAACCCTTGCCATTCTATGATTCTATGATTCTATGAAATGCCTATGGCTGTCAAGAAGAAGGAGGAGGAGGAGAGGCGGGGCACAGGCTAAGCCTAAGTCATTAAGTCTTGACCAGGCAGTGTCTGGGGGAGAGCATGGCCCAGGCTGGGTCCTGCCTGCCATCTCCTGGGTCTGGCATGCCATCCCCTGGGTCCTGCATGCCACCCCCTGGGTCCTGTGTGCCATCTCCTGGGTCTGGCATGCCATCTCCTGGGTCTGGTGTGCCATCCCTGCTGTCTGTTGTGTGCCTACACTGGGGCTTTTGGTACAATTAAGTGAACCCACATCTGTGGAAAAGGCATCTCCTTAAAATTAAACTCAAGTTAAAGGGGTTCTCCCTGAACACACCTCTAAACTCATCTTGTCCCTTGGATAAAGCTTGATTTTCCCCTGTTCTGGGGTATTCATACCTTTCAAACTGCTGCTGTTTCACCCACTTCCTGAAATGCAGCTTCAGCTTTCAAAAGCAGCGTGCTGGGGAGGTTGTTTTGGTTTCCCCAACATGTGGAGCTCTCTGTCTGCCTCTGCTTTGTCTGTCCCTCTGCCACCCTCCCTCAGCCTGACCCAGCCATGTGGCCAGGGATTCATGCCTTGGTTGGAGTTCTCTCATTTAATTTTCATGCATCATTTATAGCTTGCTGCAGTGATTTCATAAAGTGAATGTAGGTAGTTAACGCAGGGGGCCGGCTGGAGCTGGTAATGCAGCTATGACAGAATGGCTGCTCCCTGCCTTTGTCATTATTTGCTGTACTTGGAGTGTGTTGGGGAGAAACCACTCCTGGAACAAACACTCAGATTTATTTTTTTCCCCCATGAAATTTGATTGCTTTCCTGAAGGAAAACAAAACAAAACAAAACAACAACAAAAAAACCCCACCACCCAAAAACCCAACAACAACAAAAAAGTCACAATCCCTCTCCTGGAAATCTGGAAATTTTCCCACATGTGATTTCTGCCCTTCAGATGGGTATCATCATGGAGTGAAACCAAGCAAGGAGACCCAGGGGTGGCTAATTTAAGAGGAGTGCAGGGCTCTGCTCTTGTGAAATGATGGCAACTCCTGAAGCCAAGCAGACAAACAAAAATCCATCTGCCAGCAGGAGTTTCCAGCATAAACCTGCCTGCTGGGGTGGGCAGCTGCAGTCATGGTCCCTGTGTTATCTCCTCCTTGAGGCATGTTGTGTCACCTTAGGTGGGCAAAGGTAGGCTTGGCGGGGAGCTCGTGGAGGGATTTGGAGGTATAATTGAGAGCAGGTGTCCTCTCTTCCCTGGCCTTTCCCTTTCCTTGGGCCAGCCCATTTATTCTACTAATCTTATTGATATATTTAATAGATTTGCTTAGGCTGAGCAAGAGCATGCAGTATTTAAATTCCTGCTCTGATTGCAAGTTGTTTGTTGGGCTGATATGTATGGTGTCAGGCTAGAAATGGCTGATGAGGAGAGGAGAGCCAGCACATCCTTATTGATCTCCTTCTGGTTTGACTGGCAGAGGTTAGAAATGGCACAGGAACTGTGTCTGCTTGGAAATGCCACATGTTCCTGTGTTTGTGCCACCGGTGGGAAGGTGGCTTTAAGCAGGGGTGGCCAACCAGCCACCATGGACTCTAAAACAAGGGCTGTATATGAGTGGGCAAGTTTGATCAGTTGTTTTTATTGGGCCAGTTCACTGGATCTCCCACCCCTGGGCTCAGTGGAGGTTGAGCACCTTATCCAAGAAGGATCTTCACGCTTCCTGGAGCTCCAGCAAGGATGTAGTGTCATGGAGGATGGAGACAATGAGTCCCTGTGAGCCAGAACATAAACTGGAAGTGATATTTAGAGAATGGTTTGCACCCAGAACAATCCCTGAGCAGAAGGTTTAAACACACACATGCAGTAATGGCTTTGAAGGCAACCCAGGGGCTGTGCTTCTGCATGAGAGGTGGGAATGGGAATCCTTTGAGAAGGCAAGAGGTTAGCAAGCACATCCAATCTCTCCACTGGATGACATGCAGTAAAAGCTGGACCAGGATACAGAACATAAAGCAGCGATAAGGAGACATGTTATGACCTTGTCATCTGTTAGCAGCTTACACAGCCTGCCAAGGGAAAACCAGCCTGCACTACAGGGGCCATATGGTATTTTACTAACTTGGTGTATAAATCCCTAATACAATTAGAAGATCCAGCTTCCATGCTGAATTAGAGCCTCTGTGCTGCTTTATCTGGAGGAATTTCTGGATTGCTCAGGACTGCTGATATTAGGAATGGTAAAAAATGCATATGGATGGAAAAGGGGCAGGGGTCTGTCAGTCTCCTGGGGTGAGCAGTCCTTTTGCTGGCCTCTGCCATGAGAAATCCTCTTTCTGGCTTGCACATCTCCTTGGGAGCTGCCTGGAGATGGCCCTTGGGCTCGGGCTGTCCAACCTCACAGGAGCAGATATCTGCTTTACCGGATAGAGCGTGTGCAGCATTCCTCAGTAAGGTCAGGATTTCTGTGGGAGGCCAACAGGAGATATTGCTACCAGGGTTTTGAGCAGGGTTGGGAAGAAAGAGGAACCCTTGTACTCTTGCTTTCCTTTTCCCTGTTGGATTTTGACTGGATCAGAGCTATGAGTGCAGGAGGGAGCGGGGTGCCCTTCATACACGAAGATTGCTCTGGGTGTACCAGCTCCAAAGGTCTCAGGCCCAGAGCATAGGCTGCAGGTGGTGATGGGCATTGAAAGGAGGTACAAGGGAAAGTGTTGGGTTGATTGGGGATGTCTGGCTAAAGAAAGACATGTGCAATGCAGTCACTGGAAGTGCAGCGTATCCAGGACTGGTTCTTTAATGGTGGAGTTGGCCATTAACTGCCCAGAGGGGAAGAAAAGGTCAAAGCAAGGAAACAAACGGTCTTGATCAGGGATTTTTCTCCAAATCTGACTTCTGCTGGCAGGGAAATACCACTGTAGAGCTAGAGATTTGTTTTGTTTGCAGCCTTTTTGGGTCCCCATACCTCTGTTTTCCCTCTCCAGGCTGTCCTCTCCACCAGCATTAGCTAACAAAGGGAGGCTGGGTGGTGGAGCTCCCTGGCACAGTGCTCTTGCCTGTGGCTTTGGAGAGGTGCCTCTGTATCCATCAGAGACTCAGTCCATCACCACCTCTGGATTTCCCTTTGGGCTGTAGTGTGAAATGCTGATTCCTGCTGCTACCCGCAGCCACGACTTGTGCTACCCTTCCAGGGGAGGGAAACTAGAAACCTTTGGAGTCCCATGGCACACATCCCCCCATTGTGTGGGGACCCTTGGGGAGATACCAGCAGAGATCTTTGCTGCAGGAATCTTAAACTCCAACTGTGGGTTGTTTAAGGAGGAGCATATGGCTATAACAAATTCCCAGCAACTGATATTCTTGAAGATATTAAAAATGAGTGAAAAATTTCCAGTTCAGACCATTTTCTGGAGATGCTTTGACCATTAAACACCAGCACCTGCTGCTTTGTAAATCGCAGAAGAGTTCAGCAGCACATGACTGTAAAAATGCAGGTGATTTTCCCTGCATGGCAAAGGCATGAAGCCTTGGTGCTTGTCCTGCACCGAGTGCTGCAACTGAAGGAGGACATGTTGGGCTCTCTGTCCTTCATTCAGTTCCTTGCCATGCATGGTGGACCATCTCATTTTCTGGGCCACAGCACTCTCCACGTGCTAGGATCACCCCCCTGGGTACAGGTTCTTCCCCTTAAGCACCTTCTTCTTGTCTGTCTTGGCCTGGACAGGCTTACTCTGGTGTTACCCATGTCTTCTCCAGTGGTTACTGGAAAACTCTCCAGGAACATACAGATTTCCCTCTTTATCTCAGTGTATGAACCTCCCCAAGAGATACCACTTGTGGATGAGAGGGGAGATAACCACCTTTTATTAACAAGCCCTGTTGAGTACCACAGAGCGACATGACTGTGCTTAATGATATCAGTGTTGAGGGACAGCCTTGGAGCAGGCTGGGACATGCTCTCATCTTCCCAACTGCTACTCCAAGTCATTTCTCCCTGCCTTGGTTTCTTCTTGGCTGCATGTCCTGTCCTGCTTCATGCTTCTCATGGAGAGATATTACTGCTTTTATTTTCTCTGCTGTGAAGTGCCAGCCAGGCATCCCAACCTCCCTTTCATCTGGGCCGGATGGAACGTGGCTTTTGTCTGGGTAGTTATAGCTGTTTAATCTGACCTGATGTCTTCTATGACTACACAAAGCCTGGTTTCTGGCTGTGCCAGCTCTCTTTCTCACGTGTACCCATTCCCAAGCAAATTGCTCTGTGCTGGAGCATGTAATTGCAAAGTGCATCCCTGACTCTGCCCACCCACTGGAGGGGACCAGGAGGTGGGAGCAAGTCACCTGGAGGCTTGTCAGGTGGTGGCAGCTGTCAGTCTAAAGCCTGGAGGAGGGAAGTGTCAGTGGGGTGATGCATGTGAATAAGAAATATGCTTTTAGCAGGAGCTGGATCCTGCAGGTAGCACAGCCCAGAGCTCAGCCCAGGGACTCCTGTGTCCCAGCATCCTCATGTCCCCATGTCCCCACTACAAGCGGTGGTGGGCTCACCTCGCTGGGATGGGAGCCACTCTCTCCAGGGGCATTTCACATCTTCTGGGTGCCTAGGGATGGGGTAAGGGCAATGCCTGACCACTTTCCCTGGCTCCCCTGGGTGCGGGCACTGGGTTAGGGGCAGTGATATCTCTCTTGCCATGAGCATTTGGCAGCAGGCATCTGTGCACAACTCACATTTGTTTTGACGGCTGGAAATGCAGCAATGCATCAGTCACCTGAAGTTTTCTTTTATATGAGACTTCCAGAAGCCTCATTTGTTGGTCCCTCCTGTAGTAATTCCTGCTTGCTTAGAGCCTGGCTTCTCCAAGGCCACAGTAAGGATGTCTTGCCTTTTTATTTTAAAATCTGGAGAGGTTCCTAGATGGTGTTACAACCCCATTTTCAACATGAGCACAAGTATATACACAAACCATCAGGGATGAAACTGCTGAAAGCTCTTTCAGTGAAATGGCCAATATGGTGGCAATGAATTCAGAGGAAATGGACATTATCTGCTGATTGACCTTCTTGGTAGTTAAACAGCTTCCTCTTTTGCCTTGAGGCATCTGTCTGCCTGACATGGCCAATTATTCTATGATAACATCAACTTCATTGGCTCTCATTGCTTCATTACGAAACTGCTTTAGCTGATAATGCATTGTGATTAGTGGGCAAGCATTCTTGGGAAGGGAGATTACTCCTTGAGGTGCAGTTTGTCAGTCTGTGGTGCAGAAGACTCTCTCTGCCCAACTGCCAGCAGTGAGGCAAGACCCCCCCCCTTCCCCAGGGGCTGTTCCCTCCATCAACCACATCTCACCTCCCCGTGCCCCAACTCACCCTCCCGAGGGGCTGCTCCCCACAGGTCCGGACTCCCCAGGTCTGAGTGGGAAGGGAACTGGTGCCAGCACACAGAAAGGGGTACCTGGAGCTGGTGCTTCATTAGGAGCTGAGGAGCCCTGGCCAGGGTGGGCTGCAGGGCTGGTGGAGCCGCATGGTGACACCGGTGTGCTGCCTCCACAGCCACGCTGAGCCTGAGCAGCACAGCTGCTGTTCCACAACCGTGCAAGGTCTGCTCTACCTCCTGGCAGGAGCCTGAGCAGCTCCAATGGTAGTGACACTGCTTCTTCTGCTCCTTCCTCTCAGCCTTCCATCAGCTCCCTTGGCACTCAGACCTTTTTTCTTGCCAAAGAATATATAAAGTTCTTTCAGCTGCATGTAGCTTGGGGGAATAGAAGCTCTGTGTCCTTCCACCCATCTTCTCCTCCTGTGGTAGAGCAAAGCTTATGGCCATGACAGTGACTGGTGCAGAAGGAAACTCTATGCACCAGGATCCTGCTTCCTTTGCATGTTCCTAAGATGATGCCTGTGAGCCGACTGGGGTTTGCTCAGTTCCCCATCCCTGGAGTTCTTACATTGAAAAAGGGAGTGTAAAAAAAAAGGGTGACAAAGCTTGAAAATACTGATCAACATAAATTTGTGAATTGTTTCCATTTCTCTTTGTAGTGGCCAGCCAAGTGAAGGGCTCTGGTGGAGGTGCAGCTCCTCTAGAGGAGCAGCAGAGAATCCATCCTCTCTCTGCTGTCTGCTGTGGTCCTGTATCCACAATTTTTGGGGTCCAACATGCACATGCATGGGTGCAACTCCTGTCAACAGGCAGATTTTGGGGATGCAAACAACCTGAGAGGGTGCAGACAGGAGCAGCTGAGGAGATCAGAGCCTTAAGGAAGCCTGGGGCATTCAGTAGAGCCTGGTACAGCTCAAGAGGGAAGATCAGAGTCCCAGAGCAGCTTGGGGGAGAGGGGGTTAGTAGTTGGGAGATCAGAAACCCGGACTGGCCAGTGTAGATCAGACAGGTGAGGAGATCAGAAACCCCATGGAGGTGTTCAGGAGGATCAGGACAGCTGATGGAGGTGAGACCAGATGAGCCAAGCAGTTTGCTGGTGCTGTCTGCATCCACTGAGCTTTAACATGGATTGATGCATCAGGGTTGCATCCCCGCCTCAGTCACACAGTCCCCAGCAGTGCCAGCAGCTCCTACCCTGCCAAATCTGCCTGATGCAAAATGAAGCACGGGTGATAATGCAGCAGCTCTTCCCAGGGACACCATCTGGGTGAGGGGCTGTTTGCAGCAGGGAGGCACCACGGCAATTACACTGTATTCCGGTCGAGAGTTCCCAAGAGCTGCTAAAATGCTGTGATCCCTGCTAAGACCCTGACTGCACCACAGCAAAACATTCCCTCCCATGGCAGGCAGCATCCTCTGAAGGCTGCATTTGGCTGCACAGAGCCCGGGCATCCTGTTCCTGCCCGCCCGAGCATGGAAATGCAGCTTAGCAATGGGAAGCGAGCAGGAGCAGTTTAAGACACATACGGGGTAGAACAGCAGCTGTGCTGCTCAGGCTCAGCGTGGCTGTGGAGGCAGCACACCAGTGTCACCATGCAGCTCCACCAGCCCTGCAGCCCACCCCTGGCCTGAGCTCTGCAGCTCCTCTTGGAGCACCAGCTCCAGGCAAGCGCCCTGTTCTGTGTGCTGGCAGCAGTCCCCCTCCCACTGGGACCTAGGGAGCCCCGGCCTGTGGGGAGCAGCCCCTTGGGAGGGTGGGTTGGGGCATGGGGAGGTGAGACGTGGCTGGTGGAGGGAACAGCCCCTGGGGAAGGGGGGTCTTACCTCACCACTGGCAGTTGGGCAGCACTTAGGAGGTTTGTGCTTCTCTGCCTGCTTTTCCCAAAGGAGAAATAGGAGTGAAGATGGAAGGGAAAGCTTTCTTGAGAAGACCAATCACTTCTCAGGTGCATGATGTCCTGACAGTAATTGCCTATTAATAGGCTCTTTTTCGTGCCTTTTCCCCTCCTTCCCTCAAGTGATGTGCCTTCAATTCCCAGTGCTGCTGGTGTGGTGGCAATGCCTGAACATGATGCAGAGGTGTTGGGTCACCTTACAGAGCTGCGGGGACACCCAGCAGGTGGGGGTTGACAGGCATACACTCAGTGGTGCCTATAAATCCACTGACCCCAGGTTTGGGATTGGTTGCTGGTGCATTGATTAAAGGGGATGGAGCTTCCACCTTCAGAGGTATCATCTTGGACCTTTGCCACATGGACTTTTGCAACCACAGCTGGTGGGGACTGTGCTTTTGATGTCCTCCAGGAGCTGGTAAGAGCTGTGGGTGGGTGGCTGGAGGCAACTTTATGGAGCACAGTTAATTGTTTCATTGTGCCTTTCAGGCCCTGAAGATGGGCTCATAGTCTGAGGACTTGGGTCCAAAGGGAAGGGTGTTGAGCCGGACCGTTCAGAGCAGTCTTGATTTGGTTTTGCAGTCACAAGTAAGGTGTGGATGAACCTTGTAAGGCACTTCCCAATGTTTTCCTGTTTCCTTGCCCACTTCCTTCTGTTTCCAACTTGGATTTGTTATTTTCTGATATTTCACTGACATGGGAGATGTGCCCAGTGGTGATGGAGGGCAGCACAGCACAAGCCAAGCATCCCTGTGCTGGCATAAGCCCTGCTGCTGGGAGAGGTGTTGGAGCCAACAGGGCTCAATCCCTCCAGACCCACCTCATCCCATCCGAGCCCAACTGATCAGGGTGGGCTCCTCTGCAGCCCTGGTCACTTCTCTGCCACATGGGAGGCATAAAAAGGAATTTGTCAACACATGGCAGAATACTGAGGTGGTGGATGTTGCAGTTCAGATGATGTTCTTGTTGTTCAGTCAAAATGGTTTGATAGTAGCAAATGATTACTTAAGCACAGCTGATTTTAGATAGGCAAGTAGAGGGAAGGAAGGGGTTTCACCTGGGTGAGGATGGCAGGTCTTTGGCTGTATTTGGTCCAGCATCTGAAAAAATAAACTTAAAACAGCCCAATGGGGAAGAGGTTGCCTGCACCACACCTCACATCTCACACCCCCACCGTCCTGAGAAGACATTCAGGGTGCTGAGTGTCTTCCCACTCTGGTGGGACGCAGAGCTCCAGCTCACACACACATGGGGTTTATAAACCCAGAGCAGGTCCTGCCCCATGGAAGCTGCAGCTGCCAACTGTTGGGGCTTGGGATGTGCCTGGAAGGTGGCTTGAATGGGAAGCTAAGACAAACTCCTGCAAAAAGGTAACAGCTGAGGAAGCGAAACCTGTAAAATCTTTGAGCCATGTTATTTGCTAAGCTGATAAAAGGGAGAGTGCATAAATCTATGAACAGGGGAAATCCCTGCTGTATTCACATGGGCTGCTCACAGTTTCATAGTTAAGTAAATATAGTTGAGAGTAAGAGCAGTTTAAAGGGAATTTGAGAAGGTAATGAAGCTCCAAGAATTAACTGAACAGCTTTCATTTGAGATTACAAAACCACGGTGTAATACAATGTTTAAATACCAATGTGGCTTCAATATTACATAAAATAACCAAACAGAGATAAACCCACTGATCTGTCCCAGCATCAGCTGGTAATCTTATTACTGAAGTAATAGAACCACGTACGCTGTGATGGCCACAGTTCTTCCTGTAACTATGTGAGGGAATGGAAAAACCTCAGAAAAGGGAGTGCACGTTGGTTTTGAAGCTCATCAAGCTGCAAAGCCTGATTCAAAGCAAAGCTTGTTGATCCAGGCTATGCTATGCTGCCAAAATGCTGCTGAGCTGGATGGAGCAGGAGGGAAGCAGTGATTTTAGGGCAGGTGGAAGAGGCTGGGGGGATGTTCCGGGCTGCTGGTCAGCCTTCACATAGCATGGGGAAGACTGTGTTTCTGGGTGGGGAGCGTGAGTTTGAGCTATTGATTTCATTGTAGGAAGAAGGGGAGGGGTGATGGGTGAAGGTGTGCAGTGGCTGCTGGTTTTCAGAGGGAAACCCCGTTTTTTTCAGACTCCTGCAGTGTATGTGGGTTTTGGGCTGAGGCAGGACATCCCATGGGCCATCGGTGCAAGAGACTGCCTATGCAGACACGTTACATCCTGCAATGGGTGTTGCCTGTGAAGAGTTTAGTGGTTTGTGGCTTTTGTCTATTATGGGAAGAGGAAAAATCCCCCTTGTTTGGCTGTCCTGAGTGGTGAGCTGCTCTAAGACAGCCGTCCTTGCTGCAGCGTCCCAGGGGAATGGGGAGGCACGTGCAGGAAGAGTACATGCTCCCCAGCTGCATCCATCCACCGCACCTCTGAGCGCGGCAGAGTCCCAGCATGAGGAAGCCAGGATGAGGTAATGATCTGTGAGCATCAGGAGGTTAGGGGGAAATAAGTTATAAAGGAGTAACAGTAATAAAAATTAACTCTGTGCTTTTTCAGTGGAGTTTGTATCCAAAGGGTCACCACTCCTGTCTGTGATATGGGATAAGAACTGTGTGTTGTGGTGAAACCAGGGGCTGGCAAAAGGAACCAGCATTGGAAATGCTTGTCTGTGGCATTGCAGATGTGGTGCTATCAGGATACTGGCAGGATACTCCTTTGGGACCATTTTTCCTGTTTTGCAGGAACAGTTGCCAGTGTTCTCAGTGCTTCAAACTTCAAGGTCTCCCAACTGGTACACACATCTTCTGGCTGCCTCGGTGGGGACTCGGGCGAAGGGCGGTGGAGCACATACTGAGGTGTGCCACAGATCACAGAGCTGTAGGGGTTGGAAGGGACCTCAAGAGATCATCAGGGCCAACCCCCCTGCCATAGCAGGGTCCCTAGGACAGGTCGCACAGGTCAATGTCCAGACAGGTCTTGAATATCTCCAGAGAAGGAGACTCCACACCCCCCTGGGCAGCCTGTCCCAGGGCTCCCTCACCCTCACTGGGAAGAAGTTCTTCTGCAGATTGGTGAGGAACTTCCTGTGCTCCAAATCCCGTAGAGTTATTTGCAAAAGATGCCATGAAGGTTTGGCCCAGGGAAAACAAATGCCTTCACACCCACATCTGTAACCAAAAGGATTTGCTCAGCTTTGAATCGCAGAAATGTTTCTCCAAATGTTGTCAACCCTGGACTAATGCTGCTCACCAAACCCAGTACCTGAAAGGCCTCTTTTATGTGACTATTATTTTGGTGACCAAAGTGCCAGGGTTTTTACAAGAGCTGCTTATCCTTTGATAAAACAAAGTCAGGGAATTTATGTTGACAGCTTCAGATGCTGCAGAAACCTGAGCAACCTTTCACCAGCATATGCTGCTTGCTGGATCCATCCTTAAGGACAAACCACAGAAGCATCTTTAGTAATTTAATGAGCAATAAAGACGACTATAAAAAACCAAGGATAATTAAATGCAATGATAGATTTTAGCACCCTAAATGGTTACCAGAGGTGCTTAATCCAAACTAAAGGTTTGTGCTAGGCAGAATGAATAGCTCTTTGTTGCCCCATAATAGAAAACATTTTAAAAATCAAATGCAAAGAAAGATTTGGGATAGCATTGGAATGACAGAATCATTAAAAATCATCACAGCCTGCCTCCTGATGCCCTCCTGATGCTTGAGTAAAACAAATAAAACACAGCAAAATGAGGGAGCTGTTCTGTATATGTCTTTGATCTTTGTTTCACCTTTTGAAAATGTTTATGAGGGGCACTTGAATACAATTTGGCTTGTAATTTTTTTTTATTTGGAAGAGGAACAAATAGATTGACAGTGTTAAAAGTTAGTAAGCAATGTGTGGTTTGGGTTTGTTTGGGATTGGCTTTTTTTCCTTCAGTCTGCTATGCTGGGGGGTAAATCCTGCAGCATGGAGCACCAGCTACCAAGGCAGGGTGAAAGATGCTGTGCATGCAGGATGGATGTGTGTGTACTCCAGCCCTGCTGCTGCTCTCATCTCAACAGCACAAACAGGAAACCAAGGCAGGCACCAGTGTTGCCACAGACTCCTTCTTAAAACAAGAGTCTTTAGGAAAATCAGTGGATTAATTACACATTTTTATGCAATAACATGATGCTCATTGTTTACACTAAGCCCCATTTGCCTATGTAAATTGTGTTAATTGGAAAATTCTTTAGAGTATAGTTGTGGTAGAGAATTAAAGAAATGGGGAAGCATGGAGGATGTCAAGGCAGTCCCGTGCAGATGATACTCTGGTGTGATTCAGGGGGACCTGATGGGTTAACTCAGGCACTGATTTCTCAAATAGGTACAAAAGTGCTTGAAACACACAGGCTGTAACCCTGTTAATGGCCTGATCCTGCCCTCTGTCCATCCTGAGCCCTCCCTGTCAGCCAGGAGGGAAGCAATGAGGAAGACTGCTGAGGGGTCTGATCCTTGGTTTCTGCTGGTAGGACTGCAGCAGTTCAGCTTGGTGGTACCCAGCATTTTCTGTTGAAACATCATGTTTGCAAAGAAATGAAGAGGGATCTTTGTGCTGGGTTTGGGTTACCAGGCTGTACGCCGCTGGCCAGTCGCTCTGGTTGCTGGGAATTTGTGTTGGCTGGTGAAAAGCTGAGATCTCAGGGATGTCCTTGAGCAGCTAAACAGGGCAGAGCTTAGGTCTGTAAAGCAGCAGGAGCAGCCTGGCCTGCAGATACCCAACACACTCAGTCGATGTGGGATGTGAATTGGGTGGTGCTCCTCAATCCAATACTATTGCTGCCTCATCTCGGTGGCTTTAGGAGCACAAAAACCAACCCAGCAACAAGAAAACTGCAGCCAGCTCCAGTGTGTGCAGCAGGTGAGGTGTTTGTGCTCAGGTCTCCTGGTTACCCCTTGCAGCTCACTTTGTACCTGGGCTAATTGCCAAGGAGGCACTTTCCTGAGGCTGTAGGTTGTCCCCATTGCTTCAGGATGTGCTGGGATATGGTCAGGAGCTTTCTTGGAGTAAGTTGATGTAGTGCTTCCAAAGGTATCTGTGGAGTCTGTGAAATGAGGAGAGGCCTAGGGAAATGTGTGGGGAAAATGCAAAGCAGCTTGTTTTGGCTCAGAAAGGGCAGGCATCACTGGGGGGGGGGCGCAGCCACCAGCATGGGAAGCCAGGATGGCCCCACTCACCACTACAGGGCACGGCCATCTCGACCCACAGATGAGGCTGTTTGTCCTCCTTGCCATGCCACAGCTTGTCCTGGCTCTCACCTGCAGGACGCTGCCACACCATGTGCTCTCACCAACACGTGGAGGGTTCCCAGGTTGTGTCTCCACCACCCTCACAAGGCAGGATCCCTGGCGTTGAGACCCCTCTCCTTCCCTGGGCCATAAGCTCTGGAAGGTACGTCTCTCCATCCCGGGGCAACATGCAGAATTGCTCAGCACCCCCATCTCGGCAGCTGCTTTCACTCACTGGCACACAGCAGCACCAGGCTGGGGAGAGGCTTGGAGAGCTGGGGAGCAGTGTGGCCCCATCAAGGGCCCTCCTGCTGCAGCCCTGGCTGCCATGGGTGCGTGCCTTGGTGCTGAGGCAGGTGTCTGCATTGCAGCTGTGGTCGCAGGCAGAGCGTGCTGCCGGGATGCGTCCACCTGCTTTATTAGGGGGTGCAGGGAGGAACCAGCGCAGAAGAATTCAAAGCTGCCCCATGTCATCCAGCCCAGAGCCGCCTCACTGCAGCCTTTCTCACCAGCGATTAGACACGTAGGTAGGTAGATCAGCGGAAATGCTGGGCCATGCCCCCCTCGCCCCCCACCAGCCCCTTTGTGCTCCCTGCCACAACCCCGGCCAGGAGCAGCCCAGCCTTTTTGCCCGTATTATTCTCACCATCTCCCTGACAGGCGTAGCAATATACTGAGCTATCTCAAGCTGGGACTGTCTGAATGAGGAGAGATCTTTAAAAAAAATAAATATTAAGAGTGAGGTTTTTGGGTGTCTCGCTGGAGCTTGGTGCTGCAGAGTCCTTCATCAGGAGGATGTGGGAGCCAAAATTGCAGCCAGGGAGAGGAGAGGCTGCCTGGGCTGCTCACGGGAGCAGGCGGTGCTGTGTATGTGTTGCCATCCCTGAATACATCTTATCCAGGAGAGCAGAGCGTATCTGTGATCACACAGGTCTCCCTGACTGCTGCACTTAAAATGTTTTATTACTTTGATTCTGCAGCTCTGCTAATGGGAGGATGTGCGCTGCTGTTTAAGGGCTGAAATCTAGTCAGGTCTTTTTCAGTACAAAAACACCCCAAAAAAGGTCTCCATAGTCCCCTGCGTCATATGACTGGAAGAGTTGTGTCCTGGATCACTCTCACTAATCAAAATCCAGCCTTATTTAAAGTTGGGGGGCGGGAGGGGGGAAGTAAATTCCTTTCTTATTTTATTAGACTGACTCTTTCTTCATTTTGCTTATTGGGATTCACATCATATTTTCGGAAGAGGCTCTACTCTTGATGCTATGTAAAGATTGAAAATCTGGAGCATCCTAAAGCAAAAAGGCATCTGAAATACTTGCTCAGTCGGCTCTCCGAGGCGCGAGGCTGTCCAAAAGTATTAATGCAGGCAGGCTGCAACCAAAGGAGCTTTTGCAGCTCCAACAGACGTATTAATTTTGAAGGGTGTTTCTTTGAGCATTAAGCCTTTCTCATGCTACATGCTGTTTGCACCCTTTTGTCTTACAAACCTTTTAAAATTTATCCCAGGATGCTTCAAGTTGAGACTTTATTGCTTCTTTTTTTTTTTCTTTCTGGTGTTGGTTTTGTCAAGGGTGGGGGGTGGGGGGGTGGAGGAGGGGTTTGTCGCTGCCTCTTTTTTTGTCTTAACTCAGTAATCCAAGCGCTGACGAAAGGGCTGGGTGAGAACTTCAAACTCCCTGCAGGATACTTTCAGAAAATATTATATGGAAAGGCGAAAAATAAAAGCACATGTTGCCAAATGTATGCATATTTTACATCGTGTTTCTGTAGAGTAAAAGTGGCTGCTTTGTGTGTATTTTCAGGACGTAGAGGGAATACGTTAAATGAAAGATTCAAATATTTTGGCAACTCCTCACACTTTTTTTTTTTTTTTTTTTTCCCAGTATCATAAAGCACTTGTTCTGTAACTGGGAATGACATTTATTAAAGAGAAGTGGGGTTACCAGTTCTCATAAACAATTTCCATAGTTACCAAGGCGGTGCAGCGGCAGAAATCAAAGTACTGAATTAAGACATTAAAAAGTAAGGCTTTTGTAAATGAAAGCAGAGGTGTACTGGGTAACTTCTGCTGAAGTGTGTTGTGTTAGGAAATTTAGAGCTTGATCTGGTGCCAGTGCAAGCAGGTCCCATGGCGCTGCAGCCAGGGATGCCCATGGTATTGTAGCAGGAGGGGGGAACTGTCTCTTGAGTCAAACCGGGTGGCTGTTCACAACCCAGGTCTCAAGCATGTCCCTTTCAGGGGTCTGTGAATGGTTACAAGTCCTCTGCAGAGGCCACTGGAGCTGCTGATTTTGTGGAGCTTTGGATCCAACCCCTAAGCCAACACCAGGATTTCTGGTTCACACCATCACGAATCCAGAGCGTATTCTCTGTGCCTGCCACCAACAAAGGCAAATGCCACAAATATACTCAATAAAAGAGAGAAAGCTGGTTTCGTGTGATGATACTGGATAAATTCATTACAATGCTGCCAGTCTTTGAGGTTTGTTGGGGGTCACCATAAAATCCTGGTCTCTATGTAAGAATCTCAGTTCTTATGGGGTCAAAAAGTGTGATTTGGAGAATCAAAACCCAGAAACTTGTAAAGGGGCAAAATGCATTCTTCAGAAAGAGCTTTGTGCTTTATAAACTCAACTGTATGATTCAGGAGATGTGAGTTTATGTTCCAAATACAGGATCCTCCCCAGCATCCCACGCATGTCAGGTAGTGGCTGCTGCAGATGGGGAAATTTCTCTTGGAGGGAAAATCTCAGTCCCCAGTCCGGCAGCTCCTGTCTTGAGAGGACCTGGAGGAGCTGACATGGAAAGACTGCCTGCTCAGTGTCTGCTCTATAAATAGTGTTATTAAATCTGACTTTTAAAAGCCCTGAAAGTCCTGTGAGATGAGACACGCAGCCAGGAAGCACTTACGGCCGGGGTTTATCTGCCCACCGAGGTGAAACACTGAAGCATCTGCTGCTCAGCTGTCCTGAGGCTTGTGTAAAGCCCAGTGAAAGCACAAAAACCCCAGTCCCTGCAGCAGGACTTCTGCCTTTCTGCTGCCAGGGCGGTAGGACAGCATGGGGAGGGCTGGCAGGCACCCGCTCCACATCTGGGCTGTATCTTCAGCTTTCAGGTTCTGGCCTCCCAGAAGCTGATGTATCCATACTAATCGGCAACACCTTGGTTTAATATATACTGAAGCAGGTTTTCCATGCTTTACATATAAAATGCTATATCAAGAACATATTCATGTTCTTGAGCCAAAACTATCTGAGTAGAAAAATGCCAATGAAGTGTGACCGAATCCATGTGAAAATGGAGTGTTTGCTTGAAGGGATTAAACCAAGTTTAAAATATTCAAGTGTGCTGATTGGAAACATGATTATTACATCTTCCTGGTGGTGAAAGAGTGGGCTGCGATCTCTGCCCTTTCCCTCACAGGCCCCACGCTAGCTGGAGGGGATTGAGAGGACTTGTGGACTGGAAGGTGACAGGGCATGAGGAGAGCTTCAGCTGCAGTAAAGGTGCCTGGGTGAGATTGAGTCATTCACTTAAATAAATCTAAAACCATCAGTAGTGCATATGCATCGCGTCTCAGCCAGAGGCAGCGCGGGCTGCTTGAGTTGGCAGTTTGCTTTCCAGCTTCTTCACACATTGCTCTTCTCAGACTTATGCTTTGAGTATGTAGAGCTGCAGCATCAAGTCCTCTGCAAGTCCTGAGGCCCTTGTTTCTAGCAAACCCCCCAGCATGGGATGGGGAAAGACAATAGAGAGGTGAACTCCTTAATCCTCACACCTTCCCCTTTAAAATGGGAAACTCTGGGAGCTTCTTCTAAGGGAAGATGCCAGTAGACTGGGGACGATTGTTAATGTACAGTTTATTGATACTTACCTGGAATTGTCCTTTCACCCTTGCATCATTTTACTCTTCAGCCTGGGGAGCATATGCAGGTTTGGGTGTTTTATCTTGTGTGCCCCTGGGGGTTTATTACAGGCTGGTTTTGCTCTAGAGGCACCCAGGAGGGTGAGCACAGGGCTGTGGGTGCTAAAGCAGCCCTGTCCCCAGCAGCTGAGTGTTGCAGGAGCACCAGCCAGAGGTGCTGAGCCTGTGGGTTTGGTTGTCCACCTGGGCAGGTGGAGCTGGAGTGGGAAGAGCTGTGTTCTCTGAGAACACCAGGATGAGGGAAGAGCTCAGAGCAGTCTCCAAGCCCTTTCACCTGCCTTTGTATCCCAGTTCTGAGTGGGGGCCTCTGTGCCTTATGGTGTCCAGCCATGTCTCTGCATCTCAGTAGAGCTGTCCCAAGGCCAGCATGGTGGGGAGCATTGCTGCTGGTACCCCACTGCTCTCCCAGGGGAGCTGGCACATCCTGCCAACACAACCCAGGGTGGCTTTGGTTGCCACTGTGCAGCGTTGTAACTCCCTGCCCCACCTTGGGTCCAACTCTGGAGCAGGGAGGGATGAACCAGGGCTAGTCCCAGACCCATTGCTGGCTTCCACCCTGGGGGTGGCTGTTTCTATGCTCGTAGAGCCTCATAAACAGAGGGGGCAAAGCTGTTTCTTTCCTTTTGGTTCCTGTGCTGCTTTCTGAGGCCCGTTTCTCCAGCAGCCAGGTCTTCCCCATCCCTTCTTTCCCTGCTCTCTGGCATCCGTGTGGCTTTACAATGGCAGAAAACAAGAAGTGGTCCCCAGATAACTATTTGGAATAAGCAAACCATGCGGCTTTAATGGAATTACCTCAGCTCTGCTAGTAAATAATTTATAGGAGGCAGTAAATAAAATATGGTTCTGTGTTCTTAAAAAAAGAGCTGGCAAATGCTCGCTGGGGGGGAGTTAACCCAGAATTTGCCCCACCACAGAGATGCTGGTCAGGAATGGTACCTTGTGGGGAAAGCACCAAAGCCTTGAAGAGCTGTGGGGTGAGGTTTCCGAAGAGCTGTGCTGCCAGACAGAGGCCCTTGGTGTGCCCTCTGGCTGCTGGCTGCGTGCATCAGTCTGTCTGTCCTTCTGGTGTGGCATTTCCGAGGTTGCCTCCCTGTAGCCTTGACCATGAAACCTGAACCCGCACCGCATGACCTGAATTTCCGAGGCACCCGCTGCAGCCCCGCAGTGTCACCGAGCTCCGATTGAAACCCGACCTCTGTCACTAATGGCATTAACGGGAGCTGCGGGACCAGCGCAGGCGGCCTGGGGGTGCCCGGAGGGTCTGGGGAGGGATGCTCCGGGGGGATGCACAGAGGGGGATGCGGGATGCCTGGAGACGGGCAAAAAGGGTACCCAGAGGGGGATGGATGGATGGATGGATGGATGGATGGATGGATGGATGGATGGATGGATGGATGGATGGTTGCCCGGGGAGGAACAGGCGTTCATGGGGAGGGGTGCAGGGCCGGCTGCCGTGCCCCTTCCTCGGGTCTGCTCTCCCCGGTTTGCGAGTGCAGAGACCGCTCAGCCCCCCCCCTCCTCATCCCCCGTGGCCCCGGGGATGCGCTGCCCGGCGGCGCCGCGGCCGGGGCTCGACCCGGTCCAGCCCGACCCGGGGAGGGGGCCGCAGCCGGTCCCCCGCTGGCGTGGAGGAGTTCGGGCCGGGGAAGGCGGCAGCGGAGATTTACGATGCGGGAGGACAGAGCGTGAAAGCAGTATATCATCATCAGGTTGGGCTGAAAGAAAGAAAACATATCTTCAACAAAAAGCGGGGCTTCGCAATTCAGCTGCGTTGTTAGGACAACGCAAACTATCCTTGAAATGATTAGTTCCACTTCAAAGGCATTTACATTCAACAGGGGCAGACGCAGCCTCTTTTTATGTCGCCAAAGGAGGGGAAAAAAAATAATAATAAAAAAAAAAAAAGGCGAGGAGGAGGAGGTGGGGAGGTTTTTGTGCTAAGGAGAGTCATATGTTTGCTTCTTCTATTTATTTTTCCTCATTCAGGGGACACTTGTGTAAGATAAACAGAGCACTTGATGCAGCGGGGCTGCAGGGCCAATGGCTGGGGAGGTGGGTGAAGGATGATGGCTGGGCAGGCGGCTCTGGGGGCTGTGCTCAGACTCCCCCGCCCCTTCCAAATGGGAAGCAAAAAGACAACAGTAGAAAAAGAAGAGGGGGGGGGGAAAAATCCCTGACCTCAAGAGCTGTCTTTCCTGGGGCATCTGTTATTAACTTGAGGAAGCGTGACATACGTTTGGTTAGATCACAAAGGCTCAGGGTATCCTGACAGAGTTTGGGAAAGATTTGAAGGCTGAGGTGTCCCCATGCAGCTCAGGAATTGGCTGCCATACAATGGCCTGGGCTGGGAAGAAGTTTTTGCATCTGGAATCACACACCTAAACCGCTTCCTGGAGGCCTCCTCATGAGGAAAACCCATTTGGTGTGTTCCAGGTTATCCTGAGCTGCTAAAGATCAAATGAGAAGGAGGAAAAAGGTGCTGGGATTAGCCCAGAGGCAACGCTTACCAAAGCCTTGTCACTTCCCCAAAACCCAACCCATCCCTCTTTCCCCTGATCAATTTTACATCCATATCAACCTCATCTTTTCTCCTGTTTCAAAGCACTTCAAGTGCTTCAGCTCCCAAATGGTAATGTTCCTGTCACACTTTGGGTTGGAAGTCAAAAAGCAAGTGTAAAAAAATTAAAGTCCAAACTATGAAGCATATGTGGAGAGTTATCTGTGCCAACAGAAGAGTCCCCATCACCTGAAGCATGTTGCACCAGCACATGTACACATGTGTGCATGAGTGGGGATCTTTGCTCCCTCCCTCTGTTCCCTTTGTCGATTCCTGCCTGACATTTTGCAGCTCATCCTTGGGTTAGACCTCCTCCTAATTTGGTAGGAGAAGAAAAGAGAAGAAAATTCAAATTGTAAAGGATCCTGGGCAACAGTTTCCTAAAATATTTTGTCTGCCACAGCTATCTCAACGCATATGAACTGAATTATTCTCAATACTGGTGCTGATCAAAAATCTCTCTTTCAAGTCCCTTTTGTGGGGAGGTTAACACTTTGCACATTTGAAGCCTAACAACTAGATCTGGGTTTTTTTAAAAACATTTTTAAAGGTGTTGTGAACATTTTAATGCTGGCACCCACAAACTGTCTGTAGCCCTGTTGGGAAGCCAGAGATGATGATGGCCCCAGCTTTATGAAATAAATAACAGTGTGCAAGTTAGCTTTTCAAAATGAAATCCTTATTCCTGCTAAGCTGTAGCTGAAGTCAAGGTTTAACTGTTCTGTGATGTTTGGTTTAGGTTATGAACGTGCATGTGAGTCATTCCTGATCAATCCAAGAAGTTCCCTTCCCTTTTTTTTTTTTATCCTTTCCTTTTTCTCTCTCTTTCATCAACCTTTTTCTCTCAACTGCATGGGAAGGCTCAAACAAAGAAGGGTTGGACAAGAACCCCACTTTCAATTACTTTCAGCCAGGTTTTGGTCACCTCAGATATTTTGTGTGCTGTGACCCCAAGAGGACCAGTCCGGTGCTGGGTCTTGTTTGGATGATGTTGTTTGAGAAATGGTGTGATGCAGTAACCAGTGTAGAGAGATTAGATGTGATCCTTTCTGAGAAACCAGCTCTTGCGGTGGTGGGTAACCAGGAGAAACGTGGCCAGAAAAAGCTAGAGTGGCATTACAAAGAAATGCAGTGATTTTATTTAATTACTTATTTATTTATTTACTTATTTACTTGTTTTAGAAGGTGAATGCCATGCCAGGAAGTCAGTGTTCTTCAAAAAAATAAAAGAGAAATAAAATGAGAAAAGGATCCTAAATAGAAAGAAGAGAGTCTAGAAATGAGCTTGGGATCAGGTAGGAGGATGGAACCATCAGAGGAGAGAGAAGCAGGGTGAGAGCTGTCTGCTGTGCTGCGTGAAGGGTACCAGAGCTCACAGACGAGGCTGAGAGCGCTGCCAGCCTGCAACGCTTGAGCCAGCGGTGTTATTTTTCATTCCTAAAGATAAAGAAATGTTTTCAGTTAGAAAAATGCATTTTTATTGAATTCCCTGAAAGTTCATAGTTTCTAAATGTGTTTTGCATTTCTGACTTTCTTGTTTTATGAAACACTAGAAACACGAGAGCCCTTCAAAAGTGCTGGAGAACGATGGGAGTTTTACATCTACTCTGTCATTTACAGGGGTGTTCTCAGGAAACTCAAGCTGATGTGTGCTTTAGCTCCACAGCATCTTCTGATGTGGACCTTTCCTTTCTTCTGAGTGTTGTTATTATTATTCTGCCATCCTGTTCCTAAAATCTTGCCAAGGCTGCTGGCATTGCATGGCTGCAGGAGGGAGGGGAGTGTCTGCCCCTGGGCCTACATGGTTTGGTGGGGTGCTTGTAAAAGGAGAAACACACCAAGCAGAGAGGGATTTTTAGGGATTAGGGAGGCTGGGGACTCAGGAGGATAACGCTGAACAAGCTGGCAGCATCTCATGTTCCCTGTGCTCAAGAGTAGCAGTTTTGGCTTGTTCAATCCTGCTGATCCCTGCCTGCCCATAAGCTGGTGTTACCTAGGACCAGTTCTTGGTTTTGCAGGTGGGTGCTGCTGGCTGCAGAGCCAGCTAAGGCATGTTTTTGGGAACAGGAACAAGAAATTCGTGTTGGTGAGAAATGCACCCAGTTACACCAGGTCCCTTTGCAGATCTGCCAATCACAGCCTTTCTGGTAGTGATGAAAAACTTAGGTGAGCAGGAAAACCCTCTTGGATTTGGGGGTTCCACCCAAAGGCCTGATGCTCTGCTCTTGTGCTGTTGCACAGGGCAAGCAAAGAGTGAGAGGAGCAGCGTGGGGCGAGGAGGAGGGGAGAGGGCCAGGTGAGGAACGCCCTTCCCAATGTGGTCTCTTCCCCCCTTGTTATCCCTTGTCTTTCCCTTTTTCTGATTTTCGTGTGTGTGTGTGTGTGTGTGTGTGTGTGTGCCTCCCTCCCCTCTTTCTTGTCTGCGGCTCCTCTCCCATTCTTGTCTTGCTCCACCCTCTGTCTCTCTTGTCTGGCTGCCCCACACCCCTTTTGTCCTGCTCGGCTGCTCAGCATCGCTTTTGTGTGCTAATAGCAGCCAACTGCCACTGACTCAAAGGATCCCAATGCCGCTGCCATCGCCCCTTGGCTTTTAATTCAGCTGCTGAGGTCCAAAGAGGCTTCTCTGTCCCGGCCCCCTTGCCATGTGCTGCGGCCAACGCCCGCTCCTGGGACATGTTTATGGGTCCCCTGGGACACCAACTTGGCCATCATGAGGACACTTCCCAGTAGCACTGCACCCCCCAGTTAGCTTGGAGAGGGAGGTGGCAAGGCAACCTGGAGCTGCAGTGAAGTCTCCCAGGCTGCTTCAGGTCCCACTGGAGCTTCCCGGAGGTGCTGGCACCCATGTGGCAGGACCCAGGGAAAGGGACTCACACCTCTGTGGGATGTTGGTGCTCCTTGCTCCCAGGACCCTTCAACCCTCATGGCTCCATCCCTGGCTGAAGTGTTTCCTACTTTGTGTTACATTCAACTTCAAGCATTCAGGGAAATAGATTCCTGTGGGAGCTTCTCCTATATGTGTATGGAATTTGCTGTTTATTGCATGGCAGAAGCCGGTGGCCTAGAACATGCTCTGGGAATGGGGCCTTGCCTGCCTCCGACCGCATTTTGTTGTCTGTGGGGACAGGACAAGGGGCAATGGCCTCAAGCTGGAGCACAAGAAGTTCCACACCAATATGTGGAAGAACTTCTCCACGTTGAGGGTGACAGAGCCCTGGGACAGGCTGCCCAGGAGGGTGTAGAGTATCTGGAGATATTCCAGCCCCGCCTGGACACCGACCTGTGTGACCTGTCCTAGGCAGGGGGTGTTGGACTCAATGATCTCTGGAGGTCCCTTCCAACCCCCTACAACTCTGTGACTCTGTGATTCTGTGATCGCCATGAGGTGTGGGGGCTTGTCCCAGGGCTCCCTGGGGCAGGAGCTCTCCCCTCCATTTGGGGATCCAGTGCTGGTGGGGCAGCAGGTGACATCAAGCTTCCATGGCTCATTCCCACCCCACCCTTCACCCTGACCTGGCGCTGGCCCAACAACAGCTTTGCTGGGCCCTCCTCCCCAAATCCAGCAAACTGCAATGCTCACAGGAGGCATCATCACCCCTTTTCCCCTGCGGTGACAACTTGCCACATGCTTTATTGCTCCTCTCCCTCCTGGGAAGCCTCTGATTACTCTCGGGAGCTGCCACGCTTGGCTGAGCGCACCCCGCAGCTACCCTGGTGGGTTCCCCCTCTCACAGTAGAGATGGGGGGAAGGAGGGCTCAAGTTTGCATGGCAGCATCATCAGGGCTGGACAATGTCTGTTGCAACCTGGTATCAACACTTGTTTTTGTAAGACCCGCACTCCCTGCCCTGGTTTTGTCCCAGGAGCTCCAGTCTGTACTGAGGATGGCAGAAACCTGCCTCATCCACCAAGCCCTGCCAGGATGCTGGGTGGGGATGCTCCATGTCAGCCAGGTGACGCTGAGACCTTTGGTACCAGTTGCAAGGGAGGCAGCAAGGGGTGATGTAACCTGCCTCTGGCAGATGCAAAAGAGTTGTGGAAAATGCTTGGGAAGCTGAAAAAAAATGCAGCCACTTATCAGAATAATTATTTCTAAGGAAATAAACCTCTCCTCTTCTAAAAGGGAAGTCTGGAAAGTCAAGTGGTATTTCTCTGTGGCCACGTATTTCCTCTGAAACTGTGTGGTGCTGTTTGTAAGCCACCCGTGCACGGCACCTACACCTGGATCTAAAGGGCATGAGAATGAGAGTAGTGAATGCATTTTGCCTAATTACTCATCCTTTCCAAGGCTTCTTTGAAATATTTTTTTTTCCCTGACACTGTGTTTTCTTTCCTCTGAAGAGAACAAGTGAAAAATAAATAGCAGAGATAGAGTGAATAAATGCTAATGAGATGTTAAATGAAGTATTTATATCACAGGCTGATGTGTCTCATTTGTACACCAGGAGTAAAAATAAATATATATATATAAAAGTATGCATACATATACAGACTGAGATGTAGGTAGCTAGACAGTTTGTACATGTGAGGGGGGGTGTGTGCACGTACAGGTAGGTGGAGAGAGAGACACAGAAATCCACCCATGCGCTGCTGTAGCTTTGATTTACAGATGGGTGGGCTGGGGCGAGCAAGCCCCTCTCTCCCCAATGCACCCCACATATTGCTCTTCATTTTAAAAATAAACAAGCCCCCTTAAAGCCCACTATAGGGTGGGGTGAAACAAGGAAGATGCTAATGACCACCAAGAGGTTTGCAGCCCCCTGAGGAGGATCTGTGTGCGGGTTCCCACCGCACGATGACCTTTTGTGTGAGTGCATCCCCCCACCACAAAGTCAGCCAGCGTGACCTTCTGGAGCACGCAGGAGTTGCAATGTCCTGGAGAGAAATCCTGTCCCTGCTGAATCCTCTGCAGCATCTCGATGCCAGCCAGAGCTGGAGACGGCATTGGTAGCGCTCGCTTTTCTGGAGATCACACACCATCCGTGCTGTCAGAGAAGAATATAAAAGCCTGGTTTTATTAATCTAGTACAGCCTTCTACCTATTAAAAAGAAAAAAAGTCGTGCCATTAATAATGAATTTGTCACATTTCTCTGTCAGTTCCAATTTGTGTTACTTCCCAGGCAGCAGCAGTCTTTGTCAGCCAGCGCAGCGAGCTGGCAGAGCTCTTACCTGGCATCTCGGCATCCCTGCTCTGCCCTGTGCAGCTCCCTGGAGACCTGAGTGCTGCTGGCTGAAGGCTCCATCCTGACTGCCTTCCAGAAAAGCACCTAATGCCAAAAGGAAGGGGGAGGCTGGCTCAGCTGACATATGTGATCTGAAAAGTGGGGTTTATTCCTTGGGATACCAAGAAGAGCCACAAGTCAGGCTTTGCAACATTGTGGGAATAGCTTAAAATGTTGAACCAGAGGGAAGGGGAAAAAAAGAAAACAAAAAAGAAGAGAAAAAAGGTTTGGACCAGGGGTTGATTTTCTTTGGACCCTTTGAACCCAGGGGATGTGATGCAAGGTAGCATTAAACAGACATTATAGACTCTAGCTCAACACAGATGAGGGAAACACTCCAAAGTGGCAGTGTTATGTACTGCAGGCATTTAGCACAATGTAGCAGACATGGGTTCTGAAGGAAACTTCTGTTATTGGGAGTGTTGTGGTTTTTTCTCAACTGTCACTGCTTGCTTGCTTTTCCATGTCCCTAATCAAAACATTTGCTTATCTAGAGAACAGGCTCATGAATGCCTTGATGGGGAACACAGAGGGGGGATCCCGTGGCCTTTGGCTCGTGGGGTGCCAGTGGGTGCTACTGGGGTGGGCACCTCCCCTACCATCCTTGTGCCCTGGGAGGGAGCCCCATGGACATCCCTGATGGATTATGGCCTCATCTGAGCAGTACCAGCACTTGTCTGCTGCTTTTTGCAGCTCTGCTTGGTGGAGGGGCTGTGGCTAATGCCCAGCGAGGGTATATGGGGCCCAGGTGCTCTAAGTGAAGCCACGGGTGGGGGAAACCTTCCCTTTCCCTGAGCCTCCCTGGAGCTGGTGGCACCCAGCACAAGGTGGTGCTGCCATTCCTCACCCCGGTGGGGTGGCCATGGGGAGGGAACCTTCCCACCGGGAGGAAGGGAAGGGATGAAGTCCTCAGAGCTGTCACTAGAGCATCCTTCAAAGCACTAAGTTCTTGTTGCAACACTCTTCTGTGTATGAGGTTTCTCCTACCATCTTAGCTGTGAGCTTTCCTGTCCTCACCTGTGCCACATGCTTTTAAAGTCCTGCTTGTCCCACAGTGTTTATAGCTTTTGCTTTCACACTGTGCTGGTGTAAAATCTTCTCTAAGATCCCCAAGTCTACCTGATGGCAAGTGTGGGTGCCAAGGCATCATCAACTGTGCCACTGAGCATCAGCCCTACCAATTCAGTCCTCAGCAGGCACAGCAGGCAGAGGCAAAATTTCCCCTTGCTTTTAGCCAAAAAAGAAAAAGCTACTGAGAAAGGAAGAGGAGACCAGTGAGCTGTAATTATAAAGTGTTTCTTTGTGTACATGTGCCTGTGTGTTGAACCGTGGGTGCCAGCCAAATTGCTCTGGGGCAGTTCAGCACAAGTCAGGCAGGTTTAGAGTTACTTGAAACTGGCATCACCAAAGGGCTGTGGCACAGAACACGAGCATTTGGTAGGAAAACATCATGCAGAATTGTTAACCTGAGACTGGGATCAACATGATGCATTCATGATGTTTGTGTAACCCTTGTTAATGGTATGGGAGCTACAGCCACAGAGTGGGGATCCTGGCAGAGATGCTGCAGCTCCTCTGGGTTCAAAGGATATAAAGAAGAAAAGCTTGGACAATAATTCTTATTAGATCAACTGTTAAGTGAGGCCTGGGTGCTTTTACATGAGAGAGGTATTTGCAAAGATCTGGACAATAACAGAAGATTTTTCTTGAATGATGGTTTCAAAGTTACCTTTGTAGGAAAAAAGAATCTCTAAAGTACATGTGTGCCTGCTCACATGTACCCATTCACCAAAAAAAGACCAAAACCTGCCTATAGTTTGCTGGAGAAATGTAAATGTGATGGCTGATCTTTCTTTTTAGCTGAATTGAATATTAGCATTCTAGGCTGACTTTTCCATCTGTGTCCTGCAAAAGATTATACAGGAAACCTTTTCTGACTGTGATGTGAGTGAGCCTAATGAATGTGTGTGCTGAGTCTAATAAATGAATGGCATTTTACTTTTTAAAATATGTGTTTTTTCAAGAGCTTGTACTAACACTCAGAAATTCTTATTAATCTATCAGAGTTAGCTTACTAATTAGCGTATGATTGCTATTTTATAGGAAATGACAGTTGAATATTATGGTTTTTCCCCCCCAAGAACAGCTCCTGGGCACCCACAGAAGTTTATTGAGAATGTATGGGACTAAACACGGGCAGAATTTTGCCCCCAAACCCAAATTTTCTGGAAGAAAAGGCAAAGAAGGTTCTGAGAAGCAATGTGAGATGCTGCTTTAAAATTCAGTTATTGTCCTGGTGATTGACTGCACTAACTGTATCCTGCCAGTAAGGGCTGGCTTTTAAAATATATATTTGTGATTAGTTTAATTCATGGAGCCTTTTTCCTCTGAATTGATTTGATGAAATGAACTAGGCAAATAATAAATTTTTCACTGGAATGAATCTGCTTAATCAATTTAGACAATCAGTTTGTTCTTTGCTTAATAACATTTGCAAAAAGAAAACAAAGTCTTTCATTAACAAGGATGGCCAGACATTCATAATGAGAGGTGGCATCTAACATCAGGTTATGTCTTCTGTACGAGCAGAAAACAGGATTAAACATCTGGTGCAAGTACCTGGCTCCGAAATGCCTCTCCTGCTACTCAGTGTGGGATTCAATGTTCATTTTTCACCCCTGGCAGGAATCCCATTTACGTCCCTGGATATTTTGCCAGGGCAGGAGTTAATGACAGGTACATGGGTCCAAATCTGAACCTGCTGAAAACATCCCAGAGGTTTCCAGTCAGCTTTGGATCCAAGCTTTGGAAGAGAGAGAGACCAAAGACGCTGTGGAGACCCTGCATTCAATAAAGTTCTCTCATTTGCTTTTTAGAGGAGTTTAATACGGAGTAGTATTAAATAACTGCTTCTTACAACAGGCTGCAAAGTAATAGCTTGCCTGAGAAGCCTGGGAGTTCAAAGCATCTCTGTACAGGGAAAACAAACACTACTAGCCAGAGAGTGATTACGCTTGTACCGCAGTGCAGAGGGCTGTTTGGTCTAGTAATTTTAAAGACATTATCTCCTAATGTTTTATTTTCACTGTGTTCTGGATTTTATGTTGATTTTAATTATACCTCTTAGGAATAATATCTGGTAAACTAATTTTGGTGAATGGCAATGAAAAAGCATTATCCACCTACGGTAATTACACATATTTCTTAGTCCCTAGATAAAATAGTTTTACTTAAACCCCACTACAGAATTTATGAACTCCTTTTTTACAGAGTCTGCCAGTGGAGTTTCAGATAATAGAAATCTAAAATACTAATCTCAGCATCCCAGATGGCCACCTCCAGGAGCAGCATAAACTGGTTTTCCCCCAACAAATTTCCTTTTGCAGCCTTCTCAAAAGAGCACAGCAAACCAGGGACATTCAATATTTTCCCTCATGGTTCCTATTAATTTAATAACTATGGGGCTAATCCTTCTGCCTTTCAAATCAGAGGGGTGTTTTCCCCCACTGAGTTTTGCTGCTGAGTTTCACCCACCAGATCACTCTCCCAGGGTGTGGTGTAAGTGCCCAGCTGCCCCACAATGGGCACATTTTGTGGTGCTGCTCAATATATGGGAGAATTTTGATCAACCCTTCTTAGCCCCAGCGTAACACTGCATCAACACTCTGTCCTTTTTATGAAGCAAAATGTCCTCAAGCCAAATAAACTGAATGCTCCAGAACTTCATTTTTAATGTGTGGTTGTAAAGTATTTTATTGCAGTATCATCTTCTTCCCCATGTGTTCACAGCAGCTGAGGGTAAGCAGTTATTTTCACCTGTGGGTGATGCCTAATGACTGATAATCTCCTCCTGGGACACCCTCCATGTCTCTCCATAACTTCTTCCACTTCAATCCTCTCCTTAAAGTATTTCCCTCTCCCAGCATTTTGCAGGTAGATGTAAATGGATGTACTGGGCTAAAATAAGTGATAAAGTGGAAGTGACTATGGTGTCTGTAGGATGGGGGGTTTTTTTGTGCTCCTGGGTGACTGTTGTGCCTCCTGCCTTCCTGTTTGCTCCTCTCAGCTCTTGCTTGCTTCCCAAAAGGACTGTGAGGGTCTCTGAAGAGAGAGGTAAGGAGTTTGGGACAATAACCCAACTGTGTGATGCCTTCTGCAGAAGGGCTGCTTGGTGCCAGAATTTCCTTTTGTCTGATTTTATATTTTTTTCCTTTTCTTTCCTCCTGAAATCCTTAAAGAAAGCTGGGTTAGTGTTGAGTCTTTTGCTCAGGAGTATTATAAAAGTGATGTAAGAGATGTGTAGCAAAAATTAGGAAGGGGTCCAAGGCAGTAGGAGCACATAGGACGAAATCAGGGGATTCTGGTAGTGTGAGTGGCTGTGTCAAGCCCAGCTTTGGTCAAATCCTGCTGGGTCATTAGCTGGATCAGCAGTCTCTGCTGCTGGTTAAGCTACAGCTATGTACTGTCCATCCTGGTATGTCTGGTAGCTGGTCATCTCTACTGAGTTTTGGTTTAGTTTGAGGGTTTTTTTTCCCTTAGAATTCAGTGTTATTAAAGACAAAAATCCATTAGTGCCCTTGAATTATTTCATGTGAATTCACCTTACAGCCAGCTTTTACCCCACTCTTGAAAACTGTGGAAAATACCTGGAAGCCAGTCTTCTACATGGGCACAAGCTGTTCAAATCTTCTCTTTCCTTTGGTGTTTCTGCTCTTGGTTGAAGAAGTGAAGAGCAGGGACACGATGCAGCAGAGCCAGCTTCTCAATTTAATGCTGTATAGGGCTGACTTATGTTTTAGGCTAAACTGGGTCTACTATACAGTGGCAATGCCTGCCCTTTTGCAAGATGAGGCTTTTGTAGTCTGTGAGATGAAGCAGTGGAAAAGCACCACTCCTAATTCTTGTCTGTGAAAAGTCCCCATCAGCTCACACCACACCTTCTCTAGCAGAGATAACACTGTGAAACAATCCAACTAGAATCTTTTCTCCTATCTTTAAGCTTTAAGCTCATGTTTAAGGAAGCTCATCTTTACACAAGCTGCAATGGTGGCAAGGGAAGCTCCCCTTCTTTGCTCTTTCTGTTGGTGTCAAGTTTGGGGGGGGGGGGCTTGGGGGAAGGTTTTTCTACACTTGCTTCTGGGACATCCAAAGACCTTCCCTTAACACCTGACTTGTTTACCATACTGACCAGCAAAAGGCTACCCCAGAATAAAATGGGCAAAAGATCAGCTGTGCTGCTTCTCCTGAGCATTTGATATAGTTATTTCTATGAGATGGGAAGCTGAAAAGCTTTAAGATCTAAATACTGGTCACTAGTCATCTGCAGTACCTGATAGTCTGAAATAAAATCCCAGACTGAGGTACTGTGATTCCTCACATGATGGATGCTTCAGCTGGTCAGCAAGGTTTTCCAAGCAAGGACCTTTTAAATTTTTTTCCTTTTTTTTCCCCCTAGCCATTCATTCAGTCTTTTCTTGAGCTGTTTCTGCAGTCTTTGGGTTTCTTTTTTGTGATTAACTATCAGATGTAAAAAATATCTATAATATGGAGGAGGAATAAAAATAAAATGCTACCAACAGACAATGTACAAATAAGTCAAATGCCTGTCTAAAAACCCAATAATAATCACTTCAGCAATTCATTTTGTGACTTTTGATTGCTTGTGTGTTTAGAAATAAAGGTAAAAAAGCAATTGTTAAACAACACTTAACAGAAAGTCTGTTCCACCACTGAACTGTGGGGTGTTAGAAGCACAGAATGCAGCAAATCTACAGCCTGTATAAATCAAACTGGTTAAATATCATAAACCAGGAAATATTTCATTCCAGTCAGTGAATTTGAAAGAAAGAAGGAATTTTAAGCATGCTCTGCACTCTAAAGAGATGATATGTGCTTTAATTTTAAAGGTAATCTCAGTTCCCAGGAAGAGCTGCTGTTAGTTGTTACACTGCCCCATTTTGGTTGGGAAACTGAAGTTGTTTGTAATAACCCATTTTTGCTACAGTATATTAAACTGCTCTTTAAACACAAAGCTGAACACAGAGCAGGGTTCCACATGGACAGGTATTAGCTTCCTTTTGTCACTGGCCTCTTGTCAAGCGTGAGGAGCATCCCTCTGTCCCAGTCCCAAGTGGCCTTGTTCTAGTGCTCAGGCTTGGCTTTAGGCTGTTTAGTCTGTGTGTGAGCAGAAGAAAAGTGCCAACTGCAAAGGAGAAAAAAAAAAAACCACCCCACAAACTCTCCCAATATGTATTTGCTGGGTGCCCTGTGCCTGCCCACTTTCCCCCATTGCCTGGGAATGACTTCTGAACTGTCCCTGTGTCTAAGCAGCAATTCGATGTATCGTGGGAAGAGGGGGAGGAGGCTGTTTAAGAGCAATGAAACGGACACTTCTGCCTTTGTCAGCCCCCCTAACGTTTCTCAGAAGGTGCTGGAAAAGAGATTGAGCCCTTTTTATGTTAAATATCTGTAGGGTTAGTTGTTCTCAGTGGCTTTGGGTGAGCAGGTCACCTGTGTGAATAAACACCAGAGCAGTGGGCTTGCCATTTTGTGGGAGGAATGTAAATTCTCACGTCGACAGTTTGCATCTCGTACTTCGTGTCTGCAATATTAACAATCTGTAATAATATTTAAATTTTTATTTTGTTGTGGGCTTTTTTTTTTTTCCTTTCTCCATTTCTGGTGGGATTTTTTTTTTGTTTGTTTAAGCACCCAGAAATCAAATATTAACCTGATTAAGTATTCAGCGTTACATGTAAGGCGGAGAAGAGCTGCAGGTGGTGACAGACAACTGGATTGTGTTTGATCTGGCAGTTTTCATCTGTGCCACCATTTTATTCCTGCTGTGGGACTGCTGCAAAATGGTGGTTTGCTTGTTCTGTACCTCGGTGATGAATAAGGGTTGTGTGAAATCCCAGCTCCTGCGTGCCAGGGACTGCGCTCACTCTGGAAAAGAGCATGCTGAAAGAGGTACCCTTCCTAGTGTGTAATGTACAATACGATCTCCTACCGGGGAGCTCCCAGTGTTGGAATGGGGAAAAAGCTACATTAATTCTTCTCATGGGATGAGGATTTAGAAATTTCATCACTCAGTGAGGTTCCCCTCCCTCCTCCCACACACACCCCGTGGTTTTCTTTGGGTAGGGGAGGGAGATTATCTCCTTCGAGCGTATGTACAGGGATGCCTTGTTGTGATGTCTCTATGACAGCTAAGTGTCAGGGACAGATCAGCATCTTCAAATAGTGTGTCCTTCCTCCTGGAGGCTCTGGGATGAGTTTTATTTGTGGGTTGTGCTTGGAAGAGGCTGGGTGCAGAGGGAGTCAGCAGGTCATGCAGACCTCAGGGGTTACCACTATGATGGTCCTGATCCTGGCAAGTTGTGAGAGCTGGGACCCCCCTGGTGCTGATCAGGACCCCAGTTTGGGAAGCCCTTTCCAAGCAGAGACCACTGCATTTCCCTTGCTGGCTCAGGAGTGTGTACATTCCTAATGTCCCCTGAGAAGGTAGCAGCAAGGTTTTGTGTTTCCCTACAATGAAGAGCTGTGCTCAGTGCTGGGGGTTTTTTGGCTCACCACAGCAATCTCTATCTGCTGGAGATCTCCCACAGCTATCTCCTCAACCAGGGCTCTCTTGAGTGACCTCCAGGATGGAAGTGGGGTGCTTATCTGCATCCTGTTGCTTGAAGAGATGAAGTTTAGCCGATGTCTGAACCAGCAATTGGCACCTGGAGCCCATGGGGAAATATCCCCTTTATTTCTAAGAGGAGTTACATGTTTATTTGGTTTGCCCTTCCTGTGTTTATCTGTGACTGGCTGAAGGAGTTTATTTCTGCTCTGGAGTGGGACAAGAGTTGCTACACCAGGCCATGCGTCTCTGCCTCAGCCATCCTCCAAGGTGGACTCTGAGTCCACTCAATTGATCTATCAAGAATGGACAGCATCTGAGTGGGGTTGCCTTGGGGAGACACTGGAAATCAACAGTTGATGCTGGTTTTGAGCTACTGGGAACCAAGAAAGGCAAGGCATGGGTAAGTGGCATCAGTAGAGCTCAAAGCAGAGACCAGATGTGTTGGTGAACCCTTGTTAGATCATCTCTCTTTTGTGTCCTCTGGGAGGAGGACTTTAAATTTCCACTTTAACTGAGGAACCTGGACAACCCAGCTGTTTCAGCTCACTATGTGCCAAGCCTGCTACCAAAGCAGATAGCTGGCTAGGAGAAGTTTACATTGCTTTGAGCTTTTTGAGGAGCTAGGCTGAGCCGTGGGGTCACGCAGCCTGCAAGATTCTGCTATTCCTGTGGCCAAAAGCTCAAGCTGTTCCTGGAGTTTGCCTTTCTTTGTCAGAAGAGAAACATTTCTCATGAATGGTTGACTATATGTGATAGCCCTCCATGTAGAGGGAGGACCAGCTATGGGGTCCCCAAAAAAGGACCTTTCAGTACAAATGAAGTGTCTCTTGAAGCAACCCAGATTCTTGCTGTGACCTGAGACAAATAAAACTCTATGTCCAGTAGTGCTCAGATCCCACCATGTCCTGCCCCATGGCGACCAGCAGAGAGGAACACGCAATTCGACATGAATTTTAGGTGAAGCCATTTTATTAGGTGAAATCACACAGATTCTATACCTTTCTTACTGCAAACGTGAGGGAGCTGGGCTTGTTCAGCCTGGAGAAGAGAAGGCTGCGGGGGGACCTCATTGCAGCCTGACAGTCTCTGAAGGGAGCAGACAAACAGGAGGGGAATCAGCTTTTTAAAAGGGCAGATAATGGCAGGACAAGGGGGATGGATTAAAGCTGAAGGAGGGAAGGTTTAGATTGGATATTAGGGGGAAGTTTTTTACAGAGAGAGTGGTGAGGTCCTGGAACAGGCTGCCCAGAGAGGTGGTGGATGCCCCATCCCTGGAAGTGTTCAAGACCAGGTTGGATGGGGCCCTGGGCAACCTTGTGTAGCTCCAGGCCTGAGGTTGGTGGCCCTGTGGCAGGGGGGTTGGAGCTCTATGATCCTTGGGATCCCTTCCAACCCTTGCCATTCTATGATTCTATGAAATGTGGCAAGCTAAAAACCTGCTAATTGGTTACACACACTGTTCACACCATATTGATTGGTTAGTAATAATAATGAGTTCTGATAAACCTATCTTATAGCTAAACATCCTTAATTCACCTTTAATACCTAAAAGCATCCGCACACCTGCTGTTTTGACCATCTTGTTATGCTTGGCTCCTGACATGTTCTGTTACTCCCAAATACCTTCCCATAACTGCTTCTTGGTTTAGGGCAGCCTGTACCCCTATCAGCAAGGCTGCTGTGTTTTGAGAATGTGATTATTAGGATCCTCTCAGCGTGAGTAACTTTTCCTGTCTCATGGGAACAGAAGAATCTTGTCAGGGCCTATGTCTTGGGAGAAGAGAGCTAGGCCGCCGGCAGGCCTGCTGTCTTCCCCAACACTGCTCAAGCACTTCTATAGGAGTCACTGAGAATGTATTGTGTGTCATCTTCTATACAGTCAACTGGATGGATTGGGACAAGGATTTGCTGTTTTCCAAGCTTAGTCCCTTGTACAACACTGGGATGAATGAATCCATTGGGATTGCTTGTTTGCTAGTAACTTTAAAAGAGTTTTTTGTGCTGGGATGAGCTTCAGAAGGGAAATTATTTCAGCAAGGAATTATTTATTTTTTTTTGGCCTCAAGTTTTCTGCATCTTCAGCCTCACAGTTGTGCTTAAAACTGTTGGGTATCGATAAGAGTTTCCTTCCACCCATAATCTCCTCTCTCCTTCTGTTCCCTGCTGTAAACAAGCCATTAAAAATGTGTTTATGACATCACAGTTGGTGACCATGGAAATGACTTTGATGTTAGAAAGACAAATATAGCATCGTGATTTCACGGCAGGATCAAGGCAGGAGAAGACCCCTGTTCAAATGGTGGATAATTAACAGAGGTGGTGGAGGGGAAGCTTGAAAAAAATGTGAAGAGCCAGTTGACTGAATATGATACATTTTAAAGTTTTCCCCAGTGTATGGGTTAAAAAAAAATGTTAAAAACTCTTTCAAATGAAAAATTGCAGAGCTTTGGCTGTAGTATTTTAAATAAAAGCCTATAGGGTAAACAGAGAACTGGGGGGGGAGCTTTGGAATAGGAATTATACATATGCAAAACATCCAGCAGGCATCTCTCAAGCTGGAGTGGTCTGTACTTAAATCAGGCTTGTAGCATAGGGCTGAACTAGACTGTTGGACCAACCTTCCTCCAGTTTACACCAGTAACAAGGTCCTGCAGATTTGGAGTGCAAATGGATGGAGCTGGGATCTTTTTCTTGTAAAATCTCCATCCCTTGCTGCATTATCCTCACAATTGTCCCTAGCTGCAACTGGACTCTGCAAAGGCACTGGGGAATCGAGTCAAGCAGCAAAACAAAAGCCTTTGGCTCCTGATTTCACTGCAACTCCAACTCCTTTTCCATCCATCAGGCCAACACTCATGGCATGGCTGTATCCATCACTTACACAGACTGTTGAAAATAAGTCCTTGTTTTCACATACATTTTATTAAATCATTAGCATTGCATGCTTTGGAGGCAATGGGACCAAGCCTGCTAGGAAAGTATTGTCAGAATCTTTTCTGGGCTCACTTTTTGAGCAGTTGTTCCAACATATGTAATTATGAATAAAATCGCCTCTGAAAAGACCTCCTTGGATTCAGAGAGATGAGAACAATAGGGTAGAGATTAAAAAAGATGGTTCTTCTCAGCTAATTGTTTTTAATAAAATGGTAAAAGTGAGGAAAACACCAGGAAACTATAATTAGGGTGATAATGCTTTGTTCTGCAGAAATATGTGCCCTGTTGCCTCTCCTATTACAAAGTAACAAAGGGAATGAAATGGAAGGGAAGGGGAAAGTGGGGATGAATGGAGGGTGCTAAATACCAGACTGGAGAGGTCAATAATCTTGTCTTGAAGGCAAAACTGGTATAAAAAATTCTCAGCAGAAGGGCTGCCCAGAGTGCTGCTCAAAGTGTTGGGGCTGGCAGGTCTCCCTGGCTGTCCCATGCCCTGTGTCCTGGCCAGGAGCACAGCTTACAAGTGCTGCCTGGGATTTCCAGGTGCTTTTGCTGAAGTCTGCACTTCCCCCTGTGCAGGAAACCTTCCAGGTTTGGGGGATTTGTATGTTCTTCATGTCCAGCTTCTCTCACAGCTGAAGGCTCAGCCCAGCTGGTAGAGAGGAGGACGCAGCCCCTCCATCGTGCATCCCTGTGCTGCTGCCTCTCTGGACTCTGCCCTCTCCATCTCCCACCCCAAAACATTCTTGACCCTCTTACCATAGAGCTGCCGCAAGTGTTTATGGCAAATAGCACATAGACCCCAATCAGCCCCTCCCTTGACTTTGAGTGATGTGTGGGCAAACTCAGCTACCCAGGAGGTTTGCGATACTGTGTGATGGTCTCAGGCTCCTGTCAGCCTCTCATCATTAGGGATTCAGCGTGTTGTCTGGGAGTGGGTTTGGTGTGTGATTCAGTCCTCAAGCCGCTGGGAAGTGGGTTTGCTTATGAACCAGGTAATGGTGTGATGACTCTGCTTGATTTGTGGAGGTTTGGAGCTGGCCAGTGGTTGTTGTAGCGTGCATTCACACCTGTGATCTTGTGGCTGCTCTTCGCTTCCTGTGATCTCACTTGGGTGTGAAAACTGACCCATGTGCAGCTATCAGAAAGGTTCTTCCAGGCTGTGATGTTTTGCAGTATTAACCCTTCTTTTACCACATGCTGCCCTTTCGGTTGTGAAACCTGCAGCTTTGGGATCAGAAAAGATGATATTGCCGTGTTAGTGTGGACTGGTGGTCCAGTTTTTCCCTGGGCTGGTGCCTTTCTAGTGATGTGTTTCCCTTTGCTACCATCCTAGAGCAGAGGAAACTGCTGCAGGGATGTGATTCAGACGGCCACATGTCCCACGTGTGTGTGTTTGTGGTCCTTACCTGTTGGATGAAAGCTGAGGCTGTGGTCTTTCATTGAGCTTCCCAGAGGAGGCTTTTTATGCTCCAAATTAACCTCTTGCATAATTACCCATAGCAATAAGCAGCTTGCCCCTGGGATGAGGTGAAAGGCGCTGCTGGCTGGTAGCTGCCCCTTGCTTTGGGCAGACAGGTTGTGTCTCCCTTTGGGGACAGCCACCATGGTTGGGGACACCTCCACCTCTGCTGCAGGGTGGCAAAGGCAACACAACAGCAGTGGGTCCTCAGAGGGTTTTACATGCAAGTATAGAGAAATTTAGTTCTCTTTGGGCCACAGCAGCCTGTGGTTACCTGAGCAGTGTAAAATTAATGAGGGAGCAAAAGCTGAGTTACTGGAAGGGAAAGGAAAGCTTGAGAAATATCACAGTGTTAGGAGTTGGAAGGGACCTGGAAAGATCATCTAGTCAATATCTGGGGTTTCTTCTTGTTACACGTGTCCAGTGCCTAGTCACCACTTTGGAGGAGAGAAGCATTTCCCATCCAACAGCCCCCTCGCTTTGTCTCCTCTATTGAGGCATGAAAGACCCAATTTTACACCTACAAGAGCAGTAAAGTAAATCAGAAAATAGTCTTCCTCAAAAGAAGAAAGAATGAGCCCTTTCGGTCTCATACCAAGAAGCAAGAAAAATCATAAAATCAAACCATTATAAAATACTCCTGGGTTGCATTTAGCAGCTGGCACAGAGCAGCAGGGAAGCACAAAGTGTAGTTATTGCTTATTTTAGGTACTTTATTTTGTTTGTGGGCTTTTTTTCCCCCTCCCCAGACTCTGGATAGAGAATTATGCAATTTTTGCATTGTGTGAAAGGAAGAAAATCTACATCAACAGGTTGCTGAGGCTCACCTGAGAAGCCAAGCTGCTTGGGGAGAGCTTAAAGTCCCTTCCTTTGCAGGCAGCCTTTCTCAACTGAGTCATGTAACAGTATGAAACCCGTCAGTCTGCTGCTGGTGAAGTGCAGTGATTGCAGATAGATTGTTTGAACACACCCTTCAGAGGTCAGGCAGAGACCACCAACGCTCTCGGACCCGAACAGCCTTTTTCAAAGGGAAAAATGTTGGTGGATTCTCACCACGGTGATTATAGGGGATTATTCTTGGATTCTCAGAAGTATCTGAAAACCAATCTTTCTAAGTTATTTCTGAATAGCTATTGAATGGATAATTTCCATACCCATTATCAAAATGATGTGCTGGCGGGGAAATTTAGCTGTATTGTATTTGATCAGTAATTGGTGAAATGTTTTCCTAGGGTTAAAAGTAGTGTCGGCAACAGCTCTGTGTAGGGATTTACAAGGTGTTTAGATACATTTTTATGTATTCAGTTGCTTTATGCTATCCAAATGCTTTGATGGTGTGGAGAAAGCTAACGGGATTTATCCGAGTAGTTAAAGACAAACTGAAAAGACTTTTACCTTCTGAGACCCAAGTTCAGAGTTGTATTGCTTCTGCTCGCTGTTGATGACACAACTAACATTCAAAACAACGTACAACAGTGAAGTCTTGATCATTAATGACTTTTTAGGTCTGGAGAATAGGGCAGGCTCAAAAGAAATCAATGTGAATGCACTAGAGCAGTTAGTAAAGAAAACATCAATGTTAGAAGTGAAAACTTCCCCTATCTTAGATCGTGTCTCTCAGCCTGTGGCCATAATGATTAAGATTATGCCATATCTTTGATTGTATCTGGGACCATGTGAAATAAGAATATGGTAAAACATCTCCCACTTTTTCAACTGAGGCAAAGAGATTAGGACTGGGAGAGAGAGTAAAAAAAGAAATCTGTAAGGAAGGAAAAAACCACCTTTAATTTCCAGTTAAAGGTGAACTGGAAAGGAGAGCTGCCATTTAACCCTGGTTTTCTATTTCAGTAATGTGACAAGCACAGGGAGGGTATGAGTGCATCGAAGCAGGGACAGGCAGGAGATAGGCAGCGCATCATCATGAGCTTTAAAGATGCTTCTGTGTTGTAGTAGGTAGCTGGGGTCGAAAGTAATTTTCTGGAATTATATCTCCCCCGTGAGGTGCTGGCAAAAGGACAGAGCTGAGCTGCTTCAGGACTGAGGAGGGCAATAGATAAAAAATCAACATGTCCATCACAGCACAGAGATACCTGTGTGTTTTCAGCAGAAGCGAAACATCTTTCCCTCAGCCCCTGCATGGCTGATGTGTGTTGGTGGCTGGTTCTTGCTGGTTTCTAAAGCCATAACATGTTGCTGGTTGGACAGACAGTCAAGGTTTTTGGGAAGGTCAGGGCACCCCATGCTCCCTGCTTGAAGCATCATCATTTTCATGTTGATGAAAAGAACTGATCTCAAACAAATATTTAAATATTTCAAATTGTCACTACCTGCTGACAAAAAAAAAAAAAAACAAACCTCAAACCCACCTGTGATTGTTAAATCTGACATATTCTTGACAAATGTGTAAGTTAAGTTTGATTTTTAGTGCAGTTTGTCTGTCCTGGTGTCTCATGGCCCTCTGCAAGCTCTGGGTGGCTGAGCCCTCTGATGATGCTATGGTGCTGCTGCCCCTCCCGAGAAGAGCTGAGTTGGAGAGGATGCTGCACCAAGAGACTAAGTAGTTTGCCTGAGGCTGGAAAGTCTGTGGCTGAGGAAGGGTTTGGAGCCTGCTCCCTGAAGTCTTGGTCTGGCAAGCTGAGTCTGGGTCTGTGCTTTCTCCTTAAGCAACGCCACAATTCAGCATATTTAGGAATAAGCAAATAAAAAGGAAGAAAAATACCATTTTAATATTCCTTGATATAATACGTAGCACCTGGAGCCATGTATGCAATGAAGTCAGATATTACAGATAAATTAAAGCTTAACCTAACTTACCACCAGACTAGATAATACAAAACCAAGCTTTGCATTAACTCATTTAAAAATCTTTCAGACTGATATCAGTGTTTTGTTATTGAATGTTTGAGGTGAATTGCCTTAGATTCAGAACACTCTGTGCAGAATATTTGTCCTCTTATTTTAAGGTGCATTTAGTGATGACATCTGCTCTGAGAAACCCCACTGGCTTAATCTTTAACACTACTCTGCTTTCTTTCACCCAATGGCTCATGATCCTCATGGACATCCCCACATCAGGGCTGTGGAGATCTGGCTCTATTAGGGGGGAAAAAAAAAGTTGGAAAGGAGGAGGAGAGGGGGGGAAATGCAACCCATCCATCTTGGATGCCTCGAAACACGTATAGCTGAGGAGAGCTGCCAAGGGGAAGCGATTTCCATACGCTCTCCTTGTCAGAAGAGCAAGCAGGCTGAAAAAGTTGGATGTGCACAGTAAGTGGAAGCTGACCTGGGCAGCCTTGATTTACATAGAGCACACTTGGGACCTGCTCATTACCACAACATCCCCCTAATCATCACCTCTGCATGATGGGCTCATGGATGTGAATCTGCCCTGGGATCTGCAGCGCTTCATTTTCCTAGCAGCACCCGGCCTTTTGCCGTTATTGTGATCTGACAGATGCACGTATCATTGAAAGCAGGTCTTGCATGGCATTACACAATGTAAATCAATAATGTGAAAATACAGCCGTTAACACAATGTACAGTTTTGCCTATTACTACAATGCCCTGCTTGTTCCAAAGGAAAAGCAATTTTATGCTCCACTGAAGCATGGTTTGCTTAGCCTTCAACTAGCGGCAAATGCCAGATACTGCAAAATGTTACTGTTACGCAAGCAGTGTCCTGGATTTATTTATACGTGGCCATGCAAAGACTAATTTCAACAAGGACTAGGACTGGATTCCCTCTGAATGCGGGGTTGAACTGCTCTGACCCTGTGTTTCCAGCTCTCCTCAGCACCCAGGTCCAGAAAAAGCTGTGTGGCCTTGTGCTGCTCAGTATGGCTGTTCTTGGTTTGAGTTGGGGTGAAATCCTGCCAGGTTTTAGGGTATCTTGATACTCAGTGACACCTCATGGTGCAATAATGCCTGCTGTATACATACCCATGTGTATGCATGTCCTCGGTGCCTGGGTCTCACTCTGCTCCAGTGGCTTTCCCATTACCTCCACCCATCTCCTGTACTTGTCTCCTTGGATATGATTGCCTCCCTGCACGGCAAGAATGTCAGCACTTCTTAGGCATTTCTTATCTTCATATGTACAAAAACCATAGCATGAAGGCTCTGAACCCATATATATTTTAGGCTGCCCAGGGTGATTGCGGAGTCTCCTTCTCTGGAGACACTCAAGACCTGTCTGGATGCCGACCTGTGTGACATGTCCTAGGGACCCTGCTTTGGCAGGGGGTGTTGGACTCGATGATCCCTGGAGGTCCCTTCCAACCCCTGCAATTCTGTGATACATCGATATGGGCCTCGTCGTCTGCTCCTGCCATTTCCAGCTCTTTTCAGAGTGAATTCCTTTCAGCTGAGGACACAAAAGGGAGAGCTGTAATGACAAGATGAGATCTGCTTAGATCGTTTGGGTGGTGGGAAAGAGGAACGGTGCTGCCATGTAAAGGTAAGCCCTCCCGACCCTCTCTGAGGGCAGAAGCTGCTCAACGTTCACTTCTGAGCAAGGAAACCTTGATGTGTTTAACCTGGGGTAGAAATAAAGATACCAGAAAAATGTGGTATTGAGGTGGAAAAGCCATAATTCCTAGTCTTATCAGCTCAGCATAAGGGGGCGTGAAAGGGCATCACCACTTACTCTCTGTCTGTGCACCCATCTTCAAGTATGAGAACTGGCCCATGCTCAGCTCGGAGCCAGGAATATTGATTTTCCCATCATCCGTGAGCACAGCCAGGGTGGTTGCAGGAGCAGGAGAGCAGGGCCATGGCTGCAGCTTGCAACTCACCTTCCATGTTTTCTAGCAGAACTGTTTTTTGCTGGGAAAAAAGGCAGGTTTGTCAGAGATGGGGCTATTTACCAGAAACTAATGACCCTGAGAGTGTGGACAGGAAAACGTGGAGAATGAGAATGGGTGGGAATCCCCATGGGCTTGTGTCTTACCAGTTATCTGTGCTCTAGGCCTCCAGTGTGGAAGCAGTCAGGTAGCCTCAAAGGGAATCTTTTTATTCACGTTTATTTTGGGGCAGTGTCTGGATCTGGACTTGTCCCTGAGTTGGGTGGAAAGTGGATTTCAAAATGCTAAATACACAGAATAGAAATTCTGGCAGCGGTCATCTCCATCTTCCGCCTACAAGGAGCCGCAGATGGATTGAAGGCTCCTGCCCATTGTGCTGTGCTGGCATCCAGCCACTGCAGGTATGTTTCCTAATGAGGGATTAATTAGGAATTGAGTTTTTCTGGCAACGGAAGGACACAGATGCCATCATCTTTCAATAACCAAGACTACACATGTACAGACTGGGGGCAAAGGTACAACCCCCTTTCCTCCTTCCAGCAGCATATCATGGGAATAGCTCAAAAATAACTTGTGAGGGTTTTTACTTGTTTGGTTGGTTGGGGTTTTTATCTAGAGACCTGTTTGGAGCCCAGGATGCTGCTTAGTTTCAGGAGAAACCAAGCATCGAGGTTCCTCCCTAGGCTCTTCTAAACCTTTTTCTTTTTCTCATTGGGGCTAATGTCAATTTGAAATGCAAATGCAGCCTTAACATGGGAAGTAGGAGCATTTTATCTTTGAAATATCCATGCAAGATAGTTCTCTTACTCTAAAATACACCTCCCACCCCCAGAAATATTTACCAATGTTTGGCCCAAATTCAGGAGTGTTTTGGCGCCTGTCCCTGTCCTTTTGCCATTGCACTTATTGTTTGCAGGGGAAAAACCTCTTGCACCTTCTGGGTTCCCCCCTTTCGCCATGCCCTCAGCATGGATCAGTGGCAGCTACTGCCTCTTGCCTTCCCCTTTCCTGCACCCCTGCCAGCTCCAGCACCCTCTCCGATGCCTACAGGTGGGTTTTGCCCCACCACAACAGGAAGATGCAAGCCATTGCAACTGCTCTTGGGACATCAATGCTTCTTATGTGGAACAGGCAGCCCAGGGAGGGGGTTGAGTCACCATCCCTGGATGTGTTTAAAGATGGGTAGATGAGGTACTTGGAGATATAGTTTAGCACAGGACAGGAAAGGTTGGACTTGATGATCTTAAAGATCTTTTCCAATCTTGTCATTCTGTGATTCTCACGAGCCATGGCTTTGCTTACAGAGGGGAGAAGGAAACCTTCTTCCCCAGGGGCTGAAGCAGTCCCTCCATGCCTCAGGGTTCTCACTCACACAGTAGTAGTAAACCGATCCAATCAGCTTTAATATTTCTATTATACAGCCAAGATTAATTTTGGTTTTTTTCCCTTTTAACTCCTTTGTTGTGCTTATTTCAAGGGATTTCTGTCACCTCTTTTCTATACTTCAATGTGCCTGAAAAATTTCTGTCAGGAGTGGTTGCGTATGACTTGCAGAAAGTGCAAATTTTAAGCCTTGAATTCACTTTAAAATCCCCACTCCTTTCTGTTTGGGTTTTATTTCCCCCTTCCAAATGAGTACATCTCCACACTGGAGCTTCCCCACCTTACAACGCTGTGTATCTTATTACTACCACGAGGCCTGTCCACCACCAGCTTTCCCTCTTTTTCCATTTCTTCCTACAAACATGAGATTTACAGGGAATTGTCACATGCTGAATATTTGCACCACGGCCCAGGGTGCTTTGAGTAAGACTTCAGGGAGCTGCAAGAGCCTTGAGGGCAATCCAAAACACTCCAGAGAAAAATTCCTCAAAGTCCTAGACAAATATTTCCAAATGTGAATCCTTCCATCCTGGCAATTCTCTTTTAATATATTACTGCAACAGACAGCTAGACAGACAGACACTTACGTATGGCTGACATTAGCATGTAGCTGCTGTCACCCGCAGACGGGCTGCGTGGCTGGAATGATGATGTTTCTGTCCTGACTTTGGGGAGTTTCACATATTAGACAGTACTAAAAGAATTTTTAATTGGACTCATTTTACTCTCTTTTTTTTATCAGAAATGAGACAATACACACAAACCCCTGCAGTTACTGTAGTCTCAATCAGCTGCCAAATAATATTATAGAAGTTGTGATTGGATTAATGAAAAGCTTGTAACAAAATTATGGTTGTGAGGAAATTATCCTATTGGGGGCTTTAATTTAAACTGGTGGGACGAAATTAGTCCTAAATTAAAGAAAACAGCTAATTGTCTAGATATTGCTCAGTTGATAAATGTGCCAGTAGGATCCCGCTCCCAGGGTATCGCTCTGGTTTTTATGGGGTTTTTGAGGGAAAAATGCACTTGGCAGCCTTGTTCCACTCCCTTCCTGCTTTTTTGCATGGATGTCGTGGGCTGCTGGGGACTATGAGTTCCTCCTTGTCCCTGCCTCTGAAGGCACCAAATCCTGGAGGTCCTGGTAGGAAGAGATGGTTTGGGCCAGCTCAGGGGTACCCCGTGGTTCCTTAGGGACACCAACCCCCCAGCTGAGGTGATCTGGCAGATCACCAGACAGGCTTCCACCACTGGAACATTTAGACAAAGTGAGGACTCATCCCTGCCACCTCTCAGGTCCTATCTGGTGCTTTTCCTTAGTGCTTGCAATGGAGCAGTCTAAGCCATGTTCTCCATTAGGTTCTGATTCCTGCCCCACGCTGTGTTTTTGGGAACTGGTTCCTGCCTGCAAGGTGCTGGCCCCTTTCCTCAGTGCTGTCCTCTCCCAACTGCCCCTGCAAAGTGGGACCCCCAGCCTACCACCCCATTTCAGGGCAGAAAAGGGTATTCAAAGCCTTGAGGTCCTCAGGGTATGGGAGAGGACAATTGGTGACACTGATCTACAGAAAAATCTTTTACTTTTACCCAGAACTGGAAAACCCCAAGTTTTCCTTTTAGTAACTGTAGAGACGTTGGAGGAATCAGATCCAAGCCCAGGGGATGTCACGCAGGAGAGCTTTGTCCTCATCACATTTTATCCTGCTGATCTGAACCTGGTATGGTTTTATGTGCCACAGCATTAACCTTCTCTATGGAGCTCCCATGCTGCAAGGGTATTGGGAAGTGAGAAGTGGGATGTGGCAGGTACTTTGGGTGTCATCAGTTGCATTCTATCAGAAAAACCCTGAAAAGAAGGGGTCCCCCATCATGATTGGCAAGGGACCCCCGGTCTGAAGCAGATCACCTGCAAATCTAAGCCACTTTGAGGCAGGACCGCTGGTCCTGTAAAGGGTGTTGGTAAGCAGATGTTAATCCCCTGGTATCTGGAGAATGGTTAGGTTGAGTTTTCCCTCTGTTTCTGAGGACCTGTTACAGCCCAGTGCTTTGCTGGTGGGTCAGGCTGCGTCACCAGGTCAGTTGTCAAAGAAAAAAAAGCTCAGTTTCCTTCAGAAATTTTTCTCCTCCTTTAGGAAAACCTTTCTGTTGCTGGCATCTGTCACTGGCCCTCGAGTGGTAAATCCCAAGCAAATAAATCTGTATTTAAAGCAATAAATTCGGTGCCTTTCCTCTGAGGCTTTATTTTCTCATTTAGTGACCTCTCATTCCCCATGTCTTTGACACTTCTCCGATGTGCATTAAGCAAATATGCAATCATCCTTTCATTCCCTATCTTTGCTTTCACTATGATTTTTTACACTTCATTACATTTCCCACTATAATTGCAACTCTTTGTTGCCCTAAAGTTTTATGGCTCTTTCCTCTCTTCTCTCACTTCTTGTGTTTCTTTGTTATTCACGTTAGCTTTTCTTGACACTGTGTTCCTAGTACATTTTCTAGATGTCAAGCAAACTCTTAGGCCTAAACTCATTTATCTTTGAACACTTTCCATTTCCACTTCAGTGCCCTACCCCAAAGAATTCCATCCAGAACTTCCTTTTCTTCTAAAATTGGCTGTGCTGCTTTTATTCAGCGTTCTTCCCTTTTTAGGCCTAATTATAAATCCGATTGTTCGGTCCTGAATGCTTCCACGAGCTCCATTCATTTCCGAGCGCGGTTCTGCCATAACTGCCGGGGGAAGTTGCGTGACTGCCCTTTCAAAATCCTAATATGATCTAGATGAGAGAGAGAGGGATGTTATTTCTAACTTAAATTAAACCCTAGCGCGAGATCAGGCTGTTAAGTCCCTCCGCTCTGCTCTCCTGACGCCACATTTACGCGCCCTAGAAAGTTTAGAGGAGAGTTGAGGATGCTCTGCAGTGGGTTCATGGGTTTCTGAGGTTTTCCCAGCCCCTCGCTGGGAGCTGCTGGGAGGAGCCGGTGGGCACTGCCATGCCTCCCGCCAGCATCAAGCACAGGGCTCTGTTGTGTTGTGGCAAAATCGGTTCAAAGCGGGAAGCGGCCGGTTCCCACAAACACACACGGACGCTTCTGTTACCAGCTGCTTGAATTAGCGTGTGGCGGTCAGTTAAGTGGAAAGCATCGCTCCTACTGACTTAATTCTGGGCATCTTGGGGATCAGTGGCCGAGGGGAAGCGCTTGGGGTTCTTAGCACAGCTCCCCATTGGGGATTGCTGAGCTGTTCTGGTTGAATTTTCGTCTCTGCAGCTGGGCAGGGGCTGGTGCTGGGTAGCTGGGGGCTGCACAGGGAAAAGCCACCTGCGGTTTGTGGAGCTTGCCCTGCTCTGAGGCTCCACGTGAAGCTCGGCTCTTTGATCTCCAGGGAAACTATGCCTGCTGTTCCACAACCAAATGCCTAAGTCCAGTCTGGGGTCTTGCAGCTAAATGACATGATGGGTTTGATGTATATCCAGATATATCAGCAGTTTGCCTTTAGGTATGGTCAGGTGTTTAGGCTGCTTAGGTAGTTTTGCCTGGGTTGAATGCTTTCAGGAGGAGAACACACAGGGCTTGGGAGCACAGTCTGGAATAGAGAACAAATAGGAGCATGATGCTCTTCCTATGGAAACGTTGGCTGGATTTGCTAAAGCTTTCAAATGGTGAAGGCAGCACTCTTCTTTGTCCTCCAAAATTGCCCTTGGAGGGAGATGATGACAAAGTGAATTGTTCTTGTCCATATGATGACAAAGTTCATCCTTTGCTGTGAGTCGAAGAGGAGAATGTCAGTGACTTTGCTGATCTGGGGCACTCTGTCATCCCCAGCTAGTGTGGGGGCTGCTCTGCACTGCTCTTCAGGCATCGCTTTCTCCAGAAAAAGCAACCACTGATTCCTGGCCTATCTTCTTGTGACCTTTCAGACTGGTGCTCTAGCAGTGTCAGCAAGCCCGGGTGATGTTCGGTGATGGGAACGTGAGCAATAGCAGCGTGCCCTGAGGTGTTTATATAGGTATGGCTGTGTATGGCGCGCCAAGTGCACCGCTGAGCACCAGTGGTTTGGAGCCCTAGGATCCAAGGTGCAGGATTGCTGGTGTGAGTGCTGGTGGATAGAAACAAATGGTTTATCTCCCAGCTGTAACACAGAGTGGATGTTGCTGGCTGCATAGTATGTGTCGTGATGCCGCCATACGATGCTTAATCTGCTGAAAGCTTTCAGATGACTCATGAGTTGTTTTGTGTTCAGCTCGGAGATTCAAGGAGGACTTGCCTTTGTCCAGCTTTCATGGTGTCCTGGGTGGACAGGGGACAGGAACCATAAGGATATGCAGATGCCCATGTCAGGGACTGCTATGCGCTGCTGTGGGTGGGCGCCACATAGCATACAGCAATGGAGGGCTGAGGAATAAAGGTCCTTTGGCCTCAGAGGAACACCATCACCTACCTCATGGTTCATTGTGTTGGGCTCCTGCTCTTTGACAGGACAGTGGGAGAGGGCTTCAGATTACCCAGTGCCAAATGAAGTCTTTCAAACTACCTGACCTTAGAGCCTGAGCCCTTTTGAAGCCTGTATGTTGATTTGTTAAAAGCTTTGACTTTTTTTTTTTCCAGATCTTCCTTAAGGGAAACTCTTTGAAATGATGGCCTTCATCATGAAGGTTATGATGTGGTAACTGTCCCCAGGGGCAGCAGAGCCATGACTGGGGTATTTAGCTTCTGTCTGAAGTTCTTCTAACCTAGTTTGCAGAACCATTAGTTTTTTGGAAGCTTTAACGCATCCATGTGTGTGGTCAGGGTGTTTTCTCTCCTCTTAAAATACCTGACAGAGGGATAGAGACACCTCTTGCTGCTGCTTCTCTCTGCATCAAACCAGAAGATGGCCTGAAAAAAAAAATCAGCTATCATACACTATATCATGGAAATAAATACATCTTGCAATTTTTCTCAGCATCTAATCGGCTGTATATGCCAGGTGGGTATGACTGGATTATTATAGTCTGTCATTTCAGCAGGAATTCAGACATTTTTTTTTCAGTATTATTTAATAGGCTGGAAGAAGTCTTTGGAGCTGTTATTATCTCTCATGTAAATGCACGTTAAAGCAATTTGAATGGGCATATCATCTTCCTGATGGGCTGTATTGCTCCTGGGAAAAGGCTGAGGGGTTTGTTCCATGCCACACCAGAGCTACCTGCCCTCTGGGCTGGGAGGGCTGGCAGACAGGAGGACCACAGACCCCCCGGACAGCATGAGGGGGATGTCAGGCTGCTGCAGGCACTGGCTGAGCTGCACCCATGTGCCTCAGGATGCAAGGCAAACAGCTTTGCTTGGGAGGACCAAGGTAAATAAGTTTAACACAAAGTTTAGAGGTGATTGCAGCAAGTCTGTGTGGCCCGGACGTACCAAATGCCTCATTGCAGGACAATGCAGCTGTGCTGGCTGTGGGTGCGTTGGGAACCAGGAGCCAGCTGAGGAGGGAAAACTTCAAGGTCCAAAGAGCAACCTCTTAGAACCCACTGGTTTTGGAGGGCGTGGAGGCATGGGGAGGGATCACTCACCTTCAGTGTTTGTTAACAAACAGCAGAGACACAGAGAGCAAGTAGGGATGGGGGAACCAAAACCCACGCAGCACAAAAAGCTGCTTGACAGGGATGCTGCTGTAAGACATGCCTGGCAGGGGAAAATGGGACCTTCCCATTACAGTCTTGAAATTGCCCTGAGAGTAGGTTACACTGGTGCTCGTTCTCTATCTCCATCCCCATCCCATGCTGGGAGAGCAGGCTCTGGCTACACCGTGCCCAGCTCGGGCTGCTGCCGTCGTGCCGTGCGTGGGAGCAGGCAGCAGGTCCCCAGCCACCTCCTGATATTATTATGGTGGGGTGGTTTTTTTTTATTCACCTCAATAAAAATCTGTGATTCATTAAGTGCTTGTCATGTTTTGATACGTGGATCAGGAACTGATCAATAGCCAGCCAAATTTAATAAAAAGGAGCTCTATTCTTGGGAAATGAGCTTGTTACCATGCCAACTATCGATCTTTCCTGACAGGCTGCTGTAAGTCGCAAAATGGGGTCCTGATGGGTAGGTTGGTCTCCCTGCCTGTCTGCCTGCCTGCCAGGAGCGATGCCGATTGCAGCCTCTCTGTTTAAAAGGCTTTGGAGACAACCCTTTTTTTTTTTTTTAATACTGCCTCAATGTAATTCTTTGGCAAAGGTTCTAGATTGCCTGGAGCTAGAGGAAATCATCCAAAGGCTTATTTTTTTCTTTTCTTCCTGGCTCTAAGGTGCTGGAAATATAAGGCAGAAGGGAGCAGAGCTCTAGTTCTGCACCAGAGCCTTCTGAGGCGAGGAGGGATGGAGCCCAACACCAGCCCGCAGGGCTGCCTTGCTGGTGTATGACATGCCAGCCATCACCTGGTCCATGCCTGCCACCATCACCCACCAACAAGCCAGCATTTTTCCTTGTGACATTAATAACATGAATTGGGTTGCGTTGAACAGCACCGAACTGAGCCCACATTGGGTGGATTTCTCCAGCTGACCGTGGGAAGCAGGACAGACTTACGACTTGAGGAAGAGAGATGTTCTGTGGTCAGGTCTGGGACTCAGACCCCAGAATCACTTTGCTGAGCTTCCCACAATGATCCTAAATCCCTAAGTTTTGAGGTGTTGGCATTGCAGCTGCTCTCTGGCATGGGTGACACTGGACGATTTGGGAGCAAAAGCTGCACGTGGATGAAGAGGAAAGTATTTCTCAAATGGAAATACCTCATCCCCAAGGCTTTTATTTGCCTGATCCATTTGCAATGTTCCTAGGTAATTACTTGCATTTTATTCTCCTCCCATTTCCCAGAAAGAGGGTGGACAGGGCTGTCTGCTGCCAGGGCAGGCTGTGTGGGGACCCAGGCTGTCTCCTTGTCCCTGACAGGGGCAGCCTGGCACAAAGAGGGAGCGATTTCCAAGGACAAGACACACCAGTAGTTATAGCCCCATTGTGTCCTTCAGCACTTGGTCCAAAATACACTAGGATCCACAGAGACACATTTCAGCAGGCTCTGTCCCTCTCCCAGTCCAAAACATTTAAACTCAATGGCCCATGTCTTCCAGGACAGCCACTTAGGTCAGTGTTTGAGTGTTTAAGAGTGGATGTTGAACTGTAGTTGGGGCCACAAAAGCTTTATAGCCTAGAAAATCCAATTCTGGGCTCAGTACAATCCTTGAGATTTCCCTGGAATAGCTTATCCAGCCAAAAGTGAGGCAAAGGTAGAATTTAATGGGGAAGATCTCACCAAAGTCACTTGGGGAAAGGGATCGTGATGTAATTCCTTCAGGGCTTTTCCAGATTATGTACTATAAAATTTATTGTTGTTTGACATTGATATTAGCCCTGCTTTGGGTGAAGGGTTGAACTCAAGCCCTCCAGAGGTCCCTTTCAACCAAAATCTTTCTATGATTTCATCTCAGAGATGTGATGTGAGGTCTAACATGGAAATAAAAATGGGACTGATATCTTTGGGTGTTCAAGCTTGGAAGGCAAAGAAGAGCTGGCATCAAACCTGAATATTTCTCAGACCTTTTTGTGTATGTGGGGCGCCAGAACAGTCCTAGTCCCTCAGTTTTGTGAGGCAGAGGTTATTGAACAGCTCTGCAGCAATCAGAAAGGTTGCCAGCAGCAAGCGCCTGCCCTCGTGTCTGCTCTTGGCATTTGTCCCCCTTGGGTTTAGCTCATCCCAAACTCCCTGTTCTGAGTTTCCTTCTTTCAAAGAGTTTCCTCTAGTAGAAATCAGCATACGTCTCCATAGGGCTCATTAACATGAGTCATTTAATGGAAAGGTCCTTTCAATATATGAAAGTCATCTGCAAGGTTTAACATTTCCCCCCCCAACCTCTCTCTGTTCCTGGTTTGGCATGGCAGCGAGTGCTGAGCAGAAACCAGGTGGAGCAGCTCTCTGGATTAGGCCTCAGCATACCAAACTGTGCCTAAAATAGATTTCTTCTTAAAATCCAGAGAAGGTTGGTTTGGGGAATGGACTGCCAGGTCGGCAGCTTTTAGCACAACACTGACAGTGTGTTCCATTTTCTCTTGCAGTTGGCACTGGAGTCTTGAAGACAAATGAGACCAGTCGGGTGCCAACAGCACTGTGATGCCAAGGAGAGAGAGAGAGGGAGAGGGGTGTCCCTCCAAACACAGCAGGAGGAGGGAGGCCGGCAGTGCTGATCGCAGGAGCAGAGATGCAGCTCCTGCTGCTGAGTGCACAGCCCCTGCCCCACCTCACCAGCCCAGCCTCTCCACCAACAAACATCGAAACAGGGAGATCGCAGCCCATGGGATAATCAGCTGGGAAAATCTCTCTTGCTTGAGAGAGGATGCTATGGGAAGAAAAGCCTGGATTGACAGCATCAGCTCTGCGGGCAGCTGCCTTCCCTGCCTGCCAGGACCAAGGGGCTCCACATCATCACGAATCCCAGCATGAGGGGAGAGAGACCCATCTCAGGGGTGCTGGGGGGTTTGGTTTCATACTCAGAGGAGCCTGCTCTGCAGGTTTTAAGATGGATCAGCAGCCTTACGTCGCATCGTGATTTGGCTTCAAGTTGAGCCGAATGCGTATTATCTCTGCAGGCTCATGGTATGCCTCTCCTCCTCCCCTAATATACAAATAACCAGCAAGAGTTTTACAGACCAGATAATTTGTCTTGGCTGCTTGAAATAGTTATGTTCTTCCTACAGGAGAAAAACTTAATTTTGCTCTGAATTCCGCTGTAACTAGACAGATCTCCATTTATATCCTGGATAATAAATCAAAGCAACATGAAGTCTCGTGCACAGAACTGAAGTGGTTTCTTCAAGCAAATTTGGCAGGAAATAAGTCCTCATCTTAAAAAGCCAGTTCCTTCTCCATACAGTACACCACCAATTCTTTGTTAAATCTGCAGACAGGCACGGAAAGTCTTTTGGTGGAAAAAGAGAGAGAGAGAGCCATGAGCTCTAGCAATACCCTGTGAGCTGGTTATCAAAATCACACATAACTTTGTCAGAGAAATCACCCCACACGTTCTCTTTGACTCCTGGGTCTGCAGTGCCCAGGTACTCAAACATCACAAGGGCTGCTAGTTTGGCTTCTCTAAAAAAACAAGTTCATACTGGTATCGCATCTCCCCTCTGTGCTTTCCCCTCTTTCTTCTTGTCTCCTCAGCTAATGTGATTTTTTTTTTCTTCCTTGTTTGGTTGGGTTGGGTTTTTTTTCCAGCCTTCCTTTCTAGTTTCTATTTCTATCGTGCAAACATGCCACGGCAAAGCGATGTAAGCAATGCATAATATATTTGCAGTAATGTATGATTCATTTACTAGCTTTCATAATTAATGTGGCTGTGTTTTACATACACAGTACTTCCTGCCTGCATTTTATGATGTGAGCGCTCTTCAAAAATCTAATAAAATGTAATCCATTAAAAACAATAGTGCTGTTGCTGTGATGAGACTTGTGTGCAGTTTTGCAGCACCTACAGCAAGAAGTTGGTGCCAAGTTTATGTTCTGAACACTGGTTTTTATGCTGCTGTTTTATGCAGCTCTTAATTCTCAAGGTGGAAATTATTATGATATATATTATTACAGAGATACTGCAGTATCTGGTCTGGGTATCATCTGCTTTCATACCCTGAAAACTTTCCAACCCAAATAATTTTTTAATCTCCTGTCTCAAGTTCAATAATGCATAGGAAATTACACTGAGTTTATGAAGAAACATATAAGACCCGTACAGCAGCATCTGTAAAATATCAGCTAAATAATGCCAACATCTGCACCTCTGAAAAACCTATCCTTGCCTGGGGTTTGGTGGGGCTGAGAGCATGTACAACCTCATGGTCTGAGCCCCAAGACCCTGTTCCCAAAGGTATTTATGTATCTAATTGCTGTCAATATCAGCAAGAGCTAGGAACTGCCAAAGAGCTCAGGCCACTGTATTTACACATTATTCTCTTCCTAACAAGGATTTGAGGACCCCAAATTATTTTGCACCCCATGGAGAAGATAACTGACGTAGCTGTTGTGTGTTGCTCCTTGATGCACCGTTCCAGGTGGATGGATTTGGGAGCTTTTAGCTTCCTGTAACATGTAAAATATTTTCCAGCAGCAAAAATCTACAGTAAAGAGCAAATCAATGTATGTTGAAAATTCAAATTAGATGTGAAAAAAAGCGATATAATTTCTAGCATAAGGCTAGAAACCCTGTTCTCACCTCTCCAGATATCAGGTTGAGATTTTGCCTGCTTTCCTCCAGTCAAATCCTCCTTAAAGGTGGGAACCTGGTTCATGTGGGGATGGGGGATTGCTCTCTGCTGAGGCTCTGACCCACTGCTTCCCACCTACACAGCTCCTCAGCACTGCCCTGGCTGCCAGCAGGTGAGGAGCATCACTGACTGGAGTGAGGTAAGCCTGGGTTTGCACCTTGTGGAGTGAGTTTTGTGGCACAGAGAGGTGTGTAGTAGGAAAATGCAGTGTTTTCTGAAGGCTGCTGGTTGGGACAGCAAGAGGATGGCTGTACCTTCAGCATAGCTCCAGCCCACTGGCTTTATTGGACCCTGAGCTATTTGAAATGTGTTTCACACTAGTTTTTTGGACTTTGCTGTGCCTTTCCTGGTGAATGTTTCCCTGCTGCCTGTGCTGTGGGGTGTTCCTCTGGTGTTTCTCTGTGAGCAGGATGGGTGCAAACCTACCGGGAACTTGTGCAGTGCTGCTCCAAGGTGGGAAGTGTCTGCTCCTGCCAGGCATGCTCCACAGGGAGAGCTGCTGCTCCTGGAGCTGCTTCCCTTCCCCAGCGTGGCACTGTGAGAAAGGTGGAAAAACCTTTCACATGGGGGGGGGGGGAAATGAGCACAAGACCTTAAGGCCCAAATCCTCCCATTTAGAGAGATCGATACTGCTCTTACTGTTGCAGCAGCAGCAGCATGGACCTGATGTGCTGTGTCCCTGCCCAGGGCGAGCCCACCAGCCTTTTGTGTGGACTCCCAGGCTGGTGGGGGGTTGGACACACAACCCCCAGTGTGCTCAGCCTTGTGCTTGGCCACCTCTCACCCCGTGTGCTGTGCAGGCAGTCAGAGCAGTGGCAAGGGATGCCTGGCATGGTGCCCTCCCAGCAGCTCAGTGGGAGGCTGGCAAAACTGGTCTTTTTCTGATGTTTTCTAGTTCTGATTGGAAGGCTGGATTATTTTTTTTTCCCCCTGCATTTGAGGAGGCTTATTTTAGCACTGACTTGTGTGTACTGCTTGGATCTTTGGGGCTGGAGGTTAGCCTGCATTTTTTTCCTAGATCTTTGGATTATTTTGTATGTTCATTCTTATTTCTACCTTAGTTCGTTTTTTTTAAGAATTGCTAAAATCATTACTGAGAGGAGAAAAACCCCTGTAAGTGTATCTCCGTGCCCTGTGAAAGTTCAAGAAATGCAAAGTGGATGGGGAAGGGATGGAGAAGCAGCAGTGCTATTCTGAAGCAACATTTGAAAACTGCTTTAAGTGAGTCTTTGATACAGGAGACCTGGTAGTGACCTCTACCTTTGGCAGGTGTGTGCAGGTGATGCTGAAGCTTTCCTGACCTCTACCTTTGGCAGGTGTGTGCAGGTGATGCTGAAGCTTTCCTGGCACCTGCAGCTGTACCTGTTTTGCTGCAATCCCAGCAGGTGCTTTTGCCACAGGGTTCTTTTTTCTGCCAGCAAAGCTATGGTGGGAGCTGCTGCCCTGGGGCAGGCAAAGCCCCTGTGTTACATCTTTGCAGAATCCTCAGGAGTGGCAATATTTGTGACTGGAGGTGTGTGACAATGGGGGCTGTGCTGCAGCTCACACTGGCACATGATGCAGCCCCTCAGACCTGCCTGCTAAGTGCCACGTCAGAGCTCTGCTCTCCAATGTCTGGTCCCCTGGTGTCCCGAATGGGTGATAACCCCCCTGGGACACGTGTCTAGCCAGGTGGCCTCCTGTCCCCACCGACTGACATCCAGCTGGGAGGTCTCTGCCCCTCCAGCCACTTCATCTCAGCGTGGTCCCTACCCGGGACCCCCAGCCAGCACCAGCTCCAAGCGTGTCTCCCGGCAGCTGGGGTGAAGGGGCAGAAAGTCCCCTTTGGGGAAGGTTTGGGGAGGGAGGAAAAGCCCAGCCTGGCTCAGCGGGAGCCTCCTGGGAATGCAGCAGCAGCTCTGGCACACGAGGGGGGCTCCGGATGGTCCTCATGCATGGCCTGACGCTGCGGCCGGGAGGGTCGAGACCCTGCTCAAAGCATCGCTTTTGAGGAGGGTCAGAGGGACAAGGTTTTTTGGGGGAAGAAGGGAAATGCCGGACCTACGGGACCTTTACTCTGCATGACGTGGAAGAGAACTCCCCGGGGCACTCAAAGAAAACAGCTAATTACTGTTCATATAGGGGGGGGATGCAAGAAACAACTGGGGTGAGGCTGGATGCTGCAGACCCCTTTGCGACGTGGGGGGGCGGAGTGGGGCAGGGGGCTTGGGCACTGCCGGTAGCATTCCCTGTTCACCCCCCCCATCTACGCCAAGCGACGTGCCGGGGAGTCCCGGGCTGGGGTGCCTTCGGGGCTGGGGAGTTCCCTAGTCGTGGAAGGGAAAGGGGGGAGGGGGAGATGATGTGCGCAGGGGCTTTCCGCGGACGCGCAGAGGCTGCGCGTATGCCTGAGCGCTCCTTCCTGCAGGGCAAAAGGGGCGGGCACAGGGTGGCTCCCGGCACCCGAAATGCCAGCGATTTCAAGGCTACAACAAATATACATGTATAATCTATTTATTCCCACCCCCCTAAGCCCCGGCTTCATTTGCACCTTTAGTTCTCGTTTCAGGGCGGGGGGCGACGAAGCCACCGCCTGTGCGTTAAACGGGAAATAAAATAAAAAGAAATGCCTTCATCCGTCCTATTTTTAAGGCAAATGGCAAAATCATTTCGTGTCTCCCAGTCCGGCCAGATCCGCCCAAAAGACCGTGGGGAGACCCCAACGTCTGGGGAAAACTCGGCGCCTCCTCCTGCAAACGAGGGGTGCGGAATCTCCCAAGATAAAATGATGGAGCAAAGGGAAGGAGGGAGGAAGGGAGAATCCTCCGTAAATAGGTTGAGCATCGGGAGCCTTTGTGCCCAGGTCGCCTTGGAAGGCGGAGGGGCGTCGGGGATGCCCATCCCTCCCGGCTCTGTGGTCTCTGACACGGTCACATCAAAGGACCCGCCGGGGAGATCTGTGCACAGCCGCGTCCCCGAAATTCGCGTCTGGGAAGAGAGACAAAACCAGGCGATACGAATGTGTTACTGAAATCCTGCTCCTTGTACGTGCGCGTTGCCAGAGGTTTGCACAGTTTGTCTGAAAACACCCGGAATTGGAGGCGGAGGAAAGGGAGGGGGGGTTTAATAAAAACCATTTGCCACTTGTCTTCAATTAGGGGTCCAGAAATTTAGCAAAAAAAGGAAAGATGTCTATTTTTTTTTTTAATTTTTTTTTTTTTACTCACTTTGCCGCCGGGATCAAGAGGTAAACGCGGCGCCCCTGCAACGATTTCAGGGCTTCGCGTTAAAAGGGGAGAGGAAACACAGCCGGTATTGTCGCGATTCGTGTCGGCGTGGCCGGCTGCGGGAGGGCGACGAGCCCCGGTGACCGCCCCCCTCCTCCTCCCCCCAACTCCCCCTGACCCGCCGGTGTCTCATGCCCCGGCACACACCTCGCCGTGCTCCGCCGCTTTCCGCCTTCCCCCCCCCCCCTTCCTCGTCCCCGAAAAGGGCTTCTTCGCCCGGAGCCGGACCCCCGACGGCCCGCGGGACCCCCGTAGGTCTCTGGAGCGGCGGGACGGGGACAGCCGGTTCCGGAGGGCTTTTTGCACGGCCGCTCCTTGCAGCCCTCAGCCCGGCGTGCAGGGAGGGGGAGTTGGGGGGTGTTGTTGTTGCCAGATGGGGTGCTCTCCATTTGTTTTCCCACTGCCATCGGGGGGACCCCCAAATCTCCAGGGATTCTCCCTCCCCAGGGCTGGGCAGCCACGGAGCCTCCTGCCTCCGCGTCCCAGGCAGGTGATGGGCACCTCGCAGGCTCATACCCCCCCCCTCTCCCGCCCCGATATTCCCCTGCATCTTAGTGTCCATGACAAATAGAGGCAACGTGAGACAGGAAAGGGGGAGGAGGGAGAGAGAGACACGCACACAATAGCCAGGCAAATTGTTAGCAACTCCGGCGTTTGGGGAAGCCGGTACTGTAACTGCGCTCTCATCAGTCCCCGCTCCTGAAGTGATAGTAAAAATGCATCTAAACACGCTGCGGTGTGATATATAAAAGCACAGCGGGATGAGCTGCTTTCCAAAAAGGGACTTGGTGATTGGATATGCCTTGGCATGATTGACAAGAGCTTAGTTTGGTAAAGAGAAGACACGCAAGCTTTCACAGCGGGATTTCTTTTCTAAAATATATCACACTAGCCTTTGAAAAGCGCCGCACACTATAAGGGAAATAAGGTTGCTTTATAGTGCGCTGACATTTCTTTAAAACACAACTAAGATCAAAAAAAGAAATAAAATGTGTTCCAAACACAATGTTTTAATTAGTTTATTCTGTGCATTTGCTTTTATCTGGTGTATATATCACGGATCCCCACCCTTTAATTAAAACAACTGGCTGCCTATACAACAGCAGAGACAAATGCTTAACTTTCTCCTTTGTAGCTACAAGCAAACGCAATTTACTACAGCGCTCAGGAGAGTTTTTAAAATGAACGTGGACGCCTCGAATTCTATCGGGGAATGGGCGAAGGGAGCGGGAAATGGCTGTTTCCCGGCTTTGAAAACTTGGGAGGGTGTCAAGTCCCGCGGCCAGCCCTGCCCGCAGCCCGCCCTGCCCGCAGCCCTGCCCGCAGCGCTGCCCCGCCGGCCCCGCGTAGCCCCGCCGAGGGAATTTGAACGCAGCGAGAGCGCATAGCCGCCTTCAGCCGCAGTGGAAGGGCTGCGATGGGGTTTTCTGTTTGCTTGGTTGCTTCGGGGATTTGTTTTGGTTTCTCTCTCTATTTTCTTTTATTTTTCCCACCTTTATTTTTTTTCTTTTCTTTTCTTTTTTTCCTTGGTGCGGTCCCCATCGAAGCCCAGGTTACCGCAAGCCCTCCGTTCCCCCCGGCACCTCCCGCTCCGGGGTTGGTCACTTGCGGCACCTTTTCTAGACGCGGTTCTCGTTACGGAACTCAATCTCCGCGGTGGGGAATAAAAGTCCTTTAAAAGGCATCGACTCCTTTACCCCCTTGCAAGCACATCGTTTACCGGGGGACTTATTTGTGGCGGGGGGACCCACCGCTGCCCTCCGCGCCCGGGATGCAGGAACTGCGCGCCCACGTCCCGCAGCGCGGGGCCTGCGCGGGGATCGTTCTGTCTCGGAGTATTCGATACGAAAAATAGGGGAGAGGGGGTCAGACGGGTCTATCGTCCCGGAATCCGGGGCTTTCGGCAGGAAGACGGGAGCTGGCCCTCCCCGAAGCCCCGCGGTCGCAGTGCAAACCCGGTCCCGGGCGGCGATGGGGGGTACTTGGGCTCAGCCCACGCCCCGCTGCTGTTATTCACCCCGCTTTGGCCCCAAGGATTCGAGGGGGATTTTATCGGCGAAAGCGGCTCCCGTTCGGGGCTTGTTAACCCACCAAAGCGTGCGAGGGCTGAGCCCGGTTGCTCCCGGGAGCTGCGGTCGCCCAGCCTGCGCTGTCCCGCGGCTGGACCCCGTCGGGGCTGCGGGTCGGAGGTGCGGCTGGAGCCCTTCGTTCCCTTGGATGGCGAAAGGAGCGGGAGCTGGTCCTACCGAGCAGCTTTGCACTGCTTTTCCGGGGGAGGAAAAAAAAAAAAAGGAAGGAAAAGAGACGGGAGAGGACCGGGAGGGCGAAGGGGAGCTAGGTTCTCTCCCTTGAGAGAAACCTTGAGGAAAGTCCCCGGTGGCTGAAGGGGAGACTCAGTGGGCAATGTGGCCGGAGTATGGCGAAGGGCGAACGGTGGAAATGGCACAGCCCTTGTTTTAATATTTTTTTTCTTTTTGAAGACTTTAAATCGTTCAACACGTTGTTCCAACACGTCCTCGAGGCTTGCGAAATCGTGCCGCCTCTTTAGGGGATGCCGGGCGGCGGGAGACACCCTCGGTGTCCGCTGCCCGTGTGCCCGTCGCTGATGGAGTCGATGCTGGGTGCACGGCCCTACCCCGCAGGCTGGGACGGAGCAACCCGGCTGGAGCTCATCTGCGGGACCCCAAGGGCCCTTCTCCAGCCGGCCACCCCGCAATCCGCGGGCGGGGCGGCACTAGACGGCTCCACTCCGGGGAGTCCCGGTGGGTTGCAGCTCCCAGCCCGGCGCCGCGGAGAGCTGGTTGTCCCGGTGCCGGCCCTCCGGTCACTGTGCCCAGTGCTGGGGAAGGAGAGCTGGAAGCGGAAGGAAACTCCGCATTTCCCTCCGGGATGCTAGGCGGCAGGGAGAGCGCCTGAACCCCGGCATACCCCAGGGCTCGTAGTGTCCCCGCAACCCTCCCGGGGCGGGAAGGGTTGCTGCAGGTTTGGGGCGGGGGGCCTGGACGGGTGGTCCCCGACCACCCCCGGAGCCTGGCAGCTGCCCCCGTTTGACTCCCGACAGGCAGAGACCACTGTCTCTCCCCCACGGGTGCCGGTTCAGATGGGAAGATTTGTGCTCGGTGAAGGGGCTCGTTACCGGGGTTTACACCTGCTGCGGAGCTCGGGGAAGAGCGAGGAGAGCGACGGGGCCCGGGGACGGGCTAGACCGGGGCTGATTTGTGGACGGACCCCCACATCCCCCGTCTGTCCCGGGGCTGCGGGGCAGACGACCCGCCGTGTCCGGGCAGAGGCGCGGTGCAGCTCCGGGAAGGGTGCCCGGAGCCGCCCGGGGCCTCGGCAGCCGTCGGGGCCGGGCCGGGCCGCTCCGCAGCGCCGCCTCGTGCCCGACTCGGCTCCAGGCCCCGCTGCAGCCGGACGGGCACGGGCGGAGGCGGCTGCCGCAGCCCCTCTCTCAGCCCTGCTCGTCGGGGCCCACAGGTTTCTGGGCTGAAGAGCCGGGGCGAGGGTTCCTCCGGGCATCTGTGCACGGTCTCCCTGCCCTTCCCCTCCCGTTATCCCCACCGGCTTTTCAGAGCATTGCCGCGTTCACTGCGGGCCAAACCCCAGGCTCAGCACGGCCGGCGGCACCCAGCGGGGCCTCCCCGGCCCTCTTTGGCTCACCCTGGGGTGGGAAGGCTCTGCTCAGCACAGCCCGGCCTCCGGGGAAAGACCTGGGGCAGGATGGGGCCAGGTACCCTTGTTGCGGGCTCGGAAGCAGCTGGGGCTCAGGGGCAGCGGCTCCGGCAAGCTGGGAAAAGGGCGGCTCTGCCCCGGCAGCTAATACCGGGCTGGCGGCTCCAGAGGCCGGGATGCCTCCCCGGAGCGCGGGGCTTTGCGGTTGCCCCTCAGGGCTCAGTCACGCAGAAAGGCTGACTAAAGTCTGTGTCCCCCGCAAGAGAGGGACAATAGAGCCACCCTCCGGGTCACAGGTCACCTCCTCACTGATTGAGATATTCGCCACTTCCCCCCACCCCCTCCGCTCCTCGGAGGCACGGGGGAATTTCAAGGGGGCGGCCGGAGGGCGAGGATGCTCTCGGCCGGGCCGGGGTACCGGGTCTGCATCGTGCCTCGTCCCAGTGGCTTTGCAGGTGGCTTTTTCCCCCTTCCAGAGGGCGGCCTTCCCCGGGGTCACTCCAGTCCGTGGCCATTTAAGTGCGTGGGCATCCCGGGGCGGCCCCGGTACCCCGCAGGGCTGCGACCCCCACCGTCCCCTGCCCCCGGGTTTGCCTCGGCAACCTTCGGGGCGACCGGAGGCATTTATTCTGCAGCACTTTTAACTCGCCCTCCTGGCTTTTCCACTCCTTTCCGAGCGCGACGCGTGTTTTCCGCGCAGCAGAACGGTGATTATCTTTTTTTTTTATTTAGGGAGGGGGAACCCAAACAAAACCCAGACCGTGGTGTTGGGTGCCGGTGCCGGCCCGGCTCCTCTAGCCGCTGGACGGAGCCCACCGGTACCTACATTTCCTCGCCTCTCAGCTCTCTCTGCTTGCCTCCGCCTGGCCCTTGATATTCCTCGCCCCCTCCCCTTGCCGAAGTTCAGACCCTGTTTACTCCAGCCCGCACCTCTGAAGTTCAAATGTACATGTGATTTCCCCCTCCGCTGAGTGACAGCTACAATGGAAATGTCTCGTTCGCTCCTGGTTTGCATTTAATTACACTGGAGATGCAATATGTTTATGGCAGGAGAAAAACTACTTGTCTTTACGCTTGTTAGGGATATTCATTTATCCGCGATACAGCGCGGTTTAAAAGCTATTTAAGGCGAATGAAACACTCCCCTCGCCGGCCGGCTCCCAGGTCGGCGCGGGGGATTTGTAATTTTTCTCTGTTGTTGTTGCTGTTTCCCCGGGTTTGTTTTAGCTTTTTCCTCGTACCCTCCGCGGAAGGGACGAAAGAAACCCGCGGAGCCACCCACCCCCCCCCCCCGCTCCCGGGGCTATTGCCGAAACTTCCCCTGCCCGGCTGCGAAATCCGCCGTAACGAGTGGGCACCCACTGGGGACAATATTTCCTCCTGCGCTGCAGGGCTCGGACTTTGAGGTCTTCCCCTTGGTGAGGCTCCCCGCACCGTGCTGGGGTGTTGGGATGGGGCAGCGCTTAAGCCCCCAGGGGTGCCCAGGACAGGGCGGGGGGGCAGCACCGGGGATGGGATCCCGGCGTGGACGTTCGAGTCCGCCGCCGTGAAGCAGGCACCGGCGGGGCTCCGGGAGCGGAGGGACCCGCACCGCTTTCCAGGGCTTTTACATTATTTATTTAACTTTTTTTTTTTTGCTACTGTTGAATTCCTAAATCAGCCCAAAGAAAAAAAAAAAGAAAAAAAAAGAAAAAAAAATAAGAAGAAAGGTGGTGGAGGAGAATCACACGAAAATATGTTCTTGACGTTAAGTAGGGTGTCTTTCTCCGCCTTCCCTTCGCGTTCGGAGCACGATGGGAGAAGGGGAGCCTGCGAGACTACTTTTCCGGTTGCTGTTGTTTGCTAGTTTGCAATTGAGATAGATTTTTTTTTTTTATAAAAAGGAGAGAGATGCGATGCTTCCCCCCGCCACTGGAAAATAAATTGGGATCGGCCAGAAACACCGCTAAATAAAAATGGAATTTACTAAAGTGGTAAATGTACCAAATATACTGATTTCTTTAATTTTTTTTTTTTAATTACGAGAGCACGGAGGAAAAAAAAATTTCACAGGCCGTAGTGACAGTGCTCTTAAAAAAAAATAAAAATAATTAAACGCGTTTTATGCCATTTTTGGTTCCCGAAGCGGCAAATTCCAGCCAGGATGCGATCGGTGTAAAATAGTGCCCGTGCGGATACTGCCGGGCGTACACACACCCAGGCGAAGTTGGTAGAATAGAAACGGGAAATGTGTGTGTATATATATATATATATATAAAAAATATTTATAGTTTAGTTGATGTAGCCCGACCCGCAAGTACACGGCGGCACGGAGGGGCTGCGGGTGCCGCTTTGCAAAGCCACCAAGCCCTCCCCGAAACGGCGAGTCCTCGTCCCCAAGCTACGATTGATGCTTTTTATACACACACACACACACACACACCCCTCACCCTCCCGGGATGCCTTTGCCGAAGCCCCGCGGTACCCCCGCTGCCGGTGCGCGGGGGTTTTTTTAAAGCGGGGGGGTTTGGGGAGGGGGATGGGGGGTGTGGAGGGGAGAGAAACAACTAAACCCAAATTAATTTTTATTTTTTAATATATATATATATATTAAAAGCTTCTCCCGCCGTGGAGCCACGCTCTCTCCGTCTCCCCGGGCCGGAGTGTTTCTCAGCATCACCACCACCCATCCCGTGTGTGTGTATTATCCGTGCCCCCCGCACAGCCCCGCGTAGCCCAGCGCAGCGTGGGCACCTGGGCGGGCAGGCAACCTCAGCTCGGCGCCCTCTCGCCAGCCGGTTCCCCGCCGCCGCCACCGGCCCCGGCACATCCCATTAGGGACAGACAATGCTACACGTGAGGCCTCCTGCACAAGCAGGGGTCAGTCGCCCTCGGTCGCCCCCAGGTCGGCGACTTCAGAGGCGCTGCCCTCCCCGGCGCTCAGCTGACGGGATAATTGAATTATGCCCCTTTTTCTGTCTTTCTTTTTTTTTTTTGGGGGGTGTGGGGGAGGGGTGTGGGGGTGAGCGTGGGGGTGTTGTTGCCCAGAAAACCCAACACGTGCAGGAGGTAATTAATTACCCCGCCGCGGCCCTCCGGAGACAAGCAGGTAGAGCCGCCGCGGCAGAGCGATGGGGGGAGCGCGGCTCCGGGGGCTGCAAATTGGTGTTCGGGTGTCCCTGGCCCTGACCCTCTTCCTCCGCTCCCGAGCTCCCGGCCGTTCCCTGTGGAAACGGCTACTACAATCCTGCCGGGATCCCCTTCATCCTGCGGAACGGCCGCGGGGCGTAGCGCGGCCGCGCAGCGAACCCAAGCCTAGCACACACACCCCCTCCTCTCCCGCGGCGGAGCCCCCCGGGCGGCTCTCCCCCCCCCCACCCCTCCCCGCTCTGCTCCCCCCGCCTCTTGTTCTGCTGCGATCGTGCGCTAACGGCAGCGAGGGACTCACCTTCCAACTTTGGAACTGTTCTTGGCGGCGTGGCCTGGGAAATTTGAGTGTTTGACGGGCACCGGTGTTACCTCTCGGGGAGATTTTATATCGGTGGCTCTTTTTTTTTTCCTCTTTTTCCCCCCCCCCCCCCCTTTTTTCCCCCCTTCTTCCCCCCCCCCCTTCTCCCCCCCCCCTTTTTTTTTTCTTTTTCTTTTTTCTTTTTTTTTTCTTCCCCCCCCCCCTCCCTGCAAACCCTAAAATAAAGAATGCGAAGCCTTTCCCGGGGCTGATTGGGGGGAACGATGTGAAAGGGCCGCGGTTATAAAGCGCTGCTTGAAGCGGGCTCTCAATGCGTCTCTGAACTTGATCAGATTTTACGTTTCCTGCAGAGAGCCGGCGGCGAGGCTGAGACCTGCCCAATAGCCAGACTTGGGGCTCAGCAAATCTCAGGATATTACAATTACAGCCATCTTTCTTTCTGCCTTTTATTTCCACTCTTGCTCCCCATAGTTCTTTGCAAATGCTTTCCAGAACAGAAAATGAGTGGATTTATAGCGCTGTCTGCAACTGATAATTATTCCAAGGCAGAACGTTGCCTTTGCAAAATAAAATTAAAAAGGAAAAAGAGAAAAAAAGAAAAAAGAAAGAAGAAAGAGAGACGCTGGAGGGGGGGGGGGAGTGTGGAGATAAACGGGTGTAGGAAAAATACGGTTCAGGAGCCGCCGTGCCGGGCGCTGCTCGGCCGTGCTCCGCGGGGAGGGAGGGGATGGAGCCCCGCTGCCCGCCGAGCGGGGCGCGACCCCCCGCCGCTGCCCCCGACGGGGAGCGAAGGAGGTAAAAGAAGCGGCTGAACTCGGGCAGGCGAAGTTAGCCCCGGCCCGGGAGAGCTGCGCTCCGCTCCTCCCGTGAGAGTTGGGGGGTGTGTGTGGGGGGGGTGGGGGTGAGGAAGGAGCGGGGTCCCCCCGCTCGGCTCGGGGCGGTCCTGCCCTCGCGCTGGGTGGGTGAAGACAGACATCAGATGAAGTAGGGTTCGTGTATTCATTTCATTGCAGGAGCGGGGAGCCGCCGGCTCCGCTTTTAACGGGCTCTTATTTTTTCAAGCAGTGCGGCAGCTTTGCCCCCCCCCCCACCTCTCCCCCTTTCCACCCCCCACCCCCCAACCTCCCCCTTCGCTGCCCCGACCGAGCGCCCTGCGGAGCGCGGGTGGGGGCACGGCGCGGCGGGACACGCGGGGGCGGCGGCAGCGGGGGCACCGCTCAGGGACACGGTGACACGCACCGTGCGTGCCCGCCTGTCTCTCAGCACGGCGCGCTGGGCCCGGGGCCGCCCCTCCAGCACGCAGGCCGCGGGGTTCCCACTGCTCCCGCCGCTCCCCCCGTCCCGTGTCCCGCATTCTCCTCCCCCTCCTTCCCCCCCCCAACCAGCTCCCGCTCCCCCTCCTGTTTTACCTGCGAGGCGCCCGCGCCCAATCAGCGTCCCCGGCGGCGTGGGGCGCGTGCCAATCAAGCGGCGCGCCGCCAATGGGACGCCGGGCGGCGGGTCAGGTGACTCGGCGGTCGGAGGCTCCCCATTGGCGCGGTGCGGCCTGGCCCCGGAGTTGGTTTATGTGCGAGGCGCGGGCGGGCGCCCCGTCAGTGCCCCGACGGCGGCGAGCGGGAGCGGGGCCGCGCTGCGCCTCGCCCTGCCGCGCCGCCCTGCCCTGCCCTGCCCGGCCCTACCCGGCGCGGCGCGGGGGGCGGGCGCCTCTGGGGGCGGGTGGCTTTTTGGGGCTGGGGTTTTGTTGTTGTTGTTTTTGGGTCGGACGGGGGCTGCCCGCATCGCTGCCCGCCCGCGGCCGGGGGCCGCGCCTGCCCGCAGCGGGGGGGGGGGGGAGGGGGGGCGGGGGCACTGCGCCTGGGGGTGCGTTTTGGGGTGGCTTTGTACTTTTTTGGGGGCGGGCGGGCGGGAGGAGGGCGGGGGGGGAGTTGGGGGCAGGCTGCCGCCGCGCCGACGGCCCCGCGCCCATGACGATGCTGCTGGACGGAGGGCCGCAGTTCCCGGCGCTGGGGGTGGGCGGCTTCGCGGCGCCCCGCCACCACGAGATGCCGGGCCGCGACGCCGCCGCCGCCGGCATGGGGCTGGGCCCCTTCGGGGACTCGTCGCACGCCGCCGCCGCCTTCAAGCTGAACGCTGCCCCGCACGACCTCGCCGCCGGGCAGAGCTCGGCGTTCACGCCGCAGGCGCCGGGCTACGCCAGCGCCCTGGGGCACCACCACCATCACCACCACCACGCCGGCCAGGTGCCCTCCTACGGCGGGGCCGCCGCCTTCAACTCTACCCGCGACTTTCTCTTCCGCAACCGCGGCTCCGGCATCGCCGACGCCGCCTCCGGCACGGCGCAACACGGGCTTTTCGGCGGCTCGCCCGGCGGTTTGCACGGCCCCGGAGGCATCCCGGACACCCCGGGCTACCTGCTTTTCCCGGGGCTCCACGAGCAGAGCCCGAGCCACACGTCCCCCAACGGGCATGTGGACAACGGGCAGATGCACCTCGGGCTGCGCGGGGACCTCTTCGGGCGACCGGATCCTTACCGGGCCGTCTCCAGCCCCCGAACGGACCCTTACGCCGGCGCCCAGTTCCACAACTACAACCACATGAACATGAATATGGGCATGAACGTGGCGGCCCACCACCACCACCATCACCACCACGGCCCCGGGGCTTTCTTTCGGTACATGCGCCAGCCCATCAAGCAAGAATTGTCCTGCAAGTGGCTCGACGAGAACCAGCTCAGCCGGCCCAAGAAGAGCTGCGACAGGACTTTCAGCACCATGCACGAACTGGTGACCCATGTCACCATGGAGCACGTCGGGGGGCCGGAGCAGAACAACCACATCTGCTACTGGGACGAGTGTCCGCGGGAAGGCAAGTCCTTCAAGGCGAAATACAAACTGGTGAACCACATTCGGGTGCACACGGGGGAGAAGCCCTTCCCCTGCCCCTTCCCGGGATGCGGCAAGATCTTTGCCCGCTCCGAGAACCTCAAGATTCACAAGCGGACGCACACAGGTAAGGCCCGGAGCCACACGCCTCCTCCCGCGGGGCTGCGCGGAGTTCCGCGGGGCTGCGCGGACGGGCCGGCGGCTGCTGGAGCGGGCGGGTGCGCGGCGCTGCCGCCGCTCTCGGCCCCCTGCGCGCCTCTGCGGATGGAGCCATAGAAATGCTAATGGAATAAGCATTTTCGGTGACTTCCGCTCCTTTTTAATTTTATTTTTAGGCCTGATTGGCGTCTCTCCTAATTAAATCGGCGATACTTTCGTCAAAAGTGTTTTTATTTGCAGCTCCGGCTTCCCTTTCAACCCTCCGCCCGGGCGGAGGGAAGAGGGATGGGGAAGGAAGGCAGGAAGCAAACGTATTTCGGCTTGTATCCTTGAGTACGTCCTGTAAAACTGTCCGAGCTGCTGAATTTATCTCGGGTCTTCTTCCTCCCCCGGTCCGTTCGGCCGCCGTCCCTGCCGGAGCACAGCACGGGTCTGGTGGGAGGTGAATTAAAAGTAACAAAGGCTTGACCCGAATTTTATCCGACACGTAACAAACCCTGCTTGTCCCATCTTCCCCTTCTTCGTTGTTTTTTTTTTTGGGGTGCTTGGGCATCCCCGAGGTGGGGTGAACGGGGCAGAGGCTGTCCTGGGGAGGAGGCAGGCGGGGATGGAGAGGGGAACGGCCCTCCTTCACCCTCTCTGAATTTCACAGGTGAGAAGCCCTTCAAGTGCGAGTTTGAGGGCTGCGACAGGCGCTTCGCCAACAGCAGCGACAGGAAGAAACACATGCACGTCCACACCTCGGACAAGCCCTACATCTGCAAGGTGTGCGACAAATCCTACACCCACCCCAGCTCACTTAGGAAACACATGAAGGTAATCACCCCTGCGCCCCAGCCCTTTCCCCCCTGAGCAGGGGATGCTCAGTCGCTGGCGTGCTCAGGGCTCCTTTACCCGGGGCAGGGCAGAGCTGAGCGGTACCTGCCGCGGCGCTCCGTGCTCCCGGAACGGCCCAGCTGTCCCCCGGTGTCCTAGGCCGTGGCTGGAGGACAGCCTGGGGAAATGGCGTAGTTGCTTTCTCTGCTCCCACCGGTGCTAGAGCCCTGCTCGGTTTCCCGAGCGCTGCTCGGTGCTGGAGGGCTGAGCGATCACAACCTGGTCTGTGGCTGTAGTCCCCCCCACGCCAGGACGCTGCAGCGAAGTGGCCGGGAGCCGAGGCAGGCGTTCGCCGCCGGTGCTCAGGGTGGCCGGGCAGAGCCCGAGCCGCTGGATCCCCCCCTCCCTCCCCAGTGTCGCTCCTGCATGGGGGAGCATCCCAGCCCGGCTCAGCGGGGTGGCGGGGACCCCCGGGCTCGATCCCATCTCTGCCTCTTGGTTTTAGGTGCACGAATCCCAGGGGTCGGACTCTTCCCCTGCAGCCAGTTCGGGGTACGAGTCCTCCACCCCCCCTGCAGTGGGCTCCGCCGGCAGTAAGGACTCCACTAAAACACCGCCGGCCGCCCTTCAGAGTAACCCCGGCCACAACCCTGGACTGCCCCCCAATTTTAATGAGTGGTATGTGTGAAGGCAGCTGCTGCCCGGCCAGAGACTGGACCAAATGCGTTGGGAACAAGGAAAAAAAAAACAAAAACAAAAAAAGGACAAACCAAGCCAACTGCAGCTCGCTCCCTCAGAAATGGAGTTTCCACACCGACAACCGCATAGGGCTACACCTAGTTTAACTGCCAGGATCTGGAGGGGGGGGTGTGTGTGTCTTTTATTATTATAATTATTACTATTTTTTGCAAGCCCAGACGCTGGACTAGCCATGTCCTTTTCTCAGGATTGGATTTTTTAAATTTTTTTTTTTTTTTTGGGTTGTCATTTTTTGCAGTCGCAGTCGTTCCTTTGGTATTTTTTTCCCCCTCCCTACTCCTTCCTCCGATTCCCCACTTTTTTTCTTTCTTTGTTTTTATTTTTATTTTTTTAAAAATTTTTAATTTCTTTTGGTTTTCCTTCTTTCGGTGGGATGTTGACATGAGGATGAAAATTCTCCTTCGCCTTAGTGGTGATTGTTTAAACTTACAGTCTTAAACCGTGCCAAAGTCCTGTTATGTCTTGAACTTTTCCTCTCTAGCTCTCCTGCTGCTTCTTTCTCTGCTCTCCTCCTCTTTCTCCTTCTCTCTCTCTCTCCAAGCATTACACTTGTGAATGTATTCTCGTCTGATGGGGTCGGTCAGTATTTTTCAGGATGAGGATGTGGTGTTTATTCTACCCAGATTGTGACGTTTAGTATAACAGTTGCCTTTTTGTAACAACTTTTTTTTGTAAATACATATCCATGATGCCATATTTATCGTTCGTAATTTAATTATCGATACAAAGTGCCGGGAACTGAACAATATTTATGGGGAAGAAAAAAAAAATGTTTTCTAACAAAAAAAAAATACAAACAACAACAACAACAAAAATTCCAACTCTGTACAGCTTTTGGTTATAACTGCTTTAGCATTAAAAGTTTATTGTTTTGGAAAGAGCCGTTTTTCACCTCCTCCGGGGGACAGGGGCAGCCGCGGGAGCCACGGCGGGTCCGGTTCCGCGCTGCCGCCGGGGCCGGAGCCGTTGTTTTCGGGTTGGCGATGCCGGGTGAAGCCGCCTCCTCGCCTCGCCGCTGCTTTTTCTCCTGTCCCTTTGTCCCCGCCCTCCGCTGCCTAACGGCTGCCCTTCCCCGCCGCCTTCCCGGCGGACGGAACCCCGGGCACGGCGCCGTCGGGAGGAAGAAGAAGAACAACGCCCGAGGGGCAGCGGGGACACCTCGATGGGGAGGCCCCGACGGTGAGTACCGAGCCGGCGCCCCTTGAGTGGCGGGGACCGGGTAATCCGTCCAGGACCGGCCCCGCCGGCCCCGGGCTGCATCCCGGAGGGGACACCGGGGCGACTCTGCCGCGCGCTGGACTTGCTCCGTTATCGCCTGTTGGGGTGGTTTTTTGTTTGCTTGTTTTTTTTCTTTATTTCTGACTAGGGTGTGAAAAAGCCTCCCCAGCCTCAGGAGAGTCAAGGGGTCGAGCAGAGAAATCTCACCTGAGAAACTTCGTCTCCGGCGCCGCCCAGGAGCCCCAAGCAGCCAGAACGACGGTGGAAATCAAGCACTCTACCCCCTGACCCCTCCGGCAAACCTCCGTGACCCCGGCGGCCGGGAGATGCCCGTGCCTCCCGCGGGCCGGACGGAGCTCCGGCTGGGATGCAGACGGTCCCGTCTGCATCAGTCTGCTGGCTGGTCCTCTCTGCGTACGGCTCCGCAGCCACGTCCGTCCTCGGAGGGAAGGGGTCTCATGGCGGGTTTAACCCCAGCTCCGGGGGCAGGGGGGGACCCGCATCTCGGGCTCCGCACCGCCTCTGCCCTGGAGAGACCCCAGACATCTTGGGGCCACCTTGAACTTGACTCGGGGCGCTGTGGATGGACGGGGCGGGCCGTCCCCCGATGCAGGGTCCTCCCGGGCATGCAACCCGCAGAACCTGGCCCGCTTTAAAAATTAGCTTTAACCAAATCCGCCCTCTTTTCCCATCGGAAAAAAAAAAAAAAAGGGAAAAAAAGAGAAAAAAAGGTTTACCCGACAGGAAAAGACGGGCGGAAGGTTGATCGCCGCCTCGGGGGCTGCAAATCTAAAAAACACCCCCCCCCAAGCCCAGTGCAGGCAGGTTTCCAGCTCCTCGCTGCCCAGCCTGGCCCCTTAAAATAGTTCCCTGCGAGGTACCCCGGCCAGAGCTGCATCTCCGCTTCTTTTATGCTGTGAAGTCTTTCTCTCGCTGTGCGCAGAGCCGAGCCGGGGGCTGGACGCGGAGCGCAGCCGGCCCGGGCCCTTCCCGGGGGGTGAGCGGGGCCGCCCCGCAACGCGGCGGGTGAGGAAGAGCGGAACAGCCGGGGGCCGTCGGGTTTTCCTCGGACACCAACCTGGGTGGTGTCTGCGCCGCTCTCTGGACCGCGCCAGGCTTGGAAACGTGCCGGTAGGCTCGGTTTCGTTACTGCTTTGCTCGGAACCGGGGAGGCGTGGGGTGCGCAGGGCTCCGCGGGTGCGCAGGGCTGGGCGGCGGAGCGCCCCGGGACGGGCGCGGGCAGCGGCGTATGATATTGTCGGTCCCAAAAACACCGTGCCAGAGCGGGGCGGGAGGGGGTGGAGGGTGGGGTGTCTGCTGTGACCGGGGTTGTCCGGCACCCCGTTCCGGGGGCCGGCCGGGAGGGTGCAGCATCTTCGGGCCTTGGAGCACCCGTCCCGCCCGGAGCTGGGTGCTGGGACCCTTCCTGGTCCCGCAGCAGCTCCGGGTGGTCCCCGGGACCCTCGGGCCGTGCTGCCCTCCTGCCTCCCCCCTCAGTTGTTTCCTTGGGCTGGCAGCACAGCCGGGGTCACCTATATAACAAATATTTAAAGCAGCATCCCGTATCGTTTGGCTTCTTCAGGCAGCTGGCCAGTCCCCCATCTTGGGGCATCCCAGCAAGCCAGGGCTATCACCCAGTATGGGGAAGGGGGACACAAGCTGTTGTCTGCACCCCACTTGAGGTCGGGGGGCCTCGACCACTCTGCAGCCCCCACCTATTTTCCTCCCAAATGGGGCATGGATGGGACAGGGGCACCTCTGTGTGTGTGTGTGTGTATGGTTTGGGATGGATGGGGGATTTGAGACCCGTGCAGAAAGGGCTGGGGACCTGTTTGGCTGTGAAATGCTGGCAAACACGGGGTTCAGCAGCGGCAGCAGCCTGAGGTGTGGCAAGAGGGCCGTGTCCCCTGAGCACAGCATGCTGTGCTGGTGGGCGCTGCTGTCCGCACGGTGCCTCTGTGCCCCTTGTCCCGGCTGCAGCTGTCCCTGAGACCTGGGGATGAAGACCAGGGAAGAGCTGTCTCACCCTGCAGCCCAGTCCTCAGCTCTCATGGACAAAGAAGAAAAGGGGGTTTTTTGCTGTAAAAAGAGACCAAACGGCTCTGCACCTCACCCTTGCCCACTGCAGGGAGATGCAGAGTCCTAGGTTGGGAAGGACCCTGCCTTTCCCCCACATTTCTTAGACTGTTTTTGGGAGTTCTGTGAGGCAGCTCATGATTTTCAATGGCAGTGTCTGGCAGCAGGGACCTGTGGGCATTCCCTGCGCTCGCAGCTCTGGATAACGTGTTATGGAGCCGGCTGGGGCAGGACAGGGCTGCCAGAGCAGGTGCTGTGTTAGCTCAGCTTTTCGTGTGCCATTAATAACAGGTCCTGTGTCACACACTAGAAGAGTCCCAGGACTGTGCACAAAAAGGGGCCGTATTCTGCTGTCCTCTCCCAGACTGGCAGCCCCCTTGAAGTTGCTGTGCTTGCTTGTATGAGCGGGATTAGGTGGATTTGTCCCCAGATAATCAGAACTCAGGATGGTTTTCTAAAAGGGGTAATGTTGATTCATTGTGCTGTAACGAATCTAAGCAGAGGCAGGTGATGAGCTGGAGCCATTCCTTCTCTACCACGCTTTATGAGCCATGAATATTTTGATTCCTTTGGTGTCATTGTTTTTGCATATCTGTTTCAGTGTCTGTTGTAATCCTAGGAAAATAATTTATTATTTTTTTTCCCCCCCACAAGCTTTTGTGTGTGCCATTAGCAGCTAGTGGTTGCACACAGTGTGAAGGCAGAGTCCTGGAGGCATTTGATCAGGTTGTGTTCAAGCGTCTCGGTGCTACGGCACCAGGAATTAAGTTCCTGTAGGAACTCTGTTGGCTGCAGAGCTCTGAAGCAGTGCATTGGGTGTGGTATTGCGTGTTTGACTTTTTTCTAATTTATTTTTTTTTTAAATATAATGTTGCCAGATTAAAAGCACCACACACTTAACACCAGCTCTTTTAGCTGAGCCTAACTTTCGTGACTGATAAACCATCCCTGTTATTTATGCACGATCAAACTATATGGGAAAATATCTTTGCAGAGATGCACTTTTGCCCTGGAGAGGTAAAACTCTAGAGGAGGCCTTGAATTCTTTGCAGAAACCTTAATTTTTATCACAAGGAACTAATTTCTGTCGTACTGCCTGATCTGCACATCCCCTGAACTACAACATTCAGTTAACCTTGCTGTGCTGTTTGCATGGGTTAGAAATACAAACTACGTCTTGCAAGTGAGTGCTCACCTGGACGTAACTGCAGGCAGTAAAACCGCTTGCATAAGAGCTTACACTGGGGAGTGAGAATGGCAAAGCAAGGACCTGCCCCACAGACTTGAAAGGAGATGGTTTAGGATGGCTTTACAGACATCTGCTCGGTGCAAATGGTGGAAGAAACCTTTAGCAGAAATCGAGGAGGCAGTTGTCTAAGGAGGCACAGCTATATATTTTAATATTAAGGCGCTACTTTTTGTTCTCAGCAAAGAAGGTTGTGTGCAGCTTCAGTTTTCTCTTAGCATTGGTGGTGTTTCTCCATTTCATCTGTTTGTGTGAAAGGAAACTTTCATAAAAAGGGCTGGGGGGTGGGTGAAGCAGGGGGGAAAGGAGTTTAGCTGAATGATTTTGTTTTGGCAACTTGTTCAATAGTGGCAGCTTTGAAATTGCCAAAGCTCGACTTTGAAATGGTTGAATGGGCCATGTGTGAAGTTCCTTTCGAGGGAGACCCAGCCTGTGCGTTGGGGATTTGTTCCTGTGCACGCTGGGCAAGGTACCCTGACCTGCGACAGTCGGGAAAGGCGGAGAGGGGCTTGATGGCTGAGGGGCATAAAGGATGTGTGCAGAATAGGGCTATTCCCATGGTTTTGCCCTTTTTCAGAGCGCCGTTTAATCCCGGTTTGGGTGTGTGGTTGTCCTGAGGATGCAAAATGGCTCTTAGGGAGGGTGTTTGGGCGCTTGGCATGGCGGAGCAAGGGGCTGGGCAGAGATCCTGATGCTTTTAGGGGAGCCTGTGCCCTACGTGGCTTCCAGCGTCTCCATCTCTGTTTTGGGGGCAGAAACTGATCTGTGGAAAGGAAAAAAGTAGAACATTGTTGGGGTTTGGTATGGGGGGGTGGGGGGAAGAAAAGTGTTCGTGTTTTGCTCTGCGGCCTGTGCCGAGGGCTGTGCTGGGGCAGGTGCCGGGTTGTCACCGCTCCCCGTGCTTCAGAGGGAAGCAGAAATCAGTGTTGTGCTTTATTCACAGGCCCTGACGTGGCCTTTAGCTGGCAGGGTCACAGCAGGGTGGAAAACGTCAGGATTTTGGTTCCTGCTAGCCATGGGCTTGCTGCATTTGTATGCCACAGAGAATAACCACTATGGAAAACATAGCTGCAGCCAGAGAGGCTTGAGAGGTGGTGAATCCGTGTGTAGCGTTTGCTTTAAATAAAATAGCCTACTTAACTTACCTCTTCTTTAAATTTCTCCCAGTTTCACAAAACCATCATTTCAGTGAAAAATGTTGTTCGTTTGGGTTTTTTTTTTAAAGTATTTTTGCTGCTTTCTGTAGTTAACACAGTGTAATTCTTTTGCTGCTTTGGTCAAGAAGATGATGATCTTTGTATGTTTTTTTCCCCCACTTATTTTCATTTGTTTTTTTTTACCTGCATTAGTAGAATGCAGTTGAATTTAGGGTTTCCACCACTTCACAGTGTTCTTACTAAACATAAATATTTCTTTTGTTTGCATTCAGCATGCTGTTAAATCCATGGATTTGAGCTTCTCTGTAATTATTAACAACGTCAAGAAAAAAGTGAACCTTGTGTTGAGATCTGTGAGAGAAACTCAACCTTAACTATAGAAGTCTGAATTTGGACTCAAATGCTGTCTTTAATTAAGAGAAAAATCTCTGGACAGCAGTTTTATGTGACTTTAAAGTTCCCCCAATGCATGCGGAGTTTGCCAGGGCTGGACTCTGGTTGCTTGCTGGTGGAAGGGCTTGTGGTGCTCAGGAAGATAGATATTCCCCAGAATATTAATCTTCCCCATAATATTTAGTTTTACTAGAAGGAAGATGCTGCAGGAACTTGCTGAAACTCTCAATCATAAATATTTCAAAAACACCTTCTAGGCAGCCCTGAAATGGACTTGCTTATTTTGACAAGATTTAGAAAGAAAAAAAGTTGAGGGTTTTTTTTTTTTTACTTTTTATCTTCTTCTTTTTTTTTTTTTCCAGTGCTGTGAGTCTTACCAGCCCGATTTTATTTTGCCCCCCTTTTTTTTTGGTCACAGTTGTAGGACTAAATGGGCACATACTGTGTTTGAAGCAGAGTTCAAGTTTTCATGTAATTGCCTGATTCTGGAGCTTGAATTGTGTTTTTTTTTTAAAAGGAGAATATTGATAATATTGTAAGCAGTAAAAGTCTAGTTTTAATTTTAAATCTTGACCTGCAGAAGTCTTTAAAAATAATGCAGTAAGTGATTTGCTTTAATGAGCTTGCATCACTCGTTTTGCTTCTGAAAATGAGATACCAATGTGACGTTGCAATCTCCTACTTTTTTTCTGCTTCCTGTTTGTTCTTGGCTGATGAGGATTGAGAAGGCAGGCAAAAAAGGACCAAAGGAGTTCAAACTGCACCTTGAAGATACTCCCTGTACCTTCGGGAGGACGCTGGGTTGCGATTAAAATAAAACCACTCTGTTGGTGCTCACTGGGGGATTTGGAGGCTGGGGGGTTGGTTTCAGAGGAGTTCCCTGACCCTTTAAAATCTCATGTTGGAGATGTTTTTCGAGGTGAAAAAAAAAACAACATAAAAAAGGCTAAAAACAAAAAAAAACCCTGGATAGCCATTAGTTCCTTTTGGAAATTACAAACTGACATGGGGCGTTTTAAGGTTTATGATTTGATAAAAGAACTTTTTAAGAATTATGATTTGATAAAAGAACTTTTTAAGAATTATAATTTGATAAAAGAACTTTCTGGGTCCTGCGCTGGGTCTGTATAGCTGTGTGGTTGAGCTCTGCCGGCCTTGACTTGCAGCCCTGGGCTCTCTCTACATTTTGAACGGGCTACATAAGCCCTGTTTTGGTATCTGTGATCAGATCACAGTGTGCTCACATCTAAGAGTTCCAGTCCCGATTTCAGGCTGTGGTCAGCGTTTTAGAGATTTCTGACAAAAACTCAAGCAGCTGCAGCATTAAAGCAAAATCATTTTCACCCAAGTTAGAGAAAAAAGCACCTCAGCCAGAACAATAGCTTACTTTGGCATCATAGTTTTATCACACTTAAATTTCTCTATTTCTTTGTTTTACCCTGGGTTAAGAAACGCTTTCCACCAAGGCTGAAAAATAAATGGCGGTGAAGGAATTAAGCCAGCAGAAATGCCCCCTACAAAGTTTAAAATTGCATATGCACCAGCGAGGCATTAATACCCTGAAAATAATGGGGTTTTTTTCTTCTTTTCAAGATTTTTTCTGTTCTTAATCTTGGACTGTCTTTTACATAAAAGCTAGTTGTCAGTCCGCAGCGCGAGTAAATCGCGCCCGGCAGAGAAGCTGACGCAAGGAAAGGGGCATTGGAGAAATACTGCGTTTCATAAACACAATCACTAGAGCATTAGGAGAGCAAACATGCGGTTTTATGAACATAGTTATAAATATTTAAACATGCAAAATGAAAATGTTTCTAAATGTCTGGTTTTCATTATCTTTCGATGAACGTTTTCATTCTTGGAAGCGTCGCTAGCTGTCTGCAGAACATGATCGCCACCCCCTCCCCAGGATGAATGATGTGCGACGCGAAAACGTGTTAAAATGCACAGTTGTTTGCAGTATCTTCTACCAAAGTGGAAGGCATTCTACCAAATTTGGTATTCTACTGAATCGCAAAGTATTCCTGCCCCAACAAACAGGGACCCATCCCGCTTCTGTCAGCAACTCTCTTGCTAGATTTTATGAAAAATCTAAGGATGGTTTGGAAAATATAAGATGTCACTCAGCGTGCTTGGAGTCGTGTCCTGCCATCCTTTCTCCGGCAAAAATTCCTACAGAAGTCAATGAAAGATGTGGCTGCTGATTTGTATCGATATTAATGCAGTATTTTGAAGTGTCAACAAGTGTGGAAGCGTTCTGCGTGCCTCCGTTCAAGGGTTGGGAGGCTACAGGAGGAAGTTTGGGGTGGTGAGCCTGGGGTCTACCCCTTGGCCGGGGTCTACCCCTTGGCCGGGCTCTTGCAGAAGGTGTGAAGCTGCGCCTTTAAATAGGACCACGGCGGTCAGCAGCGGATATGGGTTGTGCAATTTAGCTTGTGTGAGTGGAGGCCTGTGAGAAAGCAGAGGCCATGCTGTGCATCGCTGTTCATAATAAGGCAGGTGTCTGATTCCTTGGATCCCATGTAGTCAGCCATCTCTCTCGGCTTCGGTTCCCCCTCGTCAGTGCATCCCCAGAAGGCTCTGACAGTGCTGCGTATGTCACGCAAGAAGATGCCAAATAATTTGGTGAATTAAAAAAATAAGAAGATGCCAAATAATTTGGTATCTTCTTATTTTTTTAATTCACCAGGAAACCCATTTTATATTAGTTCCATATTTGAATCTGGACTGTCATGAGTTTCTGCTGTGCTCAGTAGAGGCACAGCGTCCTGTGCGCTGGCACATATGCACGCGTGTGCTGTTTACTATTCCTCCTGCAGTTGCTCCCACCAATAAATCTGCACTTGCTGTGGCCAGGGTGGAAATCTTTTAAGACAAAGGACTTGAATGGGCAGGTTTTTTTTATTGCTGTGATGGAGTAGAAGGCCCCAAGCTGGGGGTTCGTGCATGCATGAATGCCGCCCGCCTTGGCTTGGTGCTGTCTCTGACTAGCACGATGCCAGCATCAGAGACTGTAAAAGGGAGAGAGCCCCAAGGCTGGTATTTCCCTGATTTGATTCTTGTTCGCCTGACTGTGGCAAATCCCAAAGAAATGATGGCTGAGAAGTAAACTTGGAGAAGAGCGTGGAAGGGCAGGCCTGTCGGGTAAAGCGGGGGATGCTGGGGAGGGCAGCACAAAAACGTGGGAATGAGGAAAGGAGGAACAAAAGAGATGTGGGTTGGCCAAGGAGGAACAGGGGAGTGAAAGGCAGCCAGGCTAGTGCAGCAGCGAGGAGCTGCTCCTTGTCCCCGTGTGTGAATACACCCAGCTGAGCGTTTGACATTTGCGGGCTGCTCAGCCAGAGCTCCCACAAAAGTGTGGGAGTCTTGGGAGACATGCACAGGACTTGCCCCGTGGGAAGTGGTGTGCGACGCTTGGGGTGAGGTACCCTCCCTGTGCCACGCAAGTGTTGGCTCCTGCTGTAAAGCCACGCACAATGGTCAGCCAGGATCAGCATGAGCGTTGCCGGCACTGTTTCAGCGTTGGATCTGCGGGACATGGGCAGTGATGGAGCACGTTGCAATCCAGACCTGAGCTGTCAGGGGGGAAGCAGTGGGCTGGTGTCCGGGCTCAGGACCAGAGGGAGTTTTGGGGAGCTGCTGTTGCCCTCCTGCTGCCCCATGGCTCCCCGCCCTGTTCTTGGAAGAGACCACAGCTTGAGTCCTGCCATGGCTGAGGGACTAGGGGTGGTTTTGCAGCAGCCAGCGTGATGGTGCTGCTCTCTATGCGTTTACGTCAATGCAGACCTTTCCATGGACTCCAGTCTGGGTTGGATCAAGCTTCGCATGATTGTGGCCCTCGTGCATTTCAGAACTGTGTTAATCTATATCTGGATCCCAATGGGGGCACTCAGGATGAGCCGAGCTCAGACAATCCTTGGCAGGAGGGATGGACTGGAGTTGGCAAGGATTTCTGTCCCAGTATTGGTTACTCAGAGGAAGGAATGTATGCACCACTTTAATATATGACAACTTGAGGTCTGTCATCTTCAGCACATTAGAAAAGCCTCATTTTTAACAAATCCCAGAGCATTTACGAGGCATCATGCTGCAGCTGGATTGGAGCTCCATGCTGGTCTTGGGCAGAGGCATGGGGCCTTCTCTCTGTCTTGTTAGGCACAGAGTGACTTCTCCTGATGTTGGGTCAGCCCCGTGGGCGCCAGCGGCAGACCCCGGGGCTGCTCACCTCTTGCTCCAGCCTGGCTTAGTCTGCAGAGGAGATGGAAATCTCAGGGCAGAGCTGAGCCGTAGCAGCGCAGCCCACTGAGTGAACCACACTGAAAGCTTTTCCTGAGGACTTAAATTTTCCTGTGTGTTCTCAGCAAGTTTAGCCAGGGGGTTATTTACCAAGCTCAGAGGAGACTTGCTTCTCAGCAGTAAAATCTTCAAGACATGTCCCAAAGTCCCTGGGAGAGGTTTTACACTCTCTCACTCAGTTTGCTCTTTCCTCTAGTGAAAAATCCGGATGGGTGCTTCTGCTGAAAATTGGCTTGTGTAAAGTCACCCTTCCTGCTTTCTTGCTCTGGGTTTCTAAATTACAAACATTCAACCTCATAAAGATTTTTCAAGAAGGTTTTTTAGGCTTGTTTTATCAAGACCAAGAAATTCTGTCCGGGTAACCTAGAAATGCCTAGGAAGGATGGAAGAAATATGCCTGGGTTGGGTTGTTTGTTATGTTTTTGGGGTGTTTTTTACTTTGTTTCTGGTTTGGAGGGGGGAAGGTTTTGAAAATTGCATTCTCTCTATTTGCCTAGCATTATTTGTATTTTTATCAATCAAGAAACCACCCGAGCCCTTAGTAAACTGTTCCCTTCAGCAACATCCCCATAGAGAAGGGTGAGACAATTGGCATGAGGAGTAGGTGTCAGCATTAGACCAGTGTTTCTGGGTAATCCAATGCCATTTTAATATCTTGCTTTTCATGCAGCTCAGAGTGGGGTTTGATGGACATGATGGTGATGCTCATGAGCCTGAGTTCAGTTCTTAAGGGTATGTCAGAAATTATTTTTCACAGACAACTGTAGTCGGAGTGTTGGGTCCCAGTAAGTATTTTAGGGCCTCTGAGGTTCAGCACTAGCACAGCGTATTTTGTTTGCTTCTGTGGTGACAAAACCAGAAGGTCTTTGGTTAACTTCTGACCATTGACATATTAAATGAAGATGCGCATTTGAGCAACATCAGTGATTTCAATTGACTCATCAATTGCCATCGCGTAGCAGTCCTCATGTTTCACTTTGGTAACAAGCTGATCTGCCACATCTGATGCCAGCAATTCAGTCCTTCAAACAAATGACGTGTTTGATAAAGAAATCTTTTTAAATTCATTATGCACTTTGGCTTTTGTCTTTCCTTTTAATACAGCATCTGTTGCAGCCGGGATACATTCCTTGATCGTTTCTGAGTCTGCAATTATTTTTATGCCTGCCCAGTGTCCCGGAGATGTGAAATGAAGCTGCCATGCTATGCTTCTGAGCCCTGAAACTCCACACAGACATTCAATTTAATCTCTTGGAACAGACTGCATTAAAGCAGTTTCATCAGCACACGCTTGTGATAAAAAGACGACATGAAGGAAGACAGTGAACTAAAAGGCTCTGCTTTTTTTCTGGGAAGACAATAGGATATCTGTCCCTTCGTTTGTTTCATGGATTCCTCGCACGGCCATTTAAATTCAGCAGAAGGCTCCAAATGTCTAAACTTTATCCTGAGCATTTTTTCAGTGCTGGAAAGGAATACAGTTAAGTGTCCCAGGGGGAGTTTTATAGAACATGCTATGTGCAATGTTAATGAGTTGGGACGGGGTCATACGTTTTTCTGTATAGAGCCAGCACAGAAACAAATACAGGACTGGAGGAGAAGTGATCTGCAGGGACCCATGGATCTGTGCCTCCGGGTGATCCCGTGCTTCTGTAACCCCCATGAAGACTGGCAGAAGGATCAGAATCATGGGGGCTTTAACCCAAAGTGGCCCCCTCCCTGTGCTCCACCCCACTCCATGCTGGGGCTCCGCAAATAGCTGGTTCTGGAAGAAATGACAAACTTCTTGGGTGCCACAAGAGATTGCATCAGCGTTACTGATCCTCACTCGGCTCATTACTGAAAATGCATCGAGCAGCTATATGGGTCAGACTGCTAAATTTGTAGACACGGAGTGTCAGGAAGCCTTTTTGTCAACGTGGTACCGTTTAGTATATTTGTCCTCAAGTTCAAAGCAATCCTGGCCTCAGACTTGTGATATTTTCTGCCCTTTCCCCTTTCTGTTGACTCAGACCTCTTCCCTTTGAGGTCAACATCAAAATAAAGATGTATGTTTCCCCAGCCTGACCATGGCTCTGACTCTTTAGATCAGCAATCCTATAGTCCATATGTCTTCCCATCTGTCAACTGGCATTTGAAGCCAGCTTGCTCCTCTATTCTTCCAGACAAGTGTGAGAATCGGGAGTTTCTTTAATGACGGTTTCAGGCCTTAAAGCGTTTGCTAAGATACTACCTATTAAGATCCCTTGATGGCACCTTGAATAGAGATCAAAAGCAACTGAGTTCACTCCCGCAAATCTAATTCCGTCAGTCAGTTTAGGGCATTGAGAGAGGGGTGGGGAGGGCTCGGGAGGGCACCGCGCTCCCGCAGTTAGGAGACAGGCCTGGGAAGTCCGAGCCCTGGCTCAGGGAGTGACGTCAAACAGCGAACACAAGCGCTGCTAAATCCCGCCGGTGGTGGCTCCTCGTGTTTGAAAAGCAGATCTGTATGGAACGGGTTGGTGGCTTTGCTTGCATTGTGCAGTGGTGACAGCCTTTAGGACCTGAGCTGGTCCTAAAGGACTAAAGGCCTGGTTTAGGTGAGTGCCTCAGGACCCGTGTCTCTCCGCTCCTTAGACTGGGAGATTATTCAGAATCTGTTTGCAATGCAAGATGGTAAACCAGCAAAGAGACAAAAAATCTCAGAGTACAAAGCAGTCTTCTAGTTAATAATTATTACCAGGCAATAATTTGTCTCTTGTGCTTTGGAGAGCTGCTAATAATGGGAATCTGTGTCCTGCTTCACCACTGGGACTGCATGAAAGGCGGTGTGGAGAGATGCTGTCTGCGCTGCGTTATCGCAGACGAACGGCCACTCTTCCTTTCTGCGGGCACAGTTCATCTTTCAAGCGTTCCTGGTTTTAATGCCTGTCAGGAGATGCTGCAAAGCCCTTGGAATATTTGGGGAAGCGTTTGTGCTAGTGGTTCATTTCCCCAAGTGACGTAGAAGAGGTAGTGGGAAGTTGTTCACCATTAATTTGAGCCCAGAGCCTGAAATTCAAGGTCCGCTGAGGTTCTGTGTCCTGAAAGGTGGCTGTGGGAGCTTGAAAATGTAGGGTGCCCGCCGTGGGAACAGTGGTGGAGGGCGTTCCCCAGGGAACCTGACAGCCAGGGCTAACAAACATCACTTTTTATGGGACCAGGACGTCTGAGAAGGGCTGAAAAGCCGCAGGATGTGGCTGAATGCCAGGTGATGGTGTCACACTACTGACCATCTAGTAAAACTTGACTCACTGAAGACAAGGACACCATATGGCCTTAGATTTGCATTAAAGTAGGAGCATGAACCTGAAGTCCAGGTGCCAATTTTCTTTGGCCTTAGTGTTTTTAACTTCAGCTTCAATGAAGGCACACAGCCGTTCTGGCTGCCTGCTCTGGACCCTCACTGCTTTTCAGTCAGGTGCTTAGTCAAAATTTGGGACAGGCAGAGGGAAAACAGAAATGATTGCTGCAATTCTACATCTTTACCAAGAAGATGCACCAGCTCCTGGACACTGCAGTAAGCAAAACATCAAGCTTTTGTCCCCACTCCAAGCCTCTTTCCACCATCCCTTGCCCAAAAAAGCACTCTCTGCCTAAGATTGTTTTCAGGCTTGTTTAAATCAGTTTGGCTTTCTGCTCTTTTTCTGTGCCTGTGCTCCTGTGCACCCACCATTTTTCTTTTACATCCTCCTCTCAGTCTTTCCTGTCCCTCCTTTACATGATACTCAGCCAAGTTTGTCTTCATCACAGTCATTTTTAGTGTGAATCCATATCTGCCTTTTTAGGGGGTAGCACCGATGGTGACGTATACTTGTGGTTGCAGCAGAAGCCTCTATTGAGTTGGACAAAATAGGATGAATGCTGTATAAAAGCCTTCAGAGAGCTGTGAAATCTCCATCCTCTCTTCCTTGTTCTCCTGGGAGCACTTGCACAAAGAGTATTTTTAATGTGAAGCAAAAAGGATTCTGACGAATGCTCATTAACATTTTGTTTCTGCAAAGATACGTACATGATTATCACAAGGCTGCAAGGGACACGTATGTGGTAAAGCTCTTAGATGTATGCTGAGTTTTATGTATGGGCTTAAATCTTCCCAATGGCCCCTGCTTTGCTGAACAGCTGTAGTAACCACGACAAACCCAGGTATTTGATGGAGCTTTTTTTGTACTGTTCAGGTGTGATGCGGTGTGCTGTGATTCAGGTCTCCAAACTACCTGTGTAATAACACTGGGTGAGGAGTGAATCTGCCCATGTAGCAATGGACTGGTTGGAATACACACCTGGGAATCATCTGTACTGCAATCCTGAACTGCAAACTGTGAGAGCAGGGCTTAACCAGAGAGGTGGCCAAGGGAAGCACCATCAGATAGATTCCATAGGTCTTTTTCATCTTTAGAGCAAGCCTAGCTGGGAATCATTGGGTGAAGGTACGGCTTCTCCACTGCCGCTTTAAAAGGTCCAGTCCCACGAATGCAGATCTGATACGCACCACAGCCTTCATCAGTTACTGGCTGTGTCGCTTTGGGCAGGCGCAGGCAGCCCCACTTCTCTCACTGCCTGGGCTGAGCTGGTTAAACCCCGGATAGCCTGGTTTGGGAAGAGTTAAGGTAGCCTGGTGCCGAGTCTCAGCTAGTGGTGTTGTCTGAAGGGCAGGAGAAAGCCTGCCTGTCGGTGCCTCTCCCTGCAGACATGCCACTGATGTGTTCATCTGTTGCGCTGAATGCCCTGCAGAAGGCAGAGTGCTGGCCTTGCTTGGCTGTGTCATTAGATAATGCCCTAGATTCATTTAGCAGTAAAGATTGCTCATTTGTGCAACAGAGGAACGTGTTTTGGGGGGGGACACATCATGCAGCAGAGTTAGCCAGACATGACAGAGGGGTTTCCGGGCTCTGCTGGAGTTCTCAAATCTTGTCACAGGGGGAACCATACACTCATTTTTCAGGTCCCCATTCTTCTGATGGTTGTAATCCACTTTCTGTGCTGCTCTTCCCATGCGAAACCTTGGGTTCTGTTTAGCACCCGTTCGGGTCGAATGACAAAGTCTAACACCTGGGAACAAGAAGAGGTTCTATGGTCTTCCATGTTCCAATGATGTCAGTCAGTGTTTTGCATGGCTGAGGGGCTTTTTGAGTCACTTGAGGTGTACTGAAGCTTTGACACAATGTCAGCAGGGCTCGGAGTTTCTGTCACACTGCGATGGATGGTTGGCTAAGAAGTTCATTAATGTAATATCTTTAAATATTCCTGGAGCCTCAGGATGTGGACGTAGAAGCCCAGGTGTGCAGCCTGGGAAGGAGAAGCTCCATGTTTTAGTCCTTGATTGCAGGAATTCTTTTTGCTTTACTCACAAAGAGTTGAGAAGCAGAAGCCTGGCTCAAGGACATCCACGACCACAATGTCTAGGTGCTACAACCAAACAAGCTCATCACGCTGGTAGTTCAGCATTGGTTCTGCACCCCAGGGCAGAAGGGCAACAGAGTCAGGCTCCCATGCTTGGACACAAATACTAATTCGAGTGGGCCTCTTGTCCCCGGAGGGCAGGGTGAGTGACTTCAGAATATGACAACTACTTAGGAAGTGTCACGAAAGATCAGTCACCCAAGAAGAGCGCTGACTGCCTTAGACAAATGGGCCAAAAGCATCCTGGTTTAACTTCAGAAGAGCCAGGGGAGTTACACCGATGTTTTTTTACATCACCATTTGGTTTTTGGCTGTACTGCAACAACAGGTTTGGTACTGTATGTAATTGGGGGTATTTTTTTTCTTTAGCTGATGGAAAGATAGCTGTGTAATTAATGGACTGGTTAATTTGCTCTAACAATAGGCCACATTGTGACATTGATTGTTAAACAGGATTCTCCCTTAGCAGAAAAAAAACATTTGCACTTAAGTCTCTTAGTGTAACAGAGCTCAGTATCTCTAAGAAAGCTGTGCTTGACCTTTGGTGAAGACCAGAGATAGTAGCACCTGTTCCCAGTGAGGCAAGTGAAGGTGTTGGATCACTTCTATTTATATGACAGATGCTGAGTATTGTAAACATGTGGCTTCTTGCATTAGCACATCCCTCAAGCACACAGAGCTAGTCTAAAAAAGGTGGAAATGCAAATGGTCAAAACTATACCCATGGCTTAAGTACTATTTTTCAGCATGTAAGTGATGTGAATGTTACACTGCCCAAGTATTTTGGAGCTTCATTTACTACTTCTTTTCATTATTTGCAGGAGGTCTTGTTCTCTGGTGGTGTCCTGGAAAACTCAAACTGGATATTATTCATACCTTTCTGCTCAATAAATAGACTCAGTTAAATGGCAACAAACATTGGTCTCACGCTGCAACTGTGGACTTTGTTATACATGAAGAATACAGAGGTTAATTCCACCATTTGCCAACAGCATGTTTCCAGTTTCCCAGGACATAGTACACACATGCAACCGTCTAACAACATTAATCTGCACCTGGGCTGAAGTATTTTAACTTTTTTCCCTTTCTTGGGAAGATCCAAGATTCAAGCCTGGAAAAAAGAAGACTTAGGGGGGACCTAATTAGTGTTTATAAATATCTTAGACATGGGTGGCAGGGGGACTTGGCCAGCCCCTTTTCAGTGGTCAGTGGGGACAGGACAAGGGGCAATGGCTGTAAGCTGGAGCACAGGAAGTTCCGCACCAACATGCGGAAGAACTTTTTCCCAGTGAGGGTGCCAGAGCCCTGGGACAGGCTGCCCAGGGAGGTGGTGGAGTCTCCTTCTCTGGAGATATTCAAGTCTCGTCTGGACGCCTATCTATGTAATATGAGATAGGGAGCCTGCTTTGGCAGGGGGGTTGGACCTGATGATCTCTTGAGGTCCCTTCCAACCCCTAAGATTCTGTGATTCTGTGATTACTGATGTACTTACTCTAGCCTTTCAACCTGCCTGGGACTGCTGGTTTTTTTCTCATGCTCCAGTGTCTAAAGTATTTCTTCTCTTCAGTGGAGGCGAGATTGTTTCATACTGCAGTGAACTGGTCCATTGAATACCCTTTAATTTGCCTCCTTAGGGAGTGGTTTGTGTTTTTTTTTTGGTTTTTAATATTTTCTGACCACATGGCTAAAGTCCCTTTTCCAAAAATGGCTTTATCACCAAATACCCCATCTCAAGAGTTAAAGTTTTAATGTAGGCAGATTCTATTTTCAGATAGCATCGTGTGGAGACTGTTTTCGAAAGCATTAACTCAAACCACACGGATGCACAACTGTTTTAAAATATGAGAATTCACACATGCTTTTTATTATAACACACAGAAACCCAAAGTATAATACAGTAGGCTTTGGCAATAAAACAGAGTAGTCAATATATAAATTTTCTGCCTAGTTCTTCAGATTAATGAACCGCTTTTCTTGATGAATTGAGCATAAATGAGTAAAAACACAATGATCTGATTAGATACTAAATTAATGGTTTTCTGGCAATTCAAAAATTGCATGTGTAGTTCAGAGTTCACTTTTTTTTTCCCCCCTGGGACCACTTGATAACCTTCTTCTACCAGCCAAACCACTAAAGAGACATTGTCAGTCTCTTCAAGTTCACTATTGTTCTCAGAAAATCACTTCCTTAAGTAATACCCATATGTTGAGGGTCTCCGTTGTACGTTGTGGGAAACAAAATTAGGGGTTAAATTAATTTACTCTGTAACTCCAGTTGAGGTTGGATTCAGCTGGCATGAACACCTCCTCAGGGAGTTACCGCAAGGGTGAGCCCAGCTTTGCCTTCTCTCTGCCAGCACAAGATGTGGGGAGAGGCCTGTGGTCAGCAGGGACAGTTGCAGGTGGGGGAGATGCCTCAGGGCTGAGATTTTGAGCCCCACCACTTCATGCGCTTGGAAACTCAGATTTGCATCAAGGAATATAGATGAAGGCAGTGGTTTGCCAAATGAAGCAGTCAGGTGACCTTCTTCTGCAGACAGGGGCTGTGTGTTCATGGCAGGGAGACACTTGTCATCACAGAGGCTTTGGGGAAGAGGAAACGTGGGTGGGGGCTGCTACAAGCTCCTGTCCAAGCCTCCAGCTGCTGGCAGGGAAGGAGTTAATCAGCCTCTTGCACCAACTAGAGGAAGGCCTATGCCTGTGGTGGGCCAGCTGGGAGAAATGAGCTGGTTGCTTTGGGGTGGGGGCTGTATAAAAGGCTGCCTTAGCAAAAAGGCTTGTTGGAGATGTGGTCTTGCTGACTGAGGCTTTGGTTGTGAGGGCTGGTGGCTCAGGCTGTTGTTACAGACATGGGTGAGGCAAGCCATGCTTTTTCTTTGGTGTCCTGGTGGCCCTTCTAAAAGGGTTAAGATACTGCTTTGTGGTGAAGAGCCTTCTGCTTTTTAAGGTGAGAGTGAAGTTGTGATCCTTAGTCTCTAGCATCTCCTTTTGGTGCTGCAGTTGCTTACTGAGAAGGCAGGGTGGTCAGTTTGGGTGATGGAGCTGTGCCAGAAGTTGGCTGTGAGAAACTCTCTCATGGGAAAGGATGATGAGCCTGGTTTTCTGTTTTCTCACAACTTACTGATGCTTCTGATCCAGTCCAAAAATGATTGATCCCCTGAGGGGCAGAGGAGCAGCAGCAGCAGCCTGTGTTTGGAGGGAAGCTCTGGTGGGAGGTGCAGCCCCTCCATACAAAGGATGAGGGCTGTGGGGAAGGAGAATACCAGCATTTAAGGTCGAAGGGTGTGAATGTGGCAAAGATGGTGGGTCCTCTAAGGAGGAAAGAGCAGCTGCTGTAGAGGTAGTTGCAAAAATGCAGAGAATATTTTGTGAGGCTTTTACCTGGACTGTGGGAGAGTTGTGTTCTTGCAGCTGGCAGAAAGGATGGGTGAACAGGACAGCCCTGTGTGGCTTAGTGTGTGTGGTGGTGTCCTGGCTCCCATCAGAGAGGGCTAAAATGGAAGGGTAGAGAAAACAAGTGATGGAAGTGAAGGTGGCATCACTGGCACAGTGGTGAGCTGCAGGTGTGTTTCAGATGGTCTGGAAGGAATGAAAGGAGACACGTGCAAAGAAGAAAACACCCAAACACCCCCCAAAAAAAAAACCAAACACCTCAGTCAGGTAGGCTAAATGAAATATGAAATGGACCTGCTGGGGTGGGGGTCCTGTCCCGAGGATCCTTTGCATCCAGAATCTGTCATGGTGTTCACAGACCTCTGTCTGGTCCCTTTTCTTCCTCACCAGTGTCTTCCCCTTCCCCCTCCTCCTTTGTCAGGCAACTCGTTAACACTATTAGCAAGCATCTTCAAAAGGCCAGGAGGGGGGAAAGAATGGGAGGGGAGCTGAGATGGCTAAAGGAAATGATTAGGAGATTCCTTTTCCTTTCTGCCTATTCAAGCTTTAATGACCGGCCCTTGCTCTGTCTGTGCCTCGCATTGTTATCCAGCCCTGCCCCAGGATCGCAGCACCCCTGCTACCCCCGGCACTGATCCGCTCTGACATGTGGGGCACTTCGAGTGCCCAGAGCATCTAATCTTTCCCATGCTCGGGGAGCTCACTGGGTCTGTGTCTTCCTGCTGCACTTGGCTGTGGTGCCAGCGCTAGTTCAGTCTCCTGCTGGCTCGCTACTCCGAGTATACCTTCTTAATCGGTGTCATCTGTGCTGGGCTGCCCCCCTTGGGCTGTCCTTGTGTGATCCTGCCTGGAGACTGATCTTTATTTATGTCTAAACATGGCTTGTAAATCCCCAGCATCCAGCGTCAAGGACCAAGAATTTGCTGGGCAGCAAACAGGCTGTTTTAGGGGCCAGGACTGTGCTTCCTTGAGGTGAAGGAAGGAGGGTTGAGTAAAGGTGATGGAATCTGGCCCATAGCTTTCTATTTCTGCCTTGTAGTTCCCATGTCTTCGGTTGCAGTGCATGCTCTGTGGTTTCCAGTTGAGCCAGTTATCTAGAGCTGAGTCCTAATCCCGTCCGAGCAGATGGCAGAGCTCCCGTTGGCATCAAGAGGAGCAGGCTGGTTCCGTGGAGGCTGTTTTGGGCAGTTCTGTTATGAAGCATGGGTTATATTTATGTTTTGCTTTGTTCTGTTCTGTCCATCAGTCTTCAGTCTGGTGTTTCTTCTCCCTTTCCAGGCTATGGTACCAGGATTACAGACCCTGGTTTGTCTTCTGTGCGTTAGTAAACTCCCCAAAGAAGGCTCTATCGGAAGACCCATGTAATGTGGTTGTGACTGTCCTCCACCTGGCAGCAAAAGGATTGGGATGTGTTCAGGAGCTGCTCGAGTTCTCTGTCTACCAAGGACTCTATAGGCATGAAATACCACTAAGTGTATGTCATCTTTCCACAGAGCTATCGTCTCTTTTGCCAAGCTGCTGTTCCTGCAGGAGAGCTGGATGCCAGCCCGCCTGGCAGCACATGCTGGAGCAGGCAGGTGACCTTCAGTGCAAAGTTCCTCTTGGAGGGGAAAAGGCTTTGCAGATCTGCTGAGCCTACTCATTGTTCTTTAACCTGAGTAAGTACAGGATGAAGCCCTGATCCCAGGAGTGGGTGCTTAGAAGACAGCACCTTAAAGTGAAAGGAGCTTAATTTGAATATCTGTGTGGGTCATATACTAGAGCTGTATTGGTCTAGGCCACTTCCTCAAGGCAGGTCTGGCTCTGAAAGGCAAGAATGCATCTGTTCTGGGCCCACTGAATCTGGTGGGCTTCTGCAGGATCTCCTGTGTAATCTTCAGGATCTGTCAGTGTAAATATGTACTGACAACTGACCCCGTGGCCACCTACTAGTAATTTGGAAGGAGGTTTTGACAGGGCTTGGTTGTACAGAGAATGGGTGAGAGTCTCATTAATATAAAATAATTTGTCCAGATAGCTGATGTTCTGGGAGTACTGGCTCACTCCCTTGGGATGTCAGTTCTTTGGAGCGGTGTGGAAAGAAAAAAGAGGCTTGCTAAAGTCAGGGGATGTCTTACTGCTGCAGTTGTTTGGAGCAGCAGCATGCACAATTTGCCCAGGTAGCTCAGTGACTTCTGTGACAGCGCTAGAGATGAGCACAAATTTGAAGTGAAAGGGGGACAGGTGGTGTAAGGGATTTATCTTGTTCTGTCTTTTAGCTTGTAGTACAAACCTTGGATAATGTAGAGGAAGATCAGACAGATGAAGAGGCAGTGGTGACTAGCTGGAGTGCTCCTACTGATCCACAGTCGGTGCAGTGCCTGCTTGGAGAGCCGGGCACCTTCGTTCACACCAGTTGATACGAGGTTCGTTCTTTCAACAACTCGTTATTGCAGTCTGCTGAGAGTGTGAGAGAATCTCCTATGCCACTAGCTGAGATCTTAATTTTAAGAGGGAGGAAAAAAAGGCAGATTTTGAGATTAATACTGAAAAACTGGAATTACACATGGAAAAAAGCATGGAGGAGAACTGGTGAGCTGGAAAAAACAGAAAAATACTATTGCAGTGTTTTTCAGAGTTTGTTCTTGATCTATGACTTGTTCCATGCCACGTTTTGGAAAGTATTTGGCAAATGTATAAAAGCAATCTGTAGGATACTTTGTGGTTAGATGCCATAACCTAGAGTAACTTGACTGCCTTTGCAGAAAGAGCTGTTAAAGAAATACTCTGATTTATGAGTCAGTTTAAAACTTGTTTGGGGGGAACTATTCTAGCTGTAGAATACAAAAAATATTTAGGACAGGCAGTGCAAGAGTTTTATAGCTGCTTGGTATGAAAAGATGGGTAAATTTCAATTATGCATTTTATTAACACGGCCTTTTTAGCTCTATAAAATGGTAACAATGTTAAAATTCCCTCCTGGGAAATAATGTCACATATCATGCCACTGAGAGATAATGCTTGAGGATGTTATGAAATGCTGGTGGAGTTAACCAGTTGTTCTCTTGCAGCCAAGTCCTGCTCCAGCTAAAATGTAAGGTAACGGGGTGGTAATTTTGACTTGCAAGTGGTTTTGTGGCAAACTTGGTGTAGAATGAGATCTGCAAGGAATTATTTTATTACTGTGATTAAAACTAGGTCACCTTGTATTCAGCTGTCACTTCCCAGCAGGCCACAAGACAAATCAGTGCTGGTGCGGGGCCTGTGTGAGCGGTTGAAGTTGGGCATCAATGGCTCCTGGCTGGTGTCCTCGCAGCCCCTGATGCCCTTGGAGTTACTGGACAGCTCTCCTGAGCTGCGGGCTCTGGGCAGCATTGGTAACAGGCTTTGAGGATCAAGTGGCCCAGCACAAACTTCTGTGGGGATGAGACACTTTGCAGGTCTCAGGGGCCTAGGCCAGTACAACTGGCAGCTGTACTGGCTGGCTTGCCTTTTTCCTGTAAGTGCTGGTTTTCTCCCAGTGGAAGAGAAAGTGTTTTGGTAATATAATCCCAACGAATGAAGGGGTTTTCTTAATTAAAGTAATAATCTGAAAGTTGTCATTGATAAGTGTGTAAACAAGCTGATTGCAGTGGGTGCATGAATAGCTCTAATGAGCACGTGTGGGTATTAAATTAACCATGGTTCACAAGCCATGCATGGCTGGATGGTTATTTAGAAATAACCGCTTTGCCCTGGTGCTCCACTCTGCCCACCACCCCAAAAATCTGTCTCTTCTCACTGTTGCAGAATAAAAAGGAACCTGTCTCCAGGAGAGGGCTCTAAAGGAAGCTGCAGCTCGTAGGGTGGCTGGGAACAAAACCTGTGCTGTTGGCATTTTTTTTCCTCCTGAAATCAAGTGTAGCCTAGTGGGTAGAACATGGACATGTGGCATCAGCATCTTCTTGCTGGTGGGTTGTTCCAGGGCTCTTGGAGGCACTCTGCTGCTGGACATGGTGGAGTGCCCTTTCTGTGAAAGGGGAGAATAATGGCTACTGCAAAAATCATTGTACTCTTAACGAGCTCCTTGGTGGAAGGGCCCTACAGAAGTGCAAATCATCTTGCTTTTAATTATTGTTGTATTTATTTGCTGCAATAAGCAGGATGGAAATAGTAGGGTGATGATAGGCTCAGCTGATCTGTAAGTGGCTGCAAGTATGGTGGCTTCTTGTTATGGTCTCAAGGAGGTGGCCACTGGACCTGTGTGATGCTGGTGGGACTCGGGAGGAGTCTTACCTTTCCAGGCCCAGGAGCATCTCCATGACTTGATAAAACGGGGCTTCCCATCAATTGGAAGGGAATCAAAGTTTTAGTGCTGAAAGTATTCTGCACAGTTTTTCTCTGCCCCTGTCTGCAGCCTAAAATGGCAAAGAACAACACAACTTCAGGGTGTAGTTTGGCTTCCAGAGTTATGTACAGCTTCTTCCCAGATCCAGAGGAGGTCAGAGTTCATGTGTAGTGATGTCCTAGAGGCCATTTGACCTCCTATTTTAGTTGAAATTCATCCTCCTTTGCTGTTATTTCAGGATCTCATACTATGAAGTAGGAATTCAGCCTCCTGCTAGCTGCTGCTGCTGCAAATAGCATCCTTCCTTTTGAGTGCCCAGATTTACAGAGAATTAAGCCAGAGGGGAGATCAGTGACACTACCAAAGACAACTGTAACTTGTGACTTGTATCACAAACCAAAAAAGAAATAGGATATTTATTGTGTGTCTGCCCCCAGCTTTTGACTTAATGTGTCTCTGTTGAGATAATGTAAGTGGCCTGAGGGGCTGGTTTTAGGAGATCACCTTTGGGGGATCTGCTGCAGCTTACTGTATATCTAGCCCTCTTCATATTCATACATTTGTCCTGTGGCTGTCATGGGATTTGTGCTCTTCTGGGCCTGCATGATCATCAGGCAGACAGATGAGCAGCCAGGCTAACCTTGGCTCCGAAGGTGGTTACCAAGGTGTCTGCTTTATATCTGCAGAAGGAGATTTCTGAGGGGCTAAATGTGTTCCCTTCTGTTCCACAACTGGCACTATCTATGGTGTGTGTCCATGTGCCCCCCTTATGTATCCATTCCCTGGTGAGTGGGCTGTAGGATGGCAGTACTTGGGCTGTAGGGCAGCATGTCTTGCTCCCTGTTCAAGTATCTTGGAAACACAGACATGCTGCACCTTGTTCTGCTTGGAGCTTCTGTTCTGTAGGTCCTTGGAAACACAAGTAGGGCTGGCAGAGGGTCAGATGATGTCTGCTTGCAGGGGCACCAATGTGTGGATGAGAAACTCCGTGCTTGAAGCCAGCTCCATGCAAAGGGTTGAGTGTCTCTCTGCTGCCTAGAAGACCCGAAGAATGGGAGAAGTGATGTCCGATGTCATCCAGCATATTGGAGAGGTGGGTAACAGTCTTCATCCCAAAGCCCTTGCATATCTTGTTCATGCTTGGTGCTGTCACATGAAGTAGTGGAGTGGGTAGAGAGGTGCTCTGTCCCCAGTCAGAGCTGATAGAAGCCACAGGTACCCCCTGATCTTTCTGTGATCCCCTGGGGTGATGTCTTGCTTAAAACAACACTCAGTGGTATTGCTGGAGATGTTACAGTGTGGGTCCTGCTCTTCCTGAGAAGGTTGGTACTAAACAACTCTCTTGGGTTGGGGGGTGGGGAAACCCAACAAAACACACCAACCAAACAACAAAACCCCCAGGTGGGGATGTTTTAGGGTGTGCTGCACAGGCACAGTCACTCCCTTATGTGTTTGAGTTGAAACAGGAAGGCCCAGGTGGAATTTCTATGCTGATGTGTGGGCTGTCTGGATCACTTCCCTTGCCTGACAAAGGACAGGTGGTGTTGCCCTGCTCTTTGTGAAGCATTCTCTGGGCATCGTGGTGCCTGTTCAATTTGCTTAAGTCTGAACTGGCTGTAGGAAGCAAGATGTGTGGTGAGCTTCTCCACCCCTCTGCAATGAGGGCAGGATTTGGACCTCAGAACCTGTGGGGAGTTTTATTTCTTGTGTCAGACCAAGGCTTGCTAGAGATTCCTAGTTTCAAGGTTTGGCAGGAATTGCCATTTCACATTGTTAACAGAGAGCCTGCATATATGCCATATAATTAGCACCAGGAAATTCTGACTCCTGAGGCTATAGGGTTAAACAAATATATGTCCCCATTAAACTTGAATAATAAGAGGTTAACTCATTAGGAAAAGAACCCTCTTGATGTGCTTAATGGAGGAAGAGAGCATTAACTCTTACAGTTCCTTGCAAACCTTTACATTCAACTTCTGTCTTTCAGTGTTAATTTTTCTTCTATAGAACGTGTTACACTGCCACCCCCAAAGTTGATCTCCTGTGTATTCTCTGATTTGTCTTTTGATTCTAGGATTGACATGCTTGGCTCCTTTGGAGTCTTTAAAAATCATATCCAGCTGTGTTGATGGTTGGTTGCATACTCAAAAATATGCAGTGCAGAACTTCTGCAGAACAAAGGCAAGCCTTGAAAACCACCCATTTGAACATGCAGCAGCAACAATTCACTTGCCTGTGCCTTACCTGTTTAATCCCCCCCAGAATACATTGTAGTAGCAGGGAAGGCCAGGTGACATTGAGTCACAAGCAAATAGTCTATGAATGTAAGTAACATTTTTGTCAAAGTGACTTTTTGGTTGTAAAAGCACACAAAAATAATTTTAAAGACCGTGTATTTGCAGTTCCTAACCCCACTTAATTTCTAACAGATGTCCCTAGCTTGTAAACCTCTGCTTGGAGTTGGTCTGGACCAGAGGCTTGGCTGGATGTGCTCATACCTGGCTGGTCAGAGTTCAAGGCTCACTGACACTTACTGTAGAATTGGTTTCTTGGGTCAGGCAAAAGGTACCAGACTTCAGGGGAAAACGGATGCAGTATACATGAATAAAGCCAAGGCAAAAGCTTGCAAAGCTGATAGTTCTTTGATTGTAGCAGCAGAAAACCTTATTCCAGTGGCTGTGTCTCTAGAATGCCTTTGGTGTTCCCCAAATGCTGTTCTCCTCTGAAGAAAGTGTATATTCTTGCTTGAAATTACAATTCTGGCAGAGCTGATTACTCCCTTCACCCTGGGTAGTGATAGAAGTAAGTGACCTCCAGCTTCCTCAGCTATTTCCTCCAGCTCTTCTTCTTTGCTGAGCACTGGCCAGGCACCCTAGGGTGCTGTTGCTGAGCTCTTGGAAGCAGGAGATACATTGTGCTCATGTTTGGGAGATCCTCCTGGAGAATATTTTCCGTCTCCAGGCATCCTTAAGTGTTGTTCTTGAAGGGGGTGAGTCTGGGTCCTTGGGAACTTCTGGCACTAGGAATACAATAATCCTGGTGATGTTTTTGTCAAAGCTTTGGCTCTGTCTGAAATGATTAAACTATTGGTTTGTACATTTTGGTGCAATTGAGGAAAGTGGTCCTTTGCCAATGTTTTCTACAACTAAGAGATGGATTCTCTTTTTGAGATTACTCCCCTGAGCAACAGGAATAGATTTAACTAAGTAATTGCCTTCTGCTAAGCTGAGTGCAGGGATCATCCGTTTCTGCTGTAAGCAAGTAGGAAACTCTTCTGCATTGTTACTTGCACTTTGGATCTCTTGTAACAAACATCTGGATGTCTCTGGCCATGGATTCCTTGGACTTGGCAGCTAAAAAAAAATTCTAGAGAAGATTTGAAGCTGGGGGCCCATGGGGTGAGTGGGGGAACCTGAAGCATTTCTGACCTTTGACTCATTGAAATTAAATTTGATCACACGACGGCTACATGTTTGAAGCAGCTCAAGCTGGGAACTGGTCTAGCCATGGAAAAGATCAAGTGTAGCCTCAGACAGTGTAATAATGCTTTTCAAGGCAGAAATAACAATAATTTATAATCCATGCAGCTGTATAAGCTCTCAGCAGAATCAATTATGGAACACTTTATTTTGTGGATCACCTGAGAATAACCCATCTTCCCAAAACTCACAGAGAAGAGATGAGAGAAGTCTGGGAAATGCTTCCAAGCTAAGAGGTTTCCAAGAGCAAATAGTAAACCCATGATGTCAGCCAAGGACAGGAAATCAGCATTTTTGGCTGTTGCCTTCTCCATGGCTCTGCCTCTTTCCTGTGTGTGGGAGTGTGCGTGTGTGTGGAACTGTATAAATAATCACGCGCCGGCGTGTTTCGTGTGGGGTGGAGGCTGCTTTGGAGAGGGACTGGCTGCTGGGATGTGTAGGTGCTTAGCATAAACACTTACTTGTTCTTAGAAAGGCTGGAGAACCTGTTTTCAACCATGGAATGGTCCCAAGATCCAAGCTGTTCCAGATGCTGCAGCAGGGTGGAGGAAACAGCGCCTCTTCTTTTTTTTTTTTGAAGTACCATTTTTGTTGAATTTACTGTCTGTTATATGGGCAAATTAATCTCTCTCTGTTTGTCAGGTGTTTCATACAAGGCTTCTGTTGCAGCAGCCCAAGCATTTAGGTTTTTCTGTCTTTATTTTTATTGGCCTGGTTTCCACTTTAACAAATTCACAGCTCGCAAGCTGTTGCTGGAAGATCCAAGCATGTGAAGCAGTAAGGAAATGCCAAGCACAGTCATCCTTTCAATCTGTGCCCTGTCTTTACCATTCATAGTGTAATGCCCAGAGCCGTGGTGGGTACCACAGAGGTGGGAGAGGGAAATCCCTGCCTTCTGGGGTCTTGAGTGGGAGCTGGGAGGGCAGAAAATCACCACCATGGGGAAAGAGAGGAAGTGGCTTGGTCACACAGCAGCTCAGTGGCAGAACAGGGAATATAATTAGGTCTCTGCTAGGATATTTAGTCACATCTAAACTCATTTTTCACAGTGCCTCCAGGCAGACTAGGTGACTTCTTGCAGTAATTTTTTGCCCCATTTTATTACAAGCCCATGGATGAATTAGCTGGTACCTGCTAATTAGTAGATGCAGGCAAGGATGAATCCTGCTCAGGCTCACCTCAGCTTGCCTGGGGTAAACATAATGCTGACCACGACTCTTCCTTGTTTCCACCAGCCAGCTAGATGCTGTGCCAATCTTGATTAACTTGGTAGTTTTAAAAACTGAATTCAATTAATTTCATCATAGTGACAAGCCCTCTGGCTGTGCGAGTTTGCAAGGAAAGGCACAGAAAATAGGCTTGGATCTCTACCTGCATTTCTCCAGAGTCACTGGAGTCGTACCCCTTAATTCCTAACCTGAAAGTACAGATGTAAAACTGAGGGATGTGGCAAAAGGAATCACTCTGCTGTGTCTCATACAATGCATGATAGGGAAGCTGTGCTTTATGTGGAAATGTGGAGTTTTTTATAGAAAAGAGAAAGCCTTTTGTAAAGATCCAACGTGTTCGTAAGGATAAACAGATCTTCCAATGCACATTGATTTAGGAAAAATAAGAGGGATTAATATGGGCATTCATCTTCACTGTCAGTTTAATATCAAGATAATTTGATTTGATAGCCCAATGTAATAAACTCCCCTTTTCCTTAATACATATTTGGGAAAAGTAGGCAATATTGTAATACAGTAATTAGCCATATTTGACTTTACTATGTGTGAATAAGATTAATATACTGGAGTGTTCAACCTAATTGATCTATTATGTGATAGGGACTCACAACCAGACTGCAAATTACAGTTTAACCCCCCAAAGGGCTAGACTTGTTTAGAAAAATGTGCGAGTCTTTAAGAGATAAAATTAATAGAACTGACGCTGACCTAAATATTCAGTGTTATTAATTGTATCAGTGGCTTGTGCTGCTTTTATGTGCAAGGAGGAAGGCAGTGTGCTTCGAAAGGAGCGGGTTTATGACAGCAGTGGGAAGGGTGGCTAACAGAAAACATGACAATTATTGCAAACCAGGTTTCCTGGTTTTAAAAAAAAAAAAATGTGATTGTCACAGGCCCTTAAAATTGCTATTCCATGTGGTTGTGATTAAACAAATCATCCGTGCAGCCCGTTTGGAACATAATGGCTCTGTGGGAAAAAAAATGTAAATCAGGTTTTTGTATTAATGAAAACAGTTTAATATGGTTTTAATGACCCATTTTTCAGTCTTCACCAGAAAGTAATTACCAGTTAGATAGTTAGTGCTCTGGGCTTTGTTCTGGCTCTCAGAACTCCTTCAGCTGGTCACCCCTGGGGAGTCCTGCTGCGCTTTGCAGGCAGCCATGGGCTAGTGACCCAGGAGCAACTGGGCCTTTCTCTGCTGTACCCCCTGTGCTGCATGAGGGACAAGTGGGTCTGTGCCTCTCGGCACCCCCCTTGCTGCTGGTAAGGGCAAGGATAGGCTCGTGATGAGAGATGCAGCTGCCCCTGTAAAACAACCTGGGAAGGGCTGTCTGTGTCTGGGTAATAACTTTTCCCTGGGAGCGGGCCAGGGACTGGCAGCTCCATGAGTGAACATCTGGGCATGGTGGCAGGATGAGGAGGGGTGCACAGACCTGCCCATCGGCAGCTTGGCTCCCAAGGGAGGGTGCATCCTGAAGATGGGAACAGCCAGCAGGTTCAGGTGACTGTGACTTGCTCATCTCCACCAGAGTTAAGGAATGGAGATGCCTATCACTGGGGAAACAGGGATTGGACCCAGAATTCTTCCATACCTGCCAACCCAGTGAACACCCTGTTTACCTGGCTTGCCCCTAGTTACCCAGGATCAGATATTTCATCACTCAACACAATTTCTTGGGGTAGGGATATGCAGGGTCAGGAAGATGCACCTTTCACTTTAGGAATGCTTAACATTGGAATCCCTTGGTGAGGAATACAGTGAATTCATTGTCACTGGAAACTTCAATGTCAAGGGATGTTTTACCCTGGAAACCAGCTGCAGAGGTTCAGGATATGCTTATCCAGTTGCTATTGAATTTGGAGCAGGAGGGTTTTAAAGAAATCCTGTGTGCTGGGCTGTTAGAATGGTCTGTGTGTTCCTGAACCTTCTGATGGAGGGAAGGCCAGCCCTACCTCATACTCATAGACAAAAAAGTAGTGAAGTTTAAGGTCCAGGTGAGTTCTAGAACAGGCAAAAGTTCTGTGTTTTGGTGTGTTGGGCTCCCTGCACTGGTTAGTGGGTCTGTGTATGCTTGGTGAAGCTTAAACACATCTGAAGTCTCTTGGTTGGAAGCAGAGACAGGAATCTTCTAGGTGCTGCCTCTGCCTCTCCCAATTAGGAATGGTAGGGTTGTCTGTTTAGTGTCTGGTACCCAACCTGCGGCAGTTCAGGCTGTTGAAAAGCAGGGTATGTGGGACACAAGAAGCAAGAGCTGCCTAGTAGCTTGTGAGTTAATGCTGGGGACTCTTAAATGCTTGATGTGGGGAGAGGGATATTTTGGCTTGGTGCTTCTAGTACTTCCTTCAACTGGTAAACATCACAATATGAGTGTGAGACCAGTCAATATAGAGGGATGATGCTGTAATCAATGTTCCTGATGCTGTTGAGAAACAAGGTAGATTGAGGGCAGTGAGTGAGAACAGGAGATCTTGAGGGAGGGGAGGATCCTTCAGACTTCATCCTTTGTAAAGAAACACAGGATATTAACCAGAAACCAGTTTTCTACAAAACCACTCCTAGGTCACCTGCAAGGGAAATAATGTGACACAGCTCGATGCTGTGCTGTGGATTTTGTGAGGAACATAAAGAGAGCTAGTGCTTTATTTTTATTTTTGAAGTGGAAGTGGTTCACAAGGTATACCAGGGAGATGATTCAGTGCTTACAGTTGTGACATGTCAGAGTCTCGTAAGCTCAAAGACGACTGTCTTTATTGTGTTTTCCTTTTCATCTTCTAAACTTTGAGCCCCTGTGTTCCTATCATTTTCCCTTTCCCATGTGAAATAAGGAGCATATTCTAAACAATGGTGCTCTTTTGATACGTGCCATAATAAAGAAGCGCTGACTTGGAGAACAGCAGATCATAGCTGTCCACAAAGAAGTACAGAGAGGTGTTAATCCTTTTGGCATGGCACTGCAGCAGTTGCTCCTGCTGGCTGATGGAAAGCCAACAATTATTTTTCCTTTCTAACACAACAGGGACAAAGGAGCTTCCCTTAGCAGCCCATCTCTGCCCTAATTTATGTTGCAGCTTTTTAGGGAAGGGAGCAAAAGTCATTTTAGGAGCTATTGAAGGATGTCTTCCTCTTTTATAGCTCCTGTATGTTTTTGGCAAGTGAAGTGGAATACATTTGTGGGGTGAATCAATGGCAGCAGTCTGCAAAGGGCTAGGGAAAAGTCTAATCATCTCCTCAGTGGTGGCACAGCAGCTCTGCCAAACAGGGAAGATAGGAGGCACCTTGGGGACTGGGGAGGGCTGCTCAGTGAATGGCACTGCAGGGCTGGTGGGGCTCTCTGCTGCAGAAAGGGAGGTGACTGGTCCAGGTTAGGAAGCCCAGGGCTTGTGGGGCCATGTGGTGAACCATACCTTATGGCAGGCTCTGCTGAAACAGCTCTGTTCTCTGCTGCAACTGTGGGGGAATAAGGCAATGGGGAGCTGATTCCTGTGTTGCTGCAGAAAGGCTGGGGGACTGTCACCCTGGCTCCTGCAAGCAGGCAGTTTTAGCTCATGAAGGGCCCCAGTGCCCTGTCCCACCTTGGGGAGCTGCCCATGGACCATCTTTGGAAGTGTATGTTGTTTTGTAAGATGTTTTATCTGCCTCAAGCAGGATGACTTTTGCTGTCCTAATGAGTGTGATGGCAGCATCCTGCTGAAGGCTGTGCCTTAAGATGTGCAACGCACATGAAGCAGAAGCCATCACAAGATGCTCTGGGGGGATCTTTCACACTGTTGGTTGGAATGCATGGTGAGATCCAAGCACGCTGTGAGTGGGCACTGTGCTGTCAGGTGGGATCCCACAAGGGACAGAAAATTCACCAAGGGTAGAATGTCTCCTTACTCTTTCTCCTGTGTATGGATCAGGGTGAAGCAAAGACACACCAACACATGGCCCTTGATGAAATATAATGTAGGGGGAGTGAGTGGCTAGAGCCCAGAGGTGGCACAGTGTTGTCCCAAGCACTTCCAGGGTGAAGAAATCCTTGCCAGTGCCCAAGTGGAGCATAATGCCTAACACTGGATTGACCTGGGAGGCCTGCTCTGATCAGGACAGAATAGTTCAGACTTGGCTGCTGAGTATTACAGCTTGCATTGCCTGGGTATTTTAACTATATCTTGTCAGTCTTTTGTTCTCCCTACAAGAACTTTGGGGTTCTCAGAAGATCTCATGACTCCCTCTGTCTCATGTTAGGGAGGCAAGTGCTTAGCCCCTGGGCTGTCTCTTCCTATGTGAATGTAGCAGTAGTTGGTGCATAATGGCTCCAGTTTCTGACAGAAACCTCTCTAGGCTTTACTGCACCATGAGTAAAAAAGTGATGAGATTGGCCAGGAAGAAAAGCCGCAGGAATTTTGATCCTTCTACCAGACTGAGCTGCATGGTCTCCCACCCCTTGAAGACTGGCGTGGGTGGGAGTATTTCCATAGCCAGTGGAGTGGCTGAGTGTGAAGCCCGTGGCGAGGGTTTAACTCCTCCATGTCCTGTCGGCTAACGCTGCCCTTGGCACTCAAAGTGATGTTCCAGGGACATTAAACCACGCCTGACATCGCTTTCTCAGGGTCAGTTACTCTGGCTGACAGTGCTGTGCCCACCAGCCCCTGATATGCCAGTTGTTTGCATGGCTGGGGCTACCCGATTTTGTCAAAGGAACCTAAAATGAGACTGCTGGAGTCTGTGGATGGCTGGTGGATATTGGTCTTTGTAAGCTTTGAAAACCTCCCTCAACTTTTTCATTCCTTTCTCCTTCCAGTCCCAGTGATGCTTTCTTCTTGGGAGGCTGCATTCATCCTTTTATTTGCCCCGTTAAAGGCTGCTTTGTCGCTGTCTGACATCCAGCCTTCTGTTAGGCTGTTTCTGTCTTGTCTCTGTTTGATGGCCAGATGGTTGGGATAAGCTCTGTATCTGGAAGACACTTGGGGACACCAAAAAAAAAAGCAGGGTTCTTAATTTTTTGTTTGGAGAGTACTTGATTTATCTTGTTCCTGTCACTGTGATTTTGTTTTATCTGTTTTTAATGGTTGCTTTATTTAAAAACAAATGTCGGGGGAGGGTCAGGCTCAGAGTTTGATCCCAGTGCTGTGACATGATGGGACTGTTGCAGATCCCCAAGTGTGGGCCAGGTCCTTTGCCTCAGAGTCCTTCACTATGCCCCAGAATGGGGCACACTTACGAAGCATTATGGTCCTGCCCATGCTCCCTTCACTGCAGCGTGGGAAAAGCAGCAAGGAGCAAGCTGCTGTGGGCAGTGATGTGCAGAACCTGGGGAGGGGAAAGGGGTAAATTCCCAGGGAGAAGCTGGGGGGGGGTGGGGTGGTTTGTTCTTAGTCACAAGGTTTGTACAAATTGGCTTTCTGGAGCTGGGAGATGATAGTCTGGGGAGGTGGGGATCTCCTTCAAGCAAAGCCCTGCATCTTCCCAAGGAGTGCTGCTCAGCCGCTGTCTTGGAGGCACTCAGGGAGTTTCAGAGCAGCTGCGTGGGAGGAGAAGAGGGATTTGTGGTTGAGCTTTTGGGAATTAAAAGGGTTTGAAATCTTGCCAGCCAAAAAATGAGATCCCTTTAAAACTAGGGTGAGATACAGACATTGGTCAAGTCAGTGGCAGTTTTGTCCTGGACTTTGGTGGCATCAAGATTTTTATCCCAGCTGTGTGGACAAAGAGTTGGAGTTACATCTACTGTGGTGTTTGCTCCTGGAGCCCTATAGCATGAACACCTTTATGGAAATTAAGTGTCCTGGCTGCAGTGCTGGAGCACTCTCAAGTTGTATATATGTGCTCAGGAAACAGGGGAAAAACCTGTGGGATGTTTGTAGGGTTAAGCTGCCCCTGCTCCTTTTTACAGTCGGGAGAGAGCTGCTCCAGCTTTGACTATTCCCTGACTTTAAATGTGGCTTTGGTGCAGTGAGTGGTTATTATAAATACATCTTTCCCATAGAGGGAAATCAAATAACAATTAAAAGGAACCTTTTAAGGCATTAATTGTGTTAGAATAACAAGCACTTTCAGAAATCTCTGTATGGGGTTGATGCACGAGTGCACACCCAAAAAAAGGTAAAAATTATTTAATTGCCAATTTCATTTCTGCAATGTATGATTTTTAATTGGCTACTTTGGTCAGGAGATGGTGCTGTAAATATGTACAGTTGTCTTTTACACTTTTGAAGCATCCCTAGTGCTATGTCAGATTGACCTCTGAAGGCAGATTGCCCCAAAGATCTACTCTGCTGTGAGATCTGCCCTGTGCAGCTCTGAGGAGAGGAATGAATTACATGGTTGAGGAGCTGTCAAGCAGTTTTTGTACCTCAGATGTGGTCTCCTGCTGATTTGCTATCACCTGATCTTCCCTAGCAATGAGGGTTTGTCCTTACACCCCTGCCCCCATCTCCCCCTTGCCAAGGATGTGCTATTTGGGCATAATCCAGTCAACTGATACCAAGCCCAAAGCACTGAGTTGCTGCACCATCAGAAACTGAAACAGAGCTGTGGCAAAGCTTTCAGTCATGTGAATTCCTGCTGACCTTAGCAGTTGTACCTTCAGTCTTGCATGCTTGAGGTGGCTTGGATAAGTACCCAGTAGGGAAAGCTGTCTGTAGACATGTCTTCACAAAGCTTTTTGTCTCAAATCTGACACCCAAACACAGAATCTCATAGGATCTGGTGTGTCCACTAATGATTCCTGGAAGATTGAGAGAGGTAGCAAACCATTAATGGACTGTTCTTAATTGTCTCTAATTTGTATAGTCTTCACTTAGTAGATGTCTGTTTGTATGTGCTTAACATAAACAAAAATATAAATAAATTATGCTATTTAAATGCCTGGAGAGAAAAATAATCTCCAAAAGACACTGCAGCTAGATGGCAATGCACATGTTCTGTAGATAAACTACATATGCAAACAGACCCCTGCCAGCTCTTGGGGTATTTCTACTTGTAATGCCAAGAAACAGATGATGGCTTTGGGGTAAAGTGTTCTGCCTCAGCTTTTCCAGGCTGCTGAAGCTGAGCCTGACCAGACCCTGACTCTCCCCATCTCACCAAACCATGCTAGCAGCATTGGCTCAATTGGTATGATGATGTATCTGGCAGAGTCATGACTGGGAAACCTGGCCTCTGGCTAAGCTGCTCAGCCAGCTTACAGTCCAAAATATTTCTTGTGTGGTGTATGGACCAAATGTGAGCATTCTGAATGCAAAAACCTGCTGCTTGTATGGCTGGGGCAGCAAGCGGAGAGTGGGCTGCTCTCTGACCACAGTGTTGGAGCTCAGGCTTTGGGAGCATGTTGCTGTGGGGGCTTGTGCCTTCTGCAGAAGGGGCTGTGTTGCTTAATAGTTCTGGTGGTGCCTTTTTTGCAAATAAAGAGTTAATGACTAGAGTGGAAAATACTTTAAATTCTTTTTGATAACTTCAAAAATCTTTTCAGTAGCAGCCGAGTTGTCAGAAAATATTTACATAAGTGCATCAGTGAACCTCCCTACAATATCTTAAGATCTGCAGCATCTTTGTCACTTCCTTACAAATAGCTGTGAGCGATCTATTATGTAAAAAGGTTCAGTTTAATTTACAGGAAGCCTTACATTTTTCTCCAAGTACAATGTTTAGTTTATCTTTAAAAAAAAAACCCAACAAAACAACAAAAAGCCAAAACCAAAACACTGCTGTGGCTTTCTTTTTAATGCTTCTCTACAGAAGCCTGAAATGATTTGTAGGGAAAGGTAATAATACCTTTTTATTAGGCTGGCTGGCTTGGGGAAGGAGGAAAGGAGCGAACAATCCTTGTGTAGGTGAGGTGCTCCCATAGCTTCCCTTGGCACTCCTGGCCTTGTTACAGTCACCCTAATATAGCTTAAGTTCTAGGTTATTTTGGTTTTAGTTTAGAATAGGATTTTGATTTTTAAAGGAGTTATAGCAGCTTTGAGAACATAAAGCATGTTAAGGCCCTTAGAAATAGGTAAGTAAGATGGTGTGTGCCTTTATCACTATGGAAAATTGTTATGGACTCTGAATTAAAACAATGGGCACTGACACTGAGGTGATGCTGGCAGTTGGTTAACTCAGAATTAAAACTTCTCCTGTTGTTGAGCTCTGAGGTGATGATACCAGCATCATCAGCACGGTGAGGAGTGCACGTTCCATCCCTTGCTGTGGCTTGGTGGGAGCCTTTGAGGCTGTGCAGCTTTTGGAGGTTGGTTTTACTCAGAAAGGTCTTTGCACAGGGACTTCTGAGAACAGTATCAGGCAGCATCTTTGCTCGAAGATGTTTAATGCTGTTACCGCTTGAAGTCTCTGTGTGTTTTGATTCCAAAACAAATGGCTGAACTTTATGTAAATTGGCTATTTACATTAGCTAAACTGACTTTTAATCCCTCCCCTGTTCTTTCTAACTTGAAAGATAAAGCTGTCCCTTGGTTGAACCGGTCTGAAACAACAAAACTGTCTTAAACTTGCACCTTATATTGTTCTGAATGGGAGTTTTCATACGGACCCAAACAGTTCGGTATCTTTAATTGCGTTATGTAAATTTGACCTACCCAAGTTGCAAAGCTTCCTTCCCTGAACAACTAGAGGCTTGTTGGCATATGTCCTTAATCAGCTGAAAACAATCGGGGACACTTCCTGAGGTTGCTTTGTTCTTATCCACTGTAATGTGTATTGTGTGTGGTCACGTTCTCTAAGTGTGTGAAGACTTGCTCACACTGTGGGAATTTCTCCTCCTCTATCTGCATTGCTGATGTAACCAGCTATTCAGGCATATTTCTCCCTTAAGTGTAAAGCTAGAGACAATGATAATAATGGGACCAATTATTTTTTCCTAGTGCAGTGTCCCAGATCTGACTTTTCCTGGGAGAATACAATGTTTCTCTCATTTTATTTTTTTTAACCTCCCAAACACTAGAAGATGTATTACCAAGGAGGAGATTGGGATTCATGAGTGATCTCGCTCTCAAATTTAGGAGTGAAAGAATTACACGTTGCTATTCAGATGTAGGCAGACTTTGAGCTGGTGTGATATTCCCTGGAGAAATGAAATGTTATCAACAGACGTTTTTGTGTGTACTTTTGTTCAGTGGAGGACTGAGATCACTGTATGGGGATGCTGGTACTGGATGGAAGCTTGTGTAGGAAGAGGGAGATTTCCAGGAATAATCTCTAGAGTTACTTGAAATATCTCAGAAAAATGTTTGCTCATCTTTGAAGGTTTTGAACAAGAAAATGTTCTATTCTTTGAGGAGGAGGAAACAAATCTATAGTCGAGTTTGTTTGGGTTGGGTTTCTTTAATTAAAAAAAGGCCTGGCTGAAGGAACTCTGCAAACTTAGTTTTCTTGAGGTAGTCTTTGAAAATGTTTGGTTTCTTGCTGAAAAGCCAGAAAGCTGTCAGAACTCACCAAGCTGAAATGTCAGACATAAACAGGGAAATTTCTGTACAGCTTCAATAACCAATATAGTTTTACTCTTCCCAACTTGCCAAAAGGTGTCTAGCACTGTTATGTAGCTCAATCTATTTTTTTCTTCCTAAAAATGAGGAAATAAGTGCACTTTTTCAAGACAGAGAAATCCATAGCAGTTATTAGAGCTCAGTGATTTAAAACTCTGATTGTGACTGGGCTGGGAGGATGGTGTAATGCCACCAGTGAAAAAAGCAGTCCACTTAACATGCACTTCCAAACATTCAGTTCCATCTCAGTTTCTGGTGTCAGTTTATTTGGCTCTTTGGTCCCAAGAGCTGCAGTGGAAGGCAGTTTTCCTGCCTCTGCTCCAGAGGGATGGATAAAAATCACTTCTCTAAAGAGCTGAATCTGGTGTTTTCCTGAACGCTATTAGCTTTTTGGTCTGACTGTTATGGTGACCTCCAGGTTAGTGAAGTAGCAGTCTGGTCTGCTGGGAGAGCCCTGCTCCCTCCTCTTCAGCATCTGCCCTTTTATGACTAGTTCTCTTAAAACATGGCCAAAACCAAACCTCTGATCGCATATTGAGAAGAAATCAAATTTGATTGCTGCCTCGTGAAGGTATGTGAAGCCTGTTGGCTGGGGGTAGAACTCAGTCTGCAAGGATTTTCTTTAAAATCACTGGAAGAACTTTGTTGCAATGCAGGCAACTCTTGGATTGTGAGAGATTGGATTGTGTTTTCCAGCCTTAGTAGAGCCATCCAGTTTGGCCAGACTGTACTGCTCTCCCCCCTGCTCCCATCCCAAAGTGTCTGAACTTCATTATGAGTTTTCATTTTCTTCGTCCTGCACAAACTTCATGGTTCCCCAGGGTGCAGCTTCCTGTCTAGCCTTGTTGCTGTGCAAATGTTGTCTTCCACCTCAGCTTTTCTATTAGGCCCGGGGTTAAGCCTTCTAAAAGGTCACAGTTTCACAGTGTACATCTCTTCAGCTGTTCTATGTTAGTGAGTTTGCTCTCACATCACTTTTAGGTTTAAAAATTCTAATGTTCTGTGCACCTCCAAAGAACTTGTATCCCTCCTCACTTTGCTTTAAGACTACTTTTGTCTCTAACTTCCCCAGAGAAGAAAACTGTAAGAAGATTTAAAATACTGGTTTGGGTTCAGGTATTAAATGAACAAATGTTTAGGTAGCTTATTAAGCCTGTGATTTCACAACTTATTTTGTACCATGGAACGAAGCAGGAATTTGAAGCTCCTGGCTGGGATAGCCATTAGTTTCATTTCTAGGTATCCAACTTACCCTGTCTTGATTATTTTCTTTCCCCGGAAAAATTTGAGCAACTCTGTTCTTAATGTCAACCCCCTCCCCCAACAGAATCGCTCATATTCTATTCCCAGTGGTCATAATTTTTTCTAAGCTGTGACCACCTGTAAAGTGTAATGCTGCTGCTACCTACACTTGCATGTGGGGTTTTTTAGACTCTTTGTTTAAAGATAGATGTCAGTGCTCTCTGATTTGAAGATGTAATTAATTTGCTTTCAGTAGGCCAGTCCTTTGACTCATCTTTCTCTTTAGCAAGGCTTCCTTTTTTGGGCACTCTAATTCCTTGGTGCGGTAAATGCTGTGTACTCCTGGTCCAGTTCTGTGTGTGCTGCCAGTGTTTGTGCTTGTACTCAGCAGGCAGGTTGCTTTTGAGGTCTCCTGCCTTAAGGGACTTTTCAAGTAGTCATACAGAAGCAGAAGCCTTTGTGTTCCCTCCTCTGGGCTGTCCCGAGACACCCGGCCCCATTGTTGTCCGTTATTCTTTATAATTTAGCTTTTTGATTGGACTCTTGGAAAGGGATTCTCTCCCCATTTGGTAGTAATTACGTAGCAATACACAATTAAACATGGACTAGGGGAATGTGAATTACCAACAAGAACTTCCAAGTCTTGGTAGCCTCATTTCCCATGCCCTGCACAGCTCAGACCAGGCCTCTTCTTGCTTCCTCCTCCTGAAGCTGCTGCTGACTGCCCTTTGAGTCTTCTTTCCACTGTCTTTCATGTTAGGCTCTGTACCTCCTGCAGCAACTTCCCTTCCTTCACTTCTCAAGCATCTTCAGATTGCTGCTTTGCACTGTGTTTTAACCTGCAGTGTTTCTGACCCTTCTTTACTCTTCTGTGTTCCATCAGCTTGAAGCCTTTGCAGCATCTTACAGCCATGTCCCATGCTTAGAAACAGCATAAATATTTTCATATTAATCACTTCCCCTGTCCTACAAAACTAAATAGGAAGGTAAGGCTGAATTACTGCACTCAGTGTGCCATAGGAATTGACTATGAAATAAATGCCCATTATTTCTTTGGGGCTGTGCAGCATCTTTTGGACATACTCTTAAATATAAACCTTACAGGAATCTAAATTGAATGGGGAAACAGGCAATGGATGGAGCATTTACTTTCTCATTAAATAAGTAGAAATAATCATGGGTATCAATTTGAAACTTAGCTGTTGCTGCTTGACTAAAAGTGATTTTGAGCAATGATGTGTGGATTAAATTGTGGGATGAAGACTCGAATCTGGGTTCAATTCCCAGATCTGGCTTTTCATTGAGTGACTTGTTCAAGTCACTCAATCTTCTGGTGTCCCACTTCCCCTTTATTAAAAGGGGACAACAATACTGCTTTTATCTTAGATTATGAGGCCTCTGGGGCGGGAACTGCCTGTTATTTTGAGCATGTGTAGTATTTAGCACAATGGGGTCCTCCTCTTGGAGATAATAACAACAACATGTGCAACATTCACATAACATGATTTATCTTTCATCTTCCGATGCAGTGGAGTTCCCAGATTGCCATGGTGTTTTCTTTTTGAGATGTGAGAGATCTTCTTTTCTTTGTAATAATGCAGACATGCTTTTTGTCTTTCTATCCTCTCACCATCTGATCAGAGGGAGGTGTGTGGGATAAACATGGTGATGTAGCACAAGTTTTTCTGAAAGGTCTCCTTGACTTGGTTGTCAAGATGACCAATGGTTTCAAAAACTCCATCCCAGTAAGGGAAAGTACTTGTGATATGCAGGGAGAAACACTTCTGGATATCATACCTGATGATGCACCATGTGCTGAAGAGCAAGTCAGGAAAAAACATGCTGAGCATTGCTGTGCTCAAAGGTAAACTACTTGTGTTAGACACAATTTGTTAGACTTTTCCAGTGTTAGGGGCAGTGTCAGACAATAAAAGGCTTTACAACAGGGGGAAAGAACTCAGTCAAACCCACGAGGCTGTTATCTGCAGGGTAACATGGCTGTGCAGAGGTGTGAGGGGCAGGGGCCCATTATTATAAATGGCTTTGGGTGGACTGTCAGGAGCAGAAATATTTTTAGAAAAGGTATTAGATGGTGAAATGCTGTTCTGGCTATGAAGTGGGAAGCTTCTTGTGGTCTAGCTGACTGACTTAAAACACAGTTTTTTGATTTTCTTTTAAAAATCTTGAAGTAGGAAGTGGAACTGAGCTAGAGGAATCTCGTTGTTGAAGACTGGGAAATTCTGCTGGTCTGTAGACACACAACTTCTTTCCACACCTAAACCACGGACCAGCACATCTAAAGGGTGTAGGTGGGCAAAGCTACCTTTCCACAGATCTGTATCTCTTGTGTGTTGACACTAAACTCAGTGGACCATGAAAATGTTGATGATTCTGTTCTGCATCTCTCCAGGACAACTGAAATCGTTAGCTTCTCCTTGAAGCTGAAAAGCTCTGAGCATAAGCAAGCAAAGCTTTTGTAAACCTAGTATTTTGACCTGGTTTAATAATGTATTCCAACATTAGGAATACATTAGGCCTAGTGTAGCACAGCAATTGAACATTTCCTACTGATACTCTATGAATGATCTTTGAGAAGACTCTTTCCTTGAAAAAACTGGAATTTTCCTTTTTTCAGAGGTTTATCAAGGGTCTTAGGATGACTTCAGTAGGAAATGTTCAATTGCTGTGCTACACTAGGCCTAAGTTGCCACTACCCAGATGCCTTGTTTCTAGAACAAAATCCCCCTGAAGCAGATGTGAAAGCCCCTCAGAAGTTGTGGGGATGCTGTCCCTATTTGTGTCTTCTGTGTTTCAGTTAATGGCAGGGCAGTGTGAACTTGGAAACATGAGACATACTAGTTTATAGAATCATAGAATGGCACGGATTGGAAGGGACCCCAAGGATCATAGAGCTCCAACCCACCTGCCACAGGCAGGGACACCAACCTCCAGGCTTGGATCTACACAAGGTTGCCCAGGGCCCCATCCAACCTGGCCTTGAACACTTCCAGGGATGGGGCATCCACTACTTCTCTGTGCAGCCTGTTCCAGCCCCTCACCACTCTTTCTGTAAAAAAACTTCCCCCTAATATCCAATCTAACCCTTCCCTCCTTTGCACAAACAAATCAAATTTACTTTCCCAAACTCTTCTGACTGCTCTCAGAAGTGTCTTTGGCTGGACTCCCTTAAGCTCTCCTCTACATCTGTACCCTGACTGCTCCCAAAGCAAGCTGCTGCTGGACTCCAAACTTCCCGAGCAGCCTGTACCAATGGAGACGCCGTGTGCGCATCCCCCTGGAAAAACATAGCTGGCAGCTGTGTGCTTTCAGCCCATGATGAACAATGTGCCACTCTTGAAGCACAACTGCCCTAAGCAATGTGCCATTATGCAATAGTCCTGGAAAAGGCTGCTGCCTTATGATAAAGCACCATGGCAAAGCAGCGTGGTGTTTTCATGCAGAAAGATGGATTCCATCGCAGTCCCAGACCGCAGTCAGCAAGCCTTAGACAGCGTGTTGCTATCGGGTAGAGTCATTCTAGCCAAGATGCAAGATTTAGCAGATGTTTAGCAAAAGGTTCCATTCTTCTTGCCACAGACACATGTGGAGCTGTCAAGAGTCTAGTAAAGATTTTACAAGTTTTATAAGTCATAGTTTATTGAGCTTGGGAAAGAATTTAATATGGCATTGAGAGCTTGGAAGCTGTTTTTCTTTTTTTCTGGGGTAATATCTTTTAATTTGTTTTTCTAAAGGTAAGCTCTGCTTTTCTGATAACTAGTAAAAGAGAACCTTAGTAGGTTTTTAAAAAAATACTGCTTTTCTTACTCTTTGGACTGCCCTCCTGTATCTTCTTCAGTTACACAGTTGTGTTTTCTTCTGAGTTGATAAACTACCAGCAAGCTGAATCAGCACTTTGAAGAAGCAGCTTAGATCTGGCTTAACTTTGCTCTGGAGAAAGTTCTTTACCAAGTCTCATAATGACACTGGAATGGTACAAATAAAGGGAACACAATTCATCACCCATTGTTGGCCATGGAAAGCGTTATATTTAGCTTAGCGCTTTATGTAAGTGAAGGACTTCTCAGGACACAGAACAGTGCTGTGCATCACAGGAGGCACTTGTGGGGAGGAATCTAGTCTGGGCAGGGAGATGCAGCCATGAAAGTCAGTGCTGTTTCTCTCTACTCAGCGCAGAGCCTACCAATAAAAGTGAAAAATTAAGTGTGATAATTTTATAATAGTTTGTGAATTTCAGGCCCTATGTTATGCTGCTATTTAAAGCATCGTAACTCTGAAGTGCCTCACTCCCCATTGTAGTTCTGTTGACTTGGTTAAGACTGATGAAGTTTACTGCTGGGCTTGCTGTGGAGAGAGTGCCTTCCATCAGCCTTGCTGGTGTGAGCTGGAACCGCAAGGTTTTGGGTGACATAAAAGCAAGAGACGGGAGGGGCATTGCAAGGGATATGAAAAAAGGCCTCGTCTTAAATAAATGCACAAGGATAACAAGCACTTCTGCTATTTAAATGCAAAGACTGGCTACTTTCTTGATCCCTTAGAAGAATGCCAAGAACCAGTGTAGTCACTGCTTTGGAGGTTGGGACACCAATGAAAAAGGCTTCCTTCCCAACAGGAAAACTAGATATGGAGCCCAAAGCCCCTGATGATGACCAGCTCCTCTATTCTGACAGTGAGTCATTTCATCATCTTCCTTCTCTCAGGGTTCCCACTGACTTAGAAGCTTGTATAGCATGTGGAAATGCTTTTCCTCGCTGGTGTAGCTGAGAACAGCAGTTTGGTGCTCTGTGGTTGTGGCAGGGCTGAAGAGATGGAAAAAGAGGGGTTGAGATACCTGCTGGTAGTGTAGATAGGGCTGCCACACTTGGGTGGAAAAGCATTAGCACTTCTGCTCTCCTATGCATATGTCAGGTCTGAAGGCGCTAGCGCTGCTGAGGTTGACTGAAAAATTGCTGGCAAAACCAGCTAGCTGCAGTGCTGTATATCTCTTTAGCACAAAAACTGGAAGGATCTAAAGTGAAAACTAAAATCTGAAAATCTGGATCTGGTCCAGTAACCTGAACTTGAGAAACAGGTCCCCTGGAAAGCGATTCTCTCTCACTCCCAAGGTGGAGGGAATATGGGTTTGCCTGGGGCAACCCAAAGCAAGGCCAGCTCTGGGGTGAGTTGGAGACAGAGGGCTCCTGTTGAGGGTTGTGATGAGTAGCACTGCAGCAGTGTGTCATAAGGATTCGGAGCAGTAAGTGATGAGGAATGTTGAGAATCAGGCATGGCAGTTGAGTGATGGAAACCTCCTTGATTTAGGGTCTGCCTTTGTTACGTTTCTGTTGTTTCCCTGGACAAGGTAGGATGAATGCAGTGATTCTCAAGAGATCTGCCCATCCTGTCTATGAGAGCAGCTCTCATTAATGTTAATGGGAGTTGCACGTGCTCCAAAAGTGAAGACTCCCTTGTGATGCTCTGAGAAGGATGACAAATAATCTAAATGATCTGTAATTATTTGTGCAAATGGTATAACACTTGATGTCTCTGTTAGGTCATTGTTGCTCAGAGAATTGGCCTGATAACATAATTTTTTTCTTCAGAAAAATGACCACACACAAAAGGTATCAGCCTGTATTAATTTATGCTTTGGTTTACTTAAACTCTGTGTGCTCCTTTCTTGTTTTCTAAACAAAAATCACTGTTCCTTTAGTTCCTTTCCTCCAGCAAAGTATCTTTGAAAATTAGTAGTTGTTAGAGAAGAGTGATTTGTGGTTGTTAGAGAAGAGAATCTATGTGTTTAACAGAGCCATGGTGTGTAGCACCTGGGCATAGACCTTAAGGGATAAGATTAATACTGGGTTTAGCCTGAGCACTGCAAATGATCACTAAAGTCAGTGGGAGCTGGAGAGGTTCAGGATTGTGGTTATACTTCTTTCCCCCAGTGACTGATAGAAAGAGTGCCTTGATTGTAGCCCACTGTGGGCTGGAAGAGGAGCCAGTGGAAGAGGGAAGGATCTCCTCTGACTTGTTGCTCTGCACATCACACTGGGATCTTTGTGACAGGATGAACGTTAAGCAGTTGTGGTTAATAGCTGTGTAAATCGGAGTAACAACTTGTGGAAGTTGTATTTGTGAAAGTACCAAAAATGGAGAACTTTCTACACAAGAGGTAATTTTTTTGTTTCAGGGTGTAAAAGTCTTAAAAACTTCTGAAGCAAAAGTGTGAACTGCAATTACTGTGCATAATTGCTTGCCTGGGCTTTGGACCAAAGGGCAGGCTTCATTTTATGAAGTGCATCCTCTCAAAGATGCTCTTGAAGTGGGGCATCTTATGGAAGTTTGGGTGGTAGCTAGTATTGATGGCAGCAAGGCTGGTTCCAGTTAAAACTTTGTGTGTAACAACACACTAACTCACAAGAGGGAAGTCTGGCCCTTGAAATAACATGGTAACACACTGGTGAGCAGAACTAGCTCCTGGTGTAAGACTGAAGAAAATAGTGCTGTTCTGTATAGTTGAACATGCAGAAAGCCCTCAGTGCTCTGAAGTGAGGAAGCTCAGCAGCTTGGCAGCTCTTAGAGTATTTGCTTACCCTACTGGGGCAGTGTCAGAGTGCCCAATGTGGAATGTCAGGGTTGCATCAAGTCAGTGACTGAAGTTTGCTGTGCAACTGCCACTGAGCGTGTGTATATGAGTGAGGCTCCTGGGTTGGGTTTTTCTGATGTGTGGGACTGGTACATGTGGACATATGTGTGGAAACACAATGTGTGTGCCGTGCAAACTCTTGGCTGTGGACAGAATTACTATTTTCTTTTTCTTTTTAAATGCTTCTGGCTTTTAAATGCTTTGTGTAAATATAATTCTTCATGGCAACACTGAGCTGAGGGGGTGTAACACAGATGCCACAGAGAAATGAAGGGGTGGAGATGGTGTAACTCTTGGGGGTGTCCAGTTCAGAGAACGTGACTGACTGCAGAATCTTTTATGCTCTTAGGATATTGGGAGCAGAGGCCTTGCTGGTCCCAATTCCCTCGGAGCGCTCAGCACTCACAGATCACTTTGCACATCTCAGATGGGGTATGGATTCTGGTAGCCTCCAAATAATATTGTTTTTTCTCCCATGTGTTCTGTGGTCAGAAGCCTATTCTGCTGGCATTGTATGAATCTGTGCAGTGCTGTTAATGACTTTAGGCTGTTGGTGTTAGACCTTCCAAAGTCCAGAAGAGCACACTTACACTCTTCATTTCCATCTCTCTGCTTTAGCTTACTTAAAATAAGGCAAAGCCCTGCTGCAGGCAAGGAAAGCGCCCTGGCTAAAACTGCTGCAGAACAGAGTTGCTCCAAGATTCATAGAATCATAGAATGGCAAGGGTTGGAAGGGACCCCAAGGATGTAAAGCTCCAACCCCCCTGCAACAGGCAGGGCCACCAACCTCAGGTCTGGATCTACTCAAGGTTGCCCAGGGCCCCATCCAACCTGGCCTTGAACACTTCCAGGGATGGGGCATCCACCACCTCTCTGGGCAGCCTGTTCCAGGACCTCAGCGCTCTTTCTGTAAAAAACTTCCCCCTAAGAGGGGGAGATTATTACTTTAAAAAAATAATTAACAAAATCTGATATTAAAGGCTAACTGTGTTGTGGGCAAAGTGACTCTGGCTAGAGAAAGGGTTTGCTCGGCAGTTTAAGACTAGGCTGGAACTAGCTATATGTCTGAACAGTCTCGTGGGAATTGCTGTATAGCCAAAAACACATTGGTTGGGTGTTTGTGAGGAGAGGTGCTCTGCATTGCCTTCTGGTGGTTGTAAGATGGATGCTTACACAGCAGACGACTGCAAACTTGTAATTAAAACTCTCATCCTTGACTCAGTTTCTTGCTCGGAAGGAGTAGGATTAATGAAGAAATAATTTAGAGTCGCTGCATAGCTAACAACTCTGGAAAGCCCTGTGACATGCAGTCAGGTTAAATGGCAATGTAAAACAGGAGAAATATTCCTGATGAGAAACTAAGTGTTTTTAAAGAATGAAATGTCTCCATTTTGGCTGTGGCATGAGAATCATAGAATCACAGAGTTGTAGGGGTTGGAAGGGACCTCGAGAGATCATGGGGTCCAACCCCCCTGCCAAAGCAGCTCCCCAGCTCATACTGCACAGATAGGTGTCCAGATGGGTCTGGAATATCTCCAGAGATGGAGACTCTACCACCTCCCTGGGCAGCCTGTCCCAGGGCTCTGGCACCCTCACTGGGGAAAAGTTCCTCCCCATGTTGGTGCGGAACTTCCTGTGCTACAACTTGCAGCCATTGCCCCTTGTCCTGTCCCACAGACCACAGAAAAGGGGCTGGCTGATTCCCCCTGCATCCCCTGCTTCAGATAATTATAGACTTTAATTAGGTCCCCCCCTTAGTCTTCTCTTCTCAAGGCTGAAGAGTCCCAACTTACTCAGCCTTTCCTCATAGGGGAGATGCTCCAGGCCCCTAATCATCTTCATAGCCCTTCTCTGGACTCTCTCCAGGAGATCCCTGTCCTTTTTATACCAGGGAGCCCAGAACTGGACACAATACTCCAGGTGGGGCCTGACCAGGGCAGAGTAGAGGGGGAGGATCATCTCCTTTGACCTACTGGCTACACTCCTTCGGATGCATGCTCCTCCGGATGAGGCTGATCTGTGGTGCACTGCATGCTCTGGCCACTGTTAGGCGTGTGCCACTTCATTGGAGCACAAGAGAAATGTGAACCAGAAGGTAACAACACACTGTGCAAGGAATAAATTTCTTGAAGTGCAGCTCTTGAGTACTGGCCAGGAAGCGTGCAGTGAGCAGAATGGCTACTGGCCCTCATCCTTGTGGGCTTAAGCAAAAAAAACCAATCTCCCTATGTATTGTAAAGTGGGAATTGTTTGGCAGCAGAGTTCCTGGCACCTGCACGGTCAACCCTGATTCACTTTGGAGATGGGATGCACGTAAACCTAGTGTGGGGGTTAGTAAATCCTGTACCCTTTGCCAAAACAGGCAAGGCAAATGAAGCCTCTTTCTTTTTTTCTTCCTTCTCCTCCAGGAAGCAGACAAACAGGTCTTGAGGAGAGTGGCCTTGCCTTTCCACAGGGGTTTCAGCTGGCCTTGTTGTTGTCAGCCTTGCAGCTGATGCCCTTGGCCGATCATGCATTGCTGATCACCATTCAAGGTGAGAGACAAAAGAAAGAGCTTAGCAGTCAAGAGGACACTGATGAGAGGGGAAATTGCTTGTTTGAAAGGCTTTTTAAGTGCTCTTCTCTCTACAACAACAGAGTTTATCGCTCTCCTTTTATCCTTCTATATAGTCAGGCACTGTCCATTCTGAAGAGCTCTTAGGAAACCCTACTTTGCTCTTTGTTAATCTCCCCTGGCTAGTGTGTGCCAAGGAGGACTGGGGCATGTGCACGGCCGGGATGTGGCAGAGGATGGAGTGGTGCCCGGCACAGACCTTGGCCCTGGAAGCGATGTCACCGACGTGGACTTGGAATTTTAGTAAAAGGGAGATGAGGGTGAAGGGAGGAGGAGAAATACCCACGTACGCACACCGCTGTGCTCTGACATAACCTTGACTGCCTGTGATACTGGCTTTCTCTTATTGCATAAGCCAGCCTGGGCTCTCCAGCTGCACAGCTGTGTGGTCAGCTGGAAAATCAGAGTTCCTTGGAAAGCAGCTCAGTTGCTTCCTTCTCCATTCCTGGCTGCCTGTTGGTGACGCTTCCCGCTGGCTGTTAACACTGCTTGTGTGCCGGTTGTCTCATACCAGTGGCACAGTCGAGGCTTAAGGTGATGTGGCTGCTTCTGTACACCTCCTCCCTCCCAGGGTTGCACACTGTCTTTCACCGCTTCTGATGAACATGGTATTTACTTGTGTCTGTTACTCCTAAAGCCCCTTATCTGCAGTCCTTTCTCCCCAGAGAGCGTGCCAGTGGGCGGTGTGTAGAACAGGGGTAAAGTGGCTTTTGTTTTACAGGTGGGGGGTTGAGGCACAGGGAAACGCGCTCTTCAGGGAAGGAGAAGGGACCCTGGGACCAGTCCTTTGGAAACCGCTTCAGGGAAGACTTGGGGCCAAATGTAATCTGTAGCATAACCTTTTGGCTCCTTTCTGCAGGGATGAACCGTTGGAACTGTTGGAGAGGGTTCAGAGGAGCCACAAAGATGATTAGAGGGCTGGAGCACCTGCCCTACAAGGAGAGGCTGAGGGAGCTGGGCTGGTTCAGCCTGGAGAAGAGAAGGCTGTGGGGGGACCTCATTGCAGCCTGACAGTACCTGAAGGGAGCAGAGAAACAGGAGGGGATTCAACTTTTTAAAAGGATAGACAATGGCAGGACAAGGGGGAATGGATTAAAGCTGAAGGAGGGAAGGGTTAGATTGGATATTAGGGGGAAGTTTTTACAGAAAGAGTGGTGAGGGGCTGGAACAGGCTGCCTAGAGAGGTGGTGGATGTCCCGTCCCTGGAAGTGTTCAAGGCCAGGTTGGATGGGGCCCTGGGCAACCTTGTGTAGCTCCAGGCCTGGAGGTTGGTGGCCCTGCCTGTGGCAGGGGGGTTGGAGCTTTATGATCCTTGGGGTCCCTTCCAACCCTTGCCATTCTATAATTCTGTGAAGGGGCTTGTTATCCAGTTCCACCCGGTGGCTCTGGAACCAGCCTGTCTTGACACACAGCTCTGCTAACTTCTAATGTTTCACAAGGCACTTGGGGTTACCTATATGGTTTCTGGCTGTCATGGAACCAGGTCCCAAAAGGTTTAATTTAGGTTAAGGGTAAATCCTTAGATTTGAATACTTTTGTGTTTGCTGCCAACACTGCCAGTAACTGTTATTCTAAAAAGCCATGACTCAGCAGAGGACTTAATATTGAAATCTTTGAAATGCTTCATTATGTTTTTCTAAGCCAGCCTAAAATGTTTTGTTCCCGGGCAGCTCAGCTATTAAGGGCTGCTTTTTGTGGTGCATTACTTCATGGGGATGTGAGTGGAGAGACAGCTGCCCTTGTTTGTGTATGGTGGGTCCCTGGGCCAGCTGATATCTACCGTGAGGCACCAGAGACCGGTTGGTGGGGGGGTGATTACACAGAGTCTGGCTGCAGACAGGAACAGGGCCTGGATTCACCTGCATTTCTTGAATTGCACTAGTGAGGTGGGCAGGAGAAATGCACTTGATGTATGGGCAGAGCCTGAGGAAAGTATTTTTTGCATTTCCCAAACAGTACTTTATTAGTGATCTACAGAAACAGTGTTTTTCATTGGCAAATATCTTCTGTACTTCTCCATAGCCCTCACAGGGTTATGGGGTCTGTCCCTGATACAAGTCAAGGTTCTCCCCAGTTTGAAAGAATATCAAAGATTATAATTGAAACCCTGGTATGGATGTGTTATGTACAAAAAAACCATCTTAGGTCAATAAACGTGGGTTCAGAACTATAACACTCCCAAAGTGCTCCTTGCTGCACACAGAAAGGATGAGAAATGGCATTTTTATCAGTCAGTGAAAGCTTAGTTTAATTGGCTCCAGTCAAGTTTCTGTATTGTTCTGCGTAATCTGAATTAAACATTGGTTTGACTTACATACTTTATCTTCCTTGAAGACATAGGGTGCTCAGTCAGACAGTAGCATCAGCTTTGAAGTTAAGTTATTCATAGCTCAAGGATTGATTCTGACATTAACACTGTTTCCCTACATTTCTCCTTGAAAACGCATCCCACCACCCCATTCTTTCTTTTCCTGATTTAGTATGAATTTTATATATCTGCCATTTCATGGTAAAAAGGAAAATAAAAAATAAAATCTCCCACTCTACAAATAAAAGATCGAAAAAGCAAAACTTAAAGGTATTACCAGGGAATACTACTTTGTGCAGGATTAGGCCACTATCATATGGCTTAACGTAGAGTTGTTTTGCCACTTCTGTTTATGAACAGGTTCTGTCCCCACAGAGCTGGTCAGGATGTGTGCTGGGCCATAGGCTTGACCATACCCACACAAGTATTTCACTCAGACCTTGCAAACCCATTCTTATTGATGTACATAGCTCAGAGTCACTCACTTCAATAGCCTTTGCTTTCCCCTGGCAGGTACAACTGAGTTAAGTGAAATTTCCTTCTCTCTTTCTTCCCTTTTTAAAAACTTTTTTCTTTTTGTTTTTAAGAGACGTGGGGGGTTGAAGCATGACTTTATTCTGAACTTTCTTCTTGTGTCTTTAAGGAACTTTTTTTGTGTGACGGATACTTGATGTCAGGGCACAAAAAAATGACTTGAGATTTGCATTCTTTTGCCACAGGAATAAATGAATAAAGTTTGCAACTGAAAAGGCATTTTTTTACACCTTTTGTTGTTTAGGAACATAGAAATCCCATTATGCTTCATGCATAGCCCTAAGGAATGTGCAAACAAGTATTAGATCAATGGCATGTCTCTGCAGCTTCTTTTATCATGAGCATTTAAAACTGAATATTCAAACATTCATTCATATTTCAAACATCTGTCTCAAATAGTGCATTTTTGTTGGAGTATGTTTTATTGCCAATAGATAGGTTTAAATGTAAAGCTTTTAAATGTTTTATAACTTGCAGATGCTTTGCTGTGGTCTGTAACAGTGTTTGCAGGGGTTTTTTTGTTATTTAACAGGGTGGAAAATCAGCAATAAGGTTTATAAGGTAACCAAGTTGGAATAAAATGTTAAAATTAGTACATACCTGAAAGAAGGTATGTGAAAAGGTTGGTGTGTAGTTTGGAGAACCCAGCTTTAGTCAGTGGAGCCTGCATCATTTGTAGACACCGTTAAACCATCTTAAACCATCTATCTTCCCCCTTCACACAAAGATCACACTCAGAGCAATTGCCCAGTGCAGTTTGACAGCAGTTTTACTGGTGCCAAGGTTGGTGGTTGTCTGAGAGGGATGACCGAGGTGTAACACTGCATGGGCTGATCCTTCTCATCACACCCCTTCTCGTTGCTCCAGGGGGAGGATTTATGGGGGGGCTTGGTGACCCAGCAGTGCGGTGGTGTGCAGTTCGTGCTCGTGTGTGTGTGTGTGTGTGTGTGCTCCCATCATTGCTGTCCTGCCCTCAGCACCAGTTTCTGGGGACCTGGTGCAAAGTTCTTTCCTATTTCAGTGTGGTGGTGCCTTTTGACTCTGTGCTTTAAGAGTCCTTTGGACAGGATGCAGAAACCAGGTGTTTGACCCAGTCTTGTGCAGGACATACTCATAAATGTCATGTTAGGGGAAGGCAGCATAAAGCAGATGCTTTTCTGCCCAAATTAATCAAATTTAACCTTTTTTTGGGGGGGGGGGTGTGTGTGCAAAGACCCTCTCAGAGCAGGTAGTGGACCTCAAAACTCAATCTAGACTCAGAAAAATCAGTCATGAGAAGACTGGGTGCAAATAGGCTGCCCTGCTGGAAGATGAAGCTCACTTTGGTGTGTTTCCCCAGTGCTTGAGTGGATGGATCTGTGCTAAGGGTTCACTTGGAGGCAAACATCCTCATGATGAAGAGAGATGTTCAACCTTATAATTAAAAATACATTACTTTTTTTGTGGTGAAAATATTTTCCAGTGACAGCAAAGCTTTTATTTATTATTAAGGCTTTCCTGGTTTTGGTGAGATTTTTTTGCTGTCTCCATGGTGTATAGACTATAAGATGTAGCAGGAAAATACAGGAAGACTCTAGACTTTTTCATATGTTCATGCTGTGAATTCTCTTTCAAACATTAAAAAAAAACTTGTGTAGAGCTACATCTTTAAAAAAAGAAATTAATATTCAAACCCAATGAAAAGCAAATACAATGTAGCCCTTTAAGGAAAAAAAATTGAGGAGCCTTTTGTTTCTGTTGAGTAGGGTATATCTGGAATTAGTATACTGAATACTTTATAGTTCATTTTGCAAAATTAACAATGTCTTAACAAAGCTTCTCTTCTGGTAGTAATCTCCTGGGAACTAGATTTCTTCTCCCCCTTGTCAGGACACTATATGAATTGTTTTTGCATCTCCTTATGTTGTCGGCATCTTGTTTGCAGTTAAATGTTGGGAGATGACTTCCATTTCTGTGGCAGCAAGTGCTTCAGCATCTTAGCATCTGGCCTTCTTTACTGAAGTATGTTGGCCAAAACTGTCTTGCTTGTGGATTGCCTACATGTGTATTTTCACTTTTAAACCAACAGACAGGGTGGAACAGTCCAACAGAGATCTTTAAATTTAGCCTGTTCCTAATCTAGTTAAGATAGGCTTGAATAACACTTACTTTAAACAAAACCATCTCTTGTTTAGCCCTTTGTTTTTGTTGGCTGCAATGATTTCAGATTCCATGTTGTGTTAAGCCAGTAAAACTGTGTGTAAACAAGCCATGTGTGTGAGATGAGGTCCTCATTGCCTGTCTGACCTACTGTTCCATCCGGCAGTGAATGGAGTGTAGGCTGGTGTGTAAAAGGTGTTCATCTGAGCAGCTCATGGCCACCAGAGCTGGATGGATGCAAACCCTACTGAAATCTTGGTGTTGAATGAAATACCTGGATGAATCAGGGGGGAAAAAAGAGAAAAAATAGTCTGTTGTTGTTTGTATGGAAGTGATCACAGAATCGTAGGGGTTGGGAGGGACCTCAAGAGATCATTGGATCCAACTCCCAAAAAAGTGTTAAGTAGTGTTGGTGTTGGAGCTGTCCATATAATAGTGACTTGACCCCTGAACAGGGCACTGCAGTGGTTTTCAGGTGATTGGGTTTTTTTTTTTCCCAGGGATCTGCTCTTTGATGCATCTGCATCCAAGTGTTGCAACTTTGTAGTAACCAAGACTTCAGTGTCCTGACAGATTTTGTGTGTTTCCTGAACCTGTAATAGAACAAACAGAAAAATATGGCAAAGCCTTTGTGTGTGAGCTGGTTGGGGATGACTGAAGCCCTTTAGGAGGGCTTATGGAGGAGCCCTTGATTCTGTTTCAGCCCTTGCAGTGGAGCAGTCTTGTTGCACTCCCTGTCTGTTCAAGCACAGCACCTTCCCCCTGGATTTCCTCCAGTTCTTCCCTGTGACAGCCCTGTCCCATCAGTACCAAGATGAGCACTTGCTGCTTCTGTGCTTGTCCTCAGTCACCTTCAGGGAATTAACCAGGTCATAGTGGCTCTTCCAGCCACTGCCTCCCTACTGTCCTTGGGTGATGTTCCCAGGTCCTAGTCGCAGTATAGGTCCTTCATTGGCAGTTACCAGCTTCCAGCTTCTCCTGCTCATTGTTTCTCCTTGGCTTGTTCTCTCCCATATGTGATTTTTACAGCCCTTGTGCTCGTACCAGCAGCAGTGGGGTTTTGGGAGTGGCACCATCCTAACTCTTCTGCTGCTTTAGGGAGCAAATCCAGCTTGGCCCCTGTTGAACCAGGCTGGCAACTGCTCTGTGCACATGGTGTTTTAAGAGGACTATGCAGAGTCTCTCTCCCCCAGAGATTTACAACCTGGCCAAATGTTGGGGCTGGGTTTTTTCCTTCTTTTTCCTTTCTTTCTAAACCAGCAAAAGGCACAGTGAAATTCCTGTCACCAGCCAAGTCCTGCTGCTGAAGTTTGGGGGGCTGTTTTGTTGGGAAGTCATCTGTGCCTTGAGATGGTCAGCAAAAATAATGTTTATGGAATGATTTATGTTCCTCAAGCCACTTAATTAAAAATACCTTAGTATCTCTTGCAGAAACTACCAAAAGAAACTGCAAAAGTTTAGTCCAAGGAAGGTAGCCAGTGTGAAACTTCCAGTCCAAAACTTTGCAGAGCCAAGTAATTGAAATCAGGACTTCTAAAACATGTCACTGCTAGCTTTGTCTTTAATAATAAATGCACACACACATACTGCTGCAATGCTTTTTTGGAAAGATGCTCAAGCTTCTGCTTCAGGTTTTAAGGGATTAGGAAGACACCCATGGTGGGAGGCAGATTATCTCACATCTGTCTAATTCAAGCCTCCTTGTGTCTTTCTCTGAAACATCTGGTACAGGCTGTTGTCAGAACAAGAACATAAACTAATTTATATGTGCATATGTTTTTTTTATAGCTGGTTAGCATGGACTGGTGTGTCTTTTGGTGAATATTTTTGTGAATTGCTAATTTTATTTAGGTGAATTGTAACCAATGGCTTGTTGTGGCCCTGAACATTTGAAGTATCTTCCTGACTTCAAAAAGATCTGTCCAAGTAGCTGCTTTTACTTCTTCCTTTGGCAGTTATTTGGCATCTGAAATAAGTAATATATTTTTTTCTCTTTCATATGACCTAAACCAGGAAAAACTTGTTGCAGGATGGAGTTGGAAGCCATGTAAGTTTGTAATAAATAAAAAGGTGGGTTTTTTACTGAGACAAAGGGGTTTTATTTACCCCTTGAACATATTTTAAGTGTGAAAATTAGAATAGAAGGAAACTTAAAGAAATGTAATATACTGATGTGTGAGCAAGGCCCTGAACTGTTGTTGAAGCCAATAATGGGGTTAAGTTGTTTGGGGTAGCATTTTCTGACAGCTTCTCTGCTCTGATTCTGAATGTTCCTTGGCCTTAAGCAGTGACCATTAGGGATGCACCTCTGCTGGGTGGCAATAAACCCTTTGTTATGCTGAAGTCTAACCCACCCCCCTCCTAAATAAAGGGTCTAATTAGGTAAGGCACAAGAGGCAGCTTCAGGAGACAGAGGTGGCTCTGCAGGACAGGGTCCAGCTGTGTGGTTCAGTTCTGGGAACACCTGGAAATAAAAATACCATTAATAGGACTCATTTGAGCTGGTGATGGACATGCCTTGAGCCAGCTGCTCCTGGGCCTCTGTGCAAAAGAAACCCCAAACCAGCCAATGTTTTGGGTGAAAGCAGAGTTTTCCCCTGGTCAGTTTTGCATGTAACAGTGGCAGTCCTGGGTGGTTTTGCAAACCTTGCCCTCGATGCAGGTTGCATTTGATTGAGAGCCTGGAGCATCTCCCCTATGAGGAGAGGCTGAATAAGCTGGGACTGTTCAGTCTAGAGAAAAGACGACTGAGGGGGGACCTAATAGGTGTTTATAACTATCTTAAGCATGGGATGCAGGAGGAATTAGCCAGCCCCTTTTCTGTGGTCTGTGGAGACAGGACAAGGGGCAATGGTTGCAAGTTGGAGCACAGGAAGTTCCGCACCAACTTGGGGAGGAACTTTTCCCCAGTGAGGGTGCCAGAGCCCTGGGACAGGCTGCCCAGGGAGGTGGTGGAGTCTCCTTCTCTGGAGAGATTCAAGACCTGTCTGGATGCCTATCTGTGCAATATGAGCTGGGGAGCTGCTTTGGCAGGGGGATTGGACCCGATGATCTCTTGAGGTCCCTTCCAACCCCTACAATTGTGTGATTCTGTGATCTCAGGGCTAGGCTCCAATGGCTGTGGACACTGGTGCTCTTTATCTCAAGCAGGGGGGAAAAACATCAATGCCAAAGCCTCATAACTTAATATCTTTAAATATCTTTACTGATAGGCACCCCTGCTATGACCAAATGTACAAATCAAATGTAACAAATAGGAAAGTTAATTACTCAGCTACTTTTCCACTCTCCCTTTGTGCAGAGACGTGATAAAGGGAAATATCAAAGTACAGTGTAAGGTCTGTGAATTTAGTAGTAAGAGGTAATTTTTTAAAAATGAAGATTTGCTCACAGTGTTTTCCTTTCTCCAAGCTTTAGTCTCCTGCCTGAAAGGGTGACCTCCATTTGGATGGGGGAATCAAACTATTTGGTTAATGTAAACGGATGAGCTGAATTTGAAAGCGATTGAGCAGAGGGATGGAACATCTAAAGGCTACATTGTCATTAGTTTTAGTTAAAATAATTGTACATGTTTAGTTTAAAATGGAGGGGGAAAAGTACTTTGAAATATAATTGCATTTAACAGTCTTGTAGCTTTGTACTTTGCGCTATAAATTGCGTTCCCAGCTGTTTTTCATCTCCTGTAATTTAAATAAGTAAACCTTTTGTTCTTAAACTCACTTAGTTCCTCCTAATTCTGTTGATGGACATCCATTTCTACTGCTTTATTTTATGTTAATATTTAACAATGGCATGCAGTTACCCCCCTGCCAGCCGCGGCTCCACCTCCTTTGTTTCTGGAAGGCCTCTTTTTTTTGCCTTGGTCTTTAGTTTTATAGAAGAATCCAAACTTCCTGTCCCTGCATCTAGCAGGAGTAAGGTTTCTGCATAAACTGACACAAAATCCCTCGGAAAAGGGAGCTAGCCCCCAAGCAGGGAAGGTGGTGCTGGGCTGTCAGCCTCTTTTGTTCCTGGCTCAGATGGAAGTATGAAGTGGATGATGCTTTGTGGGCCCAGAGTAAAGCTGTGCCAAGGGAATGCAAATCTGCTAGGTGTGCCCAGGTAATTTAAAATGCTCATGCTGGTAGCTTTTCTGCATGAGTAATACCGCTTAATTAATGCGTTTTCTCCACTTTCTTTTCTTGACAAGTTGATTCGAATTGAAACGGTCTGTAAGAAGCTCATCAGGGGTCTGGGAGGGGGGCAAATAAACCCTCTCCTAGGTGGAAAATGAAGAGTCCACACGGTTTGTGTTTCTGTCTGACCAGAAGCATTGGTGGCAGGTATGGCAGACTGACAGCATCACCCTCGTCCAGCCTAACCAAGGTGCAGGACTTCAGGTAAGTGGACCAGCATCTGCTGCTGCTTTTCTGCTTCCCCTGCTTGAGAGCAGCGTGACTGCGGTGAGCACTGTGTGCAGGCTCAGGCAGGACTCCTCCTGACTCCCCCCTCCTCCACCCCTCTGAAGAAAGCTCATTTTAAATTTGCTCAGCCTTGTGGTTTGACAGAAGTGGAACATGGAGGAGACCTGAGTCCAGGATCAACAAAGGCGGCACTGGGCATTTCAGCCACTGCCTTTGAAATAGCCCATGACAATAGTGGAGTTGGGAAGCCCCACTGTTCAGCTGTCTTTATAGTGTTAATATACTGTCCAGAAAGAAGAGAAGCAAGAAATTGCTCAGATTTCATCTCTCAGATTTCATCTAGCATCTAGAGTGCCGCAACAAATCAAACTGAAATGGGCCCCTCCGCGGCTCCTGCGCTGCCATGCTGAGCTGCCCGGGGCCCCTTCTCCCCCTCCTTTGCTGGAGGTTATAATGCTGAGCAAGTGCTGGTTGGGGCAAGCGTGTGTGCTTCTGAATTGCACAAGTGTCCTGTTAAGGATGGACTCTGAAATCACAGAATCACAAGGTTGGAAAAGACCTTTAAGATCGTGCCCAACCGTTCCTGTCCTATGCTAACCCATACCTCTACCTCATCTACCTGTCTTTTAAACACCTCCAAGGATGGTGACTCAACCCCCTCCCTGGGCAGCCTGTTCCAGGTCCTGACAACTCTTTCAGTGAAGAACTTTTTCCCTAACATCTAATCTGACCCTGACCTTGTGCAGCTTTGTGCCATTTCTCCTTGTCCTGTCACCTGGCTGAAGAGACCATCTCCCACCTCTCTACAACCTCCCTCATCCACTGTCCACAGCACCCAAGAGGTAGCAAGGAACAGTGCCTTATCACTGAATCCTCCCAAAAACTCTTTTGGGAGGATTCAGCAGAGTAGGAGATGGGTCCTGGATGAGATTCAGTTTGGAATGTTTTGAGTTGGAGGTGGAAGCAAGCAGTGGGCATGTGCTGATGGAAAGAGAAGCCAGAAGACATGTCTGTTCTGCCTGGTTGTTCATCCTGGCTGTCCCCAGGACACCTCTTGCTTTACTTGGACATGCAGGGGCAGTTCTTGCTAAAGGGTCAATGGAAAATGAGAGGTGGGCTTGGGGCAAGCAGAGTTTGTGGCTGGTCATCTCTTCTAGCCTAAGCTTTGGGGCAAGAAGGGCCCTGCCAGTGATAGCAGCATTGGATAGGTGATGCTATCAAGAAAATATGGCTTATTGTTTAATGTGTGTGAACTCTTCAGCACCATTAACAAATAGTGCTACTTTTTTTTCTGCTTTCTGATATTAGTGGAGCTCAGAGTTGCATGGATCATCCTAAGGGATGCATTGGGAAGACCGATGAACGCCCAGGAGGGCAAACACAGGTACCATGTATTTGGTTCCACTTTAATAACTCATGAGAGTTGTAGAAACATTTAACTGCAGGAAATACATAAACCAACAGCAAAGTGCACAAAGGGCCTCATTGGTTTAAAGCTGAACAATGATAATGAAAAAGAAGGGGCAGCTTTTTGTGTTCATTCACCTCAGGTCTACGTAGCAGAAAAACTCTGGCACCTGTGTTAATTTAGAGGCTGCTTGCATTAATAACCTGTCTTCTGTCACTGCACAGAAGCAGCTGGAATGCATTCTCACGTTGCAGCAGGCAGCACATGGTCTTCAGCAATTTCCTTATTATCTCTCATAATTAGCAAATCAAAATTCTGTCTTTAATCCTTTGGTATCCAAGGGTACCTCGTGCTCGGAAGGCTGGGAAGTATGTGCCAGCAGATTGTCTTTGCCAGTTGCAATTCCCCTGAGCATTGGGGGAAAAGCTGAGGAACTGGGGCTTCTGGCTCCAGGTCTGCCACTAATTTTGCTGATTGTCTCGAGTATTGGGAGCTGTGGTGTTCCAGCATCCTTTCCCAAGGAGTGCAGCATGGCAGAAAGAGAACACATGCTGGTGTGCTCACATCTGGCATTAACGTAATAAATTGGAGGCATATAAAGTTTCTTCCCCTACAACTAAATTAAAAACCTGTGGCAGAAGGTAAACTGACAAGTGCAAAACTTCTTGGGTGGGGGGGAAATTTTAAATGGTTACAAATGGCTCTTGAAAGCTGCTTCTGGAAGTGTTGCTGAGCAGGGCTGTCTGCAGGCTCCCTGCTGGGCTGTGGCAGGGAGAGCTGTCCTCTTGCCTGACCTGTGTAATTCTCTGGAGGAAATGTCCTGTCCTGGTCACCAGGACAATGCTGCCTGGAGCTCAGGGCAGGGTCCAGGCTGCAGAGCTGAGTTATGCCATGGAAGATAAGTGTGGCTCTGCGCTCTTTGGAGGCAAGGGCTGGGACAGCTGCAGTTCACCGCTGCTCTGCTGGGCAATGTGGTGCAGGCTGAGAGCTGGTGACTTGAGGAGATGCTATCTTTGTGTTGGGAAACATGCTTCCAAGTTGGATTTGTAGCTCTTGGCATGTCTCTAGGGGAATGCACTAGACTCTCCTCTCTGGAGACCTCGTTTCTGAATGAATTTGGTGTACCTATTCATATTTCTGCAGTAACAGGGCCTGGTCTAAGTAATGTGGGCTCTTTCTGTGTGACTTGGGCAGGTCCATGGTAATGCTTCTGGTCATCTGAGCTGCAGCACTCTGCTGGTCAGCTGGGACTGTGGACACTCATGGTTTTGGTCATACAGACTGTGGGGGACTGTGGGAGGAAAAGTGAGGAGCTTGATTTCCAGGGTGGTACCTGCTGACAGCATCCCTTAGAGGTAATAGGAGCTGGAGAGCACAGCACTTGGGCAACAGCAGATCTCCTGTGAGCTGTAAACATCTTGCTCCAGATCCTGTGGGGGACACCAGCCCTGACTGCTGATGTAGAACATCAAAAGTGTACACAAGATGATGTGAACTACAGATATCCTTGAGGTGAAGTAGAACTTTTGGAGCAGAATGAGATCTTCTCAGTCTCTCAGTGATGATACTTCTCTGCTTGGGTAGGGGGAAGTTTGACCAGTGCATGTCCAGGCTTGGGTTTGTGTTTAGGCTGAAATTCAGTTGCAACCTGTCTTGTATGCAAACTGAAATGCAACTTCTCTCATAATGACTGTACTTGTTCCCTCTTGGTGCTGGCCCCCATTGGCCTTGTTTGTGCTGTGTTACTATGCAAGTGTCACATCTCTATTAATATCTTTGATTGCATTAGCAGCCCTGCCAATTCTGGAATGCATGTGGCAAATGTAGTCCTACATGGAGGCTCTTCTCTATGTTGTGGCTGTAGAGACCCAAATGATCAATAGCTTTTAGATTACTGTGTCACTAAACAGCAGGCTGAGACATGGAAAGGCACTGTTACTTTAGGGATGAGAGATTTTTAGAAAATAAATCAATAGTGAATACAGGCTGATTGGTTTCCAGTTCAGATAATTCCAAGAAAGATGGAGCCCAGGGGAAACCATGCTACTCATACTTGGAAGTAAACAACCCATGCTTACTTCTGTTTATGTATTTGGGTCAGTACTCTTGAAAATGGAGGGGGAGCCATTGGGTGGGGTATTAGACTGGGAATGGGGAACCTGGGTTCTACTTTGAGTGTGCCCAGATACCCTTTCTCTATATCTTCTCCAGGTTCCCTTTGGTGTTAACAGCCTTTGCTTTGTGCACCCAACACCTCAGGAGGTGGGAAGCCCAGCATTCTTCCCAGTTGGAGCCCTTTTGGGGATAACATACCAAACATTGAGGATTTTGCTTTCAAAATACTTTCCTTTTTAATGCTCATGTAGCTATGGGCTAAATGATCATAGAATCATAGACTGGCATGGGTTGGAAGGGACCCCAAGGATCATAGAGCTCCAACCCCCCTGCCATAGGCAGGGACACCAACCTCAGGCCTGGAGCTACACAAGGTTGCCCAGGGCCCCATCCAACCTGGCCTTGAACACTTCCAGGGATGGGGCATCCACCCCCTCTCTGGGCAGCCTGTTCCAGCCCCTCACCACTCTCTCTGTAAACAACTTCCCCCTAATATCCAATCTAAACCTTCCCTCCTTCAGCTTTAATCCATCCCCCTTGTCCTGCCATTATCTGCCCTTTTAAAAGGTTGATTCCCCTCCTGTTTGTATGCTCCCTTCAGAGACTGGCAGGCTGCAATGAGGTCCCCCTGCGACCTTCTCTTCTCCAGGCTGGACAAGCCCAGCTCCCTCAGCCTCTATGATGATTAATAGCTGTTGGGTGCACCTGCATGCTGGGTGGCCCAGAGACAGGTATGACATGAAGCTGCCATGTCAGTGCATGCTGCCACCTCTCCAGGAGCCTGCTGTGATGTCTCACGGTGTAGGTGTGTTTACACAGCGTGGGCCAGCTACACTGGTGTGCAGCAGTCCCTGGAGCAAACTATGCTCTGAGGTACTATTGCTTCTCCCTGCTGCCTGCACTGTCCTGGCACACATCCCTAGAGATGTGGGGGGGACAGTTAGCGAGTGGTGACTGGAGGAGCACGCCAGTCCCTTGGGAGTGGGGGCTGTGCAACAGGAGTTTGCTGGAGTCCTGTCATTTCAGGGACTCTCCAGCTTTCCCTTGTGGGATGTTCCTGTGTGAGCCTGAGGCACCTTCAGGTACTTTTTGCTCTAGTCTGGGACCCATCTCCTCTGCTGAATCCTCCCAAAAGCTCTTTTGGGTGCTGTGGACAGTGGATGAGGGTTGCTGGCATTTCCCTAGAGTGCTGGTTTTACACCACCTGGTCTACCAGAGCATTTTTTTTGTCTTGGGATGGGCTGCCAAGCTGGGAACCACCGGAAAGCTGCCACTGGAGATGTACAAGTTGTGCAGGATGTTTCTTAGGAACAGCTCAGCAGGGAAGTTCACGCAGCAGTGGCTGAGGAGGGCCATCCACGTGCTACCTTAAGGGGATCAGTTGGAGATATGTATTTACAGGATGAAGTGAGAGGTACTTGAATGTTGTCTGCTCACGTGGTTCCGTTCTTCCTTGTCCAAACAGGAGAAGGAAGCTGGCTGCACTAACCTGACTTCTGTGTCTCTGCTTGGGAAAGGTGGTTTTGTGATGGTGACAGGGTGAGGGATAGTACTTTGGTCTAAGGTTTGGGAGACCTGGAGTTCAGTCCCTTTCCTGGCCTGGATCTGCATGTGAGACAGCTACATCACCTGGCTTGGCTGTGCTTTATGTGCGAAGAGGAGAAAATAGTGTTCCCCTGCCTCAAAAGAAGGATGGGTAATTATTTTGAGGCACTGAGATAAGGGAAGCTGTATAAGCATCTAAGACAAATAGAACTGCTCCCACTGAATTCAGTGGCAGAACTTTTAATAGGAGCAAGATCCGGGCCCCATCTGATAAAGAATTTCATCTGGATTGCATATGGGGGCAGGCATTAAAGGACCCATCTAAGGATCTCCCCTCTGGAGTACATCTATAAAAGACCCTCTGTAGTTGTGTTCAAAGCTCACAGTAATGCCAGTCTCCTCAGGACAATTCACTTAGATCATTCAGAAACTCTTTCTTGTCTAAGCCCTGATGCTCTCCCCCAGTGGAAGAATGTGGTTGAAACTCCCATGCAGGGAAGACTGGAGATTTGTTTTTTATTTGAACCCAAAACATTAACAAATTGGACACACGTGCTTTGAGACTAGAGCCCTCTCTTATTTAAGCCAATGCAAAACTCTCCTTGATCCCAGCAGGATCAAGCTCTTGAATATTGCTTGTACCTCTTTAGAGTATCTGCTTCTAAATGAAACAGGCGGTGACAAACTCATTCTGGATTTATGCTCCTTGTCTGATTTGCAGCCAGAGAGGTTTGCAGACCCTTCCTCTTGGGACAGGGAGGTTTGTAGTGTGATTGCTGATTGAAACACCAGGGCAGGTATCACTGTGCCTTCTCTTGCAGCATGTCAGAGTCCAGTGCCATGTGTTAATGGGGGTTTTTTAGTACTTAAACATCTTCTGTGCTCTTGAGGCCACTGCTCCAGCCAGTGTAGCCCTTCTGTTCATGTATGCTTGATTTTCTTCTTCACACTAAAGCACTGACAGGTGAGTATTATATGTGTAGGAAGCTATTTAGCAAAAACATATGCCTTGAATATGTTAAAATTCCTTGTAAGTCACTTGATCAATGTGCAGTATTTGTGTCCCCTCTGTAACTTTGCCCTAAATTCATATTCATCAACAGAGGTTGCTCAGTACTTAATGGGATGCTTGGGCATTGAGTGAAGGGAAGGGACAATAAGCAAACAGGGTGAAGAATGAGGACAAATGTAGATGAACTTCCTCAAACAGGCACAAAATGCTCATTCCTGAATAAAAAATGTGAAAAGGTCAAGTGCCCCCAGAGGTTTCTATTGTGACAGGCACTTAACCCCTTCACTCCTGGTTATCTGCTTCAGCTGCTGGGCCACTCAGTGCACAAGTGCCATTAGCATCAGTGGAATGTGGGGCCGGGGAGCAAGGCAGGATACGCTGGGCGAGACCCACCTCCCTTCCAGGCAGCGGGCACTGGGTTAGCAGGAAATAATCCTTGTGGACACTGACCCTGTCAGTAGCTGTGTCTAGAGATAATTATTTCCTAACGTGTAACCTTTTCATGGTCAATTGCTCCAGTATATTAGACAGAAATGTGATTTCCTCCTATCTTCAGGCAGACGCAAGTTCTTGTCCTTCCTGCTTTAGGAGTGTAATTTAGCAAGCGCAGAGACACCCCAGAGCTCTGACAACTATTGTTTCTCTTTTACTTAAATGCAAAAAGGGGTTTGCTGCCCTTCCTTGTCACTGAGCAGAAGGGATGCAAGGTATATGCCTGCTCCCATGTTTTTTTTTGGCAGGCAGGCGTTTCCCTTTAAGAATCTAACACTAATCAGGCAACTGTCAGTGTTTAGCAATCTTCTGCTCCACCAGATTTGTTACTTGTTGACGGATTTTGGTTTACCTTTTCCTAGCTTGTGACGCTTCAGTGTATGCCCCTTGACACATCGCCAAGGCATCTGAAGAGGCAAGATCAGCAGAGTATGTCAGTGCAGCCGCTCAGAAGGCATCAGGTTTGATACCGTCAGGAACGTCAAACTGCCCAGCCAGGGGTGAAGGCAGTTCTTTTGCTTGACCCCATGAGCCTACCCTGCTCCTGCCTGAAGTGCACCCCACAGAAGCAGTTTTCCTGGTTGGGATGGGCATGAAGAGTGTGGAGGAGGATGCTGTTTCTCTCTTCCTTCACCCCGAATACTCCTCTTGGCTTTTCTGTGTCGCAGCCTGTTCAGCAAAGACTTGGGCATGCCACCCAGAATCCTTGTGTGAGGCAGTCGCTTTTGAGGATGACATAAACTTCTCTAACCCCCTTGGAGACAGCGTGTGTGGACTGTGCTGAGCAAAAACAATGACACAAACCCAGCGAGCACTGCAAAGCATGACTCATAGCCAACAGTTTTACAACCTGCTTCTTGTTTTGTAACTGTATCTAATTGCTTTAAAAAAAAAAAATAAATGCAAAACTAGGTCAGTTTGCCATTGGGCTTGGAAGACTCTTTAGCTAAATCTCCAGACTTGAGCTGGAAGTTAATTTGAGCCAGACTTAGGAAAAATATATATTAATACACACAGTCTCACGTGAGATACTTGTAGGCAACGATTTGGGATTCAGAGCTGTACTCATATTCCTAAGACTAAATTCAAAGCCATCGTTTAAAAACAAGCTTGCACGCGTGTATGTCCTGATCTTTAATTAGGCAAAACTCCCACTGACATCAATAGGAGTTTGACTTGAATAAGAACTGCAGGATCAGGTCCATAATTTGGTACCTGGGATTTGATTAAGCTGCTAAATTACTAGAACAGTTTCCCCATGTGTATAATTGCCTAATTAATTTTTAAAATAGCTAAGTTCAGCACTGAATACGGTGTACCTCTTGCTGCATGAAATGTATGCTGTTTAATCCGAGTTGATGGAGCTATTTGCAAGAGCCAGTAGAGTTTATTTTACAGTTAAGTAGTGCTGTTTGTTTAAAAGTTTAAAAAATAGCCACCATTCTCTTAAAATACCATGTTTCAGAAAATATGCTTTTGTAATAGACTTCACTCACCATCTAGTTCAGCTGGTAGCACTACAAATGTACTTTAAGGGGTAGTGCCCCAGTGCGTCCTGATTCTTGATCTGGCTACTGTGATTCATTTTGCAGGTGGGAAAACACTGGGGACTGGTGAAGAACTTATTCTCTAATGGGATTTTAAAATTTGATGCTTTGAAAAGTTCTTGATCTTATCAGTGACTTTTTTTTGGTTGTTTTTTTTTGTTTGCTTGTTTTCTGTTGCCCCAGCTAGTTTCTGGTGCCTGTGGAAGATTATATATTAAAATAATTGTGTATTGTTTGCCTTCTGCTGAAGTTTCATTCTAACACCGTGGGCTGTAGCTGATATATTTGCTACAGAAGGACTTGCTTTCAAAACTGCAAGGTTTTTGTTTTGTTGTTGTTTGCTTAAGTGGAGATCCTGTTATGGAAAAGGCATAGAGAGAACATACATGGGTTTCCAAGGTGGAGAAAAAACTGTGTAAGGAACTTCAGTGCCAAAATTAGAAGGTGTTCTCCCTAAACATATACATGTGCATGTGTGTTTGTGTGTGCTCCTCTGTGTATATAGACATAAATAATTAGACATGTAGTTGGCATAGTGCATAATGCCTACTCATGCTGTTGACAGTTACTTAATAATGCACACTCTCCCATGCTCTCCAGCTGGATTCTTAAGGCATTACCAAGGGAATTTTCCCTTTCTGGGGATTGTAACAGAGCTCTAGGACTAGCTGTTTTTGTGATGTGCTTCTTGACTGGCTGGAGTGGCCCTTATTCAGGAACTCCATCCAAGCATCTCCTGCAGAGAATGAAACCATCAGCTGTCCTCAAAGGAGTGCTCTGCATTGCAGCAGCACATAACAGTGAGTCTTGCATCTTTGAGTCTTTCGGGGTGATGTGATCTTGGATTTTAATACGCTCAGAACATGGCTAGGAGTTTTAAATTCCAACATATCACCTTATGAATTGGGATACAGACAGATGTACCCTTTGGAGAGGCAGGTGTTGAGCTTTAGCAACCATTCCGCTCCTTTTTGAGGTTCCAGGAACATCTGATAGGTAAATGAGATGCAAGTCTGAAACAGTAGTCTGAAGTTAGCTGAGTTCTGCAGTCTTCTGTCTTTCAAAAGAATAAGCTTTCCTCCTGTTCTGCCAATGTCAGAGCCTGGCCCACAAAATAAGCAGTCCTGTACCCCTGGAAATTAGCAGTTGGATCCACACAAAACGATTAGGTGCTTTTAAAAATGGGAATATTATCTTTTATGCTTGGGTTCCTTTTGAAGGCTGTCCTCCTGTCTTGCTTTGCCAACTTTTTTGTTTACAGCTCCTATTTTGAAGATTTTTCTGGGAGGTATTAGAAAGGAATAGCAACTCTTGTTTAAAGAGAAAATAGGGGCTGTCTTGCAGCTTTGTGATTTCTGCAGCTGAAATTTTCTGAAACGTTGTGATTTAGTATTGTTAGTGATGATTCTTGTCTAGAAGTTATGGCTACAGGTTGTTTTCAGTCCTTCAGGCTTTAAATAGGATTTGAAGATGTCTTGGTTCATGTAGCGTGTGTACAACTCCCCTCCCTCCCCCCCATTAACTAGGACTGTATCTCAGTAAAACTGAGGAGACCTCTCAGTTATGAAAAGGTAAGAGGTAAGAAGGGAGTGCGAAGTCTGTTTATGATAATTTAGGCTGCAATTTGTCTCCCACAGCTTTGGAAAGCGTCGCACCCCTTCTCTCTGTGGCACTCTGACCTCCTCTAGCGGTGGCTGGACCACAGAGATCTTCCCACCGCTGCCTGGCAGGGGTGAGTCCCTGGCTCGGGTCGGTGATCCCGAGTGGGGTGTCAGCTGTTAAGGATCTGCTGGTGTGGGAGCTTTCCAAGTCCCTCGGATTCAGCTCTGTTTTCACCTTCTGCCTTCATTTTTCCTTTGGACGATGCCAGGAGCTCCTTGTCAGTGTGTGTCACTCAGAGAAGGCAGCGAGATGTGATGGTGGAAGTCTGACAGCTCCTATTAGCCATGCTTATTTTTAGTCTGGCTTTCTAAAATATGAAACCACCAAAGAACAAATACCAAGAGTTTTCTTGTTTTTCCTTCTTTCCCCCTCCCCCCCACTTTCTTTAAATGCAAACCTGAGGAAAAGAGACGAGTTTTGATTTCTCCTCAAACTTACAGACTTCTTTCTGTAACTGTGGATGCTTGAAAAATCAAGAGTAATGCCACAAAGGCAGGAGGGGGAGTCTCTGTGTATCTCGTTCTCCTTATTGTCTTGGCTCACTTGACCCTGTTTGGGGATGTGCCCTTTCATTGTATGCTGCTGTTGGGCCTGTGAAGGCAAACAAAGAGAAATGAGCTCTGTGTAAGCCTGCAGCTTGGTCAGGGACCAGATGAACTAGCTGGACCAGCCCTTGGCTGTGTAAGGATGCAGCCAGGGTACTCTGTTTGCCTTCAGTCTGTGTGTTGTGTGTGGGAGGGAGTGTGATGCTTTCCTCTAAGTGACTGAAGAACATGGGAACAGCCTTGCTGGCCTTGAAGGGAGAGGAAAAACTGAACTGAAACTTTTAAGAGAGACTGAATTATGTTTCCCTACAAGAAGAGGGCAAGAGATTGCTTCTCCTGTGGTGCCTTTCAGTAGGCAGAAAGCAAGAAGGGGCTGTCCAGTGATCCTCACCACAGGCTCTGTGTACTGTAGTGTTATCTGATGGATTTAATCAAAATTGTGCAGAGCAGAAATGGCAGGACTGGACCTGGGGGGGAGCTCTGCCTCCCAGCACACCGGCCTCTTACTTTCAAGATTAATAACTAAGGACCAGCTCTGAGAGGGTGTATGTACATAGTATCCCTCTCTCTTAAACCACTAATGCCCTTCCCATTGCTGCCCTGGAGCGTGTGGTTTGTTTGTCAAAGATCTCCTTTCTAGCTGGCAGTCCTTTCTCCTGCCTCTTGTAAAACCTCAATTCTTTCCCTGGTTGGTGAAGGCATCGTTGTTTTAGCAGCATAAATGTTTCCTGAGGCTTAAGCAACTATGAGTTTTGTTTTATTTTTTTGGCTAAGCCTAGGTGAAATATTTGATTTATTATGTTTTAAGACTAAGGGTGGTAGCTGCTGGACTTTGCTACTGTGTTTTCCTCTGTATCAGGTGATTTTTTTTATCCTGGAAATAATGCAACAGATTTTAATAGTGTTACAGGACTGTGGGAAAACCAGTTTAGCATGATGGGTGAAAACAAGGGCCTTGTCTTGCTTTTGCATTGCAACTCAGGAACATACTTAATACAAGAACAGAAGTGAGGTAAAGACCCACGGTGTGTTTAATGCCTGTCCTAAAAAAGATCCATTGTGATTTGGTGAGCATGGTGGAGGTACATGGGTCAAGTCCTGTGCTACCAGCTGAACTCATCCCAGCCAGCTCAGCACACCCAGCACAGGGAGGCTGGTTGGGTTGGTGCTTTATAGGTAGTGTGATGCACTGCTCTTTTTGATCTTTTCCTCAAGTTCCAGTTTTTGGAGGGCTTTAAAGAGCTGTAGTGGTCTTATATAGGTTAAAGACTATGCAAACAAAATCAAATAAAACCAAAACCCTCCCCACCCTCCAGAAAAAACACAGCCCACCCCACTGCCACAAAACAGAGTGAAGGTTTGGAGCAGGATTACAGTTAGATGTATTTTTCAGAAAATTCATGGTGGGTTTTGTGAGAGATTTGATCATACTGTCAAATGACTCCATGTCTTAAAACTACACTCTTCCTAAGCCTGTATATTCATGATGGTTTTGGATGGAGCTGAGAGCTGATACCCTTGAGTCCCTGCAGCCAGCATCAAGCAGGCCAAAACTTATCTGTGTTATCTGGTTCCTAAACAACCCTACTGTCACTTATGGATGTGTGGGGATTTTGGTTTTGCTGCATCAGTCTCTTTGAGGATAGCAAAAAGGAAAATTAATTCTCCTAGAAAAAGCTTCCTCTGCTTTGCATCCATATGAATTTCAGTGAATTCAGATCTCTGTTTTCTTGGGAGAGTGGAAGGAGTGTTTAAACGGAAGGCTTAGAGTGGGGTAAACCCCAGGCAAAACCCATAAATATCAGTATATTTCTGTCTGGAATATTTGAGGAACTTAATTTTTACCTTAAAACAATTTAATACCCTGGAGAGCAATAGAAAGCTCTTCCTTCTCCCTGTGAAACAAACAGGAACAGATACATATTGAGGCTGCCCTTTCATGCCTTTTTTGGGCCATCTTTTACCCCACTATGAAATACTTCTCAATTCAATTAACCCTTGCAGTGCAGAGAAAGGTGTGTTTAATTCTGTTGTGATCACCCCTCCAAAACAGCCAACAGGATTCTCCTGAAATGAATGAATTTGTTTGAACTAGGATGTTTTTTTCTCAACAATTTGCTTTGTCTTCACTGAAAAACCATCCTGATAGATCTGCATTGCTGTCACCTGTGGTGAACGACTTACTTCCAGCCTAGTCAGGCTGTGTTTAACTTCAGTTTGTTAGGCCTTTGCTAGACTGGGAAAATCTGTTATCACAGTTTGGTTCCCACATAGGTGTGTATGAACCTGGGCTTTGATAAGCTAATTAGACAGAGTTCTCGCACTGAAGTGTATCTGCTGTCCTTTATTCAGCTGTGTGGCCCCACTTTCAGTCTCTCAGAATTTAAAGATGTATTTTCTGTTACTACCCCTCTGCCAGTTCCCTCTCCCTTGCTATGCTCTGTGCTTTGCCTTTAAGTATCTTTTGGGGTGGGACTGTCTGCATGTGTGTACGTTACTGAGGACTTGGGAGGGCCTCTGGGTACTGCCTTAATAAATATGTTAAATAATAAAGCCCAGAAGAGATGCTGCTTTAACAGTATCTGGGTGTACCAATGAAACAGCAGCTCCCGTTAGTCTCTCCCCTTGCTTAGCCAGCTGGGGGCATGGGAGATGCTTTAAAGACCTGCTGTGGCAAAATCATCATCATATTTCCTTTATAAATATATTGATGGTTGGAATCTGTAGCCCTTCAATGTTCGGGTTATTTTTTTCCCCCCTGAAAAATGCTACTTCCTCCTTCTTGAAAGCTGTGAGAGATCCCCAAAGCTTGCCAGACAGAAAAGCTCAGGGAGCTCTCAAAGGATGTTGCTGCTTTTCCCTCTAACCCCTTTCAGTCTCTACCTTTCCTCTGTTCTTTTTTCTTTCTTCGCCAGCAAGGCGCTGTGTGCAGTCTTCTGTGAACCTTTGTGGGCCAGATTTCTCCCAGGTGCCTTTTTTCCTCCTCAGTAGCTGCAGAAGAGGCAGTGGATCTGAGAGGGAGATGTGTTTTATGATTTATGACACTTTATAAAGTGCATTTCGCAGCAGGATTGATAGAGGTGGAGACTGAAGTCCACCCAAGACCGGGGACGTGGAGGCAGGTAGGGGATAGATCTGTCCCTGGTGACTATCCCTGAGCTACCTGTGGAGCGAGCAGGGACACCTCTGCTTGCTCAGTCCTTGCTTCCCTGCAGCAAGAAGGGGTTTAGTGCCAGGTGAGCCTGCGACCTGTCTCTGCTGCGAGCTGTTTGGAGTGCTGCGGTTCATTTTACATCACTGGTGCCTCTGCAGAAGCCACAGGAGGGCTCCTGCATGTGGCCCGGCTCCATTATCCAGCTGTTGATCTAAAGCCGGGCTTATTTTGACAACCCCACCTCCTCCTCCATGGGCTGCCTCCCGATGGCAGGGGTGTCAGCACAGCGTCTCAGTGTGAGGGAGCCAGGCTTTATTCCTCCTTCCCTTGGCATTCGTGTGCTCTGCTAGATACTTCAAACGGGACTTTTTCCCACGGTTCTCCCTGGCTAGTCCCTGCCTCTGCCTCTTTCTTGCCTGTAGCCTCAGGGCTGCACCTCTCCAGCCATCTATTTATATGGCCCTCATTTGTCTTAGTCTCTTTGGCACTTATATGGCTCCCATTGGCCTGAGACCTGAATGCCTCCCAATCTTTAATATATTTATCTTCACACATGCAGACACACACGCATACCTGTGAGGTCAGGAAGTACCACTGCTCCTATTGTACAGATGGAGGACATTAAATGGTAATTGGCTAAACTGGGAGCAGGTGGTGGTCATGGGGATGGAGGAAGGCTGCTTACATGTGGTACAGAAAATGGCATAGTAAGAAATGGTTCGTTGGCCACAGTGCAGCAGTGGGAATGAAGGTCTCCCCGCCCCTGCGTGAGTGTGGCAGCCAGTGGACTATGAGGCCCCAGTCATACCCTGTCCCTGTTCTGGCCTCTTCAATCTTGAATCTTGTTTTAAAATATTCCCCCAGTGATTCAATTTCAGAAGTAGAAGGCTCTGTTGAATCGCCTGGAGGGGATGGGTGTCGGAGTCCTCTGACAGCGGAAGCAAATGTAGGATCCTTCCCTCTTGCTGCCCAGGTTTGCTGTTCTTAAGGAGGGTTTAACCCCCTGTTTTCAGCGCCTCCAAGGTGGGGGTGGGCCCAGCATCCTAAACTCAGCCATCAGCTCAGGGTTTGCTTTGTGTTGCTGGAGTGCGCTGAACAGACAGTCTGCTGGGGGAGGAATTTTTTGGCAGCTCCCACACAGCGATGCTATTCCTTGGCAGTAGCTTCCCGTTAGCATTTCCCAAAGATGGCAATGCTGCCAAGCGTATCTCCACATGCTCTGCAAACTTCAACAATTAGCAGTGGTTTCAGCACAGAGACACAATGCTTGTTGCGTTTAAGGAGCTAAATCAAAACTCACTGGGGGTCAGCGCTGATCCCCTTCTTTTGAAGGCAACAGTGTCTTCTCCTGTGCTTGAAGTTGAGCGAGTGCAAAGCATCTGGGTGAGCGCAATCCAGAGCTGCACACCCTGAGCCACATGCCTGGAGCCTCTGTGCATGGATTGAGAGGGGAGAAGTCAGGTGGCTGGTGCCTGGGCACATGCCTGGCCGATAGACCACGGTGCTTAATTAGTGTGGCAGATGTTCTCCGTTAGCAATGCTTTCCTTAGGCGCCTGCACTAATGTTCTTGATAGCAGCTAAGGAGAAAAAGGAGGAGGAAATTGCATCTATATTTAATTAATACTGCATTCATATTTTATTGCAGAGAGCCCTTAGGTGCAGGAAGATGCTCTGCGAGAACAATTGCTTCTGAGTGCTGGAGCCATTGTGTGGTGCTGAGGAGGCAAACTTTGGTTTTAAAACCAACCCCAAATTCTTTCCAGGGTAACCTGGGGAAGCCCAGAAACCCTCTGCTGCTCACCTCCTAGCCTCAGGCTGAAAAGCAAGTGGCAAATTTGCTGAAAATTCATATTTGATTAGCTTTAATATCTTCTAATGCTGTGAGTGAGAGGCTTGGTGGGCTGCAGACAAACAAACATTGTGCTGATTATTTTTTCCTTTTGATAAGCTGCCAGGCTTGGAGAGGTTTCCTTTTCGATTCTCTGAGCTTACTCCCCTCTTCCAGCTGCGTCCTGTGTTCCTTCTCTTCTGTCCCTGAATCCCAGCAAGGGGACACAACGTGTTGTTAAAATGGCCGTCACCTTCCCGTCCTGCACAGCTGGATTGCTGGGGCTGGTGGTGAGTCCAAGGCAGCCTGTTGGCTTTGGTAGAGCTGCGAGCATGTGAGTGACAGCCATTTGCTGGAGCATGGCCTTGGCTTCTTCTAAAGTCACCTTGAGGTATCGCTCACTGGGCTTTGGGGCAGAAGTGAGGATGTCAGCGCTGCTTTGCAGTTATCCTGAGCATGGCCGAGCGGGAGGCACAGCCGCAAAGCCAGCACGTGCCTGTTGTGCCAGAGGCTCTGGTCCCACATGCGGATCAGTGGCCGGTGCCATCTCCTGCTGCAGCAGCCAGGCAGGGGCAGAGCGTGCACCCCAGCCTGCTGCCGGGCACTCGCCCCTCTCTCATTAGGAGCAGACTTGGGCCAGGAAGGAGACTTTTTATAGTCCAGTTGGAGAAACATTTTTAAAAAAAATAGCCTTTGAAAGGCTGTGTGTCGGAATAGCCTGAGCCTCTTAAAAACTGATGTACGTGCCCTTCACGCACCACTAAGTATCGGGGTTTCATTGAGTCGGCGTGCGGCACGGTTCCGCTTGTGCCGCACGGAGCACGCGGCATCTTGGGCTCCAAAGTGCTGTGGTTTGCACTATGATAGACACACCCAAACAGCTGCTATCCAAACAAAACCAAATAGAATTTAATTTTCTTAAAATCCTCTTCCTTTCCCTGATGCCACAGTCTTTCCTTGGCAGTGTCCAAAATGCAGAGAGAAAGGAAAGGCGAAGTCAGAAGTGTTTATGGGAAAAGGAGTGGTTCTGCCTTCCTACAACTACAAAAGCAACATTTGTTGCCTCAGATAACTCCTAAGCAAACTGCTGTCAAAACAATTAGTGTTATTTTTCTATTATCCTCCTATTTGAGAGTAAATAGCCATTTCATGAATATGTTAATGACCTGGTAGGTGCAGAAGATAAGTGGATGGCGTATCTCCCCAAATGATGATAAAACTTCTATTGTATAGAAAAATATCTGACAATGATTTTTCTCCCCTGGTACATGGGGTCAGGGAACTGCAGTTAAACTGATCACAACTGGACCCTTCTGCTTTGGTAATTTAAAGATTTAACAAAAGTAGCAATGTATGCAAATGATTATATATATTTATATTTTTAAAAGAAAAAGCAGGCGGGTGAGCAGTCAGAACTGAGTCCCTACAACAGCTGAACACTTAAATTGTATTGTTTTTCTGTATTAGGTTTTAAAGGCTAACAGGTTCTGGGAGTAAAAAAAATAAATCATTTATATAAGTACTCAGGGTTTGTGTGCATGCTATTAAATACATGGTGGATCTAAATGTAAAGTAATACTGGGTAATTCCATTTAAATTGGGCTTTCTGCAGGGCAAAAACTATTTGGGAATTTATCTGTCAGTAGGAGCTGCAGGTTACTAGATAGATATGTTTATTTAAAAAAATCATCTAAATATTTATTTTGGTGAGAGCAGGCTTATTTGGGCTCTGAGGAAGCAGAAAAGTGCTGGGTTTCTTTGAGATGTGTACATTTAGGGAAAAAAAAAATTCTATATTCTGCAAAGTTGAATGCACTATTGTGCCAGATAATTAAAATGTAAATTTAAGTATCTATGCCTGCTTTGTGGATTTTTTTTTTTAATACTTTTAAGTTAGTTGTCTTTTAAAACATGTGGTCAGCTGTTGTATTCACATATGGTCAAATGATCAAAGTCTGAACTCCTCTCTAATTGTCCCCTGCTGCTTGTCTGCTCTGTCCATGATCAAGGCCTCAGCAGGTGATAAGAAAGGCATGAGAACAGGCTGGAAGGAGAATGAACTACTGAGGGGCCCAAGCTGAAAGAAATAAAGACTTCCAGTACATCACCCTGACAGTAAAGAACCAAGAAAAAGTGAAGTCTGGTTAGTTCTTATTTTTTTTTCTTTCTTTCTTGCCTTCCCCCCCCCCCTTTGCTTACCAATCTGCATATATTTTTTTTAAAGGCAGAATGCAAATGGGGTAGAAGTCTCTGCGTATTCTCAGCTCATATAAAAGACAGAACCAAACAGCCTACTGCAGACATGTTTATTTACTTGCTAGGAGGTGGAAGCTGCTAAGTCACACAGTTTATAGTATTTCACATGTTTGTGGAAATCATTGCAATTCTTTTCACTTGTGCTTGTCATTGTTTGCCTGGAGTTCACTTTGCCAGATGGTTCTTTATTGTCACTGGTGTCCACACCTCGCTCTTGCATCACTTCAAGACCAAATGGTGTGAAGAGCTTTAATACTTAGAGGATTTAGTAAAAGTAAATCCACACTTTGTGGAAGGTTCATTCTCAGCTATTCAAGCAGGTCTAGCACCGCTTCAGAGAGGGAGTAGCTGACCCAAGGAATGAAGAAAGGGGGAAATAAATGGATTGTCTCTGCCACTCCTGTTTGCGCTCTGCTCTCTTGCAGTCAAAGTGCCAGTGAAAAATTAAGGATCAATATTAGATTTAGAATGAGGCATTAACAGTTAAAGAAAGGAAGGCATGTTATAAGATTCCCCCCCCCACCCCACCCTGTTCCCCAGTCAGTGTAGAAAACACTTGGCTGCATTTCTTAAGCCAAATTTCATAGGCTTGCAGTACTGTATTTGCATGCATCATGTTTCTGGAAACACGTGAGGATTAATTTTTTACATGAATTTGCATGCAAATAGAGTACTCCCTTTTGGCTTCTGTAGAGTCGTTTCTTGATGTTTGCAAACACTGTCACTCAGAAGCAAGGAGTGCGATTGCCCCATTTTACAGCTGAGGAGGCAGTGGCTGGCTGGGGAGGGAGCGAGTCGTGCACACTGTCATTCACGTTGTGGGGCAATTCCTGTTACTTAAAAATAGGCACTCAAACCTGGTTCTCTAATTTTGCAGGTAGCTGAAGACTTAATAGTCCTGACGACTGTGGCAGTAAGAGTGGACAGAGAGAGCGTGTGTTTCTGCATGCATCGGGAGAACTTTAGCTGGAGGCAGGTGTGAGAGGATTTAGAGGCGATTATAGAAGAATCCTTGTGATGATCAGGCTGTTACGTGGCTGGTGTAAAATAGGCAAGCAGGGTAATGGGCACATGTGCAGAGGAAAGAGCACACATCATGGCTCTGCTGCAGTCCATACAAGGAGGCAGAGCTGTGTTTGGTGTTGTAAGGCTTTTCTGGTGACGGTATGGCCAACTCCAAAGGATTCCCCTCGTGAGCTGCGTGGGTTTTAGGTTGGATCTTTCTCAGAGAAGGTTTGTGGTAGATGGAAGGGGAGACATCTCATAACTTTGATGCACGAGGAGGGTGGTGGAGAAAGAGGAATATGATCATGTTTCTGCGTAGGGCAAAGGGTGAGAGAGACTTGAAACAAAGGGTTTGGTGCATTTTGAGCGTGAAGATTCGTGGAAGGGAGGGCCCCTGTCCTGCCGGGAGCTCTGCTGGAGAGCGTCTGCCTCAGCAGTGACCCACAGAAGTAACATGCCCCGTGGAAACCTTGGCGCTTTCCCTCCCTCCTGTGTTCCCTTCTGGGGCGTGAGCTGGTTCCACTTGGTCATGCTCAAGTGACTTCCTGAGCTGGGGTCGGTGGAAGTGCACTGCGGAGGAGGTGGCGAGCCCACCACAAGCTCCCTTAAACGTGAGAATCTGTGCGGCTGTTTGGTTCTGAGCGCAGTAAACAGAGAGGCTGACAAGTGCAGGCAGGGAACCCAGGTGTATAAATGAGTTTGAGACAGCTAAAGGTTTTGTGAGGGGTTTGGTGGGTAGGTGGAAGGATGTGATGACAGAGCAGGGAGGCCCCTTAGGCAGAGTTGACTCTTTCTACATCGAATTCTTCATAGGAAGAATTTTATCTTAAGCATGGGATGCAGGGCAAGTTAGCCAGCCCCTTTTCAGTGGTTAGCAGAGACAGGACAAGGGACAATGGCTGCAAATTGGAGCACAGGAAGTTCTGCACCAACATGCGGAGGAACTTTTTCCTAGTGAGGGTGCCAGAGCCCTGGGACAGGCTGCCCAGGGAGGTGGTGGAGTCTCCTTCTCTGGAGATAGTCAAGACCAGTCTGGATGCCTATCTGTGCGGTATGAGCTGGGGAGCTGCTTTGGCAGGGGGGCTGGACCCGATAATCTCTTGAGGTCCCTTCCAACCTGTGATTCTGTAGTAGGAAACCTGTGGTATATCAAATTCAGGAATGTGTATTTCTTGTGCTTCATTTGCACATTCAGGCTCCTCTTTTTGTAAAGTGGGCAATGCTGGGCCATCAGGCTGTCCAAGTTCCTCTTGCTTACCCAGCCCTTGCCCAGTATAAATGGAACCTGAAAGGATAATGCTGCATGTCTTGACGCATGCTGTACAGCCGCGGGTGAGGGGGCAGTAGGCTGTGGAAGGACCCCAGACCTGGCTGCTGCAACTCCTCCCACTCCACCTTGATGATTTCCTGAGTAAATGCAGCTTCTGATCTGTGGTATCAGTGATGAAAGCTGTTGTTTTTAAGGGGAATTGTTGCATTTGCTCCTCTCCAGCATTCCTACCGTATTCATGCAGGTTCTTGTTAAATACCCCTTCCCAGTGAAGGGTGCATGATGCTGTGTGGTCTGTGAGCTGTTTGCAGGGCTCTGAGATGAGGTTTTGTCAGCTGGAGCGGTTAATTCCTGCCTGGTGAGCTTGGGGTTTTCCTTGAAGGTGGGTTCAATTCCAGCTGCTTCTGTCTTGTGCCCTCTGAGCACAATTTCAGAAAAGGGGGTTGGGCACACATTTCCTTTTGCCCTTGTGCCAGTATCTAAGACAATCTGTACAGCAGGCTTGAGTTAACAGAGCTGATACTAGCAATGTCACCCTCTCCTGTTTAGGATAGCTCACGAATCCCATGTCCTCCTAGACCCATCCCTCTGTGGGATGCTGCTGCCTGAGGGATGATGTATAACCCTTCTGTCACAGTTTGCTATGCCCTAACGACCTTCCTGTAAATATTTATTGTCCAGAACATCTAGAAGTAAGAAAGAAGGTCTACCACAATGGGGCATGCACGATGGGAACAGAGTCAAATTTAACCAGCTTGTAAATTTTATCTTCCAATGTTTTATTCCCAAGGAAACAGAGGACTAAATTGGCAGTGTCCAAAGAGAGATACTGGGAGTCGCCCTTGCCTTTGGGACTTTCTGAGCTGAGAGGTTTATTTTCATAGAGAAGCCACAGCCTTGGTTGTAGACACTAATGGGAAGTTAGAAGCCAGTCCTGCTTCCCCAATGGTAGTTTTTGTAGAGCACGTGGATCTGTTTACATATATGACAGTAGCCTACAGCAAGACATTGAAAATACAAAAATTGTGGTGGGAGGGTTGAGAAGCAGAGGATGGAAGTATTTCACCCATGATACTGCACTAGCCTTGCAGACTTACATGGTTTGGTGAGTAGTTACTGGTCATGGTAACTGTGAATAAGCTCATATACTTTTTATTTTTATGTTGGTTCAGGTATCCTCAGTGGCAAAAGCCGGTCTTTCTGTCAGCCTGTGGAAGGTTCCTGAGCAAAGAGCTCTCTGCACCTGCTGCTGGTGGTAGTTAGTGTCGTGCTGTTTTCTTGGAAAATGTGTTTGGATGCTATTTTCTAGAATAAACAAGTTAAAGTGGTCAGCAAATAAAATAGATTCCTCCCACTTCTCTCCTTCCCCCATGTGCTCATAATAAGTGGCTGAGGGAGGGGAGGGGGTGGGGGGAAGAAAAAGATAAGTGGTTGGGTCTCACTCCTGCAAATGGTCAAGAAAATTACAGAGCCAACAAAATCAATTTCCAGCTTTAATAGTCCACCAGCCCAAGGAGTTCTGCACGGTGCTCCCTGGGGTCAAAGTAGGCTTTTAATCTCTGAAGTTCTGTACAGAGGAGGTGTGTTGAAAATAAGTTTTTGGAGGAGTCACATGCTTCAGGAGGTTTGGGATCAACAGGAGGTGCGCGGTTTGTTTTCTCTTGGAGCTGTTTCAGATGGGAGCTGTGAGCAGGCGAGGTGCCAGGCTGCTCTTAGCACCTCCTGCTGTGCTGTATCTCCTGTGATGTGGTGGGCTGTGAGGCAGCCACCCCTCTGCTGCCTCTCAGCCCTGCAGGTACCTGTCCCATCATCCAAGTTGGAAGGTAGTTGCTCCTGAGACTAGTTTTGTGCTGGGTAACTGAAAGGGGGCAGGTCAGGTCCCAGCATTGCTTCCTTGGCATCCTTGTGTAGGAAGTTTGGTGTGTTACTTTGCCAGCCTCTTAAGATGTGTTGTGAGAGCTCTTTGCTGTGGCAGATTATTCAGGGAGCACCCTTGGGCTGAGCAGGGCAGACTCTGTGTGCAGTTCCTTGCAGGATCTGCTCCTGATGCTTTTCCTTGCTAGGTGTGGGTGGGAGACAGCGTGATCCCACCCTGTCCACACATGGAACCTCCAACTGACTGAAAAGAAAAGGGTGAGTGGAGTGGTCACAGCTTTGGTGCAGACTGTGAGGCATAAGGAAGCAGGACACTTCATCAGGGACTCCCCAGGAGCATTTGGCTGTCGGAGGGAGGAAGATGCTTTCTGTGCTGTGGGTCAAGTGGTCGGGTAATGAGGAGAATTGCCCTAATGTGCATGAATGCTGCCTGTCAAAATGACTCTTCTCCTCTGTGAATCTACTTAAAAATAATTGCCCATGTGCCACCCTGAAATGCATCTAGCAATTAAATGATAAGGTTAATATGTTACATGCATGGAGGCCAGGAAATTTGGAGGCAGCATTGCCATAGCAACTGTAAGTCTGCCCTCCTGGGCATAGGCATTCCTATGGGGTCGGTCAGGGCACAGTTGTGGGGGTGGGAAATGCCGCCAGCGTGGTAGCAAAGGGGTGGGAAAAGTCATAAAAATGTAAAAATAAACCCAAGTCTTTAATCTCATTTAGTGGTGTCAGTGGAAGAGCAGTAAAAGGTGAAGCTCGTCTGCATTATGTGTGTTGGAGGGAGTGGTGCAGTGCTTGCCTTCTGGACACCCCAGAGACCCCGGGCCTTTGGGAGGGCAGAGCTAACTTGGCTGGTTTTAACCTCGATAGACTCCAGCTCTCTGGGGACGCTGCATTAAGTGGGGAATGGATGTCTAAAAAAAATCCTATTGGTACTCTCCTACAGCTAAAATCCTAGTCCACAAAGGAGATCTCTGCTCCAGAGAATTGTGCTTCTGAAAATGCTGCTCAGGCCTGTCCTGCTGAGGAGAACATATGTTCAAATATACCATAGAAATGTATCAATGCCATACCATTGAGGGCAAGACTTTGGCTCCAAAAGGTTCTCGTGCTCTTCTGCACACATTGAGGCCATCTAATTTTGATCTGAGAAGTTCAGAATGTTTGGTTTGGTGCCTGCATGTGTTGTGAACACTTGTATTGGTGCCAAGTGACTATTTGCTCTTTTCCTCAGGAGCTGGCAGCTAAGTTCTGCCCACACCTCTGGGCATGTTGAGTTTGTGTCCAGGAGTGATAGGGTGCCATCACCCTTTGTGATGTGTCATGTCTGCAAGTGCCACTGCCTGTGATACTGCTACATCCAGGACTTGCTAGTGCGGATGATTTTAGGCTGACAGAAACCCCACTTATCAGTGGTGCAGCTCCTCTGGCCTACGAAATAGAAAAGGAATTTGGTGAGGAAATCAGAAATGATGGCTTGGCTTTCTCTGCTTTAATGAACTGAGCACTTAAACCTCCATAGTTCTGCAGAGATGATGATTCTCATTTCAGTATCCAAGCCTCACTCCTCAATAATCTCTGATTCTATTGTTTTGTCTTTGTGAAATGGTTTGGTTTTCTGTTGCTATCTTCTCCAAATAGATCTGTGCTTAGGTATTACTGCAAAAAACAGGTAATTTTTTAAAATGAAAAAATGTCAGCTGGTTGCTAGCAGATACCTCTCATCTGGAAAAAGATTCTTGGCTCGTATGCTGGTTATCCCTGCTGAGATAAAGCGAGCAAATGAAGCACTTGTGAAGTGTGCTACAGCTTCTCCCCGTAGTATGCAAACGAACTGCAAATCATCAGTGTTTCTGCAGGAAGTCCTTTATGAAAAGCAACGGGATGGAGGACGAAATGGAGGGCCTGGGTGCTGGAGAGATTACTTTCAGTGAGGGAAACGTGCATTTGCTGTATGGTCAGGGGGGAATGATAATACAAGTCTGCTTTCCATGGAATGCTGTGGCTCTTGGAGGCAGGAGATGAAAGACACAGAACGATCAAGTGGCACATCTCAGGGCATTTTATTTTGTATTAAGCCATCTTTTTTCTTTTTTTTTGTAGCAAATGCATACCAAATGTGAGAGAGCCTATTGTGTTACCAGGCTTTAAAATTAAAACATGCACAGAGATCATGTAATTGTTTTTATTGTACTGAGACATCATCCTAATATCACTTTTGTTTATTTGAATAAATTACATGTATTTGGCAATCATGTAGTAGGAATTTGACATAAAGTCAGCAAAGGTACATGATGACAATACCATGAAAGGCAATGTTTATGGAGAAGATATTTTCTATATACCATTGTTCAACGTTAAAACATGTTTCTTCAATTTACATTCCTTTTTTTTTTAAGGGTGCATAATAACTTCATGTAGCATGGGGAACTTGGGACAGATATAACTTAAGCAGATTTATCTAACTACACACAGTACTTTGTTGTTTGACACATAAGCAGCTGCCATAGCAACTGCAAGATCACAAACAGTTATGATACCTCCGAGAAATGGGCTGACTTTTAAAAGAAGCACAAGCGTGTGAATTTGTGTGTCAACTTTATTTGACAGTAGCCATGACTTTTGGGGAGGAATAGTACCTCCAAAGGCATGCTTTTCTCCCTGTGGGATCTTTGTGGTTTCTTTCGATGATGTTATATTTTCACTTTGCCATAATTTTATTTTCATTATATTTTTTTTTTGCTGAGCTGAAGGAACAGAATGTATTTTATTCTACTTATTGTTTCTATATACCATGATAACTTCTAATGACCCTTACAAACTTTGGAGATCTTCCTGCCTTCAGTTAAAAAGAGAGAAAAGTAAGTCCTGTCCCAAAAGCTTAGGACTGAAAAAGATGGATATGGAACTGGTGGCACAGGGAAGCACAGCTGGTTGGTAGCAGAGCTGGCAGAGAGCTTCCTGAGAACAGGGACGTCTGTCCTGTCATATGCAGAGCTAGGGCTGCTAACTGGCCTTTTGGGAGACATTGTTGTGGGTTCCTTCCACATGTCTAGCATGTTGCTTCCTGAATGCCGGCAAATCTCTTACTTTGTTAGATAAGATGGAAACAAGACCAAAAAAACCCAACAAAACAAGGAGAGGGTTGATTTCAGGTTTTCTCCCTCCTGTTGTTTTGACATCATATGATATATCCCAAATGGAGGTGAGCTTACCTTCCTGACAACCATGAGCAAGGTATTGTCCCCACTTCCTTCATCAGTGGATGAACTGCTCCACTGAGGAGTTTACAGACTCCTATGAGACCTTAGATGAATCAGTTGAGAGATGGTAATAGGCCTCACAAGTGGTTAGGAAAGTGGTGACACCAGTCCCTGCAAGCACAATTTTCTCTGCTAAGTGACAAAAGGTATTTTCAAGCCATGTCCTGGTCCTGCAGATAAACTGGTATCAAAAACCAGCTGTATCAGCAGTAGTTTGCTTGTGTACAGTACTTGGTCAATCAGACACTCAGATGGTTTAATTTTGTGACTCCAGATTCATTCTCTTCTGTTTGTTTCCAAAAGGTTATGGTGGTGTGTCCCAATATCCACTGGGTATCTACCATGCATCTGTGAAAACAAGAGCAAATCAAGAGTGTCTCATTTTTATTAGTAACACGTGCAGAGAGTCTGTAGCCATTCACAGAACACTCTTAATGGGACCATTTTCTTAGAATTTGTTACTTGCTTTGTGAGGCCAACAAGTCTTAGTCATGGCCCAAGATGTTAGGGAATGCACTGAAACACAACAAAGTGGTCCTGTCCCCTGTCTGCTTCCAAAGCAAGCCCAAGACAAGAGGTAACAGAAATAATCAGATGGGAGTGTCAGGAGTTGATGAGAACATTGGTCTATGGACCTCTCTAAGGAAAACAGCTATTTAAGTGATGACAAGCTGTTTGTTTGCATGATGGTTCAGGAGACTTTGAAGGCCGGTTTGGAGGCAAACAATGAAGTCACTTTGTAGATGGCTGCTGGGAGCTCTTCCTGGCAGGAGGGGAAGCAGGGGGAAGAGCCCCAAAGGGTTTTGTTTGAAAACATAAGATATAGGATATGAACATGTTGGGGAGCATCTGCCAATGCTGCAGATTCATCACACCATGTGTAAAACCAACTTTTATCAAATGTTCCTTATTTGTCACACTTGTTGTGAGGAGGGATGTCTGTGTTTCTCCCAAATGTGACTGCATTTTGAAAGTCAGAAATAGGGTGTTGCTGTCTTCTAGTGGGTTTTCTCAGTCTTGCTCCCTGGTAAATCCCTGTCATCTTACATGAATGGCTAGCTCCTTTCTTTCTCCAGGAAAAGGGCTGTGATGCATGTTACGGAGACTGCCATGCTCTTTTGGGATGTGTCAACCAGAGAACTGTTTCAGGGCCTATACCATCACCAAGCAGCACTTGACAGAAGTAACTCCTCAAGGAGTTTGTATGCTTTTCCCAGCCTTAAGTGCTCAAAATTCCTGAGTTAGGCTTCAGGAAGTTAACAAGGATGGTTTTTTTCCTTGGGTTTTTGTTTGGTTTTTTTTTTAATTGTTGGATGTGTTGTGTTTATGAGCTTTTACATCTGTGTGTTGCCTATTTCAAGGCTTTCTTTGCAACTGAAAATTAGAAACTTATTTTTTATGGTGCATGGTCTTTTTTTTTTATACAGCACCTAGATTTGGGTGACTCATGTGCCTGCAGGTTCTGAGGCTTCCCGAAAAGCATCAACTGTTGCAAGACTTGGGGTGAACCTGTGGGAGCATGCAGTGCTGCTGGTGAGAGGCCTTTTTGTACAGCATCCTTTTTCATTTGCTTGGATATAAAATGTGGCTGAATTATTCTTCTATTTTTTCCTCCCTTATGTTTGGGCTGGGTGGGAGGCTGATTTCTGATAGGTTTTTACTATGGTATTCAGTAACATGATTTTCTCTGAGCTTTTACATGTGATCTGTCTATAATATTGCTAGGTTTTCATTCCCTTGGTGGCTGCAGTGGATATGGTGTGGAAGTCTTCAGGATACACTTAATATTTACGGTGGGAAATGGGCTGTTTGCAAACTGGTAACAAACTATAATAATTACTTAGCTTTCCACTTGAAATGCTGATCTGAAGGTCTGGCTGCCACAAAATTGCTGTGTTAAGCCACATGGATCTTCAGCTGCATTTATTGGATCTATTTAGATCCCTGCTTGGTTTCTAAAAGTGGGAATAAAGTCTGTGAACATCTCTAGCCACTTCCTCCCACACATTGCCTGGTGTGAGCTACTGTCTGCTTGGGTATCTATATAAGGCATAACTGTAGGTGTGACTTTCTGTGGCTTGACCAATTTCCATAAGTTAAGGATGCTAAAGATGACTGCAGTGAAAATTTAATGTGAAATGTCCTAAGGAAACGCTGAGCCAGCGGTGAATTTTCTAGAAAGATCTGCAGAGAAAGTATTGAGTGTTTGAAAATTCAGAGGGAAAAAGATATGATTTGATGACTTGAAGCCAGGACAGAGAAACCAGTTTGTAAACTGGTACTAATCTCGATCAGTATTGTAGAAACAAGGCTTTAATCATGATCAAAAAGTTTGTGGTGATGTGAAAACCCTTGATGGACAAATTTTGAAGTGATTCTGAATCAAATGGGAATCTTCTTTCTAACCTTCTTGGGTTTGCTTCAGTTCTACAAAACCTGTACCTTTATTTCTCTACATTGGATAAGATTTTAACACAGTCAAGAAAACCCTAGTTTAGTTGGTTGTTTTGGTGGTTTTGAAATGCACTCTTGATTTTTTGAGGCTTTGAGGAAGACTTACAATTGACAAAGTGTCATTAACTTGGTTTATATGGAGACAAGCAACGCAGTAGAAGGATTCCTTGGATAGCAGAAGGTAGGGGCTTGGATCACATCTAAACCAACTCCAGTGGACTTACCTTCTATGCAGCACTAGCAGCCAAATCAGTAGGCACTAACCTCAGCAAGCCTTTGTCAAAGTATCTTCAGACAATAAGGAGCCTACACCCACCTTCCCTTCCTGTTCCATCCCCGCTGCTATAAGCCTAGACTTCTGTTTGACTCTTCCTCTAGAAGCAAGTGGAAGACTTCAGGCCCAAGTGTGTATCAACTTATGCAAAGATTTTCTTGTCCTCTGATGTCAAGGCATAATACCAGTACAAACAGGGGAAGTACAACAGTCATCAGTCCTTTTTCTATGAGGTGGAGGAGATGCAAGTGAAATGTAACTAGTTGACCTCTCCAGGAGCATATAAGGCCATGCTGGCTATGTGAGACTCCCCTTCCTGGCCCTGATTTTTGCAGTTGTTGACTGGATTATCTTTGCTTTCCCCTAATCCCCTTGAAACATTTGAGCAGATTTTCTTTTGACAGCCACTGCTGCTGCTTTTTCTTTAACAGAAAGCTAGTATTCCTTATTATTGTTTTTCAGGTTCTGCCATGTAGGTGAAACCAATGGAAAAGACCTAACTAGGATCTGTGCTGGGAGGAAAGAGGTGCCAGCTAGGGAGGATGAGAATGCTCATGAGGAAAGCCATCTCGTCCTGAGACATCCCTCATCACTGGTATGCTGTTGCTGAGGTTAGGCAAGATGTGAGACGCGCATAGGTGAGAGCAGTTGCTCATACAAGCATTACTGTGCCAGAGCTATCACCCCTCCCTCCTGTGTTTAGCATCTGGTAGCTGGAGAGGATGGAGATCCTGATCTGTGAGCCAGTACAAAGGAGTCATGGGGGTGGGAATGCTCTGGTATCAGTTACGGCTAGTGTCAACCTCAGAGGAAAGCAAACAGTGGGAATAAAGGTCACAAAGCAAGGCTATCATCTTAAAGAAAGCCTCTGCTGCACAGGATTGCCATGTGCAGTGCTGCTGAGCATCTTGAAAAGCAAACCAATAGCATCAGGATGGGAATTCCCACTGCATCCCCCTCCTCTAGCCTCTCACCTCTGTCTCAAGATCAAAAAGGCAGCAGCAGTGCAGCCTTCTGCCTGCGTGAGAACAGAGCCTGTGGAAAGGAGCTGCCGCATGGGAAAGCTCCTCTGTGAAGATGCTTGGGAAACAAACACTGCAAGGGCAGCAGTGCAGTGTGAGGAGGCTACCTGGCACTCCCAGAGAAGGAGGAGAAACCATTTGTGCCTGGGATAGGTGAAAGGGTCCCCTCCCTTTCGAATGGCACAGTCTTCATTTCCATGTACTTATGAGACCCAGGGCAGTGCTCACAGGGAAGGTGGTTTGGTAGAGGTAGATGCTGCAGGCCATACAGCGCTTGGGGGAATATGCTTTGTCAGCTTGGGCATTCTGCTTGTTGAAGGCTAAAACACCCTAGCACAAACCATCTTGCAGTTTGCACTGGGTGTTAATGGGATGTGCCAGCAGTGTTTTCTCAGCTTGAACAGATGATGGAAAAGCTTTGGAGAACGTGAGGTTTTTCTGTCCCAAAATTCTTTGCTTTAGCCTGATCTCTTGCTGTACCTGAGGTCTTTCCCTGTGGCATGATTTTTAATGTAGCAAGGTGATAATTAGGATGACCACCAAAGTGGTGAACCATTCCTGAAAGCCACCCTTGCGTTGGGTGCCTGTAAGGATGTGCCCAGGGCTGTTGTTTTCCTCTTTCTCTGTCTAGGTTTCCTGGGAAGCTGTTTTGCTGCACGTCTGGTGTTCCTGATCCACCGCATGGGAAGCCTTGAGTAATCCCACACTGCACTGAGCATGTTTGAGAAGTTTTGTATGACAAGATCGCTAAGTGTCCTGCCCTTTGCTCTGCCCCCTCTCGTGTTTGTCACATCTAATAATGGGCAGAAATGCGGTGTGTGCCACTGAACACGGGGAATTTGTTTGTGTTCCGTGTTTGCCACAGCCTTTTAATTTGAGGAGGGAGCGTGGGAGCAGGGAATGGCTAAAAACATTTCTCCTTGGTACCTCTGCTGCAGGCCCCATACAGCTCTTAGGGAGTGATGTGAACTTGAGCTGAAGGTTTGGGCTCTGGATTGGCAGTCGTGTCTCAAGGGGCAGTCTAAAGTGCTATAAAATGCTGTATCTATTTCAGTGGATGGGGAAGGATGTAGAAGATAAGCTGCTATCTGTTGCTTGGTTATCTGCTGTAGGGATATCAAGCATTGTAATTTCCAGTGAGGGTGTTGTCACGTTTTATGTTGTAAGAGAACTGCTGTAGAAAGATCAAGAGGCTGCTTCCAGCCCTTAGCCTACGTGGGCTGCTCGCACGCTGCTTCTGGTTTGTGCTTGCATTACTGGCAGATGCTGGAGTGTACTGGTGCAGTCAGAGTGGGTTTCTGTCTTTAATCTCAGTGTGGGCATGTTTGGAGCCTGTTCCCTGGAGAGAGCCCTTCTAGTCAGGTAATAATAGGGTATAAAAGTGGGGTTGGACTCCCATCTCTTGAGGTCCCTTCCAACTCCTGCAATTCTGGGAAGAGAGTCCTGACTTTTGAACTCCTGATGATGTATCCATGCTTACGTGTTTCAGTGGTCACTGAACATGTGTATCTGAGAAGAGAGGTAGCCCAGGGGCTACACTTGCTCTCCACTCCCAGGTGTAGCAGGCTCACTTATTCCCACAACCATCTCCCATCTTTTCTGCCTCCTTTTTTATTTCCTCCTTGCATGTACAAAACAAAGTGAGGGAATAAATGCAGCACAGTAATTCACAGTAATCATGTTCTTCTGGGAATATGAATATTTGAGGGCTCTTTCCTCAAGATGTGTGAAACCAAAATGAGAGAGGCCTTTAAACTAGTCCTGAAGTCACAGGGAGATGTTGCTAAATATATCAGTGGGTTTTTCTGAGGAGGAGGGGGGAAATTTAAGACCTACTTGGAAACAGTGGGAAAGATATGGTGGGAGATAATTTGTGGCCAGCTTCAGTATTAGCCATTTTGAGAGGATGAGGTCAAGATTAGATTGAAAACTTCAGCTGTCTCTGTTGCCTAGCCCAAAGGAAAATGGGGCTGGTTTAGTGAAGATGTTGGCAGGAAAGGAAGGTGTATATAAGGAATTATTCCTTGTAAGAGACCTTTGTTTCCCCCTAGTCAGTACAAGTGGGGACAAGGTCTACTTTTGGATACATACAAGTATTCAGAAGTCAGCAGGGAAGCTTCCAGAAGGCAAATGAAGTCCCTGACAAATCAGAAAGGCATCTGCTTAGTTCTATAGACTGTATAAGAAGTGTGGGATCTTAAGTGAGACATGGAAATGAGGTGGGTTGTGCCAGTAGGTTAACATTTTTGACAAGCATCTGGTTGAGGATTGTGCAATGTCTAGCATGGGTGCTTTCTGGGATGATTCCCCATCCAAGGCTTGGTTCCATTTGCTTTATGTCCTGTCCCTTCAAGGAACATATTGCAGAGACTTCTGAAATGATGGCAGTCAGATGGGAGTGGGATTCTGGAGCACGAGTGCTTTGTCAGCATGAGATTGCACACAAGTGGGGGACCCTGCTGACAAGATAATTTCACTGCTTCTGGGACATGGCTAGAGTTTCTAGAGGAAGTTTTGTGTACATGCTGACTCAGTGTGCAGGAGGAATGTCCTCTGAGATGACTGAAGGCATGAGGTGTGCCAGGATTAGTGCTGCTCTTAGGTAAAACCTCATGGTTCCCTATTTTCCAGTACAGTTTAATAATGTCTCCAGGGTATTTCCTCTGAGACACAGCATTTTGGATGACTGTTGTTATATTTATATTTTCCTAAGCTTTCCCAGTATCTCTTTCACTTCCAGCTGTGCAAACAAAATCCAATATTCTCTTATTTTTTATTCTTAATTTTGCCTTAACCTGATTGTTGTGGGCTAACTTTGCCACACAAAGTGCAGCAGAGAGAATGACTTTTGATATTGAGCAGTTTAATTGTGAAAAATGCAGAAAGAGAAGGACACCAGACAAAGCTCACCAAAAACACAACAAAACCAATTTTGCTCTGCCTGTGAATAAAAGATAATGCAGCAAGGACAGCATTTGCCAAATGGGTGGGAAAATTGGTAGGGAAAAGAATGTCATTTTGTGGTCCAAGCTAGGTATTAGAAATAGCTTCCCTTTCAGCTTTATACCTTTCATCATCAGAGCTGTTAGGCTTCACTTATGAGCTGCTGAGGTGGGCCAATCTCACTCACAGATAAACTGGCTTAATATCAAACCACGATTCTCTTTTGTTCTGGATGATGCTGATATATTTTTTTCTGTTCTTCATGAATTGGATCATTATTTTGGATTTTGAGGCCTTTCAGTAAAGGGGAGGGAAAGCTTAACAGCCAGGAAATGCTTCATAAACTCAAGCAAATCCACCTTGGCACCTGGATGTAGAGTATCAGTACCCTCTGATAGACCCTGGGAAGAGATTTTGTTCTGACCTGGCAGTCATAGGCCAAATCCCTGTGAAGTTAGCAGAGCTCTGCTGGCACCCATCAACTGAGAGTCTGGCATACTGAGCAAGGGCTTGTTCTAGGAGAGTGATGGAGACAAGGTGAGTAGACAGTAGAAAGGCTGCATCAGTGCATTCGGATCAGAGCAAAAACCCTCTGCTTTTAGCCCAAAATGCTTTTTGTGCAGGTGTTTGGAATATTTCAACAGCAGTGTTTTGCTGGAGGGTTGGTGTGCTGTGACTCTGAGGTGAGTATATGCTGAAGCCTCCACAGAGCTGAATCACAGAATGGCATGGGTTGGAAGGGACCACAAGGATCATAGAGCTCCAACCCCCCTGCCACAGACAGGGACACCAACCTCAGGCCTGCAGCTACACAAGGTTGCCCAGGGCCCCATCCAACCTGGCCTTGAACACTTCCAGGGATGGGGCATCCCCCCTCTCTCTGGGCAGCCTGTTCCAGCCCCTCACCACTCTTTCTGTAAAAACACTTCCCCCTAATATCCAATCTAAACCTTCCCTCCTTTAGCTTTAATCCATCCCCCTTGTCCTGCCATTATCTGCCCTTTTAAAAAGTTGATTCCCCTCCTGTGTCTCTGCTCCCTTCAGGGACTGGCAGGCTGCAATGAGGTCCCCCCACAGCCTTCTCTTCTCCAGGCTGAACAAGCCCAGCTCCCTCAGTCTGTCTTTGTAGGGCAGGTGCTCCAGCCCTCTAATCATCTTTGTGGCTCCTCTGAACCCTCTCCAACAGTTCCACATCTTTCTTGTATTGGGGGCCCCAGATCTGGACACGTTACTCCAGGTGGGGCATCAGGAGGGCAGAGCAGAGAGGGACAATCCCCTCCCTGTCCCTGCTGCCACCCCTCTGCTGATGGAGCCCAGCTGAGCCTGCTGTAATACAAGTCAGTCTGGAGGGGAGGAGAAAGCTGGTTCCAAATCTGCTGTCTGGTTTGAGTTGACTTGTCTGGTTCTCAGCAATATCTGATAACACTCTTTTTCTTGGGTTTGGTGTTATCAGCAAAATGTGTCAGGTGTTTTGTAGTAAAATAACCTTCTGGTAGGATAATGTCAGTTTGACAAAATCTGTGGGGGTTGTTTTTGAGCTGTGCTCTTTCTGCTGAATGTTTTCTGTGTTCTGTGGATGCATGTGGATTATAATCTGTAAAACTAATCCTAATGCTCAGTAGAATGTGAATGGGATGAAGAAAAGCAAACTTTGAAGCAATGTGTTTTAAGCTCCTCAAAAGCTTGAAGCCTGAAAAAGTTACCAATTTAAAAAAACAGGATAAATACCAGATATTTTACTAAAAATAGGATGAAACTGTCAGCATTCCCATGGCAGATGGGAAATCCTGTTGACCAAAGAAAATGGGCTAAGTAATAGGGGACTGTTATTTTAGTAGCAAGGGAAAGAAAATCAGCATTAGATCAAAATCCTTGATACTGCAGTCGGTACTGCTGCAAAAAAAAAGCAATCAGCTGGTGCATCACCCAAAGAAACTTGGAGAAGGACCTCTTACCTACAATGAACTGTCTGAATCCATCTCTTCCCAGTAGCTTAGGGAAGTAAAGCAGTAAAGCGAGTGAGGGTGGCTGTTAGGCAACGAATTCTAATGCTACTGGTTTGATTGCTTTGGTAATTGGGGCACAGGAATGGGGAGGCCTTTCTCAGGGTGTGTGAGACCTTAGTGCACCATTATACCTCCTCTTTCTTTTTTTTTTTTTTATAATACTCTCCACCTTTTTGAAAAGTAGTTACATTTTTGAGAGGAAATAAGGCTCTTTAGTTTGCATTTTGTAACTTGTCTTTGCTTCCAAAGGAAAACTTGGCACTCTGAACTTGCTAACTCCAGCAGGCATCCAACACGTGCTTTTGAGAAGGTGATTATTCTCTGTCACTGGGGCAGGTGTCTTTTCCTGTGAAGATTTCTGCTGCCATTAAGGAGTGATGTCCTAAAGGGGTTTGTATTTTTAGCAGCTGTGATTTATGTCCTGTGGGCTCTGTCTTTAAACCATGCCTCAAAGAGGAATAGGTTATTTTACAGAGAAACCCATGAAGTAATATATGCTTCTGGTGTGACTTGCTTTAAAGCTGTGCATTAATTCTTGAGAACTGAGGTCAGCCTGCCTGTGCTGAGATCTGTACAATGACATTTCCATGCTGTGGCTCATTTCATGCTGATGTGAGAAGTAGGAAGTAATATTTACTATATAAAGATGCTTCGTGCTATTAATAATAACAACGGGTTAATACTAATGCAGCACATTGGGGTTTTTCAAGTTATTCTTTTTATCCTTAAGTTTCAAACTACTTGATAGAACTTCCACCAATTTACAGAAAAAGGAATGGGAATGCTACTGGGAATTCAGGTTTTGTAGGAGTTGGTATCAGATTCTCATACAGGCACAAACCTATGGTTGCAGCTTGGTGGAAAGCTGCTATATTGCTTTGGAGATCTTGAGTTTGAGCTGGGAACTTACTTTGCTGGTCTGGAGGCACCTTCTCTGCAGGGTGGGGAACCATCTGGGCTTCCCTCCCCAACTCTGTAAGTAGTAATGCAGATCAAACTGAGAACAGGGAGAAGGTAGCCTGTCTTTGACTCCAGTTAGCAAATGGTGTTGGTTTAGAATCATAGAATGGCATGGGTTGGAAGGGACCCCAAGGATCATAGAGCTCCAACCCCCCTGCTGCTATCCCCTTATCTGCCCTTTTAAAAGGTTGATTCCCCTCCTGTTTCTCTGCTCCCTTCAGGGACTGTCAGGCTGCAATGAGGTCCCCCCACAGCCTTCTCTTCTCCAGGCTGAACAAGCCCAGCTCCCTCAGCCTCTCTTTGTAGGGCAGGTACTCCAGCCCTCTAATCATCTTTGTGGCTCCTCTGAACCCTCTGCAACAGTTCCACATCCTTCTTGTATTGGGGGCCCCAGATCTGGACACAGGACTCCAGGTGGGGCCTTCTGAGGGCAGAGCAGAGAGGGACAATCCCCTCCCTGTCCCTGCTGCCACCTCTCTTCTGATGGAGCCCATCAGCCCATTAGAGGAAAGCCTCAGCTTGAGCTGGACTTGCAGTGCAAGCTGAAATCATCATCAAAATTCCAAAGGTGACCTTGCTATTCTGCTAACCCAAGTGCTTTGGGTTTGCCAGCACGAGGAAGAGGACTCCTCCTATTTCTAACTTGTGCTCTTTTGAATTTCCAGGAGTTTCATATACCTCCTCTGTAAGGTTTCATCATTAAAAAGCAGGAGCCAGAAACATACAGAAGAGTTGAAGGTGATGATAGGTTCCAGGAATAGGAAGATGTCTTTAAACCCATTTAGCATAACTCATGTACCTTCTCATGGAGAAACATAGGAGACAGAAAGCATGTCCTGATCCATTCCACACATGGAGGGAGAATTTTTCTTGGGAAGCTGTAGTCTGTCCACCCTGGCAGACCATGTAGAAATGAGTCAGGACCATAAGAGGAACAAATACACCAAATGCCAATACTTTTAAGCCCCTAAACAATCTTACATACAACAGTCCAACTGAGAAAAAGACATTGCTATTGTTCCAGTTGGTCATAGTGTTGCAGTGTTTCCTCCTCTCTGCGGTGGTAAGTCATAATTTAATATTCTCCACAGTCTGACCAGGACATAAACCTACTTCTGTTGTGGAGATTTACAGGTGAGTTGTGGAGATTTACAGGTGAGTTGTGGAGATTTACAGGTGAGTTGTGGAGATTTACAGGTGAGTTGTGGAGACTGAAGCTTAGTCCTGTGTACTTTTCAATGGCATCACACCGGTGGTTGTGATTCAACAAGTAGAATTTGGTTCATTAGGGGGTTTAAGGAAAAATTGATGTGTCTCTGACATGCAAGATGTATATGGAGGCATATAAGAAGGCTGTAATTTTTTGGTGTGTAGCTATGGAGGCATGCTTTGATACCAGAGAACTGCTTTATAAATGAAATAGTGAGAGGTATTGAAATGTCAAGTGTTCGATTAAACACAAAATATTTATGAGGATACTATTAATAAAGCATCTTTGCTTTTCTGACAGAGACCAGACTCAGGCAGAGTGTTTAACAGCAGAAAGGACTCAAAAAAGTGCGAAAAGGATGTTTTCAATGAATTACTTTGAATTTCTCTTGCACGTTCCTTTTCTTTTAAGGGTTTTGTGAATTGCTGCAGCAATTTGCTAGGTATTAAAGGGAACAAATGAACAGGGCCCTCTTTTTTTTGCAAGACAAAGAAACAAATGTTTTAAGATTTTCAGATTGCTTCAAAAATAGCTTGATGAAGATGGACGTTATAACAAATGAAATATTTAACTAGAGTGACCCTCACTGAAGTGATGTCAAGGGTAATAAGTAATACAATTGTCACATTGTATGTAATCACTCCTTTGTAAACTACTGAGGCACAATTATTTTAAGTAAATTGAAATGTCTAATAGGGACAACACTGGTTTTCTTTAGCTAAAAATAATATATCACATACTTATTTAATCTTTTAAACATTGCAGACTTTTAACATGAAGGCTGGAGAATATAACTCTTCTGGTTTTATTCTTTCTAGTTAATATCTTTGCTCTGAAGCTTTCTTATTTACCAGCTTCAGCTCCAATGACAAAGAGTAGTTATCCACTTAAGTTGATTTTCCCACTGAAAAGATTAAAGAGGTTTCATTTTTTGAATGGCACTCTTGAGACTTGGCTGAAGTGTTTGTGATTTGGAGTGGCTGCAAAATTGTTATAAGAAATGGGAGTCAAGAAAAAAGCTGCTAAATTAACCAGACATCCAGGAAGCAGCTTTGGGACCTGAGTTGCTCCTGCTGATGCCGACAGCAAACATCGCACCCCTCGTCCTTAGAGCGGCAGTCTGGGTCTTCTGCATGGCCTGTGGGTTCTCCGTGCCATCTCCAGTGATACGTCAGGGAGAAGGTCAGGCAGATGCCACATGAGTGTTCAGCATGGTCAGAGCTCTCTGGGAGAGTCACTGAGACAATGCTTGTGTTATGGGCTCCTCCAACACTTCTTTTCTTTGTAGTGGAGGACTACAAAGTTCTCCACTTCGAATGAGTTAAAGTGGTGAACTATCTTCCTCAACCTATATATGGGCACATAACATCCTCCCTGTCTGTCTTCAAACTAGTATTAATAGGCTTAATTATCGGGCAGGATTTGCAGGAGCTGAGCAGAAACGCCTTTTCTCTCAGAACTCTGGGCTTTCTTTTTATGTGTGGCCTCCCAAATCCTTTGTCTTTGTCTCCCTTACCTGATGTTCCACTGGACTGATGTGTTTCTGCCTTTGGAAAAGTTTCTTCTTTTACTCCAGCATTTTTGTGCCCATCTGATAGAGACATACAGTGTCAAGGGTATTGGTGCCTCTAGCTCATTGCTGGGGTGGTGGGGAGTGGGGGGAACACAGAACTGTTTTAGATGTACCAAAGGAGATGCCAAATTGCTAGGGAATTTTCTCTTTAGATGGTCAGAATAGAGTCCTCTTGTTATTCTCACAGCATAATTTAAATATTGTTCTTAATTATTGTATGAAAGCTTTGTTGGCTTATGAAGATGTTGCAACTGTTTTGAATCAAATTACACAGGAGTAACCCATTTAGGACATGTTCTAGAGGGAAACAGGTACCATTGTTTTCAAGATACTGGAGGAAGAGGCTAGCAGCTGCTCCTGTCACCAAACTCTATGTCAGGCACTGGCTGATGTTTGGCATTGGTCTAGTGCCAATGTCTGAGAAATTACCTGAAAACCTTTACCATAAATTTCCTGAACATATCCACAGTAAGCTGGAAATATCATCTCACAGATGAACCTGTCATGGACTAACTGTCCTGCTCCCTTTGGCAGCAGGAATCAGAACTTTGACCTTCAGCTGTAAAAGAAAGAAACATCACTGCCTGAGCTTGGGATAAATCAAAAAAGAAAAAAAAATCTGAGCAGAGACCATCATAGTATCTGATAGTTTCTTTTCTCAGAGGCCCCATCACCAGTAGAGAGGTGCAGTAACAGTCTACAGGGCAGGCTCTGTTGCCACAGTAGAGTGCCTTGATGTCATTCTGGGCACTCCATCTGAAGGAAGGACAGTAGCTGCTGCAACTGTTAAATAGAAAAGGTTTCCCTTTAAGAATCAGGGGGGATGCGTGGACCCGCAGCTATCCCTGAACCTTTCTCCTTGTCTCATTCATGGTTTTATAGGGCCTTTTGTGGTTCCTGTTTTCAAGTTAGCAGGAAACATGCACTGAAAACACTGCGTGTCAGCTGGGGAGTCTCTTCCCTGATGAGTACTGAGCTGGCAGCTGCTCAGCTTCCAGTGTCAGAAGCAAAGCTGATGCTGAATGCCCAGACTTGGAGCGTGTCCTCTTTAGCGTCACCACTACCTTTGAAAGCCACACAGACGTGTCTGTAGGTCTTTAAATGACACAGGCTACAAAAGCCAGCACCTGACCTCAATGAACTTACCATACCCAGATCCTCTGGTACCTCAGCGTGACCCTGAGTTAGCAGGACCCTCCTAAGCCCTGCCAGCCTGAGCCTTGCACTGTCCTAACTAATCAGCTTAATCTGAAAAGCTGAATCTGATTCTTTCTCCTCCCAGGTAAAGAGTACCATTTTCTGTGAGATTATATTTCTTATTACACATTTATGAGCCTGAGTTGAATAACTAAAAAAACATTCATGTTCTCATCAGACAGAGAGATGAGCTATTAAGATGATTATTAGATAGTTATATCCTTTGATTGAAGGGAGGTATGTGCTGCTAGGTTTGGAGTTTTTCCAAAGAAGTTGAAGACAAGTCACATCTCAGCCTGCAACCTTCCTTGTCCAGATGGAAGTCTCAGCCCTGTTACCAAAGCTTTCTCTCACAAGCTTTTCTTACAAGCATATTAAACCCCAGCATTGCCATATTTCATATGGCAATAATTATGTCCTTTGCCTCCATTCTGGATAACGTTTAGTTTTATTATCATTATTATGACTTGCTACTGTTCTGCTGGGAGCACTAGTTTGCATTTAATTATGGATCACTTGCAAATAACCTTTATGGCCCTGATTCAGCGAATGGTTCTAGCAGGTGTGTAATTTTAAAGCAAGTGATTGAGGCTGTTGAAGTCTGCGTAGCTCAGATCCTCAGTTATATTTTGTGCTTAGCATCCTCTGATCTCATGAACCCTGGGTCTAAAAAATGCCAGCACACAGGTCAGAACTGTGTATGTTGTTCTGGCTACATGGCACACCTTGGTGTAACACTAAGGCCCAAAATGGCCAGGTGTGTCAGATCTTTAAGTCAACGCTGCCCTGACAATCCGTTAGTGCTGTGAAGGACTCCAGGACTTCAAGAGAGAAGGAACAGCTATGCTTTTTGTCAGCTCGAAGTAGGACCCCCTGTCTGGCATGCTTTCCTTGGCTCAATATAAATTTTAGTAAGAAGCATCTAAACCAGAGTAAAACTTGGCTAAATTACATACTGTGGAGCAGGATATGCCAGGCGCATTCAGAATATTGTATAATTTAATTGGCTGGTTGGAAATGCATAATAAAATACAGGGTGTTTGACTTATTAGTTAGCTGCCTCTGTAATTACTTCTGTTTAATATTTAATTGTGTTGATCTTTCTGTCTTGTCTTTGTTCCACACAGAAAATAGATCCTTCTTTTTGTCTATTCACAGGCATTGGGCTACCGGGTAGCGGGCTTTGCAGCTAATCTTTCTGATTGTTCAAATGTCACCATAAAATATTTAGCATCTTGATAACTCTAAAGCTATCACAACAGATTGGATGGTAACAATTAAAATTATGCTAACATCACTAAAACAGATATAACGGAGTGATGCTTGTTAAGCACTTAATGATCCCTTTCTCCAAGGAATTCCATTTCAATTTCTTTATGCTGCCTGATTGCTTTACTGCATCCTGCAGGTTTCTGTGGGCTGCTGCTCTGTGTAATACATATTCAAACCCTTCTCTGCCATTCTCATCATGCCAATCAAGGATGCAAATGGAGGTCTGTATGACTGTGTGATCAGAATTTCTTCCTTGTTTGCAAGCCCGTAAATAATGGAGTGAATAAGGATCTGATGTGTAACAGTACAAAAGTAATCAGACCTTGTATCTGGCTTCAAGTAAACATCAGTATGGCCCTGATCCAACTGCTACTGTAGTAATGGGAGGCTTTTATTGACTTTAATGGGAGTTGAATTAAGCCTTGTCTGTGGTTTGAAAATTCAGCTGCAGATATTGGGGCTGATCCTTGGCTGGTGTAACCTGGCTTTGTGCTCCTGGCAATCAGAGAGCCGTTCTGACTTACCCCGCTGAGGGTCTGGCAAGCAGCACCCTCTCCTGAACTCCTGCTCTAGTCCCCCCATGCACTTCAGTGGTGCTTTCTATTCAGGGGGGGAGCTCTGGGCTTTGCTTCATTCAGCTATTCACTTAGGAGCTTAAATTGCTCCGTGAACAGTGTTTAAAATGTATAATTATCTTTGGGAAAAAAAAATGTTTCACTTGAAAGGGATTCTAATAATCATTATTTTGAACTTTGGTAGCTTGACGTTTTCATTGTTTGTAGAGGAACAATATCTTTTCCTTTTGCTTTATTTTGGCTGCAAGGGAAAAATGAGCCTAATTAGCAAAAATAAAAATAAACTTAAGTTGACAGAAGAAAGGAGTTCTTACAAATTTGCAGACCTTTTCCTGTAAATGCCGATATGGAAGACTGTAAAGGTTTTCTGAAGTGTCCTTGCCTTGGGGTTTTGTTGGGATGAGTGGGCAGAGAAGATACTAACTCTGTGTGGATGAAAGGCTTTTTGAATGTAATTTTGTGGATCATCTGTGTTATGAACCACTTAGAGCTGTGGTACCCTGTCTGTTTCTTAAGTACTACAATGAGTATAAAAGGCCCTGTAAAATTCTTTGAGCTGAGACTTATTCTGGCTTCTCTGCTTTGAGAGGATATAGAAAATACATCCTTTGGGAAGTCGTCTGGCCAGCTGAGCTCTCCAAGGACAGGCTTGAAAGCTTGCTAGATTGATGTTCTGGAGCAGGGCCAAGAATGCTTGGCCAGTGTGTGATGGCAACCGTACCTACTCTGAAAATCAGGGAGGCAAATGCATCCCTACTTCTGAGTTATGTATTTGCTTATAGGCTTAGTCCACAATGGTGAAAATCAGTATACTGCTGTTTCCTTTAGCCTGGTGATGCTGATTTATGACAGCTGAAAATCTGAGGCTCAACCTCTTTAGCTATGTACAGGCACCACTGGTTGTTTTCTGGTGGGTGGGCTTTTTTTTCCTCACTTCTTGTTTCCAACAAAGACAGCAGAAGTAAGTTGGATGCAGGTATTTTGGTGAGAAATCTGATCTGCATGTAGGGAAGTGCTTGGCTGTGTTGGGAAGCAGAATACAATGCCCTTGCCATCTCTGGGCTGCCTGGGAAGTGGCAGTACTGAGACTCAGCTCTCAGCAAGTGGGTCTGCTCAGTCTAGGAATCGGCTGGGGCAAGTTCTTGGCCAGGTGAATGTCTGCCCATGGAAGGATGTTTGTCCTGGTGTGCTCTGGATCCCATCTACCTCCTGTGCATTCTGCTAGCTTTTTCCTCCACTCCCAGCTGACCTGCTTGGCTCTATGTGAGATGGAGCAATTGGTGAGGTCAGGGTGCATTTATGGGTCCCGCTGTGCTCACGGCAGTTCTGGTACAGACTTATTTAGAAGTGATCTCCTTCCAGAAGGTCTAAAAATGCTTCAGGGTTTTAAGATTCATGTGAGAAATCCCTCTTCAGTTTGGCCATTGAATGTTGCTATAAATAAATTCTCTGCTGCTCCAGTTTTCGACTGGAGGGCTTGTTTGCCTGGCAGCTACCAGGCTTATTCTGCTTTTCAGACCTAAATTGGGAAACAAGAGGCTCTGCTGGGCTTTACAGGACACTTTTATTTCTCTTTTGTTCTGTAAAATCCTGTCTTTGGAGATAAATTCCATGAAGTTGATGATAGCCCTCTTATAAAAATGGTGTTGGCCACTTAGCTGTTTTCCAAGTTCTGGCATGTTTTATTTACAGTAAATTAAAGCAAGAAGGTAAAGTGGTGTGTCCCCATCCCCCTCAGTTTCTGTGTTCTGTATTCATATGCTTTAACAGCTGCTCTCCATCCCCTTCCTGTGTTCATTCAATATCAAACCATGCAGCAATAAGCATGGATGTCATGGCTCATCTTTCTACCGTGGTATGCTCCTCTTGAGTGTTTGACTGCAAAGGACTTAGTAACCATTGTTTGTAGGTGAAAACCTTCACTGCTTTTTCTTTTTTCTGTGGTGACTTTGGAATTGTACCTTTGCTCTTTTATGTTTAAGGATTTTGGTTGATGGAGATATTGGATGAGTCTAAGAAGTAAAGCCAAACTCAGCCAAAACATGAGGAGGATTGAAGAAGCCCAGTCATCAGCGTGAAAGAGTATCACTCATCAGAGATGGGGAGCAGTCATCAGACAAAGAGTATGGTCTGACTGGTCTGCAGAGTAACTAAGGTGGTAGATATATGTTACTTTATTTCAAGTAAACATCTGTGCATTCTTGCCCACTCATGTTCTGTTACTTAGAAGGGTTTCTTCAATGAGGCTGTTTACTTTTGTTCATTAGCATTTGAGCCTATGAATTGCTTGAAAGCAATTTAACTTTTCACATAGGAATTTATACAGGTGGGGGCTGTTGATTTTAAAGTCAGGAAGTGTGGAAGCCTCCAGAACTACCCACTACTGATGTGTGGAGCAGTTCTTCCACCTGTTTGCCTCCTCATTTCCCACATTATGTTTTTACCAGCCAGACATTTTGCTGTCTCCTGTCTTATTTCCTGGGGAAGAGTTTGTGCTCTTTCTCTTTCCCATCAGCTCCCAGAGCGTTGGTCTTTCATCTCCTTGCAGATCTCTGCTTAGTACCTCTCCCTGACCTAGTCTGTTTGGTCTTACTCTGTTGCAGTTAAAAGTTCAGGCCACAGAGACTTTGCCCTTGTCGTCTTCATGTGCAATTAGCACAGACTGCTAGACAGTAGACGTAAATCCCACTGCTGCTAAGGGCGCTGGGAGCCTGGCCACCAAGTTCAGTGGGGTTAGCATTTGGGCACATTAGAGCCTTTCAGTGCAGCACAGCTTACAAGTAATTTAGAATATTAGATGGAATCATATTGATAATTATTATTAACAAACATGTCATGATGAAGTCCTTTGGAGCTTTTAAGAAGCTGTTTTTACACAGCCATTCCTGGTGTGTTGAGATTAAATGTCCTGTCGTGCTGGACATGTGTACACTTCCAGGTGCGAGCTGACCTCTCTGGTAGCTGTAATTAGAAACAATTTTCAGATTTATATGATGAGTTCTATTTCATCGTGTGCACGTATGCAATCCACCCTGTTCTCAAACATACAACTACACCTCCAGCTGCCTTCACTCTGCAGTGTCTGTAAGACCCATAAAATAATTGCAAGCTTATAAATCCACTTTTTTTTCAGTTATTAAATGTGCTTTACTCATTCCAGCCTGTTGCTGTGGAGATAGGTACAATATAGGAACCTTGGCAGTATGACAGGCAATTAAAATACCAAGATGTTTAGCCATGTATGAGTATTTTCACACAGTGAGACTTCTAAGCTTAGCCTGCTACTGACATTGTTAGTTATTGAATCAATTGCATGAGATGAGGTTGACAGGTGTAATTATATATTTCTATGGTGATTATGTATGGCCTGTCATAGAGCCCAACGTGCCTGTAACTTGGCGCTCATTTAGTAGCCATTTATTGAGTGAAGTATTGAAGCTGGCATGCCATTTACAAGGGAAGGAAGTGTAAAACAAAACAGAAGTCCATTTTGAAATATAATTGATTCATTAAAACATTGACCATTACTCGCTTTTAGTACACTGAAATATGTCTTTCCATATTTCCTGCAGATCTTGGTTATTTAAGCATGTTCTTGCAGCCTGACTTGAACAAAAGAGTAAAACTCATGCAATGAGTTAATGGGAACCTGGGACAGGTTCTGTAGCTGCCATACCCTGGGAGAAGTTATGGAGCTGTCTGGAACCAGATGAATGTGGGGCCATTTTTAAGTATCTGGCTACTTGTTAGAAAAGCTTTTGTTATATCTCAAAACCTTTTAAAGCCTCTCTGTAGATACTCTTCTGGGCAATCGTCATCATCATCATCTTTGTAGTAAATGTTCTTCAAAATGTGCTTAAAATTATAAAAGTATTTTTGGAATGTGTTGAGGTGAGACACAGGCCTTTGCTGTCATTCCTTTCACTTTCCTAGATAGAAATTTCTCTGTGCAGTGACATCACCCCAAATTTTACTGTAGTATTTCCCATATAGTTCTGTCTGGCCTTTGATGCCACTCTGATGGTTTGAATGAAAAAAATCTCTGTACCTCAAAATGAGAGGAGGCAGAGAGAAAGTAAACATTGGTCTCAGTTTATTGAGAGTTCCTCTAACTTGGTTGATGTCAAGCAACTAATCTGACTCATTTTCCTTAGCGTCTCTCTCTACAATTGTATTCTCTCTACAATACAACAGTTTCCACAGCAGCTTTGATGGCTGAGATAAGGTTGGTGGGGTTTTATGGTTGTTCAGGGTTTTTTTTTTAAGTGAAAGAGGAGCTGAGTGACTACTTTAACAAGAAGAGCCTGTTGTCTTTTTCTAAAATCTATATTTTTCCTGATGATGAAAAATGTGATAGGACTTTGTGGAAATTAAAAAAAAAAACAAAACCACAAAAGATTCCCTCCCATTTTACAGGACATGAAAAGAACAGGTTTTCCTATGTTTAACACAAAATTCCCATGGTGGTCTTAATTAAACATTATAATTTTAAAACTTTTTTTACCCAAAAAACTGTTTTTCAGTGAATGTGTATGATATTCCTTGGGGAAAACCCCAAAGCTTTTAGGGAACACTTTCAGTGTGTTTCAATTTTTTAAAAAATTAATTCTATAAAGAACATGATATTTTATATTTTGGCACAAAGTTTAAATTGAAAGTAAAATTCTTCTCTTAAATGCAAAAAAGAAAATTGTTTGATGTACTCTTTATTTCAGGTCAAGTCCTGAAGGAATACTCATTAATCTATAGTAATTAGAAAACTATGCTTTGTACAATGTGTTTTTACAGAACCTCCCTATGTTGTACATCAATCCACTTACATGTCTGAAAATGAAATTTAATCATTGGGGAAAAAGAAGAAAAAAGTGGGTTTCTCCAAGTTCTCACTTCATTTGAATGGAATTTCTTGCCATTTCTTTGTTACTTAATTAAGGTATGGCAGCTTAACTGTTAACCCTCTTAATGGTTGGACTTGATGATCTTAAAGGTCTTCTCCAGCCAAAGTGGTTCTGTGATTCTATGTCAAGGAGTCTTTCCTTAGAGTGTCCTTGAGGGGGCCTGATTGCAGATTTTATAAACACTTTGGAATTAAAACCCAACCTTCATGGTGATATTGGATGGAAGCACAGCTGTGGTGGCTTACTTTCCATCCCATAGGCACTTGCAAACCCTAGATAGCTTTTTGCCTCCTCAGTTTCACTGCACTTGTGCACCAGCCCATCTCAACCACACAGCAGAGAATCGCTGTGCTTGCAGTTTTCCTTTCAGATCTTGCTGTCCTGCTAGAAGTTCTTCTAAACAATGGGAGGAAATGGGATTACTGGGAGGAGTTTGTGTGTTTTGCAAATTGCAAGCAGTCTGTGTGTTTCTTCTCATTGCCTTATCCTGGCCACACTGGTAGCTCTGTGTTTTTTTTAAGGCTTATTGCCCCTGAAAGCTGATGTTTCCCTTCCCAGTGTTGTTTCAAGACTGTGGTCCCCAGGTGTCCTAGCATCCTTGTCTTGAGTTAACTGATGGTACAAATGGCACAGCAAATATATATCTTAGATGAGCATAAAGACAACCAGATGGTTGGCTTCAGAAACAATTGCAATGATGTTTCCTTTGCATAGTGAATTGTTCTGGCTTCTTTCCTATATTTCCCTTGTCCTGACCCTCTGAAGTTCTAATCATACAATTTCTTTTCTCAAACTCTGTTCTGAGAATTTAACATCTACACTCATCCCTTGATAAATCCAGTGAATTTTTATCAGGGCTGAGTTTAGTCCAGTGAATGATGATATTCTTTGCTGAGGATCTCCATAGCAAAAGCACTTTGCAAATCTGGGAAAGGAGATTCTGACATGATCAGTCTGTTTTTTGCCTTCTCCCTACAGGATTTGCTTTGCAAGAACCACTACTGTTTCCCCGTCTGACACCAAGGTACTACGTGGGTCCTTCACACCTTGTTTTAAAAGCTTCTGCTTAGCAGACAAGAGCTACAAACTTCTGGCAGTTTTCTTGAATAATAAAGAAGTTGATTTTTTTAATCTTGGTGGTAAGTATAACGTTATCAGTGAAAGAAAGGGACACAGAATTCGTTAAACAGATTTACCGCAAGCAGCATGTGGAGAGGGGGTGGTGGTGCAACAGCTGATATTTGGAATTTCCAAGTCGTAGTGAGAAGTGGCAAAATGAATTTAGGGTCAAATCATGCTCAGCAATAATGATAATTATGTGGAGTCTTCCTTCTCTGGACATATTCAAGACTCATCTGGACGCCTATCTGTGCAGTATGAGCTGGGGAGCTGCTTTGGCAGGGGGGTTGGACCCGATGATCTCTTGAGGTCCCTTCCAACCCCTACAACTCTGTGATTCTGTGACTGAATCCTGGTCGTTAGGCTGTGTTAGGGAGAAGGGAGTGGTAAAGACCTGTTTGAGATAGGGAGCAAGCTCCAAGGAGAACAGGAGAAGGAGTTGTGAGTTCAGGTAGGCTCAGAGGTCCAGACTCTACCAACAGGGCAAGTGGGACATTGTTTCCTGTTTCAGTGTGGTACTCATTTATTCCCCTCCCCAAGTTATGTTCTTGTAGTGCTTACAAAAAAAAACCCCAGTCAGGGGTACAGTGAAGAAGAAAGCCTTCATAAAAGTTACTAGACTAAACTCTGAGCCCAACAACCTGAAGATACCTGTGGGCCAAGCTTGCTTTTCCTCTCCTGGGTACATGTGCAGCTGAATTGAGGAGTAGGTCAAAGATACTGATGGGTTTCAGTGGAACCCTTTCAAGGCAGGCTGTGCCTGCAAAGTGTCTGCCAGGGATTGGCAGGGTGGAATAGGTCATCTTTAGAACAGAGATGAGTGCTGCTTAACTGGGGCACCTGGGAGCTCAGGGGCCATGGAGTAACAATGCCCTAAGGCAGATCTGTGACAGTATGATAGAGAAGATTTGAAATGGATGTGGGGTAAAAGGAGGGATGTTTCTAACAGCTTCCTGACTCTATGCATAGCCTGCCCTGCTCGTTTTGTTTGCTCCAGCAAAGTACATCCCTGATGGCATGGCAGAGGGCTTCCCTTGAGCAGCTCAGGCACCTCTTCCCAGAGGGACTGCACACCTCGTTGCCAGAGGGGGGCAATGAATTTGCCTTATGGGTAGCTTTAATGCCCCCTTCTCCCACCCTCCCTGGCTAGCCCTAAAACAAATCGAGCTCTACATGGAGGATAAGAAATAGGGCAAAAACTTACCCAGGCCAGTCAGGACTGTACATCCATGTATTACTGCAACACGGCCAGCTTAGGAACAGCAGTGAAATGTAACTGGGACAGGATATGAGCAAAGGGGAGAATTTGCTGTTCTCATGTACACTCACTTTTTCATTTTGCATGGTGTTTATTTCTGACTTTAAGCAATTCCTGTGTTTTATTCCAGTCTTGACCACCTGGCTCCAACAAGTAACTCCCATTGCTTATGTTCTAACTTGATGTAGCTGTAAACCTAAATCTATTTTTTTTCCTTTTAATGTACCCTTTTTCATTGGGCTAAAGGCCAAAGTTTGGAATGCTGTTGCTCATTTGCACACTGAACCTGATGGTTGAAGGCAAGTTTGCTTATTTTGTATTTGCTTTGATTTGGTGATTAGTCATTGCTCTTAATTATTTTTTACCATTTCCACATGAGTGATCAGGAAATTAACTGCTGTCTCACACTTTCAGCAAGTTAAAAAAGAGCCTAACTATGGTATTTCCTTATTGACTTTTTACTTGCCCCTGTGCAGAATGTTTTAAGACGTCGATCCTCTTGAGTCGCCCACCTCACAGCTTGAGTAATGCCACAGCTTTTAAAAATGCTTCCCTTCTGACTTGCTGAGGTGATGAAGACAAGTAAAGTCATCCAGTATAAAAGGTATATACGGACAAAACATGGACTGAAGGTGCAGGTCAAGTTACAATCCAAACAAGAAAAAATATTAGAACCCGTTTGGGCGACTGAGAAGACCAGTCTTGGGCTACACATCTGCAGTGAGAAATAATATCATCCTGGGCTCCTGTGTGATGTTTATACACTGATAGCAAATCCTCTTAAAAAAATAAAAATAAATGGCTTACTGTGCCCCTTTTTTGGCTGATGTTTCTCTTTCATCTTTTCATTCCTTTTCAAATGGGTAATGATTGTAAATCGCTCCTTGCCGCAGAAAGTGCTGTTTTCAAAGAGCAGTGATTTGATTCTTGTAATCTTATTTATTAGTTTTATTCAATAAGTGCCCAACCTATGCTCTAAACGCCTTTTAAAAATACACTAGTAAACAGACCTTGATTGCTCTTTGATTGAATTGCAGATAACCCACTGATGATATAAATACAATTAAGTTAATCAACCTTCCTCCAGAAGCGCTTCTGGCACAGATGCCAAGCTCCACAGCGTATCTGTCGTCTTCCAGATGTTGAGGAAGATGAAGGTGAGCTGGATGGTGGCCCACTCTGTGCTCCTGCAAAATTGGCCTTTCTGGGCTTTAATAGACTGACTTCACTGCAATTATTTGGCTGGTAAGAGTGTGTTGTGAAGGAGATTTATTTGTGCAATGTGGGTGATTTTGCAGCACCAAGTGCTCTTCGTTTCTTGGTGGGTTTGAGGTGAACTTTAACTAAAGGTCTGACTGGAGTTAGGAGAGTCCTGCTAAGGCTGGAAAAAAGCCTGAGGGATATCCAGTGAGGCTTTTGCAAAGCCAGCTGTAGCGTGACACAGCGAGAGGGGAGGATGCAGAAATTCCTCTGCACTATACCAGCACATTTTAAAAGGCTCCCGGACCTTCTGCGAGGCACAAGGCAGTATTTTCTATTTAGCTGACACAACAGCCCCAGATTTCTCCAGAAAGTGACATCTTTAGACCCGTGCTGGAGGTCAAAAGCGAATGTAACAGGGGCAGACCACATTCCACAAAGGTGGTAATCGCTGCTTTGCTCTGCATGGGGTATGCTAACAGGAAAACAATCCACACCTGAGGCCTTCTAAATCTTCCAGCTCCTGAAAGATGGCATCAGTTCGAAGGGAGAAGAAGTTAAGTGCTTTGCAAGCAGATTGTCTCTTAATAGCCAAACCTAGATGATTTCTTGCATTTATTTTGTATTAAATCAGTACACTAATGTCATGGTGTCACTATAAAAACTGTTTCTACTCAGGTTGCCTTAGTCTAACCAAGAGCTTCAAGTAATTTAAAATCAAAGGGAGTCCTTGTTTAGCTGGCAAACAGAAGGATGAACTCTTAACATCACCCTGTTACATCCCAACTTGAAGTGGAAAGGCAGCAGCTGAGATGTGAGCAGCCTGGTGCCGTAGCTGTGTTCCACCGGTAATACCCGTTAATCCACCTTTTGAACTGAGACTTTCCTGGTGATGCATCAAGCCCTGCGAAATCCTGTAGGTGACATAGTGTTATCCTTGCAATTTGTGCTCTTCAACAAAGGTGACCTCCAGGTAAGACCAAACTTTTTAGTTTTAAGGCTGAAGTTTTAGCTGCATCTCTGACTTGCTGGCAAGCGGCAGTGCTGCCTTTCCTGCTTCTGATTTAAGGGCTGGTGACTTCGACTTCAGATGGGTTGGATGTGATAGCAAAAGGCTAATGCATTCTTACAGCTGTCTTGCCTTGCTCCTGAGCTGGGGTGTAATTGGACTAGTTTTTCAGTGGTTCAGATGTCAGCTGGGTGTGGGCTGAAGTTCACTGCTACGATTTAGTTCAAAGGTTTTTCAGAGCTGGGCTTCTAGGCCTTATTTAGGTATTGAAGTCAGTGCAGTGACTTTTTTTTTCCCCCCTGTATGCTGTTCCTGCTGCATCTGCAGTTGATTCAAAGATCCGAGGAGAATTATTGGGAGATGCATGACCTCTGAAGCCTCAGTTCTGTGTACACTGTGTGGCAGAACTGGAAGGATTTATTCTAATGCTTGGGAAGAGTATTCCTTAGGGCCAAGATAATACTTAATGCTCTTCTCAGCTTATTATTAGTTGAAAATTAGGAGCTCTCTACTCTTATTTCTGTGGTGGTTTTTCTTTTTATTTGACTTGAAAATATTCTTGTGGACATGATGCTCAGACACTCTTTTTTAAAATTTTAATCTCTCTCTCCTAAAGGAAATGTGAGCTTTTAATGGGATCTCATGTGGGTCTTGTTTATACGAGAGTTTGTGAATGGAGACTGGCACGATTCTAATCAGCTGCTGTCTCCTCCTGGGGGTCTCTTCTCCAGATGTGTCATGGGAAGATTCATAGACTCTTTCTGCTTGAAGAAAGCAATAAATGGCAGCAGAGCTGCTTGTGATCTGCCCACAGACTCAGAAAGGCAGCAGCTTGTCCATTCTTATTTTGAAATAGCCTTTATAACCATCATAACTGCAAGATAAAATTTTTAAGGGAGGACACAAACATTCAGATGACAGAGTAAATAGTTTAATGGAAACCAAAAATGAAACTTGGTTTTGTTTTATACCTTTGAAAATTGTGGTTGCTACTTTAAAATCTTTTGAAAGAGAGGAATGAATATGCCAGGGCAAGTGGACCTCAGGAGGAACCCAAATCTGGTGGTTACTCCCTCCACCCTTCCATTCAGTCTGGAAACACGTGCCATGTCTTCTCCCTGGATAGCTGAACTTGGACCTTCTCTGACCATTTTTTAAAGGCTTCAGTTGGCAAACAAACATCTAAAATTTGGAGACTTCTATAAATATTCTGTGAATAGCAATGAAATATTTTTCATTGTATTGCTTTTAGCTGTTTCAGTGAGAAAAGCTCCCAAAATCTTTAGGTACTTGCAGGGGATGGCTGAAGCAACACAGATGAATGGAAAAAATAATCTCTATACATTGCTAAATAGAGCTAAATACACTTGGGGTAGAAAGACCAAGTAGAGGAGCCCTCCATGCTCCATTTGGGAATACCCACCTCTAATACAGCTGCCTCTTGTACCTGCTGGTGAGGTGACTGATGGCAGGCAACCTGGGGTCAAGAAAGTGAATACGCTGCTGCCTTTGTAGTCAAGGTCCTCTTCTCCCTTATTTTCAATCATCTTAACCCTGCAGCTCAGGACTCCAATCCAGCTGCACAACTGGGTGGCTTTCCCTTGTCCTAATCTTGATTTGCCCAAAATGAGCTTGGGGACATCAGCAAAACACTCAGCAAAGTTAAGAACTGTGTTCTCCAGTAGCTCAGATGATGTTCTTTCTGCAGCTGCAGCAGTGGAAGGTGCAGTATGTGACTTGGATAAGGTGTTGGGCTGCTTTGATTACTACTTTTTTTTTTTTTCTCAAGAGAGAGCGAATGCCCTTTGAAATGCTGGAGTTTTCAGGAAGATACTGCAATACAGCACTATCTCTGTGTGATCAGCAGCTGCAGTAGCTTTTGGTACCAAGTTGTGATGAAAAACAGATTCCGTGGCAACTGATCCACTGCTAGAAATATGAATCATATCTCTTTCTACCAGTGGTTTATTCATACCCTTTCTGGCTCTTCATGGTATTATCTTGTTTGACAAATACCCTGAGATTGTATAAAATGAATGCTTTATGGAATTTGTGGTGCAGCTTTTAGGAAATAAAAAGCATATTTATGAAGTCTACTTTTGCACATGAAGAGTACGTGCCTAGATGTGGGCAGATGAGCACGTAACGTTTGCACGTGTTTTAAACATGTACATGAAACTTGATTAAAGATTAATTATCTGCCTCGAGTGTGGTGCAGGGGTGTGTTTACACTGCAGAGTGTGGTGGAGTCTGTGAGGAGGGTGCTGTTCCTGAGCCTGGAGTTCCCTCTGGTCTCCTTATTGCTCTGGAAATTACTCTGTATTGATTACAGCCCTACCAGCACGCTCGTAGAGGCCAAGTGTTGCACGTCCTCTGCTTCTTTCTGCCCATTTCTGGTCTCCAGATGAAGATTGCAGTGCTTTCTTTTGCTTCTCTGCTGTGATATGGACAGATGACACAAATGGAGGGAGGAGGTTTGTGCCTGGCCATGCTCTAAGTGACCTGGTGGCTTTTTCCATATTGAGAGGTTCGTTCTTTGGTTACCCATGGTATCTTCTGTGTCTGACTGGGCTGTGATGTCTTTATCCTGTATTAATTATCAGTGGAAACCTTAGAGAGATTTCTGTTTCTGTATTTCTTCAGACTTCTGCATGGTCACCTTCAACTTCCCATGCGTGATGACATAAAATAGCATCACATGTTCCTGGATGGACTTGCCTGAACATAGTTCCGGCCCATAATAACAGTGAGTATTCTTGATGCACATACTTTGAGGAAAAACAGCAGAAAACGGCTAAGCAGACACACAGAATGGAGTTTCCCAATGAGTGAGAGTTGTATATGCCTGCTAGATCTTGCTCTGCTCAACCTTTAGAAGACCTATGAGGCATCCAGCTGTCAGGAATAATGCTGGCACTAAAGAACAGGCTTTATTCAAGGTTTATGCCTTAGAGTTATGAGTGAGATAGATGTTGTTTGGCTTTTGGTATCTTTTTTTCTTCAGAGCCTTAAATCTGAGGTTAATTTTACATCCATCCATTCAAAGGCTTATGGAGTTGTCCAAACCTTACTGTGTGTTTATAGTGTCACGATGCTATTAATGACTAAAGGCAGGTTGTATTGTCTTTCCATATTTCTGTCTTTGCCTGTGTTCCTCATTTGGTTATCATTTGTAACTGCTCAAGAGTTTTAAATCTCCCTACTTTCAAAGTAACTGTAAGAGCATTTACAAATAGAAAGCTATTATTGCATAATAATTTGGCCTGTGAGTTCCTGAAACAAAAGGCATTTCGTTGTGGTACAGCACAGTACCAACATGGAATCATAGAATCACAGAGTTGTAGGGGTTGGAAGGGACCTCGAGAGATCATCGGGTCCAACCCCCCTGCCAAAGCAGCTCCCCAGCTCATACTGCACAGATAGGTGTCCAGATGAGTCTTGAATATCTCCAGAGAAGGAGACTCCACCACCTCCCTGGGCAGCCTGTCCCAGGGCTCTGGCACCCTCACTGGGAAAAAGTTCCTCCCCATGTTGGTGCGGAACTTCCTGTGCTCCAACTTGCAGCCATTGCCCCTTGTCCTGTCCCCACAGACCACTGAAAAGGGGCTGGCTGATTCCCCATGCATTCCCTGCTTCAGATAATTACAGACTTTAATTAGGTCCCCCCTTAGTCTTCTCAAGGCTAAAGAGTCGAACTTACTCAGCCTGTCCTCATAGGATAGATGCTCCAGGCCCTTTATCATCTTCGTAGCCCTTCTCTGGACTCTCTCCAGGAGATCCCTGTCCTTTTTAAACCAGGGAGCCCAGAACTGGACACAATACTCCAGGTGGGGCCTGACCAGGGCAGAGTAGAGGGGGAAGGGCAGGGTAGAGGGGGAAAAACATCTACCACTTTAGCTGCAAGTAGGACTGCCTTAGGTCGTTGCAATATTCCTGTGCTACAAACGTAAGGTATAACAATATACAGATCATCGTGTCAATCGAAGGAGAATCTGATTTGGAGAATTTTGTCCAGCTAATATGTTGATCTTACTCTATTAATAATTTTTGTGGCAAAGATTATGTTATCATCTGAGCTTAAAGAGCCTAAAAGTAACCTTGTAACTACAAGGTGTAATGGATGCAAACTTTTAAATGTATGAGTTAACCTGCCCAGTTTTCAGTGTTTTGTAATCAAAAGTCTAGGAGATCTTTGGGGGTGGTGAGAACTTGCTAATCCAGGCTTTTTATGGCTCCCTGAAAACAGAGGTAAAAATATTCATGTTTTTCATTGCTGTTTATTTTATATGTTATTTATTTGTACTTACTCTCCATATGCCAGCTGACTTCACAAATCTCAGTTGTAAGAATGAACGGGTTTCAGGGGTTGTTTCTCTTACAAAAAGAGCAGTAGTTTTAAATACCTTCTGGGCCAAAGGTCTTATTTAACTTTGTGACCTGGGTGCAATTTAAAGTGAATTATGATATTCTATGACTTCTTAGATTTTTGGCTCAGTCTTTAGATGCTTTCATTCCTGCACCTGTCATCCATTAGGAGACCTCCTTCTGTGATCTTTCATCATTCAGAATATATGATGATTTTCTTAAACACTTCACCTAATTGGGAGTGACTCTTTAAAATATACGGCGGTATTTGTAAATACCAGACAGGCGTTGGGCAGGCTTTAAATACATACATGCAATTTGACAGGATTTGTTGAAAAATGTATAGCCACTATAAATTTAAATGGCCTGTTGTATACAGGACAGGCTAAGCATACTGTGTTCCTCAAATAAGCTTTGCTGGTACAGCGTTGAATGCTTTTCATTACACAGAATCGTAGGGGTTGGAAGGGACCTCAAGAGATCGAGTCCAACCCGATGTAATCTCCCATTACAAGAGAGATCTGTTGGTGTCTGTTCTTGTCCTCCAACATGGATCTGTCTTTGCACTTTCATGGCGAAGTGCACCAATTACAGTGTTTGACAGTTTGGCAAAAAGAGCATGATTTTAATTTAATATAAATAAATCCCTCTTAATGTTAGATCCCAATTACTGCATGTAGTGATCTGCATAGCGATGGAAATGGGTTTGTATTCTTTAAAAATCACTGGATGTGTGAGAACGTGAGTCCCACAAATGTTTTTATGAATTGAAATAGGTGCAAGTGTCCTCTCCTTGTCTCTCTTGTTAGAAGCCAAGCTCAGTACTTGTTGATCATGTACTTCTGAATAGCCTAGCTTGAATTTTCCATATTGGCATCCTAAGAGGGTTCATTCAGATCCATGAGTAGCTGCTTGGAAACCTAGACATTAAAAGGAAAGGACATTTTTGATTAGAGTAGTGGTATCTCACATGATATTAACTCACCCATTGTTTAAGAAAACCCCATGAAGCAGCCAACCAGAATACCCATCATGCCTAGATAGAAAATCCTGAGCCAGTTTTTAAACATTATGTGGTCCTAGGCCAGAGTTTAAATCTCTTATGGGCTGTATTGTTTTGTTGGTATGATCTTTTTAAAGTACCACAGGACACCAGGATACCTAAGAATGCCACCATTCCATGATGGATTTGCTTTGGAGTCACTTATTGTTAGCTTTCAGGAATAAGATGGGTCTGTGTATGTGGCAATCAGCAGAGAGCAACACGCAATTTGATATGAATTGTAGGTGAAGCCATTTATTAGGTGAAATCACACAGATTCTATACCTTTTTTATTACCAATGTGCTAAGCTAAAAAACTGCTAATTGGTTACACACACTGTTCACACCATATTGATTGGTTAGTAATTATAACGAGCTCTGATAAACATCTTTAGTTTAACTTTAATACCTTAAAAGCATCCACACACCTGCTGTTTTGACCCTATTGTTATGGTTGGCTCTGAACATGTTCTGTTACTCCCAAATACCTTCCCATAACTGCTTCTTGGTTTAGGGCAGCCTGTACCCCTATCAGCAAGGCTGCTGTGTTTTGAGAATGTGATTATTAGGATCCTCTCAGCATGAGTAACTTTTCCTGTCTCATGGGAACAGAAGAATATTGTCAGGGCCTATGTCTTGGGAGAAGAGAGCTAGGCCACCGGCAGGCCTGCTGTCTTCCCCGACATATGTATGCATGGGAAATCTCATTTAAACTTTTTGGAGATTCAGGAAGATCTAAAATAGGATTGTGAAGAGTTAACATGGAGCTGCTAATAGTTATTCTGAAAGTGTAGATTCTATCCACTACCCGCAAAGGTAGCAAATTTTTGGGAGGTAATTTTTGACTCTTAACTATTCCGGTCTTATCTGTGAAAGAGTAATTACAGATGCTTAAATGCTTGTATCATTTGACTGCTGTGCACACCAACAGATTCTGCATGCTAAAAAAAAAATCCTTCTGTAAATTTTCTTCTTGCTTAAAGTTTTGTTCCTCTACCAGATACTCCTTCAGTCCCCATGCACATGGAGTTCCCTGTGAGAAGTCATAAATAGATTTATTGTTTCTGGCTTCTTATGGGAAGACTCAGTAACTTGATTACTAATGAGGCCAAAACATGCAAAACTTTTTCAGTTGGTTGAACCAGTAATAAAGTGTCACAAATAACTAGCTTGTTTCTAGCCCAGAAGAAAAAAAATCTGAAGACTGAAACCACAGAGCAAGAAATATTTTTATTGGAAAAAATAGCTGATATTATAAAAGAGCTTATTGGGAAAAAAATCGCTCAAGTAGTGATTTGTTGAAGGTGAATTGTGTGGAATTGGAAAGTAAAGTTTGTAAACTGACAAATGCTGCTAAGACTTGATGAGATCCCAAAGGCAGTTGCTGTGCTGTGGCCAATGGCCGGGAGGTTTATCTCATCTGACTCCAGCTATGGAGCAAGTGTCCTTCCGTAAAACACATGGTGCTTTCTACCAGCAGCAGAGTAAATCTGTTTGTGGGCTGACACTAATGAAGTCCAGTGACAACTCCATAACAGAAAAAGACTTGAAAGCTTGAGTGATAAGTTTATGTATTTGATGTGAGTCTTTATTGGGGTGCTGCCTCGGACAGCCCCTTGGCAGCACAAGTGGTTATAATAATACCACAGACAAGATGGTATTCCTGAGAAGGTGCCATCCCAGACTGGAACCCAAACCAAATCAGCATCCTGGGGGCTCCCCATGACCATCCTGCCAGTCTAGGCCTGCTCAGCGAAGCCGTGCTCTCCTGTGAACGCAGCCCAGATAGCTTGAGGGTGCTTCCTGTTTACAAGGCAGTAACCTTGCTCTTGGTGAAATAAACACGGCGGTGTTTCAGTTTATGTAGCCTGTGTTACAGTTGTTAACAAGAGGCACCCTCGAGCTATATAGTAACTTTATATGGAGATTTCTCATGATCAGATCTTTTACTGTTGTTCACAGAGTTACACAGAGAAGCAAGATGGCCTCCTTGGTGAGGAGCACGGACCTGAGCACAGATGTCCCTGCGCTGCCACAGGGAGAATCACAGAATCACTAGGTTGGAAAAGACCTTTAAGATCATAGAGTCCAACCATACCTGTCCAAGGGCTGCAGCGCCTCTCTTATGGAGGATGAGAGAGCTGGGCTTGTTCAGCCCAGAGAAGAAATGGTTTTGGGAACCTTATAGCAGCCTTCCAGTCCCTAAAGGGCCCCAAAGGAAAAATGGAGCGGGACTCTTTATGAGGGGAGATTTAGATTAGATGTAAGGATTAAATTCCTCATGGTGAGGGTGGTGAAACCCTAGCACAGGGTGTCCAGAGAAGCTGTGGCTGCCCCTGGATCCCTGACAGGGTGCAAGGCTTTGGGCAACCTGTGCTAGTGAAGGGTGTTCCTGCCCATGGCGGGGGGGGGATTGGATGGATTTTGAGGTCTCTTCCAACTCAAAGCAGTCTAGGATTCTATGACTCATATCTAAACCACTATTTACATAGCTGAAACGTCTCCTCCTTAGAGCTGTGAAACAAGACATGAAAATGAGACATCTTCCCCTTTTGCTTGGACATTACTTTTCCAGCAGGATGCTGACCAAGTGCTCTTCATTCTGAAACATGCTGGGAGCTGCATGAGATGATAGGTGTTAAGGCTCGGGACACCAGGGAAATGGCAAGATTTTGTCCTGAAAATAATCAGCCTCCTTCAGAGCAGCACACTTACATCAGGACTGTCGTGCTCTTTCTCTACCACCCTCGCTGCACACTTTTAAAAAAAGTAATTGCTAATAGTTTAAAACAGGTTTTTAGCCAAAATTTTTAAGAGCTGCAAACAGACTTACTGCCAGATTTTCAGATCTCTTATGGCAATTGAAAGCAGCTGATGCATGTTTTGAAATCTATTTGCAGACTGCCAGAACTTATGATTCAATTAATAAAACAAATGTGCCGAACTGCAGCATAACCCTTTTGACCTTAATAAAGCCCTAAATATCCAGTGAATCTATTTCAAGACTTCAAATCTACATGCAGCTAATATTTGCAGATACTTGCATGATACTTGTATGCTTCTAATAGACCCTTTGCTAAACTTACGACCCTTCCATGCACTCACCCTTTCCAGATGACTGGCAATTTGGAAAGCCCCATCAGACAAAGGTTAAGTTTCTGTGCCCTGCTACTCGATATAACTTCTGTCTGACTAATTGCCACTTAGGGCAGGGTGAGCTGCTCCTGCTTCTTGCACTGCACAAACACTGGGCAAAGGGTTTGGCATCTCTGTGGTGCCCTGTGTGCAAATCCGGCTTCCTCCTCATCCAGTGGCCATGCAGAAGAGAAAGCAGCATCGTATCCACTGTCCTGGGTGGGTTGGCAGAGTGGAAGGAGACATCTGGCACTCTTTTAAGGTCAGTATGTTTGATTGCCAGCTTTAAGGCCAGTATGTTTCATCAGAGCCAGTATTTTAAGGCAACTGTGTGATGTTGCTGAGCTTGCAGCCCACTCTCCAGACAATTGCTCTTTTGCTAGAGGAGTGATGGGTATGCAACCATGGAGCTAGACTAATGCTGCCTCGCCTTTCTGCGCAGAAACAGCTGTCAGTCTTGTGTCTGTGCTGAGATGTGCATTGCAGGCATTCAGGAAAGGTTTCTTGGCATTTTAAGCAGGTACAGAAATGCTACTGATAGGAAAGACAACTCCCAGGTTTTGACTCATTAGTGTGGGGATAAAAAAATCAAGAGAAAGGGACTGCTATTGTGAGGGATCCTGCCAGCCTCCTTCACTCTTTAAAACCTCATTCTAGCCATGAGTGTTCAGTGCATAAAGATAAGTAACCTCGCTGATGTTCTCTGCTGCCTCACTGGAGTCCAGGAGTCGGCGTCAGTGCAAAGTGCTGAGGAAGGGAGGCTGGTGGAGCTGTTTCTTGACATCCAGACGAGTTTTCAGCAGAAGAGGGTGCAGAAGCTTGTGCTTCCCCTGCTGCAGCTCAGCCTGTCTCTCCTGTGCCTGTGAAGCAGAGCAATGACTGGAGTTTCCCTTGAGATACTGCTGCCAGATCTCAAGGCGACAGAGGGCATCTCAAGGGGAACACTGATGTGTTTGCTCCACAGCTTCTTCAGATGGAGGGTTTGGATGAACTTCTGGAAGACAACTTAATAACTGAGTAGTCAACATCAACACAGACTATTAAAATCTGAATTGTAGAGTATCCAGACTCTCAAGGACTTTAATAAATGGAAAGGCATTGCTTCCCAGGAGAGCTGAGCAGGCTGCAACAGAAAATTAAGTGTAACAACACTGCTGTCTGCACTTCCCTTTCTCTCTTTGTGCTCATGGCAAGTGCTCTCCTTACAAATCTTCCACCCTAAGTTTTATGCAAATACACAAAATGATTCAGCCTGCCAGGGATACTTGACAATGTCATCAGGGACATTTAATTCACCACTCTTACTATATAGTTTTTATGTTAACCTATTATCCTGGATAAAATGTCTTTTACAAATATGAATTAGCTTTTGTAGGCAGATAAGAACATTTTAATACTTTATCGGGGGAATGGAGGAGATTTAAGGAGTGAAGGAGGGACCTAAATGAACTGCAATCCTGTGACTGAGTTGTTTTACTGTTTTGATTTAGATCTCATTCATACCTTCATTTTCTGCATGGATTGAGTTGAGAGTACAGCCCTCAACAGGTTTATGTTGGCCTGGGGAAGTTGTTCAAGTTTGGCTCAGACTTAGTTATCCAGGCTGGCAAAAAAAACACCTCTTGCAACCTCCTTCCCTTCTTTTGCTAAGGAAGAAGAGTCTGGGCAATTTCCCATGGTTGGGGGATCATTCTCCATTGCATTCTTCTGGATGGAGGCTGCGTTTGTCCCCTGGTGATCGACCTGTCAGGCAAAAGAAAAATTTCTTCCTTGGTTATTGCTTGTTCCCTGTGACCTCTTTGGGCTAAACTGCAAGTGCTGAACTCAAGGATTGCTGAGTAAGGACCAAGCAAGGGTAGTGGTTTCTGTCTGAGGGCAGCAAACATCCATCCCCAGGACTGCGTCTGAAAGGGACTTTTCCAGGGTTTCCCAGATGTGGTAGGAGAAAGGCAACAAAGGGCAGAGCAGATCCACTCATACTCCTTTCCTAAGCATCTAAGGGTGTAATTAGTTCTAGGAGAGAAATGGAGGCATTCAAGTTGGCAAGCAATTCATGTGAGGATCCAGCAGGACCCGTGGAGATTAGTCTTTGACTGTACAGGTTTCTCTCAGGCCACTGTTTAGATCTAAGTTGTAAAAACTCTGTAAGCAGCAAGGATGGGCTCAGCACACATGGGACTGAGGGAATAGGTGGCCAGCTTGCAGTTTGTTGCTTTTTAGAAAAAAAGTGGGGCAAAAGTGAAAGTTGGAAGTTTCTGAAACACCGAAATGCTCGTTTGATAATTTCACTGAAAGAGCAGTGATTTGGAGACAGGAAGTGAGGGCTTTAGGAGGCAAAACATGAAGGTTAACTCACTCTGCTAGCTTGTTTCCTAGGAAAGTGGGTTATCAGTACCCATACAAAAACATGCTATAATTCAGATCTAACAGGACTTCATATGTGTGTGTAAACCTCACCCCTTCCCTGTTCTCCTTCTCAGTATATTTTGAATAAGAACCAAATTCTTGATGAGACTGGAGTGGTTTTACAGATTCTGATGTTTTGGTAAAGGAAATGGCCGTTTATATCATTTGATGCTTTATTCTTTTGTTGAATTGAAAAAGAAAACTTGAAGCAAAGTTGATTTCCATGCAAATCCTGAACGAACTGTTTTTGCCCCGTCTCCGCGGCGAGCTCCCTGGGGATAAAGGGGCATGTGGGTGCCAACTCCTCCCCAGCTCCCCCCCCCATCCCCATCGTGCAAGCCCCAGCTACTGTATGCAAATAGCCGGGTGCCACGAGCAATGCTGCCCTCTCGTGCTGACGTTGAGAGGAGCCCATCACCGTGCCAGGCCTGCGGCGATCTCCTGTTCCTGGCACAGCTTCCTGTGCAGGGTGTCCATGTGGATGGAGCCATGCCGATGGGGCTGCAGGGTTTTTCTTTCCATGCTTGAGCCGCACTATTATCTACGTGAAGACAGACATGGCCGGAGCAGGATGCTGAGTGCTCGTTGTGAGCTGTCACAGAGCTCATCCGGGTCCCAGATCTTTCTCGCCTGAGGGAAACCTTCAATCCTGCCCTAAAATGGGGACAATAACTGTTATCTTTCCTCTTTTAGCTCCATGGCTGCAAGTACTTTGGATCTCATAAAGGCACACAATGACCAAGCACAGCGCCTGGTGGTGTGGACTGGGGGCTCTTAACAGGCTAGTAATTAAACCAGAAGTATTTGCAGTGCAGTCTTCCATTATCTTAAACAGTTAAAACCTGGAGGTGCTTTAAAAGGAAGGACTGAAGTATAAAATGAGCCAGCAGCTTTTCAGCTACAGTAAATCCAGCCAGTCCTGCCAGTTGCACCCTTCCATAGGTGTCTGCTTGGAAACTCCCTGAGCAGCTCACTGCTTTATTTTAACAAGTTGTGGTTTCCAGTGATCCTGAACTCTTCTTAAAAAGCAGGCTTGCAGTAATTTATGTATATCCACGGGGCTGATAATTATAAAAATAAAACGGCGTTTTACAAACTAAACAACTACTTAAAGAATCCCCTGAACTCTATATTAAGAAGAAGAAAAAAAAAGAAAGGTAAAAAGCCAAGCTTGATCCATAAGCTGACAGTAGTAAGGAAATTCAGACATGAGCAGGGAAGTGTTCCATATGTTCTCCAATACCTAAGCACAACTGGGTGCCTCTTTAATGATGAGCTGAATGCTCCCTGTTGTTCCTAGGTACTGCAGAACATATGGCATGTTTTCCCCCTTAACTGTGAATTTTCTTGCTTTTGTCAGTAGGTGTCTTAACTCTATTGTATTTTAATATAGTGTTTGTGCCTCTGAGCATAGTCCAAATTTGATCTTTAGGCAAATAGGAGGGTAGATACAGCTGGTGGTTATCTCATGTTCTTCTCGAAACTGTATTTCAATATATAATCTATATCTATATAGATTGTAGACACACCTTGTAGTTGTTAATAAGGGCCCCTCTGAGAGTTGAAAAATCATTTCACTGTGCTCCAAACTTAGCATGGATGATAAATGACCATTTAGTTGCCAATATAGCACAATATTTCAATTTCCTGCCTTCACAGAGGTATTCCAAAGGTTGAATGGAGTTCATACGCACAGTATGTGTTGTCTAGAACTCTATGATCTCTTGCTGGCAAACTTTAACCAAAACCTTTTCAATTAACTAAACGCATTCCTCGTGGAAGTCAGCCAACCTAATGCTGGACAAATAGAGTTTCAGTGACATTTTGCAATAGCCCCCCAGCCCCCCCCCCCCAGCTCCTGACTCTGGAGCCAGAGTGAGTTTATTAGTTTACGTGTAAGCTCTGTGATTGATAAAAAGACTAATATAACGTTGAACTAAATTTTGCTCTGCACAGTGATCTAACTCCAGTTTAGTTTCCTTCAGTTCTTCTGGCATCCTGATTTAATGGTGCAGCTGTGAATTGAGCTGACAATGAGCAGAGCAGAGATTGTGCTAATAAATCCACTGGATACTGAGGTATTAACTTTAACCAGGCTGGATCAGAGCCTGAGGTTTGATTCTGGTCATATTTGGCAATATCCACACCAGGGTTTTGTTGTAGTAGCTATGTTGTTGGTTACTGGGGCTCCAGGCAGTAAAGGGGTCTGAGGAATACCTGTTCTCTTATGAAAAGGTGGGAGAAATCCCCCCCCCCCCCGAGCTTTTTAAACAGAAGACAAAGCCTTTGCCATTGGAATGCCCTGAGAATAGTCTAGAAGGAGCATTCTGCATGAACACCACTGTGTGCTTGCCCCTGTGCATGTACTCTTGCACATACACATCTGTTGTTGACTGCTCTCCGAGGCAAGTAACTGGGTTTGGAGACCTTTTGTCCAAACTGGTGCAGCCAATTTTGTGCTCAGTATTTTGCTGCAGCAATGGCCAGGCAGATTTGTAAAAGGCAGCTTGTTCTAGAGACACGGAACTCCAGATTTTCTTAACAGAGGTTACTAAATTCGTTTGCATCAATATGAAAATGTCATCCTAACCAGCTCTCTATTCAGGCAGTATCTCTGTGGGGAGAGGTCACGAGGATATGAAATAGCAATGACTGATGGAGGACGTGCCTCTGCCTCCTGAAAAAAACTGTTCATCACTTCTGCTCTGTCTTTTAGTGTCATAACCTGGACCTACCATGGCTTATAGACTCAGAGCCCGATGGTTGATCTGAGTGGAGCTGAACAGGTAACCTGCAGCAGTCTGTACAGGTTTGCCAGGCATTCATGTTTGCTGTCCTCAGCACACATTGGTCTCTATGTCTTTATACTAAGGCATGTTGTTGTCATCTGTTACTGTGCAGCGTAGTTCCCTGTCCTTGTGTCCACATGCACGTGGACAGAAGTAGTTGTTGTGGAAGGCAACCATCTGGGGCATGAAACATAGGAACTACGTAGCTGTGTGCAGCAACACGGTGCAGCCTCTTGTATAATTATCCCCATCCCAGCTGATGAACTATGTCCTGACTGGCAGTTAGGCCAAATGGGAAGTTCTTTGCCCACATAACATCCAACTGCAAAGCACTGCAGAGGGCTGTTCTGCAGCTCTTTCCCATGTTCCATGTATGCCTGTTCCTTTCTCTGTTACCTTGATGCTTCTGGCTGATCCCACCCAACCACAGTGATTCTTCTGCAGGTTTGGCCCAAGGATGTTATCAGTGCTGGTTGCTACAGGACTCAAAGTGCTGCAGTATTTGTTGCTATCATCTTCCCAGCCTGTAGGCACCATGTGGGCCTCTCAGCCAGTGGCTGCTGTGTATTCTACTCCCTTTTTTGTTTCTTTGAGAGCACGTGCCTTTTGAAAAGCAGAAATCGCCACAGAAATTAGCCATATGCTGCAGCTGGACACACAGTGAGGCAGTTCTTTAGTGTGTGCAGAAATCAATAGGTGACTCCCCCCTCACCCCCACCCCAAAATGATCCTTGTTTTGCCCACAGAAAGATAATTTGCCTATTTTCAGCTGGAGCCTGCATGAGGCACTCTAATGAGCCATGGCCATCTCCAATTTTGTGATTGAGTCAGCAAACACATTGTGTAAAAAGAGAGCTACCTAGAACTGGCTGGGGTTTTGTTGCTGCACCACCACTGTTCTTGCCTTTTTGTTTGTTTTGAAGAACCTTCTTGTGTAGCTCAAAAATGGAGGAGAAAACAGAAATGTTTGCTCGCTGCTTAACAACAGTGCAGCTGGCTCCCAGACCAGAGGGCTGTGTCTTTAAGGCACTAGAGACCCAGTAATCCAGTAAATACTGTGCTCTCTCATTGAATAGCATGATGTGTCATTATTTAAAAAGACCACACAATCGACTAGAGCTCAAAGGGATGAGTTCTGTGCTGCAGGTTGGGTACAGCTGGGGATAGGGTGCTTTGCTGGAGCCCAACTAAACTCAAGTGAGGGAGGCTTATGTCACTGGGCACATTTAGAAGTGATGCATGATGCTGGTCATGGTCTGGAAGGGTCATGAAGCGTTCCCAGGGACTTCAGGTCCCCTCACATTTCCAGAGGTCACTCTGGGCTGTGTAAGACATCAAGAGGTGTTTGGTGCCACATGTGAGAGATGGGGAACAGTGTCTCAGCGCAGCAATTTTGCCACTTTCCTATGGGCTTACTGTAAACTCATGACTTCTAATCAGCACCCAAGTGCACCGTCCCAGGGAGAGGTTTCCTATTCCACCTGGCTCCAGGCATCTCTTAGGGTTTAATTTATTTATTTTTTCCACTCCTTGATTTTATCCCTTCTGTTTCTCCTAGACTCCTTCACCCCAGGCAACTTGTATCCCCGCAGTGCCCTCCATGCTGATGAGAAATCATTTATTTTCTCCTCAATCACCTTATATCCTTTCAATCTTCTGGGGATCTATTTTTCTTGTTATTTTTTTTTTTTTTAACTTTCTTTCACTATTTTCTCCTTAAACCCTCACTCAGCTTAACTCAGTTCTCAGTCACCACATCTTTTGAAACACATCTGCATGACGGGGAGAACCTTACATGGGTTGAGTTCCTTCTCATTGCCTTACCTTAAGGTAGGTTTTTTGCTGCTTTTTGAATGTTACCTGTTTGGCTTAAATAACCCCTTGAGCCTTGCTGTTTTCCCATGCTAATTTTATTTTTCTTGCCTTCCATGATTCTTTGAAAAGCTGTGCATTCCTTCTGGGACTCTATTATGGTTGCTTAAGTAGCCTCCATGCTGAGTTGAAGGATTTTAATTTCCTTACTTCTGACTTCAGGGCCTTTTTGACTAGCTTCCTCATTTTTTTTTTTTTTTAAATCCCCTTTCTAAAGCTTAATGTCACAGTGCTAGGTTTTGTTGCATTCCCTCCCACAAGGACACTGAACTTAATTACACTATGCCCCTTTGTACTTAGCGATTCAGCTATAGTTAGTTCTTCAGCTCAATTCTCCACTTCATTTTCACTGCTAAAGGAGCACCTAGTTGTTTTTGGGTTGTTTTTTTTTTAAGGAAGAAAGGTAACTTAACAGTTATCTCTGTTTACAATCCGAGTGGGATGTTTCTACAAGAGCCCTACAGCCCAATGAAAGTTGCCCTCATTCTGTTCGCTTCTCCAAAGTTACGTTACCTGGCCATGGTCAGGGTTGTTGTAGGAGACCTGATTCACCAGATGGAGAGGGTGAGGGTTTGGTTAGGTAGTGAAGACCAAAGGCTAGAATGGCTAGGTAGAATGACTATAGAGAAATCTGTCTCTTGCCCAGTCATGTATCTTAATGGTACATACAGGATTGGTACAGGTCCTTCCCATGGGTCTCTAAACCCCTGGAGACAGGACATCTCTGTCTGTTCTGTGTGTTTGTTCTGTGCACTTCTTGGACTTAAAAGCCATTCCCACGACTCTAAGGATAAAGTCTCATATCATGGGAATGCCTGCCCTAACACACAGTGTGCATGTGAGCCTTACAGGGCTAACTTCTCACGTTGTCCTACACAGCCAGTGCTGCTACCTTCTCCTCTGCGATTCCCTGGGACAGAATCAGAGACGGGCCGAGTTCCCAAGGCAATGGCTCCTAAATGCTTCGCTTGAACATCTTATGAACATCAGAAAAATCTCTAGGCATGTGGCTTCAGGTGTTGGTGACAAAATGCTTGAAAGGCTATTATGTGGCTTATCCGCCCCTGTCCTTCCATCCCATCTCACCAGTCTGTCTTACTGAAGTCCTTAGACTGTTGACCAGGCTTTTCTATTTTAGTTACCCTTCCCCCTGTGCCCCCCAGTGAAGTGCCCCCTCTTGTTCTTACTTGGGATGTCCGATCCCTCCTGGAGCTCAGCTAAATGGCAATGTGAGGAAGAGTGATTGCTGGCATTTGTTTGACCACTGCACTCTGTTTTATTGACCACCTTTTGTGATGCTGAGTTGCATTGCTGCGACGTCCCCCCAGGAGGGCTGTCTGCCCATTGCAGGCCTCGGCTGTGAGTTTTGCCCTCCTTTACAACTAGATATCTTGTTACTTACACATAACTGACAGCCTGTCTCTGCCTTGTATGCTCAGTTTTCTCATTTTCTAGTTTAAATAATAGCCTTGTACAATGTCAGCTTTCTTATAAGAAAACACATTCTACCCCAGACGTTGCCCAGTACATGATATGGGGAAACCCTCTTTCTGCACAGATCATGCACATACACACTTAAAGATCCTCATGTCCCTCTACTCTAGCTGACCCTAGGAGGAATTTTGAGAAGTTTGTTGCTATACAAATGACAGTCAAATAGCTTTGTACAATCATTGTAGCAAACAGCTGCTTTTGGAAGAGGAGGGTCACTAGAGCACTTACAAGCACCCCAAGGTTAGGGAATGGAAAGTCCAACTTGATTAAGACAGGCATCAACACAGGGTATCCAGAGAATGGACTGGAGTAAAGAGACTTGTATTCCAGAATCTGCTTATGGCATCCAGGCATATGCTCACACTGCAAACCCTGGTGGCAGCAAGGACCAGTGCTGCTTTATAGGAGTTGAAGACCAGGACTGAATCACTAGGGATCAGTTGTGGTCTTCTGCAGGACAGGCCATATCATTGGTGGTGCTGATGTCCCTGGGCATTTGGATCAGACCTGTAGCTCTTAATTTCTCTCCTTCTTTGTAGGATATTTCCTACAGATTTCAGCTTGATGGCATTTTTCTTCCCACCCAGCTCCCTGCTGTTGGTTTGCTCTTCCCAGTCCAATTGTGACAGCTGTTGCTTATCATATTGGTTCCCAGACATTGCTGTGTTGGGAAACAAATGTGGAAATGCAGAGGGGTACCAGGAGACAAATCCAGAGTACTCATTCCTGGAAACCTGTTTATCTTCCTTCTGTGAAGACAGACACCTGCCTGTGTCATTCTTTTCTATCCTGAACAAGAGAGTTGCTGCTTTTTGCTTTGTGGTAATACAGTTTACACCGTGTACTCTGCATCAAGAATAGAGACACCTTGGCCACTATCACCTGAATAAATTTAATTTCTTTTTCTTCAAGGGAAGAAGCTGGAATGGCTCCCTTTGAATACAAATTTTGCAAGACTTCCTGATTGTGTTTCATGGTGAAGTTGTAGAAGAAAGCATCCGCATGATCTCTATGATAACCACTTAATTCAAACTCTCTGGATCCTCATACCGAATCATCACAGTGGCTGGCACAGTTTCCTGGGATTCTCCTTGGTATGCTAAGTATATGGCAGTCTGTCTTATCTGTGGGCACCTGAACACCATGGAAAGGATCCACAGCTAAACCTCACCATGAGGGAACTGCAGATAGAGATCTTGGCTACTTTGCTATCTTAGGAACACTGCTAACAAAGTTTGGCCATCCACTTGATTGCAATGCAGTGAGATCCCATCCTTGCTGGCATCTAGGTTTGCGAAATTCATTTTGCCTCTACATATCAATAGTCCAATTAATTTAATAATATAATTAATTTAATAATAAGTCCTGTGCTTATTCAGGTTGGGAAACAGGCAGAGTTGCCTCAAGCATCAGACAGAGGAATGAAAGTCGGCAGCAAGAATTTCAGTGTATAAGCCAACTCAACGATCTCACTGTAGGTACTTTGGAAGCAATCTCAGGCTGCTGAATTACTTCACTACAACAATTTTCCACAATTGATAATTAGCATGAAGGAAAATTACTTTAGCATGTCTCTGTGACATTTGTAAGATTTGCCTTCGGGATGTGGACTGTGGTTGAAGTATTTGGGTTGTAATTTCAAAGAATCTGCTGCCCAAAAGACAATTTTTGTAGAATTTCAAGTGGAGAAAATGCAAACTTAGGGGATGAATTGTAAGAACACATTTTTTTTTGTCTTCTGTATGAGTTTTGAAAAGCATTCTTTTGGTAACACCTTACACTTGCAAGGCAATTATTGTAATAATCTGGTATGTGGAAGTGAAGAAAGCTTTAAAAACAGAAGATGAATGTGGCTTAAAATCACATTCTGACCCCATTTTCATGCCACTTGTCTCCCAGAATGTTCAAGATAGTGGCCAAATACTTCCAAAATAGTTCAACACACTCAGCATTACCTGCTTTTGGAAGGGGAAAGAAAACCATGCACTTAGCAGAGGCAAGCCTTTATTTAATTAGCCACAGTGTAAAGGTTTCTTGTATTCCTTTGCAGTTACACGGCCATGAGAGACTGTGGAGTACCTGAAGGGTAACTCCTACTGGGACTAATTCAGTCCAGACAGCTCCAAGTATGTTCATTAAGCTCTGGCTGGGTTTCACACAGGTGGGGAAGGTTAGAAGGCAACAGATAGAGAATGGTACTGATTGTGTTAAGCATAAAACGCCATCTGTTTCACAAGTAAGAAGGGAACAAAATCTGCACGTCTTGAGGGATACTATCCCGCTGCTAGAAGTCAGCTCTCTTCTTTATTTATTTTTTATTTTCTTGCTACATTTTCAAGCTTCAGTGTAAAGCAGCTCGAATGTGGAAACCGTAAGCTCATAAATCAGGGGGCTGCTGAAAAGATGCTGAAGTTTCAACTACCACGGGGGCTTTCAGACCTGTAATACATCAGGAAAAGGGGGAATTTTAAATAAGTGTTATGGTTGGCAGGAGAGAGGGAGAAGATAGAATGAGGTTTTAAGCCCAAAAGTTTTAAAATAGAGTGATACAGGCTTAAAAATCAATTGACGTAACAGTAAGAATGCTGCTCTTTGACTACTGCTTTTAATGCACTTCCTAATGACCAAGCTAAAAAACCAACCCCATGTTTGGAGTGGCACAGTGAGTATGATGATGCCTTAATTTGTTGCTCAATTAGAAAACTTTCTTGAGCGTTGCTGGTTATGAAGAAGCATTACAAGCAGATATGAGTGGCTGAATGCAGATGTGTCTGAGTGCTGCAGAGCTCTGCGGGCAGTGTGAGCCTTGACCATGACCATTTGGGGAAAGAAGCAACTTTCTTCACAGAATCACAGAATCTTCCTTGCTCCACTTGTAGAAAATTCTGCGTGGGGAAAAGCTGTGGGGTGGCTGCAGGGCTGCAAACTTCTGGGGTGTCAGAGCATCACATTGCAAGACCAAAATTTCTATAGGTCTACAAGGTGATGGTGTGCTCGCCCCTTCAGAAATCACCTGCCCATGTTGAAGAGCATTGTGGATCCAGGGGCTGAACTTTTTTTGGTCATTTGGACATAGTATAGATAATCCTCAGACTCTGCACTAGTTCAGAATACAAGTGCAAGTTGTCAAATTGTAAATCTTAACTGTCACAGCTGTATCAAAAGTTCAGTGGTATTTGGTGGTGGTGTTAAAACCCCAAGACCTGAAATCATACAGAACTGGGATTCACTCCTTTTTCTGCCCCTCTCATTTATTATTTTTATTTTCTGTGGTTTTAAGAGTTCCATTAATTGAACAGGACTAGTTTACTGACCCGTTAGATCAATAGTGGTTTTGCCAGTTCTTTAGCTGCTAAATGCTGACCTGCTCTTGGTTTGTACCAGTGAATTGTTCATGTTAGAAACAGGATTTCTAGGATGTGAGCCAGAACTTTTACAGGAGAGAGCAAGACAAGCATGGGCACAACAGCAGAGCATTCATGGAGGTGGAGAAGACACTGATGTCTAGGCTGGCATGTGTCCCTCTGACACAGATGTGTAGTGGTAGAGAAAAATAAACAAATGTTTATTGGTTGCTTCAGCTTTACATCCCTGAGGAGAAGCATCATCGATATTCACTTCATAACCTTTGCAGAAGCCTGTGCTCTTCACCTTTCAATGTTTGCCTTGCTAGACTAACAGATTCAAAGCCCCTTTTTTTATATTTAGAAAAGATTTTTCTAGACAGTTTAACTTTCATCCAATGGAGATGACACCCAGAGAAGCTTGTAATGGTGTTAGTCTAACTGGTGTGTGGTTTTTGGTTGGTGTGCTTTAAAATGAGCTTTTGTTTGGTTAGGTTTCTTTCTCGTTGTGTATTGCAACATTCAGATAAATAAAGTGCAGTGGAAAATTTGAGTGTTAAACACGTGGGAGCCTAAACAAGGGTGCTTTGCATTGCAGGGGTGTCATCTTCTCTAAATACAATTTCAGAGCTCAGTCATCTCTGGTTCACCTTGAACCAAACCCCTGTATCAACCAGAGTGTTTCTATAGTATACTTTTCCCTTGACTGTTTTGATGTTCAGGAATTTTTTGAGTTACAGAATCAGAGTTGTAGGGGTTGGAAGGGACCTCGAGATATCATGGGGTCCAACCCCCCTGCCAAAGCAGCTCCCCAGCTCATGCTGCACAGATAGGCATCCAGATGGGTCTTGAATCTCTCCAGAGAAGGAGACTCCACCACCTCCCTGGGCAGCCTGTCCCAGGGCTCTGGCACCCTCACTGGGGAAATGTTCCTCCCCATGTTGGTGTGGAACTTCCTGTGCTCCAATTTGCAGCCATTGCCCCTTGTCCTGTCTCCACTGACCACAGAAAAGGGGCTGGCTGATTCCCCCTGCACCCCATACTTAAGATATTTATAAACATTGACTAGGTCCCCCCTCAGTCTTCTTTTCTCCAGGCTGAACAGCCCCAGCTCTCTCAGTCTTTCCTCATAGGGAAGATGTTCCAGGCCTTAATCATCTTTGTAGCCCTTTTCTGGACTCTCTCCAGGAGATCCCTGTCTTTTTTATACCAGGGAGCCCAGAACTATATTTCAACCATTTGTGATTCCCTCACTGGTCAGCACCTGAAGATTCTTTACTGTCTGGGAGGATCTGCTAAAGGAGTTCTGAACCATGGTAGCTAAGGCAGGGATCTTAAGTCCTGAACTGTGAGGAGAATGGCTACCTCCTTAGGATTGCCTAAGATGAACCTACTGAAAGCAGGACTGCTGTGGTAGGATCTGTGAGGGACATTTGGTTTTGGGTTGCTTGTGTGTAGCAATGAGGAGGTGAAAGGATTGGATAGGTCAGCAGCTTTGCAGCCACTGAAAAGAGTTCCCAGACGGATGGTTTGTGCCTACCTTTCCAAAAAATCTCATCTCATACCTGGTATGAAACCAAGATCCAAATCTTTTCTCCACCTTCCTGACTATCCAGGGTACTTTTCACTGGAGTTGAGGGCACACTAGGCTAGACTTGTGCTTTTGGGGACAGTACTTTACCTCCTTTTCACTTTACTGATGGGAACCTCTCTATACTCTTAATCACATCCTATTTTCCATCCCCAATGTGCCTATGTGCTTGGTAGTAGAGGTGAACCAAAACACCTCAATGTTTTTACTGAAGTGTCATGAAGCTTTGGTCATACTTGAAACATGGTTAAGGCATCATCTTTAATGGTGCTCTCAAGTCTGTCATCGTCTTTGTTGAGGCACTGTTCAGCTGCAGCCGTGGTAGCTGGTGGGCTGAAAGGAGATGGCCCCAGGCTGTTGGCATAGAGATTGCCACATAGGTGGAAAAACGTCAACCAATCCCAAAAGCCTGCATCCTGCCACAAAAAGTCCTGTCAGTTTTGCAGCAGCTTTAGTTTATAAAAGTCCTATTTCATCACCTAGTCAGGCAATCATTTTGTGACCCAATCTCAAGAGTTTGTTGCATAAAGTATAAGATACGAGGTTCATTACTGACTATAAGGATTTTGATCAAACAATAATTAGCAGCACTTAAAAGATATTTTGTAGCCTAAAACACTAAATCCATGGGTATATAATATCCAGCCGTGGAACATATGTGTGTGTAATAGTATCAATATTGAAAGCCCCTACTGTGACGAGCCATAGCAAAGCATTTTTAGTCGACATACTTCTGGGATCACTAATGATTAATTAGTGTGTATCATAATGTAAAGCAAATGTCACCCCTGCTACCTGGGGGCTGCTGTCATTTGAGAGGGGAAACTATTTCCAGTTGAACAGTGGCTGGGAAAAAATGCAAACAGCATCTCAGCCTGCCATCTCGTGGGCAGAGCCCTGCAAAGATCCCACGGGGAGAGAGGAGCGCGCCTTTCTCTACAGCCTGGTTGCCTGGTCCGACTCTTGGCACCGCTCAGAAATGGCCGACAGGTCTCAAAATGATTTAAAAGGAGAAAAATCTCCAACAACAAATGTTTTGTACTCCATCCCTCTCTGGAGAGGGGCTGCTTGAAGAGAGGGAACGACCTCGGAGGGTTGCTAATAACTAGGCTGAGATTTCTGACGCTTGCGTGCCAGAGTTGTGTAAATAAAAAGTAAGGATTAGGTGCCTAGGAACCATATTATTTACTGATGATTTCTCCCATAACTCACCTCATTATTTGAGGGTGTTGCTGTTGAAGCAGTTTGCAAGATAGCCGTGTAGCAGAGGGTTTTCCTTTTGTTGAGGCAAGTCAAATAATTTTCCTTTCCATATATGAAAATTGCACCATGCCTACATTTGGGTTAATTCAGAGCATTATTTTTTATCCCACTCCCCTCTTCTTTTTTATTTCTTAAGAGCTACAAGTTTTCAATATAAATAACACTGGTTTATAAATATATAAATATTTATTGCTCTTTTTTTTTTTTTTTTTCCCCCCTTTCTCCTCCAAGTAGCTCCCTAGGAAATAGTAGTTATTGGAAGGATACTGTATAGGTTTGGTCCTGCAATGAGATCTATAAAAAGAGATTATTTTGTTTGCAATGGGCCCCTTTTAATCAAACGGGGCTACACGCAGATCCCAGGAGCTGTCAGGGTGTGTGTCGTTGCAGGCTCAGCCTAGAAGTATTTGCTTCCTGATTTTTACTGAGACCGTTCAGCTCTCCAGAAAAAGGGTGTTACAACTGAACGAATGGATGAGCTGGCTAAACTTGTGTGTTTAGTGCCTTTCCCTTCAAAACTTCAGCGCTAGATTCCGTAACGCCGCTGCCGAGTGACCAACAGGAAAGGCAATGCAGCATTACAGCCGTGGCTCCTGAAGTGCTGCAATCAGATATTGTTAATCTGGACAATTTGTGTGAGGTTAATACAGGTTTAGTTCCATTTAAAAAAGGGAAAGAACTGCTTGATTTACTGCCCTTTTTTTGGTGTGTGTGTGTGCGTGCAAGTTGAAAAGCCTGCTTGATTTCCGCTATAAATTGTATCCATGCCTCATCACTCCGTATTTTTAGTTATGCTGACATCCTAAGCACAGTAGGGTCTACACTTGACGTTTTAAAGGAGCTTTTGTAATTTATGGGGGTGTTTGATATAACATATTTTTTCAATCTGTAACGTGGGAGGGTTACAATTTAAAAGTGAAATTGAACTTTCATTTTGGATGCGTTCTAGGAGCAGCTAATTCAAAAATGCAAGCTGTTTAACTTATGATTTACAGCTCTCTGCCAAAACTGTATCATGATAGTTTATTGTGCAAACAGTAAATTTATAATATAAATAATAATAGCTGTAGCGAGCAGAACTGAATTACCAGATTTATACCTAATTGCCAGCATGGGTTTGGTTAGGTTTTGCTACTTACTGAAAGAGATTTTAAAACTTATTCTCATTTTGTGTTGTTACTGTTTAGCAAATAAAATTAATGGAAACACTCCCTTAAATATCAAACAGCACCATGGTTGCCTGGTAAGTAAACATTGTGAAAAATGACAGGTTTGTCACTCAAAGTTGAGCAGAGGATAGCAAGGGCAGGGGGATAGGAGTTAGTGCAGATAAATTATAACCAAAGTCTTCCATGGTGATTCTGACCATAAACAGTGAAATGATAAAAATTGTAGGTAAGACTCTTTCTTTGTAGAAGATTTTTATTGGGGTTTTTTGTTTTGGTCTTTGCCGACTTGTGCCAAACAGTGTCTCTGCCTCAGACTGTGGGGCAAAGGGGTAACTCAGTGTTTTATCATCCTGAGGGATGGTTTTTACTGCCCACTTAGTAGAAATTTTCCCCATAGGGAAGGCAAAGAAATTGTGGCCCCTGACTCAGATGTTTCCTTGCTGAAGTAAGCACGCACCTTGGGGAGCCAAACAGAAGCGAGCTGTGCCTGGTGTGCTGTGGGGGAGATGTGATGCCGTGGGGGTGGTCCTGGGAGGCAGAGCTCCTTGCTGGGCACCTGGCAGGATTGTGGCTCCAGTAGTGCTGGGTGTGATTGCCTCTGCACACACCCTATTCCTGCAGCATGGGAACAGCGTGACAACTTGAAAAAAACTTTTTCACTTAAATATCTGAATTCATTTACCTGTCCAGAGAGAAAAGCAGCTACTGAAACACTGCTCAATTTTTTCCTACTTTTTTTTGGGTGTTTGTTTGTTCAAAATTCTACTTGTGTTCTGCTTTTAAGTTTGTATTTTAGGAAGATCTTGGCAACCTAGAAACTGTAATGTCAACGGGATCCTGCCTTTTCCATGATATCTTTTAATTCTGTTATGGAAGGAGAATGTGTGACTTGTCTAGGGTGTTGTTCCATACTGTACATTTCTGTTCTACAGATCTGGTGTATATCTCATATTAAACTCTCTCAGGAAGGATGCAAAGGAAAGCTCAGGGAAATTAATAATACCAGTTATGGACTTTTACATTATTCTATCCCTACACTTTTTGTCTATTTTGTAATTTAGGAGGAGATTTTCAGGATGAGACCTGGGTATTCTGAAGCTCTTTTGAAATCATACCACCAGGACACTAAACTGTTCCCTGATCCCCCTCTGGACTGACCTGAATAGTGCTGGGAGATGCCTTTGTGTTACTTCACCAGGGATGCAAGGTCCCCAGTGGATCCCAGGGCACTGTCCCCTGTGAGAGCTGAGCTGTGACCTGCTCTTCAGGCTCCTTGCGTCACTGGTGGGAGGAAGCTACCCCAGTGGGGGTTTGCTGTGTGAGTGATCCATATGCACAACCTGGTCCAGTTACACGTTTTGATGGGAAAACTTGCTCTCAGAGTTACACACGTGCTCTAGTACATTGCTGAACTATGGCCTGTGGGATGCGAGTTTTGGAGAGAAAGCCAGTATGTGATGATACAGTAAGTGCTCCGCACTTACGGTGCAGGGCAGGGCTGGGACAGCATGGTAATATCTCAAGTCCCAGCACTTTTGCTCTTGCAATGGCCTCCTCTACCCCTGAGCCCATGCATGTGTGTTGGAGGCGTGGAGATGCAGATGAGCCCGTGCTGCCTGTGTGTTTGTCATATGATGTAAAGTGTGTCATGGGGGAATGAAGCAAAGTGTTGCTTATCTGTGATACGTAGCTGTTCAGAGATATTCAACATATTCTATTAATATTTAAGGTGTAATGATATTATGAATGCATTACATAATAGATCGCAGCATTAGCTGGCATTAGCTGGGTGTATTCCCCTCCTGTGCATTCAGTCAGTCTTCCTGGGACCTGCCATATTCTGAACATGAAACAATACGGTTTTCTCCAAAGACCAGCTTTGCAGAGTGTATATGTTTAATAAAGTGCATTCACTGATTTTGTGAAGATACTGCATGAGGCTGAATGCTGAGTTTCATAGACATATAGTGCTAAAATTGCCTGGCCTATTATAAAGATAAAAATATCTTTTTGTTCGAATGTTCTGCTTGCTTCTTTACAAATGAAGGAGTTAAATACTGAAAGGCAGGTGGATGCTGTAACTACTTTAGAAAAAGATGAATAGGGCTGATGGCTAAAGCTACAGGGAATCTATTGAAGGTCCAGATGCAGACATGGCTCTTACTCCACACACAGTTCAAAGTGGGGTGAAGCTGCCTGGGTAATTGGCTATGAAATAACTAACCTCTGGGAGAAAATTGCCCTTGTACTTAATTGCTTGCGTTCAGGGTAACATGTAGCCACCTGGCTGATTAGTGCCCTTACCTATATTTACACCCACCCGAGTTTAAATGCAAGCACTATTGTTGGTCTGGCTGTATGCATTCATCGAGTGGCCCTAGTGGATTAAAGAAAATATGACCACCAAGGTCAGGTTTTCTTTTCATTCTTCTTTTATCTCCTTCTGAATCCCCCTATTCTTACATAAGAAGAGCAAATTCAATCCTAAAGTAAACCCACTGGCTTTAACAGAACAGTCATGGAATGAATTTGGTCCCAATTGCTTAGTTTGGTCACATTAAATACTTAAAGCGAGGAGGTAAAAATCTAAGAGCCTAATGGAAGTCAGAAGGCAGGTGAATGAATGGAAGGTAAAGCAAGGTACTGAAACAGAGAGGAGGCTGTGGTGTTTTTGTCATGGAAGGTCTTTGGGAACGGGTTGGATAAACACCTCTCAAAGATCACATTGAGCTTTCTTGAGGTGGAGAGAAGGGAGGAGGGTTTCCTGGTGTCCCCATATTGCAGTAGCATTTTATGTTCAACTTTTCAGCCACTTAAAGATTTAAATCTAAGGAAAACATTTCTTCATGTAAGGGTAATCAAACAGTGGAACAGGTCACCCCAAAGGGTTATGATCTCTATCCTTGGAGATGTTCAAAACCTGACTGGACGTGGTCCTGGCAACCTGCTTTAGCTGACCTTGTGTTGAGCAGTTGGATTGGAGTGGAGAATCCACAGAGGTTGCTCCAACCTCAGCCTTTATGTGTTTTGGTAATTCTGTGACATAGTATCAGGTTAATATTTGTAATTATCTTCCAGTTTTACATTCATCTTCCTTTGCTCTCATTGGTAGGTGGGTAATTCAGACTGTTTCCTTATTGGGTATTTAGCATTTACGTGGTCAAGCTCAGATTCCAGATGCTCAAGATTATTGTTGATACTGATAATGCTTTCCCCAGTCAAAGTGAAGTGGCTTGATAAAGCCCTTGCATTAACTGGTACTAAGACTGCATCAGCACTGCTTCCCATGGCTCCTATTTCAGTCTGGAGTACACTAATCACAGTAGTTGCTCCAGAAGTGTGTTAGTACAAGTGATTAGAACCTGGTTTTGGGTTGTTTTTGCTACTGCTGATTGATAGCATGTGTGAAGTCCCTGATCAGGAGAATGTTGCCAGAGAAATCTGGATCTGAAATTTTGAAATGGAGCATGGTGTAGGCATCAGCAGCCACTTTGTGTAACTAATATCTACAGATTTTTAGAGCAAAAAGGGATAATTGGGAAAGATGAGATTCCACAGAAGAAATGCCCGTATTCTCCAGAACTGGTCTTGTGTTTTGTCTGGCACCATTAGGTGTATCTAAGAAAACAGCAGACTTAGGGTTTGGGTTTGTTGGTAGGTTTTTGGTTTGTTTGTTTGTTTGGTTGGTTTGGTTTTTGTTTGCTTGTTTGTTTATGGGGATTTTGAATATGAACGTGTTAGATGTAGCTCAGGGTCTGTAAGTAATTATCACCAAGAGGGAGGTGAGGACCCCAGACCAGGAAGCAGTTTCACAGAATCATTTAGGTTAAAGACCTTTATTATCGTAAGGTCCAACCATTCACCTGGCACTGTGAAGCTCATCACTAAAGCATGTCCTGAAGCACCACATCTACCTGTCTTTTAAGCACCTCCAGGGATGGTGACTCAACCACTTCATTGGCCAGCCTCTGCCAGTGATTGACAATCCCCTCAATGAAGAAATTTTTCCTAATATCCAATTGAAACTTCCTCTGGTGCAGCTTGAGGCAGTTTCCTCCGCTCCTATAATTTGTTATTTGTAAGAGACTGACACTCATCCTGCTACAACCTCCTTTCAGGGAGGTGTAGAGAGCGATAAGAACTTTCTCCTCAGCCTCCTTTTCTCCAGACTAAACAACCTCAGTTCCCTCAGCTGTTCCCCATAAAACTTGTGCTCTAGACCCTTCACCAGCTTTGTTGCCCTTCATTGGACACACCCAAGCACCTCAGTGTCTTTCTTGTAGTGAGGGCCCCAAAACTGAACATGGTAGTTGAGGTGCGACCTCACCAGGGGGCCAATCACATCCCCAGTCCTGCTGGCCATGCTGTTTCTAATTCAGCCTATTCTAAATTCAGGATAAAAACCTGAAGACTTTCCAGTGGCCTTATGAACATGGGAGTGTTACTGCACCTTCCTGTAACTTCCATGTTCCTCTGCTCCTGCTGTCATGCTATTGTGCAGTCCTGGATCTCCTAATTAAAGAAGAAGGGTTTTCAGTTGCCCGCTTGGAAACCAGTTTCAACACAGCAATGCTTAAAGCTTTGAAGCCTGGCAGAAAGGGTAAACAAGTTGCATGTAGAATTATGTGTCTTTTTTTTAAAAAAAGAAACCCCACACATCCCAACAACCCACTGGTTTTGTGCTATTTTGGCCACTTGTATTTGGTAGTGCTTTCTCCAGGACCTGTACCTGTTTTAACCAGTTGTGCTAAGCACCTTCAGTGCCTGTTGACTTTGGTGTTGGCTGATGATCATCTCTTGAAATTTAATCCTCTGCTGAGAGGATGTTAAATTTTTCAGGAAGGGAAGAAGTTATGGCAGGAAGGTGTCAAATGATAGTTTTTTCAGACACTGTCATTGCTTTGACAGCCCTGTTTCTCCTGTTGCCTTGTTAGTGCTTTCACTTCCTGTCTGTCATGAGAATGTGGATGATGTTCTCCTTTTAGAGTAGAAATGCTGACTGAGGTGTGGTACCTTGGAACTTTGAGTCCAGAAGACAGCCTGAGCAGGAATGTTGCACGAACATGAACGGAGAGATTTCCATGTGGATATGGAGTTTCTAAATGTGCCAGGTTTAAGGCTGTTCCTTTGTTCTAAAGAGGTACTTCCTCTATTGAGAAATAGCTGGATAGTCTATCTGCCAAACAGGTGGTCACACAGAAGAATTATGGAGTTGCTGATGGAAGCAAACCCATGGGACAAAGGGTTTCAGTGCTTTGTTTAGTCAGCTTGGAGCCTGGCACTTCATCTAAGCTTGTCATCCAGGGTCCTTCAGCTCTTGGCTCTGTTCCTCCAGAGAGAAATTCATCCAATCTGCTTTCCGTGGGAGACCTGTTATCTGTCTCCATTAACTATGGAGAAAGCATAATCCAGTAGCTTAGCTCAGACACCTATGTGTTAGCAGCACAGTTTTTAGATTATTGTTTAGGGTTAACTCATCCTAAATAAAGGTCTGCCCTGCAGCTCTCTGACTGGGAAATGCATCTCCTTTTCAGTATGATAAAGATGAATTGGTTGAGTTTCTAAACAGCCTGGCTCTGTTTTGGGTAGATCAGAAGGTTTAGGCATGTTGTTTCTACCTCATGGACTGTAAACCTCTTGTACTCCAAGTCCTGTAGAACTTCAGTTTTTAATTATAGATCTTTCTAATACTTCTCTGTTTTATTTCTATGTGAATGATGATTATTTTATTCTTTCTTTTACATAGCTGAGCTAAAGAGAAATGTAGACTCTTGTATGGATAATGACTGTAGTACTTTTGAAGGGATAGGGAAGCTAAATGGAAAGCTTATTGCAATAAAATGCAGCAGGTCTGCAAGAATTACGGCAGGAGAGTGGGATTAACACATCACAACTGTGAGTGATAAGGACCTGACAAGGGTAATTTCCTTTACCAGTTTGTAGAGGTATATATATATACAGAACTTGAACTTAAAAGATAACACAGACATAAAAATATACATAAAAATGGTGTGACAGGAAAAGATTATGTTAACAACTATTTCCCAGTCTGTCACATATGGGGAAAGTGCATAAATTCATGGGCTGGAATGGGAAATTGTCTCCCTTAACTCTATTGTGCTATAATGAGGACCTTACACTTGTATTAAAAATGGAGCCTTTAGAACCTAGCAACAAAAAGAGTTCATTTGTATTAAAGATTTGTTTAAGGATGGACATTTTAAATCATTTGACCAATTTGTAGAAGATTTTAATATTCCTGGAGCTCAGTTTTCCCGTTTCCTTTGGATAAGACATGCTGTTCTTTGTGAATTAAAAAAGGTATAGAAATGCAAATGTCACAGATTGAAAAATTGTTGTACAAAGAGACTGTCTCACTAAATTGATTTCAAGGCTATATAGGACATTGTCAGTATCCTTAGACAAAGGCAAATTGGAAGTTAAAGAGAAAAAGGAGAGAGATTTAGGTAAAGAACTTAATATAGAAGAACGAAAACAGTTTAATAAAATGGGTTTCTATGAAAATAAGACATCAGGTTGTTCAATTTAATTACATCCTATTCAGAGAGCATATTTATGTCCTCTTAAATTGCAGAATATATGAAGAGATTGTTACAATAGTATAATAGCAAGATGCTGCGGAGGGGGTAACATATACATATACTTAGGTATTATATGGATATCAAACATGTTCAGGTAAAGGTTTCAGAAATTCTGCTATGCAAAATGAGCTCTTTAGGTGTGTTTAGACTGAATTGTAAGGACTTGTTGATAACACCAGTGGGGGAGAGATACTTATGGACATGAAGGCCAGAGGAGAAAGATGGTCTGTGCTGTCTGCTGTAGAATATATAATTTATCCTATCCATCAGCTTTTATTATTAAACATTCCACAAGGCTGGTGGGACAGAAGATAAAAATAAAGGTTGTGAGGTATATAGGTCAGGTGGAAATGAAGGCAGACAGTGGAGATTCTAGGATATGGCTGAGACACAGCACTTACTGTAGGAAAAGAACGGAACATTTCAGGGGTTTAGGCCAATGAAGTACTACATGAGCACTGAAATAATCACTAAAAGGGCCTCCAGAGTTTTGAAATCTTTTCCTGATGGCTGACTTAAGAATATCTTGATTCTGCGTGGTCAGGAATAGGAGTTGGCGCTGCGATTGTTGCAAAATGATTCACCTTTGTGAGGGCTGGTAAGTCATTCTTAGCACAGAGAGGTCTCTGGCTCAAAAGGGCTCAACAGGTCCTTTCTCCATTGCCTGTTCTGTAGGGGAGATGAGCTGAAATTTCTGCTGGGGATTCTACCTGTGTCAAAATGTCAAGAGTCCCAGAAAGTTTAATGCAGTTGATCTGTTCCCTCTGCAGCTGGTTCCTCGCATGTCTTTGGGACATGAACAACTTTGGGCTCTTCTGGGTCTCCTTATGTTTTTCAGCATGGAGGTAGAAGCTGTAGTATGACTTTGCCTGGTTTCATTTTTTTCCTACTGACTAGAAGTGGTACCTTGGCTGTACCAGTGAGATTAAGACAACCTTTAAGCGGGGCAAACGGGCTGGTTCTGCAGCCCCTGTAGAGGGGTGTCATGTTTGTCTTCACTGGATGTGGTAGTTGCAGGTGGTGAAGACACATGCAGCTCACACCTTCCACTTACTTTGTGCCAAACCCTTATCTCTTACCTCTGAGGCTGTAAATCACTCGTTCCACACATTCAGTGCGATTTTTCCTGGCTGAGAATTTGGACGACTAACGCCTGTGGTGTTTGTAAACTCAGCAGCAATGTGCCACAAGAACTGTAAGCAGTCTGGCCCTTTGGCAGGACGTAGGTAGAGCTTCACTGGCCAGATTCTCTGTTTGACATTAGGAATGTAATTTTGAGTTCTCTGGAGAATTCTGAGGTCTGTCTGGTAGAAAGCTAAGTTTTCCTTTGGCATTTGGTGCCCATAATTTTCTTCCAACTCTCAGGCATATCTTCACCTGCCCGGGTTCAGCAGATAATAGTACCATGTCATAAAGCCTTGTAAAATGAGAGGGGATATTTTTTATGTTCCAGAAAGTTTGCTGTTTTTCAGCTGTGGTTGGTTGACTCATTGTTCTCAGTCGTACGTAAATGTGTTTTCTTCCTCCTGGCAAATAAACAATAAATGGAAGCCCAACAGTTTAGAGAAGGAAACAAAAGGGAGGACTTCAAATGTAGTCTTTCTAATGAGTTAATCAGCATGTTTGAATGCTAATAAGCACAAGTTGGTAACTGGATCATCTCCTTTCTATTGTCCACTGGGAAGCTACATTTAGGAAATTAATTCAAAATTCGTATTTAACTCACTTTTCTTATGAATTAATGTGCATATTTAAACCCACCATGCAACAGTAACATTGGCATCTGTGTTTTTTTCCTGCCTTCTTCCTCCATTAATAATTACTGTTCTCTAATAAAAATTAGAGGATGGAAGAAATAGTACTAATCATGGATTCTAGCACTGTCATGCAAAATTCATCATTAGAGCCTGCAATCACGTGTTGTTATTTAAATAAATGCCTGTAATTCTTGCCTTTGCATCTAGAGTGTCTGTTTTGCCTCTGTGATGTCAGTAAACTCTTTCCCTACTGACTTAGGTGTCTCTTTTTGGAAGAGGACTGGCCTTTATCTCTGAGAAGGAGAATCGGTGTTGCTGAGCTAAGGCAAGAAGGGGGAACCCAGCTGCTGTCAGCTGTCAGGTATGTTCACGGCCTTTGGAAGTGCGTGGCCAGTCACTTCTATTCCTTGCAGTCACAGGAATTGGCAGAAAAAATGTATGATAGCTGTTTCTTCAAGTCTGCTGCACAGGATTGCTCAGGAGGCTCTGGAGAACTCAGCAGAGCAGTCATGGACATCAGCCTCAGAGAGCTGGAGGCTGCATCCGCACGGCAGGTTCCAGTCCTCGACTTTCCCCGCTTTGAGGCACTGGGATGCTCTTGTCAGCTACATAGATAACCATGAGTAGAACAAGAGATGTGAATCCAAGAAACAGCTCCTGTGCTACCAATAAAACAGGGCCCTGGCGCGAAGAGCTGTGGTGGAAGGGGATGCTCTGTGTACAAGTGCGCAGAGCAGACTGGCTGCCTGGGAGTGTGATCCCCCCAAGTGCGTGGCAGCTGAACGCAAAACCTCCTGACACGGCTCCCAGCTTGTTTCGCAATAGAAAACAATTTGGCTTTTCCTATTAATTTTTGTAGTTACGGGTGAAGGCAATACCAAGGCTCACGTTATATCAGGCCCAATTACACTGGTGCGCCACTCCTATTTTTTTTTCTTTTTTTTTTCTTTCATGCTGTGGCATTTCCTTTCCCTTGAAAACACTCTTTCACTCAGTCTAGCAATTAACTGCTTGAACAGTATAATAAGGAAGCAATTAAGAGGTGACAGAGAAAAATTAACACTCCATTTCACATTAAAGGCCAAGTGAGTATCCTGGCCATTGTGAGTTAAATGTGTCTTTGAAAACCTGTAGTTTGGATGTATTTTCCTTTTGAATAAGAAGCCAGCTCCATGTTTTTTTGTCTAGAGTCCCAATCTGAAAATGGATGATAACTAATTGGGTGCTGTCTGCTTAAACAGGCTGTATTAATTGCAGTTTGTTCTCCTGTAAGTGTCAAGGAAAACAAAATCTTTGTAATGTGTAGGCACAATGTACGCAGCCTTAATTTGAATATGCATGTAGCAGAGCAAATAAAGCAAACCACTGCATGCAATGTTGCCATGGCAGGCAGTATTTGCATAATAAATAACAGCTATCATGAGACTTTCTTTATGAAGTTCTCCGCTGTGTTGTCAGCTATAAGAGCCTGCAATAAAGGAGCCAATATTGGGAAAGCAAGAGTTGTGTTTTGCTTGCAAATGCAACACCCCAACCCCGGTCATTGTTAAGCCAACGTGGTCCTGACGAAACGTGGGGGGTTGCATTGCTTTGCACACACAAGCACAGGCGCAGGGAATCATCCAAAATGACGCACAAGATGAAGCGTTTTGCGTGAGGCCTGGGCTTTCCAAATCTGCCTTGCAGAGGCCGCAGGTTTGGTGTGAGGCCGCAGGCTTGGCGTGAGGTCGTTGGCATCACCCGACCCTGCCCTCTATTGTGGCACTGCCAGGTGGGATGCAGCAGAGAGGGCTCAAACACTGCTGTGTTTTTATTGTATAAGTGGCCTCAGGCTCCAGTTGAGTTTTGTGGAAGTTTCAGTTGGGCTGTGGATAAGATCAAGATGTACTGATGGAGATCTAGGGCCGGGACATGACAGCGAAATCGTGCTGTTCCTAATACCACAGGGACTGGGGTTGGTCCCTGGAGCCAGGGTTGAACATCTGTGCTGTCACACATAGCTCCCCGGCTTCAGAGCCAGCATTTTCAGCTCTGTGTCTCCAACATGTGTCTTCTCAGGTCCCCTGTGCCAGCACAGGAGATGAGGAGAACCTGCAGCTATTTGCCTTGGTTCTGTGCCAGGGGAACTCTGTCCTCCTTTGGATCAAGGCCTTTTGGAGGCTCTCGATGCTGCTCAGTCCTTGCTACCTGGAATATAGACCCTTCAAGTAGAGCTGGTTAAATATATATATATTTAATTCCATCTTCAGCTGAAGGGTTTCAAACCTCAGAGCGTGGCAAAACTTTCATGATCAAATCATAAAGCTTTCTGAGGCTCCTTTGCTTTGGGGGTTCATTACAAATTGTAAGCACTGGTTCACTGGGGAGTCGCTGAATATTGGTAGTCAGCTTGGGCCTGGTTTCACGTGAATGTGTTGTGGAATTTGATATTGAAATCCGTGACTTTGATGCAATAGCAGCTGAAAGGGAGAGGTTTCAGCTTGATTTTCCTTTGAGCTTTTTATTTTCCTTCCGTTGGAATGAAGGGGAAGTGCAGATGAAGGCAACCATTGCTTCTGAAATATTAGGGAGAGCGAAGGAAAGGTGTGAGGTGGAACGTAAGAAGGGACCTTAGGATGGAATTAATGGTACTAATAAATCCAAACCTGAGACTGTGCTTGGAGATGCATGAGAGTGGACAAATATGGCTGGTTTGGCATGGCTTATTGACACGGTGGAGAGCGTGATGTAAGTGAAGGACCACCTTGAGAAGGCTTCTGCAAGGCTCACTGCATTTGAAGCAGATGCTCCTGATGGTAACCAGCCTGGTCAGAGGCAGATTTGTTAAGCAATCCAGTTTATTGTTTAGTTTTGAAAATGGAGAGAGAATGGTGACTTATACACCAAAATAACCAGACTGTGATCAGGGGAACCCCTCTGTTCCTCTCTAGTTCTAACAGCCTTCCTGTTCCTGAGTCAAAGTGCTACACCAAGGGTTTCCAGGCTCATGGAAAATAAAATGCTAAGATTTGTCAAATCTTGACCAAGCAAATGGCTAAATGCTGTCAGGGTTTGTATGCATGGGTTTAATAGCTTGATTAAGATTTTAATTCAGTTGGTAGATGTGACTTGGCTGAATGCTCTTAGGTGTGATTTAAGTAACGAGTTAACCCTCTTGTCCCATCCCAACCTTTTCTAATAAAACCTAAATAACGAGGCAAATAATACTGGATACCTGGTAATACTGGTCTGGTGTGTGGATTAACAGAGTGAGAATTATTGCTGGTAACTCCTTGACTTTTCCATAACTTATTGAAAATATGAAACAATGTTGAGACTTACAAGCGGTTTTTCTGAGCGTGCTACCATTTACTAACATGAAGCAAAAGATAGTGTGTCCCTGATTTAATTTGACTTTTGGAATCTGCATGTGTTTTATTTTATCTTTCTATGTTAATTGTATTTATTTCCAGATGTAGTCTCTTCTCTTTATTTTTATTCCCTGTAGAAAATGGTAAGGAATAAGCTATCAGTAGATGTGTTGGAAGTAAGCAATCATTTTCAGGTTTTCTTTTGGTCTGAATATCAGAAATGATACCTTTATCTGTATGTATTTTTTAGCTAATGGACGGGTCACGTAATATCTATAGTACCTAATATCTTCTCCTAAATAGAAAAGAAAAAAGTCTCTTCAAACAAGCAACCCCAGATCTCATACAACAGCACAGCGTGTGTCAATTCACACTGTGTCACGTGACATGAAACTACTTAAGACAACCTGACTTGGAGTGACATTTGTATTGCCCATATCATAGAATAAAAAAAAATAACACTTACTTTCAAAAGTGAGTAATTATCTTTTCCAGTTGATGGTATTTTGCTATTTGCAGGTCAAAATGAAAAACAGGTAAGGGTTAGTGAGCTACCTTGAAAAGAAATATTACAGTAGGGAAGAGATTTGATAAGGCCCTAACCATGCTGGCAAGGCGAGCAAAAGAAATGGTTCTGTTCATGAAAGGATGGCTGTGTCTTTAGATGTGATTTGAACTAAAGCAGGGGGAAATCCAGAGAGGAAATCTCAGCTTTTGAACAACAGGCTTGTGAGATAATTAAAGCCAAAGGACAATTTTAAGGAAGGAAAAGAAAACATTATAGATTGCCAAAAACTGAGGGCACATTCATGGTCTCCATTTAACCCCATGCTTCATGCCACAGTAGATTGGTAGTGTGGATGCCCAAAAGATGTGGAGATCATTGGGCAAAAGGGACTGGTGCTGGATGCTCTTGTCCCCGTCCCACTGCTGTGCTGTAGCTGCTTGTGTTGCCTGGTGAGAGGACAGTTCTCAGGTGCATCCTTACTCTGCAGACATTAAAATTTATGCTTTATTCACAAAGATGCTAATTTGATGCAGAGTTTAGAGCTGTGAGTTCTGTGAATGCTGGATAGGGAAAGTAGCTTGCGAGTAGTGAGAGTCATCCCCAGGCTCAGGTTCTTTCTCTGTTCACAAGAAAATCCCCAGTCCTTCTGGAGGTTTTTCTAGTTAGACTGTTCCTTCATGAGTCACCATCCCTGGGTGTGTTTAAAAAAAGGGTAGATTAGGTACTTAGAGATATGGTTTAGCATAGGACAGGAATGGTTGGACTCGATGATCTGAATGGTCTTTTCTGACCTAGTGATTCTGTGATTCATACCCACAGGAGACCCTTTGCAGTAGCATCTCTGGAGGTCCCTTCCATTCCCTACAATACTTGGAATCTGTGAGTCTCACGGTGAGATGCAGTTGACCCCAATACCAGTTCATTGCGTTCCTGTTGCTCTTGAAGCATCTCCCTGTTGTTCATTCCTAAAAAACATCTGTGACACAGTGCGTGCCAGCTTGCAGACCTCTTCCATCCATCTCCATCTGCATGTGATGCTGTAGGACATCTTGCACGAGCCCTTTCCTGTAGCCCAGGAACTGTGAGTGGATGTTACCTTCCAGAAATGGCTAATAATTGGGAAGACAGATGGCAAAACCATCCTGACCTGGGCAGTTTCCCTTCACAACTTTGCGCAGAGGGCAGTAAACGGCTCCCTTTTGCACGACACTGGGAATTTCTGCCAGCTGCCTGGGTGACAGTGTTTCTTGGAGGAGCTCTCCTCCTCTTGCATCTTCAGCCCTGAAAGGCAAGAAACACATTAGTGCTGTGATTTTTAAGATCCTTTTGGACATAGCGTTGTAACCTCATTTGTTTCCACAAAGTTGCACAGCTCAGAGCAAAATTGCACCTTGTCTAATGTGCAGGTACCCGCCTGTTTCTTTGATTCTGAAGTACTGAGACATTGGAAATATTCATTGTAAATTTATTTCAGCTATTTTCACAGATTTTTTACGAAGCTACAAAAATAAGCTTGCAGTGAATATTTCTTGCTCTCCTGCCATGGCCCCATGCTGCCACTGCCATGGCAACCACGAAATCTCCTCTCCTTCTCTATCAGGTCTTGTCTGCTCGGCTGGGGAGCCTCTGTCTAGTGATGCCACAGGCATGGCAGAGCTTCTTTCCAATACCAGGGTCACTTCTTCCTGGCCATTGATTGTAGCCCCACCCAATAACTGGAGGTGGGAGCACATTCCCCCTTCTTCTCTCCAAACCGGTTTAGTCCAGGGCAATTTCTGCTGTGTGAAATTAGTGCAAGGGAAGAGCGACACAGCAGTTAAGGTCTCCCACTAGTTAAGTCTTCTCCAAGCAATGCTTGGAAGGGTCTGGGTGACACTTTGTGGACATGTCTATGTGTATGATGGCTGCACCTGGCTTCTAGTTGAAAACGGACAGTTTCAGTGACTCTTTAATCGAATTTTGGAGGCTTAAATCTGTAATACATTTTATATGTGGGATGCATCTTTTTCTTTACAAAGGGAGGAGAGGACATATTGCATCTTAGAAAAGAATATAACATGACAATTTTGCAAACCACCGGGAAATAGGGATTTATTAGTTTGTTGATCTTCCCTGGGGACCTGTGTGCAACAAAAGCAGGAATTGTGCTGACTTGGGTGGAAGTGAGGAACATGTTCAACTTGAAGGCAAATGGTTTTGCTGCACAATCCAGGGATATAGGCTGGATGAGCTCAGCTGTCACTCAGGCTGTTAATCCCTCAAATCTTTAGCGCTTGAGGATTAATTTCTCTAAATATTGTGCCAAATATAATAGTCTCTCTATCTCTCACACTATTAGATGTGTCTGAACTACAAGGAACCTTTTGTCTCCCTAATAGGATTCAGCCCTAATTCTAAAGTCTTAAAGCCTGAGTTTATAATAACTTTAAAAAAAACACCCTGAAACATTTTCCACAGGTGTAAAGGTAACAGTTGGGCAGCTGTGAAGCCCTAATCCTGGGCTCTGCTCCTGCTCTTTAAACCAGTCCAACAGCAGAAGCAGGCCAGGAGACAGTTGCATGTGCTTGCTTCTGCTCTATCCTGGTACAGATTTCCAGGGTGACAGGGAAGATGTAACAGTGACATGATGCCCTTCCATTACCCTGTGTTGATTTAGGGGAGTGGGGATAGTGGTGTTGTGGTCGGACACCAGGATGGGAAGCACTCAGGTGTAATTATAATTCTGAGCATGCACGTGGAAGTGGGAACAACTTCTGGGACTCGTAGTTGCACCACAGAGCATCCACTGCTCCAAGGAAGACAATTCTAGTTATTTTACCAAAATCACAGTACTTTCAGGTAAGTTTTTATGCATACAGTGCCGTGGGGGCTTTCTATTCTCCTAGGGACAGCCTGCTAGAGCTGACCCCATACTATTACGCTCCCTTACTGCTCTGGCTTCAGCCCCTCATGGTGAGTTGTAGAGAATCAGGATCTCAGGACCTGGTTTTGGGCTCTCAAGGCCATGGGATTGAATGCTGGTAGCTGTATGCTTTCCTGCTGCGGCTCTGCTGTCCTGGCTGGGAAGTCAGAAACAGCTGCTGGAAGCGAGTAACAATAAAGTTTCTCACATGGCATTCACACCTTTATGAGGCAAGTATTGCTATCTTCCCTTCCTCTCCTGTATCCCTAACAACACCTGCAGATGGCAAATCGTAGCAAATTACACTATTACTTTTAACGTGGGCTGGACTGATTACCTGGGCTCCACTCTGGGTAGGTCTGAGGTATTTTGCTTCAAACTGTTCTGTTCTCTTGGCTCCAAGAATCAGCGCGTGGTGCTTCGAAATGAACTCGAATTAGAGCTGACAGTGTGTGACGTGCTGGGTGACAGGCTGCTGCTTGCTAGGAGGCCAGTAAAATTTGCAGCTCGCTGGGAGAGGATGTAGGGGCACATGCCTGCAGCCCTGCCAGAGACCTTGCTCTGAGCCCTTGGAAAGAACCCCTTCTTTTACGGCCATACACACAGAGCCCCAGCCCATGCTGAGAGCTTGAGTGTGTCCTACAATACCAAATCAAACAGCTGATGAAATATTTTTTCTAGGAAAACTGTAGTTCACCAGACTAAAAGATGTCCACATGAACAAGTAGATTTCAAATAATCTAACCAACTTGAAAACAAAGTAGGAAAAAACCCCCTGAAATACTGGCAATGGACAAATTTCACTTTTCAACTCCAAAGGACCCTTTCTTCTGAAACATGAGCTCATTTTCAAATTGCACTAGGGGAGATTTAGGTTAGATATCAGGAAGAATTTCTTTACTGAAAGGGTTGCCAGACACTGGGACAGGCTGCCCAGGGGAGGGGGTGGAGTCACCATCCCTGGGGGTATTTAAAAATCATATGGATGTTGTGCTTGAGGACATGGTCTGGAGGTGGACTAGGCAGGGTTAGGCTGTGGTTGGACTGTTATCTTAAAGGTCTCTTCTAACCTAAGGGATTCTATGATTTACGCTTTCTGAGAAGTCAAACTTGAGACAAAGCAGTCTGCTTTCATAACTCCAAAACATTTTAGGTTAATGAGTACTCTCCTCATTACATAACCCTCTTTTCTCAGTTTGGGATGGCAAAGAATGTAAAGTTTTGCAAAAAAATAAACCAAGATATTGACAGAATGCTTCCTGGTCAGCACTGATTAAGTCCAGGGTATTAACATTTTCATTGGAGCAATCAAACCTGCAATTTTCCCCCAAATGATAATGAATTGGCTTTGAAAGTGCAAAGTGATATAGAAATCTTTAAATTCAGAGCCAGTTAAGATTTTCACACTTTTGCTTTTAGGTGAAAGTGAATGCAGAAATACAGGAGTGCTGGATGCAAATGTTTTCACTGATGTCATTCCTAACAATCCAAGAATAAATGGATATCTTTCCATAAAACTGATCTAATGAGATTTTGAAGTAAAAAGGTCATCTTTACTGGAATGTTAATTAGATTCTTTGAAAAAAATGGGAAGCTGAATTTTTTTGGTCTGTCAGCACCCTTAGTGAAGATAGAAAACCTGTTCTATGTTGGTTAAAGGTATAACAAGATCATGTAGCTGGAAATGGAAGAAGTCAGCGAAAATTAGAGAGAAAGGCTAGTTTTAAAGTTGGATTAGTTAACCATTGAAGTAGCTTCCCAAGGGACATGGTACCTTTTCTCCCGCTTCAAGTCCCGCACTCAAGGTGGGATGGATTTTCCAAGACAATTCTGCAATGATTCAAATTGTTCCACTAGATGTAGAAGTCTTGGGGTGAAATGGTATCTTGTGTTCAGGTTAGAGAGGATCGTGATTGTCCTCTTTGGCCTTGGCATCCGTGGGCTCAGGCTTTATGGAACAGGTGAGAGACGAGTCTGCAGGCTGAAACGTGGCTGCTCTGGGGAGCTGGGGCTTTGAACAGCGTGTGGGATGCTGATGGGTGGTGTACAGACCCGCAGCTCTGTGCATATGGGGCACAGTGCTCTGTTGTGAGCTCCAGCTGGAGCTAAACACATCTGGGGTGGTTGCAGGATGTGTGCAGGCTTTGCCTTCTGGTTTGCACTTGTTAGGTTTTCCTTATCCCTTCCTGTTGCCCCCCACACCTTTGAGCGACTGCTACTTGCGAACCCGCCGTGAAGCTCTGTCATTGCTGAACCCGCATTAACCTGAAGGCATTAGAGAAATTGGTTGGAAAGCTCAAAACATTCTTGGATGTCAGGAGAAAAGAGTCTTGTGAGTGACAAAGAAGAAAATAGGAGTCAATGAGACGCACAATGATAGAGGAAAAATATTCTCTTTTACAGAATCTGGTGACTGAGGAATTTCCCCAGAGGAAGGAGAATAAGGTGCTTCCTATGTGACAGTGAACGACAGCTTTGTTGTGTACTCTGGCTTGACAGTTGCCTTTTCCCCTGAGAAGCAAGTGAGAAAGGAGACGAACTCTTTTCTCAGAACATTGATACTCGCTCACATCCCAGGTCTTCTCCACTCTGATGTTCTCCATTTCCTGTCCAGGTCTTCCTCTGCTTCCACTGAATCCTGCACCTGTCTCTGTTGCACGGTAAGATTGGAATGAATAAATGACTGGGGAGAAGAGAAATGGAGCAACATATGGCTTCCTGCCCTAAAAGCAAGCGCTCCTAGCTCCCTCTGTAACACCCTCTGCTTCAGGCTTGGGTGACAGATCATCAGCGTTGGGAAACTCAATTCCCAATGATGCTTGCCAGGAGACACAGCTGTGCACCATGGTGAAACCAAGGGGATTATTGCCTATGGGTCTCTGAGTGCTTCTGGACAAGGGAAAAGGGAAGACATGACCCAAGGCGGAGCGTGAGGCACTTTGTGAGGAGCAAGGTCCCAGTCACCCCATGGAGTGATGGACCCTCTTCAAGTTCTTGTGGCAAGCTGTGGTTTTCCAGTGGTGGTCCTGCTCCTGGAGACTCCTCCTGCTCTACTGACACCATGTGAGGTGATTGAAGTTGCCCTGAGCAGGACAGCATAGACTCTCCAGCGTCATCACCCAGAGAGATGGAACAGTGAGGCACCAGGGCCTCCATAGCTCTTCATACTCCTCTTTCATGCACAGGACACTCTGGTTGCAGTCTGATCCTGGGATGTCAGACTTCCCTCATGGCTATTTACACATTTGCAGGGTTTGGGCTTGTGTACAGTCCTCAACCAGTTCTGCCCATCCCATTTGCTGTCACTCTACCCATGCAAGCATGGGACTTACCCTGCCTAACCCTTGCTGCAGTATTTTTGCATTTCTTTCTGATGTCTAAGGATGAAAAAGGTAGCTAAAAGGAGACCACATGGATTCTAGCAGGCTAAATATAATATGCAATTTTTTGAGAGCATATGAAGCCCCTTAGGCAACAGCTAAGTGATCTCAAAGCAAGGTTTGGTGAAATAGCTCATGTTGGTTTCTTGTGGGTTACGGCTTCTTAGTGGGGAAATCCCTAGACACGCTGCTTCTTTCCCTTGACTGTCTAGTTTAACATTGTGTTTGCTTTAGTCTTGTACTATTTTTCTTTCCTTTTTTCACTAAGCCTTAGTCACTGACTTTCCTGGTGGTTTGGGTGTCTGAGTCATGGCTTATGGCTCGTGAGGTGAGCGGGGAGGCTTGTGTCAGTCCACCTCTTGTTCTTTCAGTTCTGTTCTCTAAATTCAGCTTCGTGGCATGCCAGATACAAGCTACAAGCCATCCCTGCAGGTCTTGTGACAGCCTTGATCTTGGTGGGTTTTATTTTTCAGCCCTGGCCCCATAAACCTCCGAAGCTAACCTTGCAGCTGCGCCCTGCTAGGCTCTCCCACACAGGTCAATCTCATTTCTAGTTTTGATTGTTACAGTTTAAAGATAGAATTTCCCTTTCTTGCTTCACAGCATTCAAATGCTAATTAGATCCCTTAAATGTCTAGGAAGTTATCCCAGTTTACACATATATGGTTTATTAACTCATGCTCATTTCAAACCTTTCCTTTGATGTAGGCTAATGGAATTATTCTTTTAGAATTGCTTTAAAAGGTGACTTCTCTTCCTTTCTTGCTGGATGGTGTTTCTCTGAAGCACGTTTGTGACTGTTTGCCTTCAGGGAATAAAATACCTGCTCTTCCGTGGGCTGAAGCCGAGCGCTCCTGGGCTTGCATGCAACAGATAAACAGTTGCTTTCTTTTTGCAGCAACTTTTTCAAGTCCTCCCTTTCACTCCCTGCTTGAAACAATATTTATTTTACCTCCCTTTCCGTAGCTGCACAGCTAATAAGACGGAACAGACCGGGTTTGCAAAAATACATCTGCCTAGAGAATATGGTCATGTGAGCTGGCATTTGTTTCCAGCTGTTTTCTTGTCATTAGATTTTAATTTCAACAACTACCTGCTTGTGCCTTTCCTCTTTTTTCCCCACCTCAGGTATTTTGTGCTGTTATTGTGATTGTCAGTTCTGTTCTGCTTGAAAGGTTTCAGTGTATGTTGCCATGGTTACAGGTGCCAGAATTGGAAATAAATGAAGGGGGTATCAAGGCACCGTTGTGACTCTGATGGAGGCTTAGCACTAAGATGTTAGCTATTACTTTGCTGGATTCCACGGTATTTGATGATGGATCCATTTTAATAGAATATTTAAATGCTTGCGTGAATATAGATTGTGCTAAAATGGAATTATGTAAAACTGGATTTAAAGTAAATTAATTTTTTTTTTAACAGTTTGGGGTTTTTTTAATGAGTGCATAGCCTTTGGGACAGCCTGCAAGTAAGTGAACAGTCTAGAGCATCTACTGCATGAATGGTATGAACATGTTCGATTATATCTACCACAGGAGTAGGGATGAGTACTGAGCACATTTCTTCACAGAAGTTCAAAGACAGAAGAGAAAAACTTTTTTTAGGAAGCACAAAGCTGCTTCAGCATGGTTTCTTATACCTGAATGAAGAAGGCACTTGGAAATCAGGTGCATGCTGTCACTCTTTTATTGTCTGTGCAGTATCACCTGCTTGTAAAGGCTTCGGGGAGGCTTGTGGTGGAGGTGACATGAGGGTTTCTGCAATGCCAGAGTTCCTTCTTCCATTTCTCATTTTCCAGACTTGAAATGGGAAACTTCTCCACTGCTGCCCAGCACAGTCAGTGAAGTTCCCAATGACAACAGTGAAATTTGAATTGAATCTTATCCCAGTTTTTTAGCAACCTTTTCCCATGTTGGTCAAATTGATATAAGTCTGTTTTAAGTCCTTCTTTTTCTATCAGATTGTCTCAACCAGCCAACCCCTCGCAGTCTGCAACCATGGGTCATCGTTTCATGCCTTCTGTAAGCAGGGGGATGGACAAAATGTTTAAAATGGGCTGTAATGTGCTGGGCTTGTCCTAGAGAAATTCCTTGCTTTCCTTTCCCAGAGGAGGGATGGATTTTCCTTTAGTAGTGATCTCTGCTCCCACTGAAGTAAGCTGAAAAACTCCTGCCCACATGAAAGGAATATACACATGCATGTATTTATGCACTCATACACTTAATGTATGTATAGTTAAAATCTTTGTGGTTTTGAAGTAGCTTTAGAATTGGCTTTCTGTTTTCTGAAATGTTATTTTGCAGCCAATAGAAAGAGGGCAAACAGTATGGTGTCCTTCTAGTGCCGATTAGTGATTACAGTTGGATGGTAACAGTAATACAGTATTTACTAGAGGTTGAGGGTTTTACAGTTTATCATCTGTAAAATGCAGGAAACTGGAACAAGTGAAAGCAGTTATTGTATCCACCCTTTCCCCAAATTTATGTCTTTATTTATTAACCCTTCCTCTAGCAAAATTGCTCAGTGAGAGTATTCTACCTCCAGCCCTTGGGATTAATCTTGTGGATTTGCTTTGATAGCACCGTTATAAACGTGGAACTTAGAAAAGATGTACTTCCCAAAATGCCAGACTCGCATTTACTCTTGTGGGAGAGTTACATTGGTTCTTGAAAGGTGTCTCTCTTCTGAGGTGGATTAGAAATAGTACTCTATGTTAACCCCGGTGGGGTAAGTGTCTACCATCTGGTATGTGGAAGGTGCCTTTGGTGTCTTTTTTAGGCGACTCTCTGTCCCACTTGGGCATAAAGCAAGTAGATGTGACTGGAGAAATGTTTGAGTGGTGGAGTGAATCATCTAAAGGGAGAAGTAAAGGTTGGGGAAGTTTTTCTTCATTAGTAAATGTACATCCCAAAGGGCAGGTGAGACCTAAACCCTCCAAAATCACAGGTGCTCAAGAAAAATTAAGACAGAGTTTAACCATGTAAGGCTGTTGCGGACCCGTGAAAACTCTGCCTGGCAGCCAAGAGCTTTTCAGAGTCCTCAGGTACTGAGGTTTTCACCAGCACAGTCAGAAGTGTTGAAGTTCTGCTGACTGATGGTGGCTGCGGTCACCTTTTGTATACCTTGTGGCGCTCATAGGAGGGCTCGCGGCTCTGCTGCCTCCGCTCCTTCAACTAACTCCTGCAGAGTAGCCGGGGTAACTCTGCACAGCCTTGAAATATGCTTTGCAGCCACCCCTCCTCAATGCCCTACTCATATCTGTGAATTCTGCTCCACCAGCTGGATACCCAAAAGCCGAGCACTTGAAAGCCTGTGTCCCTTTGTCATTCCAGGCCGAAATTTTTAACTCTATATACCACAGAGACTTTGTCTGGGGGAAGCTGGGGAAAGCAGCGTCTGCTTTGTCTGAGCCCTGGCTTTGTATGAGCGCTCAGCAAACACACAAAACTTCCACAAAACAGGGATGTCGTATTTCCCTGTGATTTTGCAATTGCCTGTCATTAGGTTGGGGGACGTACGTGTGGATGGGATAAAAGGAGCTGCATCAAAATCAGTGTTTATACAAACTCCGTAAACAAAGCAGCATCTGCTTGGCTGGCTGCAGCGTTTCCAATTCATTGCGATACCTAATTGTTGTCAAAGTGTTGTGTTTTCCTTGACACTGAATATGATTTGCAGGAAGAGGTAAGTGTAGCACCCTGATGAATGAGCGGAGCTACCGTTTTGTGCTTGACTTTAAAATTTTGACTGTGGCTGGTACCTGATGGAAATAAGCTCATGGAAATGACTTGGCAGCGTTGTCTCGCTGTGCAATCGGGGAATTATTGCTGCACAGGACAACAACGACCACTAGTGGCTAGAAAGAATTTTTTTTTTCCCCCAAAAAATTGTTAAAACTGGAAGGGAATAAGCTATGGGTTCAGCACGTGAAGTTAATGCAACACGTGCTATTGGATGGACTGTGTGCTCTACTAAGAAATTAAAACCATGTCCCTGTTTTTGTAAGGTGTACGTATTCGATTCACAGATGTGATTTGTCTCCTTTGTCCAGGGCTGGTCCAAGGTATCCTTGAGCTGGCCGCTTGCCCTCTGGTCAGCATTGATGCAGACTGCTCCAAGTCCTCTTCTCTGTCCAAATTGCTCAGTTTTGCCCTTGCTCTCTTCACAGAATGACAGAATGACTAGATTGGAAAAGACTTGTCCAACCATTCCTGTCCTATGCTAAACCATATCCCTAAGTACCTCATCTACCCACCTTTTAAACACATCCAGGGATCGTGACTCAACCTCCTCCCTGGGCAGCCTGTTCCAGGCCCTGACAACTCTTTCAGTGAAGAATTTTTTCCTAACATCTGATCTGAACCTCTCCTGGTGCAGCTTCGTGCCATTTCCCCTTGTCCTATCACCTGTCACCGGGCTGAAAAGACCATCACCCACCTTTCTGCACCCTCCTATCAGGTAATTGTAGGCAGTGATAAGGCTTCCCCTCAGCCTCCTCTTCTCCAGGCTGAACACTCCCAGCTCCCTCAGCCGCTCCTCATAGGATTTGCCCTCCAGCCCCTTCACCAGCCTGATTGCTCTTTTCTGGACTCGCTCACCCCATTTAGGTATGCTGTGTCGGTCCTCAGTACCGCAGTTGTTGCTTCTCCTGTTGGTAAGCATCTTGTCTTTCCTGCCCTTTTGAACTGGTCAAATACTTTATCCATATGCTAGGCACACACTAGAGCACCAATTCACAGAATCAGAATCACAGAATCACTAGGTTGGAAAAGACCTTTAAGATCATTAGTCCAACTGTACCTGTCCTCTAAAGTTATTGGCAGTACTTGATGTTCAGCTCATTCTGTACATCTTTAGATGCTATGTTTAGGGATTTCCTGGGCTGTATGCCTGTCTTGTGCAATGTCACAGGTGTCTCATGTAGGTCTTTTGTTAGTTCTTTACTGGGCTGTAGGCGTCCTGCTTGTTAGTCTATTATCTCATCATCCGTGCTCGCAGGATGAGCTTCACTTGTACAGTTACAGTAATTATACATCATTTTTTCCTGGCTGAGGAAACGTTGTGCAAGCCTGTAACATTTCATGGACAAATGATGCAGGCTGCAAAATGTTACAAAGATTGTATCTCCCCAGGCCAGGCACCGTTTCACCCTCTGCCTGTTTTTCATTACTAATGATGTTCGCAGTGAAGCTCAGCCCTTCGCAGCATGGAGTGAGCTCCCTTGAGGTGAAAGGACCACAGAGCATCCCTTCTGCCTCTCCTAAATTACCCTAGGCAGTGCATGGCAATGGGAATCACAAAGTCACAGAGTTGTAGGGGTTGGAAGGGACCTCCAGAGATCATTGAGTCCAACACCCCTGCCAAAGCAGGGTCCCTAGGACAGGTCACACAGGTCGGCATCCAGACGGGTCTTGAATCTCTCCAGAGATGGAGACTCCAGGCTTTACACATCTCTGCCTCAGAATGTTATTCCTGCTGCCCCCTCTATGCCCCTTGTTAAAATCACTGTGCTTGCCTGGATCAGTTGTCATAGTACCGCCTGGCAGGGGAAGGTGGCACAGGAAGAGGAATCAGAGTGAATGAGTAAAGTTGATGTGACTTCAGTTTGGGCATGGCTCCTCCTCTGGTGTCACTGACCCCAGGGTGAACTTAAAACAGCCAAGGGACCGTTTATTCCCTGGTGTTCAGGGAATAGAGTGCACAGTCAGCAAGTTTGCTGACACAAAGCTGGGAGGGGCTGCAGACACCCCCGAGGGCTGTGCTGCCATTCATTAAGGCATGGACAGGCTGGAGAGTTGGGCAGGGAGATGCTTAATGAGATTTAACAAGGGCATGTGTAGGGTCTTGCATCTAGGGAAGAACAACCCCAGGTACTGGTACAGGTTGGGGACTGGCCTGTTGGAGAGCAGCGTAGGTGGGAGGGACCTGGGGGACAGCAGGATGATGACGAGCCAGCAATGTGCCCTCCTGGCTAAGAAGGACAATGGCATCCTGGGGTTAGTAGGTCAAGAGAGGTCCTTCACTCTGCCCTGGTGAGACCACACCTGGAATATTGTGTCCAGTGCTGGACCCCTCAGTTCAAGAAGGACACAGAACTCCTTGAAAGGTTCCTTTGCAGGGACACCAAGATGATGGAGTGGAACACCTTCCTTAGGAGGACAGGCTGAGGGAGCTGGGCCTCTTTATCCTGGAGAAGAGGAGACTGAGGGGTGACCTTATTATGTAAAGGGTGAGAGTCAGGAGGGCAGTGCCAGGCTTTTCTCAGTGATGGCACCGATAGGACAAAGGGCAATGGGTGCAAGCTGTAGCAGAGGAAGTTCCATGTGAACATAAGGAGGAACTTTTTCCCTGTGAGGGTGATGGAGCACTAGGACAGGCTGCTCAGGGAGGTTGTGGTGTCTTTTTCTCTGGAGACATTCAAACCCACCTGCATGTGTTCCTGTGTGATTTAGTCTGGGTGATCCTGCTCTGGCAGGGGGGCTGGACTAGGTGATCTTTCGAGGTCCCTTCCAACTCCTAATGTTCTGTGATTCATGTGTAAAACTGTGACAGTAAAGTACAGGTGGGGCTTTGCGCACCCTGGGCTCATGGAGGCTGTCCCTGCCCATGCCACGGGGTGGGACTAGATGGGTTTTGACATCGCTTCCAACCCAAACCAGTCTGGGATGTAGAGGACACACAGAACTCGGGTTTTCTCTGTGTTTCCTGCTGTTAATCCAAACACTAGTCTGCAAACTGACTTTTCCACTGGTTTAGTTGGTGTACTGGGGGGGTGAGGGGCTTCAGCAAGGACAAGAAGGTCATTTGATCCATAGCAGAGCTAATTTCCCCTATCCATGCAAATGTGTGCAAGTCACATTATTGTTAATGAGCTGCAGGCGTGACTGGAGGAGGAATGTACTCCCCAGCTTACTTTACGAGACAGTGTGTAGTTATTGTTCTGAATGGTCTCTGCAATGTGTAGTTGAAACTAAGCCAGGGGCATGGTGCCAAAAGGAAGGGGAAAAATACTTAAGGCAGACAGTTTGCCAGTAGCTTAGCAGCTGTCAACTAGTTGTTCCAGGAAGATATAAATATTTAAGATTAATGATACCTGGCTCTAACTCTCTTTCTATATGTGTAACAGTGTGTGTGTTGCTATACAATGCACTTGTTGTATTTAGAGGAATATGATTATTAATTTAAACTGGTCAGCAGTGTGAGCAGAAAGAAGATCAGCTGAACATCAAAAGCAAAAGCTACATCCTGTGTTTACGAGAGAAGTAATTTCTTCCCAGTTGGCTGTGATGAAAGGTAAGGGTGGCTCTCTGGTCAAGGCATCAGCTTGGGCTCTGGAGCTCTGCATTGAATTAATCTGTGGGGAAACTCCTTTCCAGGAAATCCCAAATCCCTTTTTCATAGAAATCCTTGCTCTTAGACCCAAAGGGCAACGGTGTCAGTGGTTAAAAACTATCTATGTACTTAATTTCTACTATAATAAAGGGGAATTTCTTCATCCTTTAGGGGATTATTAAGATACATGTTAAGGAGCTATACCTATCAGGAGGGAATCATATCCAGAACTAAGAGAAAACTTAGGGAATTTCCCGTTATCCTTCTTTGATTTTAATTGAAATGCAAATTTTAAACAGCTTCCACTAGCTGGACAGAAGACAGAAAGAAAAGACACAAGGACCCAGTGGGGATTTTCTCTTTATGACTGCTTTTTGAACACAGAAATGCTTGGGTCCATAGTCTAATCTCTGTCTTTTGATTTATAGATTGATTGTTCTTGAGCCTTCCTGGCTGACCAAAATGGGAAAAATCTTTATTCCTCCCTGTAAGAAGTCTCTAAAATCTTGGACACTGATTTCTGTTTCTTTATTAATAGAGCAAACCTTGGGCCATGATCGTATTTGAGCTGTCTCTGGGATGGATGTGATGGTGTTAGCTGCCTCTCCAAATGTCCCACCTATGCTGGAAGAAGTTAGTCATTGATTGTAGGCTCAAGAAAAATCCCCAGTGTTGGAGTTGCTCTGTACCATTGGGAGCTCCTTATCTTATCCCTTTCTACCTGCCTGTCGGTGGAGAGGGTCCATTTCCTGGAGCTGCAATTAGAGCATCCCTGTGGGTGGTGCAGGAGGGTGTGGGGAAGCTGTGTCCTTGTGCAGGCTGGTCTGTGTGGGATAGCTTGTGCTGTAGGACACACTTAGCTGTAGTAGGGATGTTACATTAACACATGGGGCACAAACAAATATGTCTTTAGCAGGGTTCAGCTCAGGTTCGTTCCCAAAAATAGTTCAGAATTATTTCTCATGAAAAATAATGTCTTGTTATAAATCCACTTTCTTTCAAAAGATTTTTTTTTTGCAACATAATTCACCTTTTCCAGTGTTTGCCCCAAATTAATTGGCAGCTTGGACACACACGTATTTAGTGTTTGAATGAAGCATGATTGTTGTGTCAGAAATAGTGTGGCCAGCAGGTCCAGGGAGGTGATTGTGCCCCTGTACTCAGCATTGCTAGGGCTGAACCTTGAGTGTTGTGTCCAGTTCTGGGCTCCTCACTACAAGAAGGACATCAAGGTCCTCGAGTGTGTCCAGAGAAGGGCAACCAGGCTGGAGGGCAAATCCTATAAGGAGCGGCTGAGGGAGCTGTGGGTGTTCAGCCTGGAGAAGAGGAGGCTGAGGGGAGACCTTATCACTGCCTACAGTTACCTGACAGGAAGGTGCAGAGAGGTGGGTGATGGTCTCTTCAGCTAGGTGACAGGAGATGGGACAAGGGGAAATGACCTCAAGCTGCACCAGGGCAGGTTCAGATTAGATGTGAGGGGAAAGTCCTTCACTGAGAGAGTTGTGGAGATGTGGAACAGGCTGCCCAGGGAGGGGCTTGAGTCACCATCCTTAGTGTGTTTAACAGACGGGTAGATGAGGTATTTAGGGATGATATGGTTTAACCTAGGACAGGAATGGTTGGACTCGATCTTAAAGGTCTTTTCCAACCTAGTGATGCTGTGATTCTGTTTCTGTACTGAAACAGGCTGTTACTCTCTGAATTAAAATATTCTTACATACCTTCTCTTATGGCACTGGTTTAATTTGTTCCCAGTTGCTGGTCCTATTAGGGGGCTCTTCTGAGAGCCTGTGTTAATTTGCTCATAGAAATTGCATCTGAAAACCATCCTAATTGCAGTGGCTCATTGCTGGTCCTTCCTGTGCCGATGTGCTGCGCTCTGACCTGCATTAAACCACTGTGTCAGATAAAACCTACTTGGAATTGATTATATTAAAGGTAGCCTTTTATCTGATTATGTAAATTTTGCTCTGTAGGGGCTGTCCTAATCACCCAGGCAAAAGGGTGTTGCTTACACCTTTAGGTAAAAGCATGTGTATCCCTAACCCTCCAAGTGTTTTCTTTGCCAGAGCATCTGAGCAAATAGATTCACTGGTTGCTGAGGTCACACCTGAGGTTGCAGGCAGTGCTGGGGTCCCATTACGCCAGTAAAATCTTTCTGCTGCCACTAAAACCTTTCTGCTTCCTTCTCCCTCATGGTGTGGGTAAGAGTAAGACCAGATGGCTTGTCACAGCTGAACAGAAACAGCTTAAATGCCACAGTTGCCAGAGTGCAGGTACTTCTCCCAGAGGGCCAAACTATTTCAGGTGGTGTCTTCCAGGAAACCACAGTGCACTTGAGGGCTTTTCATGTATGGAAAGAAGGAAAAAATTCAGCTGGGTCCATGTTAGATGCTGGAAGCTGTGAATTCAGCCCAGGAAGAGAGGCTGTGTGACCAACCTTCTCACTATCGCATCCGGGAAAAGGAAAGGTGCTTTTCATCTTAAAGGATTTTAGAAGTGCTTCTTCTAGCTTGTTTCCTTGCTCCTGGTCTGCTTTTCTCTCTGGAAGCACGGCACAGTTTTGGTCATTTCAGCTGTGTGTTAGTAGGTGGCAGTATCGACCAAGTTTTGAAACGTGGTGAAGTTTCTCTCCTCTCTTCCTAGACGGGCCCTGAAAATGCTGCAATCTGTCTGCTGCTGAGGATGGGCTGCCTGGGGATGGAAGGACCCACCACCTCACTTCCCTATAGCAATGTGTATGCTTCCACTGGCAGCAAACCACACCTTGCTGGAACAGGCTGCCCCGAGAGGTGGTGGATGCCCCGTCCCTGGAGGTGTTCAGGGCCAGGTTGGATGGAGCCCTGGGCAACCTTGTGTAGCTCCAGGCCTGAGATTGGTGGCCCTGCTTGTAGCCTGGAGCTCTGTGATCCTTGGGGTCCCTTCCAACCCAGACCATTCTATGATTCTATGACATTTTCCTCTGTGGTCTCATTTCCCTCTGGAATGTGACTTTTAACCATACCTGTGAAAAACTGCTCTTATTAAGCAAGGTGGCCCACTGGTTTCAGATGTTAATGCCCTTCCACAGTAACAAGCCAACCAGTGCAGGTTGGATGGTATTATTACCTGGCCTTGCACCCAAAGGGGCCGTTTGCACGAGTGGGCACCCGTGTCAGAGCTTTGCCTGAAAACCTCATTAAGCCACCATCCAGACTGCACAGGAAAGGGGGAGCACAGGGCTGGGATAGAGCCCAGATTTCCTGGGGCATTGCTGGCTGTGCCACTGGCTTGCAGCCAGCAAGGTGTTATTGTACCACAGTTATTTTCCAGAGGTTAAGTGTTACCTTAGTAAAATAATATTGACTTTTGGCAGTATTATTCCCTGTGGCTTCAGCTCACAGGCAGCAGAGGCATCCTTCCTCTGCAGGCCACCACTGAGAGTAGCTTGTTCTCCCAGCATGGTGGTGATAATGGGAAGACCTTGGCTTCCCTTTTAAAGAAAAGCTCTCTGAGATGCTGTTGTTCTGTCAGCATAGGCTGGGCACATTCTGTGCTGCCTCCACTTGGGACAGGCAGGGGGATGTCTGGAAATGATGTGCCTGCCTTGGAGGGCCCTAGGTTGTGAGTGGTTCAAATCTGGGCATCTCTAGTGGGTTTGTGAGGGACCTGGTGAAGTTGGAAGTCACATGGATAGGTGACATTGCCAGGACTAAGGTGTAAATGGTGAATTTTAGCTGCTATTATCCCAACTCCATCTGAAGCCTTCTTATAGGCACCTTACACATTCTGGCTCCCAGTCTGCCTCTCATCTGTCACAGACAGAAGCATTTCATCACTTTGTGGGATAATCCTGGGTTAGTCTGTAGTGCAACTGTAGACTTAGTGCTTGGGCTGCTCTGATAACTGACTGGTGCAAGAGCATCTCTCCTTTGGAAGAGGCTTTATAGTAGGGAAGGGCTCATTTGGGAGAGTAAAAATCCAGGGGTACAGTTCTTCTATTACTGTCCTGAAAGAAAGAAGAGCTGTTTAGTATGGACTAAAATGTTCACCTGGAGAGGTATGAAACCTCCTCAAGTATTCTTGGGGTTGGTGCTGCTGGGGGTCTCCAGGGAGAGGAGGTATACATACACAAATAGGTGTGCTTTGGTCACATACCTACTGTCAGCTTTACCAGGGTAATTTAGAGATACAGTTTCCTGAGAGAGGCAGAGCCAAAATGCTGTGAGTGGAGGAGCAGGCAGGAAGACCAGATGTGTGGTCTGGCAGGGATGACATAAGCTATAAACTCTGTGCTGATGTGGGAGGAGAGAGGGAGGAACGGTGCCTATGCCTGCTCACACCTCCATGCAGGAGCCCTCAAACACTTGTGAAGCACTTTGGCTCTCCTCTTGCCCCCTTGGAGACCCTCAGCTGACTCACTTCTCAAGTCTAGCCTGTTTGACCTCCACCTCTCAAGAAAGAATTGGGAGGGTTTACTGCTCTGGGTTGAAAGCCCTTCTGTGTTTCCTCTTGGATTCTTTCCCAGTCTAATTTGTTTGTATCAAGAGTCAGGTCACCTTTCTTTGCTTTCAAAGTTGATGGCTTTATGTTTATCATCACAATATGCCTCTCAAAAATTAGCCAAGAGAGATGACTTGCATGCAAGTCTACCAAAGGGAGATATTTTTAAAGTAATCATCTCCATTACAGATAAATGGAGAAGAAAGTGGGTGATGGATAGTACATTCCTTTCCGAGAAACTTCATGTAACTGGAATATCACCCCATTAAACTGGACTGAATGTTATAACAGTCATCCAGTGAGTTGGAGAGAAGCACTATTTTCAGCCTGGCATTAATCTAAATGGACACTTTCCCCAAGTTTTAAATTATTTATTCCTTTGCTCTCTTGCAAGTTCAAGATAACCGTGGTTTTGAGAACACCTCAGACCCACTTCATGAAGGAAAGCTTTTGGGTAAGGAGACATCAGTGGTGTACCTGTGGCACATGGGAGAAGCCCATTCTGCTCCGGAGGGAGGGTGAACCACAGAGCTGGTGTGTTAAGCCTGTGGCTCATGTGGTGGTGGTGGAGGAAGGCAGGCTGGAAGTCAGCTGAGACCTTCTTTTCACTCCTTTTAATAGAGCCTCTTGTTTGAAGGTCCATCAGAAAAATGGCTTGACTCCTACCTCTCTGCACTCAGGCGATTGCCACGGGGCTGTTAATGCATATTTCAAGCCATGAGGGATACCTGTCCTGGCCTTTCCTCCTTGCATAGCACAAGGATAATACTCTTGGCCTACTCCTAAGTTCCCCTCTCCTCAGCTGGAGTAGCTGTTTTGGGGGTTTTATCCTTAACTGTCTCCTGAGGAATTTTGTGCCATCATCTGTCTGCCACAAAATCTGGAGTGAGGAGAATGTAAAATGGACAGAAGAGAAAATTCTGAATACCTCTTGTTGGATAAAGGTATCCTCAGTTGCCATATTGTTTGTGTGTAGTTTCACCTTGCACACCACTGCAGAAGTCCTCACTCTACAGAGCTGCTGTGGATCCTACTAGATCCTGGGAGGAGGCAGACTGCACAGGTCCTCTGAGAAGGAGGCATCTAGTTCTGGGAAATAAGCAGAAGACATGGCAGGAATAAGGCCTCCACTGTTAGTTTCTGCCTTGCTCTCTTTGATTTGGGAAAAAGGCACAGGAAAGGTTTCCAACAGAAACATTTTAATTGGAATAACTTTTGGCTCCTCTCAGCCATCAGCAGGTTTTGGGGTTTTTTTTTCTTATTATTTTAATTTGGTGTAGTGTGTCTGTGAGTAACTTTGAAAAGTGGGAAAAACTAGTTTCAGGTGTTTCTTTTCCTAGCCATGAGAGTTTTACTTTACAGCAGAGCGTGGTCCCTTCAGCAAAGCAATCAGGTCTTGGTCTGGTACCACAGAGCAAGCAGCTGCTCTCTCAGCAGCATCACACATGTCTCTGGGGTACCAGAGACCTGGTGTCACCCCTCCACTGCACACTGTATCACAGATCCTTAAAACAGTAAGATGGAGAGGTAGGAGCAGAAGGACTTCTTGTGCAATGAGAGCTTATCTTGGGGAGCAGGGCAGAAACATTTGATTTCTTAGTAGAGACACTGGGCTGCACTGGGAAATCACTCCTGCAGCCCTGGCTATGTGGATACTGTCTCTGTGTGACCCCAGGTGTGTGAAGGCTCCCGGCTGTGCAACAGCAGCTTCTGCGTGGCTCCACATTCAGTGCCCAGTTTGTGCTGCCTGAGATGAAAGACGGTTGGAATTTATGGCTGTGATGCAAGAACTGGGTGGTAAAAGTTTTATGGACTTCTTGTGGGAGCCAGAGTCGTAGGGTAACCATAAATCCTGAAGGCAATGTCAGTAGTCTTCTAAAGGGAGAGCGCGTCAGCGACTCCAACAAAGTGATTTCTTTTAATAGCAGTAACTGTGCCTACAGCATACAAATCCATCCCATGTCTGACTGACTCCTACATCCCATCTGTGGCCTTGCCATCCTGGATCCTGTTTGGTGTCTGTGGATCCACAAGATGGCACTTGGTCCTCGTGTTACTCTGAGTTTGCTTTTCACTCCGCTCCAACTTGTTAGGCACTACAAAGGGTAACTGCGTGTTACTCTCTGAGGTAATCCTTTTCCTTTTTAACCTGCTGTTAGTTTGGAAACACTGTAATGTTAAAATGCTCCAAAAGCAGTGTATGGACTAGATTTTAGGTGACCCAAACCTAGTGTTCCAGTTATTTGTGAGAGGGAGCCCTTTGGGAAAGCTTGCACCCAATATATAAATATTTTAATGACATCTAATTGGGTTTTGAGAAAAACTACCCAGCATTTTGACTTTCTGCTTTAGTATTCAGCCCCGTTAAACATGTGTGATTACAGTAATGTATAAATCCAGAGTGATTGGGAATTATTCTGAGCCACTGCAAGCTCTATCAGGAGAACCTGAAGAGGGTGGCTGACACGCAGGACACTGCGCTGCCATCCAGTGGGACCTGGACAGGCTGGAGAGCTGGGCAGGGTGACACCAGAGGAAATTCAACAAAAGCAAGTGTAAAGTCTGGCACCTGGGGAGGAACAACCGCATGTATCAGTACAGGCTGGGGGTGACCTGCTGGAGAAGAGCTCTGTGGAGAAGGACCTGGGGGTCCTGGTTGACGACAGGTTGGCCATGAGCCAGCAGTGTGCCCTGGGGGCTGAGAGAGCCAGTGGGATTCTGGGGTGTATCAGGAGGAGTGTGGCCAGCAGGTCAAAGCAGGTGATCCTCCCCCTCTACTCTGCCCTGGTCAGGCCCCACCTGGAGTATTGTCTCCAGTTCTGGGGTCCTTGGTTTAAAAAGGACAGGGATCTCCTGGAGAGAGTCCAGAGAAGGGCTACGAAGATGATGAAGGGCCTGGAACATCTCCCCTATGAGGATAGGCTGCGTAAGTTGGGACTCTTCAGCCTTGAGAAGATTAAGGGGGGACCTAATTAATGTCTATAATTATCTGAAGCAGGGGATGCAGGGGGAATCAGCCAGCCCCTTTTCTTTGGTCTGTCGGGACAGGACAAGGGGCAATGGCTGCGAGTTGGAGCACAGGAAGTTCCGCACCAACATGCGGAAGAACTTTTCCCCAGTGAGGGTGCCAGAGCCCTGGGACAGGCTGCCCAGGGAGGTGGTGGAGTCTCCTTCTCTGGAGAGATTCAAGACCCATCTGGACGCCTATCTGTGCAGTATGAGCTGGGGAGCTGCTTTGGCAGGGGGGGTGGACCCGATGATCTCTCCAGGTCCCTTCCAACCCCTACAACTCTGTGATTCTGTGAACCTCAGCAGAGAGTTGCTGCTGGCTCCATCACTGTACAGAGCCCCCTGGGGTGATGGGGCCTGTCCTGTGTGCTGTGAACGCTAAAAACTAATCCTACCAGATGTAAGGAACAAGGTAAAAATCACTGGGAGAAGCTAATAGTAATCAGAGTAATAAAGTCAGCAGCACGTGTCCATCTTCTGATACAGAAGATACAATATACATGCCAGAGCTAGTGGCACAACACGTAGAGAGATGAGGGACTACTGAACTTATCTTGACTGGCTAGTCTGTGTAAAACTGCCTCTACCTTTTGGATTTTTGTGCATTTGAATTTTGTTCCCCCCCTAAATGACTAGTTGCTCCCCTTTGGAGGGCCAGAGGCTGCAGGTGGGTGTTTGGAGATGAGACTTCAATATCTGCTTTCTTCACACTCATGAGGAGATACACAGGGAAAAGCAGATTCTCTTCTTGGCAGTCGTAGCCTCTTCCAAGCCTGTTTATAGCCCAGCCCCTGGCTCCTAGCCCTTAATGCAATGTCCTAGTGACATTTCCTTGCTGCTTGGTCCAGCTGTTTGGCATCTGCTGCTTCTTGCTGACAGGCAGCTGCATCTGGGCCAACCCTTGTCTTGCTGTTCCAGATTCATGCAGCAAGTTCCTTCACTGGTAGCTTCTCACTGCCCTGTTTGTCACACAAAGGTCTCATCTCTTTTTCCTATATTTAGTTTGGCTTTTGATGCTGTTCTCAGCATTTCCTTTTAGGAATTTTTGGTGTGATGCTACTGGCAATATGGACCTGAGAACCTTCTGTGGGGGAAAAAAGAAGTGTGCCTAAACTTGGTAGATGTTTCTGGACACATCTGTCTTCACTTTTCTATGTGAATGGCTCTATCCAAACTGGTGCAGTTTTTCTCCCTGCCCCTCCAAGTCCTCCAGAAGAGGTATCAGAGTCTGCTCATGTGTTACTCACCGGATGAATTCCTCAGTTATAAATGACACTATTGGCTGGGGAAGACAGCAGTGGCCACCTTCTGCTCCTAGTGATGTTTGTGCCTGTGAGAGACAATGAGATTAGTCTAGATTGAAATTGAAGCTTTCTGTCTTACACAATAGTGGTTTTATTGAAACTGTAAATCTGCAACATGTTTTTGGAGTCTTGTGCTGGTTTTCATTTCAACTCAGACCAACAAACCCAAATGCTGGTTCTGATATATTGCAGAGTTTGAGATCTTAAAGCTTTCCTTCCATTTTAATTGGGATACTTCATACTGTAGCTTTAAAACAGCCTTTATTTAACTTTAAATATCGCAAATTTTTTGAGGGGAAAATATCCCCCACCACAAAACACTTCAGTTTGCTAGAATAATCTTTCTCCTCCTTGGAAACTGCATTTGCTCTTCTCCATGTTGAATCTCTGAGAAGCTATAGTCCTGCATGGGATAAGTGTGCTGATTTGATCACAGCTCCAAATTCCACTTATGCTCCCAGTTCTCCTGGAGACTGGCATGAGCCAAGGCAGGATTTTGCCATTTTGGAACCATAAGGTGGCCTGTGCAGCCAGCCTTGTTTGTTTAGTGGAGTGTTTGTACTAAACGCTACCGACAATGTTAAGTAATGAACTTTGCTAATACATTTTGATGAATTTCAAAGACCGATTAAACCAAGAAGAGCACAAAGTAGTGTCATATAAATATTTAATGTAAACTTATGGATTACATTGTTCTGGAGACTGCTATCAGAGGCACTTTGAAACCACATGTGGCTCATGATAGCTAGACAGAGCCAGCTTCAGCCAGAGACGAGTTCAGACTCCTCTAATAAACACCCCTCCAGGGATCACTTTGAAGTGGTAAAATTTTATGAGTAGCTAAAAAATCAGAGTTCTGCAGTCAACAATAAGCACTGTTGTGTTTCCTGTCTGCCCCTACGAAAAGGACAGAATCTGTGTTTTTACACTGCAAAATGAAGGTAAGGTAACATGGTTTTGAGAGGCAAATGACAAATGAAGCAACGTGTCCATGAAGAAAGGGAGCCTTTGTAGCTGGCACCAGGCTCCAGATGCTCTCCGAGCGATGGGTTTGGGAGGAAGCTCTTTGTACCAGCTGCTGCTGGTGACGTGTGTCTGGGCTGGAGCAGCCACCGCTCGGCTCCATGTTACACAAACGGATCAATCTCCGTGTGTACTCCAAGCGCCAGAGAGAACAGCACGTTCTGCCCTTGGGTTTGATGAGCTGGTGCTGCTGGCACGGCCACAGGGCCCCCACCTACTGCTAAGTGCAGTTAAGTGCCTGCTTGTCTTTGCTCTTCCTCCCTGACTCCCTATCTCTTCCTGTTCCGGCAGTTGGATGCAAAGCAAGGTCCAGGGGTAACTTTGATGGCTGTGCAAGGTGGGATCTGTGGAGGTGGGCTGTGGGCAGGAATTTCCCACAGGTTATGGAGGGTCTGTCACACCAGTGAAGACTGCACAGGATAGAACATTTGAAGGAAGAGAGGAGAGGATGAAGAAGTTATATACCCACTAGAAGAGGGCCTGAGTGGCCCATCTACTTAACTAAAATCAGTGATAGAGGCTGTTTCTAGCACTCCCCACTTTGGCAGAGCTTTCCATCCAGCAATGTTGGATGGCTGCAGCTGTGCCCATTTTGCAGGTGGGGATGCTGAGGCAGAGAAGGGTGGTGGCACAGTGGAAGCCAGGAATACAGCTCCCACTTGCTGATTCCTGTTGCATCTTCCCTTATCAGCCAAGGAACGCAGCCAAGAGCAGAAGGTTTCCTGCATGGATGTCAGGGATATGTCTAATGTGGCTCCCTAATTGAATTTGGATTTATGTAACCAGTGAGGATTGCTTGGGGATAGCATCACTGTGTATATAAGCCTTCCCTCTGTAAGGACTCCAGTCTCTGTATGGTCCCAGATACTTGTCTCCATGGGGATGCACCCCAAGCCAAGCTATATCCCAAGTCCCCAGTGTCACAAGTAGGTTGTCCCAGGCTAGCTTCCCCAGTCCACAGCTGGCAATGACTTGCCCTGCTGAATGTGCACCATGCATCTTGTACAAACTTCTCTAAGGAAGAAAGATAAAAGTGGCAATTTGCAGTTAAAAGAGTCTTAAGCAATTGCAACAATAGCAACTTGGAATCTACATTTCCAGAAAGTTTTATAATGCTGGAGACATCTGTGTTTTGCGCTGCACTGGGTTTTATTTTCAATCATTTTTCTCATTAAAAAAATGTGTGTATCTCATTATGTCTTCATATCTGAGCCAGCATTTAATTCTCTGATTGCATATGGTCGGTACAGCATGTGCCATTACACCCACCAAAATAATGAAATGACAGTTCCCTTTGCAAAGTAGAAGACTAGAAATAACTTTCTGCTGAGAGATGCTATTAATTTTTTCTCTTTTTTTTTTTTTTTTTCCTCCTCCCTCCCATCCCCTCCCCAATAAAGTGAATATCTAAGTGGGCATGATTCAGATCTCAGAAAGTGTTTTCTCACTAGTCTGTGGCTTGTCGTACACGCGCTGCAGCTTTGATATTTGTGGTATTTTATACCCGTGTTAAGAGTTACTTTAAAAGGTGATGAGAAATATCTGCCTCTTGTTTTATCTATTATTTATTGGCTTCTTATTCTTTCCTTTATGTCACAGTGGGTTTTTTTTTAATCTTTCCCCTTGATGGTACAAAGCAATAGGCCCAGTAACGTAACGCACACGGTGTAGACAGTCCCACGCTTGCCTGTGCAGGGACCCAAGCTGGATGTGCCCGGCTGGTGTCTGCTGCTGCCCTGGCTCTCACATGGATGTGGCTGCAGTGCCACGGAGCTCCATCAGCAGCAGATGGCTCTGTCAGCTCTTCCTGGGGAAATCACAGCTCTGTGAGAGCACCTGGAGTTTTTACCAGTCGTTTTGCAAACTTTTATCGCTGCTCTTCATCTTGTGTTATTATTCTCCCAACCTTTCCCCTGCTCTCTTCCTCATCCCAGAACACATCTCGTGGTCTCTGAAGAGGACTTCATGTGAAAGGCAGCATCAGGGTTCTTCCTTGACTGGACAGCAGAGTGTGAACCCAGCACTTCTGGCCCAGCAGCATTGGCTGAGAGACAGAAGAGCTCCCGCTAGCCCAGGCCAGTAATACCTGTCTGCTGAACACAAGTGCACAAAACTCCTGTTTATGCCTGTGTGCAAAAGTCTCAGGAATCAGGGATTCCTGTGCACAGGCAGTTTCCCTTCACTTAGGACTGAGGAGGATTATTTAATAGTCTTTTTTTTTTTTTTTTGAAAAAAAATTGGAGTCACTAATTTCTTCATTTTCCTTGTTAATTATGTCTGTTGGTGTGTGCTTGTAGGAGAAATCAGTCTGTTAGCTCTTGAATCGGCTGCCTTCAGCCTGATTAAATCCATGGAAGGTATTACTGTTGTTCTTCCCAAATACAAGACGGCTCCTTTTGGGATGGAGCTGGTGCAAAAGATCTGCAGCACTACTCCTTTGTGCTGGGGGGTCCCAACAGGGCTTAGGGTGGGCAGATGGAGCTCAGGGACTCACTTCTCAGCATTTCTCTGTTCCCTGCACTTACAGATCCATCAGTGTATTTTGTCTAAGCTGCAGCGACCTGTTTTGTTGCTTTTACCTCCCTACTGTAGTCTAAGCATTGAATTTTGCTCCTGGAGATAATAAAGAAACAGTTGTACATTCACCCCAAAGGTATCAGCTACAATTTAATAATATTTTTCCCTTATTGCTTTCCCTCCCTCCTTTTCTATATGAACTCTGACAACATCCCTTTGAGCAGCTCTTTCCTTCCTTCACCATTTTATCAGGCCCTCTGTTGCTGTAGAGCAATTCCTTGCAAACCCACTGAGCTGGTTACCCTGAGTCTGCATGGAAGTTGTTTTTTTGGGCAGGGACCACGTTTTCCAACAGGAAGGCTCAGGCATAAAGCATGAAACACGTGGAAAAGACACGTGCCAACCAGCCCAAAAGTCATTGCAAGCCTCATCTTCCTGGTAGTGTTTATTTCAATATACTTTGCTGAGTGGATCTCAGGAAATGGGTGGGTGTTTGTTCAAAGGCAAGTAAAAGCCAAACGTGTTTTTCAACAGGGTTCACCTTTCAGGGTGTCAGTTGTTGTGATGTGTTTTCTAGACCATCCTTGCTCTTTGAAGCTACAATACTATGCTTCTTTCCCTGATGTCAACAATGTTCCTGAGGACGTGGCCCCTAATCTATCACTTACCACGTTTGTTACAGTCTGCAGTGACACATCCTTTTTACTTCTTCTAACAGGTATTTTTCTTTTCTTTTTTTTTTTTAAATAAAAGGCAGACTTCTTAGCAGCAGCTTGGTTATTCATCAATATTATTAGATTCTCCCTTCCCTCTCCTGAAGCTAGGAATAGAAACCTATGAAATGACTGTGGAGGATGCGCTTTTAAAACAAAGCACCGAGTAAGGAGGATGATGTGAAAAACATGTTCAGCTCAAATCCAGAAAGAGATTTAATGCACCAGTGTAGTGGGAATATTGCCTTCAATATTCAATGTGTGAACTGGCAGGACCTTTGCTGAGGAGAAGTGGGAAGGGGGCAGGGTGGATGCACCATGCCCTTGTCCCACCGCTGGAGCCAGAACTCGCCTCTTGCCTGCATGGGGTGGTTGTGTGAAGGGAGAGTCTGGCTGAAGCTGGCAGATTTTGAGAAAGAGACTGGATTTTTTCCTTGTTTCCAAGGCTGAGATGTGCACAACCCCAGAGAAAAGGCCAGGCCTCCTTGAAATCTGAGAGAGATATTTTTGTCACATCACAGGGACACATATGCCTTGCCCCGGGATGGCAGGTTGCAGGTGGGGCTCTGCTCCAGTGGATTTGCTCGAAATGAGTCAGGGAGTGGAGGCAGAGAAATCACTGCACCAGCAGCAATTGCACCAACAGCCCACCCAGGCAGGAAGCAGCATGGAGCATCCTTCCCAGTTTGATCATAGAAGGTGTTTGTCTGCTGGTCCAGGAAAAGAAAGGAGCTTTGTCCTGAGGAAGTGCTTTCACAGTGTATTTATTGCTAGCCTCTCCTGGACAGGTCACCATTTGCAACACAACTTCTCTGTGAGTGACTTGGAGAAGCTAAATCTGCAAGCAGGAGTGGTACCCAGGCTGCTGGGAGTTGAAGCAAGAGCCCGTTGGAGGAAAAAGTATCACCACAGCCAGTCATGGCAACAACTGCCCAGCCAAATGCAAGCCTGGGAAACTTCCAGCTGGGCAATGTCTTGTCTGTCACATAATAAGCAGAGAAATAACTAGGCAGCCCTTGCTCCTCACCCATCAAAACCCACACCCAGATGTGAGGAGTTTAACAGGGCAGTTGAGTAGGTGTTTAAGCTCCTGTTATCCCACTGGTCCTACCATTGCAAACTGAGACCTTCACGATGAGGGAGAGACTGGAAAATCTGCAAGGTCCAAGTGCCATCCATAGCAGAGGGTCAGAACTCCATCCAGCACAGGGAGAGCAGCTTCCATCCTTCTGCTGCCACTGCTTTGCTTTTTCATGATGTGTGACATTATGAAAACACACCTGCTATTGTGTTTCTGCTGCAAACACATAGCTTGCAGGTGTGGTACTGCCTGGAAAAGTCCTGGGCTTCCTGGGAAGTTACTGTCCTGGCTTTCTCCCACTGTCCCAACATGGGTAAATAAGGGCACAGGGTGATATCAACGAGGTATTACCCTTATCAATGAGATAATGTGGAGATTTTCTCTTTATGGTTTTCACAGGCACAAGGTTCACCTGTGGTTCAGTGTTTAATTAAAATTAAGGCTGACAGCTTTTCCCTATAAACTAAATTAATGAGGTGCTTGAACTGCTACTATATTGTTTCTATGCATCTTTGCTGTTTGATATTGTCTCTGTACTCCCTTCCCACAGGCACTTGTCATGGCCATGCTTGCTTCCCTTGCCTGTGCTGGGATTAAAGGAGCGATCATCACTGGTGCTGTGTGACACAGAAACTCCCTGCTTCACACAGAGCAGCTCCAAACAGGGAAAAAAAAGTTTATTTACTTAAAAGAAAAAGATCCTGCTTTTCTACTCAGCTTTTGCTGGTCTAAGAGCACTGTACAGCAGCATGGTGATGGCACTCTAGGTAGGTCTTGCCACTTGGCATGTTTCCACAGGCTTTTCCCTTTGACTTTCTTGGCTCATCCTCTTCTAGCCCATGTCACTTACAGCCATCTCCCTGCAGCAGCTCTTGTACGTCCACCCTTGTCATCACTTCCAATCCTTTTCAGCTACAACGAGCTGAATTAGCAGAGGCTGCTGATTAAAGTAATGAGCTTGTTTAGGCCAAAATGGGATGAGAGACATATGTAGCCAGAAGTAGGGGCTTTGCCCTCTGTTACAGCAGCAGTGAGTGGGATGGATTTGCCTGTACCACCAGCTGCAGGAACTCAGTAGCTTGATCCAGTCTGGGGTCAGCTTGGAGAGGTGATGGGACCTTGCTGACTATGAGAAGCTTGTCTGGGTTACACTGTTCCCTGAGGACCTCTGGGTGGGGAGGTAAGGTGGGTGTTAGTCTTTCCATCCTAAATAAATGCAGTGCTTGGAGGAGAACATCTATCCTGTGGAGCGAGCAGAGCAAATTATTTAATGAAGACAAGCTTTTTAAGAGCAGGAATGGAAGTTTGTGTGATTTGGTAAAGCTCCCTGAGTGCTTCATTTGCTGTACCTTTGCAGAGAAAGGCTTTTCTTTGTTATGCTGCAATTCCCTGCAGCCGAGTAAAGAGGCAGTCGTGACCTGGGAGCTGTGGTTGCCCAGCTGAGGAGGGCAGAGAGCACATTAGCTCTTTGTTGCTTGAAAATTAATCTGAGCAAATATCACTGTCAGAGGAGTTAATAGCTGTAAAACAGATAAGGAAGCAAAACGCAGGTAATGAGGCTATTTCACACATACATCTTAAGGGATATTTAGCTGTGGTCTGATACCTCAAGGAACTGGGCATTTCAGTGCTGTCTGTGCCCAAAATCTGTGGTTTGTAGTAAAAATAGTGTTTCTTTTAAAAAATTTTATATTTCTTTTTGTCTCATCTTCTTCCATACTATTTGCACTGCTTCTCCATTACAGTGCAGGATGGATGTGGGAAGCTAAGTGCTTACCCTCTTTTTCTACCATTTGATGTCATTTCTAAAGGTGGAAACACCACCTGAGTGAGCATGTGGCAAGCTTGGAGGGCAGGTAGAGCAACTGTTGGCCTGTTTGCATACTCCTGTGCATTGAAGCTGGTTACTAGGCTATTCTAGTAAAGGAAAAAAAATTCTTGGGGGTAAAAAGTCGTAACTGTTGCTCCAACAAATGAGGTCTCTCTCAGGCCACTGGTGGCACTACAAATGGTGCGCTGAATTGCAAGCTGGCAGATACAAATAGAATGTGACCTGGTTGTTTGAAGGAAGGGGAAAGGTTTTCTGGCAGAATGGTTTAACATTCAGGATTCCCCAGCTTGGAGGGGCTGAAATTTGAGTTGTGTGTTTGCAGTGTCAGTGATCTCATTGCCATGGGCATTCCCATCGGATCAGTGTCTCCATGGGGAGCCCAGGTGCTGTTTTATAACCAGAGCATTTGATGGTCTTTGGGCAAACGTACACCTCTGAATCATGATATGAATAGTTTAGCCATTAAGTTGTTTTTAAAATAACACCCATTTCCCTCTGGTTTGGGAGCGTATTCAGAAATCCATATAGAGAAAAATACCCTCAATGCAGGGAGCACAGAGGCCAGGAATTAATACACCCTACAGACATGGTCTGCAAACCTTGCAGCTCACTGTTAGGCTGAGAGTGGCTGAGGAGGGAGGAGATGGATGAGAAGAACAAGCAGGGCAGGATGGTTGTGATAGGGGAACAGGCAGCATGTGTGGCTTAAACTTAATGAGTATGGCACATTGCATTGGATAAATCTTCATGTGAGTTCTCTCTACCTGGGATGTCTGGTTTGAGTGGCATTCCAGAATTACAGGGTGTCTAGTTGCTGCTTAATTATTGGCATAAGGATACTTTGGGCAGATTTTGGTAATCTCAGCCTTTTGGGCTGATTCAGTGTTTCTTCAGGATTACCAATGAGTTTTGTGTCCTTTCCTGTTTGCATTTTCATCTGAGATTTACAGCAAACAGCAATGAGAGATGCCAGAGGGCAACTTTTCAATTCCTAGCAAAATAAAAATATGTGCCAGGATTCATGCATATATTCATGTGGACACCTGTGTTATTGAAGCACATTTCCTTTTGCTATTTGTGATGTATTTACTTGAACCATTCTAAAATTCAAGTAATGCATAATACAGAAAATCTCTTGTGGATCTTTGTAGGAAACATGAAACTTTATTTTGTGCTTGGATATACTGCACTATATATTACTTTTCCCTTCAAGCACTTCCAGCATAGAGCCTTATTCTTGGCAGGAACTGGTGCCAACCCCAAAGGCTCCTAGCAGTCTCTGACCAAGGGAAAGCTGTCAAGTCTGAGGGGTCAGTACTTGTTTATAAGCTGTATTCCTGGGCATTCCCATTTTCCATCTGAATTTACCTTAAAGTCCTGTCTGGCTGTTTGATCCACTCTCCCATCTACAAAACGTCTGTATGTTTGATTAGCTTTAATTTCTAGGTTAGATCACACCCTTGGTGTTTTCTTTTTTCAATTCACTAGAGGAGATCATGGTCCTCTCAGGCTCATATGACAAGGGACTAACTCTTCCAGGGCAATATTATCCGTCTAAGGATGGATAAGTCTCCATGACTCAGAGGAGACGATGTTTTACTGCTCTGAAAGTCTGACAGACTGTTAAGATACAGAAGTGCAGTAGGGAGGAAAAGGACCTTTGTTTATGGTGTGATGTTTAGTGGGAAGCATGGAGAGGTCCTGACTCACTGCTTAGACACCCTCCAATTTATCTCCTCATGTTCAACATATGTCTAAAATATAGCTCTAAGCTCATGTGCAGTAACAAATCTTGTCAGCCTGAACATTTGAGATGAAGAACAGGAACAGAGGCCTTCAAGTTGGAGCCAGGGAAGAGTAACAGAGAAGATGAATAACCCATGTCTAGATATACTGATGCTATGGTATCGTGTTGTCACCCCAGTCCTGCTGGCATAGGTCCCTGTCATGAGGGTTTTGCTCTGAGACCACAAAACTATGAGGATCTTGTGGTGCAGCCAGAACTTGTGCCATTCAGAGCTAATGGAGATAACAAGAGTTCTCATTCCATAAAATTGCAGTGCACTGAGCCCTTCCCATAGATGTTAGCTAAGCCTATGAAAACTTGCCTTGTTTGCTGCTGGAAGGCTGAGGCAATAGCACTCATTCGATCTCTTCCAGCCAAGCTTGGGTTCAAGGTCTTTTACCTGTGAAAAATCAATAAATCAAAGTATTAGGATGTGCCATGCTGATAATTGATTCTTCCAAGAATATTTTTCCCAAAGCTTAAACTATTTCCAACAGCAAGAAGTTATAATGAAGACTAAGTGTATTTATGAAGTGAAATCATTAACAATGGATTAGCCAGTGGAATCCAATTTCCTGTTCCATTGGTGATGCTAACACAGACTGAAATTCCATTGATGTATTGGGCATCATTTTCATCCTCTTAACTGAAAGAAAAATTATATCTGCCATTCTCCACTGGCTGCACTTCCCAGGAAAAACTGCATCTTATACAAAGGATCAAGCCAGAATCTTAATGGAGAAAGTATTTACAAGAAAATAAATGTGCACATAAATATTTCACAGGCATCTCATATGTGCTTTGTATTTCATCATATTTAATGTATGAATGTAACTATTTTACTTGTGTGGATATTCTCTTCTTCAGCGATGTCTTAAGGAGTCTTAAGGTAGAGAAATACCTTTGTGTGAATGTCTGTAGGGCTATATAAGATAATATATGGAAGAAGCAGAGGAAAATCTTCTTGTAAGAGTTTCTTTTCTTAAAGAACAGAACTAAAAAATAATAATTTACCACTTTGTAAGTATTAAGTACTAAAAGTGTTTGAAGCTCTGGTCCCTTTGTGTTCCGTGCTCTCAGCCCTTCTGTGGCTTTCCCTCTGCCCCAGGGAGGGTGGCAGGCAGCTCCCAGAAATGGGCTTCATTGGCAGTAGAGGAAAGTGACTGTAACTTTGAACAGCCAGCTGGACTCCAGTGGAGTGAACCACCTCAAGCAGAGCAGAGATCTGGACTAACCTGAATGCCAGTGTCACCTGAAGTGTTGCTGCCTTGCTGCTCATCGCTCTCTTCTTCCAGCCCCTTGGGAAGAACATTAAACAGCAGGTGATCTTGTAAGGAACCTTGAGGCTTCTCTTTCTGGGAAAAACTGATGGTTTAATTCTGCTCCTTGCTTTCCAGGTGCTCTCCATACTTCCACCCCCAGGGTCATATTTGAGCATCTTAAGTAGCCTTTGGTAGAGGACTTTGTTGAAGTGCAGCAGGGATATCTGTATGATGTGGTGACTGAGACAAGATGCTCACTTTGTGGATAGTAAAGTCACATCTTTAGCCTACTTAGTGCAGAATAAATCTCAGCTACAGTTTTTTGGGTCCTGTGAGGGGCTCTTGGCAGCTCAGTGTGGTGCACTGTCATTGCAAGGTCACTGGTCTATAACATGATGCTTTAAGGTTTTATATAGGTCTGCAAACTGTGTTTATCCACATATGCTGGTGGTTAATTTTCCCCCTCTCTAAATTGCTCTCTGCCAGAATAATACAGTTTGGGAAAAGCCCTGGGAGATGCTGATGGTCGGGAAAATCATCTGCTCTACACTTCGGGGTGGTGGCGATGGTGTTACTCCATCCATACAGTTGGTGTAGGTACCAACTGTACATCCCTGAGCATAGGCAGCAAGACCTTCTGTAAAGAGAGCTGTTCTCCAGGTATCAGACCACTGTCTTAAAACAAAAATGAAATACTGGACATTGATCCCAGTGATACAACAAGGTAGAGATTGATTGGTACAAAAAAAACCCCAAACCAAAAACCCAACCCACAAACCCCAACACTTTATGTAGGAAAAGGTAATTTTTGGAAATGTTATTTTAAAAATAGAAACATGGAAGTATAACTTTAAATACAAACCAAATGTGGCTTTACTGTAGGCTTGTAATGAAACCTGTTTCTCTTTTCCTGCCAGTAAAATCTCCCCAAATGAATCTATTTCTGTACCAGCCCAAGGTGACCAAAAGCTAATTCATATAGAAGATAAGACCTGATTGCATTTGGACTTGTCTTGAGTTTCAGTACGTGCAGTGACGCTATTTTCCCATCACATAAACTCTAGGGAGAGGAAAGATTTCTTTCTTTCTTTCTTTCTTTTTTTAATGCTAGTGCTAAAATTATCTGCTAGTTATGAACATTTCTGTTGTGATAGTTGCAGTGTTACCTCCCACAGCCACCTCTCCCACCGACACAGAGGCTGGGGGACCACGTGGCTGTGGTTGTAGTGCACCAGATCAGCTCCAACTGCAGACGAAGGAGGCTTTGCTCTAATAAACCACAGAGTTTGCCTCTGTCATCCCCTCCCTGAGTGGGCTGACCTCACTGGAGGGCTGGAGGAGATGGTGTTCAGAGGAAAGATTCACTAAAGGGGGTCTGTTGCAGTCCTCAGCGCTTCTGCATTTTAATAGAGTGATTAAATACAAACCAGACCTCTAAATCAGGTTAAGCAGCCAACAGGGGCTTTACTCCTTGCCTTCATTTAGTATGCAGTGAAGTCAGCGTGTGATGCCAGGTAACTTTGCTGCTTCCTCAGAATAGTACTCTGGTTTTCTGCTGCTGAAATCCATGAAAAGACTCCTCCCTGTACAGCCTGTCAGGACTTAGTTTTAAATTGTGGTATGGAACTAGAGACTCCAATGCAATTTCTGCAGAGTTGGGGTCTTACGTTGCCCCTGTGGTGCTGAAGGGCTCAAATGCAGCATGGCTGTCACCACCAACTGCAGCACTGGTGAGGGTGTTAACCCACCCTGTGCACATTAGGTTTAACTTCAGCGGTTGAGCTGTCACATATATAATATGAGATCACTGTTCTTGTCTCCAGTGTGATGCCACAGAAGCCAAAGCATTGAGTGCCATCCATCACGTACCCCCCAGCCTGCTATTCTTGAAGGTTTATGGCCAACATCCCTCCTGGGCAGCTCGGGAAGGGAGGCTGGGCTGGGCTGGGCTGCAGGTGGCGATGCTCGGCAGGGAATATTCAGCTCGATCCCTGACGAGGAGATTTGATTTGGAGCGTTAGTGCTCAGTCCTGAGCTAGAAATGGGCAGTCTGGGTCCTTCCTTGCCGGAAAGGGGGGTGGGAGGGAGAGGCAAGAACTGCAGAGGGGACAGTGCACAGTTAAAATCAAGAGAATGAAAGAGAAAACTCTGGCGAAGCAGCAGCTAATGAAAGGGGAAGAGGTTGTTGGTGTGGAGGTGGGTTCTCATGAGGTGAGCCCAGAAAGCAGTGTGTTTTCCTGTCCAGATGGGCTGGGGGCTCGCAGAGAGGGAGGGATGCTTTGCTAGCTGGGATGCGTGGGCTGGTACTAGTCTGCAAAACCAAACTGTGCTGAGGATGCTCAGAAGAATGGCTGTGAGCCCCCCAGTAATTCTACCTTGGAGCAGCCCCTTCCCTGTGCTTAGCGCTGTGCTTTAGGCATTGGCATCCTAGATGTGATTCCCTGCTTCTCCAAAGGGAGTTTTGGGGCCTTAGGTGAAAACAAGTTGCCTTGAAAAGCCCATCCTGTAACTGGAAAAGAAATCTCTTTCTTGCCAGTAAGGTATTCAGATCAGAATGTGCCATATGCAGCATTTCCCCATGGGATACAGCCAGCAGATGCATTGGCAGGGCCCCACAGCCCACATCGGGCAGAACAAATGCTCACAAATCCAATAATAACCATTCTTTGAAATTCAGGCCAGTGTCAGCTCTGCCTGTGTAGCCAGTGAGGCTCTGGGATGTGTCTGAGATCACACAGGAAATGTGAATTCATGTCTCTCCATCATATGGTGGTGCTGTAATGAGTGAAGCATCCTGGAATAAGGGCAGTGGCTGATAACAATACTTAAACATTTGCTCTACTGGGAAAGGAGACCAGGGGTTGAATGTAGGTATGTGATTAGGTATTGAGTTTTAGAAGAGTGTCTGCCTGGAGGATGGTGGGCAGACTTCTCTTTTGTGTTCTTCAGCCACCTGTAGAACATCAGAAGGTCACAGGTAGAAATTCTTCTTAATGCTGAGACTCTGCTCTTCATGTCATGGTTTTGTTTTGCACATCAACATCAAATACTACGTGGAAAAATGATTCTGTTTAGAAAAGCATCAAAAACCATCTTCAAAGAATAATGCATCAAGACCAAGTAGGTGCTCTTGCTTTTTTGAAGTTGCCTTCATACTCATTAGACTTTAATGAGATGATGAGTGACTTTTTGTCTATCACAAGTTTCAGAGACCTCTTAACTTTCTAAACACCTTGCACATCAGCAGTGCCTGGTTTTGGTAGTCCTCTCTATTGCTTTGCATTTTGCTCCCGTGCTTCTGTAACACAAAATGAGGCACTTCTACTGTTGCTGGGAAAATGCTACTAATTTACAAACTCTGCAGGTTTTGTCCATTTACAAATCAAATGGATGAATTAAATTGGATTAGGACAATAAATATCCAAGGGATCGTAGCAGATGCCATCCTTTGAAGCGTAGCCTTCATCTGGCTTAGCTGCACAGATGCAGTGTAACAAATCAGCTGTTTACCAAAGCTCACTGTGTTTGCCCTGCTGCATCCATAAATGTCATTGGTGGGAAGCACATGAACTTCCTGCAGACCCACCAGCCTTCAGATGCTTTTAGGGGAGGTAACAGTTTTCTGATCTAGAAAGATTGTTATATATATATATATATGTTTATGTATATAAAGTGCCTATCACTATATTGATAAACATTCTTTGGAACCACTTGGAACCACTTCTGATCTATTTCTTTTTCAAGCAGGGAACTTCTGTAAATCTTTGGTGTAAGGTAATGGCTGGAAACAAAGGGCAGGACAGACTGATCCCCTACCCTGCTCCCTGCAGCACCGAGCTGAGTAAGGAGGGGTTACCAGGCCCTTGGTTGTTCTCTTGGCGTGCTCCTGCTCTGTACATAGAGTGTTTTGGCTGTATTGGAAGTACCCTGCAGGTTTCCAATGGCATCACCTCCAAGAGCATCACAGTACACTCATACTAGTGTGAGACCCTGTTGTGTTTGAGGGTGATGAAATCAAAAGCCAGGTTTCACAGGCTCACCCTGAAGAGGCAGAACTGACTCACCCTTGGTTTCCTGAGTGCTGTTGGCAGCCTGGGACCTCTTTCAGGTCTGGTTGGAGTTAGCAGAAAACCCACCTTTCTGCTTTCTCACACCTGCACTGGGGAAAAGGTCTTTTCTAAAGCTCTGACATTATGCTTTTCTGTCACATGGAGCTTGCATATAATAGATAGGGATGCAAGTTACTGGTTCCCAGGGAATAGCGTTCGCTGTGTTCTTTTTATTATTATTTTCTAAAGCCAGATGTTTCCATTATTCTGACAGCAAGGGAGGTGAGAAAATTGCACAGTCCTTTTCCCTCCCCTCTTGCATGCAGGGAACAGGGACACCAACATCTCCCCTGTAGTACGTTTGCGAGCTCGATGCTGCCTGTATAGGGAAAAGCTGTTCCTGCTGCTCCCTGGATGGATGTGGCAGTTCTGCAGCTGGAAAGGGAGCAACCAAGGGAAAGGCTTTCCAGGTTTGCTGGTTGAGGTAACTGAACCCATTCTTTGTAAACCTCTGCCCTTCCTCCTGCAGTTCAGTAGGGTGTTTTGTGAGCTCTCGGATTTTACAATCAACCTGCTATAAACCTCTTGCCCTGAGGTTCTGCTGGCATAGGTTTAGCTATTCCAGTGGACCTTGAAATGGTAGGAGAAGAGTAGAACACTGGGGTCTGAATCAGAGCCAGCAGGCAGTGCATCGCTGGGTAGCATCCTCTTCTTCCCTAGCCAGATGTGGTGCACATAGGTACTGGTAGGTGGGAACAGCTGCAGCACTTGCTGTGGGAAAGAATGAATAGAATTTAAAATTAATTGTGTATTTGAGATAAACTACCTCCTGCAAGTGTGCTGCCTTGAAAGAGTCTATGGCTTGTATTTAAGAGGATTGACAAGGTGTTCAGGCTTCTGTGGAATAGGGAGAGATTTAAACCTGTGAAGGAAGCACAAGTTCTCATCTTTCTTGGAGGTCTTGGTTTCTCTAATCCATGTCTATATATGCTCATGTTTAATTAGGAGTCAAGCCCTGAAATGACTTAGTGGACAGTGCATGCTGAATCCTCAGCTCAGACAAACTCATTTGCCAAGTGTAATTCTTGAACACAACTGACCATCTTGCTCCAAACCTGTCACGCAGGACCTCTGGCAGGCTGGGCAGGTCATGGGATGTGTTCGTCTCTGCTCGTGCAGGATCTTCTGGTGTCCTTTCAGGGATGGCAGAGGGCCTGGTCTTGCCTGTGCTAGCACTGGAGCTTGAGTGGGTAGTGCTTTGCACTCATAACTTTCTGTTGCAGTTCTGGAAGCATCAGCCCTATCTCCTCCTGCATTACAGTTCTAAGTACCAAAGTGGTCCAAACCCCTTCTGAGTGTGTTCCTCACTGACTTTGCAAATCTGCTGCTTGAAAAACCTGATGGTTACGAGATCAGGTTGGAACTGATTGTCTGTCATGCTTCTCAGTGAAGCCAAGCTGGAATTAAACATTTGATTTGAGTAATTGAATGAAGTAAATAATTCTGGTAAAATGGCATGGAATTAACTGATGGAGCAGTGATGATATGGCATTTGTATCTTGTGTTTCCACAGATACACGTGACTGTTTTGCAAACACTATATTCCACCTGAATCATATTTCTGCTACTTCAGGATTAATGATTACATGTGAGTGTGTTCTGCACAAAAACACTCTTTAAGCATTTGTTGGATGTTGAAAGTTAAACAGGTTTTCAAGGGTCATCACAGCTTTCTCAGCTGTAGTCGTAAATGTTTCTTAAACTTGGGGTTTGGGAGGAAAAACTAGAGGGATAGAAAGCCCCTGGCACAAGGTCTGTGTGTGTAATTCTGTGGTATGATCCAGAGAGCCTAGCTCAGCTTGGGGTGGAAGACTGGGGTGTGTGTGTGTGCCCCATCAGCAGCAAGGCTGGATGAACACATGCTGGGCAGGAGGATGGGGATTAGCGGGGGAGATGCAGCCTTGAAAGAGGACTGAGAGGAAGGAGGAAAAAAAAGAAGGTTCAGGAAGAGAGAGCAAATAAGTTGAGCAAACAGATCCATCTGCACCGAGCAGAGTGTCTGAAGGTGACAGGTATGTGAGGATGAAGGCTGCAAAGATGGAAGTTACAAAGAAAGGAATGTTAAACCTAAAGCAGCACTTTGCTGATGGGAAGTTTTCCTTTTTCTGAGACACGTTTTCCAAGAGAGGCCAATGATTTGAATGGATCTGGGACCAACACTGGGATCAAACCAAGGCAGAGCCCTGCACCCCCTCTGCACTTGAGCAAAGCCTGGATATTTAGAGCACTTCAGCCCTGCAGAGCACACCGAGTACTGGCCTCAGCTCAGATCCGGTGCCGACTGTGGAGGCTGAGCCCTTACCAGAAATCTGGCTCATCTTGTGTAGGAATAATTGAAACAGTCAGAATTATTATTCTCCCTCCCCAGTTCTTCATATCAAATATGCATTTCCCCCCTCTATGCTCTAATTAAAAAACTAAAGAAGAGGGAGAGAGGAGGAGGAAACTAATAATGCCAATTACACATTTGGCTTACAAAAAAGAAAAGCACACTCTAATGTGTTCCTGGACAATAAGTAGGAAATGATTCATGCTTAATAAACCTCTTTGCTGTTAATCTCTGTTAACCTAGGGGCTCTGTGACTTGCATCAAGAAGTCTCCTCACTTTCTGTTGTGTCCATTGCCAAGAATGGACTTTGGTTATGATTTCTTGCAGGGGCTATTGAACCTGCTGCCTCTGGAGAAATGGGGTGCTGTGCAGACCAGGCAGCCTGGTGGTTGTCATGGTAAGATTATTTTATCTCTGTCATCATAGAATTGTTTGAGTTGGAAAGGACCTTAAAGATCATCTAGTTCCAACCCTCCTGCCATGGGCAGGGACACTGAAGTTGCTGGGTTCTCCTCACCCACTGCAGTGCACGTCACACCAGGGTCATGGAAGGGTTGGCCCCAGCTTGCAGGGTCTTAATGCAGAAGGGCTGCTTGGGTCCCCTGCTCATTCAGATGATGAAGAGCTGCAACTGGAGGGGTTTCTGAGTGGACTCCCACCCCCTGGAGGGCTGAGGACCCCAGAGCTAAGCATTTGCCAGCCCTCCAACCACCCCACTGGAGAGCTGGGAGTACAACGGACGGATGTGATTAGCACACTGTGTTAAAAAACCATATTTTTCTTGTGTGATGCAGAGTCTTTCACAGCTTTCTCATCCCATGGAATACTGCCCAGAAATTGATGTTATGCTGTTGTAATCAGAAAGGAGCAGGGGACTGCAAGGGGCAGAATGGATATTTCTAAGAAACCTTCATGATTAATGATTTTCTCTCCAGTAGCAACATCTTCCACCCTCTCCCCTGTGCCCGGGCTTCAAACTTCTAAAATTTGGTGGGGTTTTTGTCAGTTTTGGTCTGTGAAATTAAATTCTAACCACTATTTTTTCTGAAGTATTTGTGGCAGCAGAGGCTGGGTAACTCACCCTGTCTGTAACTGATGGCTCAGGAGGACACAGATGCTGTTCGTGTTATTGGGAGCTGCAGGTGATCCACAAGCTCCTTGTGATGCTGCTGCACATGCACACAGCTGACTCAAGGTGAGTGAAGGTGTATTTGCAGATAAGGAATGAAGAGGAGTAGCAGACCAAAGGTGGCAAAGGATATGTAAGAAGAGGAAAAATGAGATTTTGGGGAAGATCTAGCGTCAAGCCAACATCTAACACAGCAGCAAGATGTCTGTTTGCTGACTCCTGAAGCAATTCCCAAGGAAGCCCCATGCTCTTGCTTTGTCTGGATGATGGCTCATCCCTTCTCTGTAATCTGAAGATCTTCCCTACTGGCCCAGCTGCACCCAAGTTTTTGGGGGAAGTCAGTATCTCCATCTGAGATGTCTCCAACCTGTGAAGTTCATAGGAGGGTCAAATCTTGATTTGATTTCAAATCCTTCAAGGGAAACTTTCCCATTGATTTAATGCATGGGGTTTTTTCTTTTTTTACTTCCAGTCAGGACTTTTATCTCATTAGTTCTGTGAATCAAACCATGTTTCTGAAATCCTTTAATTTTATTTCTGAGAGAAAGATATTTTAAATTCAGAGCTGGATAAAAATTAAAGCATGAACATTGTCTGGCTGGATTGTAAGTCCTCTATAAGTTATGCAGAGTGAAATCTGTACAGCTGCACAATGTCTTTCCCTGTTAATGTAATCAATACCCTCCTCTCTTGCAGACCTCCAGGTCTTTATGTTGCAGAAGGAGTGCAACTAGGAGCATGACACCACAGTATTCTCTGGAGCTTGGGATGAAGACACAAATCATGCAAAAACTCAGGATACTTGGATAGAGTGTTGCCTGTCTATGGGCACCACTGCTGGGACTGAGCAGATCAGAAACATGTCAGGAATTGTTTGGAACTGGACAGAAAAGTTCTTAAAGGATCATGTTTTCTACGGAAATACTCCTGGGTGGGGGGGATTCAGTGCTGGGCTCCCAGCTGCAGGTCACTAAAGCTTTCCTGTAGCTGGGGATGTTAAATGATTTAGCAGTCTTTCCATCCAGCCTCATGGGATCTTTTCCCAGGTGTTGAAAAGGTCTGTAGGCTACTCCTGGTAGCTGAAATGATGACAAAAACCCAACCTGAGTATTAACACTTGACAAAGATGACTAAAAATGTGAACAGAGAAGCAGCCCTCCTGGCAGAATGTGACATTTAAATGTGTTTCCCTCCTTCGATTTAAAATGCAAGAAGCAAGCAGATGCAGAAAAACACTTGCTTTTAGGTTCAAAGAGCTGTTCATGTAAAGGATCTATAGATCCAGCACTGTATTTAGTGTCCTACAAAATGCTGGACCAGGCAATTATTTTGATTCATCACTGTGGTAAGTGAAGCATCCAAGTGTGACAGAAAATTCTCATATTTTCTTCTTTCTTGTGTAACTGAAGCATTTCATCTTTAGAGGCAGTTATGTTAAAGATTAATATTCTCTCTGTGACAGGTATTGCCAATGGCTTGTTAATTCACTGTTATTTTTACAGGGGGTTTTGGCATTTTGCATTCACTCAGTCTCTAATCCACAGGCTAACAGTGGCAGAGGGATTCTTCCAGTAGCACCAGTGTCCTCTGTTTGGATCATTAATCATAGAATCCCAGACTGGTTTGGGTTGGAAGGGACCTCAAAGCCCGTCCAGTCCCACTCCCTGCCATGGGTGGGAACACCCGCCACTAGCTTAGGGTGCCCAAAGCCCCATCCAACCCAGCCTTGAACCCTGTCAGGGATCTGGGGCAACCCCAGCTTCTCTGGGCAGCCTGTGCTGGGACCTCAGCACCCTCCCAGGCAAGGATTTCTTCCTTAACATCTCGTCTACATCTCCCCTCCTTCATCTTGAAGACAATCCCCCTTGTCCTGTCACTCCCTGCCCTTATAACCAGCCCTTCTCTATCTTTCTTGTAGCCTCTTCAGGTACTGGAAGGCTGCTCTAAGGTCTCCCATGGAGCCTTCTCTTCTCCAGGCTGAACAACTCCAACTCTCTCAGCCTGTCTCCACAGGAGAGGTGCTCCAGCCCTTTGATAATTGAAGAGAAAATGTACTTAGTGGCATTGCAGGGGAAACTCCTGCTGCCTCCAAAGAGCCAGTTCAAGAGCTGGATCCATCTTACTTTAACAGTCTAGAAGATATAGATCTAAATTTAATCAGGGCAACAATCAACATATTACATATGCTCAGCCACTTCACTTCAAAACACTTTGAAGGTGGTAAACCCAGCAGATGCTTGGGACACCTTTGCCAGCCCTTGAGAGGTTTGTGACCTGAGCTTGCAGTGGATTTCCCACACGAGTGACTTGCAAGTCACCTCCAGCTGAGGTGAACAGAAGTTTCATTGTGACACTGTGGCTGTCCTGAGCATGGAGTGGCTTTGCAACCAAGATGACTTGTCATCATGAGTTTGCCACAATTTTCAGCCACACAAGAGTGTGCTTGAAGCCAATGAAATGAAATGTTAAGGGAGCTGCTGACCATCTTGTATGAACGGTGCATGATGCCCTGGGTAGTTTAGGAAGAGGCTTCCAGTTTTACCCAGGTTTTCCTGGTCTGGGATACCTACAGAACAATGAGCTTGGAAGCAGAAAAGTTGTCAGAAGTGAAGATTATGTTCTGTCAGGAGACCTGCTCAGCCTAGATGTGGAAAGGGCACAACATCTCCTAAAAATACAAGAGCAAAAATGAGTGTCTGGTGGAGGCTTTTAAGGAACAACAGCCTGTGGACCTGAGGATATGATGCTGCTTTCAGGTTTCAGCTCCTTTCAAGTGCTCTGTGCCTGTTGAAGAACACCTTGATTTTATCAGCTGTGTAAGTCTTAATTTGCAGGCTACAGAGCAATTGCAACCATTTGATGGCAAAGGGAACTGATTACACCAATTTGGGAGCATTTACTCTGTTGCACAAAGTTGCAGCTCTTCATTATTCAGTATGATTTGGGCATGCTGTGAAAAACACTGCAATTCTTCATCTACCTGTGCTGGACTGGATTGGAGATACAGGCTGGTTTCTGTCATCCTGGAATGTGAAACTGTGATCATAACCCTAGAGTAACCCTAGAAGTCAACTATTGCTCTCTCCCCTCACTGGTGCTGTAAACAGACCTGCCTGAAAACACAGGAAGATGTTTGCTTAAATAATGTACATCTACATATTTGTATATCTGTTTCTTTTAAAGTAATTCAAATTCCACTGGAAAAAAACCCCAAACCTATAGGAAGTTCTTTGGGAAGCTGCCAACTCTTAGGCTCTTTCACACACTTGCAGCTGGCAAAAACACCTTTCCAAGAGCTGTGTGTGTTCAGTCACTGTGTAGTCAGAGGTTCCTCTGCAGACTGCTTGCTGCCTGTTCTTGGCACCATTTCTGCCTTAAATCCTTGCTGCAGAACTTGGGTTACAGTGTCACCTGGATGGGGGAACTTCAGAAGATGAGCAATGGTGCTGGTCTGGCCTGCAGAACATGTCAGGCAGCTGGAAGGTGAGTTACAGAAAGGACTGGGAAGCTCAGAGTTTATATCAGATACAATGTAGTAAAAGGTTTATAAAAGGATTGCAGAAAGCAGTTAGTTAAAGCTACTGGCAGTAAACAGGGATTAAAATATTTATCTAGCTGCAAAAATATGAATAATGGAGCCACTTAGTTGTGTAAAGAAGCTGAGTACTTTAAACTGACAACACCACTCTTCATATCACTAGTATTTTACAACGTTGATGTATCAGAATCCTTCCATGCCTCTCCCTTCCAAGCAAAATACTTGTGTATCTAATCAGTGCATAATGCAGGATTTCCTCAAGCAACAGACATGCTCACGAGGGGGTAGATCACCCAACAATGGAGTCATTTGCCTTTCTGCCTCCCCTCTCCAAGGCTGGAGCATTTGGAGATCAGTTCCTTCCTTTCCTTCCCTCTGGGAGGGTATGTGATGCTTGTTGCAAGGCAGCTGGCTGCTAATATTTCCTGCATTTCTATTTCACTCTGCCAATTACTGTGTTTCTTCTAACTTTCCTGCTTGTGATTAGTATTAGTTTACAGGAAGGTCATGTCTTTATTTGAGAAGTGGTTGAGGTTCAGGCCCTCCACAACTCCAGTCTAACTTTTCAAGCTTTCCACATAAAAGCATCCCTCTTTGACCCAGACTTGGCTGTGGTTACCTGCTGCAATATCCCTTCAGTTCAGCAGTTTAGCCATGTAATCTATAAAACAATCAGCAAACGTAAGGCAACCACTTACTGCCCCAGTAAAAACATACGTGGCAGGTATTAGAGATTTCAGGTCTGTCTTTTTCAGCTGCCTACTTACCATGAATAACTTTGGATACATTGTACATTTACAGTCATCCTTCCAGGTGGACTGTGGTGTTTTATCATGGAAAAAACTGCAAGTTCCTTCCTCGTACATCTGTTAATCTGTGCTTAAGTCTGCCTGGATGGATAAAACAATATGGTGGGGAATCATCAGCTTCATGTGGAGGATCCATGCAGTCCTCTGATGGCTGAAGCCAGCTCCTTCCCAATACAACTTCATGAGTTTCAGTTGCCACCAGGTATCACAAGCCTTCCTGCTGCCAACTGTCCAGCTGAGATAAAAATACTGTTTGCTCCCTTTTAGGGCTAAGGTAGGAAAGCTCAGTGGTTTGCTGGTTTCTGCTCTTACTCTCAAGTCAGCTTAAAATTTTTAAATACTCAGTGGTGAGGATTAAATAGCACAGCTGCTCTTGCTTCTGTGTCTTGCTGGATTCCCATGGTAATTGGTCATGGTGCACATCCAGTGGCTCCTAACAGCTGGTTATTTCCTATGCTATCTTCTGCTGACAGTAATAAATTTAGCCCATGGTGATAGTGTGGGAAATTGGCATTAGTAACATTTTTTGGGTGGCTGGTTCATGTCCCTCCTGGGTCAGACCACCCTGGTACTCTGGAAGCTTTGCTCCTCTCTCCCTCAGCAACAGATCAGTCCCACTATGCTGTGTCAACACCAACCAACTTGTGTTTGAGCTCTACCCTTCATACCTAACTCATGAGTTCCAGGTGAGCTGTGCTTGTGGGCTTTTTGTATGCACAACGATTCATCCCCTCCTGATCATCTGTGGCGTTGAAGTTCTTCTCTTCCTCTCAAATGGTGCATCCCCAGGCAGAGTTTCAGCCTTTGTGAGCAAGGAGCCACCAGGCAGCTGGGCATCCGCTCGCAAAGCAGAGAGCTGCAGCGCTTAGTTGTCTCTGCCTTTGAAACTGCAGAATGATTTTAGTGCTCGTGGGAAGCATTGCCTGATAATTTAAAGGATGTGAGCAGCAATCAAAGAAAACCAGGCTGATTTATAGGGTATTGAAAGAGAGTTTGATTATTTCAGGTCGCTAGTTAGAAGTGATGCGGCAGGACTCGTGAGAGAGGAATAGAGAAGGGATGTGTGTGTGTGGAGCAAGGGACAGATAGGGAGTAGTTGCCAGAGGGTTACACTAAGGCACAAAATATCCTCTTCAAAAGAAACTTTGGCTGCTAAAATGGGAAAGATCTCTTTCTTTTGCAAAAACCTTTCTGCTCTGCCACATAGGAGGAAAAATATGATGGTGATACCTGGGATATATTACCCACGTGTGGTGACAATACAGCTGGTTTTCAGGGTGTAGACAGGAAGCAGAGCAGGAGTGGATCACAGAACTATGAGATCCCTCTCTTCTGGATTCTGCTGAGGAGATGCCCCAAGGTTTCTACAGTTATGTATGATCGTTCATAACCCAGTGGCTTTTGGTTTTATTAAGGCAATATTAACATGCATTTGTTATCATCACATTATGATTCATGTGTTCTCAGGGCTTCACACTGTTACCTAGGACTACTTTTCCATCAGTGTTAAACTTTGCAGAAGTTATTACCCTGCTTTCTCATGAGCAGCAAGGGAGGGAATGTGCTGTACAGCTGCCCTGCCCATGATTAGTGATGGTGTCTACCAGCTTGAAGACTTCTCTCTTTGCAAATAATCTGAACAGATTTATTAACAGTATTAACCAGTGACACAGTGTCTGTACTTGTTGGGTCCAGTTTTTGAAGCCTTTAGCCTAAATATATGCAAACATACAGCACAATAGTAACGAATGGTGGGCAAAGGGTCAGCGGGAAGTTCCTCTGTAACTTCTACTAACCCATAATGTCTGGTCATATTTGTGCTGAAGCTCTACCCTTTGCTGCTCCTCCTGGCAGCTTGGGAAATCACAGAATCATAGAATGGCAAGGGTTGGAAGGGACCCCAAGGATCATAGAGCTCCAACCCCCCTGCCACAGGCAGGGACACCAACCTCAGGCCTGGATCTACACAAGGTTGCCCAGGGCCCCATCCAACCTGGCCTTGAACACTTCCAGGGACGGGGCATCCAAATCTGGCAGCAGTTCCTGGGCAGGCATTAACTTTGCTTTCAAGTGACCTCTTCTGGGTTTGCTCCCTTATGGGCACCAGATTAAGGTGGTCAAAATGATTGTTGATTCACAAAGGGTGAATTCAGGGACTTCTTGATACACAGTTTCTGAGAATTTTGGTGAAACTGAACTTAAACTTTCCAGAACATGCTTCTTCACATAGTGTGTGCTCTGCTCATGGAACCCATTCCTGTTGCCAAGGCAAGGTAAAAGCTTCAATCTCCGCAAGTTTGAAGGAAAAAAAAACCCCAACGTATCTTCTGAGGAGTGTATACTTATACTTGAAGGAAGGCTTTGAGGCATACACAAAGTTCCTTGTGGAGGCACGTCATTCTGCAGGATTGCTGCTCCCTCCTGTGAAACACCTGGACTTGGCCACTGCCCCAATATATGGGCAGTGGACAAATGCCTCTCCAGACTGATTCAGACCTATGTTCTTCCTTTCTTATGACAACAAAATAGAGACTAACTTGTCAAAAGTGTGTGAAAGATGTCGAATTTATCAGTCTTCAGGAGTAAATGTGATCCCAGCATAAGTTTACATCAAGCCTTGGGTTACTGCCAACTTGTGTAGTCCTTGAATTAATATCTTATGAACCACCATAAGACATTAATGTTTTATAACACTGGAAAACTCATAGCCATCCATCCTTGGTGCATGTCCAACGTCTCCAGCATTGGAAGGAAAATCAGCTCTGCAAAGTGCCAACTTGGGTCTGATCCAGAAAGGTGCCACTGTGAGAACGACTAGAAGCCTGTGAGCTGCTACACTGGGTATGGATTTAGCTGCTTTGCAGCCTGGGTGGAAAGTGCACCTGGCTGGCCCGAGCTCTCAGCTGTTGGCTTGGACCTTAGTTTGGAGCAGCTCCTTCTGCCCCTCCTTCCACACACCCGGCACAATGGGTAGAACTGCATGAGGAAAGCTGGTTAGGAATTGTTGGGAGAGACTCAAAGCAGGGAATTTAGCTGGCTTGAAAAACAAAGCTGTTTTTATTTAAAAGCGAGATCTACCTGACTGGCTTGTTCTGGTTACAGTTGGTTTTTTAGCAGAGGATGCAATGACATGCTGGAAAATGAGGCATGTTTAACCAGCAGTGGAAAAATGAAAAGGAAAATGCCAAAGGGAAATATTGATAAGAATGAAGAAAAACTATCAAACCTTCCCAAATACAGGGAAATGCTGCATCTGAACTGCTGGTTGGATCATAGAATCACAGAATTGTAGGGGTTGGAAGGGACCTCGAGAGATCATCAGGTCCAACCCCCCTGCCAAAGCAGCTCCCTAGGACGTATCGCACAGGCATCCAGACAGGTCTTGAATATCTCCAGAGAAGGAGACTCCACCACCTCCCTGGGCAGCCTGGCCCAGGGCTCTGGCACCCTCACTGGGGAAAAGTTCTTCTGCATATTAGTGTGGAACTTCCTGTGCTCCAATTTGCAGCCATTGCCCCTTGTCCTGTCCCCACTGACCACAGAAAAGGGGTTGGCTGATTCCCCCTGCATCCCCTGCTTCAGATAATTATAGACTTTAATTAGGTCCCCCCTTAGTCTTCTCTTCTCAAGGCTGAAGAGTCCCAACTTACTCAGCCTTTCCTCATTGGGGAGATGCTCCAGGCCCCTAATCATCTTCGTAGCCCTCCTTTGGACTCTCTCCAGGAGATCCCTGTCCTTTTTAAACCAGGGAGCCCAGAACTGGACACAATACACCAGGTGGGGCCTGACTGGGGCAGAGTAGAGGGGGAGGATCACCTGCTTTGACCTGCTGGCTACACTCCTCTGGATGCACCCCAGGATCCCATTGGCTCTCTTAGCCCCCAGTGCACACTGCTGGCTCATGGCCAACCTGTCATCCACCAGGACCCCCAGGTCCTTCTCCACAGAACTCTTCTCCAGCAGGTCACCCCCAGCCTGTACTGATACAAACGGTTGTTCCTCCCCAGGTGCCAGACTTTACACTTGCTTTTGTTGAACTTCATCCGGTTTCTAACTGCCCAGCTCTCCAGCCTGTCCCGGATCAGGGGTGCAAAGCCTGGAGCTTCTGACTTTCTAATTTGTCTTGTTATTTCAGAACTCCCCGATACACTATGTCAGACATCTGGCAGGTACCAGAGGAAGAGAGAACAACTTCACATATCTGAAACATGATGTGGGGTTGGAGTCCGTTGCACGCTTCTCGCCTCAGCCACGTGGAGATGAGATGTGCTACACCATCTGGGTTAGCATCATCTGACATTACTTATCTCTGCCTGCAAGACTGAATGGCAGTTCTGCTGTCATCTTCAGCAACAGCAGGTTTAAACCAGCACTGAGTGCTTTTAAAAATGCTATTCTTAATAATAGTTCACAGTTTGGAACTGGTACTTAGGCTGTGAAATGCCCTTGAGTATAAAATGCAGCAGCTCTGCTGGTAGGGGATATCCCTGTTTGTTTAGTCTTGCTATGCGAAACTAAGATGCCTGTGAAATGCACTTCAAACTGTTTAAAGTGTTTCATGGCTTGCTTGTAGTTTCTTCTGAGACTGGGAGCCAGGGGAGAGGTATTACAGAACATCAGTTCTTCAGATTGAAGTTTATCTTTGTGGACTGCAAACTAAAATTGTTAAACAGTATTACAGTGTGCTTTTATAAGAGAGATATGAAGTGAATTTTAAAAGTAATGCAGTTTATGAATATCTGGGGCTAAAGAGGGAAGCTTTACAGGGCTTGCTTTGTTTTATATTTAATCCAGGGCAGACACTTCAGTCCTGGAAGGGGCCAAGCACTCTGGTCTCCTCCAGCAAAGCCACAATACATGTCTCAGTATCAGATCAGTCCTATAGATTTCATGTTCAGTCACCTTTTGTATCAGATTGGAACACTCAGCAGGTCACCAGAATATGCATGTTTCCATAGAGAGGGAAATATTTGGGGCACTGTGGGTGCAGATCCCCCTTTTTTTTTCCTGGACAGTAGAACAGAGCATCCTGCATATCCTCCTGTTTGATTCTTTAGGGGGAGTAATTCCCCTGGTGTAAATTCCAGAGCCCTATCTGATCTTACTTCAGAAACCCTGAGCCAATATCCAGTACCTGGGGTGGGGAAATTTGGATATTGGGTAGGAGGTGCCTGCAGCAGGGACAGAGGAACAGCCTGGGACAGATGTGGATGTTACAGGGCAGGGACATTGACTTGGTAGTAAAACAGGGTTCCATTGATTCCAGCACAGATTGAGGGACAAGGCTGTCTCCATGCCCTGGGACCTTGATGTTTTACAGAGTCACATCAAGCAAGACACAGACCTCAGAAATGTCACCTGCTGCCATGCAAACCCGTGGGTGACTCAGCAACGCAGCACAAGGGCCTGCTCAGTAATGACAGATTGTTCTGTATTTCTAACTACATCATTATTATTTTTTTAAAAAATATCTTCTAATTATGTTCTCTTTGGTATTGATCTTGCACTCTTCTGGAAGCTGGATTCATCCTTTGCTTCTCAAGAAGCAGAAAAGAATATGCTTGGAGTCCGAGGTGCTCCATGGTCCACCAACCATGTCTGCTGGGCTTGTTTGCTGGCTGACAGTTGGTTTGGGACTCCTGACTGCATTTTTTCAACTGTGATTTCACTATATGTCAGGATCTTATGTGTCTCCCTTCCCTGCAAACCACTTGTGGACAGTTGACCAAGCAGAAGTTTTATGTTTTAAGGAAAGAAAATAAATTGTTTTTAGACAGGAGATTCCGTTGCCAACTCTCCTGTCATTCTCCTGTCCTATTTACTGCTTAGACTTGAAAAGCATAACAATTTTTGAAGGCTTTGCTTTTAAACTCTGCTCTTGTTTTTCCTTTGTGGCTGCTTTGACAGACGTCTCTGATGTATATTTCAGTATAGGTTGATGTGAAGCTAATGAGAAGGCAGACATTTATTTACAGAAATATGGGTTCCATTTGTAAAATTATTTCCCAGTGAGAAAAACATCACTTTCCTATTGCCTTACATGCTAGGATTTATTTATTAATTTATTTTTTTTAACATCTGTATTGCTTTACAGATTGGTCTTTAAAATGTATATTGCTATAGACATATAAACCAGCCAGTAAAACCTAACCCCACAACTTCAGAGATTGTTATGTCACAAAAAGATTCAACTGTTGTTTTAAGTCAAGAAATGGATTTACACATCATAAAATAAATTAAGAAATAACACCAGTGGTTTACAAATCTGACTAATGAGTGCTAAATAATAATAAAAAAAAAGCTTATAAAGTTTTAGGCTACACTTTGAGAATTCTGTTGACTGATTTGCATGAAATAAAACTTACTTTTACAGTCTATTCTTTCATATAAACCCCAACCCCAGTTGCATACATGCTGCTTAGATTTATTTCTATCACTTCATCTTTTGTTATTACCCTTGGGACTACAAAATCTTTGTGCAGATAGAGTAGCTACTCTCTAGCATATGGTCACAAAATGATGCTGTATATAAAAGCCTGCCTCATCCAAATGAAACAGAGGTCTGTTCCAGTTTCATCCAACAGCCATGTCTTATTGGCACATCCTTCCTAGTATCCTCATTTCACAGCATGTTTATGCCCCTGCACTTCCTGACTGTGGAAGTCATAGCATTGCCTTGGTTGGAAGGGACCTTTCTGATCATCAGGTTCAACTATCAAACCAACACTCTTTATTTAAACCACACAGGGCTTCTAACTGAGAGGCAGAGTCTGCTTTCCATTCTGACACCTGGCAGGCTGGAGGGTCCCTCCCAGCTTGCACCGAGAAGACTTAATTGGGTTTTTCCTAATTTGGGCTGGCAGGTCATGTGAATCACCTGGTGGGAGAAGATAAATAGAAGAAGGCCTGCAGAGGGCTTGAGTGCCTCCAGCTGGTGGGCAGGAGCAAGCAGTGTTGGTGAAGAGGAGCTGGCAGCACACCAGAGGTAAGTCCCTTGTGACTTCTTCCATCTCCTTCTCACTCCTTGCCAGGAAAATGCTTCCCCATCATCCCTTTGCCAGCTCATGCTGCTCTAGCTCTGTCAGTCCCTTGGTGGAGAAACCTGGCTATATCTTGCTGGATCCAGGCTCACAAAGAGCCAGCTGTGTGTTTTCCTTACCTTGTTTATGGAACACTAAAATCCCTTGAGGCTGTTTCCAATGCAGTTCCCTTCCTCCCCTCCCACCCCCTTTGTTTGAACTTCTAAAGCTGTGCTCCTCTGTCCTCCCAAGGGATGGTTGCAAGGGTGTAGAGTAGGATTGTACTGGACCTGAGCACCTTGAAATCATTATCCCATTATCTCCATACTCTACACTTCAGCAGCTGGGCAGTTTCCCACTACATCTTGGAATCCCTGTCGATAGAAGAAAAGAGAAAGATGAATGGCCTCAGTAACAAATGTACCCTTATTGGCACAGCAATTGGTGAAACCTGGCTGTGCTCCTGTTGGAGACTTTGAATGAAGTGTGGTGCTTCAGTTTTTGATTTGCTTTCATTCTGAAGGAGAATTACACAGGCCTGTTACCTTGTCATCAGGGAACTGGTTTCTAAGACTTCATTGGGTAGTTTACTACTAGCCTAAATTTTATCAGAGTGTGCCTCTACTCAGTGTGCCTCTACTCAGTGTGCCTCTACTCAGTGTGCCTCTACTCAGTGTGCCTCTACTCAGTGTGCCTCTACTCAGTGTGCCTCTACTCAGTGTGCCTCTACTCAGTGTGCCTCTACTCAGTGTGCCTCTCTACTCAGTGTGCCTCTAAAGTCCCTTTTTCTTGCCTTTTTATTTAAGATGAAGCAATATTTTCCCCTTATACTAAAAAACTAAATATACCCATCCTGAACTGTACAGTGCGACTTTGGTGGGACAGAAGGAGTTTCAAGGTGAGTATTTTTAGCCAACCAGAACTGTAAATCTGCTTTAGAGACATGTGTAAATTGGGTCCCAGAGTAAACCATCTGCAGAGCTGTGCCCACGTCAGCAGCAGAGCAAGCAGTGCCCCAGCCAGTGGGCACAGCCCCTCCAGCTCAGCTCCTGCACTTGCAGCCTGTTCACAGGAGCCTTGCAGAAGAGTCCGTGCTGCTGGAGGGCTGCAACTTGCCAAATCATCTTGGCAGCCAAATCCACACAGCCCATTCAAGAGGGGTAAACGAGAGCAGGATTTGGCCTGCTTTCTTTCAGCTAATCTCTCTTTTTTTATAGGAGCTCTGTGTTTGTCTGGTTGGCTCACTGATGTTCGAGAGCTCAGCTCTACTTGTTGAGGATGTTGCTTGTCTGACAGCAGCCTATAATTACTGTATGTCATGCAGGGCTGGTGATAGATACGGTAGCACTGGAATCTAGGGGCTGCTGAATTCATGAGCCACTTGAGGGTATCTCAGCAGTAAAATGATATTTGGTGTGACTAAAGCATGCAAGCAATTCAGAGTGGGCTTAACATAAAGCCTGCCAGTAGTCCTGATGAAGTAAATGGAAATATTAGTGTACTTATACAAAAATATCTGTATGCTTGAAGGCTTAAATCCAGTTTGAGAATTAATTTATATTCACATTGTGGCATGTTAGTTTATGTAATTATCCACGCTCAGGGTATCTCTACCCACAGAAGTCAGCATGCAATGTGGTGGTTTGTGTTATGCAGTAAGTGTGTGTGTACTTACTCTGCCAAGGCCACTTGTTCTCTGCGTAAGAAAAGCTTTGAGAAAGTCAGTTGATGTGGTATTGAATGATCTTCACTTTATCCACTTGCCATATTTATGTTATTTCTAACTCAAGCCAGGTTTTGGACCATAACCCTATGAGGTGGATGATGCAGGTAGCTGTAAAATCATCTGTGTCTTGTAGGGGATGCTGCATGTGGTCTGTCCCCATCAGCCTCTTCCACATTTCCAGCTCAGCAGCAATGTTTCTTCAGGCTGTTATTCTTTGATTAAACCCTGATTTGTCTGGGAAGGTGACTCACCTGTAATCAGCTCATTAAATGAAAAATCTGCCAGATTTGCTATTGAGAAATAATCACAAATCCAATAAAGGCTTAATTCCACATTTACAAATCCTGATGCTTTCTGCTCTATAATCACTGGTCCCTGTCAAACACAAAAGTCTTTTCATTTCCTGGTGTATGGATGCAAACACTGTGCAAGGAGCCATAGGCAGATGCCAAGGCTGAATTGCTCTGTAGTATGACACAGAATGTTCAGATACCATTTATCTCATTAGCAAACCTGGGATTTTCATGTTTCTGGGGAAACATCGCATCCAATGAGAGCATCACATCAGTCCCTGTTGATGTCTTGACAGATCTGGCTAGCCAATAAGTGGAATAAGTCAGCATCCACCAAGTTTCCAAAGTCTCCTGCTCTGTATTTGGTGGTGTCTGGGTGTATTTGAAAGGGGCATGCTTTCTGGAATCATTTTAATCCTTAGGAAGCTTTGGAGAAATGTGCTGCTCTGTGAAATCAAGTGAGTCTCTGGTTGTTGAAAGGCTTCTCCCCAAGGGAAGCTCTACTATACAAAAAGTGAAAGGACTGGCAAGGCCGTTTCACAAGCAGAATCCCTTCAAAATTAACTCTGTTATGTAGTTCTGTAGTTTCAGCTAAAAAAACCCAGATGGTGAATTAACTTTCTAGAGAAAAAGGATTTGGCAGCACTTTCTTGCATGAGCCTGATGTGGGGTAATGGCAGTTCAGAGGTGGGCACAGCAAAAAGGCCACATCAGCAGCCAAAGTGCCCTGGATGTGCAGTGGCAGTGCTTCATTAAGTCTGCTTGATAGACTGAATGGAGGCCTGTGACTAGTGGTGTTCCCCAGGGCTCGGTGTTGGGTCCAGTCCTGTTTAATATCTTTATTGACACCTTGATGAGGGAACAGCACCCACCCTCAGCAAGTGCTGATGATCCAAAGCTGGGAGGGGTGGCTGACACACAGGACACTGCGCTGCCATCCAGAGACCTGGTCAGGCTGGAGAGCTGGGCAGGGAGACACCAGATGAAATTCAACAAAAACAAGTGTAAAGTCTTGCACCTGGATGAGGAACAACCACATGGATCAGTACAGGCTGGGGGTGACCTGCTGGAGAAGAGCTCTGTGGAGAAGGACCTGGGGGTCCTGGTTGATGACAGGTTGGCCACGAGCCAGCAGTGTGCTCTGGGGGCTGAGAGAGACAATGGGATCCTGGGGTGCATCAGGAGGAGTGTGGCCAGCAGGTCACAGGAGGTGATCCTCCCCCTCTGCTCTGCCCTGGTCAGGCCCCACCTGGAGTATTGTGTCCAGTTCTGGGCTCCTTGGGATAAAAAGGACAGGGATCTCCTGGAGAGAGTCCAGAGAAGGGCTACGAAGATGATGAAGGGCCTGGAACATCTATCCTATGAGGAAAGACTGAGAGAGCTGGGGCTGTTCAGCCTGGAGAAAAGACTGAGGGGGAAACCTAATCCATGTTTATAAATATCTTAAGTATGGGGTGCAGGGGGAATCAGCCAGCCCCTTTTCTGTGGTCAGTGGAGACAGAACAAGGGGCAATGGCTGCAAGTTGGAGCACAGGAAGTTCTGCACCAACATGGGGAGGAACTTTTTCCCAGTGAGGGTGCCAGAGCCCTGGGACAGGCTGCCCAGGGAGGTGGTGGAGTCTCCTTCTCTGGAGAGATTCAAGACCCATCTGGATGCCTATCTGTGCAGTATGAGCTGGGGAGCTGCTTTGGCAGGGGGGTTGGACCCCATGATCTCTCGAGGTCCCTTCCAACCCCTACAACTCTGTGATTCTGTGATTTACCAGAAGGCAAGGTTCAGGTGCTTGGAGCTGTGTAGTAAATAGGAAGCAATGCCTTGGTGTGAGGGGTGTTCTCCCCTACTGCAGTGTTGCTCAACACTTATGTTTGAGGAGCTTTGCGGGACAGGTGGTGAAGGAGGAGATGGGGCCAACAGCAGAAGGACTGATGTTTCTTGTCTATACTTGGGTTGATGTGTAGAAGCAAAATGAATTAGTGTGTGTTCCCTCCAGCGGTATTCCTAGAGTCCAACACTTAAAGGATTTGTGGAATGATGGTTCCTAACAAAGAGAAACTTTTATATCAGGTATGCCTGAGACTTTTCACTTGGCACACAGAGGCTCAATTAGACTCAGAGTGATCCTAGGATAATGATACAAGCAGAAGTAAAACATGAAAATTGAGGGAAGTGCTTTTAACTGCAGTGAAAGTGTCAAAGACAAATAATACACAGATTGGCACTGCTTGCTAAAGTCACTGCTGAGTCTGATGGAGATTTTATTGCTGGGAAATCACGTGTACCCTGTGGAAGAGCTGGAGTCAGGTCATCTGTGCTGGGGAGAGCTGAAGTGATGGGGAGTTCCTCTTCTCTGTGGCTGGGCCACTCCTCTGATGCCAGCAGGTCCTTTCAGCACCCTGTTTTGGGGTTTCTGTGTTAGCCCAGTTTTCATCATCTGCTTGCAACAAATAACAGTGCCTGCTCTGGCACAGAGGCATCGTGCAGCAAGGCGGTGGGAATGGAGTGATTCCCTTTGTTAGGCTCAAGTCTTTGTGCTGGAGAAACAAAACGACTCTAAGAGGAGGCAGTGTTTTCCTCTTGCTCTTGAGATGGCATAACCTGATCCTGTAGGACTTTTCCCAGACTTCTTGATGTCTGGAACTGATGGAGGGTGGGGAGCAATGACTGAACCATGTGGTGGCACTTCTGGGGCCAAGATGCAGAGATGTGCTGGTACCAGCAAGCAGGAAGGAAGGGAGGAGGTGGGACAGGTGAATGTCATAGAAGATCCTTGAAGACAGCCTGCAAGGAAAAGAAGAAAGAGGAACACCAGAGAAGAATGGGAAAAATGAGGAGGGAGAGAAAAAGGGTGTCCAAGGTGGGATATCCTTTCCTTTACATAACTGTAGAGCCCAGTGCTGATGCATCCAGGACCAGGGTATTACTGTCCTGAGCATGGATGTCTCCTTTTGCCACCTGGACCTGATTTCCACAGCCTCAGCCTCGTCCCATTCATGGCACCCAAGAGACGAACCCTTCTTGCCATGTTCTACTTCCTCAGGTTAGCAGCTCTGGCAGCTGGTCAGGGGCCCAAGTAATGTTAAGCAAGTCTTTGCCACTCAACTTGCACCAGCAGGGTTAGATGGGTTGCACAGAGGCCCTGCTGCCTACAGCCTCATCCATAGGCATAACTACAATAGCTTCACACACAAAAATTGAATCACCTTGTTTCTCAGTCTTTGATAGATGCAGTATATGGCTCTGTTTGATCCTAATAGGGCAGATATGACACATCCTACAAGCTGGTGGCAGTCTTCTATTGATTTTGAGTAATTCTGGTTTCTGTCTTTTGACCAACTATCAGTTTCTGTTGTGATAGTTAAAGTACATTTTTGCATTCTCTGGCATGGAGCCCTGATTTTCTGTGCACAATACACTGAGTTCCCACATCACATGGAAAACTATTGGGAAATCCATAATTGCAGGGCTTTGGCAACCTTTAAATATTTCCATGGTTACTGAGGGGAAGGAATTTCCCATTGGTTGATGCAGTAATTATTTCAGTTGCAAGGAAGAACATGATTTTTGAAGTTGGCTATTAGTGTATTATTTGTAGTACAAACTTAATTTTGCAGCTCTTAGAGTACAATTTCCATATAAACTATTTGTTTTTCAAACCTGATTAATGATAGGCATTAAAATTTTGGCTAATAGAGCTGGTGGAATGGTGTGGAAAACTTCCCAGCTGGTATTTTTCAGTTACCTTCAAGTGATGAGGAAGGACAGACCTGTGGCTGTTGAATTTCACTGTGGTTTGTGTCTGCATTTCATGCCCATGTCAAAAATTGTACTTTTACTGATACAAAAAATTCCCAGAAAATAAAATGCAGAGTTAAACAGCTATAGATCCATGCCATAGGTGTATTCACGTGGAAATGAATGTGCTGAGATTTTATGCAGCCCAGCTGGGTGATTTTTAGGGTTTGTGCATAATGGGCTCATCACAGTCAAGATGGGCCAAAAAGTGGAGATGAAGAGAATGACTGGAGATGGAGAGGATGACTTCCCAGGAGGTAGGGGTGTGTGTGTGTGTTGGAGAACATGGAGACTTTAATTTTTAGAGCTTTTCCATAAATAAAAGATGGCAAGGTTGACTGAATTGGTAGCTTATGAAATACTGCTTGTTTCTACAGTGGTGAGGTACATGATGGTAACCCTGGAGAGAGCCCCAACTTGTAACACTTACTCTGAGCTTGTGCAAGGGATGTGCAGTGATGCCAGGCACTGGGAGCCACTTTCCTTTTGTGCCTGTTTCTGACTCCTCTTATCTTCTTCAAAGAGTGCCTGCATAGCACAGAGGGTGGGTGTCTCTACACCAGGTCACTTCTTGGTGCATTTGCAACTTTGACCTGACAATTAACTAGAGTAAAATTTTTAGATCTCAGTACTTTTGCCCCCTTTTTGGGGGCCCATTATGAGTCTAACCCAGCATGATGAACAAATCTTCAAATTTGTCTTATACCCCAAGTCTCAGCATGTTTTTTTTCTCTTGGGAGGTCAAGACAAGTATTAATGTCAAACTGGATTTGAACTGAAAGCATCACACAGGAGCTATTTTATGGGATAACACTCCAGTGTTGGGTTGCTATTTGCCTTTTTATTTTATTTATTTATTTTTTTGCTTGCCTGCCCTCTCCTACTGGCTACCCACAGTCCCAAATTAGGACAGCTAGAAATTTTCTGGTTGAAAAAGCTCAAATACAGCTACCTTCAACATGTCTCTGTGCTAATGCCACGGGCACATGAATAGAAGCAAGACTTGAGGCGTAAACCTGGAGCAATTCACACTGTGGCAGCTGCAAACAAAGAGGCAGCCTATGTGTTGAAAGGGAAATGCTTGGAAAGTGTGTCAGATTTAGCCAGGACTCAACCCAGGGGGCAGAGTTAAATCATTTTGGGGGGCTGTGTGCACAGATTGATTTATTTTTTAATTGGGACAGCTTGTGTTGCCAGGGGTGAACTCATTCACTGGTCCAGGGCGCACTGAGGAGTGTATTGTTGTGGATTGAGCAGCCAAATGCTCCACTGGCTACATAAGCCCACCTTCTCCTTGCTAGGACATGCACTGTTGCTAACAGGGACTCGACCTCAGTACAGTAGTAAAACAAACCTAATGTGCACATGGGAATATTCTTGTAGGCTGTGACCACCTTTAAAGTGGTCCTCAGGTGAACTGGGGAGGTGGGGATCCTGTGTTTTAAGGGTTTTGAGTCCATGCAAGGTGTTATCCCATTATGTGCTGGCTGGCTAGACTGGGTGTACCCTGTGCCCTTGCCTGCTGCTGTGGAGGAGGAGGTGCAGGAGGTAGATGGTCACTTCTCCAGCTGTGTGGTGGCTGACCCTGATGGGCTCCCACTGTCACTGGACGTGCTCCCAGGTTGGCCCACCCTCAAACTGTGTTGCCCAGTGAACTGTAAACCACCACATCTCAGCTGGGGGCGCATGGAGGTGCTGTGCTGCTCTAGCATGGGCAGGACCAGCCCAATACTGTACTTATTTCTGGTTGTTCCAGAAAGGTGGAGAACCACTGGACTCAAAGGTGCTTCTTTCATCAGTCCCAGCAAAACTCTTGCTCACCTTGGCGGGGCATCCCTTTTCCTCTGACCTGGTCATGGTGAGCGGTCTGGCCCACCTCCCCTCTTTCTTTCCTCTGGCCCACGTGCTGGTGGTGGCTGCTGGCTTCATCTCATCTTGATGTGATTTGGGATGACGCAGAGCAGCAGCATACAAGATTAATGAAAGTGTTCTGTAGTCCCTTCAAGTCTTTCTGGAGAGGTAATATAATGCAGATTGATTTGCACCATTCCTCTTGCCTATCCCTGTTTCCCAGAGGCTTTGACAGGATGGCAGGTTTTGCTTGTCAGCTTTATTTATTTATTTTAAATGGGAGAGGAAGGATGTTAAATATCCCAATTGGTAGTTGTTATATTGAGAGCTCAGTTATCTCACAGGCCAAAGAAGTCCCTTCCCTGATGTAATTTAAGAAAAAATAAATGGTCTCTTCCTGTTCTGCTGCATGCCTGTAAGCATAGATGCATGCATAATCACTTAAAATTCACAATAACCTTGCCATGGAACAGGGAATGGAGAGAAAGTCCACACTTTATATACTTCATGTAACACAAAACCTCCTGGGAGTGGTGGACCTGTGGCAGTGATCGCTTTACCAAGCGGAGACCAGTCCCCTGTGGGCACCCTTTGAATTCAGCACGCTGCCAGACAGGTACACCCTCAGCAGCGAGCTGGTTCAGATACAGGAGGGATTTCTTCTACATGTACAAATGCCTCTGTGGACTGACTCTGTATTGTACCACGTTCCTGCACATCTGAGTGCCCTTAATGCTCTGTTTTTCTGCTGCCCCTGTAGCATCCCTGATCTTGACAGCACTGCCCTGGCAGTGAATGTAGCTTTGCTTTAATTTTGTTGATGCACCCTCTCACTGCTTCCCCTGCCCTGTGTGTGCCACCCACACAGTGAGGTGCTTGTACTGCACTGCTCTGCTCTGCTGCCTCCTCCCTGTGCTGCTTGGGCTGGGGACTATTGTGTCTCCTTGAGTAGTAGTTCCTGCTTTTAAAAAAAAGTTATTCAGCTTTTAAGATTTGTGATTCAGAGGCAATTCAGAATGGACTCTGTCTAGTAGGGCTGACGTAAACCATGGCCCATTTCCCTTTGCAATATCCTGCAGGCTTTGTCCTGGGAATGGAGGAGCCCTGCAAACAGAGACCAGAACCCTCTGTCAAAGCTCTTGATCCTCTACTTTGAATTAAGTCCTTTGTAGAGTCTAGATCTAAGTGCCATCAGCGTTGTACTGTACCTACCTTCATAGATGATGTTTGCACCCATGCTTCAGGGGTGTCTGGTGCTAGTTCAGGGCTCAGATTCACCTTGGTTCCAAACACCTTTGATGGTGGTAAGGAATCTGTCATTTCTTGAACTTTCACTTTCATCCTCTCTTCCCTTCCTCATTCCAGTTTTTACCCCAGGTTTCACTGACAGAACAGGAAATCAAACCCACACAAGTTCTTTTCTTTAGAGAGCCCTGTTTGGCTCCTTTCCATAACATCTGATGTAGGGGAAGTGCCCAGTGCTTCCAGGAACACCACTGCTCTTCACAGCCTTTTAACTCTGTAGCTTTTCTGATGATGCTGAAGCACATTTCTCGACTTTGCAATCACCAGCAATCAATTGGGAAGAAAATTAAATAATTAAAAATCTTTCCTCTTGCAGACAGTCCTGAGGGGGGGGGTGGGAGTGGGCCTCTCCCTGCCACCCAACAGCCTCCAGCAACAAGAGGGGAAACCCCCTTCACCCCCAAGAGTCCCTGAGCAGCAGTCAGAGCACATCACCATGAGGTCACCTCACTAACCTGCTCCCAGCCCAGCAGCTTGGTCAGGGTCCCTGGGTTACTGGCAGAGACTGCCTGCAGTCAAGTGCCCCCTGACTTTTGTTCCTCTTTTGGTCTCTCCTTTAGCTGGCACTGCTGATTTTTAACCCTTTAAGCCTGTCTGCAAGTGCAGCGTTGGGTTGTAGCAGACAGAATGCTTGGTTGCTTTCCTGGATATGAGCCAGGCTTCCAATCCTTACCTTGGTGTCTCCATCAGCATCTCTGCAGCTTTCTGTTTTTTAGAACAACTATAAAAGTTATTAAAAAAATTCCCTTTTTAATTGCCTGATTGTTACACTGAGATAACCTTCCACTCATCTGTATCCTTATGACATATGTGACCAAGATCTCTCACACCTGGCTCTTTCTTTTAGTTTTTTATTTTCCTCTAAGTAACTTTACACCAAATTGAGGTGACACTTGTCACACCAGTGACCAAGCCTGCTTTGTGATCAGAAAACAGACTGTTGACATAGGTCTGATCTCACCCTCCTGGATGCTGCTCTGCCCGGGCTTCCTTGTGAACACAAGTTCATTTGCTTCCCTTCCCTTCCAGCCAAAGAATTTCCTTCCTCACTCCCAAGTCTGCATTCAGTGTTTATTTCAAACACTCCTCCTTTTAGCAGCTATACGGAAGCTACGGCGCGAGACAACTCATTATAGCATGACAGAGGGGTGTGGACATATGTACGCACCAGACTCACATACGATGGCATCTGAAAAAGGAACAGCAAGTCAAGAAATAGTACAGCAAAGACAAGTGGGAGGAGGAGTGACTGTCAGAGGAGGGATTTCAGCCGCCCTGGAGAAGACGTGGCACTGCTGCAGTGAGTCACCGTTGTAGCTCCCGCACCAGCACTTCAAAGGCAGGGAATCCCAGAACATGCTGAGCGATGTGTAGGAAATCAGGCAGTTCTGCAGAAGGTGTAGGAGCAGAGGAGGGGAGGGGGGGACCTGGGCAACCTCAAAGTAATTCAGAAAGCTGCTAGGAGGTGGTAATTTCTTTTCCTTACTCTTGTGAATTTTGGTTTCACTAGGCTGTGTGTTTGCATTTGCTTTATCAGCGATCAAATTTGAAATCACCTTTCCCTGCTTTAGTTCTCACAAGGAGAAGGGAGGGAAGAGCTTTGGGTTATAGCTAGAAGCAGGGGCAGACTTTTCTAAAGCTACCTGGGGTCACTGTTTCTCACCACCTTTGAAATATTTCTCCTCAGGCCAGGATATAGTTTTAAGGGCAACTTACCTGAACGTGAATACATCAATGCTAGAGCTACTTTAGTGTTGGGAAGGTAATCTTTTGGAAACATTGCCCTTCAAGCATGCTACTGCTGCGTGGGAACATGCCCTCATGGGAAGCAATCGATCTGCACCCATCTCAGGGACTTCCCTTAGGTGCTGTTTTGCAATAGTGGAGGCAAATCCTAGGATTTTTTGACTTGGAGGGTAGGACCAAGCCATGCTATGTGCTGAGCGAATCCTTACAGCTAGAACTGCATCTGCACATGTGCCCAATGTGTGTAATGGCAAGAGAAAATACTACATTAAACCTAGCTGATAAATCTTAAAGTAGTCTAAATTTTCTATGAGGTGAGCCTCAGGCTAGCTGTCTGAGAATCAGAATGGAGAAAGCTTTACAGTTACGAGCACGTCTTGTTTAGTATCTTCAAGCAGATCCTCATTACAATTAAACTGAATGTTTAAGTCAAAGTCTTTTCTGGGTCACTCTACAAAACAAAAATCTATTGGAGGGGAAGGCAACTGCAAATAATGATCTGAATTTCTTTGAAGGATGAAAAGGATTACCTTGTCTATAAACCTGCATTTTCCTCATCTCTCTTTATCCCATTTTGTAGTTTCTCTTACCCCACACCCAAAGTGTGTCCTGCTGGTGTTATTTTGTTGGCATCTCTATGCAGATGAATCTCTGAGCTGCTGCTCTCAGTCAGAGCCCAACGTTGGGAGGTTTAAGCTGTTGTAGGTGCCTGTGTGATGGCCTGGGTGGGGAGCAGGTGCTGGTGCAGTGCAGGTAGCTGCATGCAGCAGCACGTGTGTCTCGGAGGTTCGTGGGGCAGGGAGAGGGGAGAGGCAGGAGGTGTGCTTCGGGTGGTGGTGCTTCCCACAGTCTTCTGGGCAAGTTACTCAGAGCCTCCATCACTGGGGTTTGCTGCTGCTGCTGGCTCCAGGCAATGCCTGTGTGCCCAACTACGAGCACCACACAATCTGGGTGATGAAATCTGCCCGTGAACTGGAGATCCCAGCCAGAGCAGGGAAATGCCAAGCTTGGTCTGGAGTCAGAGCTTACCCACCTTGTGAGCTGTCCCAGGCACGGCTGGTGCTTGGGAAACAGCATCGGAGCCAGGTGTTTTTAGAGGGGTCCCTCCCCAGTTTGCCTCTCTGCTGTCTCCAGCTTAATAACTCCAGAAGTGGCCTTTGCCTACAGACCAGCATATAGTGCTGCAGAGATGCACTCCAGGATTTTCCCTGAGCTCTCTGTGAGCTTGATTACATTTGTGGCCATTACATCATCCTGTAGCCAAAAGTTTCATGACTTAATTGCAAACTTTGTCCAATGTCATTTCCTTTTGTTTGCTCTAAACCTGCTGCCAGGATGGGCATCTCTTGGGGTAGCACCTGTTTCAGGAGGGGAGGGAATCCCCAAAATGTTTTTAGTGCTCACCGTTGCATTTGCATTGGTGATGGGAGTTTTGCAGAGCTAATCTATCTGGCCAAGATTTTTTCCCAGTGAGGACAATGAAGGCTGCTGGAGCAGCAGCCACTGTCTGTGCACAGAAAGCAGGATCCTGGCCACTGCATGATGACATTTCCCATATAACTGCATGGGGACAGCGGCACCAGCGGGAGTTGTTGCCATGGCAATGGAATAACTGTCTCACATCCCCAGGGAGGTCTCCTCTGTGGCATCCCAAGGTTTCCCTTTGCCTCCTGCTAATGTTAAGAGCTGCTCTTGAATGCAACCATGAGAGCTCTTACTATTGCAACAAAAATAAAGCAAATTTACCCAAAAAGGGAAGCACCTGTGGAACCTGAGTGTGGATTGCACTTGGAGCAAAGCTCAGCCAGCAAGGAGTGAGATTGATTTTGGGAAGTGAGAGCTGAGTCTTGCATGTGTGTGACAGGGCTGAGACACTTGGGTACCGCACGTGGCACAGCCACGGCTGTCACTGTGCCCTGCTCTCTCTGCTGAAAGCATTGGAAAGAAAACATGACTGTGGCAGGGCTGGATGCTGTGTATCTGCTGGGTGCTGTGTTTTTGAGGAGGGTATCAGCTGAGTGCTGTGTTTTTGAGGATGGTGGCTAGTTTATGAAAGATGGTATTAAATAATTTTTCTTCTACTTTTCCTAGACCTAAAAGTGCCCTTCAGGTTTGAATCTTTAATAAAAACGTTTTGGGGAGAGGGTTTTTTTGTAGACACCAATATGTTTCTTTAATCTTTTTACCTTATTCCAGGTCTTGTCGATATTGAGAAATCAGTGCAGGCAGGGAGAGCTGTGGCAGGGCTGAGGTTGACCTGTTGCTGGTTCCCTCTATGTATGACCTGGTGGGGGAAGCACCCTTCCCTGGCCTGGCTAATGTGTGACCTTTCAGAATTTGCTTTCCTGGAGCGTGTGTGCTGGGTCAGTTTGAACATGCTGGTGTGCCTGGGATGGGAATATAAATAAAAGCTGAAACCAACTCAGTGATTCAAGGGCATTGTAGCAAGAAAAAACTGCATTGGCTGAAAACTGAACTGTAACTGTTACAGGCAGGCAAAGTACTTTAACCACTTTGTTGTTATAAGCTGGACTTTGCCAGTAACATTAACACATGTTGTGGACTTGCTGGATACTGGCTTAATGTCAAAGGAAGCTAATCCATTTCAAGATGCAAAGTGTTGCTTTCATTGTATGCTCCAAATCATCACTCAGTGTGGGAATCTGAGCCTGCCACTGTGTAATTTCAGTGACTAAGATGTCTTTATATTGTCACTGTTGTCAGCAGTTCCAGTCTTCATCAAACAGCTACTTTTTGGTGTGGGAAATTCAGCGTGCACGTTGTCATACCGGGTGTAAACTTCCATCTTTAACATGCAGCTTAATGTAGCAAAAGCCCCTCCCAGCTCTCCCCGAGGTTGTTTCTGAACCTCCTTAGACTGATGGACGCTGGGAAAGTAAAGGAGTTTGCACTGCTGGAGCCAGTCTGTAACTGGGAGCAAAACAAGAACCAGTTTTCCAAGATGCCTGGGAGCTTCCTCAGGGACAGTCTCTTTTCCTTGCCCTCTATTTCCACTCTGACCTAGAGACAATCACTTCTTGATGGATCTTGATGGAGGGAGGAATTGCATCCTGTGCATGTGGAGAGGAATTTAGGATGGTAATGAAATCGGAGATCTGCCCGTGCTCTGCTCTCTTCTCAGTGTGTATGCCTGGGAGGTAGAGGTCTCCCTGTCTTGTTTATTACTTTACTACCAAGGAAGACAGCACAGACCCAGCTGTCAGTGGCATTCCCCTGCCAGCTATGTTCTCTGCAAAGGTAGTGTATGGCATTTTCTCTGTATCCTCCAGACAAATGTCACAGATGTAGGATTGCATCTGCTTAGCCAAAGAAGTGGTTTTGAGTGGGAGATTTGGGTCCTCATCAGGAACAGCAGGTATCATCCAGTGGGAGGTTGATGCTTGCAACTCAGACGCAGTGCTGCTGTGGGGAGTGGATGCTTATGGGAATGTTGGGGAGGACCAGAGGTGTGATTGGTCCAGACCTCCAGTGTTTTTGGGCATAAGGATACCCTGAACCCCCCCCAAAAGTGTTCACAAAAGGTGATTCTACAGTGGTTCTGTCATACAAATGTCCCACTGGAGAGGAATTGCAATGTGAGCTGCATCCAGGGTGGGAACTGGTGCAAAGATGATCAAAATGGAGTTTTAATTAATAGACTTAGGAAAGTATCAGAAAATGCTCAGAGCACTTGCCAGCAATTGGGATAGGTCCTCGGAGCCTCCTCCTAAGCTCATGGCCTTCCTGGACTGGCAGCATGGTCCCAAGTTTGGCAAGGTGGGGTGGGCTGTCACTGAGGCTGCCTGTACTTCCCAGCTCTGCACAGGGACAGAACGGTGCTCCCTGCCTGCTGGGATACAATTCTGGCAGGTTCCCACTCTGGTAGAGATCCTGTAAGAGGTAGAAGTTGTCACATCCTAAGAGCTTCATCAAAGCAGGTTTTTGCATGTGCAAGGTGATGGAAAAATGTGCCAGATAAAAACACTCCAGCATCAGTATGGTGAGGGAAAGAAGCCTGTCTCACCTGGGTTTTGGTGAACACATACCTTGTGCAGGGAAGGATATTTCTATTTTCAGTTGCCTGCCTTCTACTCTGCACCCCAGGCAAACCCAGGGCAAGCTCACACAGTGTGGTGTCACAGCAATGCCTGCAAAAACAATTCAGCAAACTTTTTCTTTCCACAAACCCTGTTGCTTTCTCTAGAAAAGCACCTCTAGACTGTGGTTAGTGGAGTATTTCTGGGTGGGTGTACGTGAGAGCAAACTTTGACTTGAAAATGTTAAGTCAGCCTCAAATGGGAATCCTGGGGGAGGAGAAGGACAAATGGAGATAACACTTTAGCTTTGCTTTGGAAAATTTGCTTTTTTTCATAGGGGAAAGAATATTTCTCAGCTTCTTAACTGAATTTGTTGTTGCACAAAGTTGAGTCTTGTTTGGAAAAGGGCATTCAGCAAATGCACATGATAATATTGAGCTCAAAGGAGGTGACTCACTGGCATAAGATATTTCCAGGAAACAAATGAAGGGTAGGGTAATGATATGTTGGGTTTTTATACCACAGAATAAGAGTAACCTTTCTGCCTGAGGGTACTTTTAGAAAGCCAGATAAAACCTGAAGTCAGAAACATTTATAAGTTGATAAATCCTACCTTCAAGGTTTCCTTTGGCTTTCTGAGCTGTAGTTGCTGAGGAAAAGGCTGGGCTCTGAGAATCAAATTACTTCGAGCCACAGAGATATGAAGTCCATGGTAAGCCAAAATACTTCCTCCCTACCTCTGCTGGAGAGGTTCCTAAATATCCAGCTCTGTGCAGGAGGGAGCAACTTAAGCAGATAAATTAAGAGAAGTAGAAATAGTCGTTGTGCAAACTTCCAGGGTCTTCCCCTACTAGCTGGCACTGCACACCAGCCTGCTGGGATGGAGGGATCTGCTCAGTCATTAGACTGATGTTTGGGAAAGGCTGGAGGAACTGACTCTAATGGTTAAGCATTGTTTCAACTTCTGGGAAGACTTAAAACCCAAATAATTAAATCACTTGAAACCACCCATTTATCAAAGAAAGAACAGTTTGTATTTGAGGATCTCTTTGCAGCATAGAAATCTTTTCTAACATGCACATGAAGAGTCTTTACAGCTTGTCTTCCCTTGCTAGGGCTGAAACCTAAAATAGTTTACAACCTACAACAAATCTTGTTGATAAGAGGAGGCATAATTTTAAAAGCTTAGTATTTCTGTTTTGGAACAATTATAGAGCCTTGTATTATAGGGGGTGATGTGATTGTTTTGCATATGGAAACGCCATTTAATTAAGACTTAAACAGATGGTTAAGAGGAAGGGTATTGTAGGCTTCATCAAAGTAAAATCTAAAGGGCACAATAATATTTGCACTTTGAAGTGGTTTGTTTTGATTTCTACCAACAAATACATTAATTTCACATGTCAGATGAAGGCTTTTTCAGAGTACAGTTAGTGCATTCCTGCTCGTGGTTCAGGGAACAGGGACTTCACTTGTTACCTTAACACAGATACAAATCTGCCAGTTGAGAAAATGGCTCAATATTTTAAATCTAGTACTAGCCACTGAAAGAGATGAAAAAATAATAATAATAAAAAAAGCTATTTTCCATAACTGGTGAAAAATATATATGTGAGTTCAGCAGGAAGGCAGTGACCAGCCCCTCTGAATGTACATGCCTTCCCCTTGCCCCTCTACTCCCTGCTGTCATCATGCTAAAGCCAGGAGAGAGAGAGAGAGAGAGGTTGTTCAGCAAAGCAAAGAGGATGTTCATGAGATAAGGAAAATGAGAGAAGTGGTACTCTTATCTCCCTTTGCTCAGGGAACCAAAGGAAACAGGGTGATTTAACCCAGCAGCAGGATTGCAAATGTGTAAACAAAAGTTGACCGAGGGAGCAGCTCTTGCCCACACCACACGTGCTGTACCCTGTATCCACTCTCTGCACTTGCTTGCTGAAAGCCTGTAGTAGGAGGAGAGAGAGTGCAGTGTGGTTTTGTAGATGGGGCTTGTTTATTTTTCCTCTCCAGCACAGCTCAGCTGAAGAGGCACCATCATAAACCCGCCCCCCCCCCCCCCCCAAACTCTTCACATTTGAAAAGGAGAAAGCACCATATCTAAAATTTGAAATGAAATTTCTGGAACTTCTTAGGGCAAAGCATTTTGATTAAAAAAAAAACCTTTTCCTATGGACAGGGAGAGGCCATGCTGACCCCACTGCTCACCCCCAGAACAAGGTGAGAACAGCCCTGCTAAGATAAATGCCCTACTTCTGGGCACGGCTCCAAAGCAAGCTTGTTCTGCAGCCCCAAATGAAGCAAATGTCAAAGCAGATAAAACTAGTGGTTTAGGAGCTGTCACTCTGGTCAATATGCTCTCTGCTACCACACTCTTCATGCTTACATGCAGGTCAAGAACAAGCCTGAGTTCAGAAGTCACTCTGCTCCAGAAAGGATGCGCTGTGCAAATGGGCAGGGATTAATCTCATCCAACTTTAGCTAAAATCTAGTTTTCTAGTAGTCTGCAGGAAGAAATCAGCTCTTCTGGAGTGTCCTTCAGCCCATGTGGTTATTCCTATTGACTTCCAAGGGAGCCTGGACAATTTGGCTGATCCCCAAGTGGGTGCTGCCCACTGGTGGGAGCGGAGCTTGCTCCTGCAGACTGGTCTTTGCTGAGAGATAACCTTGGATCCTGCATGCTGTGCTGGGATGTGAGTAGCAGCGTAGTGGCACCCATGCAAAACTCATGCGGCTTTTGGACTAATTTTGGGGGATCCTGGAGGTGATTGCCTACTTATCCTGAAGTTCCTACTTGCTCCAGCTATAGCACTCTTGCTGTGTTTCTAGCAGGAATATTTAGGAATTTGGAATATATAAGGAAAAAAAGGAAGTGAGTTCTGGTTGGAGAGGGTAGGTGGGCACTGTGTGATAGACAGAACTCACTAACTCTGTGCACAGCACAGGCTCCAGCCTAGATTGAGACTGGGAAACCCCTGGAGATGGAGCCATTTGTCCCAAAGACATCAACCTGCTTTGGTGAGGGAGCTGGACTTGATGATCTCTGGAGGTCCCTTCCAACCCCTAAAACTCTGTGAATATCATGGTCTGAATATACCCCTCTAAAGGTATCTCTGTAAATCTGCAGAGCTGGGAATACGGATCAGGTCTGCAGCAGTTCAGGGAAATACTCTGTGAAATATAACAATAGAGGCAAACATCACTTGAGACATCCCAATTGTAATTAGCCTGTTGCAAGAGACAGGAAGGTTTCCCTGTGTGAGACCTAATGTCATTAAACTTAAACCTGGCAAATATCAGAGTTACTGGAAACAAACTCAGCCTTGTTTGGGAATCAAAACTCCTGCCTTAAGTGCTAATTCCCCAAAACATACAGGCAACAGGCTCAGAAAATGTAATTAGAAAATCCAGCCAGACTTGGAAAAGGAGATTCTTTCACCCAAGTGCGTGAGCTGCTCCAATCACCCCATGGTTTGACACATTTAGGGATAAGGAGGGAAGGGTTAGATTGGATATTAGGGGGAAGTGTTTTACAGAAAGAGTGGTGAGGGGCTGGAACAGGCTGCCCAGAGAGAGGGTGGATGCCCCATCCCTGGAAGTGTTCAAGGCCAGGTTGGATGGGGCCCTGGGCAACCTTGTGTAGCTCCAGGCCTGAGGTTGGTGTCCCTGCCTGAGGCAGGGGGGTTGGAGCTCTATGATCCTTGGGGTCCCTTCCAACCCTTGCTATTCTATGATTTAATAGTCTCATTGCTCAGAGTGATAACCAGACCATGTTGAATTCAGTATGGGACCATACAATTCTGAAAGAAAATTAACATGATCTAATCCCACCTCAGTCACTCTTGCTTAATTCTTCTTGGGGTAGCTGGCAGTGCTCCTTGTCTTCATTTTTTTTGCTTGTTTTGCTTTATTTGTTCCAAGCATGTTGTCAGCTGTCCCCCTCACACTCTCCTTGCACGATCTTCCCCCAGCTGATTTCTAATTTTCCTTCCTCACAGAAAAGGTGACTCACAGGATTCCAGTTGTATCAGCATCACCAAGGTGTTTAACAGCAGGAGCAGCCTGAATATGGCATGAAAGTTAATAGCTGATGAAAGCATAATTTAGCATAGTATTAAGAGGACAGATTCTCAGCTGATACAAATTGAGGAGAAAATGAAATTGCACCAATTTTTTGCCAGCTAAGAGAGGCACAGTGGAAGATCTCTAGGTAAAAGTAGCTTATATAGTTAAAATTTCATACTCTAACTTATCTGAAGACAGGGAATTAAACAACAAGACTAAGCATCTTCCAGAAATAGCTTCATCAGTGGGAGTTGGAGCAGGATTTTAAACGTAATTACTATCCTGCCTGGGGTGTCAGATTCATCAATAGAAGCAAAGCTTTTCTATTGTATTGGAACACACAAAATGGAGCAGACCCCACATTCTGTGCTAATTGGTTGAACTAGAGGCTTTGCAGAAACACTGAAATGATGAAAAGCGTCCAGATGGAGGGGTGAAACCTGTGGGGTAAGTCTGAGCAAGGACTGCATGGTTTGGCCCCTTGTCTTTCCTTTGGGGATGCCAGAGAAATGGTCGCTGGCGGTGCGGTGGCTCATCCCTCTTCTGATGGCAGCAGATGGCCAGGGTTGCTCAATCCCAGATTAATCAAAACTCCATTTGGAAGAGGCAGTGCATCTGAGAAACAGTCCAGAGATGGGATTGGGCTGACAGAGGCGATGGTAGGACTGTGTGTGCTCTGAAAACCCACATGGCGATCATGGAGAAAGAAATCAGAGAAAATCTAGAAAGGAGGGGCTGTAAAATGAAGGGGGAGGAAAAGACATGACAGTCACAACTTGGGGTGGGAGTCAGCCGGATCCCATAGGCTTTTTCCCGGAAAAGAACATTTTATACAGCTTCTGCAGAGAGTAGCAATGGCACAAAGCGGTGCTGTAATATTGAGGACCTGGAGCTAGAAATGTCATATTTTATTACACTGCAATGACAGAGTTGTGCTCCAGGGAGTAACCAAGTCCACAAGACACTGGGGACCGAGGGGTGAACCTTTTCCCTTCACCTTTCTGTCCCCTGGGGAAAATTGAGTCCTAGACAGGCCCTGGTGTGACAGGTAGTGAGCATGCATCTGGATCCTGATGTCAACGGCATTGCTGATGTTACTGCTTAAATGAGGGCTGCCTCTCTTGGCAGTGATATGTGTGCCCCAGCAAAGTGGAGGAGGATGCTGGTGAAGATGCCTAATTCCTTGTCTTTCAGAGCATGGGCAAGGCTGTTCCTACTGCAGATAGCAGCAGAGTAGGAGTAAAGTATATTTGGGAATCCCTGGTTTAACGTGGTGGTTGGGATACTGCAGGGCTGGCTGCATTATTTGGGCTGTGCTGGTTCTGCCCGCTGGAATAGGTGTTATTTCTCCACAGAAAGCCTGGGATTTGGATGTGTCAGAGAATTATGCCTTCTTCAACTACCCAGCAGAATCTGATTTGGTCCTTGCTTTCTGTAGAAATCTTTTATATACTCATCTTGCATCACTGCCTTGTGGGAGAAGTCCTTTTATTCTTCTATCTTAATAATTCTGCAATGGATTTTAAGGGCTGTGGAAAGGGAAGAGATGAATTCGTATTAAGACAGAACTCTACACATCTGGGCTTCATGATACAATGGGTGAGCTGCAGGGCAACGTACTGCTGAACAGCTGGACACCCAGTGAAGAGACCTCCCTGCAGAAGCATTACCAGAAAACTTGGCTGTGGTGCTTGAAGGAGATTTTTATAGCACATGTAGATGCCTTAGTGGTTTTAAATAAGCCAGTCAGCCACATAGGCTTAGTTAATACAGTCCACTATAGGTATGCATGACTCATTGGTAGCTTGTTAATACCTTCTCTTGATTTTAAAAGCAGCTGTTTAATTCTGCACATGATGCTACCAGGATCGTGGGGTGAGACTGGTTCGCTGTGTGTAGTGGATTTTGCAGCATGCTTGGGGTGCTGCTCTGCATGTGTGGCAGCTTCCCAAGGAAGGCTGGAATTTCTGGAAGCCTCAGAACTAGGTACAGCGCAGGCTGTGCCTGTCAAGCAAGGCAAGATATAGGGGGCTCTTGGGAGTGGTGACTCATGGTTTTTGGTATTTCATTGTACCAAAGTATTTGGGTTTCAGCTCAGTCAAATACCTTGCTTGGAGGGGAATGTACTCTTTCCTCCACTCCCCTTCCCCCACACCCCCAACCTTGTCTCCATTCATAGATCAGAAAAATACTGTGAAAAATACAGGACGTCATATTGGCCATTCCCCTGGTAACTTCATAGGTGAACAGGAGATGAGGGGACACTGTGCTCCCCACAAATAACATTGTTCCAGTTTCTCTGTGTCACACCAGCAGGCCAAAGTAGCTTTATGCCTGGCTTAGAAATGTAGAGACATCTGAATCATCTGGGTTGGACCTTGCCACGAACAGCAGTCTGGGGGGTTATTTTAAAGTGGTTTTGATGGAACTGTATTTCTTACCTGTGTCTTACGATGATGTTCTGGTTATCATTAGTGAGAACATTGGTAGTCTTGGTCTAGAACTTGATCCAGGTCCCAGTGAAGTCACTAAAAAAGCTCTTACTGATTTCAGTGAATGCTGTGCCAGATCCAGACATGGGCTACCAAAACATGGGCTGTTTTGAGAGGCTTCCTCATAGATTTATGAGTGTTTTGAGAAGGTAATTACAAGGGGAGCAATATGTAACTGCAGTTTACTGGTGACCAGTGTCTGTGTGGTGAAAAATACTTCAGAACTTTTTCTCTGGGGTGCCCATATCATTTTAGGCCAGGTAAATCCTCTCTGTAGGTTTGCAGTAATACTTTGGCTAACTTTCTGTGGGTGATTTAAAGTGCATGTTTGACAAGATTCTCTGTGCCTCCTTCCCCTCGCTGCTTGAATGTCCTTTGGCATTCAGCAAAAATCCAGACTGCTTATGATAATCTGATTTTCCCAATCAAGCTACCTTAAAGTGCATTTATTCCTGTGTGGTGAGTCATGCTATAATGATCTGATTTGTAGATCAGGTCCAGGTTCTGCAGGGTATTGTGCAAACATTGAAGCAATTTCTTTCTCAAATGTCTTGGAAGGCACTTTCTCTCTGCCTGTGGTAACAAAAGAATTACATTCTTGACTACTCCAGGTGGAAGACAAAGTTGCTAAATGTATTTGAAAACAAAATTCACAATATTTTAGTCAAAGGAAAACAGGTATGAAAAACTGTCAGATCCCAAATGCATGAAATAAAGGTCTCTCACTGCTGAAGCCACGATGGGAGTGGAGGTGACAGAAGTTGTAGCCATGGACTGTAGATAAGGAAAATGTGTACTAAAAAACAATCCAGGGTAACTAAAGCATGTCTAGATTACCACAGAAGTAACACTTGTATTTTCTCCTTGCTCCATCACCCTGCTCCAGAGTTAACAGAAGATTTGCTGTAAATACATTGGTGTGGTCCTTCAGTTACCATTACCTTACTTTGAGCAAGAGCAGTAATTTCAGTGTATTAATTACTGTTATTGACATTTTGTTTCTGAGCTGCAAGTTTAATTCAAATGACTGGACTGGAAGCTGGAGGCCACACAACCAGCAGTGTTAAGCGTGAGATGATTAACTGCTGCAGGACAGACTTAGTTCAATCAGTGTTTCCCTGTTTAGGGAGAATCTGGCTCATTTGTGAAGGAGAGGCCTGGTAATAACATGGAGAGGGGATGCAGATCACTTGTAGGGAAAACTGAGGGAAAGTGAAGAGTTTTTGGGTCCAAGCTGGACCGCTTTGGTGTCATGTTGCTGTCCTGCTGCCTGGAGCCCATGCAATGCCTGGCTGTATACTGCCTGTGCTGGCTGATGCCTCCACTTGGTGGGAAGCATTCCCATGGTTGGGAATTTCTGTGTTTCAGGTTATTGGAATTGGGAACAAAATCCCTGACTGTAAAACCAACATGCAAAGGAGCTGCTGCTCCTTCATTAATGATGTACACACACATGGGCTGCTCTCGGCAAGCTGAGCGGCCAGCTGTGTGTCTCATGACTTCAGGAGGTTGTTTCTTCCTGGTGTAAGCTTAGAAAAGTTTTGGTCAAGTGTGTTCTTTATTTTAGTGCTGTGATTTTGGTGGGGGACCAATGATGCAGCATCAGTGGTGGCCAGACAAGAACCAGTGAGCAGCTCTGGCTCACAGAGGGCTGCTTGTGCTTCTGGTGGGAAGGGTCTACACCATGGTCAGAGGCAGCGACTGCCATGTGAGACAGAGGAATGGAAAACTTTTCTCTTTGCAATGAGTTTGAATAGGTGTATCACCAGAGATTCCCTTCTTTCATGGTGCTGAATTGGCAGACTCTTCTCCCTGTGAAGACATAGTGAGTTTTTCTTTGCCTCGCGCAGGTGAGGAGCTGTGATTTGTGCTTGGACAAAGAATACACTTTTTCTCCTTTCTCTATTGACTTGTTTCTTGTAAGCATCATTCACTCAGTACGGTATCAAGCTGACATCTGTGGTCCTCTCCTTCCCACTACCCAGACACCCATCACCAGGGGACACATTCCAGAATTTACTGCTCTAGGAGCAGTGACCCTTTGCATTTGTTTTAAGTCACGTTGTTCGTTTTCCATGATAAAGCCTTGGAGACTCATTGCATATTATAAGAGTCCCTTTTGGTTACTTTAATCCTAAAAGCAGAAATTTCATTAAATCACTCATTCTCCCCCATTCTCATTGTGATCAGCAGCCATGTCAGTCACAGCAACTCTTCAAAGAGGAAGGCTGAACTGTACATCAGATATGACTTCATTCTTTGTATTTGTAAGGCAGAGCATAAATTCTAACAGGTCCACTAGTCATATCTATTGATTTGCCACTTAATCATATGAACACAATGAATATTCAGTGCCTGTATGATAAAAAAAGAACAATCAGAATAAGCTATTATAGGTGCTGGAATCTCATTTAAAATCTAATTAGGTCTAGAACAAAACTAGAGGAGTCCTGTCTGAGGATGAAGAAATGGATGTGTCTATATAAAATGAGTGAAATGTCTTCTTTTTTCCCTCATGTCTTGCAATGTATTGAGGAATGAGCATGTTTTAGCTGTTTTTTTTCAGTTCCCACTTAGAAAACCATTACCTTGTCCATCTTGGACAGTGTCTGGTACCCTCATGCTTTACAGGTTAAGGCTGATCACTCCTTGCTGTATAACTATGCACTGCTTTATATGCAGCACCCTTATGGTCACGGTACTAGGGGCGATCAATGCAACTCAAGCAGCAATTGCTTTGTAGCTGTTCCACTGGACTGACTGGCCTAAAGCCTTAGGATTGTTTTGCCTACAGTGTTAATGGACCAATATCCTTACTGACCACCACCTCCAGTGGGCTCTAGGCTAAACCAGATGCTTGTAGGCAGTAAAAAGAGTCATTGCAGCAAATACCGTGCTCACCATGGCCAGTCTGTGTGCAGCATCAGGGTGTCTCTTTGTGTGGTCAGACCACTGTGCCCTTTCCCCAGCAGCATCTGACCACTCCCTGGGCAGCAGTGCCATGAAGAAATGATAAATCATGAGCTAGAACTTGGGCAGATGCTCCCAAACTGAAGCATCACACAGATCCTCAGTTGGCTCTGAGCCTTACAAGCAGAGCTGTGGCGACTGTAGTGTGATGAGGCCATCTTTAGGGCCATGAAGATGATTAGAGGGCTGGAGCACCTGCCCTACAAAGAGAGGCTGAGGGAGCTGGGCTTGTTCAGCCTGGAGAAGAGAAGGCTGTGGGGGGACTTCATTGCAGCCTGCCAGTACCTGAAGGGAGCATACAAACAGGAGGGGAATCAGCTTTTTAAAAGGGCAGATAGTGACAGGACAAGGGGGAATGAATTAAAGCTAAAGGAGGGAAGATTTAGATTGGATATTAGGGGGAAGTTTTTTACAGAAAGAGTGTTGAGGTGCTGGAACAGGCTGCCCAGAGAGGTGGTGGATGCCCCATCCCTGGAAGTGTTCAAGGCCAGGTTGGATGGGGCCCTGGGCAACCTTGTGTAGCACCAGGCCTGAGGTTGGTGGCCCTGCCTGTGGCAGGGGTGTTGGAGCTCTATGATCCTTGGGGTCCCTTCCAACCCATGCCATTCTAGGAGGAAATTGGAGAAAAGGGCACATGGAGAAGTTGAGGTTGTTATCATGTGCTGGTAGAGTCAATGAAAGCGTCTCTCCTACAGCTTTGTTTGTATATGTCTTACTGGCAAACAGCAACAGCAGAAACAAGATGACTTCAGGTAGTGCACAGGGAGATCTGGCTGCCTTTAAAACCTGTTCAGAGCCTGGCTCTTCCAGCAGTTCTTTTATAGTAAAAAGAGTGGGAGGCAGGAAAATCCTGTCCCATATTTGAAATCTACTTAGATATCATGCAAGAAATCCTTGGGAATAAAAATAGGGAGTTGCAGGTTTTATTTTAAAATATCTTCTCAGCACTCCTGGATTAGGACAGAGCCTGCCTCGCCATCTGTAAAAAGAGGTGTATAGATGGTTGTAGCTCTATTGGTGTTACACAGAAGCCTGCATGATTAAGTAAAAACAGATCATAATTTGGTTCAGCATTTATATCTTGCAGGGAAGTGGAGTGCCATGAGTGTATACTCATACACAGATATCCATGCAAGTGAATAAAACAGCTTTTTCAGAACGTGGATTTTCTTGCCTCAGGGGCAGGTGAAGAACAGAACAAAGGAAAATAAACACCTTTCAGCTAACTGTGTTCCACAAATAGGACATGGCTTTCTGTCTTCAGGGCATATCTTTCTGTTAAAGCTGTGCCAGCAAAGTGAATCTGTTGTTTCATGCCTGTTCTAGTTTCCCTTGTGCTTTTCTTGGTGAACCAAAATGTCTGTAGGTGTGGATTCAACTGGCTATACAGGATTATTCACACTCTTGCTGTCTTTCACTCCTTGGCTTATTTTGCATCAGTGATGCAGAAGGGCCATCAGTGAGAAGGTGTTTATGCCATGTGAGTCTGCATTCCTCTCAGGAAATGTTTTCCCTGTTTTTCATTGCAAGAAAAAGAGTTTAGGCTTCAAACTCTGATTTATCTTGAACTCTGCTCACTTCTGGTGTCTGGAACTGGCCATTCTTATTGCCAGTAATGAGGATTTTTCTTCGTGGAGGGCTGCAGAAAACTGCTTCAATTTACCATCCCTGGGAGATTAATCAAAAGTTAAAAGCCTCTCCTGATGCCTTGAGGGTTTCACAGCTAAATACAAACCTGACATCTTTGACTTAGCTTTCCTGCAGTGAGCTCATCTGTCTGTCTGTCTGCTCTCCATGCAGGCTCTCTGCTCTGCGTCCTCCAAGCACAGCAGCAACAAGTTGATAGAGCAGGGCAGCCCATACAAAGAAACCCAGTTGGGGCAGGGGGACGAATTTGCTGGTGTTTCTGGTGAAAAACCACCTTGGCTGTGCTGAGATCATAGTTTGCATTGGTTAAATTGACGTTTCAGTTTCCCAGATTTTATCTTCCTACCAAATGAGTGCTCTGTGGGATGTGGGGTTTTTTTCCCCTTTATTTATAACAAGATGAAGAAAAACTTCAGTAACTTGAGGCACTTTTATAAATAACCATCACTCAGGTCACAGGGGTTGTCTTGCATGGAGCAGGCTCTGGCTTGCTCTACTGGATGGAATTGAGCTGATGAATGATTCACTTCCCTGAAATGGTTAGGCTGGGTCTAATCCATGCTTGACTTCTCATGCTGAGGCAGCCAGAAGATGTGAATGGAGGTCACCCTGTGGTGAACTGCTGGCTGGTGTGCCCGTGCAGGAGCCTGTGGTTTGCTTGGCAGCAGAAGACTTGGCTTTGACTGGATTCAGATGTTTGTGACTGAGGAGATGGGTAAGGTGGGCTGCACTGGTCCTCCAGGTCTGATCCAGGCCTCATAAGAGCTATACAGACCTATTCTTTGATTACAGTTAGCTTTGGATCAGGCTCAGAGGATGATAAAGGTGCATCATGCACCTACACGCTGCTGTAGGGCCCTGAAAAACAACAGTCAGAGCCTGGCAGAGGAGGGTTGAAGGGCTCCAAGGCTTTGCCACCCTCTGTGTGGTGGGATGATTAGATGACTGTGCTCAAATTACACTGCTGTCTTTTAATCATCCTTCACTCACTGACTACATCCAGGTTTTTCTCATCTCTGTCATTTCCAACCCATAACAAAAATCTGATGTTCTTCAGGTGATGATTTCAGCATCACTTGTTAAAGGTCAGATCATGTAAGTCTACACTTTGAATGAAACCTGTAAATGCTACTAACCTGGTTAGCAGACCTGGAGGTCAGAGTGTTCCCAAGAAGCTGACTAAAAACTGCTTAAATACATGATGTGCTAAATGGTAATTTCCTGGAAATATATCCCTGGATATAGGAATGACATTTAATTCATGAATTCATCTCGTTGTTTCTGAACATTTGTAGCTGGGATGATCTTTACACTTTGAAAGCCTGTTCCTATCCCACCTTGGATGGTTTTGACAGCGCAGAAGCCAAGGCAGCTGTTCTAGGAGAAGTGCCATTTCCAACGATGTACTTGGACTGCAAAAGGCTCAGCTCAAAGCAGCATTGCCAACTGGGAGTATCCCCACCCCAACTGGCTGTCTAGGATTAATATCATTATTCCAAATGTCAGCACCTATATTTAGAAGTATATTGCTTCACCTGCAAATAGAGAATTAAAAGGAATCAGGGAACATCATTCTGATGTTCTGTCCAGATAGTGTATTCAAATAGGGGCTAATCAGTAAGGGCCCACTCCTTGCTAGGCATTCTGAAGACTATAATAACATTATTCGTTATGAATATTAATATTCAGAAGCATAACCTGAGTCACGCACCTCTTCCCACATGCTGTAACTGGTGGTTTGCACCATTCTAGCACTACAGAATCCCAGAGTTGTAGGGGTTGGAAGGGACCTTGAGAGATCATGGGGTCCAACCCCCCTGCCAAAGCAGCTCCCCAGCTCATACTGCGCAGATAGGTGTCCAGATGGGTCTTGAATATCTCCAGAGAAGGAGACTCCACCACCTCCCTGGGCAGCCTGTCCCAGGGCTCTGGCACCCTCACTGGGGAAAAGTTCCTCCCCATGTTGGTGTGGAACTTCCTGTGCTCCAACTTGCAGCCATTGCCCCTTGTCCTGTCCCCACAGACCACAGAAAAGGGGCTGGCCAATTCCCCCTGCACCCCATACTTAAGATATTTATAAACATTGATTAGGTCTCCCCTCAGTCTTCTTTTCTCCAGGCTGAACAGCCTCATCTCTCTCAGCCTTTCCTCATAGGATAGATGTTCCAGGCCCCTAATCATCTTCGTAGCCCTTCTCTGGACTCTCTCCAGGAGATCCCTGTCCTTTTTAAACCAGGGAGCCCAGAACTGGACACAATACTCCAGGTGGGGCCTGACTAGGGCAGAGTAGAGGGGGAGGATCACCTCCTTAGACCTGCTGGCCACACTCCTCCTGATGCACCCCTGCATCCTTCTCTGGAGATATTCAAGACCTGTCTGGACACCCACCTGTGTGACCTGTCCTAAGGAACCTGCTTTGGCATGGGGGTTGGACTTGATGATCTCTGGAGGTCTCTTACAACCCCTACAATTCTGTGATAGAAAGATTTCACTGGTGATGGAGAAGATTAATTGGCATGAGATCAATTCCTGAATTAGCTGATGACTTCCTTGTTTCTCTTCTCCTTGCTATAATGGATTAACCATGCAGAAATGGAAAAATTGCCAAGTATGTCTCCAGAACTTGCAGGCTGCTGTGTATGGATGCCTGATACATACTGCCTTCTGATTCTGTTCCATCTCATCTGAGATGAATGGATTTAATCAGAATCTCTTAAGCCCACTTCATTCAATGGTAACCCTTTAGAAGATGCTAAGTAATTCATTGCAATCTTGTCTTGGAAAGGTAAGGGGCTAAATGAAGGGGGGAATTTTAGCTTCTAACTAGATTCTAACTAAGAGGCTCTAGGGTTTTGTAAGACTTTCCAGTGATAGCCTCATTTGGCCTCTATAAATGGAAGCTAGGCAAGAAAATGCAATGTGTCTGTCTGCTCTGAATCATACTTACTGATTTCAGCAGTTGCACTGTGATTTTTCTCACAAATCAGCTAATTGAGATCCTTAATGAAAGGTGACTTTAGCAGCCGTAGATTTTGCAGTTGCTCCTACAGTGGACAGCAGTGGCCCAAACTTAGTGTTCCTTGTTAACCAAATACGAATCTTTCCAGGCACTCAAGTGACTGAATTAATGAAGTTTATCACAGCACTTGGTGCTCTCTGTCATGTCTCACAGGTAAGGCTGAGCTGGTGTTGGTGTCATCGTCCTCTGCCAGAGAAGTGCTCTTTAGCATCCCCAGACAAGGGCTCCTCTGTAGAAGGACCTCAAACGTTGGACGTGAAGCTGCAGTCATGTCAGTGCTCTGCAGTCAAGGGGAGCATCAGGTCTCATGTCCGGGGAAGGCTGTGGTGCTGTCATGGCTGATGCAACGCTGCGTCCTTGACACCGGGGTATGCATGGGATTGGGCCTGGGAACGCTGTCTGGGAGGGGGGAGGCTGGGGTGTCAGGTCTTGGAGGCAGGACTGTGCTCCTTCCAGTTCAAGGCTGTGTTTGCAGAGGTTTGTGGCTCCTCAGTGTACCTCGCATTCAAAGCGTTTCCTTGCTTTAGGGGCTGTCTCACTGTTGCTCTGATGTGTGGTCCCCAGGCTGGAAGGAAGGTAGCACCTACTGCCAGCATGTCAGATGCAGCACTAGGAGGAAGGAACAGGGAGAGACATCATGGAGCATTGTGTTCAAAGCCTCTGATGAAGCAGCTCTGTTTTGCAGCCATTTCAGAAGGGGTTTAGCATCTCTCTGTTCTCTTTGCTTGCATGTTACAGTTTCCTGCCTTGGCAGCTCTCTCTGGTAGGAGAGGACTCTCCAAAGTTCTTCTTAAGGTTCATAAAAAATTGGCATAACTTCTTTGAACTTTCAAAATCCAACTAAAGGCTTTTAGCTGATAATCTCAAGTCTCTTCTCACTAATGACTTTCCAGTTTTTTGATATTAAGCAAAAATCAGCAGATAACTCTATCAGATATAATTATCTAACATATATTGAGCTTGGGAAATTATTCAGTTAATTTTGCCTTTAGTCTTCCATTTCCTGTTAGAGATTTGAAGCATAAGCCTGCAATGCTTTCTTAATTACTGCATCCTGTTGATTTCTTGTTCTATTTTTTTTTAAAGATAAAGGTGTTTGAATGAGAGCCTCTGAAAGATGGGGAAATAAAGTCTTCATTAAAGTGTGATTGTGATTTGAGTGCACAAATATCACTGACTAAGGTGAACCCTGGTTTTTGATTGAAAATTCACCAATGATTTAGCAATTTTATTTTTTTTTTACACAGATGGCAAGGGGGTGAGGGGGGAAAGCATTTGTTTTGAGAGGAAAAGAGCCTTTTCCTTGATTAGATTTCAGTGTTGCCTCTGCACGCCATCCTCCTGAGGATGAGTTCTTGTTCAAGTGGAGCTACACTAATAGAAACAATCATATCCCATACTTAGCTGCTTTAGATCTTTTTTTAACACTTTTCCACTATTCAGCTGATTATTAAAAAAAATGTTAATATGTGAGGGCATCCAGAGGAAGAGTAAAAAACCATGCTGTAGTTTTATGAGGTTGCAAAATTCTTGCAGCCCTGCCTACTGAGTGCCTTCAGTTGTATGCTAGGAGCTGGGACCTCTTTCTAGGTTGGAGAGCCTTTTTGACCATATCTTGTCTTCCTACTGGCTAAGGAGAAATCTTTCCTGTGGCTTTTTAATGTCCCTAAAATAAACTTAAGCCATTTTATGTTGCACAGAGGAGGTCTCCATCACTGTACCTATGCTTGCTTTCATGGTATAGTGCAAGCACCCACTGCTTGTGCACTGGATTTTGTTGCAGGGCTGTGAAGAGAGCTTATTATTTTGTCCTAAAATAGGACAAGGAGACTTTTTTCCCCCCCTTCTCCCTAAAAGGTGGTAACTTAGTATTTAATTATTTCATTTCTTTGGGTCACAGCATAATACAGGTTGGAAGAGACCTCTGTCTTCAGCCTCTATGCCAGTCTGAACACAGCATGTTACTTTTATTTTTTTTAAGTTCTGACCAGATGTCACTACATGTTCATGTTCTCAAATAAACAAGCAAAAATATTCAGTTAACTCAGATGAGAAAGAAAGTAGGTCTGGATCTCGCTGCTGGATTTCCTTCCCTTGTCTATCCGTGATGGTTCTTGTTCCCTTTCTGTGAGTGCTAACTTTATCACATAGCAGGCTGACAGCAGGGACACTCTGAGTTCCTCTAGTTTGATGTTTCCATCGCAGTATTAGGCTGAATGGTAGTTGGCAGCAAAATCCATCCCTCTACCTCCAGAGACTCATTAAAACCAGGTAACTCTGAAGTACAGCAAAATGGTTTCTGTTTGGGCTATGGTGCCGATTTCACAGATGTGTGAGAGGTAAACTGATTAACTGGCTTCTCATAAGGAAACTCCTCTACCCAGGCACTTTCTAAAAACTTCTAATAAATGTTCACTTATTACATCAACTTCGTAGACGTAACTTCTCATAATCGTTTACCACAGGCCTAAGAGAGTACCTAGGGGTGTTTTTTAGCACCACACACTTTACATGGTTTGTTATGATTGCAATAATTTGTGTATGTGTTTAAAACAGAGGGTTGGGTGTAGTATCATTGTATCATCTCAGGACACATGCCAGTTGAGCAGTGTAACTGCTTCCATTGGATCTAGCTGGCACAGATGAGCTCTGACTCCTCCAATTGTCCTTCTCTTGGGAGCTTGCACAGACCTCAGCTTCTCATCGCCTTGAGCAGGGAGGCTCCAGCCTGAGCTTCTGAAGAGCACCCAGCACAAAGCACACAGTGCTGTTACTGCATCATCCACCGAGCAGAGACGTTTGGGCCAAGGATTTAGGAGCCATAGATAAACAAGCCATATCCCAGCCAGGGCTTGGCCACAGCTAGATACTCTGGTTGAGTTCAGACCCTGCTGAAATATTTCAGATGTTGGATACTTTTCTCCTCTGTCTCTAATTATGAGTTTTTTGCTGTCAAGTGATGGAGAGGGAGGAAGAGCTGTTCTGAATCCCCAGGCAAGGCTGCTTCAATCTGGATTCATAATTTCAGCTCTAATCATAAAAGGCTATCTACTAGGGTTTTATTTTAAGCCCCTTTTGTGGAGGTGGCAGACTGAAACTGCGTGAGCCCTGACACTGGAAAAGAAATAATACCCCTCTTGCAGGCTGCTCAGTCAAACAGAGATGTCATGCAGGAGGTCAAGACAATCCCACTAACACATTCAGAGCCAAGATCTCCCCTCTGGCAAATTCACGCCTGCCAGCCGGGGTGCCCAAATGATGTGCCAAAAGGCCAGATGCTGCTAATCACCGTCTGGGCAGCTGGACCCCCCCTGAGCTGCTCCGGCTGAGGCAGCGGGGACCCTGCCAAGGCGCCGCAGAATGTTTCTGCAGCACCGGCAGGTTTTCCTAATTTGTTCTTACACACAAAATTCAAACAGGAAAATATTTAATTTGACAGGGCAAACAAATGGTGCTTTACTGGAGAAATGATACTTTAAGCATATGATAGCCATCTGCCTGCTCCTCGCCGTGATTGTTGGGGAGTTATAATTGGACACGCGGTTTTTGACACCTACGGAGACTGGCTGGCATTGCCACTAGGCAATTTTAAGTGGGACAGAGCACTTATGAGTGTGAATTTTCACTTGGCTGCCATCCCAACAGCCTTGTTAAGGATCACTGAGCGATCAGGGATAGAAATGGTTAATAAAGATTCTGCTCAGGTTAAAAGCAGATGTACAAATTGCATATATTCCATATTTAGAGGTAAAGAAGATTCCTTCTGGATTAAAATGTACTATTTTGTACACAAATATTTTTGTACTGGCATTCATAGTTGACATCTGACTGCTCTTAGGACCAGGTAACCAACCTTTGGGTGCCAGTGGAGGTCTTTTTGCCTGCTCAGTTTGATCATATCCCATCCTGGAGAACAGCAACAGGAATGGTGCTGCCAGTTCTGCCTGCACTGTTTGTGGTGCTCTGTATCCCACCAGTGCTCAAGCCCCAAATCCTATAATTTCAGTTCCTTTCTTAGTAAAGTTTTCACAGATTTTTTTTTTCCCCCTCACTTAAAAATACCAATATTTAGCCCAAACTTGTTGCCAAATTCTATTTTGATCCTGTGCTTGGTTAGGGATTTTTTGGTGGGTTTTTTTGTAGTCTTTTTAAAAAACTGGAGATCACAGTTATGGGGAGATAATACTGATAATCTTGTTTTACAGCTCATGCATAAATGTCTGCATGTGATGCTTATCCTCGTGGTGTATAACGCTGGTGGCAGCACACAGTGTTGCTAAAAGCTGCCTCTTTTACAGGAAGATCTGCAAAATGCAGGTGTGAGCAGGAGTGTGTAACAGATCTGTCCTGCAGATGTGTAGGTGCATGGTGAGGAAGGACAGGGCTGCACAGCGGCTTGAGCCTGTTCTGTGCATTAATGGCTGTAATGAACAGAACTGCTGCAAAGTCCAGCTCTGGAGTCCTGGAGGGAGTCCTGGAGGGGCCCCTGGGGATCACCCGTGGCATGCAGTGGGTGCTGGCACACCCCTGTGCTCACATGGAGGGTGGCTGAGAGAAGCTGAAGCCAGCCGAGGTGACATGGTGATGGGAGGAGAGGTGGCAGCAGTTGGGTCCCCTCCTCTTGGGCTATCTGCACAGGGGGAAGAAGCACCCATGTGACAGCCCAGACCTTTCCAGGTGGGTTCCCTGCTGTGATGCTTCGGGACAGGGGTCTCTGCAGCCCTTTTCCCCTGCGCACAAGTGAGGTTCATACACTGTAAGCTTGGCCAGGGACTTTGCTCTAGATCCCTGTTTTCCATAGGCAGTTTCTCCCTCCTCCCCCAAGGATCGCACAGGACAGTACAAGGTGCTGGCTGGCTGCAGGTGGTACGTTGTGGGGGTAAATGTTGCAGTGCTATGGCAAAGCACCAGCATGGCTGCAGTGTGTGCAAGTTGTCCCCTGTGATCCTGGGTCTGCCTGTTGTAGCTGGAAAGCTGAGAGGTGATGTGGCTCTGGCACTTACAGTAGGTTTGTAGGAAACGAGCTTTTAATATGGTGCCTGGCTGAGCTTCATTTAATATTGAAGGGAGCTGCTTTAACAATGCATGATGGGGCAGTCATTTCCCATCGAGTATTCCTGACATATTTGAAATGTGACCACTCTGTTGGATGATCTATAATTCAGTGGCTCATGCCCAGGCAGAGGAGGGTCAGTACAGCCTTGGATTGATTGCTGGATGCAAACTGCACCAGCACAAAGATACTTCCTGGCACGGCAGAGGGTTCCCAGGTCCAAGGCACAATTTCCTTATTTATTGATACATTAATTCTTGAAAGAAAAAGCAGGCATGGCCTTGACAAGAACAGACCTGAACTCCTCTGGTCCTCTACCAGCAGTGATGTGAGGCAGGAGAGTATCTCTGTCCCTGCCCCATGGGTGGACATCAGAGGGCACATGCTTCTCCTCCAGGAACAGAGGGGCACATAGGGTCAACACAGCTGCTGCTGCCAGACTCAGGCTGCAAAGTTTGGTTTATTCTTTTAGCGGAGATGAGGGGACTCAGGACTGGTTTTGATGCATTTAATTCTGAACTCTCGAGAGGACACTCATCAGTGACTTTTTTAGGATACTGACTAATCCCAAATCCCATACCTGCTATCAATCCCCTCCTTTGCTGTGTTTTGCTAGGCTGTCCCAGGCACTATTCAGCTAATTACTGTCCTAATTATGTACAAAAATACCAACCCAAACAAATGTGCAGTCCCAAAGGTGGATTATGGATTGTTTTTCCTTTTTTGAGGGAACAATGTTTTTGTCCATGTGTTTCAAGACACAGTATTGCTGGTGTACAATTAAAGTGAGAAATATTTGATACTGCAGGGGGGTTGGTAATGACTTCATCAAAGGCAAAATACCCCTTCGCTCCAGTTCAATGTTCATGTAGTTTAGTTCTTATTAGCATTGATTTTCCCCAAGCCTTTAGCCTGTTATTTATGAGAGACAAAGTGATGAATTTTAGCAATAAACAGGAATGTTGGAACAACAAAATAGACCATTCTTCCACTTGCTAATGTGTAGGTGTATTTCACATGTATTTCTAGAAGGTTTTTACCTTGGCTGCTTTGCATTCCCTTTACAGTCTCAGGGCAAGAACATTGTGTCCCCATCTTCATCCATATGTAGGCGAAGGGACCTCAGAAACAACTTGGTACATGGGATAACCATGTTGACATGAGCAGACACGAATCCCAGTCCAGCCAGTCTGCCAGCCACCATGCACAGCATCCCTTTTGTGGCCACCCTCCTCCCAGCGCCTGATGAAGAGCTTGGGGGTTCCTGGTGTATGCCTGACCTTGTGACTGCAGTTTGCCTGGGAAGAAGCGATCCTATGCAATGCTGACATTTTTTTTTATGGCAGATGAGGGACATGCTGAATTTCTGGTCTGATGATGTTTTTATTTAAGTCAGTTGGGAGTCTCTGACATTCTCAATTACAGCTTGTTTGCACACGCTTTTTGCAATTGAAATGCAGTTTGCAACCAGTGCACCTAAGGTCTGCTCTGGGACAGGATAAAATCTCACCGTCAAAGATAGGAAAGCGTGTGGCATTTGCAGTGCTAATAGAGTGGGATCTGAAAGAAATGCCTACACTTTCTTCAGACCTTTTAAGCAGTGACTCGGTCACCAGTCCTTCCCACAGTTCTTCACTGATGTTCTAATTACAAGCCCAGACCAGCTCAGGCTGCCTAAAAATAAGCATTACATTTTCATTTAATTAGTGGGACTGTCTGCCTCATTGCCATGAAAATTATATAGAAGAAAATATTTACTTTAAAGGGGCTTCTTAAGTATAATCACAGAATCACAGAATCTTAGGGGTTGGAAGGGACCTCAAGAGATCATCGGGTCCAACCCCCCTGCCAAAGCAGGCTCCCTATCTCATATTACATAGATAGGCGTCCAGACGAGACTTGAATATCTCCAGAGAAGGACACTCCACCACCTCCCTGGGCAGCCTATTCTGGTATTTAAATATCTCAAACAGGTAAGGCAATAAATCCATATAAAAATGTGTTAAACTATAAAAGGGAATGGGAATTTGAGTTTGGGGTGAGAGTGCTGAATGCCTGGGGGGATTTCCTGAGCACTGCAGCTCAGAGCCCTGTAGCTCCCAGCCCTGTCTCACTGGAGATGCAACCCATTCATGCCCCAGCCTTTAAGCACAACATCCCGCTCATTCTGGTCCAGACTTCCCCTGACAGAGCTCAGGTAAAACAAGTGAATGACTGTGGCACGAAGCTTTTGCATTCAGCCTCCAGCCAGGACCTGCCCTAGGGGTGATGGTCAGGCAGCGAACTTGCCTCTTTGTGTGGTTTGAAACAGGAGAGGAGCTGCAGGCACTGGGGTCTCTGCCAAATCTTTTGTCTGTGCAGCTCCGGAGGGCTGAGGAGTTCCCGTGCTGCAGGGAGCTGGAAACGCTGCGCTGCAGCAGAGCCCTTCAGCTGGCTCTGCATGCTCTGCGATGTCCAGTGATATTTTTTTTTTCCTCCCCAAATCCTTTTGCTATGGCTAAAGCTTTGCTTTTCACGGGGAAGGATTAGCATTCGCAATCAGCAGCTCAGACCTGCGTCCTTGTCAGTCTGCTGTCATTTCTCTCTCTATAATGAGATTCTGGCACGTAAATAATAATGTGAGTTGGTGTCTTTGAGATAGCTGTGCTGGACATTGTGATAGCCTTGCCGTTACACTAGAAGTTTTGAATGAGTAGCAGTTTCCTCAACAAAACACCGTGCCCCTCAGGGATCAGAAATGAAATGAAAACATTTGCTGAAAAACATTTTTTTTTTAAAATTTAGGGTTTTTTTTATTGAATGTGTGTGTGTGTTAGGGAGCAGTGATTTGTGATCAGTTGAGGGAATACTGCAAAAATGCTCCTGGGAATATTCATCTCTCCACTCACTGTGAAAGAGTATTTGAAATGTTTAGGCAGCACCAATAAAACACACTTCTCAGGGGTGAGGGGTTTTTTTTTTGGGGGGGGGGGGGCAATATGTAGACAGGCGTAAGGGGGGAGACATCCAGATCAATGGATGTGTCTGAGAAGCGCCTGCTTGGTCATCAAGAAACCATTGGTGGGCTGAGGCTGTCCAGAGGAGTGCAGCCTCTGCAGCACCTTCCAGCTGTATGCTGGACAGCACACACAGCACCTTACTGCACTCCACAAGCAGCAGGATCAATAGCTGAAGGATTTGCAGGGATAGTTTTTTTTGGCTGCACTGTATTAATGTAAACTGGGAACTGGCTTCTTATATTTATGAATAGCAGAGTTTCAGGACTTCATTCACTAGGCAAACAAAAGAAGGAGCTGTAGTTGAGAAACAAGCTATTTTCACTGACAATTTTTGTCCAGCTGAAAGATGCTGTTGGCAAAAGTGAAGAACCTCAGGTCATTTTTATTTCAGCCTTAGGATGAACTATTTATTATCCCAATAATTATATTTGGTCAAAGATTGATATTGGTGGCATAAGTCATTAATGACAATGACTGCCTGTCTTTACTTAATGCATGTCCAGTCCAGCTCCCCAAAATCTGTCTGTTGGTTACTGTGTCTTGGTAGGATGCTGTCCATGAAGCACTGCTGTCATTAGCCAAGAGGAGATGTTTGCCAGAGGACAGCAGAGCTGTAATTGCCCACAAGCCTGGGCAGCACGTTGAGAGGGCCAGCAATGGGAGGACAATTATGCCACCACGCCACGTGCCCTGAGCCACAGCCACGTGAAGCTATCTCTGCTGTTCCTCAGAAGTGGGAGCCCTGAGTGGATGAAAGCCCTGTAACACACTTTCTGGGAAGTACAGACCTTCGGGTAATGCTATCCCTGAGTGTTCAGAAAGCACAGAACTGGCTAAAAACGATGCTTTTACTTTTTTTAATGTGAGAAAGAACAGCAGCCATTCGACTTCATCTTGTAGTTTCTGAGCCTCTAAAGTGGCTCAATTGCTGTAATTCGTGGGTTTTTTTCTTGCAGGACTTTATTGATAGTAAACCTTTTTGTGTAAAAGAAAGAAAAAGAAGGAATTCCCCTGGGGCATATCCCAGTATCAGGATCTATTGGGTAAATTGCAAAATCATCCTGAGATCTGCATTAAAAAGCTTGGGGATAGCTATCCCAGAGACTTAATACTGTAACTCATTGCTTATGTGTTTCTCAATTAATCAGCAGCCATAATTAAGCTGTTAGAGTGGGGGTTTGCATGAAGATTTCAGAAGAAAGCTTTGCAGCATCCTCCTGCAGTGCGAGTGGGTCACCATCCTGCGTCACCTCCTGGGGCAGGCTGGCTATTGGAGGAGTAGGCTCGCCCATGATTTCTAATTTCATGTGCTTGATGATTTTTGGCTCCCTTGGCATTCTTGGAGGTAGCTGGGCGCTTCTTTCTCTGTATGCTGAGGCTTTACCTCTTTTTATGGTCTTTCCACTCTCCTTCCACCTTACACAGGGCTGCTGAAGCCCAGCCAGGATGGGAGCAACATCTGCAACATGTGCGGAGAAAACCCTTTTCTCCTTTGTCCCCACTAGTCCCCGTGCAGCGACCGAATAGTTTTCCACCCACTCGTTTCTCCTCGGAGCCGGCGGGCTGAGGCAGGGAGCCATCCCCCTGCTTTCAAAGCGCTGGTGCGATTCCTGCCATCCGACTGGTGCGGATGTGAGGGGAATGAGAATCGAGGAGCTCTGTCCTCACGCAGCGCTTTGTAAATGAATCGCTTTGATCTCAGGCGGATTTCCCTGCGCTATTTTTAGATGCGGGGAGGATAACCGAGGGATGTCGATTCTAATGCAGACAGAAAGGAGTTTCAGATGCAGCGTTCCTCCTGGGGCAGGACGGAAGAGCAGGAGGAGGAAAACAAGGCATTCTCCACTAGCATTTCTGGAACACAGAGAGAGGTTGCTGAGCCCTTGAGGCTAGAAAGGGATGTTCCCCAAATACAGAATTCACTAGGTAGCAAATAATTCCCCTTACTTTTCTCCTTGCTGCCTTTTTTGTAAGTTACCACTCTGCTACAGCCCAGCATCAGGACCTGTGATTAAACTGAGCTTTGTCGTGTTGTGGATGTGTTTTTAAGGAATTCCTAATTGTAAACCTTCGACTGAAAAATAATTGCAATGTCTCTTGGTTTCCCTGCCTAAAGGACATATGTGGCAGTCTGAGATTGCTCAGTTTTGGTCTTAGGTCCCAGTTTTGATCGTGCCAATTCCTGCTTTGCATTTTGCCTTCAAAAATAATACAGAACTTAAGCCAAAGAACAAACAGATATGCAGGTGAAGCCTTCCTCCCGTAGTGGCAGGAGAGTGTATGTGCGTGTGCACAGGTTTGCATGCGGTGAGAACCTGTTTACAGGGAAAAAGCTCTTCTGAAAGGGGTAGGGTTTTTTTTTTCTTCTTCTTCTTCTCCTCCTCCTTCTCCCATCTCCCGTTGCTGGGGAAACCGCCATCCCCTGCGCTCAGAGGGGCTGACTCACCCAGCCTGGTCCTCTGCCGCACACATCGCGCCTTGAGCAACAGCACGGGAACAAAAGAAATACAGACTTCAGCAATTCAACATGAAATACATAAAATCTCCTTTCCCTGGAGATTTCCTCCAGGACATGGCTGGTAACAACTGGCTGTACCTGGAGGCTGTAGAAAAAGCATGGGAGAGGCTTTTATTTGGTGCCCAAGGGACGGAGGAGGCAGTGCTACCCAAGTCCGGCAGCAGCTGGCAGACCTGAGGGAGGGTGAATCCCACAGGGAATCCCATAGCTGCAAAGGCCGCTGAAGCTGATGGAGAAAACCCCTATTGATTTCCATTGGGCTTGCTCACTTCCCACCTTTCCATAAACATTCTCAGGAACACAAATGTGCCCCCTTACCCTGCTTCCTCATCTCATGCTTCGTTTTTTTTGGAGGGGAGGTCAGTTCTGTCCACCTCTGGGGCTTGTAACAGGCATTTGTTTATTTTTAATTGTGATGCCCATGGTGCCTGTAGTTCAAGGATGGCTTTTCATGGCCAAAAACAGTGGTGCAATGAGCTCAGTGATCTGTTAGCATAAATCAAGATGCTAATATACTCAGGTTTCTAAGTCCCAAACCACAAGGTCAGACAAGTAAGCTTACAAATCAGGAGCTTAAAGAATAAGAAAATCAGGCTCTACTTGGGCTTTGCAATGCCATTTACAACTGTTTTACTCAGCTTTTCTCCTCTGCCTTGAGAACAGAAGTTTTAGCTTCTACTTTGGTGTTTCTGGTTTTCATGTTTTCTTTTTATCTAGTGCCATAGATTTGGGGAAAGGGGGATCCAGGAAATGTGATGAGACTGCAGGAGAGCAGTGAACGCAGCAGGACCAGCAGCAGCCAGAAATGGAGCTTAGCAGGTTGTTGTTAGGCTGGTGTGTTTGGCTCCCAGCCTTGGCAAGCTTTTGGAAACAGCAGTATCTGGAAATTTCACCCGCTCAGGTTTCTGGGCAGCCTGTGATGAACAGATGTTTCCAACATCTGCATCAGGGAGCAGAGCCCTGATGTTGCAGTCATCGATGTCTGAGACAGAGGTGACCAGATCTGGACTTCCAGTTCTTTAAACACACACCTTCCCTCCCTGCCTTCCCCTTCTTCCCTTTTGGCCCTTTCCAACACTGGGGTACAGCCCACTTCAGGTTCACAGAATCGTAGGGGTTGGAAGGGACCTCAAGAGATCATTGAGTCCAACCCCCCCAAAATCTGGAAATGTTGCTTGAAACTCCATGTAGTTACTGAAGCCCAAACATGGATGGCCAGACAGCTCAGACAACTGTCCTTTTCCCCTCCCTCCTTGCACCATACCTGAACAATCTTTCCGTGGTACCTGGGATGACCCTTCCTTGGTATCACTGGGGCAGTCCTTTATCTCTTCAGGCAGTTTCTATCTGCTGTGGTTAGTCCCTATGCCCCTCCACAGTGAAACATTCCCCTTTTGTTCCCTTCTGCTTGCTTTTTCTGCAGGGAGTCCCTCTGGGTTTGATGTTATCAGTATCTTTGCCTCACTTTGTTCTCCAGCCTAGAGAAAGCTTGTTCCTGTGAATCTGCCTTTTCCAAGAGCAGGCGGAGAAAATGGGGCTGTGGGCTGAGTGCTGTGTCCTTTGTTCACCCCAGACAAGTGCTGTTCAGGTGCTCAGGGTCAGGCCCTCTTCATAGATAGACAAATATTCCCTTGTTCCCTTGCACGCAGTAGAAGGAATATAATAAAAGAAAGTTGTAATATCAGCCCAGAGTTTGGAGCTGTGCTTGGGCAGATCCCTCAAAGGCTCACACTGGCTGTTGCAGTGGCCCTAACTAGTGCTCCCACGTACCTGATGGTCCTGCAAGGGTGCTGCATGTCATAGGTGTGATGTGGAAGAGGGAACTCGCTGGGGAGGGAAGAAATCCACCCACGAGAGCAGAGCAAAATGTCTTCTGCTCTGCAAGTTTGAATTTTTGCAAGATTGAACTGGAATTCTGCACCTGCAAATGTAAGGCTTGTGTCCCTTTGCTCACTCTGGCCAAGTTCTGTTCTGGTAGCTGGGGAGGTGTGTGTATGGGGCAGGCACATCAACCCTGCAGCTCCTGGCAGCTCCAGCACCCCTTCACCCACACAGCCTCAGCCCTGACTTCTTCCTTCCAACTCCCCCCATCCCAGCTCCACTGTGCTTTAGAAGGCAGATGTGTTTTATTCCCTCCCAGTTTCTTGTCAGGGTGCGTTAGCTGCACTGAGCCCTATGCAAGCTGCTGTTCTGGGGCTGGAGCCCTTTTTGCCACGGCTTAGCATCATCTGCAATACACTGTGAAGTGATGAGGTGCAACTGGAGAGCTGCCAAGCATCAGGGCAAGAGGAGAGGGGTTGAGGGGTTTTAGCTCAAATAATGAAGCAGTGTTTCAAGCCTAGTCACAAACCAGTGCTGGGTTTTCACAACAGAAATTTGGATTTAGAGGGTGGACTGTCTCCTGAATCCTAAAACCCATTTCCTTGTGCATTCTTAATTCTGCAAGTAGGTCACGCCTGCTCTCTCCCCTTGGGTACGGTGGAGACTTGACAGGTCTAAATAATAACTCTTATCTCTTTGCTCTTTGATGTTAGATGTCACTAAGTTGTTCTTTGCCATCCATTTTTCATTTCTACTCTTCAATTCCTCTAAAACTCTGCTGAACACACAAGTTAATGAAGGATAAGACATTTCTAGGTCCCACCAGCTTTTCTAGCATGTGATCTCTCCCCCCACCCCCAACCCGATCCATCACATTGTCCTGGTGTGGGACACAGGCTGGAAGGACCATGGTGTCCAGTGAAGTCACAGGGCATACAAAACTGGTCTTGAAGCTGTGCTTTCAGCATGCAGGACCACACTCAACAGCTCTCTGCCTGTAAAAGAAGCCATGATCTATAGGACATGCCCAGGAATTTAGCAGGAACGTCTCTGTGGAGGTCACCTCCAGCTCACCTGGCTGCTGGGCACGGAGGCTACATTAATGACGGGTAGGTGAGGTACTTACGGAGATGGTACTTACGGAGGACAGGAACAGTTGGACTCAATGATCTTAAAGGTCTTTTCCAACCTAGTCATGCTGTGATTCTGTGAATGCCTCGGCCCTGCCGATTCCACCACACAGTGCAAGGACAACCTCTCGCACTCGTGTTTGACATCCACGCATTCAGCCAAGTCTCTGCCACAGAGGTTTCAGCTTCCAGGGGGAGCCTTTTAAAGACCTTGCCCTAATTACTAGGCAATTCCAGTGACACTTTAAATTCTGGGTGAGTTTTACATAATTCTTTTGATACGTGTTGTTATGACATGTAAAACGTTCTCTTTGCCAGATGCAGCGAGTTATGTAAGATCTTTGTTTTGTGTCTCTGCCAGGATAACTCGAACCGTTGCACATTTAACCAATGCACTTTCCAAGGGCCCAGTCCCACGCACAGCAGCCACAATAGTACAGATAAGCTTCATAAACTTTATTAAATTTCTATTAAATTATATAGACTAACAGACGAGTTGATGTGACGGCATTCAAACCGCAGCGTCGGGGCGCGCAAGGAGTAGGGGAAGTCTTATCCTCAAACGCAGCCTCTTCTCCCAGGCTTCCAGTGATGGCTCATTATATGATCAAATGCTGGTTTTTCCATCGGGGCCCTGCCTCTGTCGCTGAGCAGACTGCCTGATGCAAATCAGTGGGCAGCAATTCAACAATCTGTTTTCTTCCCGTCATTCAGCGTGTGGCCCCAGCCCTTGTTTACTGCATCCCGCTCAGCCTTGCTGTAAAGATGAAATACTGTTTCCACTTGGGTGTTTGTTTTTTCCCTGACACTCATTACTCCAGTCGTGTTTGTTTATTTCACGTGCAAGCTATTAATTAATTTGTCTCTGCGAAGGCCCAGTAAGGCAAGGGAAAAGCATTATCACTCTATAGATAAGGAACAGAGACACGGAAAGATCCAGTCAAGAATGTCAATTAATTTGGGATGCTCAACTTGAGATGCTCAAGAGCTGATATCTCTGTGCATGTAGGATTTATTTGCTTTGCTTTAGTGCTGCCTGTGACTTCAGGCAGCTGCTGCCTGACCGGAGAGGCTGCCCAAAGCCCTTCCCAGGGCATGAGGCAACAAACAGCAGCCAGATGGAGGGGCAGGGAAGAAGATGGTAGGATATGTGCAATGACTTCTCGGCTGGGATTTGCCTGGTGATGGGAATTTTAAAGCAAGAGGCTGAAGGAAGAAATGATGCCTTATAGCAGCCTCCCAATACCTGAAAGGAGCCTATAAGAAAGCTGGGGAGGAACTGTTCATGAGGGTGTGTAGTACTAGGATGAGGGATGATGAGTTTAAACTCAAAAAGGGGGAGATTTAAGTTGGATATTAGGAAAATATTCTTCAATATGAGGGTGGTAGATCACTGGAACATGTGTCCCAGAGAGGTAGTGGAGGCTCCACCCCTGGAGACATTCAAGGTCAGGCTTGATGGGGCTCTGATCAACCTGATCTAGTGAAGATGTCCCTGCTCACTGCAGGGGGAGTGGACTAGATGAACTTAGGGTTTCCCTTCCAACCTAATGCATTCAGTGTTTCTATGATGTGACTTCACAGGAGCTTTCTTGCCATCTGTTTGCTCTGTACGTATTCAGGCACCAGGTCAGAGGTAGAAGCCTGTTACTGCCATCACATCCATTGCTAAGAGAGCCCAGCATGCTGTGCACATCTCCTGAAGCCTGAAAGGAGAAAAATCACCATTCTCCTTCCATCACTTGGAATGCAGCATGCACCAGTAACACGAATGAGGACTCGTCTCAGGTAAGTAAGTACAGGCAGGCACAGGGCTGCAGCTGCAGGGTCCATGTTGAGCTCACTAACCTCCTTGGCTTTCTTCAGATCATAATTTGGCAGCTCCCAGCCCATAAGTGAGAGACCTGAGAATGACTGCAGAAACTTTCACTTGTCCGAGTTCCAGGAGTATTTATATAATTTAATCAATACATTGTATTGATTTATTTGCACTAAGTAACTCCTTGGGATCTGGATAATAGATAAGGGTGTGCATGGTGCTGCACAAACACATCATAAATAAATGTAGCTTAAAAATCAATTGCTAGATATTAGTGATTAATCTTATCATAGTAAAATAATGTGATGTCTGTCCATTATGGATTTAAAAAAAAAAAATTTGACCTAAGAGGTTTCAGAGTCCTTTATTTCAGGAAGGCTGCCCTTTAAGCCAGATTGTACACTTTTTAAAAGGTCGTGGGGTTTAAATATCATGGCTACTTACGAAGCACAACTCCCCGAGTGGTTTGACAGCTGCCTTCATCAGAACAAATCAAGGTCCTGTTCAAACAAGTGCTTGGCTGTTGAGGCTGAAGGCTGGGTTCTTGCAGGGGATTTCACACCGCCACCCCCTTTGACTGCTGGAGCTGAATACATGAAGTTCTGTAAAGGTTACCCCAAGTGCCTGTGTGCATTAACCCCTGTGAGGAACAGCACAGGCTCTTTCCTTCATCAAGTTTGGTCTGTTTTCTGACATTAGTGAGAGAGTTTTGCTACACTACATTTGATGATAGTTTTTATGCAGGCAAAAGACATCCATCTGAGCAGAACTGGGTGTCAGTCCAGGTATGCTCAGCCCAGCAGACCCCTTTCACAAGCAGCTGAGCCAGACTAGTCTGTGTCCATAAGCTCCAGTACTCAACCTTGGTGCTCCCAAGCTCTGCAATCTTATTCATCCTCATCATATGTTGTTATATAGCAGGGAGAAAATGTTCATTCTGTTTCTGTTCATTAGTTTTTTCCCAAACGAGGACAAACTTTCTTGTCTTTTAACCTTCTTAACACATGAAGGGTGGTGAGGCAGAACCACGTGGTCCAGGCATCTCTGTCATCCGCAGTTTTGGTGGGTCAATTTTCTTTTTAATAGGGAAAAGGACTTTTACAGTCATTCCTGTGCAATTGTTTTATCTTATGTAAATTGTCTTTTTTAAAATTTTATTTTCTCATGCTCTCTTGTTCATGAATTTTTAGGCGTGCATCGCTTTCTTTTGTAGCGCAGCATTCACTTTCAAGAAGGGCAGGTGATACTTGAGCTCTTTGGATTAGGATGTTTTTGTTCCAAGAGTACTTCTGGGACAGGGAAATGTGCATGTTTACTGCTGAACTTTAACCTAGTTTTACTGATAAATTCACAGCCTAAAGCCTGCTTACGCACAGGTGAGGTGTTAGGGCAGAGTGCTGTTATCTATTACATGTGTGAACTAATGCAAACCAGCTGATTACAAATTCGGCTTAGGAATCAATGGTTTCCTTCTGGCTATAGAGGGACAAGTTGGTTTGAGCCCAAGTTTCAGGTGATAAATAAAAGTGGTTAAAGCCACTGCTCCTCAGCTGCTAGCCCTGGGCCTGTTTGTTCCTGGTTGCAACACTCAGCCTTGATGAGCTCATTCATTTTGGGTGACCTTTCTGTAAGCACAGTGATTTTTTTCCTCTTGGAGCCATTTTGCAGGAGGGTAAGGAGGTGACTTACCCTCTGCTCTGGGCAATCAGATCGGTGGTTGGTTTCAGTGGCTCAGAACCAGATGGCTGGGAGTTTTACTGGCATTTAATGAAGACTTTTGGTACTAAGACAAATGCTTAGATCTGTAGGCAGCCCAACTTTCAATAACTTCTTCACCACTTTTGAGTCATCCTTAATACCATCCCACTCAGCGGTTATTCCTAGGCCCACTCCCTCTTCCCAGCACTTTTTTTTGTATGTATATTCTCCGTTAGCCCTGCTGGTGATTAACCTTTTCACCCCCACCTTGTCTCATCTTGCCTGGCAAGCTCCATCCGACTCTGTAATCTTTGCCAGCGGCTTAAAGCCTTCTACATTTCCATGTCAGTTTTCAAAGACTTCAGATCTTTGTGCAGCTTTCTCTGAAGTTTTCAGCAGCCACTTCCCCTCCCTGTTGCTGTGTTGGTCGAGGGACTGGAGTCTGCTTTCCTCTTTCATGCCGTTGCTGAGCAATTCTTCACCATCGTCTTTCACCCTGACTGATCAAAGCCTTTCCCACTGCAAACTTTGATCAAGAAGTACTTCTAGCAGAGCGTCGGTCCCTTCCTGTTCACTGTATGCAGTGGGTCAGCCAGTACCAAGGGGCAATAGGAGAGCTGTGAGAGCGCTTGCATGAACAAGGCTAGCAGGGGTTTCATCTCCTAAACATTTTCCTTGCCTTGGCAAGGTGGATGGCTGTGTGCTCTAAGCCTGTGTCACATGAGGCATTCTTTGAGCTTGATGGTACCAACACTGTTCTCACCAGTTCAGGCTGTTTGCCAGGGACCTCTTGTATGACAAACATGGGCTGGTATATCAGATCAATCTATCTATCTATAGTATATATATGTAAGTATTGATGAGTCTCTGCGTATGTATTTTTCCTCTGTGTGTGTGTGTGTGTCTATGTAATACACTTCAGTGTGCTTGCATGAAGACATTTTCCTCCTTGGCAGAATGAAAGCTCCGAGTGGGCTGCTGCCTGTCTGATGTGGAGCATGGTGCAGGAATTCTGCCTTTGTCTCTGCTGAAAAAGAAAATGATTTAGAGCTGGCTCAGTAAGATGCCACAGAGAGATGTTCTGGGGAGTAGGTTGGTGGCTCTGCTGTGGGTGAGCAGCTGCCAAAGGTCTGCTGGAGATGTGTAACTGGGTAGGTAGGGATGGTCACACTGAACAGAAGGAGGACCATCAACAAGTGACCACCAGTGGGGAAACATTGATGTGATGCTGGCTTTACAGGGCAACATGGGTGCTGTGGGCCTGCTGTGGGAGGCTGACACATGCCTGGGCTCCACATTGTGCATCCAAGCAGCTGCTTTTGGCAAGTTAGGTGAGATGGTAATGTTTAGCTGCCTTCTTGAATGGGGATTAGATTTGCAGTAAAGGGTGCAACAGGACCAAGCATCAGCGACTGAGGTGAGACTGGTGATGTGTTCTTTGGTAGAGCCTTAGGGATCATCCAAGCAGAAGAGGACACTGGCTGGTAAGAGCAGCTCTGCAAGTCCTGGCTGGTTTACAATTTCCTTTGCTTTCTCTCTGTTTTGCTCAGTCTACCCTGATTAAGTGACCCTAAGATCAGCTGATTGAAACTCCCTTGAAAAACTTCATTGTATTATCTATTGCAAAACCTTTGTATTAATTAATACAAAGTGTTATTTTCACCATCATCTCTGTAGCAGGTGGGTTCCCAAGAGTTGCCACTATTTCCAAAGGTGTTAATTGTTTTTCTAAATGAGGAAAGTTTAAAAAAAAAAACCCACGTCTTTAAACAACAACAAAACTTCTGCTTTTCTTAACAAGGAAAGAAGTTTAATTTTTAAAGATCACTCTGTATTATTAACTCGCTTAATTATCAGGACGGATGGTTGGATGAGCAGACAATTAAAATAAGGAGAAGCTCAGAAAGAAAAGTTCATCAGTGCATTAGGCAGACAATGGGAGAAAGTAAAACTATTTCAAGTACCATTTGAAGGAAACCATTTGGGAAGGAAATAGGATTAATTAAGTTTTGAACCGGTTAATTTTGTTATCTAAAAATATTTCACAGATTAACCACTGTACTTTGCATGAAGTAATGTCTGAGGTCCTTCAGCAATAGGGTGAATTGCTGGTCTAGATAAAGGTACTTCAAATCAGCAGGGAAATTCAGACTTGCTGGAGTCTGTGGTGCTTTCTGCAAGTGCAATTAGGATCCAGCCTTGAGACATCCACAACAGAGGAGCCCAAACTGCGCCTTACTATTTTGCTGCACTGTTGGTGGGTCAGGGTGTGAGTTGAGTCCTGCTACACTCAGTGAGTGGCATGGTTTTCCTGCCTCTCATGGAGATGCTTCCTCTCTGATCCTTAGACTGTACCCCCTCTACACCTTCCTTTATTGACCTTGTCGTCTTAAGCATGAGCAAAGCAACGCTTCTGCTTCATTACTCTAAAACATCTTTGGTAGAGCTGTAGCAGTGACCTGGAGGAACCTGCAGCAAAGCCACTGTCACCAGAAATACCCCTGAGCAGGAGTAAATTCCCTTCTGACACTTTATTTCCATTACTGCTTCCCAGGAGCATGTGTATGTGCAGCACCAGGGATGTTCCAAGTGTCCTTCAGAGGGTCTCTGAGTACAACACTACTTCATAGAATCATAGAATGGCATGGGTTGGAAGGGACCCCAAGGATCACAGAGCTCCAACGCCCCTGCCACAGGCAGGGCCACCAACCTCAGGCCTGGATCTACACAAGGTTGCCCAGGGCCCCATCCAGCCTGGCCTTGAACACTTCTAGGGATGGGGCATCCACTACTTCTCTGGGCAAAACTCTTTTCTACTGTAAACTCTTCTCTACTTTTTCTTTTCCTGTTTTCCTTGAGAGGGGGTCTGTAGACCTTTTCTCCCACAGACCTGTCTCTCTGAGGTTTTGTCTCTAGGGCTGATCTGGAGCTTGCTGTAGGAGAAAGAGATGACAGTTTTCACTGACTTTGGCTCAAACCTCACTATGGTTTTCTTCAAAATACATTGTTAAGAGATCCCTGAGCTCTTGCCTATGTGAAACTTCCCTGCTGCAATGGTTTGGAAATACGAAGCCTGTGTCGCTGCTCCATGTGCAGAGCTCTGCTTTGTATAACTGGGTCCAGTGACTGAATTAAACCAATACGCAAAGGAAGGGCAAGAGAGTGATCTGCTCACCCTGGTTGGATAGGGCTTTTCTTTGTGCCTTAGTTTTCTTGAAGGTGTGGGTGACAAATCCTGACAAAATGCCTTTTTAGAGCTTTGCAGTCTATTCACTAATGAATTAATTTAAAGAGGTGTCAGCCACGGTTCTCCCAGTGCTGCTGCCACCATAGCCATTCTGCCACAGCAACCAATGCTGTGCCATCAGCTTCCAAGCAGTTCTCCCTGCAAAGCTGCTGAATTCACCCCAGGTTTCCTTGGGAGCGTGCTCTGAGCCTGAGAGGGCTCTGTGCGGGAACACAGAGAGAGAGAGCTGCCAGTCTTCTGTGTGTCCCCCAAAATATCCTACTGACAGCTGAGATCAGCCCCACTCAACATCTTGGCAGATCAAACAGCTCTGTCTGCTAGAAATGCTGGGACAACTCCTCCTCCATGTACCAACGTGATGGCCCTTAGTGGAGGGTGGACCTGTGACCTTTCCATCAGCATGGGGACAAGCTCAGAAAAGGAGTTGGAAAGACAATGTGTGATGCTGAGAAAGCCGTGGGAGATGAGAGCATTCATCCTGCCCCTCCCGTTGTTGAATTTAGGTGAGAAATGCCAAACATATGTGGGGAAAAAATTAAGCCTCCAGATGCTCCAAAGTAATTTTCTGTACATGGCATTTAAGGATCTTAACTTCCAAATCGTTAATAATGATCTTTGAAGGGAATAAATTGTCTTCCAGGTCCTGATGAGATGGAATAATTTATTACTTCAATTTCTCTGGTTAATGTAAAAACGTGTTTCAAATTTGGGTTTTCCTTTAATATTTAAACTTCCCCGTGAGAGGAGCTGCATAAGGGCAGGGTGATTGAGTGCACCCCCACCCCAGACTGACGTGGCATGTTCCCAAAGCAGGACAAGTGCTGCTAACGCAGTCACTCAGCAGTAAAGCCATCATGCATGAGCAAACCCTGGTCTCCAAAAGGCACAAGCCTTGGTACCAACCTGCCAGGAAAGAGCAGGGTCCCACACCTCTGCTCATGCTAGGGAAGTGATTTTTTAAGATTTCTTAAAAATGTGCCCTGTGAGCTGGGACTTTTAAGTTGCCAAGAACATTCTCCCCCAAAAAAGCTGATGTTATGCAGGGTAGATTGCATGATAGGGCTTTTTCTTAAGAAACTAGATTGTTTTATATAGCCTTCCTGCTATTCATTTTGGTAATTGCTTTTCAGAGAGCCAAAGTCAGAGAAAACAACAGTGGTTTCATCTTGAGCTCCAATATTTAGAGTAGCCATTCCCTGAGCTGGTAAAATGCTTTTTCTGTGTCCTCCATGGAACGTGTTGAAGCCACAGCAAACTGAATGATCTATCTGTGATGGTCTTGGCTTTGCCACTCAAGTTGCCCCTCTGTCTGAGAAGACGTAGGAAAAGGACAATGTTAACACAGACAGGAGAGTAAAGCAATGGTGTAATGTACCAGTGATGAGGTAGAGAACCCTTAAGTAAATATCTGCAGTGATTAAAAATCAGAGCCCAGACGAGAGGGAGTCTGTTTTAGAGAGAATTATTTATTAGAAGATAGGAGGTTGTTACGTACAGATTCTGTCCTGCAAAAGTGTCCTGGTCATGGATTTGTCAGGGAGACAGTTAAACCTGTTAGAGCTGGCTCTGGTCTCCACACAGAGATACTCAAGACACAGCAGAGCTCTGCCAGACCTGGCTCTCATGCCGGTCCTCAGCTGAGGAGAGGTCTGGCATACCACAGCATCCCTGAGCTCATCACACCATCTTTATCCCACTGGAAAACCTGGCCCATAGGCTGGTCACCAGTGGTGGGGACATCAGATGGCGCTGCAGAAGGGGCACCGTTCTTCCCTGGGGGTGACCTGGAGATATTGTCCCCAAGTAGGGAGTTGTCTTCCATTGTGCCAGCGATGATCATGGCTGAACAAGTGGCTACGGAGATACAACCATGCTATGAGGTAGCATGAGGTAAATTAATTGAAAAAAAAAGAAAATGAAAAAAAGAAAGATCTCTGTGATACAGAGAAAAATCTCTTCCCACCCTCCCATGCCCCAAAACCAGGACAAGCAGGCACTGCCCAAGTCCCTTGCAGAGACCTCCAAGAAAGCAGCTCTGACAGGTGGCTCACAAAAAAGTCAGCAATTTTGCCTTGTAATAGTTGTGCTCATTGTTCCTCCCATTTCATGGGTGACCTGTTTCTTTTGGGTTGGCAGGTAGTTTTTGTCAGGTCTCCACACAGTCCCTGCAGCAGCTCAGGGCTTTGCCAAAGGAAGCCCAGGTGAATCACAAAGCTGCTGTGCTGGTTTTGCACCTCCTGAGCCAACTCCAGTCTGCTGCACAGGATGTGGGCAGCGTCGGTGGAGAAGCAGGGACAAGAGAAATGGCAGATGAAAAGCATCAGCCATCATCCATTGGCACTAGGAGCAGGGCCTGAGACCAAACGTTCTGCAGGTAGTTAGTGGCTCGCAGCCAGTGCAGGGCTTGGTTTCATACCAGCCCCTGGGTTTTGCACTTGTTCCAGGGGTGCATCTTAACGTCCTCTGACACTGGACATGTGGCAGAGCTAGGTGGATTGACCAGTGGCTATGAGTTTTGGGGTGGGGTTTTTTTGACAAACAACAACATGGACATTTTTTCCCAATATCTAGCAGATTTCTTAAAGGAAGGTTATAAGTCAGTCATCTATTGAACTTTATATAATTCATGGGTGCTGAAGGATAAGTAAGCAAAGTCTGGTTCCTAAATCTGATCCTCTACTGAAGCCACACTTTGCCATCTGGGTCAGCATATCACCTTCATGTCACTGTCTGTGAAGGCATGTTTAAGTCTTCTTGTTAAATCTCAGTCTATGGCTCCAGGGACTACAAGTAAAACCCTGTGCATGATACCCATAGTGCACATGAGAGACTATCAAGGATATTCTCCTTTCAGTCCACAGTACCCTGAAGGAAGAACTATAATTGGAACAAGTTTATCAAAAAAAATTAATTATCAGAAACAGCTGCTTATGGCTCAGCTGTCACCATATCTCTCTTCTCAGTCCACAAGTAGCATTTGTTAGCTTGGTATGTTAGAAACCTCTCACATTAGGGACTTGGCAGTGAACGCTCACAGCTGATGCCAACGTCAATACGAAAGATGGGCCAGGGTACAGACCTCAGAACAATTTGTGAGATGAGCATTTTTCTTTCACTGCAGATGACCTTCAAGGTTGGAGGTACTGGGGATGGGAATAAGAGCAAGGATGCGCCTATAAAGCAAAGCGGCAGACCTCCAGTTATCTTTAGGATGGTAAATGCTCGGCATTGAGCAATGTATCTAACTAGCTTTGCCACAAATATATCTATTTTTATTCAGGTTTTTATGTTCCTAAGGCACTCCAACTCCTTTTTTTGGAACATGGACATCATTAAGTCTGGTATCTGGGGTTGGAAGCATTAAGAGAAATGTTCCACAAGGGCACAGTAGACTTGGCTGAAGGGAACAGACACTCCTGGCTCACGGAGTTATCAAAACCTCTGGAGCAATCACAGCTGCATCTTCTATTTTTAAGGATTTCTCTGGCATTGGTTGTGCTCCCACCTTCTTCACTCTTTGGAAAGGGGTGAGCCGAGGAGCCCCAGGCCCTCTGAAGGCCAGCAAGTATTTGGGAGGGCAATGCCCTACCTACTCCAGTATAGGAGCTCAACAAGCTGGAGCTCTTTGCTTAGTACTTGTCACAAAACAACAAATCCAGGGGTTTTATGTGAAACATAATCTTCTTTCCTCCTCTCTTAGCCCCCTTTAAAAAACCCCACCCTATTGTCCTAGCCTCATCTGAGGTCTAATTCCAGCTTGGTCAAGTGGGAGGGACAGAGAGAAAACAGCAGAGCAACTGATGTTATTGTCAGGTTAATATTCATAGGTAGTTTTTGTCTCTATTTTCCATTATGCCCTTCCAGAACTGGTTCATCAGCCACCTGTGGTGGGAACTTGGTCCTCTTAGAACTTCTCAAAACACCTTAATGAGTGAAGGTCACCTGTCAGAGCTGCCCAAGATGAGAAAAGTTCTCACTGATGGTTTTGTAGAGAAAAGGAAGGAGAGAGAGACGTTTTTCTCTCCAGACCATGTGCATGAAGGCAGGAGGCATAGGAGCCTTTTTTCCTCCAGTCCAGATAAAGCTGGCCCCTACGGCGTGCCTGCAGGGATGCACAGCAAACTCTGAGCATCCTCAAGGTGCCACTCTGGCACAAGCAGTGCTCAATTTACCAGATATCTTTGAGACCCCTGTACTGAGGTGGGGGTGTGCTGGGGGGGGTTATGTGCTAAGGTTGTCTGACGGGGAGGGCAGACACGGAGAAGCTCAAAGCGGAGGAGAGCAATTCACTGGGGCTCCAGCAGCACACGCGCGGCAGAGGGGCTGTCACCAAGACTTTGTGGCACTTAATAATCACTATGTTTTGAGTATCTCAGCTGGGCATGTAGGACCAGTTCTAGTAATAGCCAAAAGAAAGACCATGTTCTTGTTTTTATAGTGTATGGCATTAAGGGGAATAAGCCATTACACAGCAAGTTTCCAAATGTTAATTACAGTATCTTTTATAACTTCATAATTCAACTGGCCAACCCTCTCCCTTTAAGTTAATCACTGATGTACATCAGATAATCAAACGAGCTTTTTTTAAAAAGTACATCTTAATATAAATAGTTTATTCAGTGCATGGTTGTGTATACAACAAATAATAAACAACTCTTTCGTACGAGGCAGAAAGCTGCCCGTACAGAACTATGTCAGTTTTGGAGCACAGAATCCAACGATGATTAATGCACAAAATCTTACACATCATGCAACTCTATTGCCAATATTCCAACTTTCTCCCATGCAACAGACATGATGACCTAAATGGAAACCTAACTACATTTTTTTTTGTTTGTTTTAAAGAATTGTTTCCAATAGCATGTATAAGTATATGTTGTTTAGGGGGTAACCTGTCCTAACGCTTCCTCCTACACAATATTCACGTGCCCGTTACAGTGAAAGAAGGACTTTTACAAATAAGACGTTTCTTATAAAAAAATTAAGTCACCTTAATTCCACAGTTTCTGTCTTTAGAAAAGAAGCCACAACAATAGTTTAACATGACACACAAAATGGAATTAAGAGAAATCTACACTGGAGGATAATTTTATCCCTTTCTGTTAACTTCCACTTGGGATAACAAAACAACTCAATTCCTACAGACTGGGGTTAGCACAAGAACTTTACCAGAAACTACAAATCTATAAAAATTTATATTTCATTGTGTTTAAAACCACAAGAACACTGTTTGCTTGAGCCTGAGACACCAACTCTCAGTTCCAACCCTGAAGTTTTAATTATTTTTTTAAAGACATAGCTTTAAAGACCCATTGGAGTTCAGAAATCAAAAAGTTGCACTATTCCAAATTAAAGGATAAATTTTTTATCAAGCCTTAGATATAAAACGGTAAGCCAAGGAAACAACAGAGTTTACATATTTGTTTTTTGTTTGCCCCTATAAAACATACAAGCATTAAAATTTCCTTTGAAGAGCAAAAGTGGTCTTTTTGTCTGAGTTGGAAAGCAAATTCTTATCAGCAGTGAATGCTGTGAAATGTTTGTTTTGTTTCATATTCCACAAAGCATAGGAGAGAGAGAGAAAGAGAGAGAGAAAAAGAGAGAGAGAGAAAGAGCTGGACATTTCTTCTCCGAGATTTATTCCGCAGTTATGTTTGCTGGCTATCCAAGTGCCTTGTGATATGCACAAGCATATTCTACATTATTGGGGTATATCCTCTGACAACCAGTAGATCTAATGGCTGATAAACGAGTGACCTATGCAAGTTCGGTGGCTTGTCCTGGGCAATTGAACGTTTGGATGAAAGACTGCTAGTAAGAATTCAACTGCATCCAGAGGTAAGGTTCTGTTTAGAGAGCACTTGGCTTGCCTGAACCTGGCTACGTTGACTCGTTTTGGCTCATGGATTTACCCCCGTTTAGCACTCCTGAAACACTTCTGCTCTTTGTTGGGGTCCCACTTCCAGATCTTGAGAACTCTGTGAGATCATGGAGAGAAGGCTCTTTGTACATGGCCACTGCAAAACAAAAGAGGCAGCACATCAGCATGGTGTTATGGGCTACTTGGTCTGTTGGTGTGAAGTTCGGCTGCAAAATGCTGGGATTTTTCATTCAGCAGGATGCGACATTAAGGAGTAGATGAAAGAAACACAGCATGGAGACCTATTTCAAACCTAGAAACCTCTGAGCTTCTCTTCAGGGGATTGACATTTAAGACAAGGGAAAACAACCAGCTCCCTCCCTCTCACAGTTAAATCACCCACTTACCCACTGCACTTACCAAAGTCTGTAAGATAGACCTAAGCTGATATAAATCAACATTTCCTTACTACTGGTGAAGCGGCACTGTCGGCAGTTGTGATTTGACCTGTTATTTGTTTACACAGCCTAAGCAGGTGAGTGCAAAAATACATTTTTAGTCTTCTATTTCCTTTGTTTTCATACACATTAGAAGTGAGGATGAACCTCAACTTCAGTTGCCTAAAACCTAGTCGTCAATGTAGACCGCCAAACCAGTCCAGCATGCACACAGAGCTAGGCACCTTTGAGATATCCTCTCACATTTCAAAACGATGCTGCCTTAAAAGGCTACTTCTGAGAGCACAAACCAGAAGCAGAGGGTGTAATTCTTGTTAAGGAAAGAGCACAGGAGATGAGGAGCACCTCCATACATTGACCGCGATCTCCCTCATTGCATTGACCAAATTGGGACCGAAGTCTGACTGCAGGTCTGATTCAGATGCTTAAGTTAACTGGGATGACCCTGGCTCCTGGCTTGTAATACGCAGTATTTTACATATGAACTATTACCTTTAATATCACCCGCTGATACCACATTAATTGCACACATTAGAGCTTTATGTCAGGCAAAGACAGGCAGACAAACATCCTGTAACATAAAGCACAGATCGACAAGCTATACAGCAAGTCCATGATGGCCTGTGAGCGGATGTTTGAGCCATTCCAGGTTGATAGAGCCTTCATTACCGATAGTGGAGACTCTGGGCATAAAGAAACTAGTATGCACATGTGATTAGGTTCAAGGTAACATAGAGAAATACAGAGGTGACGCAGAGAAATGTAAAAGCCATAGCTCTGGTTAGCTTAAAAGTGTGTTACAGGACATTCTACTCCTGTGATATGAGTAGCTGAACCCATCAAATATGTATGCGCTGCAATTAAACATCTCTGACACGAGGTAATGCCAGTTCAGAGAGCTGGAGCAAACCCAAGCGATTACCTTTTAATGGTTTTGGAAGAAAGTGTGCTGCAGGTTTGTTTTTCTTCACGTGGTTTCCTTTCATTATTTCTCCTTCTTTGTTAAGCCCCAAATACCAACCCCGGCCAGACTGTTGCTGTCTGTAGATCATTGAAGAATACGTCACGTAGTAGTTTTCAAATACCGATTCTTTGAACTTGCATTCAGGTGTAAAATGTTCCTGTAAGAAAGTAATGGATCAATATGTGCAGCACTGTACCTCACGTGGGTTAATGAGAAAGCATCCAATATTCGTCTCTTTCCCCATGGCTAAGAGGCATACCTTTCACCTTCCAGCATCCAATTATGAAACATGGGCCCTGAAAGTATTAACATAAGAGTAACACAATTTGAAACCTGTGAAATGATGCTGCGAGCAGCTCAAAGTAGCGTAATGAAATCTTCTTGAACAATGAGTTAAAAAGCCTAAGTGAAGAATTATTGATTGATGCAACAAATGGACATTAGGCAGACGCAGCCCAGATGTCAACCCCAAGGGACCAGCTATGGTCCAGCCTGGCAGGCGAGAAGTGAGGCCACATAATGCCTTTGTGCATTAACTGCTGACCTTAACTGCTTAGGAAGAAAGTGCAATACAAATTCAAAGCCAGGATGCCATGAGTAAATGGTTGTCTCTTACTAGCCCAGCAATATTAAGTTAGCTTGTAGCAGCTGCCTCTTTGGTCTAATCCATGCTCTTTCTCTGCCCAGTGTATCATGCACTGAAAGCCCAGCTGTCAGAGACCCATGCAGACAGCAGCCTCTGCGCTGGAACTGGCAAGAGTTAAAGGAGACCATGGCTGAAAGCTTACAGGATCAAGCTTTAGTCTTCACGTTGCACTGCACTGCTTCTTCTGAGAAGACAGCATTGTGCTAACAGTTAAAATAAAGAGCAAGAATTAAGAGGAGAGACTTTCTTCTTGCCAGTGGTGTGACTGGCTTGCACTGTGCAATGGCTTTGACTCAATCAATACCTTTTGGCACTATTGCCTAGGTTCAAAAAAGGATTGAGACACGGAACATGAGTCTTGAAGGGAACCAAGACCAAAATGCCAGTCCTGACAGCACCACTCAGCTGCTTCCTAGCACCTCTGGTTGCTTCAGGTCTTCTAAGGTTAAAGGTTCTGATGTCTCACTTATGGACCCATAAAGTCCATAAAATACGAAAGAGCCAGGGCTTGATCTGGTGATGCAAACGTTAAGTCCTGCCTGTGGTTGCATCACACAGCAACCAGCTGTTTGCTGGTCTTTCCTTGAGAAGGCAGCCAGCTGCAGCGGAGTTGCCCTTGTGCCTAAAGTATACTACAGCAGCGTGAAAGAAAGGAGAAAAATTGCACTTGCATAAGGATTGCAATTTTGATTTAAAAAAAAATAAAAAAATCAAAGGAAATTAAATGTCTTGGGAGCTTAAGATGTTCTTAGCACGTTTCTCAAATATTCTCATGTGAGAAAAAGATGTTTAAAAAAAAACCCCACTGTGCCTTTTCTGCACATCTTTTGCCATCTTGTCTTCTCACAGTAAAAAGAAAAAAATCCAAAAACCCTCCCATCCTCTGACTGGTGTTTGCTTCACCAAAGAATGTGAAGTAAGCAATTTTCTTCCTTTTTTTTTTTTTTTTTCCTCTCTTCAAGCTAATTGGCTGTTATTTAGTTAATTGACGATTGGTTTCAATTGCTGTCAAATGGGGACAGTCACTGCATTTTTGCAAGATTTCTAAATAAAAGCCTTCCATCAGCAAACCCTGCCCAGCACTAGCCATGTTAACAAAGACTATTGCGAGTGCATCATCCAATTAGCAGCAAAATGGAAAACTACAGTGCTCCCACCGGAAGATTATGGTTTACGTACAGTAATTTGGAGCTGTTTGGGGTACAAAAGGCCTGCTTATACACAGTGGCAGAGGGTCAGATTGCAAACAGAACCACAACATTTACGCTGGCTCTCTTAGGAACCAAGTTAACCTCAGCATGAGCAGCTGGAGACAACACAGTCACTAGAAACAGAGTGGGGAGACAGACACTAAAATCTGCACCCCCTGATTTTTCCCTTGGCTGTGAGGGTTGTGATAACAAGCCGTGATGGAAGCCTTGTGCTGCTGTGAGCCTGTGGACAGCCAGGCACCATCCTGATAGCATACACTGTCCCCCATGAACATCCCAGGCAGCAAGCTCCTCCTGGAGCATCCCACAGTTCAGCAGTCACCATAGTTGTGATTTCTCATGACAAACACCAGTGCATGGAAACAAAGACAACACTCCATAACGTGCCTGGTTACCACACCAAACTTCCTTCCAGTCTCCTAAAGCAAACCACATCATTAACCTGACAGGCTTGGCACAGAATCGAGCTCCTTTGTCTTGACTGACACCTGCTTAATTCCTCAGCTAAGGCTGAGGCTTCGGAAAGGTGCTGCACAGTGGGAAAGGCATCCTCCTTGCCAAATAAAAGTTGATCCCACATCAGCTGTTTGCAGAAGCTGTGGTGCTCTGCTTGCTCCTGAATGCTAAGCAGCTCCTTACCGTTTGCAAGTGTGCATTCCCACCCATCACTTGCCATTAGTTTAATCCAGTGTGCATCTTTCCTACTCATTAAAAAAAGAGTTTGGGACAGAGGAGCTCTAAATGAGGAATGCTAGCAAATGTCCTCCTGATTTGGGGGTATTACTATTTACATGTACTTCACTGAGCTTGGCAAGTCCATGTGCCACCCCAACTGGGTATGGACAGGGCTGCTATCAGCTCATCAGTGCTAAATGCTCCTCAGAGCAGCAAGTGCAAAAAGGGCATTATGTTATCTTTGCTGGCAAATTCTATAATAATGTACTAAGGAAGTGCAAGTTAACACTGGGAGTCAATGGAGTGCCCCAATTAAAACTGATCTTTTCCAGCTCATACAGTCAGTGCTACTGAAAATTCATAAATACAAGTAAGTCTTGCATTACAAGACTGTTTCTTCCCCCTGACCCATCTCCCAGTTGCCCTTTGTCCATCTTTGCAATGAAAATAATTTGATTGAGTTCTGAGAAGTCCAATGTTGTTAATATATTATTATACAAAACACAGAAACATGGAAAAAAGGTATTTGTGTGAAATAATATTTCATCAGGGATGATGGCACCGACATGACTTTAAATTGTACTTACCCAAGCCTCTCACACATGCACCCTAACAATATGAATGAATGAATGAATAAATAAAATTTAAAGAAAGTGCTGGGTTCACTGTAGTCATGACTCAGCCATGCTTAAGTAAGCAAGAAGATGAACTGTCAGGAGGTTCTTGGTTTTGAGCTGATCAGCTGAACTACTGAAATGTTTCTTCATGAATAGATCTGCAGCTGCATTAGATATGTGAAAAATAATTCAAAAGGAATAATTTGGTGGATGATAATATGGTAAAAAGGCCTTGTAGCATACACTTAGAGTGGCTGTATTTCCAGGCAGCTGACTAGATTACATCTAAAATAATCCAGTCTCTTCCATACAAATAGCACGTTACGGGTCTGCCAAGGCTAAAGCTAAAATGCTGTAAAAGCAGAGCTGGAATTCTTCCTGCTCTAATTGTGCAAAAGCCATGTTTGAAGCCATAGACCATCCAAATTATCAGCCATCACAGCCACCTACACTGCAGGACAGAATATTAATTACACTGGCCCCCAAAGGATCATGATCCATGAATTCAGGCTTCCCATAGACAGAAATGGGAAATCTGCATTAAGGAAAGGTATTTAGTGCCCTCAGGTTTCTCTCATCAGGAGGGCAAAAACACTTGCTCTCTACTACCTACTGCACGCTGTATTAGCATTATGGATGCCATCAACAGGGAACACCACCAAATACTTTACAGAGCTTGCTTAAGCCATTAGGCCAATACTGAGTTTGCTAAATGTCTGAACATCATGAATGTCCTGCAGCTACCCTACAGCAGTTGTCCAGAACAATCAGAAAATGTATACAGATGGAGTAGGGGGCGTGAATAAACAGCAAGAAAAGAATTAAATTTGAAAAGTATTTGGGAAAAGTATCAGGTACTTGGGAAACTTGGAAAATGTTCTTAAATATTGAGCATATAATCATGTTCCATGTGATCAATGACTTTGTCCGCTTATGGGATTTATTCTTTGTTTTCTCCACCTAATGAAAATTGGATTTCCCCCCCCCCCCTCCCCCTTCATATCCTGATTTCATTCAGGACTAAAATGTAGCCCAGGATTCCATTCTATAATCATGAATTTTTGAAGGAGCCTCTTTACAGGCTCCAGACTAGTGATTTTCTGCGCCACCGAGCCTGCCTTTTGTTATTAACAGAGATTGATTTTTTCCATCTTGGCATGTGAAGTTCCAGGGTGTATCCTCTGGATCATCACCCTGTAATGTGCAGTGATATCAACAGCACAAGACGTGACTACTCCAACTACAACGTTATCAGAAATAACAGCTTTTAGATCACCAGTGTGAGAAGACTCTCTGAAGAAACTGGCATTTTGTGAAGCCACCATAAGCTGTTTGCTATGGGAACGGAAGCTTACAATTATCTGGAAGCAATTTATCCTGGATCATTCATCTTACAGTTCCCACAGGTAGGTTCCAGTGCCACGGTATGGTCCATTTTACTTAAATTTGCCTATTTTGAGGAATTCTGGTGATTTCAGAAGACTGTTTGACCATGTAATGATGGCTGTATACACAGCAAGATGCATGCTCATCAAAAAGCTGTGTGGGCTTTTGAAGAAAGATGCTCTATCAGTGCAGTGAGTTTAATTTTGGCTATGCCTCGTCCAGGTGAGATCTCACAGAGATCATAGAATCCCAGAGTTGTAGGGGTTGGAAGGGACCTCGAGAGATCATCGGGTCCAACCCCCCTGCCAAAGCAGCTCCCTAGGACATATCACTCAGATTGGTGTCCAGATGGGTCTTGAATCTCTCCAGAGAAGGAGACTCCACCACCTCCCTGGGCAGCCTGTCCCAGGGCTCTGGCACCCTCACTGGGGAAAAGTTCCTCCACATGTTGGTGTAGAATTTCCTGTGCTCCAACTTGCAGCCATTGCCCCTTGTCCTGTCCCCACAGACCACTGAAAAGGGGCTGGCTGATTCCCCCTGCATCCCCTGCTTCAGATAATTATAGACTTTAATTAGGTCCCCCCCTTAGTCTTCTCTTCTCAAGGCTGAAGATTCCCAACTTACTCAGCCTATCCTCATAGGGGAGATACTCCAGGCCCCTAATCATCTTCATAGCCCTTCTCTGGACTCTCTCCAGGAGATCCCTGTCCTTTTTAAACCAAGGAGCCCAGAACTGGACACAATACACCAGGTGGGGCCTGACCAGGGCAGAGTAGAGGGGGAGGATCACCTCCTTCAACCTGCTAGCTACACTCCTCCTGATGCACCCCAGGATCCTATTGTCTCTCTCAGCCCCCAGGGCACACTGCTGGCTCATGGCCAACCTGTTGTCAACCAGGACCCCCAGGTCCTTCTCCACAGAGCTCTTCTCCAGCAGGTCAGATGTCCTAGGTACTGCTGAGCCCTCAGGAGGTGAGGTAAAGCTGAACAAACTGCTGCTTGAACACAAAACTACTGCTGAACAGGAATGTGTGGGAAGCTGCCATTCCCCTTGGGTTCACTACATGTGCACTGGCCATGGGAGCATGCAAAGAAGTTATTAAATTCAAAATTATATGAAAAGGTATGCAAAATTCTTTCATTGGGAAACCTGCTTACTGGCAGGAGTGATAGGAAAGCAGTTTTCCTGGAAGGTGATCCCACACAACTCCACAGAATGGAATTGCCTGGGATAGACAGTGCAATAAGCAGGAATTTATCAAGTGAAATGAAAACTGTCAGGGGGGGTACGTAAATATATTTATGGGCAAAGCTTCCAGAAAGAGTAAACCAGAACCCAAGGAATCAGCTGGGTATCCAGCATCTCCAGACTAAGCTTTCAAGGTATTTCACTACGTTTTCTCTGAGTCTATGGGAAAAGCATTGAGAAGATCCCATGATTATTCCCTTGACATTGTTCCTCTGCACAGCAAATCAAACACACAAACTCAGGGAAAAAATGCTAATAATGAACTGAAGCAGAAAAGGTTTTAATTACAAATACAGTGATTTAGAGGTTGAAGTTTTGTTCATTACTCTGTTTCTAACCTTATCAAGTGACTCAGTTGTGAAAAGTTGCCCAAGTCATCATTGCCCAGATTTTTAAGTGGCTTTTAGGCACATCGATAAATACCTATTTAAAGCTTGGTGCGTCACCTCTCAGCATGGTATGCCCATAGAATGGATGTACTGCCTGATGACCCCAGGGAAAAAGACTCAGCAACTGTTAGCAATGATGAAATTTAATTCAGGTAGGAACTATGCGTGAGCACATTATTGTTCCCCTGTCTTCTGGTGATACTTCACTTCTACAGCCGTGTGGATTAACCAAAGAACTCCTTAGTTGGGGCAAGAGAACCAATGCATAATAGAATTCACAGAAAGAAGGCACTGTTCTGATTACTGCTGCAGAGGAAAATAATTCTGTTAGAGAAAGCCTGTAACTGGGTTTAAAAGTTCTGGGAGAACACCTCACAAGAATCAAACACAGGCCCCTTTCCTAGCCTGGCCCACAAAGCTATGAGATGTCATTTACTGGAGATGAATAAGAAAAAGAGAAGATTTTGCACCCAAATGCTTCTCTTCTGCATGGAGGCTGAGCTGCACCAAACATGCACCCCTGACAATCCTGGAAGCACAGTACATACAGAGGAAAACCTCTACCATTTCCCGAATGATCAAGTCCTCTATAAATAATTTAATACTTTCTAACGCTTGTACCTACCTTTTTAAAATCCTGTGGCTTTAGAGCACCAGATTTGCCAGTCCTAGTTCAAAATCAGTGACATTCCAATACGATGAAAGGAAGAAACTAGTGTTTAAACACTGCCTGTTTTGTGAAACTCGGGAAGGTTCATTAAGCAGTACATGACCATCAGGGGTTTTTGAGGGTTCTAAACCAGACTGGCTGAGAATAGCTGTCCACTACAGTCCTGCAATTACCTATGTTTTTAAAATCATATTTAATTTTTATTGTTTCACACAGACTGAAGTTTTGTTCCTGCTTCTGCATATGTAAAGGGAAGCCTATCTGTTAACCTGCAGTTAAGCTCTTTGGAGAGAGAGTTTCTCTACTAGCATAAGCAAGGGCTTAGGGTTAAAGAAAAAGAAAGAAAGATTAGAATAACTTTCTCCATGTCTAGCCAAAGGTTTTATTGTATGATAAAGCTCCACGATTCATGGACTCCGATCCCAGATTTAGTCAGGGAATGGCTAACATCACTACAGCCTCTGAATACAGTAATCTCCAGTTGAAAAACAGGAGATGAAAGTCTCCTGCAACTTCTCCCTGTACTTCCACACTCTGATTTCTTATTCTTCTCTAAGTATGTATACTGGTCATCTTTGGACAGTGAACTTGCTGGACTTTGGACGTGATCTGCTACAACTCATGATCCTCCCTCCCATAAAGGAACGAAACTTTCCGGGGTGAGCCAGCCTCTGAGCAGGTCAGCTGAAAAGCAAGACCTGCCCCACTGCATGGCTTGCATGGACATTACAGAAAATAGGGATGTTGGAAAAGATGTGCTCCCTGAAAACACACTGGGAAAGATCCTCCTGGCTCAACCTGGATAAAAAAATCAGGTCATCCTTACATCACTGAAGGTATCTGAGGCAGGTAAGCATCTATACCTAGTCCATAGGTACCCGTGTGTAGTGTCTGAATGCCCAGAGCCTGCTGGGGCTGGTGGTTTATTTCAGCAGCCTGGGGACCATGTCAGTTGGTGAATCCTGCTCCCTTCCAAAGCTGCATGAGAACTCCCTTTTCCTGCAGTAGGCTCACGATTTTCCCCAGAGCAGTCAGTCCTTTTCATAATTTTCTTAAGCTCATTATCTCTGCTCCTGGCAACAGTGGCTTCCACAGGTGAAGCCAGCACTGTGGAAAACATATTTAAAATATTTCCATTGTTCTTATTTATCGTAAGCAAATTTCTTGTCTTATTTTTTTACAGCTTTCTTCTCTCAGCTTTTAATTTTGGAAAAACAGCACATAAAAGTACCCAGTGTGCCTCTTCTGTGCCATTCATTACTCCACATCTCTCTATCATGTCTCTGCTTATTCATCTCTTGTCTTAACTAAGCGGGCCTAATCTTTTTTAAATCTCTGCTCATATGAAAGGTTCTCTGTGCCTCTAATCATTTTCATTACCCTTCACTGAATCCTTTCAATTTTTTTCTCCCCCTCTATCATTTCCAGAACTGAAACAACATTTAAAAAGAGGCTGCACCATTGAGTTGCGTAACGGAGGTAAGATATTTTCAGTCACTTGTCTTATGACAAAGTAAAATGGTCTCTGCTGTTCAGCCTCACTATTGTGCATTTGTACCCAAGTTCTCTATCTTTTAAGTTGTGTCTCTGATAAATACGGTCCAATTTTATGGTATTTCTGACCCCCTGATCAGCCAGTGTACCCGAGTTTAAAAATTAAAGGGAGGGAGAAGGAAGCAAGAGGCAGATAGGACAGCTTTCTTCCCCAGAAATAGAGCAGAGAGCCCCAAAGATGCAAAGCAACCTATTTTATAACACACCCATTACTGCACAGATAACCTGCCAGCCATTGCAATCAGATTTCGAAGCAGTTACAACCGACATCAAATCCTGGTATTGTCAAATCTCTCTGACACAGCTGTTGTGCAGAATGTCCTCAGCTTAAGTGTGTCACGCATTATTAAAAAAAAGTTATCTAAGTTGAAAACTCCTTTTAAAGCATGGGGCCCACTTTAACAGTTAAAGGCAGCCCTACACTCCACTCGTTTTAATGGCCAAGCCCAGAGCCCATTGCCACTCACTGAAAACAGCTGGTGGCATGAGATGCTGAAGGACCAAGAGGAGCCTGAACCTTAAGAGACATTGCAACTGCCCTGTTTGGAAGGAGCTACTTGTGGTTTGTTCCTCCAAGTTGGTAATTGCCTACCAGCCCTCTCTTTGCCTTTGGCTCACCCTCAGTGGGACACGGGGGCAGAGAAACCATGCAAAGCTTGGTATCTTCCTTCCACTGAGCAGCAACAAGCTGCAGCAAGGATGCTGCACCAAGGAAAAGTCGTTCTATCAGGCAGACGAGTGTGGCACGAAGGGACACTGCTTTGTCACAGCCCGGCTGCTGCCAGGGGGAGATGACTGCGAGCTGGCAAGAGCAGCTGAGAAAGAAACAGCGTTCCTGTCCCAGTAGCCCTTTTACACAATTACTCTTGTATTCGTCTACATGATCACTGCCACTGGGGGAAACCCACACTGCTGCTGCCAGGGCAGCAGAGTGCAGGGTGGCAGCCGTGGGTTAATTTGCTCCTGGAACAAGGTGAATCGGCCAGCATTTGTTAAACCCCCACCTGGGAGCGAGGGCCAAGAAGGGCAGCACAACCCTTTCTGCTGCCACGTTGAATGGCTGGGCTGTACCATCCCGAAATGCTGCTTGCCACTACGTGGGCTGTGAGGGGCCGTGGGAGGCAGGGAAGCTGCGACAGGGCTGAGTGAGCAGCAACAGCCACACCGGGACACCCCCTGGCCTCAGCAGAGAGGATGGGCAGCGATGCTGGAGCACTGCGTCACCAACTGCTCCCCTGACGCTTCTGTGGTCACAGCTCTCCCAGCACCAGGGAGCTCCCCAGACGGGCACTGCAGAAGTAGCAGGGATAATTAGGAGAGTGGAGGATTTAATGCTGTATCCTAGATACAGGACATCAGCCCTGGGGTAAGGAGATGGAAGAGATCTCCTTGCGACTGTCACCCATGAATTCATGCACATTTATCTTACAGCGCTAAGAACCCAATAATCTAATCAATGTTTACAGCAAGCTCTAAATCTGTTTAATTACAAGCAGGAATATGACCCTTTTAGCAGTGGATGCTCCTAAAATTCTTTGGAAAAAGGAAAACATTCAAAGGCTTCTCTTTTTTTGGGGAAGGGCAGCTGAAGGGACAACAGTCAGAACAAGTGCTGCAGTCCTTCTGGTGGGAATAGGTGATAACGGGGAGGACTGTTTCTGTGGTAACCTGCAACCTGGCAGAAAGCCTGTCTGTACAACTGCTGTGAGTTACGATGGGTAAATTGATGTTGGAAGTGATCTCCTTGTCCTCCGCTGCTCTGGTGAGGTGCCATCCTAGGTTTCTGATGGCAAACTCATGGAGGCAGCACTCTTCTGCCCGAAGGCTGGGCAGGCAGCTCTCCCAAGCACAGCCTCAGCTCAGCTCGGATCTCCCCAAACTACCACCAGCCGCCTCGCTGACATTAAGGAAGAAAGATGGGGTCCTCCCCAGAGGAAGAGCTTAGAGACAGATGCTGCTGAACGAGCTCTTTTTCTGCACACTAGGAATTGCCTCTGCTCACTGACTGCGAGAAGCTGCAAGTGGAAGATAAATAACAGCATGAGCTGCAGGAGAAGAAATAATGCCACATTGCATCAAACAAGACCTTGCTTCACTGTCAGCTTAGAGTCTATTCCGCACGAAAGGACAGCCCTGCCATTTGGCCTGTGTATTTTATTAATGTGGATGCATATTTATGGTTCTGTGGATTAGCTGATACTTTGGCGTTCAATACTGTCCTTTTACGCCGGAGTTCTTGGTGAAGACGTTTGTCCTGTCTGCTGTTATTCCTCATGTGCAGCCAGCAGCGCTCTCAGACAGCTCTCTTCTCTTCCCCAGATCACCCTCCTACACCATACCCTACCAAACATACTTTGGGAACCCACTGCAAGCCTCTGTAAAGGACTAAATGAAGTATAGTTTTTGGACTGAAATGATATACTAAAAATAACATTAATACCATGTAAAGAAGCAGAAAGAAATGAAGGCTATTTGGGATTTGTCACTACTAATTCAGCTTACTCGCTTAGTATGAGGTGTATATAAAAAAAGATTAAGCTTCATAATAATGGGAATGTGAGAGGTTCAGGGAGCTGGTTAGCTCCACCCTGGCTTGACCAGCATATCTCTCACCAATTGGTAATGAGACCTTTTCAAATGAGCTTGATTAATGCAATCCATTTATTCAGGAGCACCACGGATGGATGTTTTTTTTCAAATCTCTGTAGTCTGATGGTGCCAGGACATTACTGGCAGCCAAACCCTGCTTCTTGATACAGAGTGGTGATGCTCTTTGGAATTCCTCCGCCCTTGTGGCTCCCTAAATGATACTATTGAACATATGCTGCTAAGAGGATCTCAGGGGGATGTTTGTATTAGATGGCAGGCTAATTGAGGGATTTGGGAGATTTTGGACGGCAGAAACTTTTAAAAACAAGATAATCAGGGATTATACAAGGGAAATGAGATGTAAGAGTGACCCTTTATTAAAGAGCCAATGCTGAATGGCAGAAAGCATTTGTTTCAGCAGGTGAAGACCCCACCTATGAAAGGACACTTCTGCTGAGAGCAGGCTCTCTGTAAATAACAGAGATTCATTTCTCGTAAGCAGCACCTTGAGGAAAGGAATGGAAAGTCAAGTTTGGGGAAGTTTTCCAGCACCTTGTAGAGGAAAAGTCAAGCAGCAGAGCCCAACCTCCTTTGCAACAGGCACAGGCTCCTGTTAAGGTGGCATTCAGGGAAATTGTGCACTCACATTTAAGCCACTGCATTGCTCTAACAAACAAGTTGGCACCATACTGTAGCTTGAGAAATGGATGACTTCAGGTTACAGCTGGTGCTCAAACTGCTGTGCGTTCTCCAGCAAAGCCTGAATAGGACCCTGGGAGCTGCTCAGGGAGATGAGGTGGGCAGCAAACAGCTGCTGCCACAGGGAAACCTCCCTGAAACATCAGACAGGCCCATGAAGCTGCCTCCAAAATTCAATTTCTTTGGGATTTATAAATTGTTACTTCTAAACTGAGGCTATCATCAAGCCACATAAGGCAGAAACAAACAAATACCTGTAGTACCTCACCTCACAATGTGGCTATATCAGCATCCAGACCAGACTGAACAGTATCTGTCCTCTTAACAGCCTCTCAACAGCTGTCCTCACGACCTTAGGCAAACATGCTTTCTTCTTCAGCCATTTATGGGAAGTTCTCTCTAAAACGAATACAGAGTCGAACAGGAACCCCCCGTCCTTCCAAGAGACAGCCAGAGCACAGAGATAAGCTGATAAAGCTTTGTTTTCTTTCCCACACAGTGACAGGGACTTTGCAAGGGTCTGTCATTCGGCTGGTTTATGACTCCTGTGGCCCCGAGCTGTGTAACAGTTTATTCTGGAGCCAGACTTTGGGGGAGACACCATGCAGCTACTGTCTAAGCAGCAGAGGAGAAACCAGTCCCTGGTAAAACACTTGCAAAGCTAATTTAAACTTGGAAGACACCCAAATGTCTCTGGGAGGTGCAATTTAAAACCCTAACCTAAGATAGCCTGGCCCGCAATCACAGAGTTCTGGGAATGGTGTGGAACAGTTGCTCCCTGAGCCAAACACTGCAGATCACCCTCCTGCAGTATCTTGAGGGGACAGCTGCTGCTGTTCTGAGTTACCTCACAGAGAAAGAAGTAGAAAATACTAAATTCTTACATAAGTGTGAAGGCTGCCTGGGTTACACATCACAACCACAGGTCTCTCAGATTTCTCAGGGCTCTGAGATGAGGAACATCAGACAAATCAATCCTAATCTGAATTTCTCCGATGGTGTCATCTGTTGAACAGCCAGGGAGCTCCCTGAAATGATTCAAAAAGTTTCTGATGGAGAGAAATCTTCATCCCTGAATTGTACAAAAAGCTGAATGGTGTGAGCACCATGATGTCAAACCCAAACCTCTGTGACAGGAAGTCCTTTCAAGCACAGTTAAAACAAAGAACTTCTGACACCAGGTTAACAGATGCTGTGCATTGTATTGCGAGGAGAACTTGAGTTGGTAAATCCAAGGCTTAGTTTGAAAACTATTTTTTCTTGGAATCTAAACTGCCTTGGATCAGTTCTGCTTCTAAAATCTGGTTATCTGTTTCCAAGTCAGTGAACAACATCTGGCTGCAGACAGGCAGGCATAGAGCAGAGCACAAAACCACCCTGAGCCTGGAAGTATAAAGGTGAGCTTGTCCATCAGAAAAAGCGACCATCTTTCAATTTACCTACTGGTTTATTTTCCATTTTGCTGTCCAGGGCTACCTGTTGTTACCATAACCTAACCAGCAGCAAAAAAGGCTGAGGTAAAAAGGCACAGCAGACCAAAGATTCAGGGGCAACACCAGTGACTCCTATCACCTGCCTTCTGAAAGTCTGCACAAGGAATGGGGGTTGGCAAGTTTTGAAATGCATTTTTCCTGCAGGCAAGCAAGTCTCCTTGGGCATCTTTGGGCTTTGAGGGTTTTGAGGCTAAAGCTGTGGAGACCAAATGGAGTAACTAAGTGCCATTTAAATTCTACCACTAAAATAAAGACTACTCATGAAATAAATGGTATACATCTATCTAAATTTCCCTGAGGACCTGAGTCCAAATCTGGACCTGCGTGTACAAGCCCAAGCTTTGATTCATCTCATCTACCTTCAGGCACTGAAGAGAAACACCGAAGTTAGGAGTTGGGTCAGTCTGGGGTTTTGCTCAGCGAGCATAGCTGGGATAAATGACCCCTCGGAGAGGATAAGGAAGGTTGGATCTGCTGCGTTTGGCTCCTACACCACAGCCTCAGCTCTGCTAAAGCTGCTGGTCCTTTCTGAGCACAATGAGTAGAGGTGCAAGTCCAAGCGCAGTGAGACATGGGTGGGAATGGAAGGAGAGGAAAAGGGTGAGAGGTGAGGCGGGCAAAGCCCATAGGGGGACAGGGCAAAGTACAAACTGAGCTGCTGAGGTGCCTGGCCCTGTTCCTAGTCCGGTGTTACTGTGGGGTTTGAGGCCTGCCAGTGAGCTCTGCTGGAAGCCTCAGCAGGACCAGTCTGTCCCAGTATGCTCCAGCTCAGCAGAGCAGCACAGACTACAGCCCTACTTTGTCGTCCCAATCACAACATGAGACTGGTTAAGTGAGCTTTAACACCGAGGATTGTACAGAAGAGGATTTCATTTCTGCTCTCGTCCAAGCCAGGAAAAGTCTGCCCCAGATCAGCCTTGGCATCAGCAGCCTGACTGCCGAAACGGAAAGAAATTACCTTGGGTACATCCAAGATACAGTTTCTGCTTTGCAATATTTACAGGGATTTCTTTCCCCTTCGCTGGAACAGCCCCCAAACCCTACAGTCTTATTTTGGCAAAGCTCCCATTGAAATGAATCATGACTTTGCTCGAGTTAGTGCTCCAGGACTGAGCTCTAAATTATTAAAAGGGAATGATATGTAAGAATTTATGTCAATTTTCAAAACGGCTCAGCGAAGGTAGACAAAAATCCTGCTTTGAAACTAGTAGAAGGTATGTGGCTGAACTCCCAGCCTGCTTTGAAATCTCAGCCCTAGCTTTTTAGTGAAACACAGTGCCTTTTAAACCTCATATTTTAATCATCATACTTCTGTACAATGCAGAACTCTCGCCTTGTTTCTTTGCTTCAAATACAACCTCCACCATCACTAGCTTTAGCATGCAAGTCCCCTGCATCAGAAGCTGATCCTCTCCTTGTGGGGAAGCTGGCAGGCTCACTCCTTTCCTTCCTTTTGCAAAATAACCTTCTGTCTGAACAGGGAAATGTACCTGCCCAGAGCGACCCGTCCATATCCCTTCTTGTTCCTACATGGCACCTTCAGGGGAATCAGACTGAGCATCAAAGATTGCTTTAGGCATTGCATCTGCATTTGTAAAATCAGCTGTAGGTACAGCAGCATCCTTAGCTCAACAGGTAATTAATTTGGGATTCTGGTCTGTGCCACCCATGCAGCCAGGTGAGTTGGAGCTGTTTGACTAAACTAAAAGGGATGGTACAACACACTGGGGCTGGCAGAGCTCTCAGGTGCCCAGACTGGCAGCAACTGATCTCTGGGGTACCCGACTTGCAGGAAACCTTCAAGAGTGACCCCCGAGGCCCTTGATCCCAGCCTCAGCCCTTCACTGCATCCACGGGTACTCGGAGGGACCAGCTACTCATGTTTACCTAATTCTGCAGCACCACCTAAAAATCATCATCTTATCAGGGATTCCTAGATTTTTCCATTACAGAGGAATGTTTTCATAATTATTCCTAACTGGCTTTGCCTAGGATGTCTGAGTGCAGATTAATTGAGTACACAGAGTAATTATTTTCTTTCTGTAGGATATAACAGTTTGGCTGCTGGTTTCATTCAGGTTTTTTTAAACTCAGATTGGTGAAATTCAGCTCTTTGCTTCAGCGTATCCCATCGCTGGGTGTTTGTTATTGAAAGGAGGCTTCTGTCAGAGCTGAACACAGCCATGCAAGCACAGAATACAAACGGTAAAACAATGTAGAAGAGAAAAGATTAATTTCTTCCCCTAGATTTTGCAAAGCCATTACCTGTTTTTGAATGACATTTCCAATTCTACACTGGGAACTGCTAAAGCATTTACATAAGAATGCAAAGATGCACACATTATCACTGCAGGAAGCACTTAAAATTTAAGATAATTATATAGTACGGAAACCATTTCAAAGGACTCAAACAAAATAACAACTAATTCTAGAGAGTCACCCTTTAAGATGATTATTACTCTGCACTACCGCTGATCTCTCACTAAAAAAAGCCTTCCCTTTACAATCATATGCACATTATAAATTCCCACTTTGTTCTTCCACCATCAAGCTCCTACAGCTGCCACTGCCAAATCTGCATTCTCCAAGACTTTAACTAGGCAACCAAAATATTCGCCCTGAGAACAGAGGTGAAACACACCGTTGCCACACTCAGATAATCCTCCCTTCACCTGTGCCTTGTGCCGAGTCCTCTTCTGTGAGCTTCTACATCACCGATTTTAAAGATGCTGAGGTTGGACCTAGGGAAGGAGCCTCAGGCAGGGAATGTCAGGAGGGAAAACGGCAAGTCCTGTGTTGGAGGAAAGTGCTGATGCCCGTCCTGCAAGAACAGCATCTAGAGATGCAGGCAGAGGGTTTACAACAGGAATGTGGGGAGGATTCTTCTGAGTAGCTTGGTATTTCTCTGCTGTGTGATGAAGAGAAGAATAAAGCATCCTACGCTGAAGACAGCAGCACAGGTTACACACAAAACCTCTAGCCCGGTGTTTTAGAGGAGAAACCCTCTCTGCCACTCATCAGAGCTGCTGGGTACACAGTGAGAGGCAGTAAAACCAGGGATGCATCTTCTCCTCTGTGCAAACTAATAAAAGTAGTAAAGATTTATGTGGTTGGTGAATTTCCAGATGGAAAAAAAATAAATCACATTTGAATTGGGGAAACCTAGTGTGGGGACAAGCATGCTTTTATGGATAAAAACCTCCTGGCCCACCCCAAGAACGCTACCCTTCTCTTCACCTTCCCCTTTCCACTCCCCACCATTGCTCTTGTTCCTGCCTCCTGCCCCACTGCTGCTGTTCATCTCTCTCTTATCTTTCTCCCAATTGTCCCAGGAAAAAAAATAAGTTAAAAAAGAAAAAAAAATCCTGCCTAATTCTTTTGCTCAAGGCAAACTCAGTTGGGGAAAAACTTATCTGCCAAACCCTAATAAGTTTTTATTGGATATCTGCAAAGGGAGATTTGCAGAAGCTCATGCCAAAGTCAAAGACTAGCTTTTTTAATTTCCCTCCTCCTCCTTTATTTCCCCTCCCACAGCAAGGGTGAAAGTACATACTAAACTCATATCAAATGAAAACCTCTTTTCTCAGATATAGGAAGACCCATTCCAAGGCTCTGACAGAATATAAACATTCAAAAATTTTTATAAAAGTGTTTTCCTAGTCAAATTCTTGGATATAATTACAGTGATGAAGCTGAAACTTCTCTGCTAACTTCAGCCTGAAATGGAAAACTTCCACATTTTAAATCTTAAAATCTGACAAAGTACAGAACAGCTGAAAATAGTATCTGGTAATGGGAAGTGCAGCCAACTTACTAATAGGTGTTGTTACCTGGGCTGCTGCTGGTCTTTCATATGGCTGTCTCAAATGAACCAAAGCATCAGAGGTCTGAACAAACCAGAGATCTTTGATTGGCAGTGGGGTTCCTGTGGAAATTTAATTAGGCTTGGACTAGAAAACATTTCAGACAGCGCTGGCATGAATTCCCATCTATTAAATAACACTTTGAATGAGCAGAGTGCCACCAGCTTTTGCGAAACGCCTCCCAGATCCGTGTGAAGCTTTATCGGGTAACTGTGAGCAGGTCAGCACAGGGCAATACACATTCACAACAGTCATTTAAATCATCCAGAGCTACAGCATTTCTTTTTTATGGTCAGCTTGGCTAGGGTAACTACTGCGCTCCAAAGACTACTGCTGCTAGCAGGAAATGTGATAACAAAGCCTCTTCAAACACAGATGGGGTGCTGAGGTCCTCTTTCCCCAAACACAGGGGGGCTCAAACAAAGGAGCTTTGCTGGCTCCAGAGGCAGAAACCCCTTTGGCAGAAACCTCCTTCCTTCCAGGCTGTCCCCATGGCTCCGTGTTTGTTCAGAGGGACAAGGCATCCCTGCCACCTCTTCTCCTCATGTACCTGGCTCTTCTGCCCCTCTTTGGCATAGAAACCATCACAAGCAGCAGGCAGAGACACTCTCCTGCCTGCCTGAACTCTGGGTGGGTCACTGCAGCAGGCAGCAGCATGGGCAGGTACCAAGGCAGCCACTGCTTTTCACTCACCTCACCCCGTGAAGGCACACAATCATTTCTCACGATTCCCTCAGATGAGAGAAGACAGGAGCTGCCAGCCTATGACATCACTTTTAAAAGCAAGCTTGCCAAACTCACTCCAAAATGAATTATATAGGTCTAGCTTAAACCAACCAGCTGCCTACCCGACATCCAGACTGCAAGGACCTGTACAGACAGAGAGGTAATTACACAGAGAATGAGACGCTATGTCTTTGCAGCAGAGCCCATCTTTCATATACCATTGTCACCAAAACCTTATCATTATTGAAAAAGACAAAAGAGGTGTGCCAAGTGACAGTCTAGAGGTCATCTGCTGGTGTGGACCCAACCTCATCCGACCTTTCCAACCAGCCCGTGCAATCTGGGGTCAGGGCATTGCAATTGCCTAATTCAAGCCTGACACTTCCCAGCGTGGCCCAAGCATCTTCCTTAGAGCCTCATTTCTCCTGGACACACTTTGGGAAGCTGCACATACTAAAATGAGCAGAGCACTATATCCAATTTCCTATTTTGTACAACAGCAGTGATTACAACTGTGAGAAGTAATTAATGTTTGCGCTCCATTGTGAAAATGAAGACTCCTAACTAATATCTGAGTGTAATCACATTTACATAGCTGAAGTGTGCTTAGAAAAAAATAATCTTTTAAGAGATTCACCTTTCCTGCCCTCAGTAGCTGCAGTCAGTAGTGATACCAGCCAAGAATGCAAAGGGTTGAATTATTTCTGCAGACAGAAAGATGATTTATATTTTTTTAAATAATTCATGTGAATGATATCAAAAACAGCTTGTAACCTAACCATCAAATGATGTATAGGGTGGCTTATCTTCGGGGGTTTAATATGATACCTCTAAAATACGACTGAATATGGTTCAGTGATTTACTAATAACCTACTTTCACAACACAGGCAGTGATGCAAAGCACAACAGGTCTAGCCCCCTCCCTTCTAATTCTTGCTGCTAGAAAAAAACAAAGCATTTGGACTGAGTTGTTTTTATTAACCCTTCACAATTTTTAATCCATTAATGGGGCAATTTCTACCTCAGCACATAAATAAATTTGTCTTTCATCATCAGAATCCTTTACAATATTGTTCTTCATTTACTCTGTTGATTTTCTGGATGCACTGGGCATATCTCAGAGGCACAAAAGGAGGACTCAGAAAAGGAGGACTCACCTGCCCTGAGAAACTCCAGCTCAAAGAATAAAGGTGATGATAATGGAAAATCATCACCAGAAACAGCAGGAAAGAAGGGGTGCCAAAGACAGGCAGCAATGTAATGTTCAAAAACTTGAAAAAGGAAAAGAAAGCTGTAGAGCTGAAGGGCAGTTTGGTTTCATTAGGAAGTTCAGCACTTGGGGTAAACTTGTGGAAGTGCAGCAGTGATTTAGAAACATACTTCACCCAGTTTATCACATGGTTTGGCTCCCTGTGTTCCTTCCTTGCTTTTGGAAACAGGATTTGTCTGCCAGCAGCACATCTCAGGGCTCAAATAATATTCCCACATGACCGATTTTACAAAGGAGGAAATAGAAACCAAAGTCCTTACACGTTTTGCCCAAGGCTAAAGAGGAATTTATCTCCCAGAGCAGGTTACAACCCCAAAATGCTTCTTGCACCACTATTTTTAGAACAGACTTTTTCCTCTCTTCCCTGACTCCACCAAGCTCTCCGACACGTTGAGGTTAAGGTAAGTTTGGAGTCTCTTGGTTTATTGGTTCATAAACCCTTAAAAAGCCCTTAAATAGTCCTAGCCTTTGTGACCTCCTTACTATCTCCTGCTACATTGCTAAACCTGTCTTTTGTCTTTTTCCATATACCTCTGCACCCTCGGAAGATGCAGAAGAGCATCCAATCTGAAGTTCACACAAGGGCTGTGGCCACATCTCCCTTTTACAGAGTTAAACGGCACAGGTAGCTGCTAGCAAGAGCCCAAGCCTCCTGCCTGCAAAAAAGCAACTCTTCCCAGCAAAGAGGAGACTCCTCCTGTATTTACATTTGCATGACATTTATGTTTACCCCTGTATCATATATTTACAACTGAAGCAGCTGAATTGTCCTCTGACTTCCTAGAAAAGGTATGCACTGAGGAAGGCAGCCGCATCTTCACACGGACTCTTCTTCATCTTTATTATTGCTGCCTAGAGTGGAAGTTTCCTGTAACAACACCCTGGTGACCTCTAACCTGCACTGTCCAACTGCAGAGACTGACAGGACGGTGAACCTTTTGGCCTGTTTTTACCCGATGAAGTTGGTTTTACCCTGAGGCTGACAGCAAGCAACTAACCCTGTGGTGATGGCAAACTGGTGACACCAGCACTGGCTGGTGTCAGAAGAAAGCTGGGCTGAACCAGCAGCAAGGTGCTACAATGCTTCTAAAAAATTAATTAGGGGCTGTGCACCATAAAGCTTCTCAATTCCCTTCCAAAGTGAGACCATGGTGGAGGGAGTTTGGTGGGAGGATCTGTTGGTGATCACTATATACCAGTAAAACGTGGTTAATATGCATCAACAACTGCATACTGCACCAGTTACAGTGCATAGCTACAAGTAAGTCAAGTACTTTATTTGTGTAATTACAAGGAACTGATCCCTGGGGGTCATACAAATAATTCAGTATACTAGCTAAAAATGAGCTTTCTGAGAACATTTACACTAGGATAATCTGGTGGGATGCAGAGTTCTGGAAAATAAATGCCAAAGGGGATGAGAACATGGCTAAAGCTAATTTATTTTTTAAATCAAGTGAATATTCACATTTTTCCCCCCCTGTATTTGCTCAGCTTTAATGAATAACTTGTGTGCTTCACTGCTGTCTCTTCCATCTCGGGCAATACATCCCAAGTTGGGGAATTGTATACAAGGCTCAACACAACCAAGCCAAGGAGTGAAACGCATTTAAAACGGAGCCCTCAATAGACAGCTACACCACACTATACCTGGAAGACACCTTTACCCATCACCTGAACGGACAGACATTTCAGTGAGCTTCTAAAAAATAACCTTGTGTCAAATGGCAGAGTGACAAGAGAGAAGATTTACCCAGGTAATAACTCAGCAATAAAGGTATATACTGAGGAGGAGGAAATTGGGTTGTTGCAGACACAGCAATAACATCATGAAGCAAAATCCAATATTGGAAGAGATAAAAGTTTTCCGTCCCAATATTCCTCAGTGACAAGTATGAAAGAGTATGCATAAGAACAAGGGAAAAAAGATGAAAGATATCATCAGTAAAAAAAAAAGGCCTTTGAAAAGTGAGCTAACAGGTAATTAATCCCTCAAAAGAAAGCAGATCAGAGCATTTGGGAAATTTGCACAGATACAGATCTCAGTAACATAATGTTTCAGGTCCTCCTGGTTTAGTTTTGCTAAATGCTCCGTGGAGGTGATGTGGAGAGATCCCAAGCAAAGGGCATCTCTTCCCCTTCCCCCCAGGAACAATTAGTCGACGTGGGTGCTGAGTGAGAAAACTCACAAGAAATACACAAATTAGAAGCACTGATTTTTTGAAATCATGACCTGTTTCATGCTATACAGTGTGACCTAATTTTTTATTGTATTTTACTGTTTGAAAATTAAAAGGAGAAATTTTAGTTTTCGTCTCTTCTTCAGCATCAAAAAGATACGCTGGGGACAAATGGTTGGAAGGGACCTCGAGAGATCATCGGGTACAAACCCCCCCTGCCAAAGCAGCTCCCTAGGACATATCACTCAGATAGGTGTCCAGACGGGTCTTGAATCTCTCCAGAGAAGGAGACTCCACTACCTCCCTGGGCAGCCTGTCCCAGGGCTCCCTCATCCTCACTGTGAAAAAGTTCCTCCCCATGTTGGTGTGGAACTTCCTGTGCTCCAACTTGCAGCCATTGCCCCTTGTCCTTTCTCACAGACCACTGAAAAGGGGCTGGCTGATTCCCCCTGCATCCCCTGCTTCAGATAATTATAGACTTTAATTAGGTCCCCCCTTAGTCTTCTCTTCTCAATGCTGAACTTACTCAGCCTATCCTCATAGGGGAGATGCTCCAAGGCCCCTAATCATCTTCGTAGCCCTTCTTTGGACTCTCTCCAGGAGATCCCTGTCCTTTTTAAACCAAGGAGCCCAGAACTGGACACAATACTCCAGGTGGGGCCTGACTGGGGCAGAGTAGAGGGGGAGGATCACCTCCTTCAACCTACTGGCTACACTCCTCCTGATGCACCCCAGGATCCCACTGGCTCTCTTAGCCCCCAGGGCACACTGCTGGCTCATGGCCAACCTGTTGTCAACCAGGACCCCCAGGTCCTTCTCCACAGAGCTCTTCTCCAGCAGGTCACCCCCAGCCTGTACTGATACATGTGGTTGTTCCTCACCCAGGTGCCAGACTTCACACTTGCTTTTGTTGAATTTCATCCGGTTTCTCCCTGCCCAGCTCTGCAGCCTGTCCAGGTCTCTGGATGGCAGCACAGTGTCCTGCGTGTCAGCCACCCCTCCCAGCTTTGTATCACCTGCACTTGCTGAGGGTGGATGCTGTTCCCTCATCAAGGTCGTCAATGAAGATATTAAACAGGACTGGACCCAACACCGAGCTCTGGGGAACACAAATAACACTGCTTTTTCCAAATCTGCTCTCTCCAAACTGAAAAACTCTTATTTGGGGGTTGATTTCTCTTATTCTTCCTAGGAGTTCAGGTGAGATCTACTGTGTCTCTTCTGAGTTTTCTGATGGACCCTTTCACAAACTTAGCTACAAACTAAGCTAAATATTACCCTATACCAGATATCAATAAAAAACTGGGAAAGTGAGAAAAACTCTCTGCTGATCAAAAGCACAGCTATAGAATGAATTTCAAGAACATCCTTTCAAAGGGAATAGTGCTCATGAAAAAAATGGAGTCTTTTTGATCCGCTCCAAGATTTCAGGTGTTTGCACACATGGAAAGATCTCTTCATGGGCTATAAAGTTGAAATGCCTAGGACAAGTTCTTATGCAGATTCTAAGAGCTCATACTCTTCACTGTCATCATGAACAAGCTGAACATGGAATCAATAGAGCAGTTGTACAAAATACATATTTCTAGCTCAGTTATTTAATCAATTCCTTTCTAAATAAGCTAGATTATCTCCATTAAATTTATAACGTGAAATAGTTCCCTGTGCAGGACACGGTCTTGTCCTAGTATCTTCACAGTCTTTCATAAAGACTTCCATTGGCCACTAACTTGTGAATTACCTTTTTTAGAGCAAGTTATCATCTTTCAATCATCTGAATGTTATGGAATGACACATCTTTATCTATATTTGCACTATGAGCAAAAGAACAGTATTATTAGTTCCCAAGAAATCCAGTCCATCTACTGAGGATGACCAAAGATAGCTGTTGTTATTGAAAACACTATCAAATATAGATCTCAGGAAACATAATTTTCCCAAACCGAATCATACACCCCTTATAAAAGTGCTGGCCAACCTTTCCCAAGTTTGGCTCCATCCAATACGTTACACCTATTCAGCTCAAGGCTTTCTGCCTGCTGTGCCAGCTCCAGCTGGGGCACAGCACACGAAGCCTGAGCTGCGATGAGAACCACAAACCCCTTCACAGGCTTCTTTGAAGCCTAAGTGCTCCTCAAACAGTCATTCATTTATTTTTGCAATGGCTCTAGCAAATGATGAGGTATCATTACAGCCAATACAAACACACTTCGTCCCATGGAAAATACCAGGATGACAAAATCTATTCTTATTTCAAATCAACATGAAAAAACGTCAAAATCTTGGATCTTGGACAAAATACCAGAAATCATCTCTTGACATTCTTAAAATGCTTCATTTAGGCTACCATACAACATGAAAACTGAAATTGCAACGTTAAAATGTTTTTAGCCTTTATACAGTATTTTCATAATCTTTCCTCAGGAATTTGAGAAATCAAAAGTGACAGCTTTTCTTCTGAATCCAGTCATCTTTCTCCCAGGCTTTCTCCCCTGAACCCTGTTTTCCTGAAGTATTTCATTGTCCTTGTGGATGAGCAGCCCTGTTTTACAGATGTATTTATACAGCACCTCATCCAGAGGTTCCCTGATCCCAGTTCCCCAAGTATCTTCCTAAAGCTGCCATCCATTTGAATTCATAACAGCAGTGATTAGTGAGAATAAGAATATAAAACCAGCAGAAACACGAGCTTAGTGGGAATGCTATATATGTAAATGAAAGCTGATTAGTTGTAGCTGTTCCTTCCTGGCTAACGTGGAACTGCAATAATTCCCGATTCTGGCTGCTTTACTGCTTGGCCTTTTGTAAGGAAAAAAAAATCCCTTTTATTTTTATGACTGGGAATGCAAAGTATCAGTGTCTTTGGTGACCTCAAAGCTATGATGAACTCAAGAACAGGCATCTTTGCCAACAGTCTGCACAGTTTTTTTCTTTTAGTTTCTCTGCCTTTCTACTTAATGTGTTATATCCAGTACTTACTATTGTGTCCAGTTCTGGGCTCCTTGGTATAAAAAAGACAGGGATCTCCTGTAAAGGGTCCAGCAGAGGGCCACAAAGATGATTAAGGACCTGAAGCATCTCCCCTAGAAGGAAAGGCTGGGTGAGCTGGGGCTGTTCAGCCTTGAGAAAAGAAGACTGAGAGGGGAGCTGATCAATGTTTATAAATATCTGAAGTGTGGGAGGCAGGGAGAAATGGTCAGCCTCTTCTCAGTGGTCTGTGGGGGCAGGACAAGGGGCGATGGCCTCAAGTTGGAGCACTGGAACTTCCACACCAATATGTGGAAGAACTTCTTCAAGGTGAGGGTGACAGAGCCCTGGGACAGGCTGCCCAGGAGGGTGTGGAGTCTCCTTCTCTGGAGATATTCAAGACCTGTCTGGACACCTACCTGTGCGACCTGTCCTAGGGAACCTGCTTTGACAGGGGGGTTGGACTCGATGATCTCTGGAGGTTCCTTCTGACCCCTATCATTCTGTAAACCTGTGAAATACCCTGGCACCCTTCAGCCAAGCTCCCACATGGGCTTTGCTACCAGTGCTGCCTGCTAGCTTTGCCATCTACATCTGCATACTCTGTGCCCATGTGGGATGAACACCAGCTCCACTCCCAGCACCTCTACCCCAGCAGGAGCATGAGGTGGGGGTGGGAAGCCGATTGCTAAAGGAAGAGGTTTCCTGACAATGAGGGACACTGCTCTTGCACTGAGGACAGCACAGGCTTTCCAAATATTTTGAGGACTTAGCAACGAAAACGTCGTTGTCGGTTGGAAGAACTGCACTGGGGGGAGAAGACCCTTTCAACCCAGTGTGGGAACGCTACCATGTGCAGGCACTGGGCTCAAACCACTGCCACGTTCAGACAAGCTTAGTGACCTTCACGGCAATGCCTGTAAGATGCTGCACGCTGACGGGATGATGCTGTAAGTAAAAGCCAGGAACAGTAGGAAATGGACTGCTAAGTGTCTCATTAAGTTCCATTAAAGGGTCTAACCGCTATCCTTGGATTGACTGTCAGATGGAAAACATCTGTTTTATTTAATGATTTCTACTGATGCTATTCAGATCCCAGCAAGTTTGAAATGTTGCCCCTTATGCACTTAGAGCACATTTCCCAATTAAGAGCGGAGCGGTTCTTTTTATAGTAAAGTGGGAGATTTGCAGTAACTACCGTAACTCAATTGTAAGGAAGATCTCCAGGGCTTGATTAACTTTTTCATTGCAAAAATCAATCCTGGTAAGAAGCAGCAAAATCTTAACTCATACAGCGGTTTCCCAGACAAGCTTGGTCCTGGGTATGACTTCTCTTGGTCCCACCCACAGTACCCCACCAGAATGTTGCACAATGTGTCCAGAGATGCAGTGTACAGAAATTAAACCACTTCTGATTATCACCAGGGGAAAAAAAGGGACAGATTCACAGAATTATTTACAAAGAGACTGACCTGAAAGAGCGAGCACATTGTCTGATGTGCAGGAGACTGTTTCCTACAGGAAAACACTTTCAGGGAGGTTGTAACTTAGCCCTTATCACTTCTTGACATAAAAAGAAAATGCTTTTACCAGCTAATGGTTCAGCAAAGTGCACGACTGGTTACCGTAACCACAACAACATATTCAGAAGCAGCGAGACAGAAAATGAAATGCCCAATAAGCATATGTTGTTTTTAATAAAGAATGATTTAATGCTAAGTGGACCACACCATCTCCCAGGCTGCTCTGCAAAAGCAGAACATGGCAGGGACCCAGCAACCTCAGGATGCCCCGTTGTGTCCACCCATCACCAACTGCAGCATTGCCTTGGCCTTCTCCCCCCATGCATCCTACCCCACGGTGCAAAACAGGGCTATTATCCTCCTTTCTCTGCCTTCACTATGTAAACTATTTGGCTCCCAGCAAATAGTTTACCAGCACCAGGCCATACCAAATTCAGCGCTTAATGTACTCTCCCTGGGTATTTAGGATCATTTGGTCAGACCTGAGACTGGGAAAGACAATTTTGTTCTGGCCTCACATTAACTGCTCATTTATTACACTGTAAGATCAGCCGCGTGTTATCAGTATTCAGAGGTCCGAATGCACCAAGCGCAGACGTACCACAGGCTGACAGTAATTTATTTTGTAGAATGGCTGAGATGAGACTGGAGGAGAAGCGCTACCATCCAGGTGGCTTCCTGAGTACAAGCACAATGAATCAGCCATCAGCATTTTAAAACCTTTCCTGTGAAATTCAGGAAAAGGGAGGAAATTTGGCCCTCACCCTGCCTGCTGCTGTCCTTGCTCCCAAAGAGCAATGTGTCCCTGAGGCAGACTTCAAGAGCTCTTTGCCTTTCGTGAGGATCATCCAAAACAAGACCCAGACCCACCTTGTTTACAGGCGCCCGGTGAAACAAGGAAAATCAGCCTTTTTCCTGCAGCAAAACTTTTATGGCATTCTTCCTGCTTAGCACAGAGATTAAATCAGCAAGCAGCCCTAGTCACCCCAGGTTGTGTGGCCATGATGTAAGACCTTACTCCATCTCATTTAATTCTTCTGCCTCAGATAGGTGTGTATGGTTACTACTAGGTGCAAACCATACACAGGTATCAATGTCTAATGTCACAATTAGTTCTCGTGGCAAGTGAGAATTTGAATAGGCCTGGGTCACCACCACCACTCCAGAAACTACTAAGCCATGGAGATGCTGTTTCAACCACCAACAATCTCCTTACATTCTTCCCTGCAACAGAAACACCATTTGTTCCTTCTCAGGAATGGTAAAACTCAGGTGAAAGTTGGAATGGGAATGGAAATCCAGCTCCAGGGTGATTATTACTACAAAGCAAACAGGCCTTGTAGAACAAACAGCAGAACATGGCAACAAACAAAAATGAGACTGAATTTGCAGAGGGAAAAAAAATCATGTTGCCCCATTTAAATGAGGAAATCACCATTATTAAATTACCACCTTCTTCAGCTAGTGCTGAGCTGATTTAACCTTCGCCAAATACATTGCTAATGAACCACAAACGAATGCAGGGCTGTAATGAACACTGGGTTTCTATGAGCACTCACATCCAGCTGAGAAATGCTAATGTGATGTTTTTGCTTAACGCTGGTACTTGGACCCCACTTTTGAGAACACGCAAAAGCAACTGCTGCTTTCACAAAAATGAGTGTCTGATAAGATGTGGCAGGTTCCACACCATTTCCTGAAAGGGAGATAAGGACAGAGCTTGGACAACTTGTGTCCTGGGCAATAGTGACTCAGAAAATCCATCTCTGGGTACAAAAAGCACAGACACAGGTAAACTCATCAGTTGATATGGAAAGGTAATTCTAGCAGGGAGATGAAAAGTATTTTAAAGTCTCATAAAAACAATCAGATGGAACAAAAAGCACTTAAAATTTTGTATTGAATCTAGCTGCCTCTTTGTCTTCCTTGATTTAAGGGCTAGACTCCTACAGCTCAATAGGTCACCCCACAGGTCAGACAATAGCACTTTGGGCTCCAAAAGTGGCATTGTCGAAACAAACTGTGGGATCATCATTTGTGTGGTCACATCAAGGACCAGAGAGGGGTTACTCACACTGGCAGCTACACAGACCTGCAGAGCCTTCCCGGAGCCAGTGTTGTGGCATACGTGGTGGCTGGGATGTGCTGGGGACCAGCCATGTGTCTGACTGCTCTCATAGAGGCAAGCCCAGGGACTTCTCCACCTTTTCCTACTTACATCATGCCTTCCCCTTGCTGGGAATCAGAAGGTCTGGGTGTACAGATCTCTAGAAATCAGGCTGCAGACTGGGAGACACAGCACCCACCTTCACTGCAAGATTTAGCCAAGGAGAACCCGGCTTTGGGTGGCCTGGGGCACTGTGAGCCGACAGTAGCATCGCTGCACCTGGCTCTGGGGTTGCACCTTCCCATTAGATAAAAAAACAATATCAATTTTCCTGAAGTTTTAAAAACTTTTTAATCACAGGCTAAGACAAAAATTACTGAAAAAATTCAAATCCTGGGCTATCAGGGACTAACCCTTTGTAAAGCAGTTATAAATGGATCCTTACCATCAAGTGAGACTTGGTTCCCCCGCAGCACCAAGGAGAAGGCTTGACTGCCAACCTAATTTAGGTTGGAGGGAACAGGCTTTGTGCTAACCCTTTACTCTGATATTTCACACCACTTTGACAGTCTTAAATGTTTTCCACTCACGCTGATATTTTTCTCTTTGGTGTCAAGCTCCATGTAAAAAAGTTCAGGAAAACTTCAACATGTACCTTCAAATCATCCTTAAGTTGAGGAAAATCAGAAAAGTGTGCATTTCCCCACATTAAACCAAAATATCCCACCCCCAAAATATCTGCCATTGCTTCTACAGTCTAAGCAAAGTTGGAAACTTTAGGGAAGGCTTTTGTTTAGCTTGGTAGGAGAGGGAAAAAAAAGAAAAATCAAGCAGGGTGAACTCTACTGAAAATTGTCTGCCATCAGTGTGTTGCCATCAGACCCTGATGTTTCATAACTCATCTATTCCCAGAGTGCGCAGTCACCCTGCTAGCGGTTTTCTAGCAAAAAAGGGGCTATAAAGAGTAATTTCTGCCTTTGAAAGGTCCCCAGACTCACACTCACGGGGCTGTCCCTTGTGATGGTGAGAGCTGTCAGCCGGTTTGGAAGGACCGTGCTAGCTGGGAGGGCACGTGAGATGCCTGCACACCCAGAGATGCCTGCGGACAGATGCTGCCACCCGGTTGTTGCCTCTTGCTGCTCGATGTGAGCCCTTCCCAGTCACTCTTGTTTTACCTCCAGGCCCTTGCTCAGAAACATGAAGGCTGCTTCACAAGGGGTGGATTAAAGGTTTTTCCACATAAATAAGTAAGGAGTACCTGTGTTGGAAGGCAGCTGTTTGACTCAGATGAGGTACCCCCCAGCCCACCCATTGCAGGGGAGGAACCACGGTGAAGTATGGCTGCTCAGTGCAGTGCCCTCGCCCACCCCATCAGCACCCTGGATGATGCTGCCTCTGGGACCCACGTGTGCGGCAGCAGGAGCTCTGTGAGAGAGCAGAAGATGAGCGAGTAAGAAAACCCTGCTGAGAGTTCAAACACTCCCTCCCTGGCTCTCCCATAGAGCTGCAAAGAATTTTGCAAATGTCTTTTTTCAGCAATTCTGACTCTAAGCTCCAATCCTAGGGGCATTGTGTTTAAAAGGACAAGCATCTCACTTAAAATGAACAAATTAATTCATTACCAAGAAGTCAGGTAAAGCATTTGCAAGTATCTTGGGTGGGGGAAAATTATGCCACGGTCTTGCTGCTACTGAGGGGTATTAAAAAAAGTGGTTTAAAATTCCCTGTGCAAAATTGTAATGCAGACCAGAGGGGAAAAACATACCCATCTGCAGAGGGAGAAAATATACAGGTTCTGGAGAAAACTTATTTCCTCCAAGGGAAATTGCTGAATGTTTTAAACCTGTGAAGAAAGAAGACAGGAAACAAGACCCTCTTCAATCCTCATTACTAATGTCTGCATTCACCTGGCTCACCCAAGCACGGCTCCATGTCAAAGGGTTTAACTGCCAGTACATATACTTTCCCCACAACTAATTAATTCTCTCCCAACACTTCTTTTTCCCCTGAGTAATTTTCTATATGAAAAAAATAAATTAAATTAATACTTTACCCAGCTATACTTAGTTCAGAATAATCCAATCTCAGATGTGATGGATGGCTGTCTGATCTGTAATGTACTTGCCCTACATCATGTTTTATATTATTCTTCTTGCTTTCTTTTCCCCTTTCTGCTGCTTTATTAATTCTTCTTTCTCTCCCCTCTGTCATACTGATTTTCCCCTTTGGAAATTCTCTGTGCAGTTTCCAGCCTTATTTTTATCAGTGGATTTTTCCACAGTTCCATTTTTTTTCTGACCCCTTGAAGAAAATAACAAACCTAATGCCCAAGTCCTGGCCAGACTTTCAGACTTTGAAAGCTCCCATACCTTTGCTAGCAAGCAGCACACTTTTTACCCATTTTCACTTATTTTTAATTTTTTTTTTTAACAAGCTGACTTTTGAATAAAAACGATGGTGCTTAAATGATACAGCTTCTTTTTCACAGAGACGATCACATTCCTAAGCAGTTCATCCAAAGGCTTTGCAAAAGCAATTCAAGCACATCCTTTTACCTGGGAGAACTGGACTGTTATTTCCCAGAGGCAAACATACTCCAATGCCAATTTAAACAGAGCTCATGAAACAGTCTGCTCTGCTGTGAATGGCAGAGGATCATTAGGGCTTACACCACACCAGCTTCCTACCAATGGTAATTTTAAATTACCCAAAATGTATATGATTTGAGTTGAATATGTATGCCTGCCACTCCTACTCCAAATTGAAAAGTACTTTCTTGGTAATAAATGCTTATTTTGAACAGAGTGTTTGGAAAAAGAAAAGCCCTTCCAAGGCAGGGTGTCCTCTGATGCAAGTGGGAGAAGAAACAGGTTTTCAAAACCACCCCTTTCATTCCAAAATGTGAAATGTATTTAGTTATTTTTATAGTCACACACTTGCAATTGGCTCCAGCAAGCTTTGAACCAGGCCTGCGATGATTCTGGGAACAGGAGGGAGGGGGCGATGGGAAGGAAATCTGCCCTCTCTGCTGGCAGAGAGGGATGTAATAAATTCAGAGGGGGGGAATATGGAGAAATGTAATAAATAAAATGTTGTGAAAAGTGGATGTGAAAAGAGGAGAAGTGACAGGAAGAAAGGAATAGAGAAATAAGCTGTAGTAAAAATTAACAACCTGATTATAAAAATGATGAAACAAGAGGAGAAGAGGGAGCCACTGGAGTTAGGGAAAAGCAAGCACAGTCTCTGGTACCAACCTGGCAGAGGAACCAGCCTGCAGCTTGGGAGGGGAGAACTCACCCTTAACTCCCCCTTGCAAGGTGAGGGCCACACCAGAGTGGGGATTTGGGTACAACCACAGCCACACCGGCTTTCTGCCCCACTGCTAAGGATGTAGTGTGATGCAGGGCAGCACCTATCAACACATCCACCTTGTGTCCATGGTAGGTAAAACTCCAGGCAGGTTTTCAGATCACGGGGAGTCCCACTGAAGCCAGTGTCATCATAGAATCATCAAATGTGTTAGGCTGGAAGGGACCTTTAAAGGCCATCTAGTCCAACCCCCCTGCAGTGAGCAGGGACATCTTTACTTGTTCAGGTTGCTCAGAGCCCCATCAAGCCTGACCTTGAATATCTCCAGGGGTGGAGCCTCCACTACCTCTCTGGGCAACATGTGCTAGTGATCCACCACCCTCATATTGAATATTTTTTTTCCTAATATTCAACTTAAATCTACCTTTTTCTAGTTTAAAACCATCACCCCTCATCCTAGTGCTCCGTGCCCTCGTGAGCAGTTCTTCCCCAGCTTTCTTATAGACACCTTTCAGGTGTCCTGTCCTGTGGACAGAAGGAGAGCCCACCTCACATTTAATGTCGCTTGGTATAGGATTTAAGCTTCTCTCCCCAGTTTTAACAAGCCCTTAGACAACTTCACACACTTAGTCTCTTCTTCAAACTGGCTTTAGGCTTTCTCCCAAACTAATGAGAGAAAATTTCTGAGCTACTCATCCAGAAAAGTGCCCTTCTTCAAAGCCCTTTCCAGGTGCCATGTGCAAACAGTAGCAGATCCAGGTTCCCTCTTTAGATCTCACTTGTCTGCATCTAAGGACTGCTCTTGGGAGCTATTTCAAAGGCTGAAGTGTCAGCATCAGAAAGAAGAGAGGTGTGTGGGTGTGAAGTTACTAAATGCAAAACTGTCACTCTCCTTTCATTTACAACCCTGAATATGCATGCATGCAGAAATGTAGGGCTTCTATTAAAGTTTTTACTCTTGGAGCAGAAAATATCAAGGAAAGAGAGACTAAAAGATAAGATGAGGCTGTGCAGGTTAGAATTCTCTCTCAAGTAATCTTTTCTCTTACATCAATAATGATTTCTGTTAATAAAACCTGCCATACCTTGAGTTAGATTGTCTTTTATCATCTCAGGGAAGGGCACTGTCAGCAGACAGACACGTTTGTGGTGCTGACCGGTCAATGACAGTAACGAATAGGGGATGGATTTTTTTTAGTCTTTTACCCAGATAAAAGCTACTGATGCCTAACCCAGATGAACACCAGCTTAAAAAGCACCTGATGGTAAGAGGGGGGATTCTTGGGGTGCCTGGATGTTCTGCCTGGGTGCTGTTTTGAGGTCCAGTAGCTCCCTGGGGTGGTACCCAACCAGTTGCACAGTGACAACTAGGAGAGCTGAGTTTCCTGATCTAATGAATGCATGCACACAGCAGAACAAAGACACACACAGGTGTCTTGGACACTCAGTGCCTGCACCAGCCTTTCGTATGGCAAAATTGTTGGGAATACACATTGCTGCTCTTCAAGCAAATGCATTCCTTATCCTAGCTTGCACTAGCCAAGAAGGATGAGAACATACCCTTATCTGATGAGAAACCTCTCACCTTGGTCACCCCCAGACTGCATTTCAGCATAAACTCTGCTGCCTGTTGGTGGCTTAGACACATCACCTGGTCAGAGGGGATGCCTGCCCACCAACTCCACAGGACATTTGGTAATGTCCCCAGGACAGCTCAGCTGCCAAGCACCATCACCACCACGTTGCAATGATGCCCTGTGATAGCTGAGGCTCGCTGAGCTGCTGAATACTTACACGCTCGGATCTAAATTAAAAGGAAAAGAGCAGTGAGGCAGAGGTAAAGCATCAAAGGCTGAAGGTGGAGTATATCTCCAATAGACACCCCCAACATTCAAATGGAACCTGCTACTTTGACAGCTGCATTTACTTCGCCTCCAGTCATTCTGCTGGGCATCTAAAACTGCAGGCATTTCCAAAACAAGGCAGGTGCTGAGCGTACCAGCGAGGATGCTGGAGAGGGCAGATGAAGATACCTAAATTTCAGTGGGAGGATTTTTAGAGCAAAGAGGTGCCCACCCAAAACCAGTGCTAAACAAATGGTGTTTGTGCACCTTGATGAATTACGTTAGCAAAGGAGCACTACAACCAACAGACTTAATGGCATCATCCAAAGCCCTGAAAGACAAAATATGCATGGGGCAAGTGCTTGCATTTTTTTTTTCAGCAACATATTGCATTATGAAAGGATTTCTCAGATGAGATTTCAGTATAATGCAATAAGCTACATATGGGGGATGAAAATTAATGAGAATGTCTTTCCTTTTACAAAGAACTCTGGTGCTTTGATTGATCTGATGGGTTTAAAGGAAAAGCTCAGCATTTAAAATACACACACACACAAATACATGCTTTCCCAGTTTCCAGTCCTGGAAACAGAAATGCTGCAGGTCGATGCTGTCCTATCAGTTCTCTGCTTGTAGAACCAGGGCCACAGCTAGGAAGATAAAAGATACAAATGGACTCAGGGATGCTTTTAAGATTAATATCCTTGCCAGTCTTTTCTTATGACTGGCATTTAGCCTCGGCAAATCCAGTGAAGAATACTAACATGCTCCTGCAGTCTTTGATTACAGGTGTTGCCCTAACCCTGATTTTTTGCCATCTCACCCAGACAAGCAGAGCTCTGCTGTGCCATGCAGCCAACGGATCAAACGCCTTCCAAATATATCAGGTTGCTGGATGCAGATTGCTTATTAAATACTGCTGTACAGTAGGGGACATAGCCAAGAACACCGATTTATGGCACTCCTGGCCTCTGGACAAGCACAGTATTTCACCCAGACTTCTCCAACTGTGGCCTTTCTTCCCACGAGAAACTACAACACTGTCTCTGCACCACGGACATGGCTCCTGGTTATATAGCCTCATCAGCACCTGAAACACCGGTGATGACCAACAGCCCTAAGAACTACAGAGCTGGGCCTTAAAAACTGGCACTTTCACAAGCAGTCACTTGAATTGAGCCTCCTTTCTCAGGGGCTGGGTTAAGCTGTTGGATTCTCTATTGTCTAGTAAGACGTCTTGAGAGTAGCTTCTTGAGAGCAGCCCTGCTGAGAAGGACCTGGGTGTCATAGTCGATGAAAAACTTAACATGAGCCAGCAGTGGCTCTTGCAGCTCGCAAGGCCAATGGGATCCTGGGCTCCATCAGAAGAGGGGTGGTCAGCAGGGACAGGGAGGTGATAGTCCCTCTCTACTCTGCCCTCTTGAGGCCCCACCTGGAGTCCTGTGTTCAGATCTGGGGCCCCCAATACAAGAAGGATGTAGAACTGTTGGAGAGGGTTCAGAGGAGCCACAGTACCTGAAGGGAGATGATAAGCAGGAGGGGAATCAACTTTTTAAAAGGGCAGATAATGGCAGGACAAGGGGGATGGATTAAAGCTGAAGGAGGGAAGGTTTAGATTGGATATTAGGGGGAAGTTTTTTACAGAAAGAGTGGTCAGGTCCAGGAACAGGCTGCCCAGAGAACTAGTGGATGCCCCATCCCTGGAAGTGTTCAAGGCCAGGTTGGATGGGGCCCTGGGCAACCTTGTGTAGCTCCAGGCCTGAGGTTGGTGGCCCTGCCTGTGGCAGGGGGGTTGGAGCTCTATGATCCTTGGGGTCCCTTCCAACCCTTGCCATTCTATGATTCTATGATGATATATGCTGATGGGACCCAACCTGAGTGTGCTGCTGTTTCCCCAGTGGCTTCCCCTGGGTTTGAGTTGAGCTATGCCGCAACATTTCTTTCCTTATGGCCATGAGCAGCTCAGCTCTACCCTACCCATCTACCTTATTTCATGGAAGATGCAGGAATGTCATGTCTCTGAAAACTGAACTCAGTCTGCTGTACTGTGTCAGAACTTGTTAATGGATTTTGATGTTATTAGGAGCAGAGTCAGACAGATCATCAGATAGCCAAGCAGGCACACACAACATGCCCACTTCAGGAAACAAGGCAACGTTGTTCTGATGTCACTTCTCTCCAGAAAATTTTATAAGGAAATATAATTTAAATAGAATTATTCCAAACACGTTCCTTGCTTTTCCAAAGTCTGATGTTACATTGCAGGAGCTATCTTAACTTCCAGGGAGAAGAGATAGGAAATAAAGAAAATCAAAGATGAAACGAGGATGTGGAAGTTTTTAACTGGCTGTTATCTGGGCTTAAAGAAAAAACACAACTTTCGTGTCACTGTGGTTTCTAAATCATCTACAATTTCCTTCTACACGTATTATTAAGTACATGCACTCTCCAAGGCCCTAAAAAATACACTTCACTGTTGTACTTCTATAAAAAAAATATCATAATACATCATCTGTTTGTAGCAGGATTCATTACAACTGAAATGTTGTACTCTCCAGACAGCACCTCAAAGATTTTCTTATGAAGCACTCCATAGGAAAATTGCATTATTTAAGAGGAGAAAAGTACATGAACAGGTGAATCTAAATTTACATCCCACCAGATGTCCTTGAGGTCCTATCACCAACCCCACTGATAAAATAAAGGCAATGATTTCTGAAATGTAAATATCCAGTGCTTGCTGCCAGTCAAATCTTCCTGGAATTATTGAATTATTATATAGAATGTGGAGGCAAGTCAGCTGAAGTAACAGAGAGGATATAATACCCAAAGCAAGCATGCACAATTTTAATAAGGCACAAAAATACCTGTAGGATTTTGACTTTGCATTGACAGTGTGGAGCACTGGATGTGGGTCTCCAATTCTTCATCACCTGCATGCCTGATCAAAATCAGCACTCTTGACTATGCCAGGTACACACATGTGGGCTGAGGACTGGACTCAGATCCTTAATTTGCTTTCATCCACTGTACTTCACACAGGCAGGGGGGAAAAATCACTGCAGAATAGCCAAGATCTTGGGAAAGGTTTCTTGAACTACCCCATGGTGATAACAGCTCTACTGTGCATCGATTAACGGGCCCTAAAGAGGTATTTTCTTTTTTCCCAGGCTTAATGACCGTACTTTGAACTGTCCACACGTTTGCATGTCAAGTTGGTTGCTAAGTGGGATACCAGGGACCCACCAGGGACAAAAGAATTGTAATATCATCCAGGAAAAGGTCAGCTTGAAGAGTAATAGGATTTCTGAGTGCTTGCTTCCCTAGCCTGTGTGACGTGCTCACAGAGACTCAGAAAAGGAGATCAAGGGGTAGAGGAAACGAGCTGGTGGAGAAGGGCATGCCTCATCTCCTTCCAAAAGCTTACAAACACAGCCCTGCAAATGGAACTATCAGCATGAAAACCTGACCTCAATGGAGTTAGCAATAGCTTTGACACTGGTGGGCCATAGCTTGGCCAAGCACTAGCCTTTCATCCTTCTGCGTACTGTGGTCTGATTCATGTTCAGAGATTTAAAAAGCAGGAGACATAAAAGTACTACTACCACTCTTATCCTTTTCCTCAGGATGCAACCAAAGCAAGCAGGAAGAATTCAGCTATTTTTAACCAGATTCTCTCTCTCTCCAAGACCTATGTGGACTTAAGTGCACAAAACAGAGTTGGCCCATGGACATTTGAGGCTTCCATTGGCTCAGCACAGAGAAGATTGCCTACCTGCAGCATTTAGCTCCCAGTTTAATCTCAGATCTTTTCCCACCTCCTTTTTCAATAATGCCTGAGCTGTTGAGATGTCAGATTTCGATGTGAGCCAATTTCTGAGCTGTTTGCACATTATGCATAATGTAACCTTCATACAGCTCTTCCATCGGTGTGGGTAAGAGGCTAAAGATACTGAAGTTTCCTTCATGGGGACCCTCTTTGAGAAGAGGTCAGGCCACCAGGATGCCACATGAACCTTCCACCACTATGTGTGGACATGCATTTTGGTTATGCCCTGCCAACAAAATATCATCAACGTACCGTACTAACGTCAGGTCTTTGTGATCTTTCTTCTATTCCTTTGGTTTCTTTGCCAATTAATTTCCAAAAATAGTTGGACTGTCTTTAAAGCCTTGTGGTAATACAGCCCAGCATAACTCTGTTTTTCTTCCAGTGGTGGGATTTAGCCACCCAAAGGCAAGTATAATTTGGTTTTCTGTAGCTAACAGCAGGTAGAAGAAAGCATCTTTTAGATCTAACACTGTAAACCATTTATCAGTTCCTCTCAAAGTTCTTTCTTTCCTCCTCTGCAGCAACACTTCTCTGGGAGAACACATGAAATACAGGAGCCTGGCTCATTCCTAGATGGTATATCTGCAGCCTCCCCAGCATCAGCCAGCATGGCATCCTGTGCCATTCACCACTTGGAATTTGGGGTCGGGGAGAAGGCTCTGTGAGAGCAGCCAAACACTTTGCAAGGGGCAGTTCACTCGTGTGTGAGAGCAGGTATGCAACATCCAAACTGATGGTGGATATCAATCATGGTGAGAAAAAAAAAAGAGCTCTTTCAAGCTGAACTACCACTGGGTACAGAGCTCTGTGCATTGTACTTGCTGGGATATACAGTGTCACACCGTACCATGTACCGATAAAACACCTCACAAGTGACAGCGTGACGTGAATAGTGATAAATGCTGACCTGACTTGTTAGGGGAGAAAGCAAGGTTTGCAAAATAAATGCTTGGAGAGGTGGATACTGGGACTGAACCAATCCACTTGCTCCCTTCAATGGTTCCAGCCTGCTACTTGCGCATCCCAGTGCAACTCCTCCTGCATCAGCAGCATGTTCTGAAGCAGTGACGAAGGACACTGATCTAATCAGGGGGCCTTCCCAGAGCTGCTGGTATCAGAAAAGGGTTACAGCAACTGCTTGGCACGTGAAAATCAGTATCTCAACTGCAACCCACTGTCATTTATTACTTGAACATAAAAACAAACCACTGGTGGGACTCGGCGGGCAAGGTTATAGCTTTGAAATGAGGCTGATGGGTTCTGGATGTGGGCATAAATGACCCTGTGAGTGTAAATCACAAGAACCTTGGGTTTTCGAAGCCAAAGCACAATCCTCTACTCTTAATATCACAATTAACTAAGAAAAAAAAGGAAAAAAAAAAAAAAAGAAGCCTGATCTTAAGGACAGCTTTGTCATAAGAATATTTACTTTACTGGCATGATAGCTTCTCATCTGTGATGGACTGGAAGAAGCTTTCAAAGTGATATTGGTATTACAGAGGACTGTTGGCCTGCACACACACAACTTTTCAAGCAGAATGCTTCATTTCTAACTAGCCACAGCAAAGCATTATTCACAGTCAGTCTTTCGGAGATGATGCAATTAGCCTTAGGGGCACGACTGCATCCTTCCGAATCTGACTACTATCTCCACACCAGTAGAAAGTGTTGAGGAACAGTTGAATGAGTCAATAAGAACAAATCTCAAATTTAAATTACATTCATTCTATGAAGTTAAAACACAGAGCTACCTCTGTGGCAATTTCTATTTCAAAGAGGATAAGAAAAAAGCCGAAACAAGTAAGCTGTTTTAAACCCAGGCTGGGTCTGAGCCAAAGTTTTACATTTGGAGAGACCGTGACTGGCAGAAGAGCCCTGAGTTCTGGCACACCTCTATTTCTATTGTTTATTGGAGGTTTCCTTCCTCCCTGCCCCAAATCATTGCTTGACTCAGTAAAAAAGTGCAGATTGGATAATTGCTATATCAAAAAGTAAAGGCCATAACTATCACAATTACCCACATTAGCTTCAATTGTTTCATAAGAGAAGCAACTGCTGTTTAGAAGACTGGCAGCCAGAGGGAAACAGAACAGCTCAACAACAGAAAGCCTGTATTAAATGAGGGGTGTGGGGAGGGAGAAATCACTTGTATTCTTTTACTGCCATTCCTGTGATAATAAAATGAAGGGCTGCAAGTGCAGAGGGTTTGCCACTGGGTAGCAAATGAAGCTTCATCAGATGATTCACAGCCAAGCCAGGGTGACTGTACTCATCTTCTCAGTTAGCAGCACGAAAGGAGGTTTGGTTTCTTTAGCACAGATATTCCCAAGCCACTTGCAGATCAAGACTGCCTCCTTCTCAGCTGAAAATTTCAAGATCTTCAGGGATTCACCATGGGGAAATTACTGCAGGGCCTCTAAACATAGCACTGCCTGGGCTCTGTGATGGGGATGGTGCACAAACACGTGCTTTTAGTGCTAGCAAATCAATGCTGTTCAGGAAGATACATCATCATTGCAACAGTTATTGGCTGATGGGAAGGGAATGCCCTCTCCCTGCCACCACTGCTGGACATAATTATGTGAAGAAAAATATTCTTTACAGTTTAGCTGTTAGAGCTATAAGTTATTTATAATAAATGCTTGCCATTCTACTATTGTTCCTACAAGCATAATTAAAGGAAATGCAAACTGCTAATGCAACACTTAAGAGAGTACAGGTGGTTTTTTGGCATCTTGCAGATTAGAAATGCAAATCTGGGAAATGATTAACTAATGTGGTAGAAATATTTGCATAAAGATCTTTCCGGTCTTTTCTATCATAGCTGCAATAATTTCCCCAAGAAAAAGCCTAAGGAAGTCTGTCCTGAACTCCACTGCCCATGGAGCAAGCTCCCAGTCTCCCTGTCTGGAATACACACTATGTCTTTGTTTCACACCAAAGCAGCTAAAGCATAAATTAAAGTCAAGATTTTCAAAAATAGGTGAGTGAAGCTGGCTCCAGATACATGACGCCCAATGGTGGTAACAAAAACTCTGTCATACACCCTCCCTCCTCACCCATGCCCTCAGGCATTCACTGCTTTTCACTGGAAGGCGTCAGAAGAAAACATGCTGTACTAACTGGTGAACCTTATCACACCTCTTCTGGTGCCCTGAGACTGCTGCTGAAGGAGCCTGCTGCTAATGTTCCCCTGCACCTGCAGAACTAGAGGTTTTCATATGGTCTGTCAGAAAATCTCAAGTCTCTAAAAGCAAATGTCCAACAGTATAAGGCATTTGAAGAGATTAATTATTTGCAAACACCACAACACCTGGTTCTGCACTTGCTTAACTACTTAAGTAGCTTTAATCCAACTACTGCATAGCTCAAAAATGAAGCCCTGGGCATTCAGTTCCAGAGAAGGCTTCAAGTCAAGAGCTCAGGTCTTGCCCATTACACCAAAAAACTATCTGGGCATCCAGGACTGAGGTCTGCTACTCTGCCTATTCCTGATGACCCTTAAAGGCCTTGGGACCTTTCTCAAAGACAAGCAGGGACTTATTTTAGTCATTAAACTTCACTGGCCTCCAAAACATGATTTTTTTTTTTAATCACACAGAAATTTCATATTGCAAATCAATGTCTATCTCATCCAGATCCTGAAAATTTGTACTCATATAAATGAATTCTTCCTCTGGCAGGCACTCAATGAAGCTGCTTGCTTGAGTAAGGATTACTTACATGAGAAAGGGTTTGCAGTATCAAGCCCATTAAACTCTTAGTTCATCAGGTGAAGGGAACAGATCTGCACTTCAAACTGTGCCTATTCCACTTATTAGAATTTCTTTGGCTTTTTGTTCTGTTTCAGATCATTCAGTTATTTACTCTGAGCTTATTGTGCCTTCTGTCAGCGTCAGTATGGCTTAGCTGGCAACAGATGCTCCTCTAGATCTGAGGACGCTGGTGTGAAGTAATGAGAATGCAATGAGAATCGATGTGAACTTTTGCCTAAAACCTGAACTGAAACCTTCATATTTATGAATCTCTACTTCTAATTCATGTACCAGCTCCATGATATACCCTCTTTTAAAAAATACAGTAAGGTCTTCCAGTTTAGCTGGAGGCTGCAAGTACTGGCAGGGTGAGGAACAGCCCACTCTCTTCAGTTTGCTAGACCTATTTTGTTAAAACATTAGGTTTTGGAGTTGTCATTTGAGGAAACATGCCCTCAGAAGTCCTTTGAGGTTTGCCCATTCCCAGCCAGCCCATAGATCCCACCAACACTCAAGTTCAAGAGGAACTGTCATCTCGTAATAGGATTTCTAAACATCTGAAAGTGCTCTGGGGATGAGGTTGGTGGGTCTAAATTGACTCCCTCATTAATGTGCATTCAATGTCATCTCAGTAAGGAAACGGGAAGACTGATTTACAGAGCAGACAGCATCTTGTGCTGTGCCTCTGGAACTAGCTCTCTATGATTTTTAGATACCTCCTGAGGCTTTAAATAAACAGAACTGTACTTCACCAATTATCATGCCTGTTTTGCTTAGCTCCCTGGTGGATTTAATTTTAGAAGAATCGTACCGCTCAATATTCAGTGCTGTTTGGGTAAAATTACAAAAATGAAAAACAGTGTGATAGCACCTGTAGCATCAAGGGAATGTAAAAGGCCTTATCTGTTAAATTATTTAAAACCATCCAGTCTGCTGGTAAAAGTTATTGTATTGGCACTCTATCCAAAGTCTCCCTAATCCATTCTAAATTTTTGATTCTTTCATTAATCCTAGATGGCCTAATGAAAGCACACCAGTATGAAATGCAAGCTTCTTGATAAAATTTTTATCCAACATATTTGTGTTCTTTCCCAGACCCTTTTTTTGCTTTTCCATCCAGGAATTCAGCAGGCCTATCTCGAAGAAGTAGCTTACCTATGGAAAAGTTAGTTTCTGAAACCAAGGCTCCAAGGACATAATCTAAAGATGACAAATTTTCTGTTTCCTTTGTCCCTGCCTAGCTTCTGTTCTCACATCCCATGTTTATCCTGCTTTCTAGGGCTTGTACAGGTGTCTCTGGTTTTGGTACTGAGAAGTCTGCCAAGAAGATGCCATTCAGTCTTTCTACGACTGAACCAACAGAGTTTCCTTTGGAAACGTCCATCAGCTGAGCTGCAGTTCCCAAAAGAACCATAAAACTTAAAGTCTTGGGGATTACGACTCCTTTTTCTTGCCCATTGACTCCCCATCCGTTTTGTTTAGTAGACTTCTCAAAAGAAGCCTTTTGACTGACAATGCTACAAATGCAATTTGAACTTCTACAGTCAAGCTGGATTCTCAGTTTTCGCACCTCATCACTTGCAATAAAAGTTCTGCCTGGAAAAGGATGCTTTCAGTGGGTTTCCAAGAATGTAAACGACCAGAAAGCAGTAAACATTTCTCTTGAGGCTGCCAAAAACAGAACCAAATTCACTGCCTCTTAGCAGTGTTGCAACTGCAGGGCTATATGAAGATAAAAAGACACAAAATTGTGCTTAATAAAGTCACTCTGAATACCCCCACATGACAGATCTGTTGAAGATGCCAGGCTGGATTGATGGATAGTCAGTCTTTTTTGGGAACTGAGCTGCCCTTTACTTACTTTCAGCATAGGAGCTGCCAAATTTTGTTTGTCCTACCACTGCTGCAACAGCCGAAGCTCTGGGTCCTGCCCTGCAGCAACAAACAGGCGTAGGAACAGGCACAGGCAGACACAGGCACACCTCCACCCCAGCCTTGTACCCTCACCACAACCACTTTTTTTTCCCCCTGCACATCCTTAACAAGGGTTAACTTATGCTTCTGGGTACTTCCAACACTGACACCCTGCTGAAAACTAACCCTTAAAGACACCAATAAGATGCAGCAACAGGAATGACCAGCAAGGGCACATCTTTCTCAAGCCGTTGACTAACTGCAGACACCCATGGGACAGTATCACAAAAAAGGGAGTTTAATCCCAGTATGTTCCCAGCACACTTCCCCAGCCACTGGTGAGCTATACGCAGGACGGTTCTAAGCCAAATATATCATCGTTGTATTTTGTGGCATAATTCTTTCAAGACTTTGACTAAATGATATTTGCACCACAAAAACGATGGCACCCTCAGCATCCCATTGCAGTGAGTTCCCCAGCCAAATGATGGGCTGAGTGGAAAACACTTTCTGCAGATTCAATAACTGGGATGAACCCTTGTGTTTCGGTGTCAGCCACAGTTAGTTTCCACTCAAGTTCTGAGTTAGTTGTCCAGTAACAACCAACTCCTGCTGGTTTGGGGATGGCTCTGGGGACTGTCTTTGATTACTCCAGCATCCTTGTTTAGATGTTCATGTTCACATGGGCATTTACAGCTAGCAGCAGGCCGCGGGCACTGTTGGGGTGAGCCATCTCAGCGGCAGGTTACAGAGCAAGTGCAAGGAGGCAGAAGCGTTGCTGAGTCACTGTGACAGGAGCTGCTCATTAGCTCAACCAGCAGCATGAGAGGGAGGGGAAGCCCTTCTGGGAAGAAGGGAAGGCAGACAGCTTTCTACAAGGAAAGACGCTGAGGTTTCATAATGGTATTTTCTTTTAATGAAGCCACGTTCTATAAAACCAGGTAAACTTGAAAAGTTATCTGGCTTCTGATCCTGAAGAGACCTCATACATAGCAGGAAAAAAAAACCAACTCAAAAATCCACACAGATACTAATATACATATCTTCCTAGCAAACTGCAGAAGAGCCTGGCACTGCAGGGAGCAGCCACACATACCACCCTACAGCATTATACACCACTGGTCATGACATGTAGCACCCACACTGAATTTAGGCAAGAGAAGCAGCACATTTCTCATTGGCTCTGCTGAATCATAGCAACGTAATCCATCGTTTGGTGATCTGAATATACAATCCCAACTGAACACGCCAAGAACCTGGCAATGCTCTTATTCTCGCACTTTGCAACTCACACCTTCTGCTCAAGTCCTTATCTGCTTACAACTCTCGCTTGCCAAACATGTTTTGCAACGTGATGGTGAAGAGTTGTGAGTAGCCTGGAAGTCCTGGAACGCAGTATTCCTTGCTTGCTGGCGTGGGGCCTGAACGCGATGCTGAAAACAGGCGGTGTGCGATCCAGGTGCCAAACTAGCAAACTTGGGTCCAGCTCCAAATTCTGCCAAGGTGCTTAACGTCTGCTCTGAGCAAGGTCTGAAGTCTGGGCTTACCTGAGTCTGACTTTCAGGCTTTTCACCTAAGGCCTTTGGTATTGATTAGCAAACAACTAACAAAAACCTCTTTTATCTACTTCGCGTGTATGCCATAGATCTCATAGGACATTGAAACTCTTCTTGCACAAACAGCAATCTCACTGCTGATTTTTAACAGCCACTGTTAGGAAACCATTGCACAGGCATCTGACTGCAGGTCAGGATCTGTGCAGTGCACAGCCCTGAAGTATCGCCTACTCACGCTTGGGTTCCCCTCTAGAAGGTGCTGAGTATCCTTAGCTCCCACCACCTGCAGTGAGGGATGGATGCACAGCGACATCTCAGTGGATTTCCAATGCCTGGGGGATGACATGTAGAGAAAAGCAGCATAATAGCTCCAAGTCTTTCAGCTTGCTGAGTCTCATAATAATTCTACCACGTGAGAGTGATGCCCTCCTCCCTTCTCTGCTGGAGAGAGCAGGCAGTCTGTCTCCTGAAATCTGGAATCATACTGATCCCAGCAGATATAAGCACCTGAATGGAACAGCACCCATCTCTCTGCCCCACTGCTCAGCAACAGCATGTATTGTTAAGAAAGACCAGCACATATCTCATTAAAAGAAGACCTGCTGCCAAAAACCACTCTGCTGCTGCAGAGGCTCGATCATCCAGAGCATCCCACATCACAGCATGGGTCCAGACAGTCACAGTAAGCTCACAGTCCCTTCAGCAGGTGGGAGACAAGTCTGTGAGCAGCAGGCTCTGCAGCTACACCCTTGGGCATGGTCCAGCTCATAGCCAACACCAGAAGCTCATGGTCAGATTACCTGGTAATGGGACTGAGTCTGTGAGCAGTCTGAGCAAGGGAGCACTCAGCTGGGCAGCGCTAGCAGCAGGAGCCTGGGATGCTGCATGGAGACCCACCAGCCAGCATCTCTCTCTGTGCTGCACCACTGCCATAAGACTGAGCCCAAATATGATCATTCCCATCTGCTGAGCTTAGCTGCTGGCAGAATTTAGAGCAGTGTCCATGGTGGAAGGTGTCAGGAAACATTTATCAGTTCAGGCTAGTCCTACAATGCCTAGGAACGTCTGCAGAGCATGCTCAAATCCCAGCACTGCTCCCACACCTCGCCTACCCTTCTTCCACCTTTGCTGTGGGGCAGCGGCAGCGGTCAGGACTGTCAGCATGACTTGGGGTGACGAGAGGACCAGAGCAGCCCTCCTCACTGTGAGGATGTTGCACGTTTATCCAGCAGAGAGCAAGGTGTTGTGATAGAAAGAAAACCATGCTGCAGCTGTATCTAAGACCCCGTCGCTGAAGAGAATGAACTATATTAAAGTATAGCCTGCACTTGAGCATTCATGGTAAAACATGATTTATACTGACATGCAAATTTAACTAGATGAAGCTTTTGATTATTTCTCCTATCTCTTGGTTTGTGCTATTTCCCCGAGGTGGAAAAATGCTCTTTGCCAGTAATTCATTATAAATGCCCCAGCCATTCCCATTAGCTACAGCAGGTCTCCACTGCTCTGCTCAGTATTAAAATATGCACAAACTTCTCTTCTCTCCAACTCACCAAAACCAATTTTTGAATCACTGTGAGAATTTAATCACATTTCACTTCTCTTGGCTATAATCAACATGCAACGTTTCATACAATATTTACTTTCTGTGCAGGTACCAAACTTATATATGACAATCTATTTTACATACAGAAGACAATGTTAGCTGAATACTCTCTTAGGGTAAGTTATATATAAAATTCTGCCCAGGGTATTATATCAAAGGGCTCCTTAAACCCATGCTAACTCCACACCCAGTGCATTGAACAAGAAATGGCAAAATTAAGCCACATACAACAGTTGTATTGACTCAAAACATATTGGACATCCTGGAATAGCTTACAAAGTAAGCACAAACAACTCTGCCATGTAGTGTGCTTCCTAATATTTATCCTAAAAAAAGGCTGAATGCCCTGAATTTTTGATAAATGAGATGAAAGGCTGGAGGGGACAGACCAGGTCTTCTCATACATGGTCAGGGTGAAGGATTATTCCTAGACAAGGGCTCTATCCAACTTGGAAGAAGCTGTAAGCTTAATTGCATATGACACTATTAAATAAAACATTTTGGCAAATCACAGGAACCCAGAACAAGACAAGACAGAAAACAAACACTCTTTACAAGCTGAGTTGCACGGCTCCAGAGACCAGTCAAAAGGATGCAATGAGCAGCACACACATCATTTTACTGTTTCTGACAATGTTTCCAGCCTAAACAAACACACAGTTACGTGGGTTGCAATGTTCTATAGGATAAATATGCATTTCACTGACAATCATCAAATAATTTTAAAAAGTGGCATGATGGCTCATAGAAAACACACAATGGCTAGATGTTCTCAGTCTGCTGTTTTTTGGTTTGTTTTTTCAAAATTTGCTGTATTTTAGGTTACATTACAGTCTATGTAGAATTCGAGCAGTACACCCAATTCTCTTCACCTACATACATGCCTTCCCTTTAATGAACTTCCCTCAGCTGCTGTTCTGCATCACTGTGAGCCTCCTCTGTCGCATCACAATCACTTTAATGAGAAAGCAATAGCTCTAGGACTACATGTCTGACAAATGGATCCTTAAAATATTTTTCACTCTTTTGTTCAAAGCAAGGAAGGAACACAAGGAATTCACAGGCTGTGAAACCTGAAGAACTCAAGTGTAGCATATATGGTGGTCATTTGAAAGATACAGTCGTTCATGGAAAGAAAATTAAGATAAAATAAAAGTCATCCTCAGATGCAAAAGGGCATGATTCATTACGTGGTTACGTAAGACAGCAGTACCATAACATGATTTAAGTCATCTTGCAGCAGCATGATACTGGTGTAAGAAGGGGTGAATTAAACCCCATGTTTTGATTCTAAATGGATGTCCAAGCATCAAACAGCAGGAAGAACCACAGCTTCAAATAGACCTCCTGATGAGGTCCCTCCAAAGAAAATTGTGAGGGTGGGTTTGGCTTGGGAGATGTAGTCACACAACTCCCTTCTACTTTGGTAGGAAAATGGTTACAAATAAAAAAGCCAGCCACATTTCAAATGTGGTGATGTTCTATGAAATGAAGATGCATTTTCCGCCCAAGGTGGAGAGGAGGCACACACTGTGCAGAGCAGGGTAAGCAGCAGCGGAGCAGGCTGTGGGGAGGATCAAGGCCGCCTCCCTTCCCTGCTGTCCAGGACTTTTAATGCACTTCTACAACAAATGTTGATAATTATATATATATTTATTTTAACATAATACCTTTTTTTCCCTTAGCTGAATTGCTGCCTTGTCCCTGAGGAGCTTTTATCATTACATTAAAGATCTTATTTTTGCTCTGACAGACGCCGCAAACTATAAACTCTGGCAGCCAACTACAGATATCTTTTCTCAGCAGATTTATTATACATCCCTGATCCCCTCATGGAGCAAATTCACCTCATTCTTGACTACAGTCACTGGATCAGAAGCAAACCAGACTATAGACTACCTTTGAGGTCACATACCTGAATCACCATCCCAGCAGACTGCTAGGGAGGAAGAGGCAAGGCCAAAGCCAGAGCACAACAAACCAGCAAACCACATCCACAGATACTCTCCACCTGCCAACAACTGTAATGGATTGTGGCTAGGGTGTATTTTCTACATAGGCAGGACACTCAGCATTAACTAAGTAAATTCTGGTGTTGCACAGCCCAAAAGCTACAGAATACACCACGCAGAACAAGGAAAAGGAACTGTGATTTAATATCGCAATTTAGCGCAAGTCGCATGGAAATGGGACACCTGGTGTGTTAGCTCTGATGCAAGTGTGGGAAAGCACTGAGCCAAGCCTCTATTTATCCTCCCGTAAGCCAGATGTCTTATTTACCTATTTACCAGTGGGGTAATTGCTGTGGGCTTAATGGCCTCTTTATCAGGCGCAGCGTTTTGTAAGAGTTTCAGGCTAAAAGATGCTCTCAGGTGCAAGGGACAGGCGGTAGCATGGGGTGAAGAACAGGCACAGCATGATATTAGGGTGTTTTTTCAAACCATTTACCACATGAATCTATAACCTTCGGCAATGCAATCAGAAGGAAGCGGCTGTGCACAGACACGAGCATGACTGAAGCGCTAGAGTCACAATAAAACTGAAAGCTAGTGATCATGACATAGACCACAATATTCTCTCTGCCTATTACATCGTATCATCAATGCTAATCTCATTTCTCCCTGGAAATGGTACAGCTATCTGTTACAGTTACCTACAATTTAAGTACATTTCTATTTTTCCCTATACTCTCGCTTCAGGAATTTGACAGTGTTTTGTGGGGCTTTTTCTCCTGATCAATCCCATGTTTCCATCTGTCTGCTCCTGACAAATCCCATCAGGAACACACCCCTGTAATGGCTTGGAAACCCTCAGGATGTGTAGATGAATGTCACTTACTTGAGCTGATCTGTTCCCCGGTCTCCCTGTTGGCATCCCTTGAACAGGTGAGTGTTCATATGGTAGAAATCAGCTGAGCTCTCTCGGGACTCATTTACATCAACCAAGAATCCAGCCCAAAATATAGATCTAATTTCCCATGCATCAGACTGTCAGACTGCATCCCTTGCTGAAAGGGCCATTATGAAAAAAGAAGCACTAGAAACACTTAAAAAATGGTGCTGGAACTGAAATTCTGGCAACCTTCTTGCATAGCAGGTGAAGGAGGAGCAGATGTTCCTCACCAGCCCGTGTCCATTCCCTATGAGTACTGACAGAGACATGAGCTGGATTTTCCCCACCAAGACAGTTTCCTGCAATTATTTTAAAGGCCAAAACAATGAAACCAGAAGTCACCAGGTGATAAACATGAGGTTATTAGGAATTCAGGTGGAAACTTTCTCTGGAAAAGTAGATCAACATTAAATGGACACCCATCTTTGGGAAGAGTATTTAAAAATATTAATTTGGGACACCGCAAAACTCTAATTAAGGCCTTGTCAAGCCCATCAGATTCAAGAAGAATAAAAGAATAAACGTAGGAAAATATAGTTGCCAAATAAACAGAAGTGACCGTTGTTACTAAGTGGAAGATGGAGGGATGTCATCAGTTAATTCTGTAATGGTATGAACTATTGAATGAAGAGATACCGAAGGGTTCAAGGAAGGCACTACTCATGGCAACATATAAGACCACATGAAGAAGTACCCCTAACCAATGCAAATACAAAAAATTACAGCCAAAGTGAACCTTTGAGTTCTGCCTAAGATGCCTAGATACCTATAGAACAAAAAGCTGGACTTAACCAAAGTAAGGGTTATATTCTCCCACTCCTCCACAGGCCAAGGGATACTAGAAACACTACTCCATTCCCTCTGTTTGACCTCAGGATTAAGGCTCATGAGGAGACATTACCGCTCCATTGCAGGTTAACAGTGGCTGAATCTGCCCCATCCCATTTTCTGCACCTTTGCCAAACTAGATCTGATTCTTCCACAACGTATCTTGGAACCAAAGAACTGATGTCCCCAAACCGAGCGCTTTTGCCTCGCAGTGATGGAATTATGGGCAAACATCTCTATCCCACCCTGAGATGCAACTCAAGGTAATGCTCCCCAAGGCAGAATTGAGCCCGCAGGACCTGGCATGGACCATTGCTCTCTTAGTGAGTGGGCAGCCAGGAAGGAGAGCAGCTGGGGATTCTAATGTAAACAGAAACACACGGCGCAGGGAAAGGTACATTTGGAGCGCAAACGTACACGACACCGCGCAGTCACAGGACTGTGACTACATGGCATTAAGGGGACTTAATGCACAGTCCAGTTGTGTGGCCACGGCCCTGCAAACAGATCTGTGGATTATCTGCACTAAGCAAACAGCCAGAGCAAAAAGAAAAGCTGAATTCGATGCTGTTCACTGAAATTTTGTTTTGTCCCAAAACACAGTCAGGTCTAATTTGCTTTTGCTCTGGCAGATACAAGAGGAAAAAATATGCAAAGCTGCCCCTTGTCCCAGCTGTCAGGATTGCAAAACAAATGAGAGATTTGAATAAGTTTACTTAATTGTTATCAGTATTAAAGGCACCTTAAGGGAATCATTCAAAGAAGAGAATAATTTGTAGTAGATAATAAATTACATTTTCCCCTATTTTCCTCCTTGGGAAAAATCTATTAAGACTTTATAATTAAAACTCCTGAACATAGTTCAACTAAATGTTTTTAATTGAAAAATGGTCTATATTAAAAACCTCTCCTTTTTCTCTTTTTTTTTCTTGTAAAAATACTGTTTGCTCTCATGAGAAACGCCACTGAAAATTATTACCTGATGTTCTTCATCAAAACTGCTAAGAAAACATTTCTTTAGTCTCCTGGCAACTCGAAGCCATAAGACTTTGGCACCTAATTTCATTTCTATTTGAAAACCCTGGCCAAACAAACAAACAAATGTACTTTCTCCAATTCCTTTTAATAACAGTAATAGAGATGATATAGGAAGATATAAAATGCGTTCAGACATCTGTGCGATTCACAAAGTTGTCCTTTTTCCTCTGTACACCTTAGAGATCAGCCCAATGAATCTACAGAGACCAAGATAGAGCATCCTTTCTGTCCAGGGTTTTGGTTGTGGTTTTTTTTTATTTCTTTCACACTTTGGGATCATTAGTTTCTATCAAAGGCCCTGAAGTTTGATTCTGTTCATTCATATGGAAACAGCAATAAACTAAAACTGGACTATCAGCACTATAGCAAATTTGCTGTCAAAATTCATGTCTATAGGTTATAAACAGATGTCCCAGAACAGTCAATTATTCATTTACTAAGTTCTTACCAGGATTTCAGTGAGAACAAAATTAAAAATGTTTACTTACTGATGTATATAGATATCCTTCACTGTTCATTGCCAGATACAATTTTGTTTGAACCCCCTGAATCGCCACCACTCGTAAACCCACAGGTATGAGGTTAAACAAAGCTAGGAGAGAAAGGAGATGAAGAGCAAAATTAATCCTTCAGAGTATGCAGATTAGGTAGAGAATGAAGCTATAATTACCAGAACCAAACAAAAATGCCCATTCATGCTTATATTAATTTCTGTGGGTACTATAGAATACTGCTACTACTGTGGTCTTCCACCAACAGCTCAGGAATTATCTGCAGAGGGTATCAATGTATCTCCCCAATTCTGATGGTGGTGAATTGGAGGTACTGAGGGCTAAAATGACTTACCTGCCTCATGAGCAGAATCCAGGGTCTGCTGAGTAGAATTGAACATGCTTAATTTGCTTTTGGTTTTGTTTTGGTTTTGACAATAAGTGCAAAAAGTATTTTAAAAAATCCCAAAGAAACAAAAAGGTTTTCAAGATCATCAAAATTTTTTTTTAATTCCTGCAAATTTAGATCAAATTCAGTAAACATTTTTGACCAAAAAGAAGGAGCAAGATGAACTTCAGAAAAAATGAACCCCCTTCATTAACATCTTTAAATATTCCACTCGTTGAGGGGTTTTTTTTTTCCCTCCTTTTGAGAGGAGAATGCATTTGAAAAAAACAGAGTTAAATAACTTCAAGATGAAATGAAATGACAGCACTTTTTTTTTTTTGCTATGGATCAAGCCCTAAATCTGTGCTTTCAAATTGAGCTGCTTCAATGTTCTGCTCGCGTTTGTGCTTGTATACATGCTAACAGTGGCAGTATTTATAAGCAGGAAAACGTCCCTTCCAAAAAAGGACATGAAGATTCCGGTTTGTAAAATGGCAAATTAAAAAGAAAAAGAAAAAAAAGCAAAGCTCTGCCGTAGCTCAGATTCACAGCTATGCTAAAACTGAACACAAGTAATAATGAGTTGAACACAGTACGCTGTGTTCAATACGTAGGATTAAAAATAAATGGGAGTTAAGAAAATTTTCCAGAGCTGTTATCATAACCCAAAGCATCTCCTTCCAGTCTGTTGTATAAACGTGGAGATAGCATGAAGTAATGCCAAACTGGCTTCTATTTCCCATGGTTTATTACTTGGCTGGAAAACTCCTGTCTGCTTCAGGCTGAAGTTTGGTATTTATGGTCACTGTCTGAAGCCAATTGAAAACTGAATCATGAATTTGAAATATATTTATTATTTTCGAAAGTATAAGCTCAGAATTATGGCCCATTATAAATTCTTTTCTCAGCCTGACAACCCCCAAATGATCATATTTAATTAAAATGAAATTTGCAGCTCGTCAGACTTCAATACAGATCCTAAATTCTGGGTGTGGAGTTGTCGAGAGTGTATCAAAAAAGGGAAGAGCAAAGGTATGCACGGCCTGCTTTGATGAAAGCATGGCCAGAAGTTAACACTGTGCACTGGGGATGAAGGACTAAAGTCTGGTTAAAGCTGACCATGCTCCAGGAGGCAGCTGGACCTCCAGCTCCATGTGCTGTCCTGGCTTAACCTGAGCATCTCAGCCCCATGGCTCGATGAAGAGGGGTGCAGTAGGCTCTGGGGGTGAGGGGAAAGCAGCTGAGGGATGTGCTCAGGACTGGGCCGAGCCTTACCCGCTGCACCAGCACATTATGAACTGTGGGTGCCCTGTCTGCTCTAAGGTTGGGACATGTGGAGCACTGAACATCCTATAATCGTCGAATACAGCAGAGCAAGTAGAAACATCCAGAACTAACAAATGAACGTAGGAGACCATAAAATCATACCTGTGTTTTTTCTTTCCCTCTCATACACACGAGTGGACATGCAAACACAAACACATATACACATGCAGCCCCTCCCCACGCTCACCAGTAAGGACATAGTCAATAGAAACAGCTTTCTCTTCACTAGAACAAAACCCTCTAGTTCTGTGCAGTTTTTGGCAAACAAAACTTAGATTTTTCAGTACGGGAAATGCTTAGGGAAATGGCTTTCTCATTCGTTCTATCCAATGCTTGAATTTATTTGCGGGAGAAAATATTCCCTGTCTGACTCAGTAAACACTCCCTTGGAGAGCTCTCTTTTGCAGTTCAACCCCAAAAAGCAGCATCTGATCTCTGTGTAGGCAGAAAAGCACAATTTAAAGCTCAGTATCCAGGCAGAACCCGGAGGTCTCTTTTGAGAGGCTCTTTCTTAATGGCATATTTACGTGTAGGGGAGGGTTCGGGTATTTTCAGCACAAGGGTACGAGTATGGGCTCCACCATAAATATGCTACAAGCCTGTTAGTAGATCAGCTTGAGGACAGGGCAAAGCCTGGCACAGTCAAGAAAATACAGCTCCCAGCCACAAGCCACAGAGACAGGTTTTAGTGAGCAATTCCTGGCTGTGCTGGGCAAAGTGAGCAGAGATATGAGGCTGAGCAGCTTCTGCTGGGAGCGGGGCTGGGGCACCCGCTTCGATGGGTGCTCAGCTGCTGAGGGAAGCAGTTGAACATGTTTTCCTGCCAGGCTCATGCTGTGTTCTGAGGCAAGACAAGGCTTGGGCACGCTCAGGAGCTGGTTTAGACAGTGGTAGGATTAACAGCTGCCACGGCACAGACTGTTGGAGGTCGCAAGAGGGCTGTTGGGGGAGTGATGCTCTGCTGCCGGCTGCCTCTGCTGAATGGGAGAGGGACCAGCTGTTGGAGGGGTGCACAGTCAATCTGTCCTATGCCAGCACAGCCAGACGAACAGCCAGGCTGCCACTGTACCAAAAAAAGGGGACCATTCCCTTTAGCTGTAGCTGTTGCTCTGACCACCCCTGCACAGCAGCAGGTCCAAGTCCAGCCTCTGTAAGAGTCAGAGGGCTGTCTGTGAGCAGCAAACACCAATGGATCCAACAGCAGAGCCGTGCAGTCCCTTCCCTGCAAGCCTCCCAGTGCCATGGACAACGGGTTTGAGGTGCTATTGCATTCCTAGCAGTTGATCCTCACTTGGGCAGATATGGCAGAAAGGGTGGGAAAAAAGAACCCCAGGAAAAAACACTGGTTGCTACTACCATCAGTTTGTGTTGGCAGAAGAAAATGCAAAGTTATTTGCATCCTAGCCTTCCCCTATTGCATTTGCACTGCGTAAAAGGAGGACATAATATCCATTACAATGAAAAACTTGGTAATGCCTAAGGCATAGATGGTCTTCGCTATGGCTCTTGTGCTGTACAAGCTGATAGAGAATTAGAGCTGCCAAATAAGAGGCAGCGGGCCACAGCTGTATGGATGTATGTCATGAGATCCATACCATCCTTGGTTTGGCCACCAAGACCTTTGTGTGCTTCCTGCAGGATATTATTTCCTTATTTCATCAGTCCTCAAATCTTCTTGTCTTGCCAAAACTGGGGAATAATTTCTGCCTTCATTTAAAACCTTGTCCTATTTAACACATTTAATGAGGCAGAATCTGCTTTGCAGCCAGGAAAAACTTTCCATGATACACTTTACAAATAACATGGGCTTTTGGCTAAAACAGAGGTCTGGTGAGTGCTATGGCTCCTCAGATCTGCGCTCCACTTTTTGCCTAAATTGTGCCTCAAAAACTCAGCTTTCTTTTAAACTCCCTGCAATTATGGAGGCAACCTTGTTTTTCAAAACCCTGCATGCAGCAACGGGTCTGCAGAGCTGGAAATAATTGCTCCCAAGTCAGGAGGCCAAAGGGGATCTTCAGGCAAACTTCCCATCCAGCTCTAGGCAGCAAATGATGGAGAAGGTGAACTTCTGGCCCCAGGCTGCTGTCAGGAGCACAGAGCAGCAGCTGACTATCTGGGACTGCAACCTCTCCCCATCCCTGCTGTAAACAGGGAAGACAAATTCTGAAGTTTAAACAAGGCTGACCGATGCTGGGTGTGGAGACCAGATGTACTACTATAGCTACGGTTTGCTCTGAAGAAATGTGGTTTCGGAGTCCTGTCATGATGTAACCACTTTACTGACCATGGCTGAGTTGGAGGATGTTCTCCTTATTGATAAGGGGAGTTTTTATTGACGGACTGAATACAAAGCAACTGGTATCAGACCAAATGTCAGTGAAGGTGTCAAAAGGAAACAGCAGTGATGTCCCTCAGGGGTGCAAAGGAGCAGAGAACGGACTGGAGAAGGGGGCCCCTGATATCTGGAGGGGGCTACAAGCCCTGTGGCTTCCTCCCAGTGCATGAATATGGGCTAAATGAGAGATGTCTCTGCAGATATCGCAAGAAAGGATTTTAGAGGGCCTGATCCACTTAACATTCACCTGAGCAAGGCTTTTGGAGAAGCCTGTTATATGGACTCAGATCTACAGCATACTTAAGTCTGCCTTACTAGTTCCAGCAACTGAAATTAATTCAGGACTGTAGGACATTCTGGTCTACACACTTCCCTTACATAAAAGGGCAATGTATGAGATTTTTCATGATAAACCTGTCCTCTGCTCTGAACATTTAGATACTGCAGCCCAGCTGCAACCATTTCTGGGATACCATTGCTGACACTCAGCATTTTGGAAGGCTGGTGTGCAGCAAAGCAAGGAGGTTTTATGATTTGTTCTGTAATCTATCAGGTTATGGTAAATTTAAGGACACAATAAAAACAAAGATACCTTGGAAAAAGACACATTTCTATTTCCATGATTTCATCTTGCTTCAAATCTCAGGATCCCCATTAGAGGGATTCCAAGTAAAGTATTTGAATGAAACAATAACGATAATAATAATGATAATAATAATTATAATAATGATAAAAAATATGCAATTTCAAATATTTGCTCTGTCACATTAAAAGTTTATAAGGATACCACGTTTTGATGGGAAAAGTAAGGTTTGCCTAATTCTTCCTTTTTTAAAGATAGTTAACGGAATTACCCTGGAATCCTGAACAATCTGTATTGACTTTTTAAAATCATAAATAATTAGATCCTTCCCATGAAAGAAAAACAGTATTTAATGTCCATAAGGATCATTCTTAGAGTAGACTTTGTGGCTGTGCTGAGGAGAACTCAGTAAGATGCCAGCAGCCGCTCAGCGCTGCGCTGATGTTGTCTCCATGCCACCCTCTTCATGGGTGAGCATAGGACCCAGCACCATACCTCAGGTGTCCCTATGGAACCCACGCTTGTGCCCTGCCCTAAGGCCAGCACCTTCAGTGCCTGCAGAGCCAACCTCCTCCAGCAGCATAACTAGCTCCTCCTTGTCACCCAGGAGTTAATATGGGATGCAAAAAGGATTAAAGAGGGCGCAGGAAAAGTGTGGGAGGAAGTGATCGGACAAATAAGATGGGATACTTCCTACTGTGCCTAGTGCTTATTCTGCCATATTCAAGTGCCCTGTAAAATTAAATGATGCTTCACCTGCAAATGCTTTTCCTATGAAAAAAGGGTGGCACTTAAATCAGTGGGTTTTAATAATTTAAAAGGAAGTTCTGCCTGTTGATTTTCTGGTTTGTTGTCTATGTGGCCTGAAATACCTTCTCAAACTCCTTGCTCTGCCTAACTCCTTTCAGAGCAGAAAAACAGATTAGGCTCAACAGTGTAACCATGTGAAACACTGAAATACTTTCTTTACACACACCAAGCCTATGCTCTAGTCATCTTTCCCCATTTTCTATTAATTTTCAAAGTTAAAAAACCCCAAAATTAATTAAAAAAAAAAAAAAAAATCCAAAGCTTTTTCCATGGAAAAGCTGAGGGAAAACCGCTTGAAAGCTGAGTTTAGAAGGGGTAAAGAATTAATAATAATAGGGAAATGTGAACTTTAAAACGATGATGAACTCACACTGTGTGAGATAACATGGCTCTGTTTGAATGAGCCCCTGTTTAAGAGCGCAGATAGCGTTATTCTATTTCAGGCACTCTGAGTAGGCGAGCAAATTTTCCCTGTCGAGAAAAAAACCCAACCCTAATAAAATCCAAAGGACAGCAATGAACTTCTCTAGATTACCATGGAGATAACATTTGCTTTGTTTGTCATATGTGTCATCATTACCTCCTCTAGTTCATTATTTTTATAAGTGATTTTTTTATTTGCATTTCTCTCAGACCCAGGAAATCTGAAAGACTTCTGTGCTGTGAGCAGAGTGTTAGTGCCGCTTCCACTCAGTCATCCCAGGACAACAATTTTGAACAGACCTACATGGGAAGAATGAGACACCACAATACACAAACACACCATTTATTCTGGCACTTACTATAACTACTGTCCTCCTCTTTTGTTCCATCAATTGTTCCATCTGCTTGCAACTGCAAGTGGTATCCTTGCCTGCTGTATAGCTTTGTTACTATACCTTTAAGCTGAGGCTCTGCAAAAAAACAATAGGGAGATTAATGTGGGAAATCCTGATGTGCTGTTCCAAGTGAGCAGGATGTTAAAAACAAATCTCCAGGTTTCTTCTCAAGGCTGAGATATGAAAAAGACCCAAGACAAAAGCAGGGCAACCAGCTTTGTAACACTTTTCGTTTAGGTTGAGATCAAATTTATGTCTCTGAAATCAATTACCCAAATGATTAAATGCCACTCTCTGCTGCAACGTGGGTAGCACAGCAAAATCTGCTTCCAGTGAATACAAATTCCGACAGAGTGCTGCTTGGCCTCAGGAGCTCAGCCCTATCTCGTTTAAGATTAGAAATGAGCTGGCAAAGAGCATATTCCGCCTTTTAAAAAGGTGTGAGTTCTCAAATGGAGAGGAAAAAGAGGACTACTACGATAGCGCTAATAAGAGCCATAGTGACAGTTGAGAGCCTAAATATATAGCAGCAAACATTTAGCACAGGAACTGCTGCAGCACTAATAAACAAACCCCAATTCCATGCTGCTCCGAAGAGTGCAAAGCATCCGAAGTGATAAACTACTCAATGAACATATGGAAAATGGAGGGGGGGGGGACCCTGAAATCCAGCAATGTGTGGAACTGCAAAATAAATATTACCATAAGGGTTGAGGCAATTACCTCATCAGCTAGAAGAAGAAAGATCAAAACAATGCATAGTTTGGATAGATTTCTTTCCCCCTCCATAACCATCCTCAGATTTGCAGATAGGAAGCGTGATTATCTCATATGGTTTCAGATCATTCTACACCAAAAAGTAGCAGCAACAGGATCTGCTGCCAAGTCTGTCATTTAAGACATCTAGGTAATGCACCAGGAGTAATTGCAAAAAAGGTCTACTTCCACTGAATCCAAATGACATCTGCATTGTAGTCCTTTCACACAATTATGCTCACCAGGAGGTGATGCATCTCCGCAGCTCGCTCCCCAACAACTAACTTAATCCAGAGAAAAACATACTGTGAAGATATAATGTGTCATTTCCAACAGCCAATGTCTGGACAAGACTCCTTAGGTTTGTAATCAAAGATGTTGGGGAGCTCTGCTACTGCACTTCATTTTGATAGAAGCTGAAGGCAAAAGCTTACAATAGTTTGCAGAAGTACATTACTTCCTATTAGCAACCTTTAATAAGGCTATTGACAGATGCACAGTTCTTATCGACCAACTTTTCTGACAAGAAATTAATCCACCTCCCACTTTGGCTTTTTTTACCCATAACACATCCCAAAGCTGATGGTGAATTGTGAGTGAGACAGCTCTCCCATGGCTGCTGAGAAAGGCAGACAGGTTAAGTGGCTAACGGCATCAATGTTTCAGCACGGCAAAGCGATAGCAACATTACCAGAGGGTTTTTGCTCCTCCCATGTACAAAAACCCACTCAGATCAGGGACTGAGTCTTCATGCCTGATCTTTTGCACCTCTGACAAGGAGAGCATCGTGTCTGCAGGGCAGCTGCATGTATGAAATTCCTAGAAAGGAACAGGGCGCTGAAGCAAAACTCTGAAAGGTGCCAGTGAAAGCAAAAAGCCTCATCTGCAATCAGCAAATAAAGCATGGCACAGGCATTCTGTGAAGCAGGAAGACAAAAACAGATCTCTCGACTGCTAAGTTATTTAACGTACAACTGAAGAAGGTGTATGCGTGGGAACTTCCCCTGCAAACATCTCCCCTACAAATAAATCACGTGTATGTATATGTGTATGTGTAAGATGAGCTACCGAATTACCAGTACGCGGGTGCACACGGGTGTGCGAGCAAGGCAGACGGCAATGGGCATGTGTTACCCAAAAAACCATATGAAGATGAAAGGGGAAAGGACTGGCATGGGGTACCTGTGACTATAAGATCACAGAAGCCAGGAAGGGCAACACCTCCACGTTCATTTTACCAGCCCTGAGACATCTGTCCCCTTCTCCCCACACCTGACGCGCATCCCAGTTTGCATTAAATTAAACAAACCAACCCCCCAAAGACATAATCCTTGCCAACCTGGTCGCCGCCTTCGCCTTTTCTTGGAGCCAAAGAGTTTGACCCTGGAAAACACATTCAACTTGTTCTTGTCGCAGCTTCCCTTGCTCTTGCTGGGGCTGTTGACACACTTACAGGCATTGGACTTCTCCCGCTCCCTGGCTTGTCTCTTCTGACGGATCAGGGAGCTGGCGATGGCTGCAGCCATGGCCGCCACCGCCCCGGCACCACCGGCGGGTCAGGCACGTGGGGTTTGCTTGCTGGCCGCAGGCACCGCAGCCAGCATGCTGCTCGGCCCGTCCCCAATGCCAGGGACGCTGCCGGGCGCCTTGGCAATGGGCACCCACCACCAATCGTCTTGGGAGCCCAGGAGACACCGGCGGGACACGCACACCAGAGCGCTGGGACGGGAAGCAACAGTTTAGCTCAAGCGTTTTGTGCGCTGAGATCTTCCCCTTTGATTTTCTGGTGCTTTTTTTATTCCTCCCAACTTCTGGCAGGGGAAAGTTTGCAGGCAGAGGCGAGCGCTTCTACGGAGATCGAGCAGATATCACTTGCAAGACATCCCTCTGAGCTTCTCCAGACGCACTATTCGCATGCAGACATGACACATCCTCTTGGTGCAAGATCATCACATCTCTCCTAGCCCCGATTTCTCCAGTTAACTTTTCTCCCCACCCGTCCCCTCCCCATTCAAACCCCAGCAAACACCTGTTAGACTCCAGCAGGGGCTGTCCCGTTGCAGGGGTTTTCTAGATCCTTTTTTCCTCTTCTCCCTTAAGAAGGGATCGAAGCGAGCGGTGATGGAGACGCTGGGAGGAGATGCCTGACGCCTGGAGCCTGGGCTGCCTGCTCCCGACAGCTTCGGGAAGCCTCTTCCTCCCCCTCCGCTCCTTACAGGTGCGGCTGCCGGCGCAGACTCCCCTCCGGCGGTCGCACTGCAACACCTGTCAGCCGGCGGTGAGCAGCAGCCCGGCCCGCCCCGGCAGCTCAGCCTGCAGCCGCAGCACTCCCCAGGCAGCGGATACGGCACTCGCACACACCCCACAAGCTGTGCGCTGGCTACAGGAATGAGGCGACGCAGCGAGCCCCTTATCACCACCCACCCACCCTCCCTTCTTCCTCCTCCTCTTCCTCCTCCTCCTCTCCCAGCGAGCGGGAGATCTGCCCGGTGGCTTTTTGTGCAGAGCGTTGCGGAACGCCCCCCCCCCCCTCCTCCTTTCCTCTCCCTTCCCCTTTCCCGGGTGCAGGCAGGGGCTCAGGGTGGGCAGCGGGAGCTGATGTACCCCAGCTGCCCACCCTCGCCGGCCGCCCGGGCTGTGGGTACCTGCCTTCCACAGAGCCGCCTCCTGGGGAGGCGCAGACACCCAAACAAACGTGACCGCGATGAGCAAATAGCTGGCGCCAGGTTTTCGGCAGCGGAGTGAAGACACCTGGCCAGCGGCAGAAAGGTGCCTCGGGGGGGCAGGCAGGGCAGCTCCAGGCTCAGCTCTCTCCCCTGCCTTTCCCTCATCTTCACAGGAGGGCTCCCTCTCTGCCTCACAGATTTACTGGGGGCTTTTTGCCCTGTTCTGCCTTTCCTCCTGCCTCATTCACCCCCACTTCCCCGCTCCCCGCTCTCCGCTCCGGTTCTTTAGCAGAGACCAGAAAATCCTCAGAGAGAGCAATTTCCTTGCCATCGCCATGTTCTCCCTCTTCCCTTTGTGTCGTGTCCCCCCCCTCCCCACGAAGCCCCTGTGTCCCCTGAGGCTAGGACCTCACGCCAGACGGGTTTGCTCACCCCGGGGCTCGGTGGGAGCCAGGCTGCGGGGTACCCGGGCAGGAATAGGCGGTGGTACCGGTAAGCAGAGCCTGGGGTCAGCCCGGCACCGCGCTGCGGTTAATGCCCTGCGCAGTGGACGCGAACCGTGCACACATCCGTGCCCCCCGGGACGTAGGAAGCAGGAGGTCCTGGGGGTCCCATTGCAACCCACACTCCGCTCTCGAGCATGCTTTCAGCAGCTGGAGCCTAAAATAAAGCCCGTTCAGACTAGGAACAAAACAGATTTGCGACCCTGAAGGCAAACGTCTATTGACAGGATTTACCCCCGAGGCAGAGGGGAAGCGCAGTCACTTCCAGGCGCTGAGGCCGGGTGGGATGTCCCAAAAGCGGGAGGGGGGAGGCTGTGGGCTGGTTCCTTGCAGGAGCTGAGCCCCGTTCAAAAGGAGTTCACTGTACCTCAGCAAAGATGACAGCCCTTCCCTGGACTAGGAACAGCTCACAACAGGTCCAAATCGGCTTCCTCCAACTGAGAGCTCCTACCCAATAAAACATGTGGCATGCCCAAGCATTAATAATACAACTGCCTGCCCATAATGCACGAGTTTTAAGGTGATGTCAGAGTGAAAAGTACAACATCTGCCATCACAGCCTGAGACCTCGACAGCTGACATGGTATACTGAATTTGGCAGCCCTCATATCCATCCACAATACCTCTTTTCTGTAGGAAAAGTATACGTATATATGTATAGGTGTATACACACACTCACTCACTGTTGTTTATGAGGCACTTTACAGCATTCACATCAAATAAATATGACTATATTTTTAATTTGGGTTAAACAGTAGGGTAAATATAACTGTCATTCACAAGTCCCACCACTACCCTCATCTGCCAGTCCACATAAGACATGTGAAATCCAACCCAAGAGACAGCCAGTTGGATATTATTAGTAATAACTCATCCTACTCAACTCACCGGTAACGTACTATGCATTCTGCCATCGTTCCACTTCCAATACAGTCACAAGTGAGACTTGTTTTTCTCGAGACTCACCCGTTACTTCATAAATATTCCCAGTTTGGAAAGCAGCGTTTGATCTTCAGATCAAAGTGAAGCTGCCTCATTGTGATCTGTCCTATAGGTCAGATGACATTTTATTTTCACACTGACTAACCAGAACTTAGAATTTGGCTAACCTTGAAAATCCTGGGGAAAAGCACTATATAAAAGCAGTATTTAGGATATCTTTCTGCCAGCATTCCAGCTTGCATGCTTAAAATCCATAAAGAAAATTCATTTGCACAAATGTTCCTTGACAGATAACTAAAGAGAGGAATAAAAATAGCATATATGCATAATCAGATTTAAGTTTCAAAAAACAGTCCTCCAGTTTTTGGGTTGTTTTTTTTCCACGATCAACCTCTCCATCTATCGACACTCCTACAAATATGTCTTCATTTACTATAAATGGCACATGAAAATGAAGATCTTTTTGGGAAAATGCCTTTGGACCAGTCCTTGGACTACTTCAGTGTTACAGACATAAAAATCTCAAGGAACAGCTTTATTTTCTTTGAACAGGAAGAGCTGTTCACTCCCCACCATGCTCAAAAGGTAAAATAAAATAAAATTACATTCCAAGCGACTTTTTGAATGTAGAAGACAACCAGACATTCATTGAACACATGTCCTCTTTCCTTGCATTTGATTAGTGTAACGCAGTACACTTAAAGCTAAAGAGTAAATTGACAGCCCCATTTCAATCAAGAATTAAGCATCTCTTAAGAAATCAGCATGGGACAGACCTGTATGCAGTTAGTGTCAGAGACAGGGCCTTGAGCTATCTGGAGTTGGGATCTGACCCAACAGCAGCTCCGCTGTTCTGAAGCAAGCAAACATCACAACCCCTTTTGATTTAATTTTTCCCCCCAATCATCGTTGAGTTGATGCTGATGATTATTTCCATGATTCTGATCATTAAAATGTACTTGGCCCTCCTGAAGTTGCCTGGATTGGGCAAAAGTAAAGCCTGCAAGTTGGTGGCACAACCCCTCAAACCAGGACCAGCTCTTCAACTAACACAGGACATGGTTTATAATCTACACAAAGTCTGCTGCCCTCGCTGCCTGGCTCCTGCAAGAAAAGCCATCAACCCCCCCCCCCCCCCATCATCATCCCAATCCATAGGGCTGTTGGCTGTTTCACCAAATTAGAGGAAAGTGCAAAACTTTTGGGTTTTGCTCCACCCTCCTTGAACCATTTGCACCATGGCAGGTCTCAGACCACTGGAGTTTTCCACGTGTTTGGATCTCTTCTGAGTTGAAAAGATTTATAGTAGGTCCTATATAAACATGTAGATGCTGGGCAAAACAAATGCTGCATAAAAATCAAGACCAGAAAAATCACAAGCCAGCTCCAGACCTCACTCAGCCCAGCATAAACCAGACCACCCCTCTACAGTATATAAGACTGAAGCTGCCTTGGTGTGACAACAAAATTTCAGCCTGGCATGGGACGCCAGGAGTCCGTCTCGAGGTTCTGTTGTTCTTGCTGGGGTACCATGCTACTGCTGTTACAAACCAAGCAAAATTTAAAAAAAGCAGCAGGAGTCAAAACTATGGACTATTTACACTGCCTGCACTCCCCAAAGTAGAGAATTATTTTCTGAAAAGTGCCACCAGAATCACTTCTCTCTCTTTTCAGGTTGAGATAAACAAGGCTTCCTCCAGTCGGGTATGACACAGCAGCACTGAGGCCCCCAGTGATTTTTTTTTCCTCATCTAAGTAAACAGAATTACTATTCACCAGGAAGCAGAGCTGCTCAGACCCAAGCCCCGCATCACTTAGCTCCTCCGTGAAACATCCCGTGGAAATGACTCAGCCTTTCCTCTGCAGCCAGCTCCGTGGCTGGACACAGGCGCTGCAGAATGGCGGGTGTCTGGGTGCTCTCTGCTTGAGGGGGGTGAGCATGGTTTGCCAGCCAGTTCGCTACCCATGAAAGCCTAGCTTTACCCCAGACATGAGCCACATTAAGAGTCAGAGGGTTATTTCTGAATGCAAGGTGGAAACAGGTATTAGTAGAAGAGCTGGGCCTTCAGGCAGCTCCAGACCAAGAGCTCAAATTCGAGGACATTTCATTCCACAGACCAACTGGGCTACCTTAAAATTAACCTTAATAATAAAGATCAGCTTCTACAACCCCCTGCAGACTTTCATATGATCTACATTACTCTAAGCAGAAGTATTTTTATGTCGAGAGCATTTGTAAATAGTGACATGGATGTTCCTCAGTGTGTCCATGCCACAGTTCTTTGTGGAAGTGCCTTTTACAGCCCTGCTCAGTAACAGGGAAAAAAAAATAATCAAAATCAATTCCTGTGACACCCATGTAGACATGTCACCTGGACCCACTTTACCTAAGAGCTCACTCATTGTTCGAGGGATGAGGCAGCTGGTTGATTTTTGTCCTCTCAGAGTACAGAACCATGACAGAACATCATCAGAAAGAGACCCCATTACAACTGGCACAGAAGACTGGATGTGCCAAAACTGGCCCCCATCCAGCACTGAAACACATCCCTGTCTTCAACATGTGAGTCATCTCATTAAGACTACTAAAGATATTTAAAAAATAATTATGTGCCTGATGCATTACACAAAGCTCTCACATTCTGATCCTGTTCTCTTATGAGATCTACACAAGTTGTCTAGGACAAGGTTCATTGGCTGACAAAAATTGGGGCTTCTCCTTCATGACCGACATGCCCTGCTAAATGATCAGGGTGGCCAGGAGACCTCACCTCGAGAACACCAGTTTCTTAGACTCTCAGAGAAAATACTAATGAGAGAAATCCCAGTTCCACCCCTTCCCAGCTGTGAATTCCAAATCCTCTGCAGCACTGTCTCAGTCAAAACCGTGTTTGATCTGACCTGGTGGTGCAGGCGTTTTTGGAAAAGGAGGGCATTGTTTGAAGGTAGAAAAATGGAAATATTTTTGCCTAGGTTAATCCATATTCAGTCATCCCAAAATGTCAACCACAAAAGATCGTCTATCCACTGCATAAAAGATCAGTGCCAATCAGCTGGGAAAGGTCACAGAACAAACAGAAGGGATCAGCTCCCACAGCTCTGCAGGCTCCCAAATTGGGAACATGTTATTCCAGTGTCTCAGGGGGCCCAACCTGAGCCAGGAACTTGCAGCAGTGACCGACCGACTTCTCTCTGCCCACCACGAAGCCATAGCGAAAAATACTCCCACATCAGTATGCACAGAAGTATCTGTTCATTCACCTCTCAGCACGATGACTCTCAGAAACATCAATGTAAATGACAGCCTATCATCCCTGAAATATTTACATCTCAGCATGGGACATACGAGAAGTGTAGGCTATATGCCACTGTCAAACTTAACATAAGGCCACTTTACACATGACAAAGCACTGTAAATAGTCCTTCACAAATCCAAAGCAAGTTGCCTAGAGATTGTCACATTACTCAAATGGGTCTTTTTCCACCTCTTCATAGATCTGATGGTTCATCCTTTGTCAAGCGCTTGAGAGAAAAAAGACTCCCTGGGTCTACAGTGAGTTGGAGACTCTGAGATTTCTCTGCCCACCTGTACCCAAGCATTTCCACCAGCTTCTCACAGCCATGGTCCTGGCTTTGCTCAGAAGGTAACTTCTGTCCCACTGGTCGACTTCATATAGCAACAGAGCCCAATTCTCTGCAATTACGTAACAGATGCCTGCCAAGCTTGCTATGTTTCATTGCTGTGCTAGCAGTATAAGACCCTTCTGTTTTCCAACAATGAAACCAAATTACCTGGGTTAGGATCAGAACCACCTGGAAATGGTTTCCTAGGACTTTTACCTGACTGCTAGGATCATGGCACCAAGTCCCCACAGGCAAATAAGAACGTGAACAGAGCTGGTCACAAATGAAGGGGTCTTTGAGCAAAATGTGCCACGTCTTGGATGGAGACAGGACTCGTCAGGATCTGGAGTTGGACCCTGCACTGGGTTGATGCTTGTGCAAGTGAGACCTCGCTATACTCACTGTCGTGGAACTGGAATCAGTTTACCTGAGCAAAAATGCTGGTCTCAGTTTCAGTAAGCAGAAGGAAGGTATATCCTTAAGGATTAGAAAGAGGCCTATGAGCCCCAACTTCTGTGTTCTGTCTCAGCTTATCATTTAATAAACAATGATAATAATAGTTATGTAACAAGACATATCAGACATAAGTTCAATGATGCAATAATAAAGTTTATCTAAGCTCATCTGACCAAAAGTATGGGCTGTAAAACCAAAAAAGTGAGAAAACCCCTTCCAGATGGCAACTCATTCCCATCCAAAAAAGCACTATTATTTTCACAGCTGCATGAAGGAAAACACTACCTCTGCCTTACTGAACTATCGTTGTGGGGTGATTCAGCCTGTAACCTACCTAATGCCTCCTTATAATAAATAACATTTACCACCATTAAAACTAAGTAATCACTTAATGAAGGTCCACACAGCTCAGCCTCTTGCAGTGCTCAGTAATACATGTGAATATAAAATCAGCCCGAGTAATTGCACAGTCGCACTTCCCACACACACAAACCTTCCAGCAATTGGCCTCATGGCAACTCCAGGCTTAGCAGGAGCTGCTGCTGCTGGCAAGAGCAGAGCAAAGGTGACATCTATAAATTACACAGGGATTTTGAGGTGAAAAATACAACACATCATGAGTAAACAGAGGGGAATTTGTTAGCCTAAGTCAGATGCACTTTTTTTGCAAGCAACACTCACAAGTAACATTGGCTGGCACAACAGGAGCGAGAACCACAAGCTGGTATTTGCTGTGTTGGATTTAAATAGGTCTGGAGCCTAGAAAAACTGTGTATGCAAATCCTACATAAGCAATTTAGAAGAAATTCAGAGAAGTCAATTCAGAGAAGGAGGCTAATAGCAGAACATCTGCTGCTGCTCCCAGTATTCACATTAGGCGGCTGGGTACATTTCTGAGGACTCAGGCCTCACCAGAAAGCACAACAAGGTTCTGTTGCTATGCAGAGAAACAATGCTCAGAAACCAGAGAAACAGATAGGAAGTTGCCCAAGCTGAGCACTGTTATTCCTCACTTAACTACAACAGGGACACGTTGGCTTGTAGAGACTGGATAAATGTCCAACTTGTAGCTGCATTTCTGACTAAACCCACAATGAAAACAGTAGATTAAGCTGCAGCAGTTGATACAAATATAATACCACAATTTTAATTAAATTCCCAGTCCATATGCAACTCACCAGCCATATTGCTAAATCATGCTGAGCTAAACTCACATCAGAGAGACACCATAGACAATGATATATCATCAGGATTTCTGTCCTCTCCCTTCCCCCCTTTTCTCTTTGTTTTTCATTCTTATTTCCTATCTATCTCTTCCTGACAGGATCTTCTTTCCTTCTTCCATTAAAAATTACAACATGCTTCTAATGAGCAGTAGCCACAAAACCCATGAGTACCTCAATGTCCTTATCCTTCAGTTGAGGTCAACTTAATCTTCTCTACAAACAAATAACTTTAGTGTAGCTTCATCTACAACATAACATTGCAAGGCCTGGGAACCTCAGCTGGAAAAGAAAGGACAAAGAGCAGAAGGAGATCCTAAGTCACAGAACTAAGCTTGCTGATTTGTAAGAAGTTATCTTGACAGATCTTTCAATGCTGTCATTCAACCAATCCCACCCAGCCCGTTCCATGTAACCATAATGAGAAAGACCCCCTCACGTTCTCTTGTACCCTATATGGGGCAGCTATGAGAGCTTAAATTGCTTTAATTGCAAAATGGCACCTGTATGTGCAGCTACACAGGTAAAACACATAGCTGTGCAGAATTCATGGAATTCTGCCGCACTCCTTGAGACCTGCAGGGATTCCCGCTCGGCACCCCGAGCACCTCCTTTCATATGACTGGATTTCATATGATTTTCATATGAAAGGAAAGGCACCTCCTTTCGTATGATTGGAGCAAGAGACACAGCTCCCAGAGGCTGCTGGTATCTGTAATTCTTCTAGACTATGACTGGAACTGGACCTCTCAAACCTCTGCAGATATGGGCCCTACATTCATATTATTTTTTTTCCCTGCCTTTTGTCTTCCTGACTTGCAAGTGTGAGCAAACCCACATGGTTCATCAATGCTGAGATGCAGAAAAAGCAGGGAATCAGAGCAGAGCTATCAAAGCTGGGAGAAGCTCCCACCTCCCTAACTCCCTTTTGCCCATCTCACTCCCAGCTATGCCAATAACTGAAATCTCTTACTCAGTGCCTATATTTTTAAACCATTACTGCCATAAATTTTATCGTACTTAAAAAGTTCTGATGTCAAGTCTTTTCAGGAGGTTTTCAGCAAAATATAGAATTCCCTGGGCAGGAAGCATGCTGCAGCGCATCAATTTGTAAACAGTCCCAAACCAAACGGAGCAGGTTTCCAGTACCTTCAGCCCAAAAACCAGCCTTATAAAATTACTGCTAAAACCAGAAACAAGAGGGACACCTAGAGACAGCTCTTGTAACTGCCCCAGCAAGGTCATTCACTTTCTTTTCCACTTCTGTTTCGGTCACTGGCGATATTTAATTACAACAACCGTATGCGGTGCCTCCGGCTGTAATTAACAGAGGATCTGAAAGCGCAGGGTTCCGGCAAAGCGGGGGAGAACCGCTGAGATCCTGCATTCAACGCTGCGGGTTTATATTAAACCGGAGCTCGGGTGGGGTCTCTCCCACTCGCGGACGGAGCCACCGCAGGGGAGAAACCCCGGGGCGGCTGACCCCGGGATGGGGCCGCTGTCAGGGGTGCCGAGCGGCCGCTGTCCAGGGTGCTGATCGGCAGCTGCCCGAGGTGCTGAGCGGCCGGGCGCACCCTGCGCCCTTCCACCGCTCCGCACACCTTCTAGTTCCGCGGAACGAGTCCTTTACACCAAGTTTGCGGCCAAACATCAAAGGACCACAACCAACCGCCAACACTGCTTTTGCATATTGCAGTTAGGCAACGTACTCCCCCAAAGCCAACGTACAGCAGCATCTTTGCCAGTTTCAGACCCACTTCATCTTCCCCATCATCCTGTTATAAAACCACTCTTGCAAAAAAGCCAGGCATTTAGTAGTTAATAACCTGGATTACCTACTAAATGATTGTATTTGGTACATGCATTTTTAACCTGCCAAAACATTGCAGCCTGCTTACTTCGCATTCTTCGCTTTACTGTACTTAGATTTACTATATTAATTTAAAAGAGGGGGAAAAAAATGGATGCTGCATGCAGTGTCATTAAAGTTGTTTACTAATCACATTATTTTTAATAAAGGATTGTATGTGTCCCACATGGTTAATATCTAACTCTCTCCGTTAATACCTAACTCTCTGTACACACCGCCTGTCAGATTATTGTTTGATATCGGGGCATTTTCCAAGAGTCCTTTGATTTGTTTTTGTCTTCTAGCCATAGGGCGTTGGTTCTTACAGTAATCTGATCATTTCACATACCAAATGCAGAGAACACAGTTTTTTCATCATTAAAGAAAAATAAATTAACCATCATAAGCATTTAACCAAAACATTTGCAAGAGAATCAAGAAGCACTGGTGGCTTTGTATTAAAAAGGTTTTCAAGTTATTAACACCATAACAGGATTGTCTTCATTTACTGCTAGGTATGGTGCTCTCACAAAAGGCAATTACAACAGAACTTGAATTATTCCCTTCCATTCCCTCATTAAAGCAAGCTTTATACCCGACAAAAAAGTATTATCTAAGTGTGTGGCATGGATGTTTAAAAGGCCATAAAATCAACCTATGCAACATTTGAAACATATTCAAACAGGAGGCATTGCCTGTTCAGCAGCGTATTTAGTATATGCACAGTTCCAATCAGCAGAAATGAACAATAACACGTTCTTTTTCCTTCTTTTCTTAGAGTTATCAAAGAAAATTCATGAACTCACCACAGCCACATTCTTAATATTAATAAACATTAAGCTTAAATGTCTTTATATAGTTTATAATCTCGAGAGAAGATTAGTTACTAGGAAATATCCCCTAGTTTTTTTCCTGTAAAAAAAAATAATTGCATAAATACATCTTACCTGAATAAGACTTTCTTAACCCCAAAGCCATGCTGCCTTACAAGCTGCTCCTACCCAGACAATTGCAGTCTACATTTGGAGCAGATACACAGGGAGTAGATCAGAGAAAGTTTAAGGCATATTTAAAGTATTCTCTAAGGTACTGGCCAGAAACATCAAGCCCATACTCGCGGTATAGAGAGATCATTAATGGGCATTAGTGACAGACCATTATGACTTTCAGAGATCATTAAAGATTCATAATGTAGCTGTATTGTTCTGGCAACATCTAACCATTTCTTGGACATAAATGTACGTTTCTCCTACATGATTTACTTAAACTTATCATTTTTGAGTGTCAAATTTTATTTTCTGCCTCCTAGAATTACAAAGAATGCCTGTAACAGGATACCCTAGTACATTACACCAGCCATAGGAGCCAGGTGCTTGGTTTTAGTTGATACCCTTTATTGTGCAGCACTTTGCAATATGAATAGCTCAACAACATTCATGAGGTAGAATATGTACCATACTTTCTTCTTTAAATAAGCTGCATTATTGATGTACCACAAACGTTACAAGTATAAAAAGCACTTAGAAGAATTTATATTTGCTAAAAATTCTGAAATAATTACCTTTGGAAATTCTTAAGCTTTACCTTTGTGTTTCAGAAAAGCCCCTTTTTTGATATTTATGTTTAGTTAGATATTCTAGTTGGGGTCAACTAAACCACCAACTTCTAATGCAGTTTTGATGAGTGAAGAAAAAACTGAGATTTGGTCTGGAAGATATAATGTACTGCAAACACTGCAGTCCAAAATGTGACTCCAGTTATATTTCAATTGTGTTAATCAAGGGCTGAATTTGAATTTTCTGTTGCTGAACTTGACTGAGACCTCGTTTAACTCACTTTTCTTCAGCAGAGCAAGTTAAGCCCATGCTCATATATTATCTATGTAACGAAATTTAGGCAATTTCAGAGCAGAGTCAGGTTTCGAAGTCAAATGCTGTCTCTAAATGTGATTTGGTCATTGTGGAGCCATATAATTACAAGTAGTAGAGAAGAGCTATTTTTAAAAGCTCTGCCTCTTCACCATGAGTTATTTTGCAGTGGAATGGACCCACAATGAGCATATACTAATTTGTGCTTCAGGAGGAAAATCACTAAACTCCAGCTGAGGAGCAATAATTTCTTAATTCCTCTAACACAATCACTTTCAAATGCATGAGATGTCCAAAGGATGAGACCCTTAAAGTCATAGACAAGTAAACATCTTCCAGATGCTGGTCATTAGGTACTAAAAGGCAATCTAGAAACTGAAGTCACTGAAGCATTTTACCATGTCTTAGCATTTATATTTTACTGAATATAGACCTGAAAGGTGAAGCATGCCAATTTACTACCAATAAACAATTTTCCTAAAATGATATTCCACTGTTTACTAATACACATCACTGCTTACATACTTGGAATTCAGAAGTATGCAGAAACAAATCATGCTGTGAATTGCACAACTTTAGAATATTTGTTGTTTATTATGCAACATTTGCTTATAATCAAGCTGTGAATATTGCTCATATCCAAATACAGAGTACTATTAAAAAACATCCCTAATTATTGCTGCCAGAAACAAACAGTACCACACCAAGAAAACAGCAGTGGGGCAAAAAGCTAAGTTCATTCTGAGACCTATCTGTCTGGAAAATGCACCTTTTTTCACAAAAAGAAGCCAAAAACCCTTGTGGAAGAATGTACTCAAGCCCATTTCAAATTGCCTGCTGAGATCTATTGATTTCAAACAACTGACCTTGAGTCGATAGGTTTTGTGTCACCCATGACAATTATTGACAGGCAGTCAAAAGCCAGCAGTGGCATTGCTTACTGCCTTGCAATTATAAACAAGGTTAATCTGCTTGTAAATGTAGTCCTCTTTCCACAAGCCTCAGTGCATTTAACTACTTTTCCTAAAGCCTAGATGATTTTGTAAAAGCAATGCCCTAAAATTTACGCATTTCTCATTAAAATCTCAGTATTCTGTCCTCTTCAGCTGCCTCAAGAATGGTTGAAGCAATTCAGAATCATTCTTATGGCTTTCCAAGGAAATCTGAGCTACATATAAAGACATAATCTATGTCCAGCTAATCCTTATTACCATCTGGTTAGGCAGCACATACCAATTTGTTTGATTATTTTTATTAATAAAAGGAAAATACAGCTCGTGTCCAATCTCCACTTTGCTTTGATCACTCTGTGTCTGTAATGTGCCCTTAGCACATGACCAGAACTACCTGCCATAAAGGAACACAGCCCCTCAGAGATCCCTGCATTTTAGGCCAGCTAATTCCTTACCTTTGCTGGAGCATCAGTTACCTCTGTGGCGTGTCAGTTTTATGAAGCAAGTTTACAGTGTGGTGTAGGACCTGGAGCAAAAGGGCTACAAATAGAAGGTGTAAAAACAAAATAATTCATTTTACTTTTTTTTTCCCCTCATGTAACAATAAACACAAAGCTGGTATTTGTTAGGAAGTACTTGCTGGAGATTGGTATGTTTTAACTAGAGGACGACTGATGAGTAAACAATCAAGTGAAATGAGAAAAAAGGTGGTTTGGAGCGGACATTTACATTTCTAGCCATCCATGGAGGAGAGCTCAAATTAGCCCTCCAAAAGAGACAGAAGTGAGTCAGACCTAGTCCCTCCAAGGCACTTTCATCAGTTTACCCACGGCATCATGTCCCACAACTATTTGCTTTACAGCTGACAAGAAGGGATGACTTGGGAGGCGTCAGTAGGAATTACAGCCTCATGTTACCACACTGGTTGGTATGGGGATAGTCCAGCAAGGGTTGTATTAAGCACTCTCCTCCCAGAAATCTCAGCCATGCTACCAGCACAGAGCCCTGCCTTCTGTACATGTTCTCCACAACAAACTTTGTCTAGTTTGCATCTAAGCAGTGGTGCATGTTGAAATAAAGGCCTAAGCACATCCAAAGCAACTAGCGTGGGTAAAGCAGGAATGACACACATCATTGGTTTGCTGTGGCAGAAGAAAATCCCCTTCCCCTGACTGCAACATGGGAACAGATGCAGAGTTTTGCAAACTATGAGGCATTCCTATTTCAATTAATCCTACTTTGCAGTTTTGAATTTATTTCCTCCAGAAAACAAATAAATAAATTAATCAGGCTTCACCTTATTCCCTGGAATCCAACAGCAAAATCACCAAAGAGTTTGCCTGGCAAGGAGGCCAGGCAAGCTGCAACTGCCTCAAGCTCCAATTCTGCTGCTGCTGCTGCTATGACCAAAGAATCTCCAATGCAAACCATAGATGAGCAAGCGCAGCACTGCTGTCTCAGCAGCCCTGCAGCAACAACATGCAACATTGGACAGATGCTGCAACACAAACCTTCCAGGGAAATACAGATGATGGCTAAAAGAAGGTTCCTGCCTTCTGGGAGAACAGAATGTTCTGAACTGCACCCTGCCAGCCAAAACGCCCCTCTGGGGTTCTACAGCCTGGCGCTCTGTATAGACTACTTTTGTGTTAGTGATCCTTATATTTTCATAGAACCTTTCAGCTGTTTAAATTTTCTACTCAAACCAAAGCAACCCAATCAATCCTATTTTACATGCATTTTTGGATTATTAAAAGCATCATATATTTGTATATTTGCCTGGAACTACCTATGACCCTTTTTCTTTCTCTCCTTTCGACTTGATTGTACTACCCTGTCACGCAATCCAAAAATAAACAAGAAACCCCTTAAAGAACGAAACTAATTCATATTCTGATGCTGGGAATGCCTCTGCTTCTAGTAGCTAAGGGGAAGCCGTGTGAAGCCTGTACAGCGTCAGCACTTGCTTTCCTTGTCTTCCTCTGCCACCTGGTGGTATAGTCCAGTAAGAAATGTTCTGCAGTTAAAACATTTAATGCTTTAACATAAAGGGCAACTTAGAAATTTAGATTTTTCAGCATAACAAACTACACGGCTGCGCACCCCCGAGATTCAGAAATTGTCCCAACAATATATAAGACTTATTACAAGTTCTTGAGCCCAGTGGGAGCTCATTTGCAAACGCAGGGCTTGCAGGCAGATCGCAGAATCATAGAATGGCAAGGGTTGGAAGGGACCCCAAGGATCATAAAGCTCCAACCCCCCTGCCACAGGCAGGGCCACCAACCTCAGGCCTGGAGCTACACAAGGTTGCCCAGGGCCCCATCCAACCTGGCCTTGAACACTTCCAGGGATGGGGCATCCACCACCTCTCTGGGCAGCCTGTTCCAGGACCTCAGCACTCTTTCTGTAAAAAACTTCCCCCATGCAGGATTGAAAGCAGGAGTGTGTGAGAGCCACTTTGTAACCTGCCTGCAAATAGCTTACAATGTTCCACTGTAATACCATGAGAACAAAGCAGGAAGGACAGAGCAAGTACTACTCTAAACTTTTTAAGCTACTGTCTCTTGTTTGGAATACAGTTTACATTTCTGTAAAGTTGCAAGACAAAGCATCATCCAAAGTAACTCCTATTTTCTCATTCTGAAACCAACAGCACTTATTTGTGCTGTCCCACACGCTGCACAGGGACAGGGTGACACTGAAGTCACCCTGCTAAGGGCCACGTGGTATCTGCATCACGTCCCTGCAGCTGCGGGTGGGAAAGCAAATATTTACTACCAGGAGTTGGCCCGTTGGGGAAACCCTAAAGGCCAAGTCTACTTGGCACAGTGTGGCACCGTGCAGCGATATTCGGGCTACCTCAGGTCTAGCAGCATTCCTAATTACCAGGCAAAGTTGTTTGCCAAATGTTCCCAAGATACCTAAAAGAGCATAGTACCTTTCCACTGTCAGGGAAGACAGCAGGCCTGCTAGCAGCCTAGCTCTCTTCTCCCAAGATTTAGGCCCTGACAATATTCTTCTGTTCCCATGAGAAAGGAAAAGTCATTTATGCTGAGAGGATCCTAATAATCACATTCTCAAAACACAGCGGCCTTGCTGATAGGGGTACAGGCTGCCCTAAACCAAGAAGCAGTTATGGGATGGTATTTGGGAGTAACAGAACATGTCAGGAACCAACCATAACAAGAGGGTCAAAACAGCAGGTGTGCGGATGCTTTTAGGCATTAAAGGTGAACTAAGGATGTTTAGCTATAAGATAGGTTTATCAGAACTTGTTATAGTTACTAACGAATCAATATGGTGTGAACAGTGTGTGTAACCAATTAGCAGTTTTTTAGCTTGTCACGTTTGCAGTAAGAAAGGTATAGAATCTGTGTGATTTCACCTAATGAAATGGCTTCCTGGCTTCATGGCTTCACCTAAAATTCATATATTGAATTGCGTGTTGCTCCCTGCTGGATGCCACATTCCACTGACACACTTGAGAGAGGTAATTTGAATCATTTCCACCCCTGATATATGGGGAAAATGAAGCAAATACACATTTGGTTACCTGCCCACACTCCTCATGCATCAGGGAGGTAGTGCAGCCCCATGTAGTATTTGCTGAGGCTTTTGGCAGGATGACTGTGCAGGAGCTCAGAGTAAAGCCCCCTCCTTACTCTTTGCTTGGCTCTTTTCATACCCCAAGGAGAAACACATGCTTAATGTGGGCAAATGCTGCTGAACACAGAGCAAACATTTGGAAAAAAAATTTTTAAAAAAAGAAAGCCCCAAGTATTCTTCTGGCCACCTGTGTATTTACCTGAGCCCAGTGTGATGACATTCTTCTGATCCATTATACCTGGAAAGCAAATTTCAACCACACCAGCAAACTTCTAACTCAAACATGGTTTTTACTTACTCACCAAACATGGAAAAGAACACACTGCAAATATCTAATCCAAGCCCTCATGAGCCTACTTGTACCTGTACTCCAGGTGTGGGAGACCAATTCTTAAAGCTAAAAGGAGCATTTTCTCTATTTTCCATTACCAAAACTAAGACTGACCCCTCTCTAGCTTGCCTGTTGAGGGAAGTGAGATGGATGCTGCATGTTTGTGATGGGCTCTGCAAACCTGCTTAAGAGAACTGGGAACATAAAATTATTAGGTTCCCTTGACAGGCAGGTATCAAACTCCCCAAAGTGCTTTTGTAAAACCCCTCCTAAAACCCTTGCTGTAACAACTGGAAGGAAATACCAGGCAGATGTCAGGGATGAGGAGACTGGCAGAGACTTAACCTCCTTCTCCCTGAGATGGGTCTCCAGACACGCAGACATTTGACCCTAGCAATGACCACCTCCCTACCTGAGGAAATCCCTAAGACCTTGGTCCAGGCCAGAGCTGAGCATGAAGTATCCAAATCCCTGTCCTGGCCAAATGGCAGACAGCCCAACCACAGCGGCTGCAGCGTTCAGTAACAAGCAGATGGTTTTGAAATGACAGTGGCTCTTGCCAAGCCTGACCCATTCTGACTCCTCTGTTTCTGCACTACCCATGCCATTTGCAAATGCTCTGTGCAAACACAGCTCACAAGGAAAGCTCTTCTCTCAGCAGCCAGCAAACATTTACAGCCAAAATCAATAGGCACATCACTGCTCGTAAAAGTAATTTCATTTATGATAATTAAATAAATTAGCTCTAATAAAATAATGATATCCCTATTTACCAGAGGAAAATAACAGGTTGAAAGTCATTTAATGTGACACAAACTTGGGTTTGGGTATAATCCTTCAGATTTTATACTTAGTTTCTGCTGATATTTTGTAACAGTGAAAATCATCATCATTTTATTTTCCTGTGATAACATATGAAGATAAACTACTGGAAATACTGACCTAAGCCCTGGACAGAAAAGAATGAGCAGACATCCCTGGATGTGAGTTGGTTGGAGTCTTTGGAAAGTCACCCTCCAGTTCCCTGTATGCATGTCAATAAAAACAAAACACTACAAGAAGGTTCAGATCATGTTTAGACGTGGGAATTCCTGATGTGAAGCCACAGAAGTTATGCTGTATTTGCACAGGCATAAACGAGATCATAGAATCACAGAATCTCCTGAGTTGGAAAGGACCCACATAAGGATCATTGAGTCCAACTCCTGGCTCTATGCAGGCCAGCCAAGTGAGGGCATCGTCCAGTTGCTTCTTGACCTCAGTCAAGCTCGGTGCTGTGCCCACTTCCCTCGGGAGCCTGTTCCAGTGCCCAACCACCCTCTCAGTAAAGAACTTCCTCCTAACATTTAATTTAAACCTCCTCTGTGTCAACTTTATGCTATTCCCTCAAGTTCTATCACTGGTCACTAAAGAGAGGAGATCAGTGACTGCCCTTTTGCTTCCCCTTGTCAGGAAGCCATAGACTGCCATAGACATAGATATAAGTCTCCATCCTTACAACGTAAGTTAATGTTTGAAGAAGTTTGATCTAAGCACAAATTTCACTATATCTTTGTCTTGAATTTCCATCCCACAGACCAGACGTGGCACCAAACAGCACTAGAAAAGTGTGAGCAAAAAACATAAATAGATGAAATGTGCTCTTATGTGGGACTGTCATCAATGGGGCCTCGTTCTCATTATTAAATACACTTTGCTTGTATGCAGATGGGGAACTGATCCCACAGGAAAACGTTTGTTAATAAAAGGTGCTTGGTGTGTTTGCCAGAAGTATAAGCATAAACCTCTAGCAGATTAAAAAGAAAACAAACACACACACACTCCCTCCGCCCCCGTGCTCTACTTATTTTGCAGACATCATCTCAGCCTACTTTCCTTATTAGGGAAAAAGCATGATTCACTCAAAAAAAGTCAATAAAATAATTTGCCACTAGAGGAGGCTATTCCATAATTCTTTTTTCCAGCGACATATGAGGGAAATTTCAGTGGAGAGTTTCTGTAAAATCACCAGTACTGTTTTCCAGCTAGTCCTGTCATGAATTTGTCTGAAATCAGCAAGTTTCTCAATAAGTATACTTGTACTTAATCTCGAGCCAAAGGAAAAATAAACCCACAAAACCCACAGAGTTCACAGCCTGGATAATTTCTGTCCGTTTCAGTACAATTCACTGCCTGTAGAGCTGGCCGGAGGGAAGATGTTGGTGAACAGCTCAGGAGCTTCCAGGGACTCCACTGAAGTGTAAATTTAATAAAACTAGGAGAAACTTCAACTGAATAGATTACCAATGAAGCCCTACCATCAGCAAGTGCATCACCTTTCTTCACTATTTCCCACCTTTGTCAAGGGTTTTTTTGTTTTGTTTTTTTAAGTCTTTTGACCACCTGGCCCCAAATTTCTATCCAGATATCCTCAGCCTCAGACTATCAGGTTCCAGGCCCCAAAACTAAAGATTCATCCCTTTGGAGAATTGTGTTGCCTTATATTTTGTTCCAGATCTGAATAGAAGCAAATTTTAAAACATCCCAACTTTTCTATGAAACACACTTGTCCTTTCCAGTCTGGTCCAGGTAAAAACAGACAGGATGGGAAATGGGCTGTGTAATCCTGTTGGACAAATCCTGTGCTCATAAAACATCTCTGGCTGATGGGCCCAGAAATAGATGCCCTTTCTCCATCAGCAGAACAAGCACATCTCAGAGGAGATCAGCACAGCTAAGGGAGAGAGGTTTGTCCAACTCCAGCTCTCAATGTATGCATCATAGGTGGTTGTACCCTGTGGTATCTTTAGAGACTTTCTCACCTCTTCTTTAACTCAAGCAACAGAGATTTGGACTTGATTTTTGGCCACGATGCCCACAGACATCAGGTAATGCACATGGTCAGAGAGGCCTTTGGCAGAGAGTGACAAGCCAAGTTTCAGCCAGGCTTCTAGTGCTCACCTCGAGGGAGCTCACGCAGATGCAGGGTCCCAGGAGGCAGCCCTCTTTAGAAACAACTCACGGAAGCCACTTGCATTCTCTGCCACAAGCCAGGCTCAGAAGTGCCTCCTGCACTGGGAAGAGTACTTGAGAGGTTGGAAATAATATTGCTTAAATTATATGAGTACCACAACTCACATAATGAGTGATGGGCTCCAGGACACTGAAAATGCACCCCTCTGCTGCTGCACCTCAGAGCCCCAGCACTTCAGTACGAAGGGCCCAGGTTCAATTTCGGGGACTGAGCCTGGAAGCCTGCTACTTCGTGGTATCTTCTGTGCTGTTCCTCTGCCTTCCAACTCATAAACTCCAAACCTGACTCTGCATCATTAAACATTCGCCCCTCTGTTTCCTTGACAAAGCAGCAGCTCAAAACAAAGTAATTGAATTTAATTACATTTTTTAAATTAAGCATTTATGTAACTAAGTGCTCAACTGCAGCGGTGAAAGCTCTAACTCCACTTCTCAGCATTAGAGGGAGTCCTGCTCCCATTTAAGTCTCTGCAGCAACAAGGAGGAAAAGTTTGAAGCATGGCTTTAGGGAACAGCATCCCAGCAGTCAGTCAGCAGCACTAGAAAAATGAACAAGGAAAAAACCCGAGAGCCTATTTCATGCTCTGCAGTGGACCCACAGCACACAGCAGCACAAGAATCTGGTCCCTTTCCGGATGTCAAGCATTAGCATTCCTGCTCTAAAGCAATTCTGCTCTGAGCTGTGGCACTTGAAAGAAGATTCACACAGATATTCAGGTTCAGTGACCTTGGAGATCCAAATGGATAAATCAGCCTTTCAAGTAGTCAGCTTTTATATCAACAGGCTTGGAGAAATCCATCAGTCATGGGCAGGCAGATAGGAGTAACCCATCTCTGGTTCTTGGATATTATGGTAATGACTAATGAATACAGACATCCATAAAGAAATGGGCAGATGACTCCAGTGACGTCATTTTCTTAAGTACTACAGCAACAGAGGCAAGGAGAGTAGACAGGCAGACAGGAGACAGTCCAGTCATGCCCTATCTGTGTGTTATGGCATGACTCATATTACCTTTTTCAGTGTAGGCATTAGTGGTGTACCTGGACAGCTGCTGAAGGCATGAGCAGATTCAACCAAGACAAGTTTCTGCCAGTGCTTTGCCTATGTAAGCATCATCCAAATCACAGAATTGTAGGGGATGGAAGGGACCTCATGAGATTATCAGGTCCAACCCCCCTGCCAAAGCAGCTCCCCAGCTCATATTGCACAGATAGGCGTCCAAACAAGTCTTGAATATCTCCAGGGAAGGAGACTCCACCACCTCCCTGGGCGGCCTATTCCAGGCTGCAAACATCGCTGCATATTCAAGAATCTGGATCAGATCTTGACTTCAGGGCTTGGATTGAACAAGATGGGCTCACAGATCCTTGAAAATATTCCTTTCAGCGTTCCTTTTTATTCTACCTTTACATACCCTGGAACTGGAATTCACTTTCTGCAATGCTCCATACCCAGTAAAAGAAGGTAATGGGAGCCAATTAAGAACCTGCTTCCAAAATATTCTGGCATCCAATGTCAAACACATGGCTGTGCAATCAATAGCTGGGCAAGAGCTGCTTAAAACCAATCTGAAAACAACAGCAGCAGTAGCAACAACAAAATAAGTCTGATAAGGACACAACAAGACCATTGACAGGAGAGCTCTGAATTCCTCTGAAGAAACAACTCCCTGAGCTCCCAGCAACCGAGCAGCTCATCTGTTTGAGTACCAACTAATATGCTAACAAAACCCAGGACAAAGTTAAGCTGAGGAGGAAAAAAAGAGCAGCCAGTTTTATCTTCTGTTGGGAACATTAGAAAAATCCACCCAGACGAAGAGGGGCATTGAAAGAGCAGGACCAGGAAGAGATGCACTCTGTGCAGCACAAGAGCCTGTGCTTTCCTGTTCTCTGAGAATAGGCTGCTTACGAAAATATGAGCATCTGTGGGGCATAATTTAGGGGATTTGAAATGGGGAATGAAGCTTCCTTTCCCTAGCTCCTGTTTAAACACATTCATGATCAGTGGTGCCTAAAAGCTCTCATCACCCAGAATCACAGAACTGTAGGGGTTGGAAGGGACCTCAAGAGATCATCTGGTCCAACCCCCCTGTCAAAGCAGCTCCCCAGCTCATACTGCACAGATAGGCATCCAGACGAGTCTTGAATATCTCCAGAGAAGGAGACTCCACCACCTCCCTGGGCAGCCTGTCCCAGGGTTCCCTCACCCTCACTGTGAAAAAGCTTTTCCGCATGTTGGTGTGGAACTTCCTGTGTTCTAACTTGCAGCCATTGCCCCTTGTCCTGAGGCTTCTCAAAAAGCTGTGGCCCTGTTGAAAAACAAAGTGCTTAATGCCAGGCACCTAAATCTACTCCTCCATGCCTACCTTGGAGAAAGGTGAGCCTCATCCCACAGCAGCTTCACAGCTCACCAGCGAGGGAGATGGTCTCGGTCTGCAAAAGCCACAGGCTGTCAGAGTGACACCAACCTGCTCTTGTGGGGACATGCTACGAAGACAGCTGCCACCAGGACCACTGCCAACTTAGAGGATTGCAGTGTGGAAATTCAGCCCCATTGTCAAACATTTAATGCAGCAGCTGAGAGATCTTCTTAGGTACTGAACTTTCCAGGACATAAAGGTGTCTGATTTTGGAAACCTTAGGTCTGATCAGCATTTCTCAGCCTGGGCACACAGACTCCCTTGGGCTTTGAAATAACCACAAATATCACAGAACTCAGTAAAATGCAGAAATGAGGCAGATTTCAGTGAAAAAACACCCATCTAGAAATTCTAAGCACAGATGAACAAACATTATTTTTTAAGAGCACAACAACAAGTACATCTCATCCCTCATGTCAGGATCTCAGACAAACTGCAGATTGTACTACACTAAATACCACCCAACACAGGAGGCTGATTTTGGGATATCTCTAGGCCCATGCTTTCAGTCTTTCAGCTACTTCAGAAAGAAAACAATATGCTACACACCCTGAAATAAATGCTTCAGAAGTACACAGATTTCAGCATTTTCTTATGAAATTATCTGAAGCCTCTCCAGCCGGTTCTAACAGGGCATTCAATATATTTTGGAGCCAGACTCTGGTTTCTAGTTTGCCCACAGTGACAATTCCTTCCCTCTACCTTCAGCTTTAACATGGCTGGGACACAGCCCCTTTGGTTTGGCTGTCAGGGCTTAATTTCTGGGAGGATGGGAGGAACATTCAAAGGGAGATCTGCCTCTTCACACAAGTCTAGATCCTGTCGAGGAGGAAACAGCCTCCTCAGAAGTTCACCTTCATGACCATTCATGGATCCCTGACCTGTGTCACAATAGGGACCGACTAGCTTTCTGGTGCATAATATATGAAGCTTCTCCTCCATACACTAGTGTTCTAAGGAAAATTTCAGGGATATTTTGGCAGTGTTAGGTTTATGGGTGGACTCAATGATCCTCAGGGTCTTTTCCAACCTAAATGATTCTATGATGCTATATATCTGACTTCAAAGAATTCTTCTCAGTTTGGGCTCAGAATAACTCTGGAATGGATGGGAAGTAGCTTAGACCAGGCTAAGCACAACTATCTGAAAGGAAATGAAGAAGAGGCCCTGTATTCTGCCCTCATTCAGTGCTCAGCCTGGTGTGTTCAAGACAGCAACGGCACATGGAGTTTATTGGGGAACTTGCTGCCTTTCAAGGTCTGAGACTGCAGGATTTTCTTAAAAATGGGAACACCTCCAAGTTCATTCTGTTAACTCAAGCTTTAACTATCCCCAGATAGAGGACAGGGTATGGTGCAGTCATTCTCTTCCGTGGATGTTCTCTCAATGCTGATGACACATCACTTAGACTGTCGGGGGTAATGCGCTTTCTACTATTTTTAGAACTCTGAAAACCTAAAGATGGGATAAATAACACTACCCAAGCTGGACAAAACACTATAACACTGACCAGGAGCAAGTCATATGAGGAAATTGTGAGGGATATTTTTATTTCCTTATTTTTTTCTTATCTTTCTTATCCTTATCTATTTCCTTAAATTAAAATACACCAGAGCATAGTCTGTGCATTAGTGCAGCTGTCACTCACAGAGGTGGCCACTTGAATGTACAACTGATGTTCAGTAATAGTAACTCCTATTTTGGCAATCCAGCCCAAGGAGTCAATGGGGAATTCAAGTACCTACTTAGAGCACTAAAAGTGCCACTGGAGACATGCAGAAATATTTCACTTCACTGTGAGGAAGAAAAGTGGCTGGTATGGAGAAACCAGATATTGATGATACTGTATCTGATATTATTTTAATATTTTTTTCTACTTTTGACTCAACACTCAGTGCTGACAAGTTTTCCCAACTCTTTTCAACTTTAAGCCAGAGAACTGATGAAAACAAAGGTGAAAAGCAGATTACTATTTAGCTCTTGTTCTGTCAAGCTTAACAGTCTGCTAATAGATGAATGTCAAGAAAATATATATTACCAGCTTTCCTGTAGTTTAAGCAGTAGGTTGTACCTACAAGAAAGCCAGGCATGTTCATTTAATTCAACAGAGGAAGAAACATTCTGGAATAGAGGAGAAAGAGCTGGTTTGCTCCTCATAACTACCCAGGGCAGCCAGGTGAGGCCGTGCGAGGTGCACAGATCCCTGATGCCTCACACTGAGCATCCAGCTGCCACGGTTGGTGGGGCAGCTGGTGAGGACTGGGGCATCCACAGCAAGTGGGAACGCCTCCGCACCCTGCTTCATCAGCTCTGGAGTGACTCTGTGCAGCACTGTACAACGATGATCTATGCCTATGCTGCTCCAGGAATACAAAACATTTCCTTTCCTACCTTTGCTGCTGCTCTGACAGTATTTTAACCACCAGGCTATGCTTACACCCAATATAATTTGGGAGACAGCATTAAAACAACATTCTTTTTTAATGCTCCACTCCATGTTTTGCTGTGCTCTCCCAATCAATCTATGAAACATCCAGTGTTTGTTTTTATCTTTGGCTGCAATTAAACCTACAGGGAACATGTGGTAAACGTAACCCTCCCACAGGGAATATTACTCTGCAAGCCACTGACTAACCACTAGATAAAACACCTAAATGACACCAGCATCAATTTTTCACAAAGCAAGACTAAGATGAACATCTCACAGTAATAATGTTAATTACACTTGGTGGATAAAAATGAGAAGAAAAATACCCAGAGAATTCAGTGAGGGATGTGAAGATCTGTAATGCTTAAATAGCTAAATGCAATTAAAAGACTTACTAGTTATCAGCACTTTCACAGTTCTACTGTAGGACATCAGCACTGGAGCCAGCACACTGTGACAAGAGAACAGATTTCTGCTTTGCTCTACAGATGACAATCCTTTAGCTCACGTATTTTTCTAAGTATTATATCTATGATTATAATTTTTAGAAGAAACTTGGCAAAACTGGACAATCAGAAAATGACTGTAACAATTAGGAGCCATTCCCTAAAGCAATCATTTATCCTATCAGATCATATATGACTCTTAGATTTGAACAGGAGAATTTTAATGTCAAAAGGGAACTAGGGATCTTCACATGAGGCTAAACCTAACTCAATATTCAATGCCTGTCTGACTGGACATTGCTGAGCGTGCCTAGGCTGTGTTTAGCACAGATGTCTTTCCTTCAGGAGCTGTGAGCAGCAGTTCACAGGATCAGGGTGTCTCTTAGAGCAGATCTGCTTAATCTCAACCGTATCACCATAAAACAGCTCAAAAGTCTGAACTGCTCTGAGCCAGTGGCTACTTGCAGTCCATCACAAACTAGGACAACTCAGAAAGGCCCAACGGTTCCACAGGCTGGAGACACCTCCAACCTCTTTCAAAGGGACAGCTGTGACAACCCTTGCTGACCCTTCCACTAAGCAAATCTCTAACCATAACCCTTTCTTCTTAATTATTTCATATCCACCTTTAGCAAAATAATCATGCCTCCACAGATAAAATTCTCTTAACCTCTTGGCCTGCATATCATAAAATATTTTAATGAGATCCTTTGAATTATGTCAATTAGTTAGGGCCAATTAACAATGGGTTACTTGGAAAAAACATGCCCTGCCAACAAGTCAATTTGAAGCTGCTGCAGAAAGCCACAGAAGCATACCACAAGCCAAGGACACATGTGAATACTGAATATTCCTTTGTTATAAAAATAAGACTGGCTGTCATTCACCAGAGCAAGTGCATAGGGAAATGACCATTTCCCACCCACCAGCACCATGCAGGGCAACCTATCACTGCATTAACACAAGCCTTTCCAGGTGATTAAGGGCCTGGAGCATCTCCCCTACAAGGAAAGGCTGAGTGAGCTGGGCTGTTCAACCTTGAGAAAAGAAGACTGAGAGGAGATCTGATCAATGTTTATAAGTATCTGATGTGTGGGAGACAGGGGGAAATGGCCAGCCTCTTCTCAATGGTGTGTGGGGACAGGACAAGGGGTGATGGCTTCAAGTTGGAGCACAGGGAATTCTATGCCAATATGTGGAAGAACTTCTTCCCGGTGAGGGTGACAGAGCACTGGAATAGGCTGCCCAGGGATGTTGAGTCTCCTTCTCTGGAGATATTCAAGACCTCTCTGGATGCCAACCTGTGTGACCTGTGCTTGGGAGCTGCTTTGGCATGGGGGTTGGACTCGATGATCGCTGGAGGTCCCTTCCAACTCCTACAATTCTGTGACACTGTGAGTCCACCCTGCCTTACCTGCTGTCCTTAAATAATGCCTTGTTTCTACATTGTAACATAGTGTTCTGCTCACCTACCTGAATTGCTTGTTGAAATATGTTTATGTTCTTTAATTGCTACAGTTTATTTTTACAGCTAACTTTGCAATTGGTTGCTAATCAAAATCCATGCTAGCAAACAGCTCACAGAGTTATTTCTTGGGTAAATATCCTGACTTTATTACCATTTTCATCCAAAAACCAAACAAGATCACTATAATTTTCTGGATATTAGCTTGGCTGCCATGCATCAGCATACCCACAATTCATTACTAAATCAAACAGCTGAAAAGTAAACAAGCAGGACTTCTTTTTCCCCCCCTGTTTAAATGTCCACAAATTAAAAACAAAACCCCAAAACGCAAAACCCTTATTTAAATTCCTAAAATGAGATGTTAAGTTAACCTGGTTGCATGAGAACTATAAAAAACTACCCCATTATCGTTATAAAGTCCAGAAATGAATCTCACAGATACAAAATGTCAAGCAGAAACCTGTTGTCAGACTCAGAGAATTACCTACAAGTGCTCTCAGCAAGGTTCAATTACAAATCAATGGCAGCTATGCTGCGAGCCAAATTAGGGCTGACCCTGTGTATAATAAAAAGCATGAAGAACGTGCAATACCTTCCCTTTTCCTCTATTTTGTTTCCACCCAATACCATGCACAACTGAACCCATACAGCTTTCCCAGGTAATTGATTGTTTTTTCTTTGACATCAAATAAAAGACACTCTTTTTCCTTCAATTTTTTTGAATGTGCTTTTTCAATGTTTTTCACACAACCTGCAGCACTTCAGAACAATACCTAGTTTTAAACTAAAAAATGAAGACACCCTGTGTTTAAGAAATGCAATACTTATTTTAACTAGGCTGAAACTACCTACTGAAATCACTCATTCACCTCCAAACTGCCACTCTTCATGAAAAACAGTTTGTATCATTTTCTTCCTAATGTTATGGTTGGTCACCCAGGAGAGTTCTTTTCTTCATGAAAATTTTAGACACCTCAATAAAGTTCCAGTTGAAGTTTAAGTTTGGGGGATCCCCATATTATTAAAGGAGATCAACTCCTCCACGGAGGGAAGAAAATGAAGTCCCCCTGGGTGGGAGTGCTCTGGTTTGTCCAAGGGGATCCAGCCAAGCAGGGGCAAAGCCAGAAACAAAATCCCAGTATCCTGGACTGTAGTTACCACACTCCTGATGATGTGACATACTTTGCCTATTGCACTGCTACCTTTCCAAAAGCTGATGCTATCAGCCTGCTGCTGCTTCTGAATAGCCATGAGTAGCCCATGACAAATCCAACACCCACTGTTTCCAAGCTGATAAAGCCTCTCACCACAGAGGCAATGCCTACCACGGACAGAACAAGTCACCTCCAGCTTGGTACATTCAAAAGAAAAATAAATGCTTTCAGCTACCAAACATACACCATTAAAAAACATGATCTCTGTGTCCCAAGAGACGGGTTAGAGAACTCCAGTGCTCACACGCTTCATCATTTCCACTGTCATCTGCTCATTTCACCAAACAACTGATAGCATGGAAGGGAAGCAGTGGAAGTTTTGCAAAATAAATACTCCTACGTCTGTCGACAGCTTCTAGGCTCTCAGCTCAAAAGAAGTCATTTGTTTTCAAATTGCACATTAAGGCTTGGAAGGGAAGAAATTACCATCTTCATCATCCAATAATGCAGCGTTTGTAATACGGTAATATCCAGAAGCCACAATCAGGTTCATAAATTGAACCTGCAAAGGAATGGAGAGACAGATCCTTCTCTGAACAGGTAATTAACATTGCAAACCGACAAATCATTGTTCCTACCATCACTGACTTGACTTAAATTGTGGATGGAGACACAAATAACTAGAGACAAAGCCCTAGATCTTTTTGCACTGTTCTGGCTTTGCATGCCAGAGTCCTACAATTAATGAATCATCTCTACTGGAATAAATGCTTATCTACTCTCAGCTGAAAGAGGAAGGATTTTGTGGCTTCATACAGCCTTCCTCTACTTTTAGATCTTCCATCCGCTACTTGTAGATCTTCCATCCTCTACTTTTAGATTTTGCTTCTTCTATGTCTCTTTGGAGCATGCAGAATGGCAAAGCTGTTGCACCAGCGCAAAACCCCTTCAAAACCAGTGATGGACTGGAAGAATTTGATGGGGGGGGGGGGGAGGGGGAGATCCACTTTTCCTTTTTGGCAAATTAGAACATCTGCTAATTTAATTTTGGGTGAAATCCAGTTCTTTGTAGGGATGAATTTTTATTTTCCATTTTCAGTACCTGGAAATGGTGTTCAATGGGCATATCTAAACAAAATGTTTCCATTTAGATTTTTTTCTCTTGATGTTTCTTTTTAAATTAATGTTTTACCACAATCAGGAAGAACCCATGAAATATTTCAGTTTCATCAAGCCTAGGCACCAAAAGATGGAACAGTAAAACCAAATTAAGAGTTTTTCTACCCTTAACAGATGTCCACAGCAAGTGATGGGGATGAGGCAAGTCCAGTTACCTGCAGGTAAGAAAAGCTTGTACATACAAAGGCAGAGAATGACCACACCATCATTTCTACATGGTGGGAGCAGTGGGAACTGAGGGAAAATCCTCCTTAGACAGAATTATGTATCTTATTTCCTTGCAATTTAAGCTGTTCCAAAAGCTGCTGATACAAACATACAGGTTATAAACAACTGGGTCCTTACAGAAATAAGGAAGGACCATCATTTTTATTAAGCAGGAAAAAAAATAAAATCAATAAAACATGAGAAGAGACACTGAGAAAACTTACGTTCTGGCTACTATAGCAACATCTTTTTGATCAATAGGGAGAATGCAAAGCATATACAAAGCAAAGGACAACGCAGCTGCAATTACTACTCCATGTGAGCCCATGCTTCGTTTGCATCGTGACATCCAATCAGTCAGAATTAAATTTTGTGTGCTCCCCTATGTCCCCAGCTCTCTCCTTCAGATAATCTGTCACATCCTTTTCAGAAGTGTTACCAATAAGATTTATCAAGATGACAAATAGAGCTTTCGTTCCTACTGTGCTCCGCGCTTGCCGTGCTCAGTGACAATCAGCCGCTCAGCTGCTAAGCAACAAAATGAAACAGAGAAAGAAAAAGCACACACACACACACACACACTACAGCCCGCCAGCCCCAGCAGAAATACCCATCGTTTGGCAAGAACCACTAACATGAGAAAGGGAATCAACTGCATCACAGATACACTGAAATCTCAGGGATGGGGGAATAAAAATTACATTTCTTTTCCCTACCTGTGATTCACAACCACTTTTGATTTACTGGATCCTACAGCAAGCTACTGTTTTCAAAAACATGCTCTTCTCTTCCTTTTTTTGGAGGCTGACTCATAAAATGACTGCTGCTTGGGGCAACATTAATGTCCACTGTTGCCCTCACTAACACTCCACTTCGCCAAGGTATCACCTTGACACTTGTGTTTTCTCTGTCAGTACAACACATGGACAACTCACATGACCTTGTTAATGTTTATAAATACATAAAGGGCAAGAGTCAGGAGGACAGAGTCAGGTTCTTCTCAGTGATGGCAGCGATAGGACAGGGGGCAATGGGTGCAAGCTGTAGCAGAGGAGGTTCCATGTGAATATAAGGAGGAACTTTTTCTCTGTGAGGATGACGGAGCCCTGGGACAGGCTGCCCAGAGAGGCTGTGGAGTCTCCTTCTCTGGAGACATTCAAACCTGCCTGGATGTGTTCCTGTGTGATTTAGTCTGGGTGATCCTGCTCTGGCAGGGGGGTTGGACTAGATGATCTTTTGAGGTACCTTCCAACTCCTGACGTTCTGTGATTCTGTAACACAGAGCTGAGCAACTGCATTTCAGAGTAATCTGCTTCTGAATGATTTTTAAGCTACTATTTCATTTATTCCAGATTTCCTCATCTCCAATCCTTGTCAGAATGTACTAGGCAGCACATACTACACATCCTGCTTAAAATTAACATTCTGCTTTCTACTACTTTATTTTCACTAAGCCAGGTGCTGAATTTAATTGCCAGCCCTGTCATACATCTTTAGAAGAAAACTGAACAATGTTTTTCTCCTCAGCCAAAACCACTCTTACCACCAAGGGAACTGGCAGGCCAGAGGTTTGAAGACTGCCAGGGTCTAAAACTGCCCACAGCAACAGGCTTCAATGGAGATGATTTAGGTTTATAGCCAAAGTAACCTGAGCTCCATCACAACATCCATGACAGTCAAGTGAAAAACTTGCAGCTAAGTTTACAAACATGAGTTTACAAAGTCATAGCAAGGTAAAAGGTTTCCACAAGGACATAGATCCAAGGTTCCCCACTGCATTGTGCCTTTATTCATAGGAAATGAGGAACAGTGAAGTTAAATTGTTCTGCTCCCACTGAATTTAAATAGATTGGATGACATCTTTGCACTTGAAATTTCCTCTACTTCAGTATAATTTATACAAGAATCCCTGATGTATATTTACTGTTATTTTCTTGGTTCAGCCTTTCTTAATGTTGTGTTATACAGCAGACTTACCACAATACCTGTCGCAGGTTACAGAATTAACTTCAGTAGAGCAAAATAGACAGCTCTGTCTACAAGTATTGTTATGGATGGGATAATTTAGCAGAACAACTGCTTAGAGACACATTTAAGAACCTGAATATTACCTAAAGAGCTGCGTGAGTGTTATCTGTGTTTTAAGTGATGGTTCTTTGCTGGCGACCAACGACTGAAGTACAGACTCATTCCTCATTTCAAGTGCTGAACAGCACAACCTGTCTGAGCTCTTCCCTGGGTCTGAGCTTCATGGCACTTAACTGCTTCCCCGTCTTTGATATACTTATCACGCAAGTTTCTTTTTGACCACTTTTGCCTGTGTTACTGGATGCAGAGTGTATCTGCTACCCACCACGTGAGCACAAGTCTCCAAACAGCCAAGCTGCCTGATTGATTAGTATCACCAAGCAGCAGCAAGGCTGCATTACCCAAGGTGAGATGGAGCTACTCAGAGCTATGCTACACTCTTTGGGAGCTATGGAGACAGAGGAAGGGATAGTCAACAGGAGAGAAATACGAAGTTCAGTGCACAGGCCATAACCCCTTGAAGACAACAATATAACATCATAACCACATTCAAAATAATTAGGACTGTCATTTTCAAGCACAGCCTTACTTACCTATGTTGGGATGTGTATCATATCTAAGAACTGAGTATCAGAAAATTTTCTGCAAGGCTTATCACCATTAAGAGTAACAGGACAATCAAGGAATTACCAGACAGAAATGCAGTTTTGATACCTCCTCTTCTCTCTCCTGCCAATTCTAATTGATACTACCAGAGTAGTTTAAATCCTAAAGCATCTGAATATGAATCTCTACCAAAACCTAGCTGCAAGTAATCTACAACTAGGTATTCTGATCACTGGCACTTCCATGTGGAGACATGGATACCAGTAGTCCCAGTACATCACCTCCCAGCTATCCCCAAGTGAACTACCGTTTCTAGAGGACCAAGTTCAAATCTACTTTTTTTTTTTAAAACTCCATGTATTTATGGAAAAAAAAAAAGCCCCAGAACTTTCTGTAGAAGTTGAAAAATCAATACCCAGCCCCAAAATGAATAGTCTGAAACAGCCTTGGCTGACATAGTGACAGAGCCAGAATCTGAGGGAACTCAAATTCACATCTCAGTCATTGGCTTTAACTACAGACATATTAATTTGTCAACAGCCAGAAATACAGTGATACTAAACCTCACCCAGTCACCCAGATTAACACCCTCCCACATCTGAAGTCTCTAAGTAGCAATTGTTTGCAAGGGCCACGGCTAGTTGCAGCTGAGGGACTATGAGGGAACATCTATGCCCAGTTAACTTCAGGTTCAAAGCCAACTTCCAGACTGGATTGCACGAGCAGTGTTCCTGGCATCTCTGCCTGCACCCTTGGGGGATCTGGTGATGTTCATCACCTTAGGAGAGACCCAAATCCCACCTCTGCAGTCTGAACTGGTCAACACAGCCAGACCTGAGCCACAGAGCAGGTATTATACATTTAACTCTTCCTAACCACAACCTGGGTGATTAGAACTAGAGCCAAATTAACAACCACCACGGCAGGCTGAAAGAAAACTGTGGGGTCCAATGCACTCAACCATTTTTGGACATCATACTCAGTTCTTCTGAAAACCCAACTTTGTTATTTCAAACACTGGATCAAAACCCTCCTAAGGACATCTGTTTTGACTTTGCTGCATGGTCTGCATCAGCAAGTAGCTAGAGAGTTTCCTTATTGAAATTTCTACATATTAAAAGTGCCAGAAAGGTACCTTTGAGTCATGTTGATAAATCCTTGTTTAATAGCTGTCAAGGGAACATGACAGATTAGCCAGAGGGGGATCTCTGGGCATCCAGCACTCACAGGCGTATCATGTACAATAAAATGCAGATGTAAGGAATGATCACATCACAGTGCCAGGCAGCATCATGTCTGCCCATACCATATGGATATCAGCCTGCATAAGAAAAACGGCATTATAAACCTTTATGGTGTTATCAAAGGCAGAGTGGAACTCTGGAGCCTGTCTTGGCTGCACAAGTCATGTGTTGCTTCACCACCAAGAATACAAACACAGCCTGGATCCTGGAGAAGAGGCATCCCTAGTCTAGCCCCAGACATGAGAGGCACATCCTACTACTGGGACCGCTGGCGTAACCTCTTCTGTCAATTACCCACCCTACCCAAGCAGCTACACAAAGCAGATCAAGTCAAAATACAAAAGATTTGGCCTTTAGACCAAACGTGAAACAACCACCTCCTGCTTTCTTCTATTCTACTTCTGCTGTCCTCTTGAATCTCAAAGGTTAGATTACTGGAACTCCAGAGTAGCATTTAAGCAAGTACCTATATACAACGTTTGGACAACGTTCCCTCCTGTGCTGTATTTTTGTCATGTAATACTCATGGTCTTGCATACAAAACAACTCAGTCCAGATGTAAAATTTGCAGATAAAATCTTAACAAACAGTACAGAAAATCCCAGTGGGGACATGCCACGAACCTCTGATGTATAGCAAGTTTAATCTTCCTGAATAATTGTTTTCTTTCCCATCCCACGCTGCTGTATTTTTCTCTATCTTAATTTATTTTAATAAAACATACGTTTGTTTGGAAACAGCATATATTATTGAGTTGTTTCTGGTTTAGAAAACAGAATCATTAACATGATATAGCACACAAGTGCATCTCTAGTTCATGTTATTTTCTGCTTTGTCAGTTTGACTCAGTCTGTTTTAAATTGCACAAGCTATTTTTAATGGCCTTTTTGCAATTCAAATATGCATTCTGTAAGTATAACTGAACAGATAACAGTTCATTTTCAGTCTTGCACTCAAATCTGTTGAAGGAGGCTTTAGGAACTGTTGAATATTCTGTTATTTAAACTGCCTTTTTGATTGTATTAATTTTAAAACAAATTTCTCTTTAAAATGTCAGACCTATGAAATGAAGTGAAAAAAAGGTGAGGCTTGATTTGCAGTCTTTTACATGGGCCTGGAGGCAGGCAGGTTCCAAAAAGACCAGTGAGACGGATGCTTTGTGACAGCTGAATTGGAACTGGATCTCAGGGAGTGGAAACATTTATCCCAAGCCTGTTGTGTCAGAGAAATACTGGCATCAAGCCTCCATGGCCAGACCTCTGAGGTTAGACCCTGGAAACCCACCAGTGAGAAGCCTCTTCCAGATTTTTCTCCCTTGTCCACATCACGCACTGGAAAAGCACTCTACCCATGTTTTGGGAAATCTCTGGTTTCCCTTACACCTCTCAGACATAGCAGAAAGTTGCACAGAAGCAGAAAGCACAGCACAGAACAAAACCAGCTCTCTCCTTGCAGACATTTCTGCTACTTTGGCTGGAGCCTTGGCTCAAATCACAGAGCATTTTGTCCTAATTTAAAGCGATAACTGTAAAAGAAATTTGTAATGTATATAAAATTGCCTTGGGTAATACTGATTTCCTGACTCTGCATAACGCAGTGTTAGAATAATTACTACATGTTTGGTGCTGCAGGGCCAAAGAAGAACTGGTGTCAGGGAACAGTGCTGAACAAGGCTCAGAAACCAGCTTGCAGCAAGGGGAGCTGCCACAGCCAGCACAGAACACAGGGCACTGGCATGACCCATCCAGCATGGACTGGCACTCCACTCTGACCAATTACTTTCCAGTTACAGTGATTGCCTTCTGTGGACTGTGGAAATCATGGGGGACTCCATGCTGCTGTGAAAACAGGGCACAGGTTAATCACTGGCCTTTGGGTTACTGACAGACTTTTGTGGCAGACTCCAGAATTGTGATTTCTGAGATGGCATCAATACTTAGAATTGCCAAATCTCACTGGGGCCACACAGCTCAACGTTTCTCTGGTGGAAAGTCTCTGGCTATCCACAGAAAGCACGGGGTGTTGCTTGGAAAGGATATTCATGCTGGCAAGACCCATAGCAGGCCAGTTTTGCAGAGCATGGGGCAATGGACTAGAGTCTGGATGCCAGACTAAATGCTCTCAAGCCACTCTCAGTCCTATCAGTTCAAACTCCCCCAGCCCATGAGCTGTTTCATAGTCCCCTGCAAGTATTGCTTAGCTGCAGTAACAGACTTTAACATAGGAGATCGAACCCATTACAGTATAGTCCTCTATTAAAATGCCTTCACAGCCAACATATCCAAAGGTGAAAAGGCAGAACAAGATTTAGTAATTATAGGACCATGTTAAACTCATTTTGGGTTACTCTGATTTAGAAGATCATGATGAAAAAAATGTATTATTGAAAAGTGCCCTAGTACAGCAGCAGGGCTCCTACACTCTCTGGATTCCCAAGGTACCTGTGGATGGAGAAAGCTTTCATGTCAAGACTCTCATTAGACATGCACAAGGCTTTATAAAAATAAAGTTTGCTTTTGAATTCTGAGGCCATAAAAATATAATTAGCAGAAAAAGAGGGTATAAGCAAACCTGCTTGGGCATTCATGTATTCAAACTGATGTGTGGATTGAGAGCCACACGAATCAATGACGATGCTGGAGCCCTGCCAAGGACACCCAGGCTTTATGTCACAGCTCAGCAGTGCTTACATCTCGTCGACTTCACACACGTGGCTCCAACCATCCTGTTGCTGTAATGGAGCATGGAAAGTGAGTCTGCTTGTAACAGCCCTTCTTCCAGCTTGCAGGGTCAGAAGAAGAAGGTCTCCACCCCTGGCTTTGAGAACCCTTAGGGCCACATGCAGCAAGAGGGGGACACACAGGGACAGAGGCCACCCTCTCACAGCTCTGTCTGTCTGCACAAGAGACATGGGGCCGCAACACTCCCACAAGGATGCAAAAGTGATTTACACCCCAGTCCCAGTTTGCACGTTTAAATGGGTTTCCATGTTTCAGCTCTGACAGTTGGTGTGTCCGAGGCATTATGAGAGAACTATCCTGCAGAGTTGAGCCTTAAAACACATGTACATTAACTGCAGAGGAAGAGAAGAGCTGCTGCAACTGCTGATTTTTAATTAATGTTCGTTCTTTAATTACTTGTCTTTCTAATTGAATTGCTGTAAAGTTGGAATGTTGAAGCATCCCTAGAGGTTACTATGCTGTTCCTATGTGTCTTTTATCTTTAATATGCTATCCTTAAAGGTAAGTTAGATATCTTCAGAACACTTGTTAAACTTCAGAATGTATCCCAAATTTTTTGGTGTATGTTGCAGGAAGATGCAGAGGGCAATCACTGGGGCAACCACACTCATGGCCAGGAAGTCTCCTGCTAACACACTGCAACAATGGTTATTGATCACCTACCAACAGCCTGAGAATGGACAGAAAATTGTGTGCTTTAACTGACCCTTGTTATTTGGCAGAGAAATAATACCTGGGAGCATCTGCTTCAATTGCAGTGGCTTTGGGTGGGAATGAAACAGCTGTTGTTATACGAGACAACACTAAACCATGGATAGCTATTATGATAATCCAATTACAGTAACAACAGACATCATCACCCTTTTTGCTTTACCATCTAGCTTAGACGATATTCAGTCTTAAAGCACATACTCCTACCCATCTCAGCTAAGGAGCAGGGCCTGCCACCTGTCCTAACCTTTCAGAGCATAAACATGAGATCTGTGCTATTTATTTCTGCCACAAGTAAACACAGAATGATCCTCAGAGCCATCCTGAGCTGATGCTCAAAACACAACCAAATGATGTCAGGAAAGGAGACAGAATTGTTGCCAGGAAGAAGGAAATAGTTACAAAAGAGGGCATTTATGGCATTCTTTAGGCATGAAGTGAGCTTCAACTTTAAGGAGAAGCAGCATCTTTTGACATGAGTTAAAAACACTCCTATTTCCTACAAACCATGTCTGACTTTTCTCCATTAAGGTTACAACAGCACTAATATTATAGTATGAACGTATTAGAAAACCTAAATTGTATAAATCCATCACAGCAACAGATTCAATAACAAGAGGAAAAATAAACCACTGAAGGCCAAAACATTACAGACTGAAGTAGGCAGGGCAGAGCAGAGCAACTTTTTCCAAGAGCCAGGCTCCCACAAGTTTGCCATAGCATGGACTATTATTTTCCTCTCTGCTGAGCTTTGTACCCTGGTTCCTTCCATCATACTGCCCTACACTTCAGCCCAGTCAGATGCTGTGGTGAAGGTGACTCAGTCTCACGATGCCAAAGAGGTAAGTTCTCAGGAGAGCTCCGCTCCACAGAGTGGCCTTCCTCTGTTGGGCCCACGGGGATCTCTGCAGAGGGTTCCTTTGGCAGCTTCCCCAGTTTTGCTTTGAATTTCATGAACATACAAGCCCCAAATTACAGGAATCAAAACTTTCACCTGGCATGGGTGGGAAAAAAAATAATCTACGTGGCTTGTGTCAATGGGCTACAAAACTACAAATTCCCTGCTTCTCTCAAAGCAGGACTGGGGCTGTCTGTAGTGATTTTTGAACCTTAAGGACACTTTCTCTCCATGTAAATCACGTTTCCTTCTGGAACTTGCACCTTGCCTTCCCACCACCAGTGTTACAGCACACTGGTGAACTCTAAGCACAGTACTTCGAGTCCTCTGCTCTTCCCCTTCAGCAGCAGCAGTTCAATATCCCATTTCCTCTCTCTGGCTTTGTTGCTGAACAGGCATTTTTCCTCCAGTAACTTCTCATTTTTTTCCCCAAGTCAGCTTGCTGCAGTGTCTGAGCAGTCATTTACCATGGAGTTCTTTACTCCTAAGCTTATTATCTTCCATTTATCTGCATTCAGCTGTGCTGCCCCATTACAACCCAGGTACTCAAAATTAATCCTACTCATGCATCAGATTAAATTGTTTCTCATTATCTGCTTGACTCTCAATTCAGTACCATTTGTAAAACTAAAACCTACTTTTCCATATTATTAATCAAGCCTTTTTTGGTGACAAAAAGCCATTGTGTCCCAATCTGAATAATCTACAACAGTTCCAGTAATATTTCTCCTGCTAGTCAAATGTGACTGTTTCCCTATTTTTCTTTTCCCTTCCTCCTAAAGTCCCTCTATAATCAGTTCTTCGAAATATGTATTTAATGCATATTTTGTAACCTCTACTTGTCTACTTATAGGTTCTCTTTATAGCTAAAGGTTCTCAGGGATCGATATTTTACATGATCAGATCAATCACAGCATGTGCAGCTCTGAGGAGACCTAATGAAACAATTTCCTATCATTTTGTTAAAATGGATTTACAACCTTACTTGCTCACTTGCTGTACCTGCTGCCTTACTCTAGCTTTAGAGCTTTATGTTCATTTACACCAACTTCTTAAACTTCATTTTGTTGCCAGTTGGGGAGGATGGGTTTTCTATTGTGTGTAATTTAAAAATGAATTATCAATCACCTTACTATTTGCCGACATGTGAATTCTATTTGATAAGAAAACGAGTAATAACCCTTTAGCAAATATGTGTGTTTCCCTGCTTTGGGTGCCTGCCTTTACTTACACCACTCCAATTAGTAACTCGTAATCTACCATGCCATTAAACCCCAAACACATGCAGTCTCTTTCCCAACCCTCCCTACCAACGTAACTCAGGCCAAAATGCAATTTGGTTGCTGAGGAGGTGCCTCTTGGAGCAAGAGGAGCAATGCAAAGGCCAAGTCTTTACATGCCAGAGATGCAGAGAGAGAGTACCAAGAGAGCAGGCTTGGAAGAGATAAGAAATACCTATTTTGGGCAAACCTGCAGAAGATTTCAAGGGCCACAGTACTCTGGTAATATGCCCTGTACGTGTGGTCATCTGTAATCACAGAGAGTACAATAAAGACCTTGGAAAGAGGATAGTTCTCAAATTATAAGAGAGATAAAACCCAAGTTTGAGAAGCCATTAGGGGAAGCCTGCTGATACCCTTGCTCTCTGACTCCAGAACTTACAGGAATATTTTCAGAGCATTAATTTGATACTCATGATTTCCATTCCCACTATATTTATCCACTTTTAAAATGGAGGAGAAGAGGAGAAATGAAAAATGACACACACTTGAAATTTAATTTAAGAATGGCTTCACTCCAGAAAAGAACAGCCTTGGTTTATTCAGTGTCTTGGTTATCTAAAAGCACTTCAGCCCTGACTGGAGAGCAAGTCTGCCTCTTTCTCTAGACACATTGGGAGGACTCTAACACATCACCCCTTGAACATCCCCTAGCACACTGCTTCTGCTGACAGACCTCTTCAGGCAAACAAATGGGCTTGAAGTCCTCTGACAACAATTTTCCAAGTTTAGGCTCATGAACTAACTGAAGATAATTCCCTACTGGGTCTCAAATGCTTCTGGAATAAACTTCATTAAAAAACCCACTCCAAACCTGGGCTAGTACTCAGGGGAGCTCTCCTAGGGCACTACTGAAACTGGCCCAAAGGCTGGATGCCTTCCCTGTGGGTGGGGAAGCCATGTGTGCCCCTGCTGCCCTCCCCTTTGCCACATAACACTGGTGCACACATTGTCCTAGGACAGATGTTTTCCAGCTGTAGCACATACATCTGTGAAGCTTCCCTTCTACAGGACCCCACACAAACCAATTATCCATTAACATGCTATGCTATCCTATGTATATTTGAATTAGAATCTTTATGCTTTTCTTTAAATTAATTAAAGCCTGTCTAGAAAACAGTTAATTAATGGAGAAGACAAAGGAAATTCTACCATAAGTGAAGATGATGGCATCTACCATATTTCAGAGCAATTTTCTCTTTTGAAAGGAAAACAGACCATCAAGAAGGTGGTGCATCTTGAAGGTGACCTGACTTTCAAAGAAGCATATCTGAGTCAAACAAAGTGCTGGGCATAATGTGACAGAGCTTCTGTGGCCTCTGATACTTACATGATCTAATATCACTTCTGCATTGAGTCCTGGCAGCCAACTTATAGTTCAAAAAGACCTAATCTGCTCAGGCTTGAAATTCAACTACAGGGCTTACTACTGTGGAGGGTGAGGTTAGTTCCACACCTCCTGCTGTAACATGCTTCTATGCAGAATGCTGCTCAGTTCATATATAATTAATGCATGGAAAGATCTTCTCTCCCTGTTGAATGCCTGCCTCCCACTGCTTAATAGGAGACATGAACTTACCACACTTATTAGAAACTTGAAGCATTCAGCACTTTTTGCACATAGTCACAACACCTCTGCATTAATTGTCCCAATCAAGTGATTTTGCCCTGAAGAACAATTTGATATACTGTGTGGAATATCTAATCTGGTCTCTGCATTGACATTTTCCTTCATTCCCTATAAGAAAGAAGAACATACTCCTGGCTTTCCCATTATTTGACACTAATAGATTTAATTAGAGTATAGAGGCTAGAGAAAAAAAAATAAAATCTCAAGACTGTCTGAAGCCATTTCATATATTCATTAATTATTAAGGAAACACACAATCCAATTACACCTGACTTTTATTTACCCTTAGTGCAAAGGGAACTAAAAGGTGATAGAAAATTTTGAAAAGAATAACTGAAGGTCACTGTAAGACTCCCCCCCACCATCAAAACATGTGAATGGCCTAGTAAAAATAAGAACCAAATCTATGACTTTAATGAAATTGCATCCTTAATTGGGAACACACCATCCTGAGACAACAGCAAGTCATGGTGGGGGATACTTTACCCAGTCAATAAACTGAGTTTTTTGAAGCTGAAACTGTGCCAGGGCAAGTCAGCAAGCACAACAGGCTCTTCTCTGTGAAGAGGTTTGTTGTTAGCATTTCTGCTCATTAATCTTTTAACTTCTAGTCCACAAACCTGATAACCAGGGAGGAACTATGAACACTGTAAACCATGGGAATTACACTGATTTTTCGATTTTCCTGCACACTGTAATTTCTTAGCCATTCCTTTGTTTATAGGTTGCACTTAGGAACTGTGTTTTTCCTTGATGCCCTTCTCTGCCAAACGCTGTCAAAGGGAATATGCTCTGCTGAGGTATAAACAGAAGAGACTTCAAAGACCTTTAGAGATCTGTTTTACAGATCTTTACTTCCATTTGTTTATGTGTGACGTAACTTCAACTCACTGTTTGAATATGAATATGGAAACATAAAATTTGGCCTTCTTTTACTTATGAGATGTTTATTTGTTAGCAGTGAAAGAGATCAAGTGATTTTACTGTTTTTTCCTGATTTTGGTCTCCAGGCAGAAGTTGTTTTGTGGGGGTTTTTTAGGGGTTTTTTTTGTTGGTTTATTTTTAGGAAAAAAGGGAATTTTTGTCCAGGGAAATGACTTTTTACTTCAAGGAAAATTACGTCTTTGATTTGGGTAAGGGGTAATAATAATAAAGTAGGCTTCTGGATCAATTACTAACATAATAAAATGCTTTAAAAAAAGCACTGACTGATTCCTCCTAACTGATCAATTCAGCCTACACTGCATGCAATACACATATTACACTTCACCTCCTTGTCCTGCAATCAAATGCAACAAGTGAAATGGCATTAAGAGGGTTATACAGAGAGCACATGACAAGGAATTGAGCTGTCTTAGCTGTTAGCTCATTTGTTGAGAGGGACAGACAACCCATGGATTCCAATACCTGAATATATGAAGTTTTTCAGTATGCAAAGCTCCGACTCACACCAGGACTGCACCTTTACCTAATCATCATAGAATTATAGACTGGCATGGGTTGGAAGGGACCCCAAGGATCACAGAGTTCCAATCCCCCTGCAACACGGGCAGTGGCTTTCTTCTGTTGTGGTGTTTGTAAGAGGATCAACACGCTTACTGGGGAAACTTCTGGGAACCCAAAGGTCAAAATGAAAGGACACAGATTTTACTTAGGAGGGGAAAAAGTATTCATGTGGCCTTCCTGCAACTCTGTTCCTGTTTTGTCCAGCTGTACTCATCAGAAGAAGACATCACCTATTAGAGCGCGTCATAAGAAAGCAACAGCTAAAGCCAGGGAGTTGTATGAGATTCATAGAATCACAGACTGGTCTGGGTTGGAAGGGACCCCAAGGATCACAGAGCTCCAACCCCCCTGCCACAGGCAGGGCCACCAACCTCCAGGCCTGGAGCTACACAAGGTTGCCCAGGGCCCCATCCAACCTGGCCTTGAACACTTCCAGGGATGGGGCATCCACCACCTCTCTGGGCAGCCTGTTCCAGCACTTCACCGCTCTCTGTAAAGAACTTCACCTAATATCTAACCTAAACCTTCCCTCCTTTAGCTTTAATCCATCCCCCTGACCTGCCATTGTCTACCTTTTTCAAAAGTCGATTCCCCTCCTGTTTGTACACTCCCTCAGGGACTGGAAGGCTGCAGTGAGGTCCCCTTGCAGCCTTCTCTTCTAATCCAATAGTTTCCTTCATCATGTTGGAAAAATTCTCACACCCTCTACTAGCTCCTGCAGTCTTTCTGAAGAAGGCAGGTACCTTATAAGATACGTTCATATACTAGTCTACAGGCAATCTTCAAGAGAGAGGGAAAGGTTTAGAACAATTTTGCAAGACACCTAGAATCACTTCACAACTTAGCCTCCAGTCTCAATGTTACAGAAAATGGAGGATGAGATGGTTTATAATGAGGAACCTCTATAAACCACGAAGGGAGAAGTTCACATGGGAAAGACCCCAGTAAACACTCCTGCTCAGGAGACTTTCACATGGTTACAGAGGAAGCACTGACCTGCTCCCACTGTGTTTTAACATTAAATATGGGTGGTGGCTGTAGCCAGCCACCCTCCTAACTACATGTTCCCTAAACTAAGAATTTCTTCAGCAGAGAGGAGCTCAAGACATACAATTAATAAAAGTGACTGAGAGAGAGATCATGCACTTTGAGGAAAAAAGTAGAAAGCATATTCTTGGCTTAATTTACACCCCAACAAAAATGTGACCCAAACAATTATATGGTGCATTTATACAGTCACACCCAAAACAAGTTTAGAAAGCACTTCCCTCCTCCCTTCAGGGTTCATGTCACAGACACTCTTAAAAACTGCAGAAGACAGTTTCAGATCAGATCTCTCAGTTTTGCACATACGGATTTCTTCTTGTTCCTCCCATAATTTTTTTCCATCAAACTGCTGAGAAGAAGGGCTATTAGGAGTAGCTCAAGCAGGCAAAGCCATTATCGCTTGTTCTTTACCTTCATTGCAGCTAAGCTTAATGGAGTGGCAGAGGATTCCTAGAACATTTGGCAGCACTACATATAAAATCAACCTTGAGTATTTACTCTCTCAAGAAGTTAGAAGAAAGCATTAGGAGCCAGGTTCTCAGCCAATACTCACTCCACTCTTGCAATTCCTCCACTTCACAGCTTCAAGATCCATTGACTTCAAATGGAGCAGTGAACAAGTTACACTACACAAGAAATAACAAGTCTTGTTATTATAATGATGAAGAAATGAGACACCAACTCTCCTGTACTCTAACACTGTCACCACTAGATTTTTAAAGACCATAAAGAAGCCCTAAACTGTTTGTGAATTTGCTCAAACGACCAACTGCAAGAACCAATCTGTTTTGATCCTTCCCTGGAGTCCCATCCTAAATTACAGTAGTGCAACTGAACTCTCTGACTAAAGTTTCCTTTCAAACCAACCTATAGCAATAGAAGTCTTCTGAGAAACCTGGTGCACAAGTTTAGATTTGCTTGCATTTCCTTACAAATCATGACTTACACATTATAAAAAAATACTCCTTCAGATCTGTGTCCTTAAAAGGAGTGTTCACCACAGTCATCAACTCCAGGAGACTGAAAAGCTCACAATAGTTTACTGGTGTTCCTTCCCTAAGCTCCTCCTGCCTTCCAGCCAGAATCCTTTCCTTAGAACTAAGCAGTGAGGATAGACTTCTTAGAGCAACAATAGATTGAGCTCGGACACCAACACAGGGAAACAGAATGACTCATGAAGCACAGGTTATACAGCAAGGTTGCTAGAAATAAAACAAGGAATGAAGGCAGAGAGTTTGGCACTTGAATAAAAAAAATCTCCTGTAAGACAGAGCTAAATATAGAACTGCTCTGCAACACCAAGTTAGCCACTGGTGCCTTTCAAAGGTTTATGATGAAATCTTTGGGGATGTATTAAAGAACTCCATAAGCTGACCTGAAGCCAACTACCACTCTCACCTTATCCATCCTGTGATGAGAGAATTCCAATTCTACCTATAAATAAGAGTCTGGCCAAGGACTTACAAAGAAAAATGTCAGCAAGCATCTATCACAACATCATTCTGTTGACAAGCTGACTTTAAAAGTTGGCAATACAACTACTAAAAAACTCAACTCCAAAACACTAAAAAACCTCACCCAACCTGGCAGGAGTAGTGGTTTCTTTCTGTTGGTTTTTTTTTCCCCCCTGATGTCCTTTGAGACATCAGTTTTTAAAAGGCACCTTCTTCAATTCTGTTGAGGCAGCAAAAATGTTGCTATATTACAGATATCAAGAACAAATTGTCACAGTGTTACCCTGTGATTTTCTTTAGTTAGTCTCTTGGATAAATAATTATGCACATTTTCCTTTGCATATGCAAATTACAGAAGCTCCCCATAAATATACCTGAACAGATATAAATTGGCAGCATTCTACAGAAGTCAATGTACTTCATTAAAAATATACACGTTGAGGATATAGACAACCATTTGTGTGGTTGGAGTTCATTGTTTAGATTACTAAACCCTTTCATGCATATGTGGATATGTACAAAGCTGTGAACATGGAGCTAAGAGAGGAAGCTGCTGTGATTTGTGCATCTGTCTGATCTGTTCATGGGTCTTATCTTCACAGGGTGAGGCAAAGCAACCCAAGGAGAACAGATCATGTTTCTCTGACAGTGTTGCCATAATAAAGTTGATGTTACTCAAAAGTTTCAGCTCAGTAACTAACCTGTTTTTCTTTGGAGAAATAAAAACATTTCTCTCACTTTCAGGTTTCCATCCAGAAGGGACTCCTCTCTCATGCAGTAGTCTTCTAACTATGCTTGAGCTCAGGGATACCTCCCAGTTTTGGATCTTACCCTTAGCCAACCACCCTGCTCACTTGTCCATACCACCTTCTTAAAGATGTTCTCCTGTACTCTGAATTTGAAAGAAACATTATTTACACCCAGAAAAGACAGTAGTGGCCAAGACAAATGTCTTCAGGTGAAGCTGCCATTCTTAAAACCTATCCAGCAATTTTGGTTAGAAGGTCATCAAATCTTAAAGAGGAGGAGTCCACGTTAATTCAGGAACCTTTTGGTGATCTGCTTAGCCTTCCTCAAGGCTAATCATCATGCCTTGAAGGTAGCTGGCTCAGCAATCTAATAGACAAGTGATTTTAAATAACTCCCTTGTCTGTTATTCAGAGGAAAACTATCAAGGGATTTTTCTAGCAGAGCATTTGTCTGAGCTTTAGACAACATATAACTTCCACTTGAGTAGTGAGTGCATACAATGAAGAATATGTTCTTCAGCACCAACAGGAAAGCTTGTTTTGATTTAGAGCTTCCCTCAACTTTGAAATAACTAGCACTGTATTTTTTTTAATATATCCAGAACCATACCACACTGACTGTACATTTTGCTGCACACATTATTAAATGGAAATTCTTTTCAATTAAAATAGTAATTTCCTAAATATGCTCCTTTTTTATTAATACAAAGACCAGCAAAATTTCTCCCCATTTTTACATTTATCTAATTTAATATCCAAGTGATTTAAGAAAATGCTTACTTGCATCTGGCAGAAAAAGTCCTGTTCAAATTTTTGCTTACTACTGTTTTTACAGTGTAATTAATCTAAATTTATCATAAAAAGACCAGCCACATGAGCTCTATTGGATTCATGCTGATAGCTCATCTTTAAAAAGGAACATCCTACATGAAACTAAAACGTTTTCTACTATCAATATTTGAGAGACAGTACCAACATTTGATGTCAGCTTTGCCACTTATCTGAAATGAGACAATGATTATACTCACCAGAAGAGTAACCTACTACTACTCAGAAGAGAGGCAGGCTTAGAGAAGAGAGTGACATCACCACAACATGGTTTATGCTGTTAATGCCTTTTTCAAACAACAGAAAAGTTAGCACCACATTCACTGCAGCCCCAGGTTCCTGTCTTACAGATAGTCTCCATGGCAGACTTTCTGCAGTCCCATGCATCTTCGCAACCTTGAAGTCAACGTTGGTAAAGCTTCTAAAGTGAAGTCCATGAGGGCAGGCAGAGTGAAAACATCCCTAATTCCTGAAATCACTACTCCACACTTTGCTGGCATCAGAGTCCTCCATGCCTTCAGAAGACTTATGACCGTTTACTGATGCATCTTCAATGGATGCTGAAGTACCAGCATGCTGGATGGAGTATGCTCCAATTTAGGAGAATAGGTACCTTTTTACCTTCTACAGAAAATCTCCTGGTTTCATCCTCTAGGGATGTGAGGCTTTTGGTCTAGCTGAGCCTCTAACCTCCTCATAAAGGTTGCAAGGAAAACAGCTGAGTGAAATGTGCCTCTTTAAGAGTGTCCTTCCTCAGGTCTTGTGGAACAGGTGTATAGTAACAAGGAGAACCAAGCATAAGGGGGAAGCATAAACTGTTATTTAGAAAATAATTATTAAGAAACCCAAACCTAATTTAGAGCAATTAAGAAGTACTTCATTTGTCTTCTGTATCGGGCTCCAGCAAAGCAATTAAGATGCTCAGATATTTGTGTCACGTTACATTCAGCCACTACTCTATACGCTGATGCTCTTCTGGGTTCTCTGTGGTAAGGGCCACACAGAACAAATTAAAAGCTGGCTTAATGAGGCTGGCACAAATCTGAAGAGTGGACACTAAATTTTTGTTGTGACAGCCAGATTTGATCAGATAGTGAGAACAGTGAGAACTAACACCGCTGCTCAAAGGCCTTTCTAGAAGGGACTGCAGTGTAATGTGGAAATGTCAAGTGTGAAAGACAGGTGGTACCTAAAGACTTCTTGTGCATCAGGTTGTATATATTCTTAATTTTTTTTTCCTTACTAAATCAACATGCAAGAATTATGTAGTACACAGTGGCAGATAGCTTCAGAGCAGGAGCACCCAAGATACCTGAGAAAGGATTTCTTCTGGTCTCCAAAATGCAATGTAATTTTCTTTACAGCAGGAGTTCAAAGAGCATTGTGCCACTTGAAGAGGATGCACAGCCATACGTTAGATACACCTCTACAGCTCAGAACTTTTGCTGGTTTATGTCCCTTGTAATCTTTGGGGCTTATCCTACCTTTCCTCTAATCTTAGTCTTTGAAAAAAAAATCTGCCTCTGTTTTCAAACACATGGTAGAAAGAAACAAACACACACACTGGGATTAACACCCAGCAATCACCTGTTCAGTCTTCCTGAACATCGATACTTAATTGTATACTTTTCTGTCTTGGAGGACAAGATGTGGCTTAAAAGTAGATGTGCAAATACTCTGCACTGCCCTACAACAGCTGGGTTGGTTTTTTTTTAAGCACATAAGCAAAATCAAAGAACTTGTACACAGCAGGAAAACTCTGCAAGACAGATTCCAGTGAGCAAAAAACTGAATATGAAACAGCTTGAGCACTGACTTTTCCCAAACATTACTGAAAAAGCATTCAGTGATTTTACATAAGTGTTCTAGGAAGACTCTGGCCTTCTGCAATCTTTGGACCTCTGTTGTGCTCACTGAAGTCTGGTAAAGCTTCTTCAGCTTTACAGGTCAGGACACAAAATAGAAGGAAAAATACAGACAAAAGTAACACTTCCAAACTGCTTATGCAATTATAGGAGAGCACTAACCCACGTTACTGCATAGCATGCCCACCACGTGTCTGAAATGAAATGCACTGCAGCAAAAATTCTTCAGCTTTGTTCTGAAAGCATCCATAGCTCTAATGGAGCAGCATCCAGAACATGGAGAAGTGTGGGAGAAAAGCAAGAGCCAAAGAGAGCACATGGAGACTGAGTTTAGAGTAAGACTAAGCTCCTTCTCCAGATAATGCTGGAGGTATGGAGCCTGCTAAACTTTCTGATGAACCTTGCCTTCTGTTGTGGCTTCGCTTCTGTGCACAGTTATGTCAGCTGCTGAAGGCCGAGGCTGCTGATGGAATGAAAAGCAGAAACCAAGGCCTGAGCTAACCCTGGATGTGGAAACCATAGACATGCTGCAAAATAATGCTGTGAGTTACCCCAGCTAATTATCTCTGAGATTCCTAATGCCACAGCACGGTGCTGCACGGGGCTGCATAGATGTGGGACGGTAGCTAGGGGATCACTGCAGTACGCTCTGCTGCACCATGTAGACATGCCTAAATGCTTTTATAAGGGATTGCCTTGGGAAAGGAAACAACTTTGCAGCAATAGCTAAGAAGTTTAACAACTCCTTGTTTCTGCAGTTGTCCTAGCCTAGAACAGCATGAAAAATTTGGCGTGCTCTTAACCCAAAGGCCAATATTTAAATACTACAGACGTTACTTCTGATGAAGGGTTGTGCAATAATTATGATGGACTATGTAGATGAATAAGGTACAAAGAACCACCTTCATTATTAATAAAGAACTACATCATTTTATTTGAAATGAGGACAGATTGAAGAGTGAAGTCTGATGCTTTCTCAGGAGAGTGATGGAACAAAAAAGTAGCAAGGCAAAAGCCTTCCTCCATACAAGGAGCACTCTTTGAAGCTCTCAGGGAGTCCTTTAAAGATGAGATGAGGAAAAAACCCCGTCAGTGTGACTCATTTGGTCTAAATGTCCTACTTCAGATATGCTAAGCACTAGATACTGTCTCCATAATGAATATGTATTCTGAGATGAGAGTAAAATAGCAAAGGGCATAGAGAAAAGATTTGCCTTGAAGAGTATACAGGTAAGGTAAAAGATGAGAGTTCTGTTTAGGTTGTCATCACCTGTTCAGTGGTGAGGTCAGCTCCAGCTTGAGAATTAAATTGTATTTTCTTGAAATAAAAAGCCCTAAAACTGCCCCTAACACCATTACTTAAACTTCCCCAATGCTACAGAGTGCAAATTTGGCTAAAAATTAAACAACTACAGCTGCACCTTTGAATTTTTCTACCTGGAAAACACATATCAAGAAACCACCTAATTTCCAATTTCTTACCTATGGCCAGGTGAGATGGCAGATAAAAGTACCATGCGAAGCCTTAGCACCTCTTCTGCTGTATCTTTTACCTATGGACTTGGGACCACTGACTTGATGACTCCATGAGGACAGTCACACACAAAGGCAGGTCTGCACAGACTGGAAAATCAGCACTGACAAGAAGGCAGAAACCTAACCTTTTGAGCTGAACGAAACATCTGCTTTACAGAGGTCAGGAAACATCTAGGCACTAAAGAAAGTGTCTAACAGAAAAAAGAACACAGTCCAAAAGGGATTCAATAACAGATGTACACACAAAGGTACTTTACAACGGCAGGTTTGATCAAAGGACATGGTCTGCAGGAACTATGACTTAACTATCAGCTCCTCTGAAGAGTGCTGGGTAAGAACTGACTACAGGATAAGCATCAGTCCATCAGTACCACACACCAGCTGAATTCCCCCTCTGTGAGCTGCTGGCCTGGGCAGCAGCCTGCAAAGAGCAGGGGCACTGTTTAGTTTGAAATCCTTTTATCAGAAAGAGGGTGCCCAGGTTACCTTCCTCTATTCCTTATATTTTACCTTAGTTTCCTCCAGCTACTTTATTCTAAAGATTTAAGTCTGACAAACAGGCTAAGCTGTGCACACCATTTCCTGGGCCGAGAGGTGTCTACATACATGGGGAGAAGGATATTCCAGCTGCAATCCTTATTATTTCAGGTCATGTTCAGCTGGCAGCAAGAGCCCCAGACCTTTGAAAAAGTCTATTTTTCAGGCAGGCAGGAATAACCTGGCAGGTGTATTAGTTAAAAGGAATTAGCAAAGCAAATCAATAGGATGCAGGACTCATGGCTGTGTGTAACACACCAATCTCTCCGAGTCTCTCAGGAGCTAAGTAAAGCCCTAAGGAAATGTCTCCTGGAAGGTGGCAGGTACATGTGAGTTCAGGAAGCAGAGAGATTTGCAGGCCATTCAGGATGCTGCATTCAGCGACTGTTCTTCAAAATCTCAAATGCCTTCCTTGATATACACTTTGCAGCCACTGTAATACCTACTGACAGAGGTGTTTTATCAACTGTTAGATGTCTCCTGCTCAGGGGACTAAACCACAACCTTATTCTTTACATCACATCCAGCCACCTTAAAAAGGGGATGGTTTTTATAAGGCAGCACGCAGCTGGATGTGTAAACACCCAGCAAAGAGCCAAGTACTTGGAGGAAAGTAAATAAAGTGCAGGAAATGAAAGGATAACAGTTTAGGGTGAAGCTGAAATAGGAACTTAATAGCCTGTCACAGCTTATGCATTGCCTGCAATGCTGGCTGCTCCTGTCCTCCTGTTCTCTGCCACCCCACCCTTCCTGCCATCACCAGCACCGGGCTCACCTAGTCCTGAGCCGCTCTGTAAATCCCCTGTAAAGGCTGTGTCTGGTGGTGAGGCTGGCTAAAGCACAGGTCAACACACAAGCAGGAGGTGGGAGGAAGGGAGGGCTGGAAGCAGCCAGCAGTTCAGCTGGCACAGGCTGTTGCAGAGCAGCTGCTGAAGATAAAGCTGAAAAACTCAGATTTTAAGTTGAAATATATGGAAAGATATTGAATTCCCAGCTCTGCTAAATTTTTTCATGGTTAGATATGTCACAGCCTGGAATCTTCCAAAGATAAAACTAAGTACCTAGTGCTCAGCTTGTTCAATGCTATTGTTACTAATGCTGAGGAGATGCACAAATAGTTTTGAGAATCCAGTTCTTTATAACACAGAACACTGAACTTCTACGATGCACAGCAGCGCTGTGAGGACAAGGAAGTTCAAACATGAGTGGCTGTGGCAATAAGGACCATGTGAACTCCTAAGGGAGTGAGAAAAGGAGGTACCAAATGAAGTTCTACGAGGAGATCTGATCTCATTTGCAGACAAGTAAATATTAAGTAAATCTTGGATTTTGATGGAATTATTCTGGATTTGCACTGTCTGAGCCTGAACCTGAGCCAGGCCCAGCCTGGCTGTGTTCAGGTAAGCTCATTAAAGACATTCCAACCCCTTTGACTCTGCTGGGAACACTCACATGTTTAAAGTTAATCATGTGCTTAAAGGCTTTGGGGGATCAGGGCAAGAGGACTCAGCCACTTACAGGACTGAGCTGTTCTGCTGTATGTACTAAGCATCTGAAGAAAATAGGAGTGCAGTTGGCCCCACTGCCTCCCCGTGCCCTGAAATAGAAGGTTATCATTTAATCACTCAAGTCAAAGTCGGTTTCTCTATGGGGGGAAAAAGCTATTATTACAGTGGCAAGCTTCAGACCTTTGAGCTTTTGTGGTCTGTGCCACTCCCTTTAGATCATCCTTTGCTACAGATAGGTTCCCAAAGCATCAAAACTCAGGAGTGAGGCAAGGTAAAAACAGCATTCCCCACAGGAAGAATTGAGAGGTCCAGCAAAAACAGAGTTGGGAACAGTTTGGCTGAGGGAAAAAGGGTGATGATGAAGGCACCGAGGGCTGCAGGGCCCAACACCAGGCAATAGCAAACTGCCTGCCCTCTGTTATTCCTCCCTGGGATGAGCTCCTCCAGTCCAGACAGCTCAGCAGCAGGAAAGAGCGGGCAAGAGCTTTGGCAAATAGGATAACAATTCTTCACTTCTCACCTCCACTGAAAATAGAAGACATGATGAAAAACATGATGGAAGATCACAAAATGTGATTAATTTAGTACCAAGAGACTATAACCCTGATAAAGTTTATAAGCAGGATCATGTAACTTAGTAGTAGCCCTTATCCCATAAACCAGTGAGATTGTTTCAGATGGCTTTTGGTCCAGATTAAACCTGAGGCTGAATGCACCCGCAGTGCAGATGCTAAACCTCCTCACTGGTGTCTCACAACCAAGTGTGCCAGGTCACCTCAGGCATGACCGGCACAGGCACACGTACCTAAGCTTCATATGGCTCATCTCTATTATTCTCTACTGGAATACAAAGTCTTTTTCAGTTCTGAACAACATATAAAGTTTAATAACTTCTTCGTTCTCTATGATTTCAAATACATGTTCTCCTCCCCTTTCTTCTTTCTTCTCCTCTAAAATGCAGAAACGTACGTGTATTAACACAATTAAATGAGGGAGCAGGGCTAATAGAACCGATTTGGCTTAGAAGAAAAGTGTATAATTAGAGTGCCAAGTAACAGTACTATCAGTGGTGACGCGACACTTGGAGCACCAAAGGGACATTCAGTGTGACAACATAAAGGCTCTGAATTTCTGCTGGTGACAAAACTGCATGTGCACATGGAGTAGGCAGAAGAGCCAGCTTCCCATATAGTGTGCTTAAATGTCCTACCTTTTCCTCGCCCCCGGGACTGGCTCTGCCAGTCATCCCATTGCTAGGGATGAAGATAACAAGCCATTGTCAAGGGCAACCGCAAAGCTGCTTGTTTCCCATTAGCGTCCTTAACATTTTCTATCTAATCAGATTTCCTGTTGGTTGAGGAAAGCTGCCTTTCCTCATTACCAGCTGCTACCCCAGATTTCCCTCTCTCCATCCCCAATACTTTTTTTTTTTTTCCCATGCTTATCTGCTTTTCTCTGTAAAAAGGTTATGTATGCCTGGAGGGAGACTAAACGTTACCCAAAAAAACCAAAAAAAAAGGGCAAAAAACCCCCACATGAAAACAGAACTGTGGGCAAGAGGCCAAGGCTCTTGATTATGTGACTGTGACTAACCAATGGATGTTTTTAAAAAACATTTCTCTCATTATACTCCCTCCTCTGGATGTAATAATACAACTCAAATTAGTTTTCCAGGAGCATACTTCTTTTTATGTAACCATGTTTTATACAGACAGCAGAAGCTTATGTTTAAACTATTTAAGAGAACAAATAGCTGCAAAATGTACTTCAGATGGCCCTTCTCCTGCTAGCAGCATATTCCTGGCTTGAGGGAAGCTACAAAAACACCCTGTATTTTGCTGCTGCTTGGATGTAATTGTAAACAATGCCCAATGCCCACAGGACCTAGCATCCAGGTAAGGATGTCAGGTCTGCTTGTTTTACTGCGTTTGAGGGATCCACAATATTGTAAACTGCAGAATGACTTTGACAAAACAAAGCTGGACTGACGCAGAATAAAGCAGCAGTTCAATTTTAAACTTAGCCCAAAGTTTCCCATAGCGTTGGGAAACGCAGTGTCCTATCTAAATCTGTGATCCAGACTGACAGACATCATCCTGCAGGCACTGGAACCCAGTGGAAATTTCCATGTTTGGGGAAGAGAATATTGTTATGTTTTCCTACTGTTCTTCTCCCTTCCACATCTACCACTTAAAAAAGACTTTCCATGCTATACTTACTTGACCAGGGACCTTCTGTGTGTCTTCCAGGTTAATATCAAAGGTACTGATCCTGGACCTACTGTGCTAAGGTGTATTATGAGGCATGTGAGTGCTGTGAAAGATGAGGACATGGCAAGAAGGCAGGTAGAGTGTCAGGAAAAGAACAAGAAACCAAGACAGGTTAGTTTAGGAAACATGGATCTAATTTTCTCAGTCCTTCTCTTGCCTTTACGAATGGGCCTGAGATAGGACAAATATTGAGAAATGATGGTTCAGATACCAGAGTGAGGTGGTGTTTACGTCTTGCAGCAAATAGCAGGGTACTGCCCAAAGATCCCTACAAAAAGCCAGGAAAGTATTCTCCTGGTATCATCATACATGCCTAGGGGCTTCCAATCCCAAAGCATCAAATGACATACCCAAGACGTTAACCCTGTATGAAAGTGGTTAAAAGTGCAGAGAAGAAATCCTTTTAAATGAAATATTTAGACAAAGAGCTGCAACGTTAGAAACATGGAGAATGTACTAGGTGCTCCCATGTAATTACTCAGCAGATAAAAATGTATGGCTTTATACTCTCTGCAGTCTTTTGAGTCTGCAGTTTTCCACAAAACTCCCATTACAACAATTTACTCTGAGTGCTTTCCCAACACCTTTTTGGTTGCTGTACTTTCCAATGCCTTCAAAAATGTGTAAATTATGCTACAGTAACAGGTTTAAACATTCATTGTCATCCATCCTCAAAGGGCAATTGGGCTGTTAACTGCTGAGCTCACTCCAGCAGTAATCTGGGTTCAAATTTCACAGAATCACAGAATTGTAGGGGTTGGAAGGGACCTCCAGAGATCATCACATCCAACCCCCCTGCCAAAGCAGGTTCCCTAGGACAGGTTGCACAGGTTGGTGTCCAGACAGGTCTTGAATCTCTCCAGAGAAGGAGACTCCACAACCCCCCTGGGCAGCCTGTCCCAGGGCTTTGTCACCCTCACCATGAAGAAGTTCTTCCACATATTGGTGTGGAACTTCCTGTGCTCCACCTTGAGGTCATTGCCCCTTGTCCTGTCCCCACAGACCACTGAGAAGAGGCTGGCCATTTCCCTCTGTCTCCAAGCTTCATGCCAACAAACCACAGCAGATGACACACACCAGTTGTTCAGGGGGTCTAACACCATTGCCAGGCAATGCACAGATTTTGAAGCAGAAGAACAATGCAGCCTGGACAACTTAAGCTTCAGCAAGATGCTAAAAGGAATCCTAAACATATACTGTCCCTCTTGCACTAGAGGCAATGCATTGCACAGAAACACATCTAGAAATCACACAACAATAAAAATTGATATTTCCATTAATTCAGGTGGTTGTGGGATAAGTCAACATGGCCACAGTGTCTAGTGCCCAGCCTAGTAATGCAAAGTTCCTGGAGGAGAGGAGGAAGGATAAAAAGGGGAAAGAGACATTCATCCCAGTACACTGGAGAAGATGATGAAAAGCTTTCCTTGTAGGACTGAGCATTTTGAGTAAGAATGATTTACAATACCGTATGCCATGGAGGAAGGAGTAACACAGCTGTTGGAGGTTTATGGAGAGTCTAAGAGCAGCAACTGTTGGCTTCCAGGTGACAACGTGGCAGAACTGGTGCTCCCCAGGTCTTCACTTAGAGCCTGCACCTTGAAAGCTTCTCCCAGCAGATCCTGAATTCCTCAAATTGAACCAAACCATACTCCCAGGAGACTCACACTCTGGAGATAAAAGGCCCAGCAGAACTTCACTTCCCTTGTTCCTCTTCAACATTACATGCCATCAGCATGTAAAGTGTAGATTTATTCACTGAAAATGATCAGACCTAGCTAAGAGCTAGTCCATGGCAGAAATCCAGGTCCCAGTAAAAGTTCCCCTGAAATGACCATCACCTGTGCTGGAGTTCCACATGAGCACAAAGAAAAAGTGAAATACAGCGTATGAGCTGAGTCAATGATGCCAAGTTTAGGACCCTTCTCTTTATGGCTCACATGGAACCTTTCATATCACCAAATATCTCTTGCCAAGGATGCTATGCACCTCTGGTAGCTCACCTCTCATCATATGAATAGAAGAGCTTCATGTGAACAGTTCTGGGTTCATAATTTACTTAACACAAACCCTGATTGATGATAGGAAGTTTATTGCATTTGTTAATCCAGAAGAGTGCTGTGAGATTCACCTTCCCTTCATGTTTACTGAGTTCAGAATTCTGAAAACAAAACTACTATCAAGTCAGCCCCAGAACTCAGGACTGGGGGTTGTGTTTTCAAAGCCCAGTTTTAATACACAGTTACATCATCACTGGAAAAAACCACCACCTCTCTCTGCACCTTGTGCCAGTGTTTGTGTCAGACTTAATATTTCCAGTGAGATGAGAAGGAAATGCTATTTTAGTAAAATGCTTTTTACATAAAAGAGACAGATCTCCCACAGTGGTGCAAAGAACATTCACACAAAATTTGGGGTATGTACCAGGAGAAAGTGATTGACTGAAATATTTTGGGCTAATAGTGACAGCTCAGCAACCCATACCCATCACTACAGAGAGAATAATACAAGGGATTTGTGTGAAAGGGCTCCAACCTGCTCCCTTTGCCATTCCGGCAGACTCGACTGTGGCAGAATCCAGCCCTGAATATTTCATCTTAAAATACATCTACCAGCAGCAGCATTATTTGTCTTGGCAGATACTGTAGCTTATGCAAAAAGGAGGAGGTCTTACCATGTGGAATATGAGGCAGTAATGCAAAACACATATTGAACATTAAGAGAAAATATTAAAAACTATAATTTAAAAGAGCTTCATCTCCTGTGCACCAGACAAACAAGTTAAAGATAGAGATACCTCATTAGTAATTTCATATTAGTAAACACAGCATTGGAAGAGACCATACCTTTGCTTTCTCTGAAAAGGAAAACATTCTACTTATTTATTTTTATTTTTCTGCTCTGCATGCATTTCATTTCCCAAAATGCAACCAGGCGTGCATTACATACAAACTCCATCCTGCTTCGCTCAAGTACAGCTGCCATGAGCATTCTCTAGCGCTATGCAGAAGCCTTATGGAGTGAAAGGTGTCAGGGACAAGCTGAATCTGAGTCTAAGGTGCCATATTTTCAGCAGAGTGCAGCTTCAGATATGTTACTGGAAAGGACCAACTAGGAATTGATGCCGTTAAAGTAGCAAGCAACTTTTGGCAGCCAAATAAAGGGCAGTGTGTAATGATGAGAGCTGAAACAAACAAACTTTATTTAAGGAAAAGCAGCTTTCTTGTCGTACATGGCTTATACTACAGTGTCCTGTGATAGCTGAATCAGACACTAACAGGCAAGCAAAGGGGGACATGGAGTGCATCACGCTTCCCGCATCAGTTGCTCTACACTGACACAGGCTGGGAAACACACAGCACGCTCTCGGGACATACATGGAGAAAATAAATAATAGAAACAAACAGAACATGGATCCATAGTGCCACAAACCTTCCGGCTCTGTGTTCTCTTTGAGGTGCACTTGCTTCAGTGGGCAGCAGAAGATTTCGTGACACTTAGCACGAAAAGGGGACTCTTTTTTCTTTAATTCCGCAGATTGGATGGAATCTTGCCGTAACATAATGTACTCCTGTGTGCCAGGGGGAGCGTCATCCATAACTGTGGTCACCACATAACAAAATGAACTCAAGTTAGAGTTTGAGGAAAGCAATCTAGAGAATTAAATCAACTACATAAAGTCAGGGAGAGGCGGGGTAGGGGAGGAGGGAGGGAGGAAAAGAGGGGAAGAAATGTGTATATATAGGAAGGAAAATAAAATTTAAAGTGTAAAGTATCTTAGTCATGGTGGTAGAAGGGTGGGGGAAATATTCACTTTTATAAACAACGCTTCTTATAAACATCAACACTTGTTTCATGCAACTTTATTAAACAGCACACTAACACCCTGCTCCAAAACACGACAATAAGGTTCTCCTATGTCTTTGCTTTATTCTCCTATAGCACCTACATCTATTCTGCATGCAGATTAAGCAAAAAAAGCAAACAAAGCATGCTTTTATTGCCTAGCCATAGGCAATCACTATGTTATCAGGGAGCAATCATTCCACATCTGCAAGTAATGCAACGTTACTGTCTCTGTTCCCCAAAGCAAAAAGAACATGCCTTTATCAGGGTAGGTAATTATACACAGCTCCTTAGAGCAAGGATGTTAATCCAACGACATTTGACTTGATCATCATTTTCAGTGGATAGAAGAGTAGATGTACAAAGAGAAAGCACATTAATCCTTTTGATGGTTTTCTTGTAAAACAGCAAGTCATTTTTTTAAAGTTGATTTTAGAAATCAATACTGCCATTAATAATATAAATGCTATGCAATCTGAAATGTTTTCTGAATGGGGTCAGACTATTAAATGGTACAAAGCTAAAATATACAGCATATAGAAAGCACCAGCTACCTCAAAGGATTACGTTACCAGAAAGAATTGAAACGCTTTTTCACTATCTAAAATATAAAGTCTTAATAATGGAGATAGTGAGATTTCTCAGCTTTCAGCTTTAAGGCACAAATCATCTCTCGTGAACAAAAACGAAACCCTTTTTCAAAAGGCAGTCTCTAACCACTACTAGTTGTTTAGAGTGAGATGCAGAGATAGAAAACCACAGCCAAAACCAAGACAACATTCAGCAAGCATCTGGCAAAAAACCCACCTAATGATTAAATAAAACTTCCAACAATCTGAAAGTAAAATTCCAGCAATCGGTAAAGAAACAATTGATATGCTAGTCTAGAACTACAGATGCACTAGCACTATGTAAGTTTATTTGCTTCTAGAAGCATCAGCCGTTGATTCAAACAATTTAACTCTTCCCTAAATATCTGTCAATGCATATTAATTTGAAAAAACAGGTAGATTTAAACACAAATCCCCTCAAACAAATATTATCCTCTTGCATTTTCATGCACGTTTTCTTTTTTTTCTCTCCTATCAAGAAAGGTACTAGCCAGAGTCATATCTAGGTGATAAATAAGTGATTCAACTTGATAGCCTTTCTTTTCACAGTGGGAAGTCACCTCCTTTCAAGACCTCATTAAGACACAGGAGACACTCTGCACCTTGGCTGTGGTTGCTTCATTAGCCTACATGCAGCGTCAGTAACGCACACTAATACTCCGCATAAAGTGTCATTAGAAGGGATGCATGAGCTAATAGGAAAGTGTAAGTGGTTCAAAAAGGAGCAGCAGGTCAATGGAGCACAGGGTCTGGGTTGCTATATAATTGCTTCCTTAACAACACTTGTTTTACTTGCTCAAAGGGTACATAAGCGTTCGTGAAACACACTGACAGCCTGCTGGCAGTAATTGATCAGAGCCAACACCCAAGACAAGCCAAAGACCCTAAGACCAACAAGCCCCAATGGGTCATCTACTCCAATAAAACCCCAGGCAGAAACTGCTGTTGCTGGCATTGCTGTAAAGCCACAGTGAGCTGTATTGCAGTGCCACTGACGTCAACGGTGCAGGAGCCGGACGGCGCATCTCTCTGACATTTAGAGGGATAAAGGATAGTGTGTGCTGTGAACCATGAAGAGCCAGCAGAGTGAAATGCACAGCTACCTTCTGCCAGCAAGCTGGCTGACACATAGCAGAGCGTGCCTTGCTGTCAAAAACTCAGCTCTGGGCAAAAGGCGTGTCCCTGGGCTGACCCTCCAAGAGGCACAGCCCTTCCTGAGAAGTCCCGTCCAACTCTGGCAGCTTAGAGACTGGAACGAGCCATAAAGCTCAGTGCTGGACTGCCACCTGAATGGAAAAAAGCCTGCACAGGAGGATGGATCCTCCTGGTGATTACCCGAAGGTATGTCATAAGGGCCTATTTATTCTTCTAGCTCCTGGGCTATGATTTCTCAGCTTGTGTAAGCTCAGAGGGCTCATGCACCATCCACAAACCAACTCCACTGACCGATTCCATTCATCGAGTGTTTGGCAAATAGTTGCTTGGCATCATTAGGCTGGTCCACCCCTATCTAGGACAAGCACACTACCTAAAGCAGGTGGAGAATGTATAACTGGTCCTTTACCAGTCACCTACACCCTCATAACATCACCGTCACACAGACTTATTTAAATATGAGGAGACCACAAAGAACCACACTCAAATAAGCAAAGAACATGCCACAACCAACAAGAGCACATCAGGTCACTAGAACCTGGGACAGCAGGTGTAAGTGAGCCTGGGTTTTGAAGACCATCATAGCAATGAGATCTGGAGCAATTCCTGGGAACCACAGCTCTAATAAAGCCTTAATACTAGAATGATGTATGGATAACTTAATTGATGTCAGTGTTTTGAAAGGAACAGCTAAAACCTTTTCTTAACATGATGAATGGCCTCAAGTCAGGCTGAGAATTTATTACAAAACTAGGAACACTCTCTGACCCTAATGCCTCCTGTTCCCTGCTATGATGACAGCCAGACACCCTCTCGGAGCCACTGAAATCACAGTACAGGACCTCAATTATGGGTCCCAAGAAGCAATCCATGGGGAAGTTTCAAAGATGTGGAATCTAATGTAAACGCTTTAAAAACCCAGTGATGTCCATTTTTGGTGACCAAAATTAATCAAGAGACAAGCATGAAAGAATCATTATTAAACAACTGTGAACAAGCACTTTGGAAAAGGGAGAAATACCACCAGGAATCTGCCATGATTTTGCTAATGGGATAAAACACACACTTAGGAAACAATCACACATATGCCAGAGGAGGAGAGAAGTGGTACATTTTAGGTAATTACAAAAATCCAAAGGAGTATTTCCACACTATGATGACTAGAGCAGAGGACATTACAGATTCTGCTAATTGCAGGATCCAGGATATGCTTACACTGCTCTGTGTAATGCAGAGATACACAACTAGCTGTAAATCAGTTAATTTGGGTAGTGATCAAAAGCCAGCACCAAGTTCAATGAGAGTTGCAGAAGATCCATGAGAAGCCTGGCAGATGCCTGGCTTCACTCTATCACGTGGATGCTGCTCTCATGAGTGGTTAGAAGAAACCTTCATTGAGGCACATCTACATTTCCTTAGCCACCTTCGTGAATGCAGAAGCATAGTCATCCTGCCAGCCTTCAGTATTCAGCTATGTCTCCATTGTACTTCAGCAGCTGCTCACCCTCAGGGACTCCCCATCCTCATAGGTAAAACACTTCGTTGGTCTACATTTCCATCTTCCCATGAGTAAAAGAGGGACAAGAATCCATGTCACAGACATGAATGATTAAGATACTGGTAAAGAACTTGTATATTCTCAGCTGTAAAATAATGAAATACTTCATGGCATTTAAAAAATAATAATTAAAAAAAAATATCCTTTTTCTTCTCCCCAGTCTCCCATCATAATTTGTTGGGGAGACCTAAAAGACAACTGTGTATATGTAAGAGGAATTTGTTCAGCAGTTTGCATGTAATAGCTACTGCAGCTATTTTGTTCCCTACGTCAAAACATTCAAGTTGCTAAACATCACCCTGTAGCATATTCTTTAGCTTTAAAAAAATAGTAATAATTTCAGTAATAAAAACTTACTGACAATAAGCCAGTAAGGACAAAAAAAAATAAATAATCCTTCCTCCTACAAGCCTCCCTAAGAGAGAGGAAAGTGATGCTTATGATGACTGCTAGCACCAGGATGTTTTTAGAGATAAATTCAAACATGTTTACAAAGCCACCAGCTAAACACTCTGCTGGTTTGTGTCTTTCTTTTACGTCCAACTGCATTTCAGGCCCATCTAGAACTGCCAGAAACCATAACATCGACCTGTCCACAGGCCTTGGCTCAGGTTCCAACTGAAGATTCTTTGGTGTAATTCAGAGTTTAATATAGCTGTGAGGAAGCTTCCCCCACCCCTGCCCTGGTTTTACAGGGAAAGGCTTCAGCCCTGATAGCTAAAGATTGCAGCCAGCACTGGGTAAATATATATCGATACGCAGGCAAAGGAAATCCACAGGTTCCTGTTAGACTGGTGGTCTTGTACGTTAAGACACAATTTAGCACATTTTATACTTCTATGGATCCATTTCCTCCTCGAATGCCCTTTCAGGTTATTATCTGGAGCATGAATTTCCTCCCTCCCCTTTCAGTGCCCTTACTTTTCTTGGTTTGCTTAGTTTTATATGTGGTGAGCCCTGGGATACTTATATTTGCAATAAATTACTTTTTCTGACATCTTGGAAGGACTAATACCACAGCTCTACACCACATCTTCAAGCTGTGAGGAGCACAGGAATGCCTCTTAAATCATGCATCCACAGAGTGAAGAAAATCCCCCCCTCTTTGGCACAAGGGAGCAAAAAAACCAACTCTCTAAATATGACTTTTTCAAAGAACTAAGAGCAGCAGCACACACCTCATGGCTGCAGCCTGTCAGGCTGTGCTGTGAAACAAAATGGGGATGCTCGAGGAGCACCTCCTTCATCCTCTGTTTCCTCCATACATTAAAAAAAAAGGGAAGAAAGGTCACAAGTGCAGTGACCCAGGCCCCTGAGGCTGTTTGAGAGTTATGTAGGAAATATTTTTTTTTCCTTTCAGATAAAGCATTAGGATATCAAGGTGCTTTCAGGTCCTCGCAGGGACAAACCTAAAAAACCACTCCCAACTAACTTGCTTCAAGTGAGTGCCTGCAGGACAAGGACCAATTAAGAAGGGGGGGTATTTTTCTGTAATATCATTTTCCCCATTGAAGGCAGCTGATGAAAAGTTCCCAGGTATACGTGCAATAACAACTCCCTTTGCTTCTTTCCATTACTGTTCTGTCTTCTCCCTGGTTTATTCCAAACGAAGGTGTGATTTTTGTCAGCTGACTGAACAACACAATGAACTCTCAGCACAAAAGCACATACAAACTAAAAAATGAAATAAGATTCTATTCTAGGGTTGTGATAGGCATGAATCCTTGTAATGGTATCAGAGTCTATCCATACCATTACCCTACCCAGCTTTCCCAAAATCCCAATGAAGAATTCTTACCAAACAGCCCTGGCAGTTCTGAATCACCCACAAACCTTCCTTCAAGCTTGGTTCAAACTTTATTGGCTTTGATTTGAAATTTTCCCAATGAAGACAGGAAATACAGCATCCTTCAATTTTCAGTCACAACAAGCTGTTTCTGGAGCCCCTCCTTTTGCCCCGCTCCTTTCTCCCCAGTACACCACCAAAACCAGGCATCACGCAAGAAACACACCAGTTCATTCAAGGTTAAAAAAACCCCCACAATTTTAAAAATACCTTGTGGAAGACATAACTTTTACCTTGAGTTTCCATAGAAGGCATCTCAAAATTAAAACTCCGCTTGAAATGAAAACTCTTGTTACATCTGGAGGCTGCTGCTGGATAGAGGCCGTGATGGATGACAGCCTGCCAGCGACACGGCAGCACGACTTGTTCGCTCCTCTTACTGGGAAGCAATGCCTGTTCTTTTGTTCTCCAACCAACACTATAAATTTCCTCTGCAGCAACTATTTATCTGAGCTTATTTTTGAACTGGTATTAAAAGGACAGTTTTATGGCATGCATGAAAAGAGCATAAATTCTGAGATGGGCGATAGCTGTCTCTAAGAGACTAATACTTACAGTCTTGGGGAAGCACATTCCTATTCGACAGAGAGCTTTTACCACTTGAACTAATGATTTTTCAAACTGCTGATCTACATTAGATTGCGATTTGTTTCTAGGAGTTGAGGCTTTTAGGACTCACAAAGTACATGGTCCTAAAGCTGTTTTATATGTCTGGTGGGAGAGGGGGGTCAAAGTCTTATTTATGGCATAAATGCCACAGGAATACTTAGAATTCACCACTGAGGTCCAAGCCACAACACTGATGTCCAAGCCAACAACCCAGCTCCTGCTGTAATTGCCCTGGAAGGCTGAGATTCCCAAACACTTAAGTAGGCAGGAACAGGCTGGACCTCAGCACTGCCACTGCCCCTGGGGAAGGTTCCCATCCCACATCAAATACCAGTTTTGCTTGTGATACTGGTTTTTGTTACCCCAGCAGCAGCTGCAGCCAACCATGAATCTCATCTGAGCAGCTCCAAAGTATGGCAGTCGCAGCACAGCCTAAGCACCTCCAAAGATTTCTGCCAAACTCTAATCCTACTTCGAGGGCCTTATTCCTAGATGGAAAAGCAGTGAACAGAAAACCCCTCTGCCAAAGGCTGCACAAGGAGATGGAGTGTCACAGTTCTACTCCTAGGACTTGGTCAAGCAAAGTGTAACATCCAATCTTACTCATCAACTACGATGAGAAAATAGGAACAAACTCCAGGTAAATCTGTTTCAGTGCATCCACAGGTGGATTTCTCCTCTTCAAGAAAGAGCTCGTCCCTACTTCAATTGGGTGGCCAGTAGTTACTGCACAGTCCCTTCCTATGCTCAATAAAACCCTTAACAGACAACTAGGAACAAACTGAGCCAAACCCTGCTTTAGGCAAAACTTTTCATTCTGAATTAATTCTTAAGGTTCACACAACCCTGCCTTCACCCCCACATCTAAGAGTTTCACTGATGGCTTTAGATAGTGTTTTTATTTTCTGATTTGAAACTACTTTCCGTTGTAGAAATCTCTTCAGTTTTAAAATGAGTAACTAAAGTCTTGCAATCAAAATCGGAAGCCTGCAGCCCTTCTGACCATGTTTCTTTCAATATGAGTAGGGAAATTCTGATCTGCTGAAAAGCTCTGAAATATGCTCTCACTGGGTCAACCTCAGAGAAGAACGTTTTCAGATCTTACAAAAATATTTGCACAGAACACTCCCCCTTGACCTAAAAGAGTAATTGGATTAACTGCTAGCAGTAATAGGCTGTTATCCTCTAAAAAGACTAGCCAAGATAAGGCTGTGTTTAAATCCTCGTGCATAATAAAGACAATGACATCCAACATAAAAAAACCCCTGTTGATAAATTCTGCTAAGAGTCCATGTCCTCTTTCCCCTGCAGAAAGGGCACTAACATTTCCACACATTGCCTTCTTTCCCTAGATATTCCAGGCACTCATCCACCACAGAACGGGCTTTGATTAACTCTCATCTGGCCAGTATTCAGCACTGCAGCTGCCTGTAACTGAGATCTCACTGTGCCCACGTGTGAGAGCAGGGTTGGGACAACTGCAGCTTCCCCTCTGGATGCTGCCAGGCAGTACTGTCAGCTTCCTGCATCAGAGCTGTGATAAAGAAAAGATCCACAGCCCTGCTCAACAAGGGTTCCGCAGCATCCACAACGCGCTCTCCATTGTGCATCCCCACTGCCTTTCCCTTCTCAGTCACCAGCATCTATGGTTTTGCTTCGCAAGATGTGTGCCCACACTTATTTAGCTCCACAGCTCAGCTCACCACGTTGCTGCTGAATGAATAAATATTGCTTCCCTGCCTACTCTGAGTGGCTTTCTGCTTTTCCCATCTGCTAAAATAAACGCAAGCTGGCTGCTTTCCAAACAGGTGGGTTGCTCCATGCACCACGGCAGACAAGATAGTAATTTACAGTGTACTATTCATTTTCCTGGAGCGTACGTATCAGAAGCAACAGGCACACAGACCAGCAGAGCTGTAAGCACACCAGAGGTTTATCAGGGATGCTTCACGTACAAGTAGGGACTGGCTCAAGAGAGGGTACTGAAATAGCACGACCTGCTTGTCCAGCTTTAGAAGATAACCCACCAAATCACAGAGCCACCAAAAGATGTTGCATCTTCAGATCAAGCTCTGGCTGCCACCCAACACACCAGTGTGAGGTTTGTGGATCAACCATTCCTCCTCCTGATAAGAGGTGCAAGGAAGGGAGCCTTGTGTATGCCAGGAGGAGATGGGAGACAGCCCCAGATGGAAGCATCAGCTTGCTCATACCCCTCACTCCACCCTACCAAACCCAAACCCCATCCTGACCAGCTCAATGCAGAGAATCTCTTGAAGTCACACATTGCATAACAGCAAGCTTCCGTTTCCCTCCATTGAGAAACTGTGAGAAAACACAAGGACCAGCCCTGTTTGTAAGAGAATATCCTTGCAATGTGGTGAAAATCCAGCAAAGCAGAGGAGGAGGTGGCAAGAGAACTGCTAGAAAGGTCCAGGGATGAGTGGGAAGTTAACAGCTTTTGAGGGAGTGTTGGAGAGCTATAGTTCACTAGTTAAGAAATATTAGAATGCTCTTGTGCCACGTAACTTTAATAAGAATTTAATTATTAATCTATCCCTATTTAGAGTTAGCAGAATAGTTTCAAATGACACAGGAAGCCAAGACAAGTGAGAACGCCTGTAGCTGTTTCCTTCCTATTTATAGAGCGTTTATTGACAACAGAAGGGCTACAAAAGGAAACGTGAATTTCCCAAGTGATGGGAAGAAAAGAGAAACAAAAATGGAAAGAAAGAACTTAATAGAAATTAGAATCATCCTGGAAGAGCAGAAGGAGGGCTAGAAGCCCACAAAAGGCAACAAAATCATCAAATAAAAGACTGAATCCTTCTTGGCAGTCTGAAAGAAGGACCAGCCATACCTCTTGGGGAACAGGAGATGAGCAGCAGCACAACAGAATGTTTCAAAGACTCTCCACTACTGCAGCTCTGGGGCATTTCACTTGGCAGAAGGGGACAAGAACAGAAGCACCATTCATGAAAGGACAGGTGACACCTCCCAATTATTTGCCTCATTTACTGCGGATTAACAAAAGGAAGGAGGCAAGAAAGAGAGTGCTTTAAAATTCAAACTCATTACAGAAAGAGCTGTCTTGAAAAACGGCCTTGGAGGAAATCTTTCAAAGCACAGAAAACTAATCAGCAGGAGCAAAAGAAACCTGTGTGCCACTGAGAGGTGTGCAGCATGTTCCCACGTCCTGAGGACCAGCAGACCCCTGTACGCTGCTCTGATTTGACAGCACTGCTCAAAGGGGACAGTGGCTCTACCCAGAGCTGTGCGTGCAGTTCCTGGGTGAACAGCAGATTGTATGACTTCAGAAAAGAAAAGAAAATAAATATCTAATTTATTCCTCTTCATATTAAGCGGGAAAGTTATTTTCCACAGGTTAAATATTAAGCTTATATGAACTGGGTCTCTGTATACACGTGTGCACAAACATTTTCTTTTTAAAACAGTCAAAAGAAAGGGAACGACATTTTCTCATTATTTTCTTAGACTAAAGCTTTAATTACATTCACCTCCATCCATAGGTGGATACAACCCCCAAAAAAGTTTCCAGCAAGTTATTTGCCCTGAAAAACTGTGGTCTTGATGGAGTCATTCCTCGGACCAAGAAAAACCACTGCCTACATTGCAATTTCTATTTACCAGAGTATTGCCTGCTGCAGAAGTTGTGAAGTTCTTCCACATGCTGGTGTGGAACTTCCTGTGCCCCAACTTGAGGTCATCGCCCCTTGTCCTGTCCCCACAGACCACTGAGAAGAGGCTGCCCATTTCCCTCTGTCTCTCACACTTGAGGTATTTATAACCATTGATCAGATCCCCTCTCAGTCTTCTTTTCTCCAGGCTGAACAGCCCCAGCTCACTCAGCCTTTCCTCACAGGAGAGATGCTCCAGGCCCTTAATCATCTTTGTGGCTCTCCATTGGACTCTTTCCAGGAGATCCCTGTCTTTTTTCTACCAGGGAGCCCAGAACTGGATACAGGACTCCAGGTGGGGCCTGACCAGAGGGAAGATCGGATGAGCAGGACCTTCCTAGCTCCCCAAAACAGAAAAGCCAACCTCCCCCACCTACGCGCAGCCTAGAGGTGTACAGGCTGTGTTAAGTGCAATATTTCAAGACTCTCTTGCTCCTCCCACTGTTGTGAGCTGCCTTCACTCAGACAGGAGCACCGATGCCACGCAGCTGCTCGACTCACTGCATGGGCACATATCACAAGGGGACATCAACCGAGGAAGCTGCCACTGTTGCAGCTTCAAGTGCCATCGCAACGGCACCTGCATGTCCTGGGTGCGCTGGGATGGCTGCGCACAACCAGGAACACAGAAGCGCTGGCATGTGAGAGTAAGTTCAAATCAGAAGGGAATCTCAATGCTCTGTGTTTGCATATTAGCAAACAAAGAGTTAAAAACCCAAGATACGCTGCACTTAGGCCAAACTGAGTAATTCCAACAAGCGACTGGCCTAGCAGACCGCTGGGCTGCTCAAAACAGCCCGGCCAAGGCCAGCATACCTTGCAGTTGTTCATGACTGAGTGACACGTTGTCACCAACAGGAAGGGCATAGCAACAAGGTCGTAGGAGAAGAAAAATAATAATTAAATCCTTTACAAACTAGCACACACTTCCACATGACTTAGCATGAAATTCAGATGTTGCTACAGACGATCTCTGTGCCCGGGTGGTTGCTGCTTCCCAAGCTCGCACAGCTACCCTTCCACTGCCAGCCACAGGAGATGGCTTTGCAGCAGAATCACCCATAAATGTGTGCTCATAAACACTATTTGGAATTAACTTTTTGAGAAATCAAAAGGCAAAGCAATCAAATAAGGCTGTTCTCTTACAGCAGAAATAGCAGCGGAAATTATTGCCTTTATATATATTTTTTACACTACATTGCATAATACACTCACATTGGTGTTCTGCACTATAAATGACATAAAAAATAACCTGAGGCAGCAAGCACAGCAGAGTTCTAAGAAAAAAAATCATCACATTTCGTGTTCCAGTGCATGAAGCGAATACTGCAGTCCTCTAGCCTGTAACACTACATCAAAGTTAGCAAAGACAAATGCCTTTCTTCGAAGAAATATGTTGTTTCAATACCGAGCTATAAATTAGCTTCCAGTGTTTAGGATGTACTAAGTAGTCTTTATTTTAGTAGAGGGAAAAGCCACTCTTTTCAGAATCAGTGAGGACATTGCATGCTACAGATTGGAGTTGAGGATCTGCCTCCGGGGATACCACAATCACTTTTTTGTACTTTTTGGAAACCATCTGTATTAGAGACAGCTCCCTATTTTGTGTCATTGCAGGATTGCATAGCTCAAAAGAAATTAAACCATTTATTCTGGAAGTTGGTTCAAAAACTTTTAAAACATGGAAAGGACCTTCTTGTTGCTGTAAAGGCCAGAATGTTGGGATTCACACCAGCTCCAGTTAAACATTAAAAAAAAAAAAAAAAGAATATAATCAAGAAAAGCTTCAGAGCAATTTGCAGTAGCTGAATATTTAGCCCATACAACTGTCAAAACAAGTGCGCGAGGATGTAGGTCCTTTGAACACTCATTACTGAGCACTGTGCTGCTTTGGACAGTTCAATTTTGCAAACCGTGTGCTCAGCAGTATTCGCAGAGTTTCTAATCACCAGCGGTAGGAGTCTTTCCCCCGCTCCTTGCCCTGGGTGCCACACAAGCACTTCCAGGAGTTTTAATATCAGCCCCCACAGCTCTACTTGCATCTGAAGCGGTCGCTGGAGAACGCCAAATAAATTTTAATAGGTTCTCAAATAATTCATTTATGAAGTGTGGTCTCTGTGCAGGTTGAAAACAAATCCACCTTTCCTTTTACTTTTGAATCTATAAACCTGCAACTTCCATGTTACCAACATACTCTGCTCCTGGACTGAACTCCTAGAGATTCTTTCACAACACTATTAGCATTTCAGTCTTCCTTTAACTGTTCGTTTCACGCCAGATACATGCTCGACAGAGGCTAACACCACACACACCACCCTGCCACCACACCAAGGAGAAGGGGACAAAGGCTGAAGATAACAGATGTGCTATTTCCCCCCTGCCCAACCCGCCCAAGCCCCTGTCTACAACAGATCCTACCTCTCACTGTCTTGGTCTTTTGGGATCAAACCCACGTTCAGTCTTCTCTGGAAGGAAGACGACAGTGACTTTGAACCGTTTCTCCTTGTCCTGAGCTGCCATGCAGATGTGGGACTGAGGCTGTCCGGGGTGCCTGTGGATCTCCAGGCTGCTAAACACAATGATCAGAGATGACTCACTGTCACTCTCCCATACATTAAATGGTCCTGTCAATTTTCTGACTTGAATTATTGCTGCAATCGTTGTGTCTCTCAGCTGAGGAGCTGACACTAGGGCTGACTCAACCACGGGAGAGCTCCCGCAGCCGTGCTGGGTCAGGCGGCTCGTGATGCTGGGGCTCAGACCTTGCCATCACCCATCAGAAGTCATTCTCTCCCACCAGGTAAGACAACAAGAGAGAGTTTCCCTCGGCCATATCTGACAGATCTGCACTGAAGTTTCTCTCCAGGAATGCTTTGCATATCATGTATTAATAGAGTCTGACTAACAGCTTCACATCATGTCTAGACAAAGTGTCCCGCTGTGGGCAGTTGCCTGGAAGGGCACTTGGAATAGCTGTGGGTGAACAAAACAGAAATTGCGTGGAGAGCTGACATGTTGTATGTTTGCTGCATGTCATTTATTCTCAGAAAAGCAAAAACAATGGGATTCTGGCTGAAGTTTTAGGCAGAAAGAAGCTAAAGCCCCAATATTCTTGCCTTTTGGTAGATGTCCATCATCTAGAAAACAAAGAAACAGCCAGAAGACAAGAACTGGAATAATGAAAAGTTCCACAGAGACTTTCTGAGGTTAAAAATGTAAAAAGGCATGAATTGAATAAACAAGGTGTTTAACCAAGTGCTCTCCGGTGCTGAATTGCTCTCCAGAGCTGAATTGCTCTCCAGAGCCCAGGTGTCCTCAGCAGTGTCCAGCCACACTCTGGCCATGCTCTGACAGTACAACTTTTCCCCAAGCATTAACTAAAACTCCTTAGCACCACATGCTCCGTCCAGGGAAGGGACTGTCAACACACAGCATAAAAGCACTACAATTACAAAGTCACAGTAAACTGATGCTGGAAACAAAGAGCGGATGGTAAAGTATTTATAGCCCACCAGAGAGTCTCTACCACTTCTCAGCAACCAGAGGAGTTTGCTTGCCCTTGCCACGTTTCTTGTTAGGTGAACACTGCATCTAGATATAGAAAATCGCATCACTGCTTTCCTTCATTTAAATGATCTATTTAAATTGAATGCATTTAACTCCCTTTCAGCGCCTTTATTATCCTCTAACATGCTGTGGCACGATTACAGCTTTAAATATTTACTTGACATTATCTTACATCTGGCAAATGTATTCTGATACTCCCAAGTAAGTCCCATACAGGATTAAGTTATCCACTGGTCTTTGCACAGTTGTGATGGATCCCATTTATTTTACTGCTGCAATTCTCTCTGAATCAGGTCCACAAAGGCTAAGGAGTTTTCAAATGATTATGTTATGAGGGATGAGATTTGCAGAAACCAGACTAATTTCTAAATTTTTATAGAAGTTGAGGGTTTTTTCCTCCATTAGGATTTCTCAGTTTCTAGGCTATTCAAACCCATATAAAGCCTGGCTATTATTCTGTTAGTGCTGTCAATTTGTATGCATCTTCTCACAGTGTGTCCTCTTATTGTTAATTAACTATTTCGTATTGCAAATTCTCATTTTTAAGATAAGGTGCTGTTGTCACAATAGTTCTGTAAGTGAATCATTATACGTATAATACATTAATAAATAACACATTACAAGACTTAAAATAAATATTTTTTTACAGCTGTTGCAACCCAATTGGCCTACATGTAATAGAAATTGTGCACCCATGAAATTAAACTGGATAAAAAATATTAATTTTAAGAAGGCTTAGTTCTCTGAAAAAGTTATTGCATCTAAGTCTTTTTGGTCAATGTTATTTTCTTTTTGATCCTAAAATAGAAATTAGAATACTAAAATAAATAACACTGACGGCCTCTGGGTAGAGAACTGGAGTAACGAACAGCAAGCGAATTCCACTGAAGGCCAGATAATCACAGAAATGGGAAGGAGAGAGTAAGGGGAAGGAGGGAGGAGAAAGGCAAACACACAGATAAGCTGCTAATGAACCTGCAGCAGCAGCAGCATGATGTTCTCAGCCAAATCTTCCATAAAACCTTTTGGAGTCAACTTCTCTATGGATTTCTTCATGGGGGTTCACAGTCCGTTTCCTAGGGACCTGGTTAGAGTTTCAGCGAGTCAAGAAGCAGCCCATAAGCTTGCCATGAGCTCTAGGAGATCTGGACCTTTTCAAATCCTAGAGGCCAGCCCAGCTCTGCATCCTCTGCACTGGCCCTGGAAACCCAGAGTGGGCAGAGCCTGTGCCCAAAGAGAAGCAGTACAGCCCTTGACTGCATCTTCTCCCCAGAGGCAAGGACAGGTAGGAGAAAAGGAACCACTGAAAAGGTTTTCTCCCTCTTCTGCACAGGGCAAGGGCAGAAAGGTCTGCATGGATCTGTGACCATAATCTCATTAATTGGGAGAGGGGGTGACAGGCTGGTAGGATGCGACACATGAATAATCTTCACTGCTGGCAGCAATGCACCCACACTGGCAGCCAGCAACCTAAAGGGCCTCAAAAGCAGTGGCACACATCTTCAGGCTGAGAATCAAAAAGCAGGGTCCTGACCATCAACGATCTCCACACATTTTTAGAAGTGGGAGGGCAAGATATCAAGTGTGGTTCATCACTAATTGCATTTCCCTGTTCCTCCCTTCTGGAAGAGACAGCAAATGCAATTATGCTGTGATGTGATGTCACCAAGCCTTTTACAATTAATACATCTGTGCTCTCAAAGAGCCTGGTGGTAATGGAGAGCTCTGTGTAGACTCCTGGACACATGTGAAGAGGCTGAACTGACATTTGCAGAGGCTACAGCCAGTGCCCATCACTGTGCTCGTGTCTCTGCCATTGCACAGGTTTCCACTCCAATGGGTAATGCACACTCAGTTATTCTCCTCCTGCTGGCTAATCACATCCATCCCACTGAGGACACATACCGATCGAGGTACAGTAGCAAACTCACTCCTACACTGTAAGCATTAGTTGGCTTTTCACAGCCCCATGAGAGGCAACAGGACTTTCATTTGATCTCAAAGCTTATGTCTCAGTTAAGGAAATCTATCTGTCTGACTGATTATAACCAGTAAAAAGGCCAGACACCCCTGGTGCAGAACTGTTGGGAACCAGGTGCCCTACAATGCCAGGCAGAGGAGCACCAGGAGCCTGCACAGCCAGACCCTTCCAGGGGGTGTTCCAGCATAAAGCCAGGAGAAGATTTTAAATGTTCTGATAATCCTTCTTGTTCCAATCCAAGTTGAAAGGACTGAAGAATACCCTAACTTTGCCCACCCTCCTCCCTTTGCTCATCCTTCTCCATCTCAGGTATGCTGTGGTGGGAATGAGCTTGCTGCAGGCAGACTCCACTCTGCACGCATTCCTACAGCACAGCACAGACATCTTTCTTTCCATTTGTTTGCCACGAAGAAACTGAAGCCATGACAAAACAGGGGGGTGGAAGTCACCCCAGAACAGCATTGTCACTCTCTACCAAGGTAAAACTTCAAAAGGGCACTTTCCTCCCAAGTTGAAATAATTAGACAAGCCCACATTTTTTGGCTGACCCAACTTTGTGTTCAGTGAGACACTCCATGAAACATTTCCCTGATTTCTCCTGAATGGCTTTTAAAACACTGGCGGGGTCAGTCTGCTTAGTCAGCACTGCACAGAGAAAGCTATTAAAACCTGATCCTTAATAACTAATCTCTCATGGTCGCTCAGACTGACCCCACTGAGCAGTAACACGACACGTAAGGGCAGTTCCCACAACACAATGTTGAAATTTCCTCTGTTACCTAACGCAGCAAGAGTTTTATTTTATTTTAGGCTTACTCTTTATCACAGGGCTAATAAAGTACTGGCCAGATGAAGCTTTTGGAGGCCATCCTAGGCTAAACCACTTACATGCACACCTCCAGCTTGCAGCTTCTTGCTGCTGCCGGCACACGGGGAGTTCAGATGAAAAGGAGCAAATACTGGGTAAAGACTATTCCCAAAAAAGCTGGCTATTTATGGCTTGTACACAGAAACAGGACTGCCAAGTGAATGCTTTAGGTAGAGATAAAAGGAGTGATAGAAGAATAACTTTTCTTTATGCAGTCTATATTTAACGAATGCATCGACGTTTGCGGATGGTTAGGGCTAAACCCAAGCGCTTTGTTGTTCCTGTTGAAATTCTGAAGGGTATGGACTTTATTTATTCTTTCCCTTCTTTTTTTCCTCCTCCCCATTCCCCCCTGCGGTTGCACCTAAATATAATTTTTGGCTTTGCAAAGGCCTATTTCCATTTATAGAATCCAGATGACAGGCTGGGGACGATATTTTCCTAGCCGTGGCATCTGCCTCCTTGACAGAGGGAGAGATAATCACATTGGGTGAAACGGGCTCGGCGTCTGTGACAAGCTTAAGATGTCAGAAATGAGAGCACCGCGTCTTGTCCCTCTGGATATTTTTTTCTTGAGGAATTTAGCCACATCTCATGTGAAATGCAGCCAGCTTGCAGTGCTGCTCTGCCGCCAGCGACAGAGAGGGAGGGGAGGGAGGGAGGGAGGTAGGGGACTGTTTCGCTTCTGAGGCTGCCACAGTTTCTATTTAATTGCTTGCTTATTTATTTAATTATGGCAGCAACAAGAACTTCTGGTCGAGCTGCCAGCAAGCTTTCCCCGAAACAATTCGCTGCTCTGAAATGACTTTTGGTGGACAATCCCTCCTTCCCTCCTGGATCTTCACCAGGAGTGGTCAAAGCACGGAGCAGCCCCATCCTCTTCTGTAGCCCTATCAAGAAGCAGGGAGATGTCACTGCTGGCTGGAGCCACCTTGCCCCAAGGCAGCAGAGGCAGGAGGCCCAGCACACAAAGGGCTTGCAAGGGGACTGAGTCTGGAGAAGCATCTCCAGGTGGATTGAATCCTTGGGTGCAAACAGCTGCCTCTATGGCACAGATCACTGCCTACTGGATCGGCACTAACCGAACAGTGCTTGCCCCTCCTCTGCACTGATTAAGCTCTGCTTTTTAAATTAGAGATCAAATGTTCTGCTGTCACAGATCAAATTATGCTGATCAAATTAGCCAGATCAAGGCGCTGCATTTCTTTTGAGGCGGGCTATTTGATGCTGCAAAATGCCACCAGATGACCCTTTCTGAAAGCAGATTCCTCCCCACTCTCACAACATTCTCTTGCCAGATACTGATGTAAATGCTCACAAATCACGGACGATTTCTGACAGATGTGCCACCTTCAACGGAATCTACAAGAACAAGGAGGCTTTTGGAGTTCAAGAATCACATTAAGCCATAAGTGATTGCTTGATGCAGATGACTGTTAGTATAAATATTTTAACTAATGTTCACCAGGGAATTTTTTTTACAAGGAAGGATGTTTTCCTTGAATTGATTTTTAAGCTACTGTTTTGTAATGACTTGCACTATACCATGCAGAAGGTCCTTCGGCCTGTCCTAACAAGCATGCAAGTAGAACTCTTCACAAAGTTTAGAGCTAATGGGACTAAGAGAATGCATTGTTTTTCCAATGTTATTTCCTTAAAAAAAAAGTTAGAAATGGGCCCTGACTCAGAACAAATGAAAACACATCACAGAAAATGAACCCACTGAAAATACAAAGTGTTCCTTAAATCCAACACTTCACAGCAAAAATGTCAAAGGCAAGAAATGCCAATACATAAAGACACATATAGTGATACTGCAAGGTGCACACATACTCTGTAACAAGTAAGAGCTCGGGTCCAACACCGTTTTCCAGTGTGCACAGCAACCAACTAACAGACAAAAGCGCCTCTTAAACCATTTACATCAGGCCACTGATGCTACAACACAGCACTACAGACAGCAGTCAGCTATTATTTGAGCAGCTATAGTCTATTTACTTTACTACAAGGCTATATTTATTCTGCAAATGCTACCACAGCAGATGAAATTCCATCTGAACTGACCAAAGCCGAGGTAACAGCCCCACCTGGCCATGCCTTTCCCACTCTCTTTGCACAACGTTGCTGGTCACATCCCTGCAGAAACCCAGAAGGACCAAGGTGACAGCAGAGAAGAACAGAAATGGCAACAGCAGGTTTTGGAGAAAAGCAAGATGATGCTGAAAAGCAGTTTATTTTCACCAGAGCCACTTAAGTAATCCAAAACTCTAAACTCCTTCCCAGCCCTCCCCTACTCCACTCATAACTGTTTCCTCTGAAGGAGTCATCCTCCCTATTCCTACTTTATTTTGGGACCAGTATTTTTGCCCCATATTACAGATGTTGAGACATAACAGGCTCTCACAACATTTGCCTTGTCCTGACACTTCACTAGCAGCTTCCACAGGAAGATCAGACTGCCGTGCTGCCTACCACAGACACTTCTATAAACGATTTATCTTCACCTCCTTGAGGTTTCAGTACAGTATTTTAGAGATTAATTCGAGGTCTGCACAGTACTAGTGGTCCATACTCACCAACTTAACTACAATTTTGTCAACTCATTATGGTTAACGGAAAAGGTCCTAAATCTACCCTTGGAAGCAGACGTTCAATTGCTACTCCAGTCCTCCTCCCCCAGACCCAGGGGATTTAAGTCCAAAGCTCTTCAGTTGTGGGGATAAAGATGTGAAATATGTTTGAAAAATATGCCAATCATTTTTTCACACTCTTGTTCATCATTCAGCAAAGAATGACAGCAGAGGCTTTTGGGGCTTCTAGTCCTTCTCTATGAGATAACTTCTTAAGCTCTGCTCTGTTGTCTTGTGCCTTGTCCATTTGGCTTAGGACACTGCCACACTGCATGGATTAAGCACTGCATGCAATCAGTGAGGGACATTTGCTGTGATACACTGAGGCACCAATGAGCCAAGGACTTAAAAAAGATAAAGAAATTAATCAGAACTAAGAATATGGCCAGCTCTTTCATTCTTTTTTGAAGACAGTGTAGATGATGTAGATTAATCTTGGCTCTCACACACAGTTGTAGTGTAGACACCTGAACAATAACCTGGGAATAAAAGGGAGTTGTGTGTGCTTGCTTTTTACTTGAAAGAGGTTATTATTTTCATCTTAAGACTTCTGGCCAACAACAACCACACCTCTACAAAGAAATGCACACGTACACATGAACCAGTTTGTGTTGTGTTATAAGAGGTTTCAGATGTGTCCTTGCCTTATCACTACTATCAGGGAAAGAGTGCTGGAATGAACAGAATGAGGACAGTGTAAAAATCATTTTGGTATACATATCCTACTGGATGTTACAGTTTGCTTTGTTTTTTAACAGTTGAAACTGTAGAACATCCCCAGCCCTTTTAAAATTTATACAAGGCCTCCAAAATTGGGAAGTTCCATGTACAAAATCTCATGGTAGGATAGCTTCTCATTTGCAATATATTTAATAAAATCGACTCAAAACCATTCAGTATGGATCAGCACATAGTAGAAAGCTGTACTGAGGATTATCTTGAATGACAAGTGGGAAACACTCTTCAAGAAAAGCTGAAAAATAAGAATGGAAAGGAAACTGGCAAAAGAAGAGGCAAAATGATCAGGCACCATGGGCAGACAACCTCATAGACAAAATTTTCAGTTTAGATATAGTACATATAAGTGTCTCTATAGCTGCCCAGGTCTGTCTGCATTACATGACAAGAGTGTCCAAGAAGTCCTACTGAGATGCTACAGTCCCACAGAAACAACCCCTTATGTTATATAGCGACTTCTCCCTGAACCACAGTGGAGCTTTTTATCTCCATTTTTTCTTGCATGATCACAGCTAAAATATTTGGCCTCAAAAAGATAGAACAATTTTATTACTATTAAAATATGAAAATAACAATAACAGAACCAGGCACTAGTAATCCAATATCCACCCTCTTAAACCTAGATGAAACCCAGTTTTGATTAATTTACTTAAATTTCCTTCCTTTCAAATCATTCCAACCTTGCATTGCTGGTTATTCTAACCATGACAAGTCACCTACCTAATTTACACTGACTGCCATTATAAAACAGCCTCCCACCCCCAAGACAGTCACAGTTCATGATGACATCGCAGGGGTGGTGGATTTGTTAGGAAATTTTCTTGGCCTGGTTCTCAGCTGCTTTCAGGTTACCTAGGGGACATTGCTTGAGGGAATTGCTTTCAACTGGTTATCAAGGGAGAGCGCATCCATTCTCCCCACACACAGAAGCGTGCTGCCAGAAGACAAGAGGTGTCAAGGCTGGTGCAAGAGGACAGGAGTTGTGCCTATGCTTTGTATCTCCCCTCTCCCTCCAAGATGTACTATTCTGCCCAGCAACCCTACTAATAAAAAAAAAAAAAACAACCCCAAAACCAAACCCACACCTTACCCTGAGGTGAAGGGAATGGAAGAAAAGCGACCTAGGCATAACAAATACATCTTGCATAAGCACAGTGAAGTGCATGCAGAGTCTTGCTGAGAGTCAGGGAGCACAGATACATACAAGTGTACCTGCAGGCACTCTAGTGAAAGGTGACAAAATGTTAGAGGAGAAGTGGTGAAGCGTTGATTTGAAATCTTTGAGCTTGTAAACTCTTACAAGAGCTTGGAAAGCTCTCCATGCACTTACTAGACAAAAACAATCCTAAAAGATGACTCACCATCTGTTTTACTCTTTAGATGTATCACAGCCAGTGCCTCCTCCACCACATTCCATTTGTCTGGTGCCGTGGGAAGGAGTTTAGAGGCTATGCTGAAACCTTGGGACTCCCTGATGGCTCCCAGGGTTTGTGAGAGTAAGCTCTCTCTTCTCTCCAAGGCAACGACACCACTGCATGCAGTCCGGTAGGGAGCTGTGTTCAAGTCTAAGTTATCAGAGGACTGTGGATCTAGTATGCTCCACAGTAAATAGTTTAAATGCAAATGGACCTGTTGAGGTGAGTCCAGAGGAGGCTGTGAAGATGATCAGAGGAATAGAGCATCATCCTCAGCCCAGAGAATAGAAGTCTCCAGCAAATTCTCCTAGCAGCCTTCCAGGGACTTATAGGAAAGCTGGAGAGGGGCTTTTTACAAGGGCAGGGATTGATAGGACAAGGGGAAATGGCTTTAAGCAGAAAAGAGTAGATTTAGAGTAGATATCAGGAAGAAATCCTTTCCTGTGAGGGTAGGGAGACCCTGGCACAGGCTGCCCAGAGAAGCTGCGGCTGCCCCTGGATCCCTGGCAGGGTTTGAGGCCATGTTGGATGGGGCTTTGGACAGCCTGGGCTAATTGGAGAGTATCCCTACCCATGTCAGGGGTTGGGACTGGATGGGCTTTGAGGTCCCTTCCAACTCAAACCAGCCTGGAATTCTAACCCTGTGATCCAATATGCATAGAGGCTTAACCCAATAGTTACAGATGACATTTCTTCCTCAGCCTGGTCAGATCTACTCCCTGGCATTTGCCAATAATTTCGCAGTTAAAACTCAGCTCATGAAAATATTAGTAACTCATGATTGGCTTGCCCATTGCATTTCTAGGAACAGACTGGTTATCTGTATCCCAAGTATATTTGCATACTGGTTTTTGCATAGTTTGACCACCTGGTTTTAGTAACTATCAGCAAGTCTCAGCACGCAACACAATCCACAGTATAGCTCAGGTGTTAAGAGCTGTGCTGGAGACTCACTCCCTGGATGTCATGAAAACCCTGCAAAGCAATTACACAAGCAAATAAATTATTAAGAGAAAGAAGTGACAGCTCTGGGAATTGATGCAGATCCTGGTGTGAATCTAGGTTGTTACTGACAGAAAGTTATTGTTCAGTAGGTGATTGGTAATGCATAAAAAATGAGAGCTTGGTCCTGTTTTGAATACCCCCCTCACAAGCTACAGAAGGAACGAGCAACACAAGTTACCTTCAGGGTCTTGGTGACTGTTCATTCCTTCAGCCTGCTTCAGACAAACAACCGAGCCAAACTACCTCTACCCTTGTTCTGGTTCAGAAGTTGACCTTCCAGCACCTATGCTCTCAGCCCCTTCAGTACCAAAAGCAGAGTTTGCACACCCTCGAGCAGCACGGCCACCAGCATCTCCCCTCCTCCAGCCCCACTCCATGGGCTGAAGCCCTGGAAACACAGCCTGGCACCAACCGAGGCAGAGCACGCCTTGCACCCATGTGCTCCTTCCTTAAATTGGCTTTCAGTTCTCTCACATCAGAGTAAAATTAAACCTTGAAAACTTCTGCTGCTGTCCTTGGCACTCTGACATCTATGTATTTTCTTGTTTATTTTTTTCTTTCCCTCTTGCTCTCTGCATCTCACACAGGACTTATCAGAAAGGATCTGAGTGAAAGCACTTGACAGAAGAGGAAGGAAGGCATTCAGAGCAAATTTTTCTATAGAAAAGTTTCCAGCCAGAGGTTTCCAAAGATTCCTCCTGGTCTTGAATTTATTTGGTTTTCCCAATTAAAGTCATTCCAAGAAAACAGACACTAGCCACAAAGCATTTGCTAAGTTGCAAACCTAGGCTGTTCTGGAGCAGAACAATAGATGCAAGGAAGAGAGAGCAAAACATTTTTTGATCAGTTGTGAATCTATGTCAGCTCCCTGCAAAATCAGTAGAAATCTTTCCATCTCATGTAAGAGGCTTGGCCTACGCACCCAGCATACAAACCAGCTTCTGATCTGTTGTAATACCGGTTTCCTTCACCTGGGTAATTTGCTGCCACTCCAGAACCGCTACTTCTGCCTCCCTCTCCTACCTGTTGTCAGATAAGACAGCTCATGGAAAGGCAGAATGATGGTGTGTCAAGATCTACAGAAGTTGTTATGAAAACTTATGTTACAGAGCTCAACTGGCCCTACAAGAGATTGATGCGTTTGCAGCAACAACACTAGACAGTGTATCAGGGCCAGGGTGAGAAATATTTTTGTTAGTGTTCAAGGGTGGAAAGAATGGAATAAGCTAGGAAGAGTCTTGGGGTTAGATGTTCACAGTGCTCATGGAGTTTATGAGAAGCTCATATTATAGTTTGTATGTATGATGGGTCTTTAATACGACATATACGCTAACAAATGTGAGACCAAAGACCTTGAGATGAAAAGAGAAATCTGCATGTCTCCCCTCTTTGGATATTGACATGAATAAACTTACAAAACCAACCTGAATACTCTTGGGCTTTCACATGTCACATTTATACCAGACAAGAATACTTCCAATTAACATTTGCATGGAAAAGTTCAAATATATATATACACACACACACAGGTATGCATATATCCACATATACCTCAATCTATTAGTCTCGTACATCTTTGTGCTGTTTTTCCTTTTGTGCTCTCATCTACTTTATCACCTTCACATTCCCTGTTTGAAAACCCATACAATTAATCCAAATTCCTATTCTTCTCTTCCAGAAGTGGAAGAGATCTTTTAAATATAATTTCAGCTTTTCTCCAGTTTCTCTAGCATCCCTTTCAATAAGATCATTAAACTACAGCCTCAAAGTTCCACATTTTAAATTGTTTCCTCTTGCAAAAAAGTATAAATTCCAAACAATCAAACTGCAATTCATTATCTGCCATTTTCAGTCAATATATCATGTTTAGCAAATATTGATTTACATGGAACGTTACACACTTCGTAGCTGTATTTTCCAAAGCTACTCAATAATCACAATGATACCCAAGAACTGGTAGGCAGTTTTTCCAGTAATACGCAAATTAGTATTTGCTAGTTTGAACCTAAATGACTCTAAAGCTTCATGATTCATTTTCACATATAAAATTGCAAGTGTTGATTTGGTTTCTTGGTCACATTCTTTTTCTCCTCCCTGCCCCATCTTGTCCTTTGATTATTAAGCCCATTGATGGTACCTCATGCTTTCACTTTACTTGCTTCATCTATCTTGTAGAAACATAGATTTCCCTTCTTCATCTCCACACGCATCTTTGAGCTTTGATTCTCTTGCCAATTATCTTCCCATCCGTTAGTCTTCCAGTATCTGCTCCCATGCGACGCCTGCAAATCCAAACCTGACATCCTACTTTGCAAAACAATTTCAGAATAATTTTTCCAAGGCTTTCTAGCAGTACCTTCACCCAAAGGAACAATCATCCCACCAGCTACTCAGCACGTGTCTTGACTTGGTGGTTCCTCTTCACAGTCTGTGCTGTAACCTCAGCTCTCACATGAACTGTGGTACCAATGTACCACCATGTAAAAGCGTTATTTGTACTCATCTGGGTAAAACATGGTCCTAAAGGCTTTGTATAAGTGAATTTGTGACTTGGCATGAAATGGCTCTGTGTCTACCCTGCAAGGTGGTTGGGTTTTTTTTTTCCCCTAAATACATCAACTAAGGATTTTCTAATAACCTCAAGTCTTGAGTCTCTGGTATTCATTATGATCTCATTTCAAATTAGGGACCCTACATGCTCTCCAAAATCACATCTGATTGAGGAGTATCAGAGCATCTGTTAATGGTTGAAAAATTTCTTCTTAAATTTTTTTCTTTTTTTAATTGATGCTTTTAAATACTCCAGTCACTTAAGGGGTGATTCAGTTCTCTAGATCTCAATGTATTGTCAGATAATGGCTTGGTTTTCCCCACTAATGGTAGGTTGTTAAACAACTCTAATGTCCCAGGGTCATTACTATTAACAAAACCACCTTTTTGCTCAGTCATCTCCATTCAGTTTCACAAAGGGACTTCCCAGGCACCCTCCAGTCAACCTCCACAATTTACTCAGTTTGCTCTGCTTTCTCAGAACTATTACTGTGTTTTGGAATGTTTCACCTCTTATATTTCCCGATTACAAATTGTCTTACTCTATTTCTAGTGTCACACAGAATTTTTTAAATAACAGCCAATGAAAACTCTATACCATTACATATAATCAAGAGGAAATGATCCTACATAAGCCAGAAATGAAAGATTTGAGGAAGTACAGTTGTCTATATTCAACTATATTGAACACTGCAACTAGACAAACTCAAAAAGCCACACTAAAAAATAAGATAAAATAAAGATGTTTCCAATGTTGAATGGTCACAGATTTTGCCCTGTCTTGGTAAAAGATGTACCCTGTGTTACCTGACACTTTGTCAACTAAAAATAAGGCTGTTGTGAAGGAAGGCAACTCTCCCGACCTTGCACCATACCACACCAAGACAAAGACCAACCGCATTAAAGCTTCTCCTCTGGTAAGATGCCACCCATGCAATAAAACCACGGGGATTTTTTCCCTTGAGGGCAGACAAGCTTCAGCATGGCAGCCCTGCACAGGTCCCACGTGTACAGCTCCTGACACGGAGAGGAGGGATATGATGCTCGACATGACCACGGGCAGGGCTGTGTTCATTCAGGACCTTCATCTCACTGCTGTTACAACTAAAAGACAAACGCTGCTGATCTGAAACAGCCACCTGCAGTTATGCCTTTGGAACTGGCACCCTAACCGTTTGGATTGTTATTTTAACACCTATGAGTTGCTACGTGGTTGTTTTATTAATAGAAAGCATCACGCGCAGTCTGAGGCAAATTTAAATTCAGATACTGCTGTTCCAAGTCACTGTACAATATGGTAGGCTGCTGTTTGATTTGGTTTCAAGTAAAGCAGGCTAACAAACTTCCTTCCAAGCCATTAATTCAGGAATGTAATAAGGCTAACACAACTGCACCGACTCATTAAAGCAATTTGATGTAAGCTGCGCTCATTAGAGCAGCTACCATCTATATTCCTCTGACTGCAGCCTTGTTTTCAGACACCATCAGAGATGGCCTGCTGTGCCAAATGCCTCTTCTGTCTCAGGAAAACTTCACAGAAATAACAAAATGGAAAAACCTTGATTTGGCCAGGCCTTAAAATCCATTCAAATGCAAGAATGTTGTAATAGTTTGAGTATCTGCTTTCATCCAGGATAAGGTTATTTCACTAAAGAACAGAAATTCTATGATGATACAGACAGTGCTGTGAAGAGTCATGTGGGATGTCAGTTTACAGATAAAACTGATGAACTCCCTCCTATAACTGGTGGAAAAGAGGGCTTAAGAATACAGGGGGAAAACACAGAGCAAAGACATTATGAGTGTGTCACAGTTGAAATAATAAGAACCAACCTGTGACCTTAGTGTGCAGCCCAGGCTGTCAGCATGAGAACCAGCTGTGGAGAACAGGCTCACGCCCAGACATAGGGTGAAAAAAACCCCACCCTTTCTGTGCTTAATAAATTAAAAAGGTTACCAAGAGAAGGTACAAAGTCAATGAAGGCAACATTCAGCCTTTAAGGAAGGACCTTTACTGGTGTTCCACTCACCAGGTTTGATATAATTAAGTCCAGCCCTTGAACTACATCAACCATTCCAGTAGCTGGAAGTGATGCAAAAAATCCTTGAGCAAGACTTTCTCTGATGAAGGACTCAGAAGTAACCAGAATTAAACACAAAGCAGTTTGTGTTCTTTAAAATACAAAAATACACAGCAAAGTCATTCACTTAACAAAAGGGAAAGTGAAGCAGAGCAGCCTTTTGACCCTCTACACAAAGTAAAATCAACTGCCTAAGAACGAAAAAAAGGAATAAATCTATATGCGTATCTACTGCTTCCTAAAAAAAACCTGGTTTGTTTAAACTCAGGTACATACATAATGTTTAATAATATTGCAGCTGCACTGACAACATTGCAGTCTTGCAGCAGGCTGGCGCCCTCATTACGTACCTCCCAATAAATTAAGAGTGCACGTTAGATGAAAACAGATGTTATTTATTTATTTTAATATCAAGCTACTGCATCTCTTGCAACTAAGCCACCAACTCTGGGAGAAACACCCTGTGTGTGCAGAGGAGTTTAGGACTAGCACCAGGACATTTTGTTCCCCCGAAAACCTGACTGAAGTAAACTCACTTCAGCTAAATGTGACAACATATCCTCTATCCTCCTCGTGGGCTACCCACCTACTTCTCTGTGGGCTACAGAAAGGCTGTAAATCAGGCTCATCGTCACTTTCCTTCTCTACCCAAGATAGATCCTTCCATGCATTCATAGAAAGGGATTGGGTTTCAATGGGACTGCTCAGAGATAACGAAGGACAATTTCACCCAGTATCTTCATTTCTGAAAACACTTCTGAAATTCTTTCTTGGTTCTTAGTTCAAAGGCCTCCTAAGTAACTTGCTAAATAATTAATGTATCAGTTTTTATTTTGCTACCATAATGTGAATACTTAATATGTTCCTTGGTAACTACTACAATACAAAAGAATAAAGTGATGCAGTGGGGTTTTGGAGAGCATTTTTTGCACTTCCACAAAGCCACCTGTATAGGAAGTCTCCATGGCTCACATGCCTTTGACATCATCACACTGAGAAATTCTTTGAAGTTTCACAACCCCTTCAGAAAGGATCTCAAAACACAGCCTAATGCTGTCAGATACTTTGTGAAACCTTTCAGTCTTCACTATGCTTGTTGCCAAGCATCTTCTGGTTGTGTCTTGCCCCCCACCGCATGCTGCTGCACACTGAAGATGGACTGTATCTTCTTTGCTCTGTCACAGGCCAAAGCCATGTGTCTTTCTGTGCAAGCAGATGGTGGATAACTATTGTGTCTTTGCTCCTTCCAATTACTTGTATACCTTGATGCCTATTGTTGTTCATGGAAAAGGTTTAATAAAGTTCAGATAAATTGTCCCAAAAGAACCTTTGAGAGAGAAAGATGGTATTTCATGTAGGAGTAATAGTAGTACTGTTTCAAAACAAGGCTCAGCCCAGTGCTCCAGCACCTGAGAACAGAGATTAGCAGCCTTGCACCACTCTGCCCTTCCATATAACCCCAGCACCAGCTTTTTTCAGCTGGGGGATGCCTGGGTAACTCTCAGCATATGTATCTTCTGAGCACTGGAAATCATCTCCTTATTGAGCAAAACTTCTCTGTAAGAGGCACATAAACACATGGGTAGACCGACAATTATTCAATGCTTTCCAGGTTCATAATGTTTCCTCATCCACCTGTGATTTCTCCATCTCTTTATGTTTTCTGCAGCTTTTTCTTCCTCAACAATCCTTTACCCAGCACATACCAAGTCCAAAGGTTTTTCAATTTACCACACTCTGAACACGTTTTTCTGATGCTTTGGGGGCTCCAGGTGAACATCAGGAGCAGCTGAAGTGGCGGTGACAGCAGGAAACAGCGCATAGAAATTCTCACCCAGAGAAATCCTCTGCTACTTTTGAAAGCTTTCTATCCTTGAGCTCAGAGCAGGCAGGGCTACAGATCAGAAGGAGCAAAGGCCCCAAAGCTTCACAAGCAACTCAGTAATTCTCTCAAAATTACTCCTTACAATTAAACCACACCGCCTGGGAGACCACCAAATGTCTCCTGCAGTACTGCACCAGAGGCAAACTCATGGCACCAGACACAAGCTCTGAAACAACACAGCTTATGTTCTATTCAAAACCCACCTTTCCTTTCCTAAATGCTCTGTTATCAAGGTGCTTAGGTTTTAGTTTAAACCTTTTAATATTTTTTTTAAAAGTGATTCCTATTTGCTGCTAAATTTCAGGTTTTGTTTCTAAAGATTTTCCTGTTTATGCCAATTAAAATCTTGACCAGATCCTGGTTTCATTTTCCTTTGGCTTTCTCTCCGAACAGGAAAATCCATATAATTTCGGCTAGCTAACAGTTTCTGTTTTCTTTCTGTATACACAGTCTTGCCAGGCATTAAAACATGGAAAGAAAGAAATCACAAACATTATCTTAGTAAGCCTTTGGCCTTATTTCAGTGAAATAAATGAAGAAACCAGCTCAACCTCCGGAGTAATTTGGAAATGAGCAAGCACAATAAGAGTCAGGGGTATTTCAGCACTCTAGGCTTCAAGTTTGACCAACGTCCTCTAGCAATGTCTGAGGAACCCCAAAGAATTACACATTTAACCATGCACCAAGGTGATGGACATGACCTGTTTGCTGTGCCCATTGTTTTCCAGGAGTGTTACTGCAGGAATCAGCCCGATGGAGACAATGTGCGTCCCTATGACTGCCTCTGTCCTATTTCATCTCAAACCTGTAACAGCAGCTCACAAACATTTCAGCTCCCCACTGCATTTTTCTTCCCTCTCCTTCATGGCATTGAACATAGAACTCTTCCTTCAAAACTCCAATGTGGAAGAAGCTCACCATTCAAAGGGACAACTGCCTCTTCCATACCTTCCCTCACTCCATTTTTACACTCTTATTTTCACTACTGTCATCGCTTGCCATAGCCTTTAGCAAGTATCAGCATAATTAGTCTTATACTTAAAGTTCATGATGGTGATGAACTGATAGCAGTTAGAATGTTTTTATAAAAAAAATAGGTTAGAGACAAGCCAATCGGACCTCAAACTATTGTACAGAAAAGCATTCGCTGCCTAAGAGGAATTTTCCCTGCCTACTCCATCCCTGAGGGTGAAGGACATACTTGGAAAAACAGAACAGAGTGTTCAGAACACCAGCAGACCACGTGCAGTACAACCATGCCTTCAAAGGCATCAGCAGGCCACCAAGCCTGCACATTAAAAGCTAGACTCTATTTAAACACTGCAATCATGAAGCAGATATATCTTCATTTTGTCTAAAGGGCAACATGGGCACATTACATTTCTAGCTGTAGGTTTTTACTCCAACCTGACTTGCTTTTCAGGGCAACTGAAGGAATTAGCCTTGCTCTGAATCACACATTATGGATGGAGTGCCGTTAGACTCGTGAGAGGTTGATTAGTGTTAGCTTCATTAGAACCATAAGGGAATGCATTTTGTTTGAACTGAGGCTTCTCTTCAACAGAGAGGTACAAAAACAAAATGATAATCCTGTTTAAAAAAGTGAAATCAAGGCCTGGAATTACCACGTTTTTAATGTTCTCTGGATCAAGTTGCTGTTTCAAAGCAACAGAGCTGCTAAAGGACCCACAGAAGAAATATCCTAATGTGACAGCACACCCTTATAAAGGTGCACAGAAAAGGGCTGAGGTGATCCCTGGGCAAGGACTGATGCTAGCACATTGTCAACAGTAGTCAGGCACTGAGGAAGTAAGTGGGGTGTCAGGAGGAGATACAGGCAGAGCCCTCCATGCACAACCCAAAGGAAAACAGGACTACGAAGGGCAAAGCAAACATCCTGGCAGAACAGCTGCATCACCCAGATCTCAGGGGTTTTACCTTCCCAGAGTAGAAAGAGAACAATAAAAGGCACCGCATCTCCTACCTTGGCCTATGGACTTCCACCTTCTCTCCATTTAATCACTTCTGGTCAGGCTCACTCCATTGGGGAAAAAAAACCATAATCCAAGACAGACTTGCAGTTCAAATCACATGTCCACCTCGCTTGAGCGAAAATAAACGCTCTCAGGGAGGCATTCAAGCAGCAACTGGAAAATTTTATAGTGGGAAAACCCAAGAAACACAAATACGTTTGCATCTGGCAGGCTCAGTTCTCATGCCCCCATGTCCTGCAAATGCCTGGGCACCAGCGTGGGTTACAGGGCACAGGACTGCAACGGTGTGAGCTCAGAATGCACAGATGGAAGAGGAACCCTGGGCTGTGTTAGCTCCCTGTACGAACACAAGGATACAAACATCCTTCTGGGAATTACTGTGTATGTTTTGTTTCTGGCTTTGTTGGGTTGCTTTGGTTTTTTTAAAGTCCGCTCTGGGCAACATATTTATACTTCACTGGACACAGACTTCCTAATCATCTTGATTGTTCCTGGTAATTTTTAATGAGCGTTGATGTAAGGCTATTTCACTTCCTTCCCTCTGAAAAAGAATTTATATTAAAAAAAACCTGTACAAGAGGAACAGCCTCATAAACGGAGGAGCCACACGCCCATGATTAGAACTAAAGGAGCCATCTGTTTCTTTACAGTCATGCACATCTCAGACAAAAAAGTACACACATGACATATGTCATTACTTCCACTTTCCTAAGAGAAAATATTTGTCATGATTCCCTCCCACAGAAGCGCAGGAAGCTCCACCACCAGCTTGCGACGCTACAAGGAACCCCTCCCACCAAAGCTCTGCAAGCAGCATATTCAGCTTTTTTTCCCTTCCTCTTCCTCAGACAACCCAACTCAGTTTTTCATGCCTCCTGCATCCTTTGCAAACATCTTTTCCACAAGATCTACAGCCAGGGATCGGCTTGCTGAATTCTGCTATCAACAGGAACTGCACTGTTGAGCTCCACACATAGAGTTGTGTCTTACGATTTAAAAGTCAATTTAGGAAATGAAGCTGTTCATTGGATGATATATTTTTATGTTGATGTATTGTAGCTTGCAATTTTTTCCCTTTACCTACTTCCAATTTGCTCTGACAAAAGCAGACTGCTAGAAATGCACCAGGCATACTTAGACATATGCCTTGGCATCAACTCCCAGGCATTTAGAGACAATTAGTGCAAAAAATTCCCCCTCTCTCTCACCATCAGAGGTAAAGCAGCAGCACCGTGTCCTTTCTCCTCGTGTAACCAGGTGAAGACACAGGGACTGGAGATAGTACTTGGAAGGTAACACGCCTACACAAACAGCACACGGCTATGCTCCATCTTCTACCACATTAACAAAAGGGATGGACTAAGATGAGCGATTATAAAGCATTCAAAAGCATCGTCTGTGGTTTCATATATCCCCAAAGTGGTCTTCTGGAGTAAAAGCACCTCTTCTCAGCCAAGGTTTAGAAAGAAGATACAGTAGACACCACTGCTGCTATTTCATGTTCATTTCCTGCTGCACAGCCACCTTATTTCCAGGCTTCCTGAACACAGGTTTTGGGTGCATCCCACCTCAGCTTGAAAGATTTGCTCAGTTAAATGTCCCTCACTGTTCCCAGGAGCTTTTCAACATAAAAGGTGTGTTCAATTAGCATCTAACAAAAAGAAAGGCAGGATCTGTAGGACAATTGAAATAGTACATTTCTTTGAACTAACTAACAATAAAGACCTGACATCTCTCTTTACAAAGTTACACACCACACCCACCAAAGCAGCTCCTGCCAGAGACAAAATCAGCACAGTGTTTGTAGGAGTCCAATCTGCCCCCGTGATGAAGCCCTGGAATGTGAACAGGGATGCTTGGAGGAAGCCATCAAGAGGTTTGCATCACAGCTGCCTGGAAGCACCCGTCTTACAGTAAAATACATCTGTGGTTAGTTCTGCTAGCTCAGCCCTGCCAAACCAGCCTATTCCTAGAGTATAAAAACCAGACAATGACAAATACTCTCAAAAAAAAAAACAAACCCTCCTAAAAAGATTAAAATTCTTCCATCTCCTCTTTCCCTGCCTTGCCGCAGTTCAAATGCTGCAGAGTTCAAGACTGTACCTACTGTGCCTCTGAGACACTGTGGAAGTATTTCTTTAGAAAAATCAAGAGAGTAGCTGGATTTAACTTTGTCTGACCTGGGATGTTACCCTTGTTCTCAGTTATGGAAAAAAAATCTTTAAATAGAAACAGTAGAAAAAAAAAGTTGTCTGGTTCTTCAGCTTTCTTCTCTGCAGGCATGAAGGCTTTTGATATAAGCTATTTATCAGAGGCTAGGAGAAAACTTCTGAAACTAAACCACCGTCAGCTCTGCCGTTATGCAAAGGGAATATTTCCCTCACCCATTGTGCTCTGCCATGCAGATAATCATTTCTGTGCGTAGACACACATTTCATTATTCGCAATACTCTGTGACCCTGAGATGTTCTGTAAATTCTCCATGTCAGTTCAGTGAAAAACATTGTCTTCCTTGTGTCTGTCTATATTCGCTTCCTGTGACATCTTCTCACATTATTATGCAGGATTGCCCATCCATGGCAATCGCTCCTTTGTTTTGATCATCTACTGAATGCGTAATGATGGGAGATGTTAAGATGAAAAATAAAGCACTTTATCCTTAACTCAAATATTGAGAAACTTAATGCCTGGTTTTAAAATCCTTTACAAAAATGTATATAAAGAAGAAAAGCATCTATTTTTTATCTATCCTTCTAAACACTTGTAACACATGATTCTCCTGGGGCTGCCATCTAAGGCCAGATGTGCATTTCAGAGGCACGAAGTTCCGATACACATCACAGCTCCCACCTTCCTCCATTCTGCAAATACATGCCTAAATAGCTGTGTACACCAACACCTTATTTGAAAAAATAACTGTGTTCAGCCCTTGCTGAAGGGAAGAGCACGGCACAGCCTGGATTTACTGACATTTCAGCTGTCCTTATGCAATTTCCACATGTCATTCTGCCTTCAAACAATTACAACCTAATATAGAGTAGGTAGACCAATACATCCACCCTGAATATCCCTCATCTACCCAAGGAAAGCCTCTCCTCAAAACATTTACAAAAATAACATCAATTGTATACACACACTACCAAAAAGCAACTGAATGGCTGCGTGGAAATGCTCAACACTTACACAAAAAAAAGGAACAAGAAATCAGCCAAGCATGTACCAGAGAATGTTTTCCAGATTTTTAAGCACATCTACTCAGAGAGATTTCTTTTTTTCCCCTTAGCTTCCCTTTCACTACTTGTCTGTATCAGGGAGCGCACCTTGTGCCAGTGTAAAAGCCCATCCATGCTCAGAAAGGCGCGTGGCCCGATGTAGCAGCAGCACAGCGCTGTGCTCACTGCTGCTCTCCACTGCTGGCTCTCTAGTTGAGTAGCTGCGCCCTTCGCAGGTAAATGAGACCAGAGTACTGCAGACTTATCTGTACCAGTGTGCTCTCCTGCCTGCTGCATATTCCCTGTGTTGGCTCCAGCTGGTATACCCTGCTCTGCAGAGCAGCTCCCATACCTCTAAAGTCTTGACCCTGAGCTTCCAGGCACCCACGAAGATGTATCTCTCTCTCAATCACACTGTGGAAAGACTCAATTTTCTCCGTTTTAAGAGCATACAGTCAATTAAACAACAGAACTGTTGGGAATGCTAAATCCAGACATAAAGGTTATTTGTTGAGTAACGATGTTTTTAAGCGACACTACTAGGAATTGCGTGTGATATGGAACCAACTTTTGGACGTCTGCAAGAAGGACAACGTGCAAAACTAAGAGCAAGAACAGGAGTAAAATAACAGCAGGCTGATGTATGCGATCCTTGAAGATGGGTGCTGAGATTCCAGTGGAAGGCATGAGGATGAGGAGGAGACTGGAGCATCTCCAGTATGAGGAAAGGCTGAGAGAGCTGGGGCTGTTTAGCCTGGAGAAGACAAGATTGAGAGGGGATCTGATCAATGCTTATAAATATCTAAAGGCCAGATGTCAAGAGGATGGGCCAAACTCTTTTTGGTGATGCCCAGCAACAGGACAGGGGACAAGGGGCACAAGCTGAAACATAGGAACTTCTATCTCAGTATGAGGAAAAAAGGTCTTTACTCTGAAGGTGACAGAGCACTGGGATGGGCTGCCCAGAGAGGCTATGGGCTCTCCTTCTCTAGAGATATTAAGGATCCACCTGGACACAATCCTGTGCAACCTGCTCTAGGTGATGCTGCTTTAGCAGATGGGTTGGACTAAGTGATCTCCAGAGGTCCCTGCCAACCCCGACCATTCTGCAATTCTGTGTCTGCCCCAGCTCCCCTCGTAACTGGCTTGTTTCAGGAGGAAATCAGATTGCTAAACTTCAAATTAAGGCCCAAGTCACCAAATATCCACAGAACAAAACCAAGTATCAGCACCAGTATCACAGCTACCCTCCTCAGCAGTGTTAGCCCAAGAAGCCATTCACCTGGCTGAACCAAGACAACAGCTACATATTTTTATCTAGAGAAGTGGTACCCCCAATGTAAGGTCAAAAAGAAGAGGGGGAAATAATTTTCGGTACAAGACTTGTTGCTGACAGGGCACCCTGGGGAAGATATCCTTGCTGGCATGGACACAAGTGATAGCTCAACAACATGACTGCTGTCAGCCTCATCCAAAACAGCCAGCAGCACCCAGGGCTGAACACAGCTGGGACAGCACAGCCAGCGTTCTTCTTGCACGCACATGAGAAACCTTCTTCATTGCCCACCAGCAACCTTAAGCTTTTTCCTGGTGATTGATTCAGCTCCATTTTATGTTCTTCCTGACAAAGCAGTTTTACTAGCCAGAAGCTATCCACATTGAGTGCTAATAAATGCTATATATTAATTTATTTCTATTTATTAAGCATCCTTTAGCAACAGTGGAGGTTATTTTAAGACTTGGAAGTAAAAAAGCAATCATTCAGTCATGGAGGAGAGTGTCAGCAAATAGATCAGCTAAGGAAACCAGCAATATGTCAAGAAAGCTTTCTGGATCCTTCCACTGCTTCTTGACTAACAAAGCCTAGCTGAGATGAAGCACAAGCACACATACATGGAGGTAACTGTCACTTGCTACTTATGCAAGCTTTGAAATGTTCTTTTAATGCTGTCTCTTTACAGTGGGGGGAAAAAAAGTTTAAAAATCATCCAACAGGCATGGTTTTTCATCATAAACCTGAAGCACCTACAACATAAAAGCTTACCAGCTTCAACTTGCTAAGTCATCTAAACCTGTCTGCAACTGCTGTACAAGGAAGGGGGAATAACAAACACACCAAACTATTTTATGTGCTGCACAGGCTGTTCTCTATTACGTTACCTGGAGGACACAACAAACAAGAGAACTGCAACTTGACAGGAAATGTATACAATTAAAACTCCAGAGGGATAGATAGGAGATGCTTGACTAAGAGACACTTTGCTGCTATATTGGGCAGCTCTTGGCTCTCCTTCAGCTTGAGGAAAATACTGAAGCACAGGTGTCTTAATTTGAGAGATGTCAAACCATCAACCAATTTTATAAAACAAAGCCCATTCTGAATGGAAAGTACTTCAGAATAACCAACGTCCTGCTTTTAAAAAAAATAAAATTAAATAATTAAACAGTTCTTTATAAATATATTTTCCCCATGTGCATCTCTAATCTGGTTTCAGCTCTTCACCAACTTTGTTCCAAAGTGGCATTTCCAAGGAGAATAAAAAAAAAAAAAAAGCTAAAAGATGCACAATGAGTTTTGGCAAAGAAAGACTTTTATGCAAAACTGACCTGATTCTGGAAAAAGTGAAATGTGAACACAGCATGATATAATTGCATGAATTTGTTATTACACAGTCATTCTAACGACATCTGCTTCTTTCTTTGCCTCGCTGACTTGCACAGTATAAAAAGCAGACTGCGTTAGATGCTGGACATTCAGGAAGGACACCAGCTGCCTGGGATCTATATTTCTAACTTGATTACTTTAGGCATATTTATGACATGCCAGAAATGTACTGTTAAACAGAAAATGCTATTGATGAGAACTTTTTGGAAAATGGTTGAAGTTGAAATACTTCTAATATGTGACTGAAACAATAACTTGAAAACAAATATCGTAAGGAGGATTAGTTTGGTTCCAGAATGCTCAGGAATTTCTATTTTACTTTGTATTTTTTTATCTCATTTTAATGCAAGAGCGTATCCCATTCAAGACCAAAGTTTGACTCCACTGCACCTACTGGAAGGTTGTTTCAGGGTGTCATGCTTAGAAACCCATGCAATGCAAGGAGAACATGGAAAGTATCAGAGTACAACTAGCAGAATGATTATAATTAGTTTCTCATTAATTTCCTCCTTTAATTATAATTAAATTGATTCTTCAGCCAGGCAGACAGCAGCCCTACCTAATCAATAAGTCTGTGCACAAAAAGCAACAGCATTAGGCCAAAAACAAGAATAAAAGGGTAGAGAAAATTACACTAAATAGGTACTGTTATAATTAAGGACTGAAAGATACAATGGCAAAATTCTCCTCCCTGACCTATGCTGCTGCTGAAAGCACAGGGTGTACCTGTACTGCAATTTCCAAAGCAGCGATATAAATGGCATGGCCAGTGACTTTCATGGATCTCCCCCATGCAAATGAAACTCAGAAAACCTGAGTGGAAATGACAGATCTGTAAAGGGAGAGAAACTTTCTCCATCCCACTTGAAGGGAAATGTAACATTGGAACATAAAGGAATAGAATAATAAATTAACCTACATAGCACGTAATTGAGATAAAAACCTAAAATCCCTGAACTGATAGTCATAGAACCATAGAATGGTCTGGGTTGGAAGGGACCCCAAGGATCACAGAGTTCCAACCCCCTGCCACAGGCAGGGCCACCAACCTCCAGGCCTGGCTCTAAACAAGGTTACCCAGGGCCCCTTCTAACCTGACCCCAGGAATGGGACATCCACCACCTCTCCGGGCAGCCTGTTCCAGCACCTCACCACTCTCTCTGTAAAGAGCTTCCTCCAATATCTAATATAAACCTTCCCTCCTTTAGCTTCAATCCATCCCCCCCTTGTCCTGCCATTATCTGCCCTTTCAAAAAGTTGATTCCTGTCCTGTTTCTCTGCTCCCTTCAGGAACTGGCAGGCTGCAATGAGGTCCCCCCGCAGCCTTCCCTTCTCCAGGCTGAACCAGCCCAGCTCCCACGGTCCCTTCATAAGGGAGGCGCTCCAGCCCTCTGATCATCTTCATGTCCTACTCCAAACCCTCTCCAGCCATGACATCCAGGGGCCACGATATTCACTGTGACCTGAACACTGCAGAAGATGGGATGTCAGACAAAGGGGCTTGAGACAGTCCATCAGGATTCGATTTTGCAACCCAACTATATTTTACTCTTCACAATATGTAGCAAGATAGACCCAAGGAAGCTCATGCATCAAAACTAGTAGGATGCTTCATTCTTAAATAGCCCACTCCAGACCTGCCCAGTTCCTGTATGTGCCATTAAGAAACAGAAAATTATTCATATTTCACCATGCAGCAAAACACTTCTAATTGAGTCTGAATAGATACAATATGGAAATTGCAATTACAGTCACTCCAGCTGCTAAGACAGAATGTGAACAGCAGCCATGGACTCTAAATCCCAGTTTAACAGTGCTTTCCAAAATTACCCAACAAGACTGATAAACACAGACAACCCAGCAGAGAGACTTAAGTATCTTTTCCTAAAAAATATCTTGTTGTCAATTGTTTTTTCTAGGGTTTTTTATATTACATGCATTAATTGGAATGATACAAAGTATAATTAAATTACGTGGTCAGCAATAGCAATTGCAGTGCTGAGACTCACAATAAATCTTTGCTGCAAATACCTTACTTGTAGTATCTGAAATTATCATAGGCTACTTAAGTTTAAAATGCAACATGTCATCTAATCACAGAACAGTTTGCATTGGAAGGGGCCTCTAAAGGTCTAATCCAACCCCAATAGTCCTGAACCTGTCAGAGCTTTGAAATCCAACTAGAAGAGGGAAGGTACAAGAGGAGAACACTGTTTTCAGCAAGAATTAATAGGGACTGCGTTTGTTTGGAATGAATTTTCCCACTTACACTGAAACATCAATCACAGCTCCCACTTTCAAACTATCTCATCATTGTTGATACAGTGTTTACACAACAGTTCAAAACAGAAGGTTTATTTCATGTTTCGAGTACAGCACTCCTGCTGTTTTGTTGGGTTTTTTCCCCCCCTTCCCCCTAAGATGGCCATAAAAAGAACCAAATCCAATTTTATTATTAGATACAAGAACAAGTCTCATACACACACTATGCTGTTTGGTTACACCTTAAAGTATTAAAAAAGAAATTCTGGTTTGAGTTCCATCAGAATGAACTTGCACTTAAAGCATAGGCTACTTAATTGACTGAAGTCAAAACGAGGGCTCTCAATCCTGTCATCACATTCCTTAAACCCTGATGATTATAAAATATTAGTTCTGAATTGTTCCTGTTAATATTAGGCTGAACCAAATCAATAAATTCAAATTTAGATTTACTGGCATCAAACGACAGCGGGCGTCTTCACACCATACAGGCACTGATCTTGATGTTCAGTATTTCTTCTATTTAAAGACATTTAAAATGTAAGGCAAGGAGAAGTCTTTCCACTGAGAAACGCAGGATATTACTATACAGTAGGCAGTGAAAACCTGTCCAGCTTTCACATGCTTCACTGAGAAAGCGCCAGAGGTAATGAAGACCCATTGCACAACCCCACCTGCCGCTGAAAGAGAGCCAACGTTGAAAGGGATCTATTTTTAGAGGGATGCTAAAGGTCAGCTAGCTCAGGCCTTTAGACATGCAATGTCATCCACACGTTACATTAAGCTTTAAGATGCTTTTGAGCAAGGGATTTGCTATACAGTAAAAGGCAGATTTTTTTCCAAGACATTACATATTTGCAAGTTCACCTTCAGTAAACAGTGCCAAGAGTGCTCTCCGGAAAGAGAAATGGCACAATTACAACTTGAGCAGGAATTAGAGAACGGCTGCACAGTATAATGAGAGCTTCTGGAATGCTGTCATGATCCTGTTCCCATGAGAACAGCAAGGGTGGGTTTTTTAGGAAAATACGCAACATTTTTAAGTTCTTGAAGAGCCACTGAAATGTCATACAGTGTACAGGATGTCACAGAACTGGAGAAAAGCATCACCTTCTGTGTGTAGACAATGATAAAGCATCATACGATGCACACGCACATATAAAACATCCTCTTCAACATGGGGTGGATAAACCTACAACCTCACAGCTGCCTGGGACTGGGGGAGATGGTCCCTCAGCCCAAACATATAAGTGACACTCAGCAAAGGCCCAGCATCCACATTTCTCTGGCTCCCAGCAGTGTATGGATTTGAAGTAAGCAGGCGGAGTCTGGGACTTGCTGAGCCACCTCATCAGAAAAATAACAGGCTTTATCTATGGCAAAACACTTCACATGCAAAGAAACTTCAAACACACTTCACAAGACCCCCATCAAGAGCCATGCTACCCCCTTACTAGAAAGCAAGAGGGATGTTTGGCTGAACCATTTCAAAGGCTGAATTCAACAGCAGGAGAGCCAAACACAGTAAAACATGGGAGGGGTTGCTACAACCATGTAGCACACCTTATGGACTAGAACCCAGGAGAGGCAAGTGCCAAGGGCCAACACATGGAAGACAAATGTGGAGCTATGGTAGAGAAGCAACCGCAGGGCTGCAGCTACTGGCAGAGAAAGGAAATAGCCTCCATGTCTGTGCACACCAAGTCTTCTCTTTGTCCAGCTTGATCTACAGCTGGGGTGTAAACCATTTTCCTGCCCCAATGGATGTGATAGAGGAATTATGCCCTAAGGTAACTATGTGCTATTTAACCCCTTTCTTCCCTGCTTTGAAGTCCCACTTTCACACTTCTGACCAAGGTTTCACTCATGACACCAGAATTGAAATTAGGCTACTCTTCATCTCCCCAGAATGGGACTTCCTGGAGGGAGGGACCAGCTCACAGAACCAAAGCGAATCATCTTCCTCCCCTACAGCAGGTCTCCCTTTTCACCATGGACATGAACCCTCTCTGCCACTCTTGCAGGCCTCACCCTGGGGACTCAGTGTTGAATGAGAAGCAGTGCTTCAGAGGAGGACTACTAGGGCTACTCCCCAGAGGAAAACTAGCCTGGCTTCTTTTCTTAATGCTGTTTGCTACACGACACATAAATGAAATAAAATACATCTCAAGTACTTCTATTACTACTATCCAAGTCTTTGGCTGAACAGGGAACAATCACACTCCTATCACAGTAATGAAGTGGCCAACAGCGTAGAAGGTCACTCCTAATGCACAGTGGTGAGCTCTCAGAAGAAAATCTTACTGCAGTGTAATTCAATGCACATTTGTAGATACTTGTACACAAATGGCTTGATAGAATGGCAGGGATGGATTTCATGCTTTAGCTTGCTAAATAAACTTGTAGAGAACCAGAGCATCATGAATTTTGACAGCTTTGTAGAGAGGGAAAAAAGAACAGGAGAAAACACTGAAAGAAAACCCACAAGAACAAAACCACAAACTTTGCAGACTGACACGGCTCATCCAGGAGACTTTCCAACTGGAACACTACAAGCACTGCTGTGCTGGCACCAAGCAGAGGAGGATCCAACTCATTTTCCTTCCTTTCAGAGTCCATACACCCAACGGGAGCTAGAATGTAACCCTCAAGGATGCTATATGTTTCCCCTATGAGGATAGGCTGAGTAAGTTGGGACTCTTCAGCCTTAAGAAGACTAAGGGGGGACCTAATTAAAGTCTATAATTATCTGAAGCAGGGGATGCAGGGGGAATCAGTCAGCCCCTTTTCAGTGGTCGGTGGGGATAGGACAAGGGGCAATGGCTGCAAGTTGGAGCATAGGAAGTTCTGCACCAACATGGGGAGGAACTTTCTCCCAGTGAGGGTGAGGGAGCCCTGGGACAGGCTGCCCAGGGAGGTGGTGGAGTCTCCTTCTCTGGAGATATTCAAGACCTGTCTGGATGCCTATCTGTGCAGTATGAGCTGGGGAGCTGCTTTGGCAGGGGGGTTGGACCCGATGATCTCTTGAGGTCCCTTCCAACCCCAACAATTCAATGATTCTATGTAACTTTGAATGGCAGGAGGAAGAAGGTGGTCTGTTAGGTAGTCTACATACAGCAGGAAGACACCTGACACACACAAGGGATCTATAGTACCTACTTCTGCTGTGTCTTCAAACACTGTCCAACAATAAAATGCTAATTTTCACTTAGTAACTGCTCTCACACACTGTTCAAGCTGTATAATGCAGAAATCAGGGCCGATGAACTGCAATTAAACACTTTCAGTGACACTGGAAAGAAAAGCCATGCTTTGCCTGTACTCTTCTTAGCAAGGTGGGGAAAGGAAAAGGAGAAAAGAACGGAAGATGTAGTTCACTCTGCAGCATTTCTTGCTTTGCTGTTATTTTTATTATTTGCCTAGGGCACGTGAGCTTCTACTAAGTGAAAAACTGGAGGCACAAGCTGCAAAATCTATTTTTGCTCTCCTCCCTTCCCACAAGTCACAGTCACTGACGCGCCACAAGACTTCCCCCCATTATTCAGAATGGGCCCTGCCTGCTCTTTTATCGCACTACGTTCCGTTTCATCAGAAGCTGAGCAGCAATTTCCCCCATCGCTCAGATCGCAGACATAAAGATGTTCAGCACCATCAGAATGATTTACAAAAGGCGCTGGTCCTCTGCATCCTCAATACAGGCACTGGCCTTCTTGTCTCCGCTTTTATGACAGGTAGCAAATGAAGTAATGAAATAGAAACGAAGTAATAAAATGAAGACAAATCATTCATCTCAGGAAGGTCTGCATCAGACCAATTAAAATAATGTCATAGACACACTGCGATAACATATTGTACCTATGGGAAGATGCTACTAGTATGAGCAAGCTCTGCAATTGCTATTTTCTCCAATTATAGCCTCAGAGACCCCGAGCTCCAGTGTAATAAAAGATTAACAAATTAAAATATATTAAAAAATTAGTCTTTATATTTTTTCCAGTAAGCTGTTAAAGGTGATGATAGCGACAAATCTCTGCCTAAAAACTGGTCCTCACATAGGAAGCTCACACAAGTCAGGATGAGCACCAGCTACAGCAAGAATCACTAAAGAGGAGGAGGGTTTGTGGACCTGGGTGTACAGCTGCAATCCATGCAACAAGCCCATGGACTTCCTTGTGTGAGGCAAGGACTTTTCTGACATAGGCAAAAAAGGCCATATCCTGCACTCCCATCAGCACCAGAGGTGTGAAAGTTCTTGCTTAGCGCTCTCCCACACTGCATTTGATGCCATGGGGCCAGGCAGCTCCCCCCTCCCCGCTCAGATCAGGGCTGCATCCATCTGTACTGCGTCACTGAAGCCCAAGGGCTCAAGGCTTTGTGTTTATATGCCAGCATCCACCATTACACTAGAAAGAATGAAATAACTTAAAGAAGATGTAAATCCTCAGCAGAAGCCCTCCACGCTGCTCCATCCTTTGTCGTGTCCTTAGCAGCAGTTTCCTCTTGAGTTAAATCACAGGCATAAACATGCTCACTGCTGGAGTGATTTACTGAGCTGTAATACAAGCAGCAGCCTCCATCTCTCCTGCTGCGACCAGCAGCACAGGAGGAGATGCCAGAGACCAGAGCATGAAGACTGTTGTTGAGAGGGCAAACTTGGGATGGCCTTCAACAGGTGAAAGCCAGCATGATTTCATTCAGCCCTGCGCTCAAAGTGCCCTGCTAGTCCTATGAACGTCCTGGCTGCATTTCAGAGCTGTGGCTGCTCACCCGGTACAGGGATATGGGCACCTACTACCACAGATTTTCTTCTAGACAATCGGTCCTATCTCTGAAGAGATGCGCCCTAGTCTGTGGGTTCTCTTCTGTGTCTATAAATCAGTCAAAATCTGGTTTAGATTTTTGTTTTCTCTCATCTTGAGTCCCAGTCTAAAAATAGCACCCATTCCTTTTGCATCTGTTGATTTTCAAACAATTCTAACACTGGTATCTAATTACAATACATCACTGCTCCAGACAATTACATGCCATTTATCATTTGGATGGCTGAGGAAACTCTTTCCATACTCCAAATAAATTCTCTGTTAATACCACACATGACTTTGTCTCAAAGACCTAGCAGAGAGACTTGAATTCATTCCTTCTCCCCCTCATAATTTCTGACCACTTCAAAGGTTTACAACAAAATTTGGTGTCAAAAACAATGAACAAGAGTTGAATGTTGGGGAGATTGCAAACCAGGGAAAATCCACTGTGACAGAGTTAACTGAAGCATGATCACACAGGCTATCAGACAAATCTGGATCACTTGAACGGACTGGCACAGCTTAAAGGGGTTTTTCTTTCATTTATAATTAACCACTTGGCTGTCACATCACTGTAGCCATGCACTCTGGTTGTGAATGTTTACACTGAAATCTCTGTAGAAGACACAGAGACTGCGAGCTAGAAAAGGTGAGAAGGAAGGAAAGTTATATATGTGCACCAGTGAGATGCTAAGTTTAGCATCATGAAAGCAGCCAGAGCAGAGGGAGCACCATTCACCAGCAACACAGTGACCAAGGCAGCAGCTCTACGCGTTTCCCTCCACCCCAGCCTACAAATACAACGTCTTGGGGTGAGGGAGCACAGCGAGATTTTGGCCTGTGCAGACTGGCTTCTGATATGGGATAAGAGGATAAACTTCTGCTAGGAGAAGATTATCAGATAAAAGTCACTAAATGCTCCTAAAAAAGCATCAGATGGCCCAGGCAGTCATCTATATAACTCGAGATAGATTTCCCAGGAAGCTTTCAAGGAGACGAAAAGCTTGCCATGCTATTAGCAACGCTCCAAACGGAAACTCAATTAAGACATATAACAACAAAGTACAGAACACCAGCTTAAACAATGAACAAATGAATTTAAGCAAATTAAATATAGCTCATTCTGCTTTAAAAATAGCTGCCTCTGCCAGTAAATATACCCAAAGTAATTTTACAGAATGCCAGAATAACTGAGGTTGGAAGGGACCTCTGGGGCCACCCAGCACCAACCTGACTCAGGCAGGGTCAGACAGACCAGGTCACACCAAGATTGTACACTCGGGTCCTTGGCTGCTCCTCTTAGAGAAGGCCGTTTCACAGGAGATAACAGCAAGCTCAAGTTGCGTGCAATTTATTACTTGAAAGACTGAAGCTTCTAACAAAGTCAGTGAAGTGTCCAGTGCTTCACAGACAAAGCCTTCAGCAGTGCAGCAAGCGCTTTCATATCTGGTCCTTGAAGAGGACATCCTAGTAACAATCTAGTTTCTCTGAACTTGATGCCACATCAGCATCTTCAGCCCACCTACTTGTGTACCTCAGGTATTTTAAAAACAGAGTTTACTTCCTACTGAGAATTTCTTCAAAGCATAGGTCAATGCATTTATCACTGCAACCAAGGGCCAAAACACGTGCAGGATAATCACAGAATCACAGACCTGTAGGGGTTGGAAGGGACCTCCAGAGATCAAGTCCAACCGCCCTGCCAGAGCGGGTTCTCTAGGACAGGTCACACAGGTCGGCTTCCAGATGGGGCTTGAATATCTCCAGAGAAGGACACTCCACACCCCCCTGGGCAGCCTGTCCCAGGGCTCTGTCACACTCACTGTGAAGCAGTTCTTCCCCACATTGGTGGAACTTCCTGTGCTCCAACTTAGAGACCATTACCCCTTGTCCTGTCCCCATCACACCCCATCTTCCTTTTAGCTCTTAAAGTAAGGAGCCATTTGCTGAACCCGCTTGGCCAAAGGAAATGAGGTTCACTCTGTCATAAAGCATCTCTATGGCAAAACTCTGAGTAATTGTTCCATAACTCAGCTACAAGCCATGATGCCATAAGACATCAGGCTTCCTTAGTCCCACTGCTGATCTGACACACATTTCCATGGCCCTTTGCAGAACAACACAATGCCACTCCAAGAGTAACAACCAGCACGGTATTTGGTTCACTCCTGGCCCTTTGCTTTGTCTCCTGGAAGCTCTGAAGGATTAGTAATTTTGCAATAGTTGCCAGCACCACCAATACACCAACCAAGGGGTTGAATATTTTAGCTGCAATAAATAGGTTTCAAGAAAGGCTTTCTTCACTGACAACCTGCTTTATTTTTGCCAGCAGGCATGAATCAAAACAGAATCACAGTACCCTAGCCTGACTTCAAAGGATAGGAACATTTAATTTTTTGCAGCTCTGCTTCACTGTCCATTGTACTGCAAATACACCCCTGGGCCCCCAAGATCTCTTTCATCACTAATTTCATGTTCTTTTTTAAAGATGACTATACAGAGCAGATGAGATGCATTTCCCACAAAGGCTGACCCAGCATGACCTTGTTTATTTTCCAGAGCATTCCCGGAGTATGGACACACAGAGGGTTTCTCCACAGGCAGGAGGCTGAGCTGGAGGACACGATGCTCCAGGACTCCCAGCGTTGTTTCCCCAGGCAGAGCCTGGGCTCCAAAGGTCAATGTGCACCAGCAGATGGGAGCCAGCGCGTGATTTCCTTCTGCTCTATGGCATAGCAGAGGACTAGAAATCAGATCTTGGATTTAATGCAATGATGCAAGTGAGGCAATTAGTAAATGACTCAGCATCTGCAGACCAGCAGGCCCCCTATTAACCAGCTAAGTATATTATCTTGGTGGAGAGATCAGAGATTTTTCCCTTAAGCTAATTGTCTAACTTCTACAAGTTGTCATATCCTATTGCAGACTTGGGCTCCAGCCCTGCAAGGTACCTAGTGCCTTTGCTCCAATGACATCCGTGGCAAGCAGCATACCCCAACCTCCCTGAGGAAGAGAAGCATGCTCAGGCCCAGACGTCTCAGTGAAAAATGAAGAAAGAAAGAAGACATCACTTTACAAACCCAGTAGCATCCCTGTGCCCCCAATAATATTTTATTCATTAGCCTCCGTTTGAGAAGGAAAAAATAAATGGTTTCACTTGTGAACAACAGGCTCTAATTAACATGGTTTCTCTTGTTCTTTCAAGCCTCTGCTCATCTTTACTCTGTGCCTGTTTCACCACCAGCAGAACATCAACCAGTCCAGGCAACAGCACTTGCCTAATGCTAGAGCTCGTCAAGCAGGGAGATTGCACCAAGAAATACAGTCAACTTTGTCTAAGCTTCAGGCAAGTAAAAGAAACCAATTAAAAGTCTCCTGTCCTCCTACCTCACCACGATCGATTTAAGAGTTAACATAAAAGATCAGGTGCTTGAATTAAGTTCTCAGAACTTTTATTCCAGTTAAAAAGGTGTAGAATATCTCCACAACGGTGACAAAAACATCCAGGATGCTTTGGGAACTCGGCAACAACCTCCTCCTGACTTAAGGCTACATACAGTTAAAAGGAGAGACATTTTTCAAGGGCTGCTTTCCATAGGGTGACAATAAATTTTCCTCTAAGAGAGAAGATAAGGACAATTCTTTCCAGTGAAAGAGATCCTCCATGTATCACACAGCCTGGCCAGCAATGACCAGAGCATGCAGCTAAACTGTGAAAGTGTGGCTAGGAGTGAGGCCAACATCACAGTGGGGAGAAAGCCCACCAAAGAACATGACAGGGTTTGCAGCAAAGCTGTGCAGAAGTGACACAACTGCCCTGTGAAAATGTTTGAGAGCACAGAATGAACATTGCCTGCTGTCTCAGGATGAAAAAGCCAACATCCCTACAGACATCACCAGTCCAAATAGCATAAAAGTAAATTTCAGTCTGGGTCAGACAAAAAAGCCATTTAATTCTGACCATATTAAAAAAATTAAACTAACCAACTGTGGGGTGAGTTTTGTTTTAATCAGAACAGTTATGAAAATGAAATCATGTGCATCTGGCCCTCCTCTGCATCTCAGGTAAGTTATTTTCATCTCATAAGAAACTTAGGCCCTTTTCCAGGGCTTTTTTCACCCACACTTTTATTTGGTACATCTATCATCTGTCTCCTGAATCAATCCCACCTACTGTCACCTTCAGCCTCAGAGGCAGATGACAGGAATATTGTATATTTTGAAGTGTACTGATTTGTTTTCAGCAGACCCCATCTCGCTCCCCCCTAAAGTGGCTTCCAGCTGATCCTGGACTCAACTCTAATCCTTCACCACATGATGCTGCTCCGCAGCCTGTGGTTCCAGAGACCTGTTTGTCCCTTGTATAGGCACATGTGAGGTTTGCCACAGATAAATGCCATGGGGCTGGGACCAGCTTCTGCACAACTGCGTGTTACCAATTTCCAGACCTGTGGTCCTCAAGGGACGTGCCAGGTCAGGCCACCCAACTGCCACTGGGTATGTGAATGGCTTGATGTTTTCAAATATTTGTCATCCACTAGTAAAAGACTCCAGCAAGGCTAAAGCAAATTGCATTCTCAGAATTGGTATTGATCATACAACAACGCTCGTTTCCAAACAGCGGTGTTATCTGATTGCCTCTGCTCTTCCACTTCCTCTGTGGATAATCCTGATTTCACTTCTGAAAGCACATCCTACCCCCATTAAGATATTTAAAACAGCCGCCGTCAACTGCTGCAGAATGCATGCATTCAGCAGCAGCACAGAGCAGCATTTTGTAAGTATTTGTTTGACATGCACTGCCCATGTCAGGAGCATTTTACAGATGCTTGAATCCTCATCTTTTGCTTCTGTCACACAAGACAACCAGTGAGGCACATACAACCCTCCTCCGGCTCAGCAGACACCATCATCACACTTCCACACTTGCCCTCTGCATTTTATTAGCATGGCAAGCCTCTCACTCATCCCCATGGCAGAGGGGCAGGACAAAACCATCCCCAAGGAAGCTTGACCACCTGCACAGACATCAAGCAGCAGGTAGAGCTGCGGCTGCCAGCATCACGGCAGCTCTTGGTACGGCAGATTTCTTGACTGTGACAAAGCAGCGAGCCAGGAAGGAGGTGGGAAGAGGCTTTGCTGCCGGATGGCCTCAAGCCAGCTGGGATGCGCGCCTTACTGGCGGTCGGAGATGGGTTACAGAGCTGGGAAACATTCTGCAGATGCAAACAGAAGGTGACTTGGAGAGAGGAAGATTAATATGCTTGCATTCAGATTTCATGTAGAAACTAAACACCTCGGTGCAGCACACTGCTCGGTACCACTGTGAATGGCTAATGTCGTAACAGTGTGCTTTCAAGGAGGGAACTTAATAAGTACTTTTATTAAACACGGTCCAACACTTGCTGCCTTACCACACCTTGACATTTCCAGAAGGTCACAGACAAGCGTATCTTTAATCTATCCAGTAACAACGCTACTCTGCACAGTATTCATAACGTTTAAACTTTCTCATCATTTCCCCTATGACATTAACATAGGTTTCAAGTAATTCACCAACTTGAGAGCAACCGGTGCTCTGTGGCTGTGCTGGAAATTAAGTTATTGCAAGCTACAGAGCAGTGTGGGTAAAGAGAACCGTCACACGGCTTAATCACAGCAAATCATAAATGTATTTAATTAAGGGTTTGTGAACAGCCCCATTAGAAGGAGGCAACACGCTTCTGTGTAGAGCTAAAAATGTGCTATGGGTCACAAACTGCTTCTGAACGTGGTTCAGTAAGTACCCTAGAAGTTAAAATTAAAGATGGTTTCATAGAAATTGAAGGCAATATGATATTTTGATAAAACAACAACGTTCCCCTCCACCTGCATGTTGGAAGCTACCACCATTGCATTTCAGCCCAAGCATCACTGGTGATTTATATTTGTTGAAGATGAAAACCAGAGACAAGATCACTCTAAACCTTTTTCTCTTTCAAATTATGCAAAGCCCAAACTTAACCTTCAATCTGACTAGCAAAGGAAAGTTCTGTCCATCACCTGTCAATGCAGCTCAGCTTGTAACTATGTTTTGGATTTTGCTTTCATGTTCTATTGATTTGTTTTGGTGTAAGACTGAGTTTCATCTCTCGTTCATTTTTAATTTTGTCACAGAAAAATTTACTAGAATTGGTACAGGCAAAGCTTTAGATGCCTGAAGATGTAACAGCATGAAGGCAATAAAATTTTTAACTGAATGCTACAAGATTTAACCAAAAAAATCCTAGGAGCTTACAGAAGGCTACAAAATAAATAACAATACAACAGTTGGGCAGTTTAAGCAATGAAGAGATAATGGCAGAAGCACGCAGAGCACGAGCAGCACCCAATCACAGATCCAAGTATAAAGACAGTATCTCCTTTTGTGCCACTGATCAAGCAGCATAAAATTCAAGTCTGTTTGGCCATCACATTAAATCTAACCATAGAGACCAACACACCAATGTTTACAGAGAACAGCAAAATCTCTTGCAGGCTCTTCCTCAGCCTCAGTGCTCAAACCTCAGACAGGGTTTTCTTTCCTTTGATCAAAAACATTTAAGACAACTCCAAGTGTTTCTTCTGTCTTAAAAATAAATTCCTTCTTAACCTCATTAAATTAGCATTGCATTCACTTTCTCTCATCAATTCTGACCCTGAAATAATAAATCATAGAATCACCTGGGTTGTAAGAGATCCTTTAGATCATTGAGTCTAAGCACAGCCTAACCTTGACTAGCCCACCTCTAGATCACACATCCTTAAGGACTAAATCTACACACCTTTTAAATACTCCCAGGGATGGTGACTCCACCACCTCCCTGGGCAGCCTGCCCCAATGCCTGACAACCCTTTCAGTACAGAAATTCTTCCTGATATCTAATCTAAATCTCCCCTGGTGAAATTTCAAACCATTCCCTCTTGTCCTATTGCTTGTCACTAGAGAGAGGAGACCAACCACGGCATCTCTGCAGCTGCCTGGCATGCAGCTGTAGAGAACAATAAGGTCTCCCCTCAGCCTCCTCTTCTCAAGACTAAAAAGCCCCAGCTTCCTCAGCCATTGCTCACAGGAATCGTGCTCAAGATCCTCCACCAGCTTTGTTGCACTCCTCTGGACACGCTCCAACATCTCAGCATCCTTCCTGTAACGAGGGGCCCAAAACTGTAGCACCACGTGAGAAGTTGCCTCTCCATGAGAGGATATCCAATCACAGATGCACCTCAGTTGGGAAACCACCATACAGACACACGATTCAGGCGTTTTGTACCACATATCTGAACTAGGCACAGAACGAATTACAGTTGCTAAGCTAATTACAAAGGGAGCTAAAGTTTAAGCGTCACCAGGCCACAATAATCAAGAGCCTCCCCTCCGTGCTCAGCAAGTGAAGACACCGTCCCTCTGAAGATGTGAGCAGGAAGCACAGGACCCAGTGGAGAGGTGTGGTGCTCACTCAACGTGCAAATCCAGTTCATACACTGCAGCATTTGCACATTGAATACATAACTATTTCTTTGCCATTTTCCACCTTTCCAGAGAGCAAGATAATGCTGACAAAGACAACGATAATCCAGTGTGCGCTTCGCTTCTTCTAATACCTAACATTGCAGGTTACACTCTGCTTAATGTAAAACTGGGCTCTCCCAAGGAGTAATATGCAACAACATAACCGCTCCTGAGTCTGAATGAATTCTTTATTGAGTTATATGAGATTGCTTGTAGGCTTTGCTCACAACTTCCTACATCTAACCTCAGGAAATTCCCACACCAGCTTAACAATAAATTGAGTTCTTTGTCACACTTAATGAAAGAACAGCCACAGAGTTAATTCCTGCCTGTCTGGCCCACAGCCAACACTAAGCAAAAAGAAATTTGGGGGCATCAGCATTTAAGCTGGATTTTGCACAGTTGCCACCACTGTATATTTAAGCAGGAGCAGCTCAGAGGTTTATTAAAAAGGGATCACCTTCACCGGCTGCAGAGAGTTTTGCGGCTTCTGAGCATCTCCAGAAAGCACAATAAAGCAGCTACCTGTTCCACTTAGCACTTCAGGAAAATGAAAGAAGAGGGAAAAGCTCTTGGGCATGCTCAACAAGACGATATCTAGCTTGCTTATAGAGTGGCAGTATCAACCACTAAAGAGTGCCAGGATTCATGTAGGGCTCAAGAACGTGGAAACACTTTTCCATAAGCTGTAGGGTCTCAAAGAGCAAGAGAACCATCCATGGCCGTTCCACTGGTACAGAGGGCTTGGGAGATGCGGCCATCTAACCCATAAGCTCAAACTATAAAATAATAAACAAGTATCAAAACCTACCAGGTGACCTAATGACATGATGCAAACAGATTGTAAAAGGTGAAAGAAAAAAACCCCTGCAGTTGGAAGCAGCACTTTAAATGAACAAGCAGCAAAGTACGGAGGAAAGCTCTAATCCATTTGCCTGTTTGAAATATTACTCACTAGATGGTTCATCTCAAAGCACAGGCTTTGTAGTTTTATCCTCCTCAAATGACTCCCAGATAAAATTAGTCAGGTGATTTGCAGGGTATATTGATTCGAGAGGATTTAGCTAGGGCAACATAAAAAACATTCGGCTTTATCTTCCAGTAAAAATGAAAGAGAAGAAAGCAAGCCTGCAAGCTATTATCACTGTATATAAATTAAGCTTTATTAATGAATGAATTCATTAACTACATGGAAAATGCTAGATAAGAGTTAAAATAATGCATTTTCCCTCTTAAAAAGCAGATCTAAGAAAAAAGCAGTACAAATAAAACAAGTTTCCACTGTTTGGTTTAGGTTTTTTTCCTAAATGGGGGTAGCATGCTGAATTTCCATCCAAACATTCCTGAAAAACCCTGAGACAAGATGCTGTTTTCTCCTCCATATCACGACTTTTTCAGCTTCCCTTTGTTAAATCTCCCAAAACCCAAACTTTCCCTTCTGAACACCAGCTTCCTCAGGACTAACTTTCAAACACTCAGAAGACCAAATATCCCAGCTGTGCTATGCACAGACTGGAAAACCATCGATTCTGCTGATACAGGGAAACTGAAATGGGCACCCAGCAGCTCCCTGAGCTGGGTGGAGGGTCTCCCACCTCAGCCTCCAGCTTTACATGAGACCTTTAGAGGTTTGTCCTAGCAACAGTGACACAGATGATCTAGTCTATCTCTTGGCCAACACACCATTCATGATACAGATTTGTGAGAACATATATAGTATATAAAAACCAAAACCCACCAGTCTGAGTATACTGGGCAAAAGCAGCATGGCTCCCTACTAAAGGGAACCCTAATAAAGCTCTATGTGTGTATAACTATGCAGTCCTTTACAGAGTTGTCCATAATGCTTGCATGAAAAGTAAAAGAATAGGTCAAGGGTTATGATTTAATACCACATCTCCTACACCAACAGAGCTTGTACTCTCTCAAGCATTGCCATTGGTAGCTCACAGCCTGTGTCTTGTAGCATTTAAAAGTATCATTTTACGTGAAATGGCTTATTTGAGTTCACTCCCAAAGTCCTTGAGCGCCGTTGTGCTTCACAACCCTCCTTGCACAAGGCATCCTGATATCAGAAAAGCTGCAGAGTGCACTCAACTCCTGAGCATGTCACAGAATGGGAAGGGAAAGGAAGGCACGCTCCAGGAGACAGCCAGGGCACCCACACAGAGGTCATCTTAATGCATTTGGTCACAGGGTAATGAGTCCTCAGAGATGGGTTCACTTCATCTTAACATGCTGGGCAAGATGCACCTTTCTCATAGCAGAGCACACTTCATTATGGAGCAAAGGTAGGGAAAGAGTCTGCTTAACCTGCTGCTTGTCTAGAAAGCTGCCTTGGACAAGTCATAATTTGGGTTAAATATGCCAAGTAGCTTTAGGTGGAGAAGAAATAGTAAAGAAGAGGCAAAAAAAGAGGGGTTCAGCCTGGCTGACAAAAGAGCAGTGGTGTCAGCAGCCCCTTCTCATCTGCTCTCAGCTGGGGCACTCATCTGCAATGCAATATCCTGCCCACGCTTGAGAAGGTTCAGACTCGGGGCGTTTATCGCCCAGGAAGTCATGGCACCACGAGGGAAGAAAGGACAGTTTTCAATCTGTCTTCTCAGCATCGCTTTATTTCCTTAGACCAGCAGCTGAGCCCAGGCTGACTTCGCAGGTCAGTGGTTAGGTGCTTTCCAGGGAAGCAGGAGAAAGGCATTTAAATTCCCTCAGGCTGAAAAGGGAAACATGTTCAAATCCACAATCCGAGGTTCATCAGCTCATCCAGGAACTACTGGGGGGAAAGCGATACGTCCCAGATGTGTTCTTGTTTTATGAATCATGCTTCTCAAGCAATTAACTCGTTTCAAGAAGATAAAGATGCATCAAAGGTTTTTATTTTTATTCTTGGTTTGAGTTAAAAATATATATTCTTGTCAGTGAGACGTGCTGACAAATTTTCTTTTGGATTCAGAGCATCTCTCTTTTGTTTTCATGTGCTATTTTAGATCAAGCACAGAGCCAAAAAAATAAAATAAATGCAATTATGTATTCAGCTCTATGTTAAAGTTTCATTTAAAGTCAAAATGGAAGTATTAACTGAGAATAGTGGGGTAAAGCAGTGAAGCAGCACGTTAAAAGACCCAGGAATTCTGCATTTCTATGCCTTGCTGTTGTCTTCACAGCCCTTCCTAAAATTCCCAGCATTGGCAAGGAAGTTCTCATAAGAACAAACCAATTTCTTGATTGTTGTGTTGCATTTATGAGAAGAAAAAGACACAAGCTTGTTGTTACTGTAACCTGAGGGACAAAAAACAGGAATCAGAGGCTGGCAGCACAGCCTCCTCAAACCCATTTTGTTAGTAGGATTCAGTTTTACCCCAAGGTTAAATTGTTTCCCAAGGAGCCTAATTAAGGTTATAAGGTTTGATTCAAAACCAGCTAAAAAAAACCACCCCAAACTAACTTCTGCCTCTGTCAACAAGCCAATGGCATTCCATATGCTTGGCTGTGATTGACTCTATGAGAAGTCCCAAACTGTAAAGCCTCTACAGACAAAAGTTCTCCTGATGTTGGTGGGAATATCTCCAAGTAAAGCAAGCAAGATGTGAACCAACCAAATGTCATCCTTCAACAAAATGACCCAACTCCTGTTGTATCTTCAGAGATGTTGTTTCACAAAAAATAAATGTTCTAGCCTTCAAAAAAAACCACAACAGAACCCACACATCCATGGATTCCTGCAACAAGAACACCAAAATTAAAGTCTGTCTTAATCTGTGAAATTGCTGTTTGTTGAGATTTTGTTAATTTAGGTCAGTCAATTGCTTGTAAAATAAAAGCTCATTGCAGACTTCCTGCATATTCAGCAGTTAAACTTCTCTGTTGCACCTGGTCGTTTCCCACCTTGCATTCATAAAACAGATCTGGTTTTATGGACACACAGCATGTGGTGTGTAATTACTTCCAAGAAGTCAAGTAAAGCAGTTGGTCTCTTTTACAGTCCAATAACTTTCAATACTAAAATCACTTTAAGGAAACAGTTTAAATGAAATTGAAGAACCAATTTGAGCTTTCATGCCTTGAATTTTTTTTAATTGCTATGGGTGTTTGAAAACAACCTGAGCTCCTTCCACGGTGGCATCTCTGACTACCTAATTCCTTTGCAACTAATCTAACCTCATACAACTGTGGCACTAAAGCCAGGGTCCTACGTTTATTAAAGGAAACAATTCTAATAGCAACTCGGGACTGAAACCATCTTACCACCACTGGGAACGTGGTCACCTGGACTACACAGAGGCAGAGCTCACGTCCACGATGTGTGAAGTATTCTGCTGGATAGAGCAGTTCCTATTATTGGGGAAGTATTTCAGAAATAAGGGATAACACACACACCCACAGGAGTGTCCACATGTTACCTTAGCGGGGCCAAGAATTTGAGCATGCATAACCACACACATCATTAGCAGTGGGCATAACTAAGGGGAGTTGGAAGGCTTTTTCAGGTGTCCTGTTAGCAGCGTTGTTTTGAGTCAGTAAGATTTTAGTCCCTAGAAGAGCTAGTAGAGCACGCTGTAACTGTTGGTTGTAACACTCTGACACACACCCCTAACACTTTCTCTACACAGCTTTCCTACTCAGGCTAGAAGGCACCTTAGGCCAAAGAAAACCCATGTACACAAGCTTACAGCTTGTGTAAAATGTTATCTTCTCTAAATGCACTCCCCTTACATTATAATTGTGTCAAACCTTCCCTTTGTGCAGGTGTGCCAGCAAGTGCTCATGCATGTGTATGCACACACATGCATTCTTTCAAGATGCCTCATTTCTTTCTCTCCTCTGAAGCCCCTTGACTCACTCACACGAGCACACTCCTACTCCTCCTTTGCCTGCCAAACAACAAAAATTGCAAAGCTCAGTCAGTCACTCACGGCAGGTCCTCAATAGATTGCTGCAATTCAATCTATCATTAATATTCAAGACATGCATCAATTACTCTGCGCGATCATGTTATCTCACCAACTCTATCTCTGTTAGCATCCCACTCTCTTCTCCATCTCTCCTTTTGTCCATCGAAATCCCTTTGCTCTTTTTTCCCCTGTTAGCAGGAATAGTTATTTACTGCACCCACATGCCCCATGCCTAAACATATCCTGGGTGTTCTCACCAGTCCAGTAAAACCAATTCTCTTTGCCTTTGATAAATTGGAAACGTGTAACACAAAGAAAAATACAGTCCATCACAGCAAATGGAGTTAAAATCAGAACAGTTACCTTCTTAAGTCACAAATCTTACCTGAATGAATTTATCTGTAATCCTATGGAGCGTTCAGGAACTGAACAAAATTTCAGTAGATCAGAAGTCAAATTTGTTATATGAAAAGATCAGAAACACATATATGACAGAAAATTATTGGGACAAATCCTCAGGTAAAGACTTCAGTGGAATTTCCCGTGGGTGCCCTAACCCCAACCTGCCTAGGCAAGCTCTGCAGACACGTGCAATCCCAGAGACTAAGGATCAAGTTTTGCAAGGGCTCAGTCACGTGGTTTAATGAGGTACTGTGCATCAGCAGGCCTGCAGTACTGGTGCAGGAGCTTAGCTCCTTGTACCATGACACAGGACTAAAGAAGGTGTAGGCTTAATCACATCAACCTGTATTTGCTATGCAGTAGTTAATAATTCTTCTATTGACAGCCAACTATGAAACAGTTGATATAAGATAACTCAAAAGCACGTCCAACTCTATTCTCAAGATAAAATATGAGTGGCACTGACATGGTGAGTTAGCTCTGGGAATTATCAGCATTCATTTGCTTGAAATATATTAACAGCTCTTTTCTTCTTTATATATTATGAAGACTTCAATCCATATTATGAATTATGAGCCTAATGCTGTTCCCAGTAATGTTAATGGCAGACAAATGTGTCTCTACACTTAATATATTCTTTTCAATGTCATTAACTTATTAGCAAATATCAAGTACTGCTGTCACTACAAAACATTTCATATTATTCTACAAAATGATCTAGTATCTCAGAGAGGAAAGGAATGTATACTGAGAGAACAGTCAGTCTCTCTTCTTAAGAGCCTAAGGTGGAATGTCACTCTGACGTCACTCCTTTCACCACTTTAATTTGCATTCACACCTTCCTCCAGTCCAAGGCATGCATATTGTGCCCCACTAACTAAAGGCAGCAGGGTATTGCAGGCAATGTCTCAGGAATGACATCACCTTCTGCAAAATGAGCTAGCATAAACACACAAACAACAAACCAACAAAACCAACCCCAAACCAAAACCAAGCCCTTGTTGTTCTCTAAAACCAAGTTCTGGATGGGTCCATCTAAATTGACGTGATCCGTTCATCCCCTTCCAATTAGCACAAATTTAATTTTTAAAAACACCCAGTTTTAGGCCTGAGCACACTTGCAATCTAAGGGAAAAATAAAAAAATCCAGACAAGTCAGTGTTATAGATCAAGGGAAGTAATCCTGTCACAGTAAAAAACCACAAAGCATCCAGGGATTTGATGAGCATGAGAAATCAATCGTGCATCAAGTCAATTGCTGCAGTTTATTTTAAGTCCTCCTCTTCTGATTTATTGCCATCATCGCCACCACTTTGCATAGATAATAGAACAAGACACCCTCTTAAAGACTTAATCAGGAATTAAAAAGTAATATGGCGTTACATCTCTTTCTGCTCATCAGAAAAAGCGCACACATTAATGTTTAATGTCACTTTTATTATAGGGATGGTACCAGCTTGGAAAGAGGCACTTTCAACTGCTTCATGACATCACCACTAATTTGTTGCTGTAATAGCTGCAAATCAAAAAACAGTCAACAAATCCTTCAAGCTAAACAGGTTGTAAACATGACTGTTACAAGAACAACAAGGATGAGCTGTACTTCTGAGTGCAGAACAATTTTCTTTTCAGCATAGCAAGTACTGCTACAACTGCAATATTCTTTCGACACATTTCCAAACTCCACCAGTTTGTTGGGGTTTTTTTTTCCTTCTTAGAAGCAAGATGATTTTTCATACTTGCAGTGTACTGAAGATGAGTGGGTAGCTTGCTGCTTGGTAAAGTGATTTCTTTGACAGGTACTTGCATCACTCACAAAAATACCATAAATATGCACAACTGTTTAAAAACAGTGATGAAACAATGAAGCCTCTCTTCAAAGAGCCAGAGGAAAAAATATGTTATGAGAGCAATAGTTCAGAGAGAAAGCATATGTGTAGGAAGAAAGATGGAGAAGGGAATGCTGACAGATCAGCGTTGAGCTGCTACCTCTGAGCAGTAGGTTCTGCACAGAAACCTTGAGGAAAAACCTCTGAAAGAGAAGCACAAATTGCACATTGACTTGAGGAAACGTGTTGGGAAGATGTGCTTACAAAGAACCTGGGAAAAAGAAGTGGGAAAAATTATTTCCCTCTTTTCATGGAGGAAAAAAAAAAAAGGTGGGGGGAGTAAAGCATTAGGCAGGATTGATAGTAGCCATGTCTAACAGGACAATGGCCTGGATCAGGCTCTGACTCGAGCTGATATAGCTCTAAGAAATTCAGCACCTTACACCCTACAAACCACTCATTTCTCCAGAGGATCCAATACGCTCTGTATGAAATCCTTAGGTCACAGGCTGCTGGACCCCAATTTACACAAGGGCTACAGAGATAACCATATATTTTGTGCTCTTCCTCTCTGGATGAGAAGCGTTCTCCTCCTGCTTGTAAGAACTGTTCTCCTCCGCTCTCCTCCCTTCTCTCTTGCACCCATCACACCTCAGCCTGGGACAGAGCAGCACCAGACTTGGCCCTGTGATAAAGCAGCTTGCCTGATGCCACCAGTCGTGACTTGCAAGACTGAATCTTTTACTTGCTAAATAAGGAAGACATGTGGGCTCTGCCATTAAGCAGCCTTACAGGTGTCACTTTCAAACTGTTAAAATAATGAAAGATTCGAGTCTGCTAAGAAGCTTCTCCCTTCAAAAGCACCTATACATAGATGAAAGTTGAGATCTGCTACATGTCTCCATGTTAAAAATAACTGCACTATTAAAAATTAAAATTCCTCCACAAAGAACTGTCATTATTAACAGTTCTAATGCCAAGTTAAAAATTATACTCAATCAGCAAAGAACAACATTTGGAAACTCATTTTAAAAATGAATGAGACAAAGATTAGCTACTACAAAATATAGTACCACTTGTATGAAGTGGAAATTATCTGCCCAGGAAAATAAAATAAAAAATAAAATCACTTGCCATTACTGACAAATAGCTAACACAGTGGAGATGAAACAAGAGCATGGCATGGATTTTTAAAATCAAATCAGGTTCTAGTCGATTCCCAAGATGACTCACTTTTTACTAGAGAAATCTTGGATGCAGGTTATTGAGAGTGGTTGCTAAAATATGACCCTCAAAACATCCCAAAATATGCTGGCTTATGCAGATTCAGGGATTAGCTTCCAAGTAGAAAAACATTCTTGCTTTTTGCATTTCCTATTAAAAAAAAAAAGCTTAAAAATCTGTTTAGTCAAGAAACTGGACAGCAATACAATCTGAATCATTCTGTTATAAGAAATAACCATGCTGCTATGGGGATACCAGTTGAGTTTAGGCACTCTTCTTTCCTTAATGGGCACCCACTCATCTAACACTGCACATTTGCTGCCAGGCCCACGTTTCCCTAAAACCTTTTAAAAAAAGAAAATACCAGGGCAGGAGAAGATATGCATCTTGAAAAACAAAAATCCCACAGCTAGAGTTATATCCTATCCATGTTTACTGGGTTCCTTGTAAGCCAAAATAGATGGCTAAGTAAGTGAATGTGTACAGCAGCACTGATTTTGTCTCCATCACAGAATTGTAGGGGTTGGAAGGGACCTCAAGAGATCATTGGGTCCAACCCCCCTGCCAAAGCAGCTCCCTAGCTCATATTACACAGATAGACATCCAGATCTTGAATAACTCCAGAGAAGGAGACTCCACCACCTCCCTGGGCAGCCTACTCCAGGGCTCTGTCACCCTCACTGTGAAAAAGCTTTTCCCCCATGTTGGTGCAGAACTTCCTGTGCTCCAACTTGCAGCCATTGCCCCTTGTCCTGTCTCCACAAACCACTGAAAAGGGGCTGGCTAACTTACCCTGCATCCCATGCTTAAGATAATTGTAAACACCAATTAGGTCTCCCCTTAATCTTCTTTTCTCTAGACTTTCTAACAGTTCCAGCTTATTCAGCCTCTCCTCATAGGGGAGGATGCTCCAGGCCCTTAATCATCTTCATAGCCCTTCCTTATATCCCTTGTCAGTACCAGCCGCTGCAGAGGAGATAGGTGACACCAGAAAGCAGTTGCCACACACGTGCCAGTGTTCTCTTCACTCCATCAGCTGTAAGAGCAGCCAGATTAACAGGCCAGGTGCCTGGATCTTGTTCTTCACCTACCGCTCCTCATGTCTCACTACAGGGAATTCCCTTCACTATTTTAATAGAAAATTCCCTCTTGAAACTAATTGGACAGAGTGGAATCTAAATTGCACTCTGCTTCAAATAAAATACCTTGGGAACAATGCGCTCTGGGCACAGGAGGAGTAGTGGTGCTAATAAATGAGACTCAAGATAAAATTGCAATTTTTTCAGTGGAGAATGATAGCACTTAGTAAAGATAATTGCACACATTCACCATAAAATGAGAACTTGACAAGAATACTGCAAGTCACAAAATATTTGGATTTGAAGTATAAAAAAATGTCTTGCAACTGAGGATCTATCAGCTGGGGAAAAAAAAGGGTGTTTTCCATCTCATTCCTCGTAAGTTAACTTATTTTACATGTAAAGCAACACAATTCAGGTTGTTACAAAAATGAGTTCTTTTTCAGGCAGTTTCTACTGGAGCAGTATTCCTTCTTTTTTGCAGCATCATAAAACATCAGACTGAAAATAGAACCCAGGGAGAAAAGGTGGAGAGAAACGTAATAGCTTGACATCATCACCTGCTCTAGGGAGGTGGAGGAGGGTGGGGGTAGCAAGGCAAACATCACCTTCCAGTTACCTTGTTATCCCAGAGTGACCAAAATCTCTCCCAAAAATACTTATGTGTTGCCTTAACAATTTTCTCATCCCTTCCAGCTCAAAAGCCAAGGTAGTTAGTAGACTGAGGGCTTTGTTCTTGTCTTCCATACACCGAGCTAACTCACATGAGATATTGGTCTGAGTTGTGTTGTCCCTGCTTACACAAAATACAAGACCTTTTCCTGTTAACAAAATGCAGAATTTAGCTTTTGGAATATCTGCTGCATCTTTTCCTTCCTCAATAATAACGCGATCTTGAGATGCTTTGGGGTTTACTTTATTATGCCAGGGATATCTAAATTGTATCTCTTCAGTTACACGAGAGATAAAAATTGCCCAGCACAGATTTCTTTGCCTGTCTTTATGGTGCTTACACGTTAAGATGTCTTTATCTTCAGGATAGTGCGGTTGGTAAAAAATGATTTGTCCTATGAGACCATGTTATTACTTCAGTATTGAATTCCAGCTTTTGAATGAAGGCTACCATTCAACCTCTCCAACATGCTGATAAAAAAAACCCAACTAAACACAGAGGAAAGTATTTCCAAGAGAATAAACAGCTCATATTTAGAATAAAATTAAGGATAAAAATTTTTAAATTACTTTCTGGGCTCCATCAGAAGAGGGGTGGCAGCAGGGACAGGGAGGTGATGGTCCCTCTCTACTCTGCCCTTGTGAGGCCCCACCTGGAGTCTTGTGTCCAGAGCTGGGGCCCCCAATACAAGAAAGATGTAGAACTGTTGGAGAGGGTTCAGAGGAGCCACAAAGATGATTAGAGGGCTGGAGCACCTGCCCTACAAGGAGAGGCTGAGGGAGCTGGGCTTGTTCAGCCTGGAGAAGAGAAGGCTACAGGGGGGCCTCATTGCAGCCTGCCAGTCCCTGAAGGGAGCAGAGAAACAGGAGGGGAATCAACTTTTTAAAAGGGCAGATAATGGCAGGAAAAGAGGGAATGGATTAAAGCTAAAGGAGGGAAGGTTTAGATTGGATATTAGGGGGAAGTTTTTTTTACAGAAAAAGTGGTGAGGCACTGGAACAGGCTGCCCAGAGAGGTGGTGGATGCCCCATCCCTGGAAGTGTTCAAGGCCAGGTTGGATGGGGCCCTGGGCAACCTTGTGTAGATCCAGGCTTGAGGTTGGTGGCCCTGCCTGTGGCAGGGGGGGTTGGAGCTCTGTGATCCTTGGGGTCCCTTCCAACCCTTGCCATTCTATGATAATATTTATTCCTATTTATATATATGGCGTCAGCTACAGCCTTTCACCTTCATTCAAGTACAGAAGCCAAACTCTGCCCTACCAGTATTCTCAGAATAGTTTTAAAGAGGACATTTCCAGGAACTCAGCTCATTGTACCTTCCAGCTACTACCAGCGTTAGTACATAAACGTCTGAAGTTGCTGGTCCTACACTTGTTCATCTAACAGGTTCTATCCTTTTATAAAACTGATTTTAAGAAAAAACCTACCTCTTTTAAAAAAAAAAAAAAAAACACAAACCACCAAGCACATGCCAAAGTAATTTGCAATCTTTGTGTGCATGCATTTGATTCCTGGTAATCCAAGGCCTATTACTTTCCATGAGGAGTCTTTCTGTGTAAACCTCTTCTTGCAATGCTGACAAAGCACTGCTGGGTACCACTGCCAGACTGCTGTGCTTCTTTTAAGTTATTTCATGTCCAGCTGTGGGAGTGCTGGGTGTTGTTACAGTTTGGTTTTAAACCAACAGTATTAGAAAGAATAAACTGTTTGGTAGGTGATGCTGGTAAACAGGACCATTTGTGACTTAAGGTATTGCTCTTGAAAGAGCTTGTTCAAAAACCAAAATAAACCCAAACTCCCCTCATACTTCTCTGACCTGGTGCTCAGCTATGAGGGTTTGACAGAAATGTGGAAGGAAGGAGAGCAGAGCTTTCAGGCAAAGCAATTTTTGAAGGAGTTAATGAATTTTGCAAGTATAATTATTTTTAACCTAGGTGCCAAGCTCCTCTTCTCCTCTTCCAGGATTCCTGCTGCTGTGACATTACAGAAGGGACACAGGAGCCCTCAACTCTCATTATGGCATCATTAGAGAATTCACTAATATTGGTCCCAAATTAAATCTACTTAAATGGGTTTTACCTCAGTGAAAGAGCACTGTGAACAGGCTATTTGTGGACTCTTCGAGCCCACAGCAGCTCAGGACCTACAAATCTGGGTTCAGACAAGCCAGGGAGGTGAACAAACTCCAGCACAACAAGAGCCTGCTTACATAGAGAGCTCTTGCCAAGATAAACTCCACAGGAGGCTGCAAGGAGACCCACCAGCCTCTGTCTGCCATGGGAAGCAAAGCCAAGGGCACACCAAAGCTGATCCACATCCATATGTCACCACTGCTGTCTCCAGGCAATATCAGGAGAAGAAAAATGGGCAAAGGAGGGAATCACTCTGAAATAATCTCTAAGTCCATGACCTGCTGCTTCTTCAGCATCTACTCCCTGCCCAGAAGCCACAAATGCTGCTCAAACCAACTCAGCTGTGGAGCAGACCCCAGCATGTGGGGAGCAATTACACACCTGGGTGCCACAAAGCCCTGCAAAAAAACTACCCAGAAAACAAAATGCTCAATACAACCACTGAGTTAACCTCTGGTTATGACAGAGAAATAAACCAAACAAAATGGGAAACACACGCTTGCAGTGGCAGCGGTACAGCCTGCCCTCGCTGTGCAGCAAGGCAGCTCTGCCTGCAGGTTACTGGACTGGGTTTAGCAGATGCTTTGAGTTCTTGATTTTTGGGAAAGTCACCCAGTTGAGCTGCCTTTAGGAGCTCAAAGGCTGCCCAGTCTGCCCATAGCTCATAAGTCCTGCTGCCTTTGGGTCCCAGAAAGGAGCTGTTGCCCTTCAGTGCGCCATGGCTCCCAGGCTCCTGGTCTTTTTGGGCACCAATCCAGACAAGCCTGCATGCAGACAGACACTCCATGGCTGGCTAAAATCTGCTATAGGGTATTGCAGTCTGGCCAGAAGCATTTATTAAAGAAAACTGCTGTAACAGCATATACACATGTATTTAGATTCTGTTCCAATTTTCTCCTTTTGTTTGCCAGGCACGTCAGCGTGCTAATGCTGCACCATCCACAGGGGATATCCAGCAACTCAACAGCACAACTGCAAGGATATTTCATTCCAGGCTACAGATTTCCAAGAAGTTAAAAAAAATCCTATTGATTTTCTTACTTTAAAAATTTGTGATAGAAGACAAAAGGCAAATTTAACACAAGAACAAACATGCTGGCTAAATGAGTCACCAACCCCACAATTTAGTCTCTGGATTTGGATTGAAAGGGGCCTCAAAGCCCATCCAGTCCCACTCCTTACCATGGGCAGGGACACCATCCACTAGCCCAGGGTGCCCAAAGCCCCTTCCAACCTGGCCTTGAATCCTGCCAGGGATCCAGGGGCAGCCACTGCTTCTCTGGGCACCCTGTGCCAGGGCCTCACCAACTTCACAAGGAAAGATTTCTTGCTAACATCTAATAGCAATCTCCCCTTCATCAGCTTAAACCCATTGTCTTGTCATTACCTGTCCTTGTAAAAAGTCCCTCTCCACATTTCTTGTAGGTCCCCTTTCTCTGTGAGCCAACAGTGGCTGCTCAAGGACAAGGCAGGTATACACTATCACTTCTGAGCTGCTCTCCAGCATCCAAGCAAGGTTTCTTCCTCCACCATTCCCACAGTTTCAAGCATACATGACAAAATAACTGGATTTGTGTCTAAATAGAAACAGATCTACCTAACAAGTATCCTGCTTGTGTTTTAGATTGCTGTCTTGGTGCTTATCTCCAACTGATACAAACATTGAGTCTGGAACAATACCTCAGATGAAGTGAAGTCTGCTCTGTCAGCCTGCCACTCACTAAGGTTTGTTTGTCTTCTACTTACTTCCTACAATGTGTACACTGTCTTATAAGATCCTGGAATAAAAATATCTGCTGGAAGAATCCTGGAAGAATTCCTGAGCAGGTATTACCAGGAGTCAGAAGACAGCAGGCAGCTCTCTCAGGTATGGCAGGCTGACAACAAGAGCCTACCATTCAGCTGGAGTGGCTAGCACATCTTGAAAGAGATATTTAGAGGCACAGAGAAATTAATATATGCAGTTTGCAAAAAGAAGCCATTGACAAATAGCAGCAATTTCCAAAATCACTGGCAGCAGATGCCATGTTTATAAAATTTGCCCACAAATGAGCATCTGTAATACAAAAAGGAAAAACAACAGAAAGGAAGGAAACTCTTAAAATACATCTTTATAATCCAAGGCTTTTGTGATCACGGCTTGGATTAAAGGTTAGATTTTAATCTAGACATCTGGGGCTGGATTTATCCTATTGGTAGATAAACTGGAAACAACTGTTCCCCACCCCAAAATCAGAAGCGGACAAGCTCCTTCCATTGTTTTGCATAACAATACTGTGGAAATGAGCTCTAAGTGACATTTTCACTCAAGCTTTTGTTACAGAAGAATGCTAATGATTCCCATCCTGCATCCCAATCACTCAGTGCTTCTTAACTTCATTAACAACTCAAGATTCAGCATAGACACACAAGTCCCACAGAATGAAAAGACAGGCAGCAGAAATAAATACATCAAAACAGTTATGAAGCCTCTTCTCAGTGCCAAGTGAAAGCAATGGAGAGATGAGCCATCGTAACACCAGAAGCAGCCACGTGGCGATGGTGCTGGATTGTGACTCATAACCCTATACTCAATGCCAAGTGCCAACAAGACTCCTTGGGATGACATTTAGGCAAGTCATCCTATCCAGCTCCTGAAGCAGCATGAAATCAAAAAGACGATAATATGCCTGAAACCTCCCCAGGATAGCAAAAGGGTAGATTGGTGTATGTGAGATGCCACAACGCAGCTAAACTGCCCACACAGTACCTGAATAAACACCTCTCTACGGCAAGAGGGGGACAACTGCATCAGAAACCTATAATCAGCAAGTCTAACAAAGTTAAGACCGATTTGCCCTGCTTGATTTAAAGCCCCTGAGTACAGTTTTCTGATTCATAGTTAAGGCTGTGCTGGCGCTGTCCCACCATTTAAAGCAATCCCGATTGTCCCATACGGATGATTTCATGTATCTCATATTTACACAGCTGAGCCAGTCTATTTTTAAACCTAGCTATCTGCAGGCAGGATATTGGTATAAAACTGATTAAACATAATTTCATATACAGAAAGACAAAGGATGGATCTGGCAAAGCAGCGAGTCGGTACAGTGAATACACACGTGTAACAGAACGGAGAAGATGCAGCAGCATCCATTAAAGAGCACGTTTTAAATTTGACCTTCAGAATGTGTAACTGAAGTATCCTGCATTTACAAGCACAGTTTGACAGAAAGAATATTTATCCATCAAATTCAACTGAGCTCCTATAAATAATGCAGAAGCAAAACACTAATTGGCCTGTTGCAGAAAAATTTTGCATTTCACAACTCATTGCTCTTCCTGTGTATTATCCAGGGGGTTATCCTGACTAATCCAAGAATGCAGAAATCTATCCAAGGAGTCAGTGCAAGGTTCCCAGAAAAAGCACCAGCTTTTTCTTTTTTTAACCTGGTTTCCCAAGAAAAAGGCATTAGACACTTTCGCTGTCCAGCTATCCAGCCCTCTATTACTTCACATCTCCCATCAAGGTGTGTTTTTTTTTTCCAAATTCTAACCACGTCATAAGATGAGAACAGGCTTCAAAAATACTAATATCTGTAAGAGTTGAATCCAAACCAGAACCCAGGTAAATAAGAGACCTAAAGTAGTGTCTCAATGATGGAAAGGCAGCTATAAAACCACTCCTCATCCATCCCAAGAGGAGACATCCAGTCATCACCACTCAGACTGCCTGTCTAACTTGTGTGCTGGAGACTCACAGTCCTCTCTGCCAAAGAATGGAGAGATGCAAGGGTGAAGGAGAGCGTGAGCTGAGCACAGAAGTCTAAGAACTCCTGGTTGAGGGTTGGACTCGATCTCCTGAGGTCCATTCCAACCCCTAGTATACTGTGAACAGAGGGTCCAAACCTGTCAAAGACCCCTTCACTACTTCTGTCCCTTAGAAAACAACTGTCTTTCAAGTGCAGAGAAGCTATCACCAAAACTTCAAGTTTTGACCGTGTTTCCTCTTGTTTAAAGGCTTTTGTTCTCCCCACCCCATAAAATAGAACACATGCTTGAAACTAATTTCATTCCTTCAATTTCCCTTTTTTGTAATTATAATCAACTGAAACGTATTTTCAAAAGCTAGAGGAATTATTTATGCTGTTAGAAAAGGCTCTTATCCATGAAGAGAAGAGACTTCTCAGAGGCCAGGCACACAATCGAATTACTCTGCATCAGTAAGTTACCACCTGCCACCCAGAGTAGTACCTGCCTAGGCATGCACTCTGTCCTCACCACAAAGGTGAAGCAAGGCAAACTCACTGCAACAGGCATGCTAATACGCTTGGTGAAGCCTTCATGAATGCTTCAGAGAGGGTATATTTAACCTTGTGTCCACCACAGGCTGAGAACTGGCATTGAGCTGGGTACAGTGACTCAAGGTTACCCTGTGCCCTGCAGCATCTCCACCTGAGGTCATGCGGAGACAACAGCACACGCTGGCTTTTTGTGCTCTTAGCCTTGTCTCCATCCTTCGCACGAGTCTGCCAACACTCACTGAGCGTGTTAATGGAAAAACATGAAAAACACTCTGCCCTGGTCAACCCCCACCTGGAGTCCTGTATCTAGCTCTGGGCTCCCTGGTATAAAAAAGACAGGGATCTCCTGGAGACAGTCCAGCGGAGGCTACAAAGATGATTAAAGGACAGGAGCATCTGCCCTACGAAGAAAGGCTGAGTGAGCTGGGGTTGTTCAGCCTTGAGAAAAGAGACTGAGAGGGGATCTGATCAATGTTTATAAATATCTGAAGGGTGGGACACAGAGGGAAATGGCCAGCCTCTTCTCAATGGTCTGTGGGGACAGGACAAGGGGCAATGGCCTCAAGTTGGAGCACAGGAAGTTCCACACCAATATGCGGAAGAATTTCTTCACAGTGAGGGTGCCAGAGCCCTGGGACAGGCTGCCTAGGGGGGTGTGGAGTCTCCTTCTCTGGAGAGATTGAAGCCCCATCTGGATGTCGACCTGTGTGACCTGTCCTAGAGAACCTGCTTTGGCAGGGGGGTTGGACTCGATCTCTGGAGGTCCCTTTCAACTCCTACAATTCTGTGATTCCCAAAAGTTGTATCCAAGCAGTTTTACTTAGTTAAGCTTTTTTCCATGGCTCAGGTGGAAGAGGTTGGGGTTTTTTTCCTTCAGAAGTTGCTCATCAACCTAACAACTTGTTATATTTTAAAATTCATCCGCTTTTTGAAGTATAATGCCCCAAACAGTCTCCCCTACCACCCACCTGAGTAGCATATGGGGGAGAGAATGGGCAGCACAGATGGGCTGCAGTAAACTGACTGCTGCAAGAACCAGATGCCCATGTAGAACATAGCCTAACTTCAGCAGCAGATTACTTGGCTAGTTCCACTGATAACAGCTGAGATGACAGTTCTGAAGTTGCCTCTGGGTCTATCACATGGTTATCCAGCTGATGAGCTATCCGGGCTGTCCTAGCCTTAGAGAGATAACTTTTATTCAATTTGCCTGTCTGCTAGGGGAAGTAATGCATTCTCCTTAGCTTACTGCAACGAGCTATTGCACAAGTCCTTCAATAAAAACCTCCCAATGGATTCTTTATGGGTAGATAAAATGAAATGTTTCTGCTTGCTCTGTCTGGTTTCTTCTTGGATCTCACTGGGTATTTTTAGGTAACATTGTTGGAAGAGTTTCTCTCTGACTGGACCAATAATATCTTCACAATATCATGATAATGTTATCTTTAAAGGAACAAAAGGCAAGTGACATAAATCAGTAAGAAATTCACCCAAAATCTCAAACAGTTCTCTGAAAATCTGACACTTATGAGACATCAGTGGAAAGGCTTTAGGAGCCTGAATGAAGTTGTTTTGCTGATTTCTTTTAGCAGCTTGAGCAGACTGGTTCCCAAACTTCAGCTGAGAAGAATTCATATCAAAGCAGTGCTGCTCTTTAAGTCTGCTTTCCACAGCAGGGAAAAATCACACAAAAACATCCTGGAGGGAGGCCAGGGTAAAGTTTATGTTTACAAACACAATCTTGCCTTGGGGATTTGTTACTTGAGAGTCCCTACAAGGTGTGAGCTTTGCAAAGCATTCATAAATCTTAAGAAAAAAATTATAAATGATGAGCCAGACTAAACCATTCTGGTAATTTGAGCTGAATTTTTGCATAACATAGGTCAGAAGCAAACAATTATCAACAGGGGTGGTTGATTTTGGGGAGTCTTTTTGGTTTTGAGAACCAGAGCAAGGGAAGGTGCTCCTGAGCAGGACCCTGACAACCTCCTGTTTTGTGTCCCAAGGCAGATTCAGCTGATGGGCTTGATAATCTTTCCCATCCCTCCAAGCCTTGCTTAAACCCTGAATCTTCTATAGTTCCTTCTTCAGAAAGAGAAATCACATCTAAACAAATAGCTAATGAAGAATCCACTGCCATTCCCAATTAAAGTCTTCCCAAATCAATAAAGACATTCATCTTTTTCTTGCATAAATTGCTCTAGATGCTAATATAAATTTCACCCTTTCCCAACCCTGCCTGTTTAACGATGCTCAGTTTCCCTTGTGACACACTGAGAACCCACTTGCTTTCCCACAGCTTTTCTGGAGTAAGAGAAATGGTGAGATGTGACCTGTCCTCTCTTACCCTAGATTGAAGAAAGGCACAAATGGGGCACCTGAAACACACACACAGACCTATCCCAGCATCTTTCACAGTGACTTATGACTCAGCAGACAGGAGCATCTCCGAACAGACAGATGGCATCTAATACAGTACATTACTAACAGAGATTTAATGACCAGAGTAAGTAATTATATGCCAGAAGTTTGTTCCAGACAGGGTAAGTAGCAGCAAACCAAGAAAATTATTCTGCTACTAATGTAAAGGGGCAATACCATTTACAGGGATTCATGGAGGCTTTACCCCAGACAAAGAATGAAACTTTACAGGAAAAAACCCAAAGGGCAGTAGGTGACCTGGATGGAGGGGGGACAGAAAGCAGACAAAGAGAGACCACATGTCCTTGAGGGAAGGACGGCATGTATTGGGAAGGGAGGCCAAGTACCAAGACTGGCTGATGTCTTCTAAAGCTACACCCAAACTTCTAGTCTTCAAAGTTTGTTTTCAGGATGTTCAGAGTTGGTTTTTCCTCTGATTCCCCACATAAATCAACATTTTGACATGTACTTTACATCCTTGAAGCACCAGACAAACATGAGCCAATTCCAACTATACCCAAGAACCTGGGTGAACATGATTGCCCCCAAATAAAAACACAGAGCTACAACACAGAAGGGTTAGCTATTTCATCAGAGCATTCTGCCAAGCCAAGTTTACTTCTAGAAGATCCTGGCTCTGGATTTAAAGTTTAGTTTGATCGTTCATCTATTCCCAGACTGTGGTGTGTACAAGTTCCTTTTTCAAAAGAAAAATTATCTCATCTACTCTGAATAACACAGTAGGTTGACCTGCATCCCTCAGAATATAGTATTTTATGCTTCTCCACAGCATGTCTCCATGGTCCAACTTCTGCTCAGCCTGAAAACCACTAAGGTGGACCAGCAATGCTGTGATTACCTCTGTCCAGCCTATCCTGCACAATGAACTACAAGTAGCACAGCTCATTAAAAAAGATTGACATATTTGCCAAGGGGCAAATAAAAATTAGATGTCTGAATGCATCATGGAAAATCTTTTGCATATATTCTCAATATTTCAGTACTTCTGCTTGTATTTTCAATGCAGATAAAGTTTATCTATTTTAAAGATGAGGTTAAAATACTCCCACAATGAAATGAGAGAGAAAAAAACAGGATCAGTTAAAAATTATTTTTAAAAAGTCAGTTAGAGCCATGACTGCTTTTAAAGAACAAGCAATTTCACCTTTTGGGATTTTACCAAATGCTAGATAGAAATGCCATCCTTGTTCATTACATTAACAGTGTCTTTTATATTTGAGCAGTAAATTAGCAAAAGGATCAGGTGTTTGAAAGATTGATGCAGACCACAAAAAAGTAATAACATTCCCACTTTCAGCTCACATAGTGCTTCCTTTTACCATATACTTTTACTCCTTCTGTCTGCCAACTGCAGTATTTAGTCTATTGGAGTCTCAGTCGTATCAACAATGATTCCACATATAATGCCCATATGGGCATTCCTGGCACTCTCCGAACTGTCAGTAACTTCAGTGTCTTCCTACTGCAAGTGAGAACAGGATCTAACAAAGAAACAGGTGAAAGACAAGGAAAAACTTGCCTCAGCTGTTGTCAAGAAAATGCATTGTTTTCACTCCTTCACTTCTATTTTTTGCATTGCTGAAGCATGAAACACTCCTTGAAAAGGTACTTAGGAAGTATGCAAAGGCTGTGCTGCATCAGATGGCTTTTGAGTTGTTGAATGATTTGCCATGATTGTGCTAATTATTTCTTACTAATTATTGTAGTCTCCTGTTCAAAGTCCCAAGCAATACAGAATCATAGAATGTGTAAGGTTGGAAGGGACCTTTAGAGGTCATCTAGTCCCACCCCCTGCAGTGAGCAGAGACATCTTCACGAGATCAGGGTGCTTCAAGCCACATCAAACCTGACCTTGAACATCTCCAGGGATGGGGCCTCCACCACCTCTCTGGGCAACCTATTCCAGTGAGCCACCAAACTAATATCCAACCTAAATCTCCCCTTTTCAAGTTTAAAATCATCACCCCTTGTCCTACTGCCCCATGCCCTTGTGAACAGTTCTTCCCCAGCTTATAGGCACCCTTCAGGTACTGGTAGGCCACACTCAATTGAGGGTGCACTCGATTCCACTATCAATATCATTAATAGAGATATGAAACAGCACCAGTCCCAGCACAGATCCTTGAGGAACTCTGATATGCAGAACTCACATTCAGCCCAACAGCAAGAGATCAATTAAAAAGAGAAACAAACCAAAAAACACCCAGTCAAATTTACCCCTATGTCAGTGTCTTCACCTGTCCATCACTTGACGTGATTCTGCACCCCAGAAAAGCTTAGGGGAATGGGACCTTCTCCAGTGCATACTGGGGGTCAGTCGATCAGTATTTCAAGGGCATGACCTGCAGAATGATTCATCCATCAGCTTCATTTAGCTTATAATAAGAAATACTACAGCAGACCACAAGCAGATCAAGGCCAGCTCAGTGGTGCTCCATGGCTGGGCAAGGCAGGGGCAGAACAGGACATCCACATCTTACAGAATTGCTGGGGCAACACACTGGCGGCCCCTGCCTGGCTGGGGGGTCCTGGACCGAGAGTGTGAGGAGATCAGGATGGAGGGCTGAGGAAGGTGTCCTTTGAAACCAACTGAGCAAGGCATGGGAAGGAAGGAGAAGAGGGAAGGCGTCCAAAGACAGCATCTTTCAAAATCAGTCACCACAGTCCTGCAGTGCTGCAAGGGGCTTTTTGATAAATATTTCTGGAGATTATGTCTCTTTGCTCAGGGTTTCCAAGGGAGCCTGTGCCATCATCTCGAGGGCAGATTGGGAATGCAAGCCTGCCATATTCTTCTCTTCCCTTTCAAAATCAGATGATCAGCTGTGGCTTCAGTCCTGCCAGATTTTACCAAATATAGCACAAAATTACACAGAGCCATAGTAACTGCACTCCCACCATTGTTCTGATTTAAAGAGGAGTTTGATTACATTAGGTAAATATTTGTCCTTACGTAATAGCTCCCTCCAACCTTCTGAAAATTTGCTGTCTCCTAGAATTTAACTGAAGAGGGTCATTTTATGTGCCACTGCTCTGCCCCAAAATCAAGTATACTCTATTATAGTGCACATATTAAACTGTGAGTAATGTTATTACAAGCAGTAATAGTTATCCAGACAATTACATAGTTACAATTGAAGTTTTCCTATTAAATTGAGAAGCTTTAAGCAAGTTCAGAGGCAGTAAGAATTGCAACACCATCTCTGACGAGTTAAATAGCTGTTATTTATTCACAGATTGTTAAATTCATATAGCCTTGAGACTTCCAGGAAGAAAGCAATGAAGAATTGACTCCACCTCTAAATACTGGCTCATTCTTCGTGTTGATATAATTATGAAGTTTCAGTCAGTTGCAAAGCTGTTCACTCTGCTTTATCCAACTATACGCATTGCAAAATATACGCTAACTGCAGCTTTTCCATTATAAAACTAGCTGGTGAAGTCACTGTTCTATTTCCAGCTCAGCTCTGGCACTGTGTGGATGCTTGCTGCTTAGTAAATAGATTTTTATTTATTTATTTATTGTAAATGGGGGGGAAAAACATAGGGAATATAAAAAAGCTAAAGGCTTTTGATACCCTTTCTTCCAAGCCCTTTTTAAATAAGGTAATGAAATAAATGAATAACCAAGAGCAAATACAGGCTTGTGTGTGATGACTCAACACACCAGGAGTCATGAGGAAAATACCGAATTCTTGACTATGTGTTCCATTATAATACACAGGAGCATGCATATAGAAAAGCTTTCACCTTTCAAAACAGGTGTTATCAATAGCCTAGGCAGCAATAATCAACGTTCTTATCACTTAAGTAATTTCATTCCTCCTAGCACTGATAGGTAAAGGGAAGGAATTTAAGATTTAACTTTAGGCTTGGAAAAGAAAGAACAGAATAAGCAAGCTCATTCATCCTATATCTTTCCACGATGGTTGCAGCTTGGGTCTTAACTTTCTCCATCAGCCTCCATGATAAAGAAAGTTTTAAACCCGTACAAATATATCTGCTCATTTTCCTATTAATATTTGCTCAAATAAATTATTTCATTTGCCTTGCTTGCATTCATATTTATGTTCTGTGAATTTTGGAAGTAAGGCAACCATCACAAATATTTACTCAAACAAAGGATTTAAAACCAAGCCTGTTGACATGCTTCGGAAACATCAAATATTTCTATCAGTAACACGGTCATTTAAGAGTCTGGCTCAAACTACTACAAAACTTCCCATCTTCTTAGTGTATCATAAACAAATAGCAGGTTCTAATGACTCCCTCCCCTATAGAAGAGCACTCTACAGAAATAAATGCATGCAACCTCCTAAATCCTCTTGCAAAAAGAAGAATTTTCAGCTCAAAACCCTGCCCAACTCAGCAGCCAAGCTGCCTGCCCAGGTCTCAAGCAGCACTTGCAGTGCAACACAACTCTCAGCACACACGTGACCTTTCCCACTTTTCCAGAGCTGAACGTTAAAACACAGCCCCACAACCTCACGCAAGAATACAGTCCCTGTCTGATTTCTCCCTTACCTAACCCCTCCTGCAGCTACAGCTCCACAGTAAAACTGCTACTTCGCTCAGTGACCGTGTCTCCCAAACATTGCTCCAGCAAAATTCCCTCTGCCCTCAAACAGAATTTGGTCCAAGGATGAAAAAAGTTGGAAGTCATGTGGGAGATGCACTCACAGACTCCATGGAGAGACTGTAAGAAAGAAGTATTTTAAGAGGTACATCTGGAAGGTAAGAATAGAGTATTGCAGTGCCAAAAATACTTTTCAAAATAGAGCACACTTGTTCTATCCCTTTCTGCTGCCAAGAGGAATCCGCGGCACAGGACTGGAGACAGCAGGGACAGGTGTTTTCTCTAAAAGTAGAATTCATTCTTTTGGCCACCTATACAACACGGTTGGCCAATGTGTTCAAATCCAAGCGTGGGATCCTTCCAACAGCAACACTCAGTCACTGGCAAGCTTCACTGGAAGTTCTGTGGTTGCCTTTCATTTGATCAGATGAAGAGCTGCTTTCTGAGCTCCAGTTTGCAGTTTCTTTTTTCTTTCTAAAGCACATATTATTTAAAATTATCTGGAAGAGTTACAAATTACTCTAACCAACTCTTTCAGCATGCAAGAATATGTGACTGCAAGGAGATTATAAATATATTTTCTTACAGCTGAGTAGTTCAAGCCCAACATTTAAATGTTGGTATAAAAATATGCGAAACCAAATTGTATGACAGAGCTTGCTTTGTCAAAACACAAATGTCTCATAAAATATGCTGTCTAGTATTGTAAGCAGTAGGTGGTATTTTCAGGCAAACTTTTTTCAGGGAGAAATACCTATTAAAATTTACCAAAAGTATCCAAAATTTAGAAAGTTTTGATTGGAAATGGCAATGGTTTGAAGGTTTCTCTAGATTTGATTAAAAATTAACCCTAAAATTATTTTAAAAAAAATATCTGTTATGCAAAACATTTTCCTTAACCCTTCAAAACTTCTTCCAATTACTATTTCTTAGTTGGAATCTGCCCCAAACCAGCCGTACCTCTCCAGTTCCTCTGTCTGCCCTGCTTTCACTCCAATTTTTCTTATTGGTCCCCAAACCAAAGCATCGATTATTTTAAACTCCAATACAAAGGGCCCACACCTGTATCAGTAACTTTTTTGGATTTAAAGTCTCCCCAGTAGCAGCCATCTTTTGGCACCTGGTATAAGGAGAAGGGGAGTTAATTTAGTGGAAGGGAAAACACTCTCTACTGTTCATCCATGACCGTACAAACACATGAGCGGAACTGCTGCATCACAGGTAGATCAAGGCAAGATGCAGAGGTGAAATGGCTTAATGGCACTTGCAAAGATGGGACAGGAGACGGGAGGAAGGGAAACCTGCCAGGCTGTACTGAAGATGCAAGATGGCTCTTGGCAAGTAACCGGTAGAAACCTGAATGACTGGGAGATGTTTACCACTCTTCTCCCTGCCAGGACAGAGACCCAGGTCTCCGGAAGAAGAGCTGCCAGCATGTAGTCTCCTGGAGGAGGATAAAACCCACACACAGGGATGTTTTCCATCTGGACTGGTGGGCACCAAGGCAGAAGCATACATGGACACAGAGTCAGGGAGAGCAAAGGCTGCTCTGGTGCTACATGCTTAGAAGTGGGGAACCTCATCTTCAGGGACTCATGCTCGTTACCGCCTGTTTATCTCCCTGACTAATTACCATTCCTCTGTTTGGAGCTAGTACAGCTCAGATCTGGAGAGGCTGTTTTTATGATTTCAGAGAAATGAAAACAACTGTTTTGTTTGAAAAACATGGAAGTTTTGATCATCTCTTGCTTTATCAAAGCAAGATGCAAAACCTTGGACTGATTCAGTTACGTCCTAGTCAACCACAGCAACATGTTTTTGCTAACAGAGGAGACATTAGGCAAGACTCTAGTTCTTCCACACCAGCTTCAAAAAGCTGCTATGTTACATGTAACCCCAAAAGGAAAAACAAAATAAAACCCCTAAAACCACCATACACCAGGAAAAAAAACCAGGGGGCTTAGGCAGAGATACAGATGAGCTTCCCAATAACCCTTTAACATCATCTCTTTACATGGTTTCTGCAGAGACGCCCTGGATGGACAACTGCTCTGTTTACACAGTGTTTTATACTTCGAGTTCTAACCATTTACCTCAGCAACTAAACATTTTCAAGCAGATGAAATCAGAAGAGATCAGACTTGCTCAGGCGGATGATTCCAGAAGAAAAGTGTGTTTGTGACAGATCTTGTGCTGTAGTATCCAGAAGCGAGCAGCTGGGCACGGCATTTAAGGCTGGCTGTGTTATTAATTATCTCACTGAAACAAGCCATATCCAACCCCATCCATGATGTGACCCGCAGCAAAACCAGAGAAGGATGACATCTGACTTAAATGATACTTATCCTGCATATAAATATTCTCTCCTGATAAAGATAGCAGATTACTTTTTTCTTGGACAAGGCAAATGAGTATGAAAATCAGGTGAGCCAGCAGCTTGCAGAGGTCGTGAGCATCCTTAATGAATTTTACATCGCAAAAGCATTCAGCACATCACTGAATTAGGCCCCACAGCCAATTAAGAATTGCTTATTGCAAGAAGATGGTATAAAACCCAACAGTTAGCACATGTGGAACAGTTCCTCCCTTGGATTGTACCATTTACAGTAACACCCATCCGGCTCAGCTGCACCCAGTGTCCACTGTGAAATAGCAGCTTTGCCTGTAAGCAAAAACTTCACATATTTTGTCATGCTAAGCAGGAACAGGAAGCAGATGACCTAAGTTGCTGGGCCATCCTGACTCTTTTCAAAAAATAACATAGAAATCATGTAAGGTTTTAATCCTGTCCAAATTCAGGAAGGTCCAGAATCACCCCAGCTGGTGGAAAGCTGTCCTATGACATCCCAGGAATGCACAGACCAAACTGCTACATTCTGTCTCTTAAGATTCATGGAGGCCATGACTGGGACCAGGGTACCATGCTGCCTGAGAAGGTGATGCATTTGTTTGGTTTTCCAGAAGTAAAATCTGGATAGCAAGTAAAATAGAAGCAAACAAGATCAGTCTCCAAAGGAACCCTCCCTGTTCCATTGAAACATTTTTCATCTTCCACGAAGCACAACCTTACCTTGTCAGAAAGCTTCCAGGCAGCTCAGACTGTTACCACTTCACATCTGAAGCAGCAAACAGGTCGGATATTTCTCATTAGATGACAACTTGGGACACATGGGCAGCTCATCTCTGCTGGCTATTCAAGACTTAACCTGACTCGTCTACTCAAGAACTCCAGCAGCAGGGTACACTCTAGCCATAAGCTCGTTCTGATGTTCAAATCCAGTTAAAATGAATTATTAAACTGCTGAAATAAAATTAAATAAGAGTTATACAGCAATATGTCTTGCTGGTCCTACAGGCTGCACTCTGTCTTACATTATACAAGCCCATAAAATATTTAAAGTGACCATGTCTACACAATTACGGATAATTCAGTTGAGAGGAATATACTGCTAAACGAAATAAATCATGCTGGCATTTGTGTCTATGCAGGACTAATATTAAATATAATTCAAATACTCCCCCCAACAAAGAAGCATTACTAGGCTGACCGCATCTGAACAACAGTAGCTGTTCAGCATGGTCGTTTCACAGCCACCCTGTACAGTCTGTAAATATAAAGGCAGGATCTCAAGCAAGTACTTGGGTATTTAGAAGTATTTCTTGCATGAAATTCAGAACACCTAAACTGTGCTATAGCCCCAGCCTGCTGCTGGGCAATGCAAGCACACCAGCACGCATCTCCCGAACTAAAGCAGTTTGAAGCCTCTGCATTGAAGTCCTCTGAGGAGCTCGATCCAGACAGCGTATTCACAGATAGGAATAGCTTTGATTTCACTATAAACCACATCAAACAGGCATGTTGACTTGAAAACACTGGAAGTTGACAGCAACCTTTCAAAGTTTTCTTTTTTTTTTTTTTTAAAGTGACAGCCCCCACTCTCTCAGGCAGTGCCTTCTCTGTCAAACTAAGGATGAGATCAAAATGTGGCCAATATGACATGTGTAACACACAGTTCTTCACGATGAGAGCAAGGCATGTACAGTTATCATGGATCAACTGACGACCAGAACAGCTGTCAATGGAAATATCTCAAATTCTCTGTGAGATCTTAGTTTTGCTCTCAAGTTTGCAGCCTTTGCAGGACCAAACCCGGAGGCTATGTATTTTGTGTACAAGTTAAGAAACACAAGTCAAACTTTGCAATTTGATAAGCAGAGCATTATGAAGATTCTGAAAGCAACACAGGTTATTTCAACTCCCACTAAGCCTGCACAGACACCCGCAGAAGACAGCTGTTCCATGAGATAATTTCAGATGCTGACTCAAATCACTACTGAAACACTACAGCTTCCCCCCCCTCCCCCCCCATCTTCTTACAACTCTTTTCCCATCCCATATTCCGTAGGTGTAAGCTGGTCATATAAATTTTTTATTTCATAAAGTTTCCATTATTCTATCTTTAGCAGAAAGCCTCAAGAGACTCATAAAGCCTCCTGCATTGTGCCAAAACACAAGGTAGACATTCTATCACTACAGAAACATCATTTTGTTACTTCCTTATGCCAGGCTGCAATACGTATTCAACATCCCGTGGTTTTCTGTAGCTCTTCTCCTTTGGCCCACCCAAAAACACGTCACCTATGCCATGCACATGGAAGTTAACAATAGATAAGAAGTGAAACAGCATTTTCTCAAAAATACACCCCACACATACTCTCAGCAGCATTTGTATATTTAAAACAGCATCATCCTTAAATTACAAACTGAGAGGATAAAGTAGTCTCTCTTTTCTTCCTTCCAACAGTAGAAGACCTCTTGTCTCCAGAAAAACCCTGCCAGGTTGGGAATTAATTTCTTTGGGACAATTTGTGAAGGAGGACCTGCTGCCAGTCTCCTCCCAAGGAGCCTGAGGTGCCAAGCCCAGAGGATCTGGAAGGCAGCGTATGCTGTTGTGTAACCTGGGAAGACGACCTCCTGAGGCAGGCATGGCACAAACTGTTTAGCCCGTCGCAGGTGAACGTCAACACTTCAGGTGCCACCTGCAAAACACTTGATAGTTTGTACAGAGAAGAGTTTGCAGGTGTTACCTGGTCTCTGCGTGAAACACGGGTTGGCAAAGGAGTACATGCAAGCTGACACCTCCAGATGGCTTTGTAGCAGCCAAAAATCACAGAAGACAAAGCGCTACTCAGGGAGGAATAGCATCCAGCCTTTCTGCACGTGGAAGAAAGGAACTCCATCACCTACCTTGGGATCGCTGCACTCCAATGGGGGACACCTACTTTGCAATTTAAAACACCCAACACAGCAGATCACAGGAAACAACCTTGGTCCCTTTTGGTTGTCCCCTCAATTTTATAACATCTAATTTCTCACTCAGTTGTATTTCAGTGACCTCCAGACACCCCAATATGCAGCAGAAGGCTCACTTAGAGTTGCCCCAAGAGTCCAGACTCCACATGAGCCAAGTAACCAGTCTCCTCAATGCCTCAGTTAGACTTTCTGCCCTCTCATTAACAGGTACAAAGACCAAAGGCAGTCAAGGCTGTCAGCAGCATCTTTACTAATTTCTCTCACAATTCTTCACATAGGTTAAGTGAAGAGTGGGACACCCAAATCCATTGCCCTATATGCTGGAGAAGAGCTGTGTATTCTGTTTTTGTCTGCATCTTTGCCCTCCCTTTCGGCTGCTCAGTTGTTCTAACTAACTCTGGGTTTTCTACAGTAATACATTAAAGGAAGTATTTTCCTTTCAGCTCCAGGAGTACTATTCTGTTCCTAGGAATACTATCATCAGGGATACTGATTTTTCACGGACTAATTAGACTGAGGAAACAAATAACTCGTTACTCTTTACGTACAACTTTGCCAAATGGTTTCTTTGTCAGTGATATGATGTGGTGGAACCTGGGCTACCTGTGTTGCTGACTGATACAAAGCCATGCTGCAATCTCATACTCCATCCTTTGCTTCCCCAACAAGAGGCAGGTCCTGCACACTGGTCCTGCTGGAAATGCAGGTGGTTGCAGTACTCCAGCATCTATCATACTACAAGAAGCTACTAAGAAAAAGTTGACCAAAGAGAATTCATACACACTGTAGCCTACACTGTACTTGGTATAGTGAAAGCCACACCGTTTCAAACACAACTTCCTTGCGCCCCAAGCCAGGTTGTTCTGGTGGAGGATGTCAGTGAGCATTCGAGATTTGTTCCCAGCAAAACTCCAGACGTGAGCACAATATTAAAAACCTCCCTGATCTAGAGCACAAAACCATCTCAAAGATGTGACACCTTACAGACTGTGGCCATAAGATAGGAGAAATCATCCCATAGTTCAGCATGGCTCCAGCTGTTTAACAAGCAGGTGGGCAATAAGGGTATCACTGGCTTCCTGAAGGTAAGGGAGCAACTGAAGGTGGATGAGCTGCAGAATGAGGAAAAGGACATTTTGGATTCAGGAGAGAAAGAACCAAGGAGTGAAGGGGGCAGGAGATGGTGTGCTAGGAGGAAACAACTGGGATTGACCAGATCAAGAACACACAGCAAGGACAAAAGCAAAGCTGTGGTCAGCCTGCTCCCTGCTGCCCTGCCAGCTGTGCAAGCCCAGGGCAAGCAAATCAGAATAGCAACGTCTGCACACCCTTGGAGGAGACCTCAGGGGCTACACAGAAGTGTAGGTGAATGCAAGAGGAAGTCTACCGAGAGCACATTAAAAGAATAAATCCAACAAATACTCAGGTAGAGCAGCAAATTTCCACAGTCTGAGCACAAATGAGCTTCTGTTCTTTGAAGGATCACTGATGACAACACCCCTGCATCCTCCTCGTATGAGAATGCAGCTACTTTGTGTGTCATGGTAGGAAATAAAAATCAAATAAAGACTTGGTTTAGCAGATCTTCACACCTATGAATTGTTCAACCTCTCAGAGGAAGCTCCCTTACTCTTAACATAACTATCCATGTAGGAGCAGATTGGCAGGCCTGGGTCCTAAATGATTCACGAGGAAAGGAAACACACAGCACAGTGTGAAAGTGAAGCTCTTCACACAGTTTGTCTCCTGAAGCTGCCAGAGCAAGGATGGTTCAGCTGTATGTTCATGGGTTGATAGAAGGGTAGTGGATAAGGCAAAACTTTTCAGCACAATCGCCTGTGGAGTTTGTCCTTCACTTTATTAAAACTGGGAGGATATTTATAGAACAAAGTTTCACTTCGAGCCCTGTCACATACTATATTGCTCAGAAAGTGTCAGAAGTACAGCAGTAAAACTGAAATGAATTAAAATCAGCTTTTGAACCATTTGATGCCAGGGCAAAATAGAAAAGGACAAGATGAGCAATGATACCCTTTGGAACCAAAACAAGGATAACAGAATTTTAATCCATCTTTTTAGAGCTTATCTTCCATTTTGAGTATTTTGGGAAGAAGTTGACATATCTGACTGCAAGGCACAGATGACTCAGCCAGTGATGGAATTTGTAGCTTACAAAACACAAATGGTGTTTTGCTTACCACTATTTTGCATCATCAAGTCACATCTGTGACTCGTATGCTAGTACACCATTCAAGACTATCTGTGTGTATACCCCCACCCTGCTCCAGCCAAGGAGTTTTCACATTGCACTTCACAGAATCACAGAATCGTAGGGGTTGGAAGGGACCTCAAGAGATCACCGGGTCTAACCCCCCTGCCAAAGCAGCTCCCCAGCTCATACTGCACAGATAGGCATCTAGATGGGTCTTGAATATCTCCAGAGAAGGAGACTCCACCACCTCCCTGGGCAGCCTGTCCCAGGGCTCTGTCACTCTCTCTGTGAAAAAGTTCCTCCCCATGTTGGTGCAGAACTTCTTATGTTCCAATTTGCAGCCATTGCCCCTTGTCTCCACAGACACTGAAAAGGGGCTGGCCAATTCCCCCTGCATCCCATACTTAAGATATTTATAAACATTGATTAGGTCCCCCCTCAGTCTTCTTTTCTCCAGGCTGAACAGCCCCAGCTCTCTCAGGCTTTCCTTGTAGGGAAACTTAAATGTTGGAATCCATCCTCATAAGTGGCAAGAAATGTAAGACCATGTCAAAGCAGGAAGAGTAATTAGCAACTTTAAGAGAATATCTTAGAAAGAATACATACAGAATGAGTTACCTGTGCATGCCTGACCAGTGATGCAATGGCAACGAACAGTCAACAAGTAGTAGCTGGATCAATAACAACCGAGCATCCCAGTAGCAACACACACATAATATAGCACGATGCCTGGCAGCAGCACATTTCAAGTACTTAATTCAGGGTGATACATAAATAGAAATTCAAACACAGACCTTGAGCTAACCCCAGTATAAACAGAAAAAGGAAACAAGTGGTTTCTTTTATGTGTATTCTTTGGGTTAGCATGTTGTACCACATGCTAGTTACTCAAAGGTAGTATGCCCATCAGGAATCAGTACAGAAGGCATGACCAGAAGATGGTTTCTAGAAGTGGAGGAGAAAATTTAAATACCTCCACACCAGAATCCACAGGTCTTGTCAGATAAAAGACTGAGGGGTGAAATACCCATGATTTTCCTGAAAGAAAACAAAATCCCAACTTTTCAGCTAGGAAAATTTCCTCCATTTTTACTGTTCAGGGAAAGGAACTAAGTTAATTATTCCCTGCTACACCAGAATACTTTTTGACAGCCCCAAGACATTTTGGCTTGAATCAATTCGCACTGTATCACATCACTGCCTCACTGCTATCAATGCATTACTGAAAGGCACCAAGTTCAAGCCACCATTATTTTAACTTGTTTTGGGCACTTCAGCCGTTGCACTGAACATCCCTCCCCTCTGACCAGATCACATGGATTTACCTGACTTCAGAGCATTACTGAAATCACACAGGGGGCCTTACAGTTTTAAGCTTTACTCTGAGCATGGCATAATTTCCAGAATTGAAGCAAAGAAACAGGTGTGACACAGTAGGAAACTTTATGTCAAACTGATTTGTCAGAATACTTCTGCTCTTCTCGTCTTTACTTGGAGAATGGTGAGGCACTGGAACAGGTTGCCAGGAGATGTCGTGGCTGTCCCCTCTCTGGAAGTGTTCAAGGCCAGGCTGGATAGGACCTTGAGCATCCTGGTCTAGTGAGAGGTTCCCCTGCCCATGACAGGGGGTTTGGACTTGGTGATCTTTAGGGTCCCTTCCAACCCCAACCATTCTATGATTCTATGTCCTGAAAAAGTACATAGAAGTGCTGAGGTTTCTTTTCATTTTTAAATAAAGAAATAGCTAAGTTAAACAATGTAAGTTTCAAAATAACCTCAGAACCTTTGCTTTCTACACAAATTGATTTCATCCTACTTACAATTTTATCCTCAGCTTGGTTTTGGGTGCTGGAAAGATTATGTGCATTACTAACCCAAGGAGCAAGAGAAACAGATGATATGCGACATGAGGTAGGTATTCCTTGATAGCTGCATCAACCTGGACTTCAAGACCTAGTCTTTCTTTCCAAACCTTAATTCTTACTATACGGTTTAAAAAAAAATCCCAACCAACAAAACCCCCCAGAAACACCACCAGAATATTCCACCCAATGAAGTCCTAAACTCATATAACTGAGTTATCTTCCCCAGCCTGTCAGTGTTCTTAGTTCCACGCAGACCATTCCTTGCCCCAGAGTGTGGCAGAGGAGTGATTTCTCAAACTAGCCCATGGTATGAGCATCACACTGCTGAGGACTTGTACCTGACAATCAGCTGCCGGGGAAGAGATGAGAAAGTAAATTCCATGGAAGAGGTTAATCAGAGTTACTCTTACTTGTAGTCTCACTGGAGTCCCTAGAAACAGTTATATGGAAAAAGCTTTTCACTAATGGACCCCAAAACCATCTCAGTTCACTGCAAACCTTACCAATCTGCAATATTTTCTTGGAGACTTCTAACAGAAATATCTTGAACATGCTCTCATCCCTCACGTGTCACCAGCAAAGGTAAATTCTAGCCATACATCTTCCAAACAAAGAAGGTGGGAAAAATCCTCTATTCTATTATTTCCCTAATTTTATTTTGCTATCCTTTTTGCAGGAGTTCAAAAAGAAACATAATTAAAAATTTACTTTTCAGAACTAATTTTTCATCTTTTTTCCCCACAGATCCAGTGGCGGGAAGAGGAGAGGAACAGGGAGGGAAAAGAAAGGGAAAAAAAAGACTTCCCATCACATAAATAATGAAAAAGATGCTCAGAGACTGAAAATTTCACACACAGCTTTTGAAGTTATTTTTTACTTCTTTATATTTTTGTTGCACGCTCTACCTGCTGGTTTTTTCCCCTTGGTATCTTGACAAGTTCTTTTTAAAAAAAGATTTTTAAAAAGCTAAGAAGGAGACAAGTCAAGAAGTTTTCACTGATCTGGTCCAAATAGAAGAAAGATTCTTTTCCTTCAGTATGCAAACTGCAATCCTTTGAACAAAAGGCACTTGACTCACATGATGCCAAATCTTTTCTTCAGCTGAGAGCTTACACAATGCAGGCTCCATCCACAATAGCACAAGTGTAATAGGGGAGGGAAAAACACATCGAAACCAATCTCCTCCTTTGGCCAGGCTTCCCATATAGAAATTATCTCCTTGCTACTTATGCATGAAGAAATGCGATGTTTTGCTGCATTATTTTTCCAACAGAGACAATGTCTGGGTCCAGGAAGATGAGGTGATGGAGCAGTGCCTACACACAACATGGGCAAGTGGCTCTGCCAGCCAAGGAGGCGAACAAAGCTCCCAGCATCAAGCTCATTTCCTCAGGGCTTGCTGCACTGTCCACAAACCAGTTATAAAAATAAAAGTAAATCTCCTGAAAGCCATTCAGCTGTAATCTCTAGAGACATTTTCCACATCAACCAGACAAGAGTCTCACCTCTCTCCTTAGCTTACCTGTACTTGGCTTTCCTTGCCACTTGTGCTGGTCCCCAAACACAGGGGGGGTTGATAACCCCTGACAAAGCACTGTGCTTTCCACACCCTAACACAAAACACATGTGTGTAACAATTCAGACAGGTGACTCCCAAAGCCACTCAGAGTCATCCTTCACCACACACTTTTAGGCATGGGGATGCTAACCACTGGCTTTGAGTGAGAAAGACCATAGGTCTGAAAAGACCCCCCACACACCTCCCCAGTGTTTTTGGTGGGTGCTGCAGGTTTAGCACAGTCTGTGCAAGAGGTAGCTAGTCCAAAGTAATGAAACCCAATCTGCATAAAAGTCAGGAGTGAACCTTGCAGGAAAGGGCTCAACAAAAATAGCCTGTGCTTCATACAGCTTGGGAAAAGGAGGACAAGTTACACTGCAAAGCACAGCTGCTCCTGGCGTTAAAACTAATGGGATGGAGGCTTTATCTTCGCTTTATCTCCTGGGAAGAACTTGGAGAACCAGATACATCGACCTCCAAATCTCTTGCTATTTTCTCTGTTAAATGAAATACCAATTAATTATGTTACAATAGCCACAAGGGTGCTCAGATGGCTTCCATCAGCCAGCACTCCACAGGCCATGTTCACCCAGAGGTACGCAGCAATACCCGTGCTCCAAGCCTACCAACAGCCTCAAGAACAGAGAAGTGGTTTGTATAGGCAGTTCTCGTGTCCAGATAAATGTATTTGTGAAGCAGATAAAACGCACAATGGCACTCACATACACTTTCCTCTGCTTTCTTCAATCAAAAAAGAACACAAACTTCATTCAACAAATGCAGATCAGCAGTCTGCCTCTCTGTAGTCTCCCGGTGCAAAGAACATAGAAATTCAAGGATAGAAAACTGTATTTTTCTAAGCCTGACTAGTTCCTTTAAGTCACTAATAGCTTTGCAGAACATTCCCACGAGAAGATGAAGCAGGGTGTTACGTTAGAAACACTGTTCTGAGCTGATGTGCGAGTACTGCATATGGCCAGGCTGTAGAAACCTTTTCCTCATGGCTAAGTAGAGTTACTGGAAGGTTTATTGTATGCACACATTGATTAACTTCAATTGCAGAGCTGTTACAAAACTAACAGGAATGAACACAGTAGACCATAGTAACTTCTTAGAAACTCCTCACATTGAGGACATTCAGAAGAACAACATAGGGAAGCAAAGTATGCATGTGGGATCCCCAGCTCCTCAGCTTACACTGCCATTCTGCTGAGGCAGGATTCCCAACACTTCAGCAGGAGCCTTCCCACTCCTAAACACAAAATGTTCGTGTCTTTCTTGTGCAGCAGCAACAGTGTCACCTCCAAGGGAAAAAAAAATGACAATTGGATAGCTCACCTAAGAGCTTCCATGAAACGGCAGTTTCATGGGTGGTTTCCAAACCAGAACAGAGATAATACTGTGTTTGATGGTGTGGTACGCATCTACAACTTCCCAGATTATTGACATGAAGCTGCTATTCACACCAAAGCCTCCCTCAAGCACTCTCGTCTCATGGTTTTTCAGACACACTGCATAAATCCCAAGTAACGCTTCCCTGTAGCAGTCACAACTGTGAGCACAGCATCTTTTTTCAGCCTCTGATTTACACTACAGCATCATTTTAAAATGTCTTCCACTGGGGATATAAGAGAACAAGTCTGTCTTTTTATATATATATATATATACACACACACACACACCAGATACAACAGCACCAAAGACATGATACATGGGGATAAACACATAGTCCACCCCCTTACCCCAAGAGAAACAACACACAAAGATCTGAAGCAGGTATTTGTTGCTAGTTAGTGATGCTTGATCTCTACATTTGAAGTCCCACAAGTATAAGCAGTAATTTAACAGAAACCAAAACAGTCTCTGGAATCACCATTGCTCATTTTTTCCTTTCTATGTTGGTATCATCAGCAGCATCACGATGAAAGCTTTGAGCTCAGCTTATCATTTGGATGGGTGAGTAGTTGCAGAGGGAAGGATTAACATGCATTTGAAATGTAACAGCAAGCAGAGTTTCAAACTGGAGGCCTACATTATCTGTCTACCTTTCTTTCAACAAGATTATTGAACGGGGTTCAGAAGTGCATTTTGGTTTCAGCCCATTCCCATAGCCATATACATATCCTACATGGCACATGCACCCTCAGCGGGCAAACAATCAACTCCCACTATAAAGCTCAGTCCTATTTGCACTTAAACATACTTCCTAAAACTTTGATAAGAACACGCAGAACCTGGAAGAACATCAGGAATAGCTGATCCACTCTGACATGCATCACTGCAAATCAGTATGTGTTTTACTGAACCCTTTTCAGCTGGTTCTTCAACTGAGCAAGTTCAGCCTCAGAGAGCACAAGACACCACCTCTGCTGCCATTCACCTTGGAGACATGTGTCTTCCACAGGTATAATCAACTAAGCCCACGTTAGAGCCATCCTCCATGCCCCCGATCAGCTGCGGAGGAAACCAAACATCCTTTGCTGGAAGAGCACATGATGTGTCACAGAGACGCTAATTTATCACAGGTATCTGATGCCTAAATTAGTTGAGCTGTCGAACATGACTATTAACAGGACCCATAGAAGTGCTCTAGGGACTATGAATTAGGCATCTACCTACACAAAGATGTGCAGAAAAGCTAAACAAACAAATGCAAGCAATCAATTTGCTGACTGCTCCCCATGTCACAGGGCTGCTAATTTGCCACAATGTTGGAATTGTCCTAAGTGGGAAGCAACAGCATTCTGATTCTTGCAGAAAATTACGTAAAATTTTTCAGGTATAAGGGAAAAAAAAAAGCTATTTTGCCTTTTCTGATTCCCAGAGATAAGAAAATGCATCAGAATCCCCCTGAGAATTCAGCTGGAGCTCAAGTGGGCTGGGAAGAGGAGGAGAAGGAGGAGGAAGACAGCTATAACCTGCACTAGGTTTGTCCCCACATTCTTGCTAGGTACAAAGCAAGCTAGCATGAATTCCAATTCATTCTTTCAGTCAAATGATGCTCTGAGGTATTCATGAACCTCCCATGTTCACAATGCCTGAATGACCCACAGAGAATTCCCATTTGTCAAGTTTAAAATGTTACCTGCCTCTGACTACAGCCTGGAGTGTGAAGAGCGCCACAGGCTGCTCCTTTTGCCAGAGGCAGAGATCACAGGCAGCATCTGTGTTACCACAGATCATGCACAGCCCTCAGCCTTTTACAGAGCTCCACTCCGGTAAAGTGCTATAGCCCTCCACAAAGGGACCGCATCCATCAGGTGCTCTTTCCAGGTAGGAAGGTGTAAAGACACCAGAAATATTTTAATAACCTGGCTACACAACTCAAGTGTTAAACCCAACTCAAATATTCTGATTACCATGACGGCCTTTGCATGGTTCAAATGTTTCTTACATTCACTTCAGGCACTGAACCCATATCTCCTTTTAATTGCAGGTTATACACCATTTTAATCAAGAAAACTCAACAGTTAATTCATAGGACTAGACATTCAAGAGTTTAAGACCTGGCTTTATGCACTGGCAAAGAATGACACCTAAAATTCTACCAATATCAGAAGTTAAGCTTTCAAGTAAAGAGGCAATGTGTTCAGTCCTTTGATTATCACTGAAACATCATGCCAAATTAATCACTGGAGATTAAAATAGCATGATTTAACTTCTCTTTCCCCATTTTAACACCTGAAGTCATAACTCGTTATCAACCATGGCATCGGGTACCATTCACTACTGCATCTGAACTGCTGCCGAGAGCAGGATGCAAACACAGAAATGATTACTTGGTCGCTTCCCAAGGCCATGCTCCTCAGCTCGATCCTGTCTGGTGGATGATTATTGCAGTGCCTCCTGCTTTTCGATGTTGGAGGTTGGAGTACAAAGCTGGCACTGCCCCGGTAGTGGCAAGGGACAGGCAGTTCGAGAGCTCCTTGGCAGAGCCGGAGCCTTCCCGCAGGAGGGACAAGGCATGCTGGCAAACCTGCTGCAGTGGGTGAGAGGAGAGAATTCAATCCCCAATGGCAGAGTCCAAGGTACAGGTACCTGAGCAGTTGCAGAAGCTGCTGCTGAGAATACTTGGCCACTAACCGATTCCTTGGGGAGCACAGCAGAAGAGGAGGAAGAAAAAGTGGCAGTGAGCATAGCAGACTGCTTTGAAGGCAGATGTTTATTCAAGACCACTTCTGCGTACATAAAATGAGACAACAGAAAAGGCTTTTGTTTGGTTAACACATTTAAAAGTGGATGCTTTTATTGTTGGAAATTTTATGATGTTAATCCTGCAAGAATGGCTGGGCTGGAGCTATTTATCATCTGGCACTCTATACTTTGTTTCCATAGAAGGAAATGAAAAAGGCCAGGAAGGTTCAGCCAATTCATCTTTTAATACTCTTTATTGGCTCATTAATGATTAATTCTTTTTAACACTCTGCCCTAGATCCTAAATTCACAACGCCTCAACGTAGATGAAAGATTTCAAATCCCTCTCCCTCCTCCCTCTTCTCATTCCTGAGTGTATGTAAAGAAAAATACAAGTAAATATCTGCCACTGCTCAGCATGCTGCTCTCTAAGGAAATCATCCAGGGCAAAAAAACATCTTTGGAAGATTAAGTGGTGCAAAAGATAAAACAAGCAAAGACCACAACCCACAAACAGTAAAGGATGCACTCAATAACGATAATAGCTGCCACCGCTTAGCCACCAAGCCTACAACTCATCTGTGCCTAGCACTGCATTACTGCAGTACTGCAGCATTCAACTGTTGCAGTTACTGAATTCTTTTTGAAGGAACACAGAATTATTTCTTCAGCATATTATTAAAAACAGAAAATAGTACTGTTCCACTATCATAAATAAAAGTCTTAGAGATGCCACATGACAAGGACATTATTCGTTTGCTACAGCCACGGTCACAGTGGTCTTTACAAGCTTCAGAGCACTTTCATAACAATGCATTTGTCAATACACTGTCCTATGTGCTATAACATGTATAAGAATGCTCTGCCTACATCAAGTTTCTTCCAGGATTTCAGTTCTCTCCTCACCCTCTTTTCCCAAAGCTGTAGAAGAACCAAGCAAACAGGACAGGAGTCAGATCCTTTTCTTGCCACAACTATCAACACACTGTTTGTGGCCAATTCACTCATTTTCCATCTCCTTTCTGTTTACCGATACGGCAGCAAATAACCACCTTTGCAGTGTCTTCAAGGAGCAATGCCATTGCTGCTCGGTGTTTTCACTCATCCGTTAGCACGCTGTTACTAGCTGTTGCAGTTCAGAACAAAGGTGACTGAAATTCAGTGATCCTGGATGAAAAGCGCACTCTAAATGTTAGTCTCACTATTAAATTCATTAAGGAGGCCTACAGAATCCAAGTAATAAAATTAACCGGGTGAACTAATAGTAGTGTATCATTAAATAATCATCATGTCACATGTAACACAGTGCTTACCACAGAGAGAGAAATAGAGTGCCTGTAGTAAGCCTGTAAGAGCAATACCACCTGCAGACATATATTCCTTGCTTGGCACATTTTCTGCTCATGCTGTTGCAGAGCAAGAGGATGCTGTGGATTCGGCAAACACAGGATTAGTAGTAACCAAAAAGTAGAAGAGAATCAGCACCCAAAACTGATTTCTAACATGAATACATCAGCACACAACTTGTTTACTCAAACTGGCTGATATTAGTTCTTGAAAACTACTTTATACAGGGGATATTAATGAAGGTAATCTGCAATTGAAATCACAGCTGCATAAAATGAAAGAGGTTGCCCGGATAATGGGACTGAAAGCATGTGCCTGGCAGTCACCTTCTCCAGCACAGCTTGCAGCTCCAGTGCTGTAAGCCTTGGTCCGTAACGTGTTCGGTGGCCAATACAAATGGAGATAAACATCACTACACTAGGAACTAAAATGAGAAATGCCATCTCCCCAGAATACCACCTAACAAGGACATCTATGGGAAACTCAGGAGGGAGGTCAGGGACTCCAGTGGAAAAAGAAACTGGATTATCCTCCCTCCCACATGCTGCTAATAAGGGGTGGGCAGTGGCAGCCTGCATTGTCCTGCCAGTAGCGTAGGAGTTTCATGAGAAACTTTAGTCAACCAGACTATCAACCCAAGTACTTCCAAGTCCAAAAATTACTCTTAAAAAGGCATTCACAAGGATGAGGCAGCACAACATAGTACCTTTATGCAAGCACAAGTACCCATGCCTTTTGTTAACAGCCACTTTGTAATGATCCTTAATATTCTGCTATTAGTTATGTATTTTGAAACACAGATCTAAGCCTGCTTGTAAGATTTCATTAAATAATATGCAATTTTAATGAAAGGTCATTGCCTATAATTACCCAGTTTGAAACTGAATTTTACAAATAAAGACATTCACAGGAAGAAATCATTCATGCCTGCAGCAGGTGCTTTTTACAGAGCTGGCTAGATTTCAACAGCTTTAGATTTGGTGAAGTTAATGTATAGAAGGGAAAAGGCAATGTAAACTCCATAACATTTTACACACCTCATTCATTAGCATAAATAACCCTGTAACACCTCCATGACATGAAGAAGCTTCAGTGAGTACATGTATTTACCTCTAAGTACCCTGGACAAGACCAAAGTCCTTCCATTCATTGTAAATCATATGTAAACATGTGAATTTCCATGCAATGCAGTTAACCCTGTGATGTGTTCATCTGAATCACACCAGGTTTTTGATTTAAAAAATAACAAAAAAAACCCCAAAGAAATGTAGTTCCCTAAACAGATTAATAATTTCTGCCTTACAATTGTGATATCACTGCTACAGAGTTTACCCAGAAAGCAAAAAGCTCGGGTACCACAGCCAAGGAGGTTACTCAGCTTCAAAGCTAACACAGGTCTTTGCAGGGATTTAATGCTTGAGGAGCTGGTTGGTCTCTAGCCAGGGGTCTGAATGCCACTAATTAGAACATCGCCTACCTAGTCAACATTGCTAAAAATACATTTCTCCATGATGACGTGGCTGAGTAGTCTGCAGTCAGCCACAGTACTTGCTTCGCTTTCCCACAGTCATTAACCGTAAGTAAATCTGGGCAAGGAAAGAAGGTTGCCCAAATCTTTTCATATCTCTGTCATCACACCGACAATCAACACTGTTGGAAATGCCTCTAGAGCTTAACAGCCCCCAACAATTCATCTCTAATTCTGCTCTTTCGTTCCCTTCCTCCCACTGTGTTGTGATTCGCATTGCTGTCAAACTGGAAAAGCTGGAAACTTTGACCAAACCTGAAGTGGCCTGAGTGCCACAGCTGCCCTCCTGCCTGCCCCACTCCTGACTGCGCTCACAGAGGTCCCAAAGGCCCAGCTGCACACACACACACGAGTCTGCCCTCTTATTTTAACCATGTGCACAGCCCAATTGACTTCAGAGGACCCACTCACAAGCTGGGCTGGGCTTAAATACTTCCCCAAATTAACACCACATACCACCTCACCCACACCAAGCCCTCTGCTCTCCTCCCATGCCCTCCTGTGCCACATCTCCTCCCTAGGTGCTCAGAGCCCGCTCTGGCAGAGTGCTCCTGCAGCACAGGGACAAGTGTCCAGGCAGATTACGCTCAGAAACATCCTACAATCCCGTCCCAAGCACATACACACCCCAAAGCAAGCCTGTGACTGATCTCGCAGCTACGGCCTCTTTGTGTTTCCATGCAAGAAACAAAGATCAAAACCTCTTCTTGTGTTGTGCCAACATGGCATTTCCTCCCCAACACCTTTTCCTCTGAAATCAGGCACCTGAATTGTTGTCTGGCACAAATGCACCTGCTAAAAGCCTTCCCCATGTATTTCCTCAAGAAACACACTTTCGGTTAACCCTTGCTTGGCGGGAGCAGCAAAAGCACATTTAATACACTGGATCAGGCCCTGCCCTCATTGCACAGGAATTCAGGAGTAATATTCAACACTGAAATAGTCCGCTCCAAAATTCACAGTTATGCCACTGTATGCATGCCAGCTGCATACGAAGATACTCCTCCTCCTCCCCAATTTTTTTAAGGAGTCAATAAACTATAAATTGCACAAAAAGGATTCTATGCCTGTGCATGCCTTTGTTAGGATTCATTTTCCACTTTTCTTATATATTCTGAGGAGTTGAGGAGGCACCCAAGATAAACAGCTTGTAAGCATCTGGTATCTTCATGTGACCTCCTCTCTGCAATTTGCATTGGCTTCGAGTTTCCAGCTGAAGACGTAGGGTGAAATAGTGCTAGGGTTAATTTTAGCCTCCTCCTCAAGATGACTCGCTGATACCAGAATAAGGCTGTAATAGTTGACAGAGCAGAATATTTTCCTTGCCAACATAATCTGTTTCAGGCTTCTCAGCACTGAAATAAAGTGTGCAAAAACAGTTCCAAGCAAAAGAAGTGTTGTGAGCTTCAGGAGCAGAGAAAGAATTAAAATAGCATCATTCCTCCCTGTCTGCAAATCAGGATATACAGTGTGCACCTGCAGGGCAGCCTGCACAGGCAGAGAGGAACACGGCAGCATCGCCTTTAACAAGACATTCACTGAAGCTTGTCAAAAGAAGGTACAAACACAGTTTGGGTATGTTGATAGAACAAATTTCTCCAGCTTTTAACCTCCAAGTACCTGCAGTAATAGACTAGCTGTGGGAAGCTTTAGGACCACAAGGAACAAAGGCAGTTGTACAGCGACAGCCTTGTATCCTTCAGACCAAAGCACTCCAAGCTGACCTTAGAGCTGCACATCAGTCAATTAATTTTAGCATACACTCCACAGGAGAGTTAATATGGCTTCAAGACTGTTACCTTGATTTTTCAGAGATGTTTGATGAGAGCAGCTCTAGTGAAAGCAATCAAGCCTTTCTGAATCTCCACCATACAGAAAGAGAGCCCAGTTCTGCCCTCTCTTATACATTATCGCCCTGCCTGTAGCCCCTGAACATGCTCACTTTGAGTTATAGTCATGCAACTTTCAAAAAATGAGCTCATGCTTCAATAACTTGCAGTGTCCTTGTCAGCTAAAATACTATCAGCGTGTGTTTGTAAAGAGATTTATTTTTTTTCCCAGACAATTGTCAGAGCAAAACAAAACCCACCGCGGTGGCACGGACATGCTACTCTGGCAGTTTAATGAAAAAACTGAAGGAGCAAAAAGTGCTGAACGCCAAGGTTGATGAAACAAGAGGTAAGTCAGGGATGAGGACTTTTTTGAGAGCATCCAAACCAAACTGGGAGTCTGAAGACTGAATTCTGTAGCTGCCACAGAGTGGAGACGGAAGGGTTTCACAGAATCACAAGGTTGGAAAAGACCTTTGAGATCACTGAGTCCAACCACACTTATCTCCTGTACTAAACCATATCCCTGAGCACCTCATCTACCCATCATTTAAATACATCCAGAGTTGGTCACTTAACCCCCTCCCTGGCAGCTTGTTCCAGTGCCTGATAACCCTTTCAGTAAAGAACTCTATCCTAATGTCTAATCTGAATCTGCCCTGGTGCAGCTTGAGGCCATTCCCCCTCGTCCTGTCACCTGTCGCTTGAGTGAAGAGACCAACACCCATGTCTCTACACCCTCCTTTCAAGTAATTGTAGGTGGGGATAAGGTCTCCCCTCAGCCTCCTCTCCTCCAGGCTGAGCACTCCCAGCTCCCTCAGCCTCTCTTCATAAGGTTTGCTCTCCAGCCCCTTCCCCAGCCTGGTTGTCCTTCTCTGGACATACTCCAGGACCCTGAGGTCTTTCTTATAAAGAGAGGCCCAAAACTGAACCCAGCATTCAAGGTGCAGCCTCACCAATGCCAAGTACAGGGGGTACAATCCCCTCCCTGGACCTGCTGGCCATGCTGTTTCTCGTACAAGCCAGGATGCTGTTGGACTTCTTGGCCACGTGGGCACACTGCTGACTCACATTCAGTCTGCAGTCAACCAACATCCCCAGGTCCTTCTCTGCCAGGCAGCTTTCCAGCCACCCTTCCCCAAACCTGTAGCATTGCCTGGGGTTGTTCTGTCCCAAGTGCAGAACTCTGCACTCAGCCTTGTTGAACGTCATCCAGTTGGTCACAGCCCATTCATCCAGCCTGTCCAGATCCCTCTGAAGAACCTCCTTACCCTCAGGCAGATCGAAACTCTTTCTTTGTTTGCTCTTTGCTGCCCGACCTCTATGTTACTATCAACCCACCAGAAATATTCTCACAACTCTTCCTCTCTGCCATAGAAACAGTGATTAACTTATTTGTGCCAAATCTACTCCCAAAAGATAGCAGCACTGTCTCCATTTCCAGACAGTGCCCATCCCAAGACACATTTACAAAGTAAACCAGTTATGTATATATTTCTGCATTCATATATCCCAGGAAAAAATGTGACAAGACTAAAGTAGTGCCTGAAAGAACAAAACAAACAAAAAAGAAACAAAAACCCACAAAACACTCAATAATGTTCTAATACTTGGGTTTATTAATACCCTACACTGATGTATTTTACATGAACTACACCATAAATGAGCTACAGTGGAAGATAACAGAGATCCTGGTTATATGTGTCATGTGAATTTCTCTTGCTGTGGTTAACTGCTCCATTCCACTAGGACATGACTGTTGGCTTGTAAGTGGACTTTAGGGGATCATTTCTGAATTATTACACTCTAATGAGACTTTCCACAGTCTACATTTTCAACACTTGAAATAGGATGAAGAGGGATGAAGCCTGGGGCAAAAAAATACAGAAGCAGAAAAATATCCCAGAGAGGCAGGACAAGATTCTGTTTTACCAACAGCACTGTGAACAAAGAGCAAAAAGCAGCAGAAGAATTCAAGAGACAGATGTGTCAGTGGCCTGGGAAGCCTCAGCATGACAACACCCATGTTGGGAAGCTGGGGAAGGGATGGGGAAAATGAAGCAATGAAGGACAGTGAATATCCAAGTCAGCCTCGTGGACACGGCTGCTGGAGAGCGTGAAAGGCACCAGGGCAAGGAGATGAAAGCACTGCCACAACCAGGGCCACCAGGAACCAGCTACTCAAGCAAAATGCAAACAGCAAAAGCAGGCAGAAAGCACTGCCCTAAAAATATCACGGATGGGCTGGCAAGGACCCCATGGTGGGAGGGGACTTTCTCAGGGATAGTCTTGCTCACAAGCTTGCAGCAGCTGCTGCTGGCCGGCACCGCGGCTCCTCAAGCAGCCCCAAAGGTGCCATGATGGTATCTCACACCCCTGCCACTGCCAAAGCCAAGACATTTGACATCACCTCAGCTCCATCAGCCCAGGGACCCCTCACCGGGTGTCCATCCATGGGAGGGGGCAAGGGGCACCCACCCTGGGGAATCCCACAGGCACAGCTGTCATCTCAGCCAGCCTCACTAGCAGCTTCTCTCCTTCCCACAGAGCCCAGGAACCCACACACCATACAGGACCAAATGAAATACCTTGCCTGTAAATCCAAACTTTCACAGTTAACACCACCTGTCTTTGGAAGCACCAGGAGCTCACCCACTACATGCTGGTGGACCTGGTGCCTGCAGCCCACCTGCTGGGACCAGACCCCCTCTGCAGCAGGAACTGCTCTTCTCAAAGTCAGAACCACTCCTGAACAAAAGGAGAGCAAATCTACCTACAAGCTGCTACAAGTTCAGCTGAGTTGCAGGGATATTTTTTTCTTTTTTTTTGGGGGGGGGGGGGGGAGGAAGGGAGGGAGGTGGGTTGTGGGTTTTAAGTATTTTAAGAATTTTAAAAAAAAGAGCCAGGCAACAGCAGCAGGATGATACTGGAAAGCTTCAAAGAAATACAGTGCACACTAGTTTGCTTTTCTCATGAAGTTTTTGTATGTTTGTAGGCTGAGGGGAAAAACAAAATCACAATGGTGTTTGAGCACCTATAATCAGTTCCAACACAATGAATTTGGGAAGTGGTAACAATAAATAAGGGGAAGGGCTGGGATCTCCTCATTTTATAAACACAGAAGAGATAAATGCAGATGAGGTGTTCTTGAGTAGGGGGAATAGGGATCCAACTGCTACCTGAAAGCACTTCTGCATATGCTACAGCACACTAAAAACACTGAACATGTGTGTCTTTGCATTGTTTATAGGACACAGTTGGTCTCTAAACTCTCAAAGAGAAAAAGAATTCCAAGATTTATGAAAAGCAATTAAGAATTTAATTTACAACATATTAAGACACAAACATGGGCATTGCAATAGCGATTGCATACTTTGCTTCTAAATAATACAAATTAACATAGCTAATAAACCCCAAGGTAATACTCCCTCTTATTTTTTCTGCCTTGGAAAAAGTTATGAAGGTTAAAAAAATTTACCAAATAAAGTTAGGAAAATATGCTGTAACTCTCCTACAAAAGAAAAACTGTCAGGTTACTATTTCTCTAACCAATTAATCACATCAAGAGAACACCACATGAGCTTTTAAGAGTTTTCAGCACTCCAGACAACATCAAATTTAATCAAGACCCTGAGTGTCTGCAAGTAGGGTAGGAGGTATGACTCTGCACAGCGCAGTGTAATTCTCTCCTATTATTATATACACACTGACTGGGTTTTTAAAAATAGAAGAAAAAAAAGAGGACAGCCAAGTAAACTATCAGTGTCCATGATATTTACTTCCTATTATTCCTTCAAAGTATCTCATCTCCCCTAAAGTTAGTTCTGCATGGAAGTGCTTGTATTAAAAGAAACTGGCAGACCTTGCTTTACATACCCCATCTACAAGTGCAAGTCTACTACTTAATTTCTAATCAATTAATCACTAATGAAATCCATTATGACAAAGCACGCACAGAATAAATTTGAATTTCAGACCAAAGCTGAAAACTAAAGTCGGAGTAAAATCTGATTTGAGTAAGAGTTGTCACCAGAGTAGGATTTGTCAGTTTTCTTTCAAATTTGTGCAGATACTGTCATTTAAGCTTTCTTTTCCAAATTACATTTTTTTTCAAAATGAAAACTACAAAACTGAAGCATTCAGCTGGTTTTTCTTACTGTTATGCTCAGCAGTTCCACAATCCTGAAAGAGAATTACATTTCCACAGTCATAAAACTAAGTCACACACAGCAGATAATCCACCTATCCAAAAATTCCCATACTTTTCTAAACTGTAAGTGTTCTGCCTTTTAAAATAACGTGCAGAATTCTACCACATAAAATAAGAGAGAAAAAAACCAAATAAAAGTAGTGTAATGTCAACAGAATATTTACAGACATCTCACTAAAAGAATTAAACTGATTCCGTTGAAAACTTCCTGAAAAGGGCCAATTCACTTCAACTTTTACTCACTGAATGTTGGAAAACATCTTGTCATGAGCAATACACAGACCAAGAATTCATCATGCAAATTCAATTAATAACTTTGAATGCATAACATTTCTTCCCCTCAAGCAGTTTATTTTCTCAGTGGATAAATAAAGCCTACTATTTATCAAGCATGCAATTATTTGTTCAGTTTTTATCTCATCTCTAAATAAAAGGCACACAGAGAGATGTTTCTCTGTAAAACCAACCTGTTTACCAGTGCCAACCCAGAAACATCTTTTCAAAATCTTAAAGAACTTTAAGCATCACTTAATCAGACCTACAAACAAATGGTTATTCATTTTAATTGCATCTCTCATCGCATCTCTCTGAAGCCATTTCTTCATCTACGTTTGCCTGCTCCCAGGAAGTGAAAGGAGGATGTATATGTTTATTACCAGGTAATTAAATTAAGCCTAAAAAAAAAATACCATCTGTGATCAAGCATTCTGGACTTAACATATGTTTACAGACACGATGTCATCAAAATTAACTGCACTCTAATCTCAATAAACGTGAATTTTGATCTTTTTATTAACTCCTCTATTGAATACATTTTCCAAGCTCTTGACAAAAGGTCATTCCATTAGCAGCAAGCTCTGGCTGTAAGAACACTTGACACTGTGTTGAACTGCTCCAGTTACTTGCCAAATATCAGCTCTGGGCCTTAGAGAGGAGGGGTGGGGGGAAGGGAAAGGACCACATTATTTCTCTAAGCAGTTTTACAGTAGATAGGTGCTTCCTCTTCCAAAAGCTTTTTGTATTTTCCCATCCTGTGCAAAATGCCTGCCCTGAGCATACTCAAAAAGTTTGGGATAAAGTGCTGACTGCCCGGACTCGTTACACACAGCAGAACGGAGCACAGTGAATACTGCGGAGCGAGCAGCTGAACTGTGCCTGGTTCGTTTAACTTGATGCATCACACAGAACCTTGCACAACAAGGCAGGCTTGGAGCACATCATTACATGACACATCTGCATCCCCGTTTCTCCAAATTGACCCAGAGTCCACCAATATACCTATGTATGTGTGGCTCCGTTCTCCTCAGATGCAGTGGCCTTTCCTTGACGATAAGTGCCAGGCACCGTCAGGAATCTTGGCTGCACTGCCAATGATGTTTCAAGATGTGCTTCAAAGCATACTTCTCCCACTTGTTTGATTTGCAAAGGCAGCAGTGAAACTCCAACACGTTCCTTCTGAACCACAGGACCAAGCTCCAAAATCTCCTCCTTAACCTATCTCCCTTGATGAGGAGGCAGCCACACGTTTCACGTGAGGAACTGTGCTGCTATCATACCTACTCCTATACTTCTATTTCCCCATGAACAAGATAGTAGTTTATAACCTGTGCTGCTCACAAGCTTCAGAACTACCCTCAAGTAGTACAGGCATTTAAGACAACTTTTTCCATCACAGTCGACATAAACGGGACTAATGGGAACCTTATCTACAAAACAAAGTGCCGAATCCAGAGAAATCTCCAAGAGACACTCTGAAAGAAAATCATTACACTACCAAATTAGTAGATAAATAGACTTTTTTGCTGCCATTAGCCTTAGGATACGGAGCTTAGGAAAAAAGACCCATATCCAAAAATCCTGGCTGGACTCACTACTGGAGATGAAGACAGAAAATGATGTGATGCCTGCTTACTAGAGAAAGCTTCTGTCCAAGTATGTCACTTCCAGACAAACCTACACAGTTCTGCACATGCTTGGCCAGAGTTTTTGAGGAGTAACAAGACTTTCCGAAAATCCACAAGCTGAGGAACGTGGAAACCCACAGCAAGTGGGATCAGACACCACAATGCCTTCAGCAAAAAGAGGTTGAAAATGAAACATTTGGCCAACAGACAGAAGGATTTAAACAGTAAGAGGCAAAAAAGACAGGAAAAAGTAATTTTCACCCTAAATACCACCATCTATAACTCCTAAGGAGAAACCTTTCCAAGCTTTCCCAGCCAAAGCTGACATAAGAACAAGACCCAGCCCCTCTGCTTGTGACATCCCTCCATAGCTTCACTGCAGTCTCTAGACTTCCTAAAGAAATAGACATTTTAATTTAGTTTTCAATGTCAAATAACGGGTTTCAAGTGCATTTCCCACAGCAATCCATACATTCTCTGGCTTTCTATTTTTAAATGTGCACTAGCTCGCAGCTCTTGCAGGCTGCAGTATACATTATACTGCAAAATTACCATGTCAACAAATAACTTTCCTTTACTTGTAAACAGTGCCTCTTTGTGAACTGGCAGATGTCTGCCAAATCACGCTTTTACTCATCGAGTTGTTCATTGGGGAAGATATCAGCAAGATACAACCCTCTTGTGCAGCAGGCAGCAACAAAAGACTTGATGGAAAACGACTATCCCCAAAATACTCGTATCTCAGCAGTAAAAGACAGTTCTGAGAACTGGTGTGCAAGCAAGGCATCTTAGGTCTTTGAGGAGAGCAGTTGTCTGATAAATTCCTTACAACAGGGACATGTAATGCAAAACCAATCAATAAGTAGGTGCCAAATTCTCAGAAAAGGAGTCCTGGAGCACACACATTAAGCAAGCAGATACGTGCAAGTTACGCTTGCACATATACCTAGGCTGCAAACCCAAACAGTGCTTGAATTCATACTGTTGCAGGCACGTAGAGGTCAAACGGTGCCAAAGTGCCAGGTTGCTCATGCCAGCTACGTGCACAGATCAGCTCCTACCCATCAACTGACCCCAGAGGGAACATGACACTCAGCTGACTTTCCAGACGGACAGGGTGCAAACCCTCTGCCCCACTGCCGCTTCTTGCCACATGCCTTGCCCATCCTAAAGCATCCCTGGCATTCAGCCTCTCCAGCCAAATTGAGGCACTTTTAGGGGCTGGAACAAGAGACCCCATCTAGGAGTGCTCCAGGACCCCCTCACTACCTGCCCTGGCATCTCATCCACTTAACACAGACACGGCTCTGCTTTGATGCAACATGTAAAACAGGGAAGAAGACACAAGTAGTTCTGCCAGCTAAAATGGGTCAGGCAGTAACTTAGTTGAAGAGCCACTGCTAGAGTGGTTGCCAGTGTGTCAGGTTTTGGGTTAGTGTTTTTCTTGTTAAATTTTAAAAGCTGCACTTCATAAAACACACAAATACAATTTAAAAACCAAGTATGAAGGTTCACACACCCAACTTTAACCCTCAGCAGCTGAGGAAAGAATCAAAGCTACAAACTCACTAAGGGAAAGGCACTCTTATCACTCCTGAACTGGAAATGAATGTGCCCATTCATTGTTTACTCCAAGGAACATTTAATCCTCTGGTGAGGGGCCTGTTGTAGAGGCAGGGGTAAGGCACTGGTGTTCACAGGCATAATTCCTGTTTCTGGAGATAAAGCCAGAGGAGGCAGCACAGAGGTGTAACTTACGTTGGAAGCACCAGAGCTCCTGGGGACAACAGACTCAAGAGGTCTCTGAGACTCCTGCAGCTCTCTTACCCTTCCAAAGCAAGCATAAAAATCCAGGCAAGATGTAATGAAACAGCCCTGTAATGAAGAGCCAGGAGGAAAAAGTTTTCCCCTGGCCATAACTTGACAGTCCTAATAGCTGTCCAACACCCTGATGGTCCTCCAGCCCCACTGTCACGTACATGTGTAGCATGTTCATTGCTGATGCTTTTTATCCACAAAGATTTCAGGGCCTCACAGAGTAAACCAGAAACCATCTCATCCCCAGAAAGGCTTGACCATGCTGTGTTCCTTGAAGATACACCAGTGAAAAAAGGAGGTTTCACTGATTTGCACACACTGATTTTGCGAGACAGAAGTAGATGTGTAAGGAATTTATCCTGGTACAGGCAAGAAAGGAAAAAACCCCAAACCTTTGAAAATATTATTACAAAATGCCACAACAGGTAACCACAACACCCACAGGAACAAGGGTGGGCAAGAGGGGCAAGCCAGACCACCTCTATGTTCTGATCTCAACACCATAAGCCAAGGTGACAGTAGGGGGATGCTTGCTATAAATGGCAGGAAAGGGGGCAACGAGGCCATGTGGATGAAGGAAAAGCTATAGTTACTGCTGGCAGTGCCAAAAGGAGCACAAGTAACTAAAATTGTATGACCTTTTTCTTTTTAAGCACAGCCATTGCAACGCAAGATTAATTAAAAGGATCCATTTTCATCATAGGCAGGATCTATTTACTGCTGCGTTATTATGGGTCTGTACAGCAACATGAAGTTAGAGGTATGGGAAAGACATTAGCTACGTGTGAAGACTAACGATACAAGACTGAAAAGAGTAAATGTGAAGCAAAGAGGTAAAATGTGTAGCTCAGAGCACATCTGAAGAGTCAAATCAGATGGGTGGCCATAGAGACTGGCCTAGAAAAGAATCTAGTCTTACACTAAAAAAATTAATCAGGCTCTCCATGGATACTTAATTATTTTATGGACTCAACAGCAGCCGTGCAAAGGCAGTACTGAAAGAAGAGAGAGAAACTGAGAAACAGAAGCACAAGAAAGGCATCATTCCATCCTGAAATTCTCCTAAAACTGGAAGCCATTAATTGGAAGCTGAAGGATTTTGCTCGTGTTACGGGAACTCAGATCTTGCAACAAATAGTAAGATTTAATATCCTTCTACTAATATCCTTCTTGAAACCTAGGCCTTGCAACAAACAGCCCAAGCCAATATCCTCCTATTCAAGCACCAAATGAAATCCTCAGGTACCAGAGACGACAAAGCAGCTTTCTGTGCTGAACAATAGCTCCCCTCAATTTGCATTTAAAATCCTCTAATCTAAGTATGATCTGAGTGTAACTCCTGAAGCAATCAACCCTCATGTGTTCTGATGTCATTTTCTAAGTGAACAGGAAAAAAGCACACACACACACAGAGGAGAGGGATGCCACCTTCAACCAACAAAGCATTGAGCTGGCTTGAAAATAGATACAATGATGAGATCCCACCAATGGGAATAAAGTGCTTGATTCAATCTGCAGCTATCCAATAATACCTTGGAATGGGAAAAAACACATTAGGTGTCTGAAAATGAATGGGAAAAACACATTAGGTGTCTGAAAGTGAATGGTAAATCACTCTACAGTTAACAGAAACGGGGACAACCTATATAAAACTTCAACAGTTTATAAAGTTCATTTTATCTAACCATCTTAAATACAAATCAGCAGTTGGCCTTTAGCTTCCACAGATCACCCTGACAAAGTTCCATACTGAAATCAGCCCATAGTCCTCACTGGATAATTACAGGCAGGTATTGTATTTTACATAGGCCTTTCTATGGCAAGCCTCTTCTGCAAGTTTATGTTGTTTTGTGGAGTTGGTAGGATGGTTTTTGGTTGTTTTTTATTTGACTGTGAGATGTGAGACCTCAAACTTCTCAGCAGTGATTACAGGCATCGTATGGTCTCAAGAGTACAACATATACATGTGCTGTAACGCTGGCTTGAATACTTCAAACCAGCAAATCTTGCCTTCAGTGATTTTTGTCACCACACTCCCACTATAATCCTCCCAATTAAGGCTTGGATAGTATTTCACTAACATTTTGTGGGTGTACAATACGATATCTGCATATTCTTCAGAGCATGTGGGGCCTGATCCAAGATCCACTGGCCAAGGTGTGTTCATTTTACGCAGAGACTCAAGGGAGGTAGAATCCAATGAGCAAGAAGAACTACAGCACTGCTTCCAGAGGGGAGTTGTCCACTGTCTTATGGTGACAAACAGAAGTGGTCATATTCAGGAATTCTTGAGTTTTATTCTACTTCAGCTGTACAGCTTGACAGCACATGGGCTTTGTCCAAAGAATCAAAGCACAAACAGGCACCAAGGACCAATTACAACTTTAAACCTGATGCTGGACAGCCCTACACCATAAAGAAGCATTGCTAGAGCAGGGTAGATTTAGATTAGACATTAGGAAGAAGTTCTTTACTGGGAGGGTGGTGAGATGCTGGCACAGGTTGCCCAGAGAGGTATTGAAGGTCCCATCCCAGGAGATGTTCAAGGTCACGCTCGATGAAGCTCTGAGCAACCTGATCTAGTTACAGGTGTCCCTGTTCACTGCAGGGGGGGAGGGTTGGACTAGATGGCCTTTAAAGGTCTCATCCAACCTAACACAGCCTGTGATCACCTTGCTGGGCCCCATCTACAAGGCAATGCTCCAGCAACCCCTGCCTGCCTTTGGGCAGTACAGCCAGCCGGCCACCCCCGTCCCACACCTGTCCAAGCAGCAGGATGAGTGGGGCACAGCAACTTTTCCATGAACCAGGTCCACCCCTGCTCCCCCCAGCCCCCTGCTCTGCAGCTTAACATCACAGCAATGTTTCCCAGCTCATGGCACCACAGCCTGTGGGTTTCTAAATGATAAACAAATGCCACAGCTCCTTCTCCCCTGCACCTCTTGTTATCAGCCAAACTCTCCAACACGCAGCACAATTTTCACAGGTTCTTTAGTGGTCATTGCTATTATTGTCACCATAATTATTTTTTCCACCACAAACATAAAGGTAGCAAGAGATCCTGTAGGCATTTCACTGCCAAAATTACATCTGTGTGATTTGATTCACCTCAAATCTGCTGTCATCTTCTGCACAAATGCAAAGCTGGAATTTATACCCCAATGGAGTCTGCCTTAATCATAGAATCACCTGGGTTGGAAGAGACCCTTTAAATCGAGTCCAACCACAGCCTAACTTTGACTAGCCCACCTCTAGACCACATCCTTAAGGACATCGTCTACATGCCTTTTAAATACCTCCAGGGATGGCAACTCCACCACTTCCCTGGGCAGCCTGTTCCAATACCTGACAACCTTTTCAGTAAAGAAATTCTTCCTGATATCTAACCTAAATCTTCCCTGGGGAAATTCTAAGTCATTCCCTCTCATCCTATCACTTGTCACCCAAGAAAAGAGACCAACCCCAACATCTCTGCAACTGCCTTGAAGGTAGTTGTAGAGAGTGACAAGGGCTCCCCTCAGCCTCCTCAAGATTAAAAGTGGAGGGGAGGACACCCCACCACAAAGAAGTGCCCTCAGACCCTCCCCCCATCAGTCAGTCCCCATAGCAGCCCCTTGACTTGCAAAGATAACGGTGACATCAAGGAGAACTAACAGAATTTCATTCTGGTTTAAACACATTTTAGGTGAAAGTATTTATAAAGAACTTGGAAGGAAACCCAAAATCCCACTTTAATATTAAGATTTCATCACTAGCAGCAAAGAGCTGCACAAAGCAAATAGCTTTTGTTAAAAAGACCATGTGCTCATTGAGTCATATTTGTGACTAGTCACACCCTTTCAGTCTTTTTGAATCCAAGATTTTGCAAAGTTGGGAATAGCTGCTTCAAATATCTCTCTTTGCTGAATAAGCCTCCCAGTTGCTATATTCAGAGCACAACTGATGCAGAAGTCTCTTAACACCCACTAAACTTGAATAATTTATACTCTTACGGTCTTGTATGGCAAGATACAAAGTGACTTAATCATGAGGTATTCCTGGCATTCTCCTCCACAGAAGTATGAAACTCGGTGAAAAATATCATTCCAATACAAGTCCTCGGGCACTATGTTCCACATAGGAGACTGACTTGAGTTTTCATTAAAAATTCAGAGCCATAGACAAATCAAGTACTTTTGGTTTTGTTTGACTGCTTGCCTAGGCAGTTGGAGAATTCATTATTGAGCACACTTCATTTCCAAAAAAATAAATCCAGGTTGCTTTAATATTAATTCATGCATTTGCATGATGTCTATTGTGCCTTGTGAAACTTTTTAAGCACAATTCAAAGTTAAAATTGTCTTTTACTGCTTCAGCCTTTACAGCAAGCACACCTACATCACGGCTAAACTTCACCACATGGATACAGTTTTCAAAAAAGTCAAACATGGCATGACAGCAGGACTCATATTTTTATCCTGCTTATATTTTTTTACAAATATATAAACAAAGCAACAAACTTATCCCTTATGTCCTGAGACATAAGCCAGTGTAGCAGTTTCATAAGAGCCACGGAAGCAATCCTATCTCTGAGCACTCTCTTTGCTTTTGGTTTTGGAATTATTTTTTCCCAGAGATGAGTAGGTGCTAGTACCCAACCGCCACCGATTTTCTGTGGAGGTTGGATGCAAGTTATCTTTGGGAAAATATATACAACACCTATCTACAGAAATGTTTGGCTCCTTTAAAATGTTTAAAGGTTTATGAAAAGAAAAAGAGATTAAAAACATATATGTGATTGCCTGTTACATAAGTAGTTTATGAAAGCATGCTGTGTTTAATAATATCTCAGTGGAACAAAACGAAGCAATTCAGTCATCACAGTTACAAGTAAAAGTCTTAAGGCAAAATATTTTCTCACAAGTTTCTTTGGGGTTTCTTTTGCAAGTTAGAAGTGGTTTCACCTGCCTTATAAACATTTAATCATGTTAAAAAAGGATATTGATATCAAAGCGGCCCAAGACAAAAAACTCAGCACATCACAAGTCTGACTGTCCAGCAAATACATGCAAGAGAGTGCAGTTCAGTGAGTAAGACACTAGACTGCGAGCCAGAGGACATGGACATAAAAACTTAGATGCTGTGTCAGGGCAAATGTTCACTCCAGTCCACTTCGTGGAAGCAGCAGGTACCAGGGAGCAACAGGAGCACTGACGATGCACCAACTGATACTTGCAGGTGCCCAGCAGTCGGCAGCTGATAATCTCCCTGTGTATCTTCACATTTAACAGCCACTGACAGATGTGCTGCAACGCACCACTAAATGCTGTGATCAGCTACAGCTCACTCGGCCTTTCCTCTTCTTCTCTTTCCCTTCCCGCCCTCTTCTTTCTTCTGTCCCATCTATTTAAACTTCCCTTTTCAAGGCAAGGACCAGCTCTCACTCTACTGCACTCAGATAATACCCACTTCAGTGCAGCCTTGATCACTGCTAAGGCCTCTAAGAGTTACGATCTCTGGTAAGGTGTAAACGTAGATCAAATAGAATAAGGGGCTGGATGCACACACTACCATAAGGTAGTAACTTCCTGGCAACCAGCAAGTACCTGAGTTTTGCCCCAGAAGTCGTCAGGCTGACCTAGGCAAGAAAGCTAAGCATTTTTTATTATTAACTGCATACAAGGCTATGTATACTTCAGTTCTCAGTTAATATCAGGGCTTTGTGGTTCCCCAAAGCATGTTTTAGTATTTCCCTTTTGCTGTGACATCTGGCAGCACCGTCTTCAGTATTCCTTTAGAGCAGACACAGCTTTCGGTATTCAGTTCAATATCTGGATTACAATCACGTTGATTAGGTCTTTAGTCTGCGAGCGGATCCATCAGTTACCGTGAAACTATTCTCACAAAAGAAGGTAAAAGCAACAGAATTTGGCTTCAAACACATGAGTATTTGCTGGTTAGAAATTCTAGGGATTGACACCTAAATGAATAAAATCATTCGCTTGACAATCTCCCACAGAAAGCAACATCTCCTCAGCTTTTATAAATGGAAAAGCTTTTAAGAAATCATCTCTAATTGGCTGAGCTCAGTTATGCTAGCCACTATTATGGGATAAAGTAAGTCTCAGTTTCTCATTTTTAGCTTCTGCTGCACTACTGAATAGTGTCTTTGACAAAAAGCTACTCTGCTCATCAACCAAAAGGCCCTTCTCCTTCCACATAGTTAAAGCCACTAGCAATTAGCTATTATCCTACATTAGGTCAATGCCATATCACACAATTAATACCATAGATTCAACCCAAAAGGCTAACAGGCTTCCGAAGTTAGAAACAGAAGGGTGCAAGGTGGCACCTCCAGGCCTGGAAATCAAGAGGCTACAAGGGGAATGGATCAGCTCAACTACTATGAAGAAGCTGAAATTAATACAAAGTTAACGTTGGAAATCCCCTGAGATTATTAACTACCTGACCACAAAGCAACAGCACTTCTGTGGGATCTAGCTGCAGTCATGCCAGCAGTGGATTTACTAATTAAGTAGCAATACATGCACAATCATCACAGCTATCACACCATAGGATGGTTTGGGTTAGAAGGGAGATGAAAGCTCACCTAGTTTCAACCTCCTGCCTTGGGCAGGGACACCCTCTACTAGACCAGGCTGCCCAAAGCATCCGATATTATTTCTCATCATCGTTTTTACACTTCAGAAGGCAACAAAAGTGGCAAAAGACTTTCTCACAGTTCTTCTCACTGATTTTCCCCACGTGAATTTTCACAGTTCAATGGAGAACTACAGTCAGTGCGAATACAAGCTAGGGCTGAGCACTGTTACATAAACGTGACCTTGATGGCATTGAGTCAAAAGGAAGCTGGTTTATTTATTCAGTTTTATTGGGACATGGTTTTATTTTAGAATATGAATTTTACATACATACATCCTGGCTGACTAGACTAGCAATGAACTGTTAAATTATATCCATTGTGAAAAGATTATATTTGTATTTAAACTGAGGCTTCTAATTGCCTTCCACCCAACCCCTTTTAGGAACAGAGACATCAGTCTAAACACCAAGCAGCCTCATAAGCTTTTTTTGGGCTGTTTTGAAAGATTTCCTTGTACATGCATTTCTGTAATAGCAGAAAACGCAGTTCAGACTTGCAAACCATCTAAAGATGAACTACACAAGACAAACACATTCTACCTACCCAAAAGCTGTTGAGTTAGTGTGAGAAACCCCCATCACTGGCAATTTATTTTGTTAAATAAGAAGAAAATATTCTTGAAGTCTCAAGAACTCAAAGTGACAAAAGAAGAATTGATAAAATGGGACATACTGATTCCTGTTAATACTAAAATAAAAATATCATCTAAGCATTTTGAGGGCATTTAGCCTGATATGAGATCCATGCACACCTTTCTAAACAGAAAGTTTTAAACCACAGGAATTAATATAAGACTAGCTCTTAGCTAAAGCAATCAGCAGCAAAAACTTGTGTATGTATCTATCAACCTCTGAGCTACCAGATTTACCAAACAAGGGTTTGCCAAATCATTTAACCAAACATATGTTACTGTTATGAATGCATGCCTGCTTCATACAAGAACTTTGGGAGACTTTGCAATACAGAATGACTAGGTTGGAGAACACCTTTAAGATCATCAGGTCCAACCATTCTTATGCTAGGAATGTTCCTATATGCTAAGGTTCTTGCCAGGGGATTTCATTCACAGGCCGCCTCAGAAGAGGGCTGGTGTTTCACCACCACTTGCCACTAAGCCATTACAGCCCACCTCCCACGACACAAAGCTGTGACTTCTTCAGCTGTATGAGGTATCTCAGCTCAACCATAAAATGTGCTAGGTTGGACAGGACCTTTAAAGGCCATCTAGTCCAAAGCCCCTGCAGTGAGCAGGGACACCTTTAACTAGATCAGGTTGCTTAGAGCTTCATCAAACCCAACCTTGAATGTTTTCAAGGATGGGGCCTCCACCATCTCTCTGGACAACCTCATCCAGTGTCTCACCACCCTCATAGGGAAGAGCTTTCATTCATTAGAATAAACACAGTTGCAAGCAAACACACTAGTCCTGCAACATCCCTTGACAACAGAAACAGCTGCATACCCATAGCCTGAAATCATACCCTACATGATCCTGTCTACGGGAGATCAGATCCCAGAGCCCTGACCCCAATTTATAAGCCTCTATATAGGCATGACCTGGGAGTCTCTGATAACACCTCACCAGCCACAGTCCTCCCGGGCTATGAGACAGAAAATGAAGAAACTAAGATTAAGCAAATCCATCTCGGGCTGCTGTGGGCTCCCTCCGTGCTGCTTTATCAGCTGATCTCATTGCTGAAGATCCCGCAAAGAGCTGCCGGGCTTAGGCACATATTGAAATGCAGCTCGCCTCTCTCCGAGGCTGATTCCTTTCAGACAAGGGATCAGAAGGAGGAAAGGGGAAAAGTAACAGGAAAGAAAAACTAAATCAGGATGAGATCCAAACACTGCCAAAATCAATAGGAGCCTCTCTATTAACTTCAGTGGGTTCTTGATGTAGCAGGGAGAAGTCAAATAGACTGAATGGCAAGCAAATTGATTTGTTAGATGCTCAGATACCAGAGTGAATGATGCCTTGGGCAGAGACTAGAGATTACTGATCTCCACTCATTATGGTTTTCATATATTACACATCACACACACATGCAGATTTCCTAAGCAGTACTGAAAAGAGAAAACACCAGAATAAAGCCTTTCTGTATTACCTCATTAAGCATGTCAAGAAATACTCAAGAGAAAATATCACCCCTCATCTCCACTATTACCTCCAATATTAGATGTTCCCATTATTTTTTTAAATGGCAATAGACTGGAAAAAATATAGAACAATTGAGACTTTTGCACTGAAAAGATTTGCTAGCAATGATTACTTCTTGACAAACTGCAAAAAACATCATGAAACCCAGCCTAATTTTGAATGCACACAGAAGCAAAATAAATTTGACCATGTTTCAGTTTCTAATTCACTTATCTCAGCAAGGACATTTTCCTACTGGGTATTTTTAAAGTTTTGAGGGTTTTTGCAGATGTTAAAGAAAAACAGGACTATAATAAAAGAACAATTTCTTTGGTTCTGAAAAAGGAAACTTTCGAGTACAGCATGGAAATAATAGAAAAAATAAACCAGTCATTACAGATCTCTGTCAAGAAATCCTGGCAGAAGCAACTGCACATCATTCTTATTATTGCCAATTGTACTTCATCCTTATGGTTTGTCATCTTATACGTTGTTCTTAATGTCACTAGACTTGTGGTAACTCACCCCTACATTTCTGCTGGTCAGAATAAACAGACAGCAGAAAAGTTCAAAAGCTGACAAACTTTGGCTTCAGCCAAGAGGACTATCCCTGTGGCTGTAATTTCACTATTGTTTAATGTTGCCAGTCAAGCCAATAAATTACTCCATCACATCATGGCCTCTTGCTTTTTAAAGCACATTTAGTAAGACAGATGGTCCTGCTACCACTTCTGCTACTCCAAATGCTGATTCTTTTGCCTTTCCGGATATGAGGAAACGAGCCTAAACTGCCTAAATCATCTTAAACTCAGACTAGCTCTTTTCCACCTCAAAGACTGATTAACAACTTAGGAAAAAAAGTACCTGCCCCATTAAAACTCTGCTCTTCTGAATTATTTATACATCCCATTCATTGATTTTCACATTCTTACAACACCCACAGCGGTGCCGCATGCAGACTGCCTGATTCACCGGCTGCCACTCGCTCATGAATCACTCCCGTCTTTGGGGGCTACAACACCCCAGCACGCTCCCAACACAAGTTCTCACTTCACACTTGTGAGTGACCCTCACAGCAGCCTGCTATCTCCCCACAGCATGCAGGGAAACGGTCTCTCCATTGGCACTCCTCCCTGCTAGCTCAGCGCCGGATGCTCTACCCAGCACTGTGCATCAGCAGCTCCATGGCTTGTCCCACCAGCTTCCCTCTCTTCAGTTACTTTAAGTCCCTCTGTGCTCCAGCATGCTTCCTGCGCTTCCCCTGTGCACACATGTACAGATCAGGCTAAAGCAGTGACAGAATTGCCCACATTACACCATGTTGAAGTCCTACAGTCAGTAGTGTACTCTTGCAGCTTGGAAGGCCAATGGGATCCTGGGCTCCATCAGAAGAGGGGTGGCCAGCAGGTTTTGTACGTCACAACACACGTTTATTGGAATGACAGCCTCAGAGGTGGAGCCAGAGCAACTGCTTCCATTTAAAAGCTTCAAAGATTTGGTTTCAGGGTGATTTTTGCAGGAGTTACAGGGAGGGGGAGTGGTTCATGTGGGGGGGTTCATTGGGATTTAGTTCGGGGGGGTTCTGGTTTTTTTTTTTAGAAAGTCTCTTTGTGCCAGGTTCAGTCTGCAAAAACCCTCCCTGAAATTTGGGATGTCAAATACAGGAAAACTATTCTGAAGTGCAGAAGTTGTACTGCTGTCCCCCAAGTGCTCCTCAGGATAGGATCGATTCAGTAAATTAACATTGTGGTTTCTTGCTATCTCTAACTCATGCCAGCACTTTGCAATACAGCACAGTCTCTCTTACAAAACAGTGCACACTTGCTCAGCTGCACTTGTCCTGTAATTGTAGCCGCCCTGAAAAGCAAATCACACCACTTGTTCAACTTGTCAGCCCATCAACAGCCACAGGCTATACACTCTGGTTTTTTTCTTTCCTTTTTTTTTAATTACAATACTTTGGACACAAGTAGCTCTTCCTGCAGAGGAAGTCAATTAGAAAATAAATCTAATATTTAGATCAGACTGTATTAGAAGGGACTACTCATCCTATATATGATATTTCCAAGTTACATCTTAGCATGGCTCACTGAGTCATCACTTCAGCATTCTCACTGAATCAAAAATTAAACAAAGTGAATCAGTCACTTCACGTGACTGCTTCTTGCTCTGCACATATACAGTCCGATCCATAATCTAGAAAGGAGCATTCACCCCACAGACCTGGCTCTACTGTTACAGTACAAGATGTCCAGCTGAACATAAATGCAGCCTCCAGACAGCCAAAGGTGAAGCCTGAAAGCCATTTCCAGAGACACTACCGAATAGTGCACAATATAACAGTCACTACCAACAGTCAAAATTCAATGTTCTGTGTTACTCCTTCAAGACACTTGAACAAAGATGTTTTCTCCCCATTTTCAGCCATAACAGAAGGAAGATGCAAAATGCTTTGACCCTCAGACATAGACCCTTAGCCTATGATATATAAGCTGCATATACCTTTCCGCAGGAAAGTTTTCAGTATATAGCTTTCATCTAAGCTAAAGGAAAGAGAAAGATGGGGTAAGTGCACAAGGGAATATTTTACCCTCAAGAAATATTTTCCAAGTCTCCAGAGGAATGCCTTTCCTCACCGTCATAGAGGTGCGCCCAACTCCATCAAATGCAATGCTTTAAGCAGCCTCCATAGAGGCTTGGTTTGCTTTTTAAAGCAAAAAATAGCTTCTAGAAGCTCCTTGTAGCACAAAAGCTAAACCTCGTAAGTCACTGCCCAGCATTCATGGTTTTGGGTACCCATGTCAGGGCTTGTAAAAGAGAGAAATGAGCCCTAGCCCGTATAACAAACACAGAGATACTCTCCTTACAACATAATGGCCACACTGGGTCAGGACAATGCTGGAATCAGTATTCTGTTCCTTAAATACTCTGAAAAGAGCCATGTTCAAATTTCTCCTGAGCTGAGATGCAAGAGAAGTCTAGAAGGTACATGCAGAGAGTATTTTTCCACCTTTCACAGAAGTATTTGCCTGTTTGCTTTCCAATTCAAACCATACCCTCCTTTAATTCCCTAGTCCCTCCCCACATGCACATGCTCCAAGAGAAAAAAAAAATTCTGAACTGGTGATGAAACAAGCTCTAGTCTCATTAAAGTCAGCACAGGAGCTTTGCAATGGACTTAAATGAGATTAGAGCATTTATCTAGATTAACAATGCTTAGCAGCACAGCTACCAAACAAATCGCTCTGTATACAGTAGAAGTGATGAATATATTTTGGCCGACAGCTCACTTCCCCCTCCAACACTTCTCCCCTACCAGCATCTGCAGTGTCCATGCACATCCTACCCTACAGGATTTTCCCACTTTCCCCAGTTTCTGGCAGGGTGCTGATTAAGGGACACAACAGCATCAGGCAGCTCACCAGCTCTCTGAACATAGGAGATGAGGTGTGATCCCCCTCTCTTTCATTGAAGACACTAGTTTGAGTCCTTTTCCCTTACACAGCACCACTTTTGATTAAAATATACAGTTTCTGCAAATTTTAAGTCCCAATGGCTTTGCCCAGTTCAAGCTTTACGTGGGTGAAAGTGTTTGACAGACCATGTCATCACACACAAATTCCTGTCCTTAAGAAACCAACCTATGATGTCACCTTTTCAACAAATGAAGATGTTGAATGTAATTTGTTAAACTACAAAACTAAAAGCCTAAGGACTTACCCTTCACCTTGCATTTGTTAAGAATTGCTGCTATGGTGAATGTTCAGCAGTGCAAGCTAATAAGTGAGAATCTCATCTCTGAAGGTAGAGCGCTACTTGGATATAATTGCATCCTTTTTTTTTATTTCATATTTTTCAGATAAACCCAAGTAATTTAACCTCAGAGAGGTATTTTTGCACCTTGGGAAATGGCTGCAGAGACCCATCACCAACCGTGCCGCGAACTCCTGTGTTTTGGATCAAGTGTTGTAAAACACAGCATTTTCCCAGCAAAAGCTCCTGCTCAGACCTTTCTGACACTGAAAATTTGCCAATACGTTTGTCCCTGCTTGTTCTTTCATTGTGACAAACAGACCTCCTGAAAATATTTTTCTATATCCCCCACCACCAACTTAAGGACACCACTGCAGAGCCAGGTGCCCACAGCACACTGCTCTTCACTGCTTTGCAACCAGGTACTACTGACCATACCAAAAGTATTTTCCCTTTTAAGACATGCATTTCAGCACCTCATCTTAAAGTCCTCTATCTACAGCTTTGTCAAAACAGATTCAGAAGAACAGCCTGCTAAGCTTCATAATTATGCTAAGTACCAGAATCTATTAATCCATGGACATATGCAGAAACTATCTGAACTATTAACCCCACGTTACTTCTCAATGCAAAGTAACACAGATGTCTGTGCGTACTACTGCTTAGAAGTGACATTACTTTTACATAGCAGCATTAGAGCAAAGTCACAGGAACAATGTAACCAGTATTTTTAATGATATGGACCCAACCAAGAGAGAGATCTTTCTTCCCTTTGATTTTTGAATGGCTTAAAACCAGAGATGTGTATGACGCATTCTGTGTCTAAGCTTCAGATATTTGTACTTAAGCTGCAGACATCGTTCCTGTATCAAATTGAGCTTTTTTATAGAAGGGCAGTAAGCTCTTCTGATACCCATTCTACTGTTTCTCATGCCCTGCTGGTCCTTCATCTTGTTGTGACATCACCAGCCATGCCGGGCACCACTCAGTCCATGAGCTTTCACCTCTGCCACTGCTCTACTGTAGTGATGACATGAGGATGGAGACAGCATCCCCAGCCAGCTCCAGCCATGCTCAGCAGAAAGGCTTCAAACCCAGCTGCTGCAGAGAGGGAAGCTAGAGCTGTGCTGTCCAATACAAAGACGGTGCTGTGCAGCAGAATCTGCTTGTGTGGGTACCACACCACAGGGATGTATGTCAGATTGGGAGCCAGTGACCCAAAACCAACTGCAGTGAACACTGCCCAAGTAAGATCATTCCAAAATCCCTGCCTGTTCAAACACAAGATGGGACTTCCAGCAAAGAGCTGGAGTGATGAACAGCAGCAATAACAGGTAACAGTACTAGCACTCTAATTTGTGTATTAAAAAATGAGAATGTTTGTAAATCTGTAAGTCTTTTTCACCAGTATACATTATTTTGACCATATGTTACTAACTATTACACTGCTATCCCAATTTCCCCCCCCTTTTTTACCTTATGCAAGTTATCTTCTTTCTGGCAAATATTTTTGAGAGTCTTCACCTGGTTTTGAACACGAATATAATAGTGTAATTAATCAATTTTGCTTTATTACATTTAAGACATCTTCTGCCTCTGATTACTTCTCACTTAGTGAACGAAAAGTGTCCACACAATCCAGAACATGTAAGGCATACAAACTAATAATTACATAGTACAAAACTACCATTTAAATGTGTGCCACTTACATTTAAAATCCTGCTCATTTTTCTTAGCATTCTACATTAAAGCTGATTAAAATTATATGTTAATACCGCCCTGGAATTGCATGAGTAAAATTCAGTATTTATTCCAAAGTTAATGAGTATCTATAACTTCCATTAACAGGGAAACTATAAGTTATAGTAAAATACGATTTGCTGCACTGAAAACCTAAAAGCAAAGATTCTATTCCAACACATCAGGTAGTGCTGGTTCTTGGATTTAAAGGTTAGTGCCACAACTGACAGAGGGAGTCAGCAACAATCAGAGATGGCTCTAGCCAAACTTTTCACCCCTCTGATGCAGAGAAGTACCACCTGAGCACCGCTTCCACACAGTCCTTGAGATCTCCAACATCCCTAAGCACAGGATGTTCTTACAGCATGAAATGTAAACACCACCATGAAGGTACTGCCCTCTTTGTAAGGGCAAGTACCCTCTCCTGCAAGTAACACACGCTGGGTGCAGGTCTCAGCACCAAGGTTTAGTCCAGTTCCTGAGCAGAACCCATTACAAAAGGCAACTTTGGGGGCTACCACACCAAACAGGTTAGTTCTGCTCTCCTGAAGTCAGTCAAGCTACACAGGTGTCACAGACCCACCTGAACTTTCATTTTTGGCTTTGTTTTCACTATGGAATACAAATAACTAATTTCGAAAGTTCTGCTATGAAAGAGGTGCCATTTTAATGCCTCTGTGAAGGATAAACAGAACAAGACCATATGTGACTCCAGTTTTTCCTGGCTTGGACAGTTGCCTCACAGCCGCTGGCCACAGTCACATCTGTGCACAGATTAAAACAAGGTTCAGATGCCAAATAAGCCTGCACAAGTGAACCACGAGTGGTACCCGACACAGAGAAAACAGAGTTTGTCTGATGAAAGCCTAAAGCCAGCACTGCAGTTGCAGTAGATACTCTGAAACACCAGCCTGGTTTGGAATTGGTGTTTAATGACTACACAGCATCATCACTGGAAGGAGAGTGAGCCCTCTTAACATTTTGCTTTAGAAGGTATGCACCTGTATTTCTAAAGAAATGTGATTTGTTTGTTCTACACCAGATGCAATTAATGTCTACAGAGTGGATAATATCCTTCAAATCTGCTTCTCGTTACTAATTTAGCCAATCTTTAAAAATGGAGGCATACAAACTGGAAAGCCAGGCTCATTACCTTTGCAACAAAGACCACCGGTTGATTCCCACCAGGACTCGGCCTTATTAACCTTAGTTTTAAATTACAAAGTCACAGATGTACTCATCAGTTGCTTGATGAAGATTCATTTGCCAACCTCATCTCACAAAAGGAGTAATTAACATGCAGGCATTATGGGCTGATGATTGAAGTTGTTATAATGTAGGACTACAGGCAAATAGCGAGGCACCTGCGTATCTGCAACAACTAAAAGCTCTCTCTAAAGTTCCAATTAACCAGTGTAATTGTAAGAAGTAAAAAAGCACCAAACTGCACCAGTCACTGGCCTGTTCTGCACGCAGTTGGACAAATAAATTAACACCTACAAGTGCAGCCCTGCTACAGCCACGGTGGCTTAAGGATAGAAAGAAAGGACCATGTCATTTACTTGACTAATTTATTAGGAAAGGTTGGACAAGTCCTTGGCACATAATCCCTTCACCAGATCTGACAAAGCAGAATCAACCTCCAAGCTAAATATAGGTTAGAGACAATCACTCTTAATTAACCTAATTAGGCTATTCAATTAGGCAACTTGAGGGAAAGGATGGTTAACACCTGTGGAAGAAAGAAAGGCATTGATGGGGGGGGGGGGGAAGCAAGAGACTGGCAGACGCAGAGCGAGGCAGGACTCAAGGACAGGGCTGCAAAAAGAGGAGCTCATAAAAGCACAGGCATTTCCAGCCACACACTGGCTCCAGGACCTGGGGCCTTTATTAAGTCCAGGGAAAGAGGTAAGCACAGGGTTTGGTCACTTTGCAGCAGCTCTAGAGGTCTCCTCATTACAGAAGGCACTCACACCCATGACAGCCTCACAACGGGAGGTCTGAAGACAGACAGTGTGAAAATCCCTTAGAAATTCCAGAGGAACATCCTGGGATCAGCTGGGGCGTGCAAATCCACCTGGAAGCTGGTGCTGATGCGCAGCGTGGCTGCCTGCCTGCACAGCCAGCTCCAAATTAACTTCAGGGCTGCAGCCGTGGGACCCATGAAGCAGTGAAGGGCTGGAGACATCCCTCCCAGCAGCACCACTCCCCTCTCCTTTCTTGTGCTAGATGCCTGTTTCAGCCTGAGCAAGCTACTTGCCCCAAAGCCTCTTTTTGTTCTATTTTCTTGAGTGTTCAGGGTAAGAAACCCATCAGTGCCCTTACCGAGTGGCGTCAGACCCTTGTTGAGCAGCAGGTTTGTCGCACTGCTGAAGGACCTGGTATTTTGGGGTAGGAGGGTTTGCTTGAGCAGACCTTTTAAAACTGCATCTCTTTACTTTAACAAGACCAACAGTACCTGTGCTGCTTTGTTTTCACAGCACCTTTACGGATGTATCTGCTCTGCACTGCACCACACCATGTGCTGCAGAATGCTGCAGGCAAGTGCCAGCTCCTCTCAACATGGGAACTGTAGATTAAGAGTCAGAGGAAGGGCTAAAGCCACGGGACACGGCAGCAAGCAGACAAGACATGCAGCTTCCAGATCCTGAGGCAGCGACGCTGCACAGAGCTCTGTTTTGCCATGCAGATGTGCCAGCCTATTCACAGCTGGACTCACAAATGGAGAGCATCCTGGCGTGCACTGCAGATGCTCCCTCTCCCTTCTACAGAGGGTACTTCAGCATCCCATGGTCTGGGGAGGTCCTGCACATTTGCAGTCCTTTCCCAGCACAATCACTCTTTAAAATCCAAATTCACTGGTATAAAGCAACGAAAAACACCCCTAGAAATGCTCCTTTTGTAGTAAAAACAAACTTACTTGGGAATAAAAGTGAATGCTGTGTGGGCATGGGGTGGGGGAGGGAGGTGAGCAGGGGGGTGTCAGAGTTTTGTACACATGCAGGTTCTTGGTCTTTATCAATTTTCTGTCTCACCACTGTCATTTAACAACTCACAGGCATTTGCTGAGGAGCTGTTCATCTCCAGACACTTTCCTTCCCCTCTGTTTGTTTTCCTTGCTGCCACCTAATAGCCAAAAGCACCACACACACAAGAAGCACCCAATAACCAGGTAAACACTGTATTTACAGAGCAACTCCATCGCAGAGGCATTACTGAGGACTTGTGGATTTAGCCTGAGTATATTTACCAGGAACAGAGAAATAAAATCTTGGACAGATGAAGTGCACCAGACCACTAAAGCTCGGGGACAAAAGAAAACCCCACAACCATTACATGAACATCACAGGGAGACTGGTCTCCCAGAAAAGGGCTTAATGAATACGTGATAGTATTGGAAGAGAAAGCAAGCGCCCTTTGTAAGGTATAAGAAGCTAATCTCTCCCCTCCAATGCAAAGCACCAAGATTTCATGCTAAGATTCTTCAGCAGCTAAGCTTTTCTAAACACATTCAGGGACAGCTATGCTATTTTTGAAAGATGCCCAGAAGTGTTTTCAGGAGACAAAGACACACCAAGAAAAAAAAAAGTAAAGCCAATGATGAGCAACAACCATATAATACTGAGTCTGTACGGGCTGCCTCAATGTCAGCAGTTAAACACACGATTCTCCTCTTGTGTTTTGCTTCCAAGATTGCCTGCCTTCTCAAGCTACAAATTTTGTTCAGCTAGTCCTGATCTGCTGAGAGGTTTTATCAGCATTTCACTATTTAACAGCAGCACTGCTATACACAAAAGATGAGCAGTTGGAGCAGTGTGTAGATAGATTTCCTTGTGTAACCACCAATATAAGGAATAAAGGCAGTTTGAGAACACACGCTGTCCTTGGAAAGGTTTTTTCTTTTACCCCACTGAAATGAGAAGCACCAGGTTGTGCAGACCTTATTATTGATGAGAAGGATTTACTTAGCTAAGCAGCCTGGAAAATGTAGTCTTTTGGGGATCTGTTTTCAGGGTGAAAGCACTGTGATGGAGCCCATACATATGAAGCAAAGAAAAAACCCTGAAATATGAAAAATTAAATAGCTACTATTCAGTTAAGGAAAGCTTTCACACATTATGTGTATAACACAGAAAAAAAAAACTTAATGGTTTTGAAGACAGCTCTTAGTATCTAGTTGGAGTGCAGGAATACACTCCACCATCCCTTTTAATCCAGACCAGAGCACTGAGTATTTGTTCATTCAACACATGGATGTAATGACAGAGAGTACCCTGACTATAAAACCAGGTGTATACTCAGTTTGGAAAAAAGGGCTGCATAGAAGCCTTCAGAAGTACAGATATTAAATTTTGGTGTCAGTTTAAAAGCTAGGAACTTCGAAATTAGGATGACAGTCAACTACAATAAACCTATTCCATCCAGCTCTTCACCTTTATGAAGATAAAAAGGTTGAAAGATAAATCTGATCAGAAGGGTTTCTTTCACATCATACCTATGGTTCTCAGGCAGAGGGCACAGTGTGCAATAATCTTCTGGACTTTGGATAAGTACTCTTTAAAATGTCATTTCTGATAGCTTGTGTAGAGTTTCATAGGGGTCATTTATTATTATTACTACTTTAGATCAGAGGGGACTAATAAATCATCTCACAACGCCACCTGTATACTACCAGCTATTTACCCAGCTCCTCCTTGAAGAAGCCCATTAACTTGGATTCAGGAGAAACCACAGAAGATTAGAGATGAAAGCTTTCCACACCAAGCAGGCTGAACAGCTCCTGGGCACGACACTCCTTCTCCAGAGGTAGAGTCCTCTGTCAGACCACACTGCCTTAGATGTAGGGCAGCAGGGCCAGCTCAAGCCTGGATTAAACTGTGGTCATGAAGGACCATTTGCTATCCCCCATCGTTCTCTCTCTGATGGCTATACAACCCCCTGGTGCTTAAGAAGATTAATAAAATTACCCAGAATACCTGATATCTGCAGCAATGCCCCAACTCAATATTTCACACGCCACAGGGACAGATTTGTGAACTGCCCTGAGCATCCCATTCATCCCCCAGTTTTATTCTCACCCACATTACCTGTAAATACCCTTAAGCTAGATAACTGCTGCCTGGAGCATGGCAGGAGAAGATTCATAAATACTAATGCAGGAAGAGGAAATAAACTTCTTGTGAGGGAGTGGGCTGTGCCTCCTCTCCAAGGAGTTGGACTTGACGATCTTTATAGGTCCCTCCCAACTCAGGATATTCTATAATGTCCCAGGAGCCTTGGTGTTATCAAGCACATCATGGTGTCAGGCCATAATTTAAAGGCTGAATTTTATACCGGCCCACAGACCCTGTCAAGGCCTCTGATCCTCCATTTCAGCCCATTGACATCACAAAAAGTCAAGAGCCTTCTTTAGCCTCATCACTGCTTCTGGAAGGGACTCATACTCACTCCACAAGCTGCTCCTCCTCATGAGGCTGGGAGAGAAGGTGCTCTCCATGTACCAGGAAAACAAACTCCCCTTTTACCTCTAAAATCCAGAGTCCAGCACCAGCCAGCAGGATTTGTGTTTTGAAGCAATATATTTTCAAGAGAGAGGCATGGTTTTTCAATTCAGAAGAGCCTTCCAATAATGGATTGTATGGATCATAGCTATTTCCATTTGGTGCTTTTTAAATAGCACAAAAAAACAATTCTTGACAAATCATGGTTTTTAAATAACTTTGGGCAGGGGAAAAAAAAAAAAAAAATCACAAACGATTCATCTGTTTGCAAGGAAAAGCCTCCCAGTAAGCACCTCCTTCATAAAGGAGAGAAAAATACAGAGAAATTCTGCTCTTCCCACTAAATTTCAAGTTTTACCACAGAAGCCAACACCAGAGAGCAAGAGCTGAGCTCAGTAAGTCACCAACTGATTCTCTCCCCTAGAGAGCATCACAGATTTCCTATCAAAGATGCAGTTACAGGTTTCTGCAAGAAATTATTCAGAAATACAATCAAGCAGATAGCCTTAACTGAACAAATACGTCTCATGGAAATTAAATGCATAAAACTTCAGATTATCTGGTGCCCAAATTGCCTTTGTGATTGATCACATCTCATACAAGCTTAAACCACTGCAGTTCAACCCAACCTGGATCTACAGGGACATTCAAGCCACCAAACTTGGGGCAGCCAAGGTTTGTACCCAACTGAACCTTACAGACAAAGAAAAAGGTGTTTGCATCCTTTTAATTCAATATCTGCTACCCAAGATGATGTTGTATTGATATTCAAACAATTCTCACTTGTTTTCAAGTTATCTTGAGGGTGGTAGATCACTGGAACAGGTTGTCTAGAGAGATGGTGGAGGCCCCATCCCTGGAGATATTAAAGGTCAGGCTTGATGGGTCGCTGAGCACCCCGATCAAGTGAAGATGTCCCTGCTTACTGCAGCAGGATTGGACTAGATGGCTTTTAAAGGTCCCTTCCAACCTAACGCAAGCTAGGTGCAGGCTACCTACAGTTTGTATCAGCCCAACCGAGAGAAGAGCACGCTGATGCTGGGGTGGCAGGAAGGGGTAATACTGAAGAAAGCCTATATGAACTCCTAGAGAAGGATTTCTTTGTCTTTTCACTGTATATAGAGGGGTATGCATAAGGAGTTTAGGCTCTAAGCTCCGTGCCTGAAGACACACTCCATGAAAATGCCTTCAGGCACCAAACCTGTATGCATGCATAATTTATTCTTTGCATGAGTGAGTAGTTTCAACACCTCTGGTGTTTGCCAAAGAATTGAAGCATTAAAAATTAAAGCAAACTGACTACTCCCATCCCACAGCAAAACAGCACAAACACGTGTCATCACTCATCTCTGATGTTACAGTCACTGAATAACCCTCCATTGGTTCTAAAAGTGAGGACCAGCAGTCCAAGGAGAAAAATATCACAAGTAGTACAACTGAAGTTAGAAAAGGCATTTAAATGCCTACTAACTCCTATAAAAAGCTACTTCTTAGAGTAATCAATAGGTGTCATGTCCCCTCAAATTGGCAATTTTCTGCATGGCTGAACAGGAATATCACTCCTTGGTAGAAACCAAATACCACCGGTGCATCAGCACGTCAGGGTAAGCCTCACTCCAAAGCATTTACCTCACTATGCTCAAAGTCCTTGAGGTTTTAAAACCATGGACAGATTAATAAAATTGACCAAGGATGAAGAGGTATTAAAATAGCTCTTTGGGTTCCCCCCCCCCCCCTTCTAAAGCCAATGGCAAAAAAAATCAAACCAATTAAAATCACGATCTAAGTCAGTTTTAGTCGATTGTTAGCACCTCGGGCAAAACACTGCTAGAGCAGGGCTGCAGTTGGTTTCCAATTTAGCTGTCAGTATGACAACGGAAGAGGCTGGAAGAGATGGAAGAAGGCATTAATAGTAACAGAGGCAAAGACAAGAGAGCTTGTGGTCCCCACCGTGGGCACAGGATTTGCATCAACTTCCCATACCTACCTGACAGCAAGTCTGCCCCAGAGCAAGAATAAAACCAGGAGGGAAACAAGAAAACTTAAAGGAAAGGGAGAAAACAGAAGTGCATAGACAGATAATCAATAAAGATTTTTTTTTAAGTTAAGCCAAATGTTCTCACTAGAAACATTTCCAGTGACCACGTGAGAAAAGTGCGGTGCACAGAGCACTACACACTCCATGAAAAGAGAGTCCTCTCACCAAGCCTAGAAGAGTTGGTGTACTGGAAAATCGACACAAATCAAACAAACATCCTGCTAGATCCCACCTGGAGTATTGTGTCCAGTTCTGAGCTCCCTGGTACAAAAAAGACAAGGATCTTCTGGAGAGAGTCCAGAGTAGGGCCACAAAGAGGACTAAGGGCCTGGAGCATCTCCTCTATGAGAAAAGACTGAGTGAACTGGGGCTGTTCAGCCTGGAGAAAAGACGACTGAGGGGATCTGATCAATGTTTATAAATATCTGAAGTGTGGGACACAAGGGGGAATCAGCCAGCCTCCTCTCAGTGGTCTGTGGGGAGAGGACTAGGGGCGATGGCCTCAAGTTGGAGCACAGGAAGTTCCGCATCAATATGTGGAAGAACTTCATCACAGTGAGGGTGACAGAGCCCTGGGACAGGCTGCCCAGGAGGGTGTGGAGTCTCCTTCTCTGGAGATATTCAAGACCCGTCTGGACACTGACCTGTGTGACCTGTCCTAGGGAACCTGCTTTGGCAGGGGGGTTGGACTCCATCTCAGGAGGTCCCTTCCAACCCCTACAATTCTGTAAGTGCCACAGCAATCTGTGGGATTGACAGGTGCCTACCAAGGTGGGTAGGGCATCTACCAAGGCCATCCTACATATCTCTATGCCATCTGCATTACAGAACTGGCTCAGCTGGCTTCATCCAGGACAATAAGACATAGTCAGTGTGACAACAGCAATATTTGCAAGGGGCTGGAGGAGAGAATGCAATAACTACGTCAATACTGAGAAATTAATTTTGCCCAAGGCAGTGTGCTTATTCTAACAGATACCTTGCAAGAGCAGCATGCCAGCCACATCAGCAGCATGGAATACAACAGCCATGGGGCACTTAGCCAAGCAAGCAGGACCCTCAAGTAATACTAATAGAAAAAAACCAACATGCAATGTTCTGAACACCCCTGACAGGAGCAGTCCAAATCTAAAAAAAATTAAAATAAAATCCAAACAATCAAACAACAACAAAAAAATCCCCACAGGACAGAAGCTAAAAATAAGACTTCCAATACTGCTTTTCATCCGCTCTTCCTCTGGGCCTGAAAGGGAAGAGCTCGCAACAAGCAATACCGACCACTGCTTTGGATTCAGGATCACAAACACCTCTCAACTCGTCAATTCCCAATAGTTCCAAAGTAGCTTGAGCAAAAGTATTATTTTTCAGGGGAGGAAAAGCAAGGGTGAGAAACTACTGTAACTAAAAATATCACAGTGCAACCAACTGGAAGGCTAGGTCCTTAACAGTGGCCAATTTTCCTGCCTCTCCTCAGACTCACATGCTTGTTCTGGCAGTGCAAGCTGTTTGAAACACTCTGGGTAGGACCGATTGCCCATTTTGGGGATACAGGTGGAACTTTTCTTTGCAGGAAAGCTGGCAAGATGCCCACTTCCCCCCCCCCCCTTTTTTTTCCTCTGTACTCCCCAGTGCTTTAGGCCAACCAGAAGTAGGTCCTTATGATTTACAAGGCTCTTAGAAGAGCTCAAGATTTACATGTTTGTCATCCTATCTGAAGTTGTGGATAGCATCCCATAGAGTCAGCGAAGATGAAAAAGGAACCAGTTTCCACAGGCAGCCAAGGCATAGGAAATAATTAGTGAATCATATGAGAAGAGATAGACAACTGCAAGTTTTTGCACTTTGAGGTTCCCTTCACACATAACCCTGAACCACTCTTCCAGAGGAAGGGAAAAGGGTTGCAGGACAACCCAATGCCTCTAAGACTAACCTGAGTGCAAGCAAAGAGAAGCATTTAATAACACAGCAGCCAGCAAAAAGCCTGTTATTATAGAAAGTAGGAAATGAGCTTCCCTCACACCACATCAAAAGAAAGCTTGAGGAGTTTTTCTTCTACTTTAAAATCCACCCCGCGCTCTCTCATACGCCTGCACATCCTGATCAATTAGCTTACGTCAAAGTCTTGTTACACACACATGGAGTTTTAATTGATTTGCTCAAGTCAGTGAGCAAGGAATAATTACATCTTGGAAAATAAAGCTGGGCAGACCAGGGCAGCCCGCTTCACTGCCACAAGACTGAAAATTTCAAAACAAAGGCAGATCCAGTTTCATCCCACGGTTGGATCATAAGCTTCCAACTCTGAGACACTGTGTGAGCTGGGCCTAATCATCTGCCAGCGCAGTGATTTTGCATAGCAGTGCAGCCAGGGTATTAAGCCTACAAGCTCGGTCAAAAGTAGTACTAGCTTGAATTTATAAAGCGTGAGTTGTTCTCTCCACGTGGTAAAACTGAGAGACAGCTCATTGCTCTCTGCAGGTCTGAATACAGATTAGGAAGTGCACGAAGAACTAATATTTCCCTGCTTTGTGGGGGTATTAGACAGACAGGGTCAGAAATTACTGCCACGGCCTTTTAAAGGCTCTTTATTCCTACCAAATGTATCAATGTATTAACCATCCTTCGTGACCTTTTAGTCAATAATCCTTACAATGCTGGATAAAGGTAAATTATAAACAACAAAGAGATAAAGAGGAAGAGAAGAGAGGAGGCTGAATTACACACCGTTGATACCATCATTTCCAAAGCCAAATTTTGAAGCCCAAACTATCGTAACACTGTGGAAGTGGGGCAGTAGCAGCTACCTCTGAGGCGATCCAGCAATGTAAACAATGGCTTCAAGTTGGAGCACAGGAAGTTCTGTACCAATATATGGAAGAACTTCTTCACAGGGAGGGTGACAGCCCTGGGACAGGCTGCCCAGGGGGGTGTGGAGTCTCCTTCTCTGGAGATAGTCAAGACCTGTCTGGACACTGACCTATGCGACCTGTCCTAGGGAACCTGTTTTGGCAGGAGGGTTGGACTCGATCTCTGGAGGTCCCTTCCAATCCCTATGATTATGTGATTCTGTGATTTCAGTTGCAGCATCTTCCAGACAGTCTCTGAAGATGCAAACTAAACAATAGATTCTGCTACCTTTTATTTCACCAACCAAGCTTTCTGCTGATTTGCAAGACTGGCCTTCAGGAGCCAAATCTGCATGTCTTACCTATCTTAAACACTATTAAAATTGCTGGAACTATTTGTGGCACTTTGTCCTACACACACACATCCCGTGTTGCAGAATCAATATAAAATTTCCAGTTTATTCTAACCAGTTTATTTTAACACATAGCACTGAGTAAACACAAAATTACTACATATTCTAAAATTAAAAAATATTAAAGGACACCAAACATTTAAAATCCTCATCACAACAGCGGACGGCACCAGGAAATGCAAAACCTATCACACTCCCACTGAGGATATCACTCAGCAAAACTGATACTGAGCAGCAAAAACCGTGTTTCAATCTAACCTGAGAAGACAGCGCTGGTTCATGCTCTGTTCTAAGGTGTCACCCAGATAAACAGAGATGAGCTGTCAGCGCCTCTTACCTGTGGAGTTACTCAAGCATGTCCCATACACAATGATAGCTTAAAGCAGTAATAAACACATTAGTCTACTGAGGAGGCCAAAGAGCTTTAAGAGAAGACATAAAAGAGCAGGCTAAGTGTTTTGCATTAAGTGCAATCATTTGCTGATGAATTAACAGAGCAGGAGTTTTAACAGCTTTATGGAAGAAGAATATTGCATTATCTTTTCCTCTCAGTGACAGAGATACTACCTCGAGGAATAGCTCATTCACACGGGTTTCAATGAGAGGGATGTGAGCATGCCACATTTTGTTGATTTCTTTTCTAAGAGTTTTGTCACTCACTCAGTCTTCCTCACACACAGTAAATTGCTCCTTTGGAAATACGGTTCATGGAAGAATTTGATAGCAGGAACGTGACGTGACGTTCGCTGATACGGGGCCCAAACCACAGCGCTAAGTGGGTTTTGGTACATGAAAGGCAGAGATGCTTGGCACCTCGCAGGACAGGTTGTCAAGGTTTTCTGCAGTGTTTTAGGTTGCCAAACCTGTCTGCTTTCACCGCAGCCTGCTATTACTGCTAGCAGTGTCAAAGACAGGGCTGTTGGGGATTCTTTGCTCTCAGTACTACTACAGAAGGTAACACCACTTATGCTTAGAAAATACAAGTGCCTAAATTTTCTTTCAAGCTGCTTTATCAGTGAAAGCAAGATTTAGCCTCCAAATCCCAAGTAATTACACCTGATAATTATTCCAGTCAGTCTGGTAGAAGCACACACTTCAATACAAAGGAAATTCGTGTGTGCATCAGGCTGCACGTTGCTTCTGCCACAGGAAACTTACTCATCTTCTCTGTGACAGAGTTAACCCAGCTTTGGAAAAAAACAACCAGGAATTCCTGACTTCACTTTTGGGAGTCACAGAGCTCACGGACACTGGGGCAACATGTGGGCTTACACAAGACTGGTTATAAGGGAAAATTAATTTTTTTTAAAATGGTAAATGGAGAGTCAGACTCTGGGGAACTCCAGCATAGAAGGAAGATGATTTAAGACTTTGATTCAACAAATAGTTTCTTTCCTAGCTGCTTGAACCAATACATGCAGGACAGAGATTTTACTAAGGAACACAAAGATAGTTCCAGTTTAGTAAACTGAAGCAGTGACAAGTCAGCCTAGATGACAGAAGGTTTTTTTAGATCACAAAGTCACAGAATTGTAGGGGTTGGAAGGAACCTCAAGTCCAACTCCCCCTGCCAAAGCAGGTTCCTTAGAACAGGTCCTGGTCTGACTGACCAGATCACTACACACTATGTACTGCTGAGTTTCCCTCTGTTTATTTTCAATGTAGCTATTTAACTATTTATTTATTTGTAAGCCCAGTTCTGTATGTCTTGATTAGAAGTTGAGTCTACCCTGCCACTTTACAGGTTGGGTGCTTTTCTCACAATCTACAAAACACCCAGCTGGTAGAAAACCTACTTCGGCAATCAACTCAGTGATGACAAATCCAGAGCTTTGGTTCTCTTACAATAAGCCCTGGATTTGCAAAAAATTCATAAACTCCTTTTCCTCCTTGTGCCTCTCTATCTCCATCTCTGTGTCACTGCCAGATTCACCTCACCCTTGAACACAACTCCACTGAAACTCTTTCCACTGTTCACTTGCTGTCTCACTACTTCTCTGGTCTTCATAAATCCACACTCTGCAGCAAGAAAACACACAGCCAGGCTATTATTACACTCCTGGAAATAGTGATAAATTACACCCATAATATCCCTTTCTCCATTACATTTTTCAGCTTCCTCATGCTCTCCAGAGCCTTTTCAAAGCTAATCTTCGATCGTTCAAAGTTTCATGGGATTTGCTTTCTCCTGCCACTCTATCACACGTTCTCCCCCTCACACCCTCATCCCAGCATCTCTTATTCCTTCCACAAATCACAAAGCAATTGAAAGTTCATCCCTCACCGTACAATCTGCAGCAAAAGTCGCTTGTGATTCAAACAGCACGTATACAAAACCTCCATGCCCCACCACTGAGCCTCCTGCCATCCTCCCTCCACACAACTGACTTGGAATTGTGTGCTTGGTTTGGGGGTTATTTTTGTTTTAAACTTTTATATTCAAAACTCCACTCCTAACATCATTCAGGAGTGTCAAACCAATTTTTTCTCATCAGACTCAAAAGTCTATCAAAACCATCCCAGGTTTGGTTGGAGGGCTTCTCAGATCAAGGGTGGAACACCTGACGTGTCTTTTTCCTTCAAACCATCCTGGCATGTCTCTTTTCCTGAGTAGCTTCAAAGAAGTTTTGTTTATGTCACAGTGGGGGAACAAATACAAATGTTTAAACCCTGAAAGTTGCCATGAAACAAAAATTACGGTTTTCACAGCTCTGCATAACCCTGTTCTTCTCTACATCCATTGCTGCCACTTCAGTCAAGCATCCTAAACAAGAATGTCTAGTGCTCTTAAATGCACTACTAGGGGGAAAAAAAAGGTAAAATTTTGCTTTCCTACTGTTTTCTGTGCTGTTCTCTCCTTGTGAGTTACTACACAAATATCCACAAAGCTTTTGCTCCTTTCCATGCCTGAATACCCTCTAGGAAAAGACCATTCCTTATACCAGTTTGTTACTCCCCACACCCCAGAAATCATAATAGAAATTCCTCCCAAAGACATAATTACAAAAACAAAACTTGAAAACTGGTTTCTGCACTGTCATTTTAAAAAGGAAAAGAAAAAAAAAAAAGTCAAACCCAAACCAAAGCAGCACCAAACTCCTCTTCCAGCCAGATTCAGCTTCTCAGTGCCCAAGTAACACAAACCTGTGGGCTCAAGAGGCCAGATACAAACCAAACTCCAGCATTAAAAAGCCTTACTGCTTTATCAGCCTCCCTGGCCAGGTAGCATCCTAACACTGGAGTGGAACAGCAACAGGTCACACTTCACCCCAGGAATCTTTTCCCAGCTCATGGGACTGGCATCAGAGTTTTTCTCCTGCTGTAGCCTTACCATTAGGTGATCAAGACTTGCTTTTTGTTCCCTTTTGACTAACTTCCCTTATACCACCTAATTTTGGTGGAAGCCAATAAAAGATTTTAAAGAATAAAATTTTTTTCTTAAGAGACAAAACAGAGGTGGAAGAAGAGAAGAACAGCAAATTAAAATGACTCCACTTCTCCTCGCCCATCGCTTGCAAACATCTAGCTGTGCCTGGCAGGCTCTGACCATTCAGTCACTGGCATGACTGATGAGAAGCATACATGAAGTGGAGCACACAACAAACCTGCACTGACTGTATGTCTGTATGGCTGCAGAGACCTTTCTCCTATTTATAGCCAGGAGAAATACTACTTCAAAACCTGCAGCATGGTAGCAGGGAGCACCTGCACTAAACAATGGTCTTGAGCAATTGCAAACCACCATTCCCCCAGGAAAAGTATAAGCCTGTGATTCCCACCAAAACCAGGACTTCCCAAAACACCACATCATCCATGTTTCACTAGAAAAGAGACTCTTGCAGTCCAGGTAGTCCAGCTCTGCACCCCATAAGAAGGGATCCAGGCTTGCAGTGGTGACTGGCTCCATCCCAGTTTCTTATTTTCTTGCAGCACTTAGAGGAACAATGCCTAAGCCACAGCACTTCAGAGCACTGTGTATAATCACAATTAAAAAGTTTAACATTTTTGAGGCAGTGCTGTAGCACAGCTCGGGCAGATGGAGATGTAAAAGCAACATAATGAATTTGTATGTCTACTGAATATAAAAGATAGCTGTGCAGACATTCACAGCCAACGTAAAATCCAAGGGAAAAAAAACCCTCAGTTTGACATAAGCAATTTGACAGCACATTGACAACGTGGGGAAGCAAACCCAGCCTTGAACAAACGTCATGGCCAGTGTCAGTGAAATTACACAGAGGTCAAACAAGGTGCCTACCACCTTCCTAGATTTTGATAGCCCCTAAAAAATAAATAAATCCCAAAACAGATGAACAAAGAAAATCAGAAGAAAGCTCTCTCTACACTTGGATGTCTGCTGGGCAGTTGAAGTGTTTGAGGTCAGGCACAAGCAGATCCTCACTTCCACAACACTGCCTTCTCCTACCAGTTGTTTTCCCCAATCCGTCTCCTGTTAAGTTTTCCTTTCTGGTATTTTCCTTCTATTGTATCTTCCTGATTTTATGCAAAAATAAGGTCTTGTAGTTTTTCCCTTCATTTAATAAAGATCAGAAATACTTCTAAAACTGAAGGAAAAAAAGTCACCTCCAACAGAAGAAGAAAAGCTTCAAGGATTCAATACATAAAACAAATAGGGGAAAAAAAAATCAACCACCACCAGATTAGTGCTAATTATCACTGGATTTGCAGATACAGGTTACAGGGGGAAGGGGAAAAGTGCTCAGAACTCTTAGACTTCTGTCAATAAAGCACATGCATGAATAAAACCTCTATGGCCCTCCCCACCCAGAACTGGAGAGCTCCCAGCCATTACCTCCCTCTTCTTCCTGGGGAGCTAATGTCCAGAGTGAAACCTCTGACACAACAGGAATGGCCTTTTTGTTCCAGAAGAAAGAGGGAATTTTCTATTTATTTCCTTTCACTTGGCCCATTCTAATGGGAAATGCAATTAGCAGGTTGCCTTCGTCATCAGAAATTGAGGCTGAGCCATGAAGCCCTCTTCTGTCACCAAGTCATGGTGCAGGTTGACTTGTGTGTCCGTGCCCTGGGGTCATCAGCAGAGGGATGATGGGGGACCATGGGGGAGCTGGTGGAAGACCCTAGGCCAGAGCAGGTGAACTGAGGGAACTGCAACCCACAGAGAGCCCACACTCAAGCAGGTTTATCCTCAAGGACTGCAGCTCTTGGGAAGAGCCTACATTGAGGCAAGGAAAAAGCATGAGGAGGGAGTGGCACAAGATAACTCCTGTGGACCAACCACAGAGTCAGGAACGGAGAATTTGAGGCTAGGCAAAAAGAAAGGGGTGAGGAAATTGGTTTAGCTTTTGTCTTTATTTCTCAGCGTCAGCTCTGTTTTTATGGGTAATAAAACTGAAGGCATTTTGCCCATGACAGTAGTAAGTGATGTCCCTGTCCTGGGAGATCTTGACTTGGGTCATATTAACCCATGAGCTTTTCCATCTTCTTGAGGAGGGTGAGTGAGAGGGGCTGGGTGGATGTCTGACAGCTGGCCAAGGTCAAGCTACCACACCAGTATTTTCAAATATTTTTCAAGGGGATGAAGGAGGAGGAAGAAAAAAATCACCACGAGTACTATCATTACTGCTGATGAAGTCCCAGATCTGTGTTGCCAGTCTCAGTTGTTAAAGTTTACAGCAATGTACAACAGGGTTCCCTGCACTGGTATCTCAGAGCGATGCACAGAAGTTGCTTTACAAAAGCCAGCAAATACCCATGGACCACTCAGGTCAGACAAGTATTACAATATGCTTAAAGACAAAAGAAATTTGGCCTAAGCCAGGTGGTAGATGAACACATGTGTATCAACAATACCAAGTATCAGTTAAACAATTCATTCGTAAAGCAACCAACAGAGTCTTGGATCAATTATGTGAAGCCTCAGCTGAAAAGCATCTATAGATTACTTGGGCCACAGAACAGAGTAATCTCTATAAATACCCCTTCATTTCAGCTACAATCACAACCATGGCATCAAAGGTAATGAGCCACCACTAGTTCAGATTTAGTCGATCTTGAGCAGCGTACACATGATGCAACCCAGACCAATGGCAATCCAATTGGTATTTTGGGGCTGCCTCCTCTTCCCACTTTGTTTCAGTCCCTCTCCTCCCTCCCACCTCAGAGCGATGCTCTAATTATTCAAACAACGTGAGCAGCGTTCAATCCATGCCAGCCCTTTCTTCCTTTAGCTCTGACCTTGCCTTATACATCGCTCTCACAAAAGTAATTAAGTGGAGAACGGTCTCACTTTACACTCACTTCATGAGAAGAACTGAATTGTTACCTGCCTGAGGGTGCAATCCAAATTATTTTCACCTTTATTTCTTACAGAAAAACGATACAAACACTGAGCAAGAAACCAGACCAGCCAATTTAAAAAAACCCTTTACCTATATTATCACACAAGAAAAGAGCTATTGTAAATAACATACTCCTTTAGTGGTTTCATTTTGGTTTTTAAACACATGTCTTTTCATAAGCATCACCAAGACAAGTTTTGGGAAAAGTGGGGAATTGTGTTAGTCCAACAGACACAATTGAGGAAAGAAAGATGTCTGGGGCACAGAGACCCTAGAACCAGCCTCAACTAATAGGGATCCAAGTGGTTAAGAAAGTTTCAGTCCCGATGAGAAAATACAAAGCCTCTGAATTTGTAAAAGCATCCAGTAACCAGAGCGATATACATTATACATATACTCCAATATATATTAGCTCACAAGAACCTGGTCTGGAAATACTTTGCTCTAGGTCATCCAGGATGGGAGTTTTCACCTCCCAGATTTACAAATGTCATGTTTCTGCACAGGATTGACTGCACATCTAGATTCACAGAGGATTTTACGAAGGCACAGGGTCACAGCTTGCAGGGAGAGGCTGAGGAACAAGATTCGCCACATCTTTACCCCTGAGGAACTGGTACGTACAACCAGAGACATCTCTTTTTCTAAATACACTACAGCAATAACACACACTGAGGAACAGGGGAAGAAAATTAACACTCATTTGACCTGAGATTCTGCTGCAGCACAGAATTCCCAAAGTGTAGGGGTAAGACCAGTGCCTTGCAGGAAATCACAGCAAATGGCACAAATACATCTAATGACAAGTCTCCAGCATACTGTGGGTGGCCACAGACCAGAGATGCCTGTGCCATACAAATTCTTATGCATCTGCTGAGGATGCTGGTACTCACCCCTTTGCAGCCCCCTGCAATGCTCTGCAGGGCTACTCATCCCCCAGGCTTCATCTGCCTGGGAGTTTTTCCTTGAAGATGAGATTTGGCATCTGCCAAGAAGCAGCTATTATTACGTTTTCCTCTAGAAGAGTAAAAACCTTCCAAACAGCACAAGGTCTTTGCCGTGGACAGCAGCCATAGAGCATAACAGACCCCAAGCTTTGGAGCTTGTCCCTAAAAATCCTGTCGTATTGTGGATTTCTTCAGCAAACAGTGAAAGACACTGCAGAGCATCAGCATGAGTCTGTTTCCATCTTGATCTCAAAGGCCACTTCCAGTTTTTAATTGCTGGTGTTTCACTGACATCTGTCAGGGACCACCACTTTGGAATTTAAGAGGGAAGGATGTTTCTCTTATAAATGTAGCTTTTATGAAGAGTTACTGTAGTTTTGGAACCAAAACCAGTCACACATAATGAGTCATAACAGGAGGTAGTTACTGTAAATATTCCAAGCATGGGCACATTAACAACCACCCACTAATCAGAGGCAATGCCACAGGCAGACACAGAGAACTCCCACTGGTGTCAATGGGAATTTTGAATGGATCAGGACCTCAGCCAAGAGCTGAGTATCTATTGTAACCTGCAGCATTAATACCCAGGATGGGGCAGGTCACGCTTCGGATTTTGGCTGTTGCTTTCCAGTGGGCAATATAGGCTCCTACTCAAAAGTGGATCTGCACTCTCAGATTTCAGACAGGAGGCACAGAGACTTCCAATACCAACAAAATAAAACCACCAAGTTCAACTACTCATTCTTTAGCATCACAAAGTGTTTATGACACAAACACAAGTTCTGATGCAAGAGTCAACATCATCAACTGTCTGCAGTAAGACCCAATCTACTACTGCCAAACATCTGCCTGAACCAAGACTCAAGTTCATACATCAAACTGCAGGTGTTGGTTAAGTTTGCTGAGGCTTTAGGGCTGGGATGAGAAAGAACTGACACCCAAAGCTCAGATAAAAAGAAACACCCAGCCTCCCACCAAGCCAGCCATGCACGGATAAGGGTGCTAGCACCCTGCTCCCTTCCCCCTGCTCACAGGTCTGCACTTGCTGCTAATTTTGATTCAGTGGACTCAGACCAAGACGTGGTCAGCTTACATGTTGCTTCTGTGCTGCTCTTCTTCAGTCCCTGAAGGAAGTTACTTTCTCATGATTCAGTACTATGGAAATATAACCGTTGAGATCAGCTTCTTTATTTTTGTCAGCTTTTCTACAGACCTTTCAATCATAAGCTGCATTATACTATATTCCCATAAAGCCAAGAAAGGCAGTAATAGATACCTCAAAATTCTGACTTCTATTTTTCCTGCCAAGTGCTTTCTTTAAGGGCTTTGTTTTCTGCTGTCACTAAATTAGAACAGTACCTATACTTCCAAAGTCTTTACCCTTACTGTCACAATTTCAATACACTCTCCTCAAATTAGAAGTTATCAGCTTTGAAAATACTCCTCCTACTTTTCCTTCTAGAGAAGGAAGGAAAAAAAAACCTAACTCTGTATTTTCTTACTGCTTACAACTGAGGTTATCAGACTTCTGGGCACAGCTATCGAAGTTTCACGTGGTGAGGTCACAGTGACAGAAGACCCACCCTCCCCCCCCATCCCTCCTCTGCCTCGATGGGGAAAGGAACAGCACAATCACATTGGTAAAAACAAATGCAGATCAATCCATTCCTCAGATTTAGCTGCAGATTCTCTACTCTGTCCCTTGACTTTCCTTGGAGGCAAAGCAGCTTCTGAAAAGCATCTGGCTGTAACACCAGACAGCACAAGCTCCTTACAGCCCAGATCCAAAGCACAAGGATTCAGCAGGTCTCAGCTCTCTTCCTAACGCCCCATGTTCTCCTGCTGCCCTACACCTCTCTCCCCAGGACAAGGTTAATAACTATTTCACTTTGCCCAGGCTGTGTTGACAGAGCCCCAAGGCTTGCTGGGGATCCTGGGTATGCTGTTCCCAAAATGCAAAGCAAAAAGCTTTTTTGAAGTGGGATTGGGGAAAGCCACCCATCCTGCCACACACATGGCTCTCCCTGCACCAGCTGTGAGGCACGGAAAGAACCCAATGGGTAGGAATCTTCTTCCATTGAAGAAGAGCTGCTACCAACCATCATACTAGAGCTGCAGGATGCTGACCCATTGTTCCCCCAGATCTTCATACTCCTGCTAATCCCCAGAGAGATTAAAAGGTGAGACACAAGGAACCTGCACCCTGCTCGAAATCACCACCAGCTGGGACACAGCTGCTCTCAGATACAAGCCCCTTGCTAGTGCAAACAGCCCCCACTCTGGATCAGCAGTGCTGACTGAGTTGAGACACAACTCAGGGGTTACCTGGGTTTATGGTATCCTGCATCTACCTAACACTAACACAGTTTAAATAAATAAATATCAATGCAGTAATCTTACATGCTCACAGTTAATGCAGCACTTTCCAGAAAGTAAAGGTGCACGTCCCTGCCTTCATTATGTTAATCCATAAGCTTTTTTTAGATTGGGATAGTTAATTCCCCAACATCCACAGCCAGTTTTATAAGCAGCCAAATCCTGAGTGAAACGGTCATCACCAGGTTTTCTAGGCAGGGCTTAGAAATGGGGCCAGCCAACTCTGAAGCCAGGAGATAACTTTCCTCCTTGGACCAAGGGAAAAAAAAATGAAAACCCTATTTCTTCAAATTAGATGTTGGTACTGCTGTTACACCTGCACAACTCCTCTGACACCACTACTGAGCTCACAAGACAGGGTAATGTGACTGGAAATACCCATTGCAAGGCAGTAACGACTTGCACTGGTTCCTGCCAAGATCCAGAGCCTCACAAGTGCACGTGTCAACCAAGCTTTTCCCAAACACCCACCCCAAAAGCTGGCAACAGAAGGTGCCGTTCAACAATTTATACAAAGTGGCTCCTTGCACTGGGGCTGAACCTGTCCCTCCAAGTTCTGTGGAGAGCTACAGCAAAGCCTCATCTCACACACAACCCTGTATGGCGTGAGAAAGCCTCAGGAGTAAGACTGACACTACTCTTACTAAACAAAGTAGACCACGTTTATTATGCAAATATAAACCCAAACACCCGCACTGACAGCAGGTATTGAAATTCCATCGTACCTCTTACGGAATGTGGGGTATATGAATGTACCAGCACAACGAGCTACTCTCACATGGATGCTGATTACATTGTTCTTGGAAAGAGTGGTTAACCAACTCAGAAACAGAGAGGCTTCTGGCAGGACTGAAGCATGCCAAGTGCCCCATACAGCTGCAGAAATGTGTTGGAAACAGTTTCCCATCCTTTCCGGACAAGTTACTGTTTCATATTAAAAAACCCGAACAAAAAGCCCTACAGCTAGATGAAAATCAAACATTCCCAGTAAGAGCAGTGTTACTCACAACCACCAAAAGATAATTTAGGTGGTTCAGAGGAAAAAACCCATCTCCTATTATAGTCTGCAACACAAGAGGCTAATGAAGGCCATACAGCCTATACATTAACTGATAAACATCACCTCCTTAACCACTATACTTGGACCCTTTTAAAAAGCATATTCCACAGACTGTAACCATCACTCACTTTCCTGCAGCAATACCAAGCCACCTCGTGCATGTACCAGCTTCTCCTGCTGTATCTAAAACTGCCTCTTTACTTTCTCATCACAGAGAAACTTTTTATACCAGCTCAGAGAGCGTACCAGCATCTCCTGAAAGCAGAGTATCAGCACCAACTGTTTGTCTTGAGATCCTCAGAATATACACCTTCTGGTACACTGTCACCACAGGAATCAAAGCCTTGCCCCCTCTAAGTCATTACTGACTCAGTAACGGCAGATAAAAACGCCTTTACCCCAGCCTTTTGAAATACACGTACCTCCCAGAATCTATGCACAATTTCAAACGTGAAGTGAGTCATTAACACTTGCAATCGTACCACAAAATGAAATATGTAAGTTTGATTTTTAAAAACCCCCAAGCTTTCAAGCAAGTACAGCACAAGTATGACTTTGGGTTTCTTCTTTTTGCTGTAGGAATATAGCACAGACCTAAATCATGCAAAACAATCCTCAGAAAAGGCAGGAATCTTTTGTTCTGCATTGCTTAATAAATTATTTAAGGAGTGGTTTAGTGAATAAGGCAACCATAAAAAAACCAACACTGAACATCAAAGAAAATGTCAAAGTTATATGTGTACATATAGAATATAAGGTTTTGCAATGCATCTGAACAATGAACTTTATTCTTCGTTAAAAATTAAAAAAGTATGAAAATACTAATGTTTTGAAGATGAGACCTAACAGAAATGGAAAGACAGAGTTGGGGGGGAAACATTTTTTTTTTAAGTCTCAAAAATCCCACGTTAAAAGGCAAAACTTTCAAAATCAAGAACCAAAAAGTTTGTAAAGAAAGAACCTGAAGTGTGAATAGTTTTGATTTGGCCTCTCAGACTGCTAAAAAAAAAAAAAAAAAAAAAAAGTAAGGTACAGGAAAGTGCCCACTATGTTTTATAAAACTCGTAAATAAGGAGCAGATTTTCCTCTTCCAGGGAGGCCGAGCGCATACCCTTCGCCCGGGTACCCCACCAGCGCCAGCCTCCCACATGGATGCAACAAAGAAGATACACAGATTTATCTACAAATACACAGGAAAACTCCTTTCAGGAGAGATATCCAGCGCACACACACAGCCACTACTTATCGAACGTACTCCTGCAACCCTGAGCGTAGGTAACACCGCATAGCGAGCTGCGCGGGGGATGCAGAGCCTGACGGAGAAGGGGGCAGGACCACCTGTACATGCACCCCGCAGCGGGGCACTGCGCGCCCCCGGGCATGCTGACCCGGAGAGGGTCACCCCACATGCATCGTAGCCCCCTCCCTCACCCCGCCCCCGGGCATGCATCCCCAGAGCTAGCAGCACGTCCCCTGCATGCTCCCAGCTGCGCCGCCGGTCCCGGGGGCGAGGAGGGTTAGGGCAGCGCCCCCCAACACACACACACACACCTCGTTCCCAGTTCCGGCTGAGGGGGGGTCCGCACGCAGCCCCCGCCCCTCGGCACCGGCGGTGCCCCGGCTCCGCGTCTCCATGGCGATGGCTCCCCGCTCCGCCGCCCCGGAACGCCTCGGCCGGGGCCGCCCGCAGCGCCGAGCACCCTCCCGGCCCGCGGCAGGGGAGGCGGCGCGGCCGAGCCGGCTCCCCCCGGGCAGAGGTAGAGGCGCGGGGTAGCGGAGGGGGGGAGCCCCACTTACTTTCGCCGGTGCCGCATTGAGCCGGGCTCCCCTACACCGTGCCGGGGTGCCGGTACAGCGCCCGGCACCGTTTCCCCACCCGTGCCCGGGGCGGGGATCCCCCGAGCTACGGACTTTCGCCGGAGCGATGCCCTCCCCCTCTCCCAGCCCTGGGTAAGGTCGGGCCGTCCGCGGTCGGGCCGGGGAACACGCTGTTTATCGGAGCGGCTGCGCCTGCCTTACCCTTGGAAGCATCTTTCTCTTCTTTAGGCTTGATCACCTTCCCGCTCATAGACCCCAGCTTGGGTGGGAAAATCCCCGGGAGCGTCACGGATTCCGGCTGGACCCAAAGAAACCTCGGGCGGGGGGCAGCGTGGCTGCGTGTGTGGGGATCCTCTACGCCGAAAAGGGAGAAATAACACCAACACAAGGGGAGGGGAGTGGGGGGCGGGGGGGGGGAAGGAAAAATAAATATCAAGAGCCGGCGAGCTGCCCGCTCCCCGGCGCGGTGCCTCCGAGCCCGGCGGCGCCGCCGCGGTGCCTGCGGGAGCGGTGCGGGGCGGTGAGCGGGGGGCTCCGGCAGCCGCAGCACCGAGCCCCTGCGCCGCTCGCCGTGCCGGAGACAAAAGCGATTTTCTCAGTGTCTGCCTGGCCCCGGCCCACTCCTTCCCCCCGCCTCCCCGGCTCTGCCTCCCCTCCCTAGGGCCAGGGAAGCGCAGCCGGTCCTAGAAGTCCCACCGACCGGAGGGGGGAGGGGGGTACTGTGAGTTGGAAAGGGGGGGGAGCGGAGGGAGGGAAGGTGGCTTGTTTGCTTGGGTGTGTTGGGTTGTGGTTTAGGTTGGGTTTTTTTTCCAGTGTTCGCATCCTCCTCTAATAATAATGGGATGGAGCAGCAGAGCTGCAGCCGCGGATGGGAGGAGGACGCGAGTCCCCGGCACTGCAGAAGAGGCGGCCGGTTTATGCTCGTCGGCAGCAAGGAGGACTGGAGCCGAGCTGCCCCTCTCCAGCTCCCCCTCCGGGTCCGCACACCCCCTTCCCCAGCTCGGGTTCCCATGCAGCGGTACAGAGGGGTGGGCGACCAACGAGCATCTCTGTTGCCCTCCGGCCCCGGGACGGTTCCCCAGCGCCCGGCTGGGAGCGGCACAACCCCGGCCTGCCCTCCTCTTGAGGAGCCGCTCTCACCCCATCACCCCCCCCATCCCATAGAGGGGCAGTCCACTGGCTGTGGCCCCCAGCATCGCCCGGTCCCGAGCTTGCCAGCCTGTTGCTGCCCTCGCGGGAAGAGCTGGGGGACGCTGGGGGGGAATCCAGAGAGAAAAGAGCTCCCTTTAACCAGGGAACACACGGAGCCTGCGCCGTCCTGCTCCCAGCCCATCAGGTCTGACCCGGGGCGTGAGACGGGGCTCACCCCCCTCGAGGATGGAGGAAGGGACTCCCCCAAGAGCAATCGAAATTCCTCTCACCTGGGAGACAAAAGTGCTTCCCCCCACCCCCCTCCTCGGCGAGGACAAAACTTCCTACGACCGGGGCCGGGAGCGCGGGTGGCGGCCACCCATCTTCTGACCCCCACGGGCCGCGCAGGGAGGGGGGAGCGGCGGGTGGGGGAAACCCGATGCAGCCGGCGCCCCTTGGAGCCTGACTCTGCTTGGCAGCGCCGAAAATAAAGTGCCGGGGGAGCCCTTGGTGTGGCAGCCGGACTCACCCCCTCTCCCCACCCCATACACCCCCAAAGTGATCCTTGTAGAAGGGGGAACACGACAGACTTCTCCGAAGCCAGCAGGGAACCAGACAGGGGTGGGCATCCCCTCGGAAGAAGGCAGCACACTCCAGGCATAGCCCTCCCCATTAATCCTTGGCACTCTCCTGCTTACTCTACACCCTCGACAGGGGAGGCACTGCACCCTTAAATGTAACCGCCACATCGGGGTGCCGGGGGTCTCTGCCCAGCCTGAGAGGTAACAGCCACCGGGGCTGCGCGGCCGCTATTTTTAGTAGAGCCGAATTCCTTCCCCCTTCACCCTCTCCTTGCTCCAGCCCAGCACCCGGACAGCTGAAGGCAGATCAACTTACCGTGGCCAGGCGAGCCCCAGCCCTGCTTCTGCCCCAAGCGAAATGCAGCCGAGCTGCCGGGAAGGCAGGACATCCCCTCGGTAATTTGGGAATGGACCACAGCTGGCCCACAGCGTGGGGTAAAGTCCCATCAGCACCTCACTCAGATCAGGTGTGATTAGGGAATTCAGGGCTGTTTACACTGAGCCCAGAACAAGGCTGTCCCTTAGAAAATTTGCACTTATTAAATGACTTTCCCCCAAGAAGCGTATGAAACTGAAGTCCAGATCCTCAGGCAGAGCTCGTCCAGATCTCCATACATCTGCACCAAACTCCTGTCAAAGTCAGTTTTGCTTCACAGATACTCAGGAAGCTCTCTGCTGATAGCAGGCTCAGGGTGTTCTCACCATGAGAGTGTTTTCTATGGTTTTTTGGTTTGGTGGGGTTTTTAGCACTTCAGAGACCTGCCAGGAGGATCAAAAACTCGGGCTGCCTCTTGGCTGTTTCTCTCCAGTCAAACTTGAACCCCTGAAACCAGAGTTAGAAGTGGAGGAGGGGGGAAGGAGAGCTCCCGTGGTTCAGCTGAGCAGTGTCAGAAGTAGCCAGTGAGCCTCAAGCAAGGAGATTTCAGCTGTCCCATACAATTTCCCCTGATTTTCAAAGCCACTTGCAGTGACTTTAATGAGAGTTACAGACAATTTACACTTCTGGTCCAAGGTGTCTCCAGCTCCAGAGGCCACTGATAATGGCTGTGCTTAGTTTGACAGTGAACTTGCCTTGCATTAGCCATTCTCACCTTTGCCAGGAGATCTGTTAAGTCTTACAGGAGTAGTTATTACATTGACCAAACATGGTTTGGATGCTCAAACTAAACACTGTAAAGAGGCAGCAGCTCAGCATAGAGGGAACCATAGCTACTGATGGGCAGACAGAGCCAACCCTGCTGTTTTGAAACGAGTTCGTTTCTCCCCTTACTAGTTTGCAAGGCTTAGAAGTGTCAATTAAAACAGTAATGAAATACAGTGTTATGCATGCAAAATACGAGGGGATTTGCATGAAGGCTTATTGCAGCCCGGGTACAGTTTGCACAGCCTTTACTTTTAAAGCTACCTTGATGGCTCAAGTATTCTAGTGGAGAGGGTATTATTTGGGGCTGGGACACTGACTTAAGTCTTTAGATTCCCTCATTGGTTTCCTGGCCTTGATGTGAGCTTCTCTGGATTTGGGGTAAATCACGAAAGGTCTGGCTTTGTGATAAAATTTTAACTAACTCACAAATATTTTAAGATGTATCTCTGTACATCACTTCCCCAGCTTTTAGAGGAAAAAGCAACACCTCGTTGTTTTGCACCTATAATGCTGGAAGCTTAGAAGCACTCGGATGATAGGCAACTGATAGGCAACTAGGTCCACGCCGCAGCCAGGCTTATGCAGAAACTTACCTACCTGTGGCCCTGACATGGAGCCTGTACCTCTGGCTGCCAGCATCCTCTGAGTTTCTGAATTAGAAACAGTTTCTGCACCTCTGGATGAATCAGGTGCCCAGAGGAAGAAGATTTAGTGATGTTTAATAGAGGGAAGTCTGATGTGTCCTGTGCAAATGCTGCTGTGTCCACCTGAGTGGCTAGGGAGGGTTTAAATTCAAGACCCTCTTTAATGAGGGAGCACGATTGAAAGTCAAATATAGTAGTAAGTTGCTCTAATTCCTTACCTTTCATGTTCCTCCCAAGATTGTGATGGAGTCATCTAAACTGAGTGGCAACAAGCCAGTGAGGCAGCTCAAACATTGGAGCATCATCTGTACCCTTTTATGGTTCCTTGAACTCCCTTACCCGGAGGGACAAACGTGACTGCCCCAAGCACAGCAAGGTCTCACCAGCTCCAAGCCTGAAGTGAAACATGAGGCTTTTGCAGCTGAGGGACACACACAGCAGATCATATTTGGGCTCCCCAAATACTTGCAGCTCAGGGTCGCTCTCTGGGAACAGGGTAGGCAGAGCTGACGTGCTGCACGGAGCTGTGCTTCTTGCTGAGGGTATTTATTCCCCCAGAAACATCTCCCAGAAGGTTCTAGCTTAGCACAGGCCTGGATAAGTTGGGTATCATTTACAGTCTGAAATTGTAAACTCCTAAGTGCCTTTACACCACACAACTATTGCTGCTTAATGTCCAATAGCTGTATGGTTTGTCCATAAAACTCACGCTTGAGCCGTGAACATGCTTTTCCCATCCTCATAAAATACCTGCACAGACATATATACCCCGAGGAATTCTGGAGCTCACATAGATACCATAGCAGCATCGCTCCTCAGTGTGCTTTTTCTTTGGTTCTTTGGCTTACCCTCAAGTTGAAATTTTTCTCTTTTCTGCAGGCAGTGGTTTGTAAAAGGTCCAGATTCTGCTCTTTTATACAGCAGGAATTTTACATTATGCCTCTAAAGCAGTCCAGCAAGTTTAAATTAGCTTTGTCATGATGGTTTCTGCTATGTTCCCAGTTACATCTGAAGAAAACACTCCTTGCATTCGGGTGGAGCAGGGTTAGGCCTTAAATTTGAGATTCCAGATATGATAACGTCTCACTAATACAAGTACTTACTCCTCATTCCAAATCATATCTTTCTACTGGCAGCTGAGTGTATCTATAGCATTATGATAAGGTAAGTAAATGATTAAATAGCCATGTCTAAGGTTTTGTTGCCACTGTTTTGTAAGGGTGCCTATAAAATCGGTCCAAATAAATCCATCACACATCTCCTTATTGCCCGGCCTGCCAGCGTTGCCGTTGGAATGCTAGGACAGATTTCTTTACTCCTGGTTGTGTGTTTTAACAAAACCCACAAAAATTTACAGGTGAGATTAATACCAAACACAGGGCCAAAACACAGCCTGTTCCCTAGCAGGCACATGCTTGTTCTGTTGGATGTTTAATTTGGTCCCCATTTTATTTTTACCATTCCTATTCCTATGCAGTCATAAGCACTATACAGAGGATCTTTTTTTGGCAGACAGTTTGCTGTGCAGAATCTTCCTCTTTTTGATTGCCAAAACCCAACTGCTATATGCAAATAGAGTTCCAGCTAATGGATAGTATGGAGATTGCAGTTTAGTTTCTCCACATAATTCAGTCTTAGAAACAGAAAAGCCCGAAGCAGAAGCTAGTGGTAAGGGATAATGATTGCACTCACATAGTGAATCTCCCACCTCTTTACTGTGAACCATTTCAAATAAAATTAATGGACATCAAGCATTCACAGAATCACAGAAGGTTAGGAATTGGAAGGGACCTCAAAAGATCATGTAGACCAACCCCCCTGCCAGAGCAGGATCACACAGACTAAATCACACAGGAACGCATCCAGGAGGGTTTGAATGTCTCCAGAGAAGGAGACTCCAGAAGGAGAAGGAGACTCCAGAAGGAGACTCCAGATAGGGCCTCTCTGGGCCCTATCCCAGGGCTCTGTCACCCTTACAGGGAAAAGGTTCCTCCCTATATTCACATGGAACTTCCTCTGCTCCAGCTTACACCCGCTGCCCCTTGTCCTATCGCTGCCATAACTGAGAAGAGCCTGGCTCTATCCTCCTGACTTTCACCCTTTACATATTTATAGACATGAATAAGGTCACCCCTCAGTCTCCTCTTCTCCAAGCTAAAGAGGCCCAGCTCCCTCAGCCTGTCCTCCTAAGGAAGGGGTTCCGCTCCCTTCACCACCTTGGTGGCCCTGTGCTGGACTCTTCCAAGGAGTTCTGTGTCATTCTTGAACTGAGGGGCCCAGAACTGGACACAATATTCCAGGTGCAGTCTCAGCAGGGCAGAGTGGAGGGGGAGAAGGACCTCTCTTGACCTACTAACCACCTCCTTTCTAATACACCCCAGGATGCCATTGTGAGGGCACATTGCTGGCTCATGGTTATCCTGCTGTCCCTCAGGGCCCCCAGGTCCCTCTCACCTACACTGCTCTCCAAGCATTCCAGCTCTCCAGCATTCTGTGCTGGACCCTGGCACTGGGGTGGGGAATGTGCTCAGCGCCTGGGAAATGGAGCATCTTGCACTGCTATGCAGTGATCCCTCTAGCTGATCAAGCTTTACAAACTGCAGAGCAAACCCTGATCAAGGCTGCTGGATCGAGCACCACCCCAACGTGAGGCCTTTAGTGCTCAAGATCAAAGTCTTCCAGATTCCTGGAGGTCTAAAATAGACCAGTCGTCAAGGTCTTTTGTCTCTGCACATCAGTACATTTGCTCAACTCGGCTGATCACACTTTAGAAAGGCCAACATTAGTGTAACAGAGCCTGGTATTAGTTTTGGTGTCTAAGTAAAGAAAAAAATAAAAAACATCTCACAGCTCTAGAAAAGCCTGCAAAGTAGTGGCTTAATGTGCAAAGACCATCTCACAGGCAATCTCAGAGCTTCGCTCCCAGCTAACAAATCTTTTGAAGGCTCACAGCAGACCTTAGGTTTAAGTCCTGGATTTGCTGAAACTAAAATGTCCTGAAATGTACCACAATGTTCTGAAATAAGTGGATTTTGGCAAAATGTGTTTTGGGGATGCTAGTGGTTACACAAACACCACTTGGCAAATGCAACGTAATGATGGGGATCACTGACAGTACTGAAGACGACCTGTGCGTTATCACTTGAAATCTTCATCTAGCAGAAATGCTGACACAGATTTTTATTATTCACAGAGTCACAGTTATAAGGGTTGGAAGGGACCTCCAGAGATCATTGAGTCCAATTCCCCTGCCAAATCAGGTTCCCTAGGACAGGTCACACAGGGAGGCATCCAGACCAGTCTTGAATATCTCCAGAGAAGGAGACTCCACAACCCCCACCCAGCAGCTTGTCCCATGGCTCTGTCACCCTCATCATGAAGAAGTTCTTCCACATATTGGTGCAGAACTTTCTGTGGTCCAGAAAAATTATGCCTGGAAAGTCTGACACTGCCTACAAAAGAAGTTTTCTGTCTGTCTCAAAATCCTGCCCAGGTTACTTCTGGTAGAAGATTTCTTGGTCTTTTTTCTTTTTGAGGTTGCCCCTCTCCTCAAGTTTGGTGAAATGCAACTGGTTAAGAAATCTCTTACTGGTTAAGAAATTTCTTAAGGTCTCTTTGACCTCAGAGCCTCTGTACATCCAATAACTATTATAACCAGCATACTAAAGCTGGATGACGTTGGAAACATGAAGGGTGCAGGTTTGCAGGTGTATGAGGTGGCAATGTTGCAACAGAAGAATGGGATAAAGAGCGTCCCAAGTACTTCTCAGCACTCCCATGTAAAGCCAGCCAAAGCACTGCCTGCCTTAAGGAGTATTGTAGAAGCACTCCTGCATGCCTTGAGAAGCAAGCTCAGCTTTGTGACCCTGAACTGATCCCTTATTTCTGCTCTGTGCTTTCACAGGTGAATTAGAAGATGCGAGGTTTCATGTGAAGTCGCCACTGGACAGAAAGCCAGTAACAGCCCTAAAAGGAAGATGCCAGCTGAGCAGTTAGAGCTGCAGCTGCACTCTTTGCCTTCACCTCACTCAGCCCTGCTTTGGTTTGCAGGGATGTATCCACACGCACAAAGCAGGTGAAGTCAGGACCTCACAGCAATGACTTTCCTCTCCAGGGGAAGTGGTGGGGGACATACTCAGCTTGAAGTTGTTACTCAATAACTTTCATGAGACACCTGCAGACTGAACTTTTGAGGCAGGGTGGGAACAGAAGGGGGAGACATCCAGCATCTGGTAACTGAAACCAGGTGCCTTGATGGCAAAACAGATTTTTGCCCGAGCTGCTTCTCCAAGGCTAGTGAAAGGTTTGTTGTAGGAAACCCAGAGATGGAAGACCCAGCACAAGTGCTCACCTAGAACAGGTGTGGTGAGGTGATCCAGGCTGCCCACCCAAGTCACTCTATAACTGCCCTCCTCAGAAGGGTGAAGGTGGTCCCACACCCCTCATGAATGTAGTAACAAGAAGCACAAACCAAACTACAGCTATTGCTCGCTATATTCTACTCTGTGAAGCAAGAGGAAAATGCACTTCTTCACAGCGCTCATCAATCCTGCACGTTACAGCCTTCCCCTTGCAACTATTTCTGCTACTTGGTCAAGTCTTAAAGCTTGAAAGGTTTTGAAGTCGAGCTGGAACAGGAGCTTTGATGTTCAACTCCCTCAAGCTGCAGTCAGGCAGTGGAGGGTGATCTCACTCCAGCCTCTGTGGAGCTGGGAGGAAACAGGACTTGAAGGAGCAGCTGAGGAGGCAAAATGCATATGATACCAAATCTCATCCTGAAACTTAGTTACCATACCATGGATGGATGTAGAGTCCCAGTGCAATGGGAGACCTGACAGGAGAAACCTCGGGCCACCCCGACAATAGGCAGGCAGGGGTTCTGATGAGAGTTACATGATCGATCAGAGCTTTTCCTAGAGTGACACTGGAGTTTCAGACACAGAAAACTAACAGAGCAACAGCCAGAAAAAGAGCATACAGCAGTATTCAAAAGGAAAGTTGCCAAGTAGAGCTCTAACACTGCTGCAGGCTTACATGTGCAATGATATCATAGGGTAACATTTTTTTGTGCATGACTTTTTCCTTACGTATGGCAAAAATTAATCAGTGTTTGATTTTTACAAGCCTGAGAGACAGAGAGAGGAATTTAATGATTAGGTTTTTGGACCTATTTTTGGACTCAAAGAAATCCAAGATTCCAGTTATACTTAAAGTTCAGAGCAGATTCGTACAGAAAAAAAATGGAAAGCCATTAGTTTAAGAAACTCATCATGAAAGAAAGTTCTAAAAGTGTTGCAAGAAGGCTACATTGCATAAAGCCAGATATTTTCTGTTAATTTGAACATGCTCCTATACACCAAGCAATGCCAGAGTTGTATAGCCACAAAACAAGTTGCTTTCCTCTACCATGAACCTATTACCCCCCTACTATTTTCTGTGCCTGCAAGAAATCATCTTCCCCTTTAAAGCTCTATGCAGTTCACCCCAGGTGCCTCCATTCTCTTTAACTTGCAGCGATTTTAAGCTTCATTTGGTGGACTTTTCTAGCATTTTCTTTGCTAAGACATGAGCTAGATTCAGCGCTCACCCTGCTTCTCCTGGTCATGGCTATGCCACGTGGCTCCAAGGGGTCCCCTTCTTATTCAACTGAGCTGCACTTGTAGCTACCTCATAAACCTCTTGTGTGTCTTAATCAGGTGGCAGCTGGTATTTCTCATGTGTCAACCATGTTTTGATCTGAATGACGTGCACAGTGTCATGGGTGAGCACAAGCAAGGAAAAGAGACTTCTCACTTTTGCTTTTATGGATTTGTTTGAGTCCTCACGACCCGTTAAATTCTCAGAGCCCATGGTGATGGCTGGCACGGTGATGGCTGGCTGGGACAGTGGCTAGCTTGATCTCTGAGGAGAAGCAAAGCTTCTGAAAGTCAAGCATTGCACAACCCAGAGACTTTCCCTACAAAGCAGACTTCAGGTAAGGTGGGGGATTTGTTCAAGGCAGAGCATGTAGCTACAGCCTTTCTCCTTCAGACTGGCATTGAGCACGGGTCCTTGCTGTGCCAGCCCAGGAGGATTCTGCCTGCTCATCTTTTGTAGAAAGCCACAAACACTTCAGGAGATGTTCCCTGTTCAAAGAACCGCATTTGGAGGTCATGGCTCTGAAAGGGAAAGAATTTTAAACCTTGTTTGTGTGGTTTTAAAATCTTCTTCTAAAGCTCCATATGAACCGTGTTGACATAATTGCAGGGTGGTTTGGGGGTTTTTTTTTAACTTTTTCCTCTCCTCATTTCAAAGCAGTAGCTCAACGGTGTGTTCAGAGCAGGAATGCTGTACGTAGCAGCTGGTGTGCACCAACATTTGGCATTGGGGCTGAAGGCAGGGCTACACCAGGCCTTGTGCTGGTGACAGCTGCCAAATGTAGCCACAGCTCGATTATTTCTTGTCACACTCCGACCTTTTCCTGAGCCATTGCTAGATGCCACCTTGGAGCACCACTAAGAAGCAGCACCTTTGGGCCCAGCTCCCTGCTCCCTGTTTTTCCCCCTCCAAAATTATTCCCAGCTGCATATCCTTCCTACTTTCTGGTGACACCATGATATCTGCAGATGTATTATTTATAGTCACAAGATTTGCCTTTCCGTGCCTCCAATCTCAATGCTCCCTCAGCATCTTTTAATAGCTATCGCTATTTTGTATCCCTTTTTGTTTTTTCTCTAGGGAATATGCCAGCAGGGACAGGGACTGAAATCCTTCTGGATCACGAGCAGAGACAAATGCTACTCTGTTTGTAAACACTCCAAGGCTAAAATTAGCAGGAGTCAGAAGAAGAATCATTTATAAACTTCAGGCTCCCTGAGCCATCTTGAGGAACGTCAGAGGCATATCGACACATCTGCTGTCGGTTTAAATAGCGAACGGCATCGCCTTCCCTCCCTGGGCAACCTTGTGTAGATCCAGGTCTGGAGGTTGGTGGCCCTGCCTGTGTCAGGGGGATTGGAACTCTGTGATCCCTGGGGTCCCTTCCAACCCAGACCATTCTATGATTCTATGAGTGCCCTTGCCCCACTAGCATGCTTATCTACCTGCCATGCCCACGCTCCCTGCTTTGCACTTGTCGGCCTAACGATGCCACTGCAAATGATCCAGCACATTTTCAGCCAGGAGGAACTATGCAGATCCTCTTTAACACCTTGCAGAAACAGGAGGAAAAGGCTTGGTCTGCCAGAATGTTGTCCCACAAAATGGGGTGGGGGAGAGTGGTGGTTCAGGGCCTGATTAAACATCAGAAGACAAAGAAAACCCTCACAGCACCAGCGGTTTTTAAGCGGGCACGTGCTGTGCCACGTCAGGCTTGAGGGCAAACCAAGCCACACTGGGCACAGCAAACAGCATTAACTAGGATGGGGAACCACTGCTGAGGTCTCTCCTCTCAGCACTCCCAGGCATTGGCATATAAAAACGACCTTGGCTGTGTCTGAAGGAAAGAGATGAGCAGTGGTTCGGCTCGAACAGCAAGTTCAATACAATCTACACTCTCCAAAACGGGCTGCCAACCAAATGCCAAGCCATCGGAATATATCACATCAACAGTTAAACTCAGGTCTTCTCACAGATCCTAAAGCAGCAGCTTGGCTTTTGTTTTGTTTTGCAAAGCACATACAACTACACACCTAAAGCTTTTTTAACAGGCATAGCAAAACCATGGCATCTTTTTTTGTCCACACATTAGCTTCACAAGACTGAGGGAGATTAAAATAGGTACAAAAGAAGTAGGTGGTATATTCTAAAAAGAAACAGAGAGAAAAAGTGTTACAGCCAAATAAAGCAAACATCTTTAGAAAATGTCAGAGGCCAGAACAATACTATTTGGAGTTTTACTCAGCGTTGGAGAATATTGTTGCCTTTTTAGAAAGTGAAAATTCACGTCCATAAACCTGAGGTTACAGAAGGAACTTGCAGAAAGTGGATTTTGTTTGAGACTAGCAACTGTACTGAAAAGTATAACTCCTCTCTGCTTTGTGTTACCAGCTCGACACAGGAGAAACTAACATCTTCATCTCCACCAAAGAAATAAGGTGGAGAGAATTCAGTGAGAAAGGACTTCACCCAGTTCCCAGGCTAGGAGATCTCACTTATTCTGTACAGCTGATACAATTGGCAGCACTGCTGGGCTTTCCTTTGAGAAGAAGAAAAAAAAAGGAAAAATATTAAGCTAGATGTTTTTAATGAGAAATCAGGCTATTCTGGACACACAACTTTCTTAAATACAGCTTCTTACCACCCTCTGCCCTACTGCCTGCTTACTGCTTTGCTCTTCCAGTCATCCCCTGAGTGAAAGAGGCTCGCACAGTCCTGTGTATAAGGGTTTGCATAGGAAGTGTTGACTCTGGGGCTTAAGACTGCTGTGCCCCCTCTTTTACAGCACTCTCTCTGCAGCAGACCCCTGTAACACCACTGGAGAGGCCATCGCTAACAAGGCCTCTGGCACTGTTAGCAGCAGGCACTCTCCTCCAAGGACACACCGATCGATCACTGCTTCTCAGGATGCTGCTGTCACGGGCCATCGCTCCTCTGCACAGCCTCATGCTGTCAGATGCTCTCAGTTTTAAAAGTTCTTTTTATTTTATTTTTCCTCATTCTTGTCTAACCCTGGACATTAAGAACTGGTTCCAGTTTGAACCAACTGTAATTGTGGGGCATCCCCTCCACCAATGTGAAGCACAAAGGGCTGGGGCACACTCTGCATCGGCTCCCTCCTGCAGGAAGCACAGGAGGAGAAAACCTCACCACGTCAGGATAGAGGTTGCCCGATAGCAGAAGCCATCCCTCTTGTGAAGGCACCGCAAGCAGCAGAGGGACCAACCTGCCTCAGGTTGTGTCCTTGAGGGACGCAAGGCCCTGACTCTTGACCCATCATTAATGGATATGGGGACATCTGAGTTGGTGACAAAGCACGCTGCCATGCCCTGGGCAGGCACACGTTGAGCAGCAGGATGGGGGGGGGAGCATCCACCAGCCCACCAAAAGCCACAGATCCGATCAGACTTAACACACAAACCCAGAGCTGCTATGTTTGGAAAGCAGCAGCAACTCCTTAAATGAAGCAGTAAGAGTCAAAGTATGTGACTCGAGGCACTTTTGAAAGAGCCCCATCCTTTCCATTTAAAGTGTGGTGCTTGTTGACATTTCCATTTCCCTGCCCTTGGCAGCACACACACACATGCACCATGTCATGTCCACAAAATACTTGGCTGCAATTTATATCCCCAAAAATCCTTACCATATGCAAAATATCCCATCCATTTAAATGGGAGGATTATAGGAGTAGGAGGGAGCTTAGCACAAACAATAGCTGTGATGAAACCCTGAGTGCACGAGTGATTTGTGGGAAGCGCAAGACATATCGAAGATGGCAGGTGCTGCTCTTGCTTGGGAGCTATTTATACCCATGGAGTCACCCTCTGAGCACTTCTTACTTTAGTACACTCAGAGGATTCCTTTTCAAAGGGAGGGGAGAGGTGTCAGGAATGACTGCACGGGACAAGCCTGTCATTTTAAAGATAACCAAATTAAGCATCGCGTGAAAATCCCACCACACTACACAAAGAGCCATAGCCTGGTGTAACTAGCTTCAAAGTAGGGGATGGTGACAAACCAGGAGATGTGTAGCAGGGGGGGAAAGGCACAGCAGGAGTGATGGCTTCCCTCTAGAAAGCACTAACCTTAGAGATCCAGGTTCTGATGGCATTTCGATTTTTATTTTTTTAATAGAGGAATCATGGTCTGCCACAGAAGGTAAATAGATTTGGTAAACAGGACTTGGCTGCTTACTTCTGAGGCTCGAGAGTGATAAACATAACTTCTCAGCCCAGAAATGCACTAAGGGGGGGGCTCTGACCCCAAGAAACGACCCCCTGGACATTGTCAGGCCCAAGGCTGCAGCCTCAGTGATGCTGCACAGGAAGCTGCTCTCTCACCATCCCCCCAAACCACCGCAGGATGCAGTCACAGGATGAAGGCTTTTGAATTCAGCTGGAAATAAGAGCTGCAAACCATAGAGCATGGACCACCCGGGGACATCATCAGAATCGGTCACAGCATATCTCAGTCAGCGTGAGGTGCTGCAGAACCCAGGATTAATCCCTTACACGCTCTCCTTGGACTCGAGGAAGAGCAGAGACGTCACTATGACCTGAACCCTGCATCCACACTCCAGCACTCGTGCTGTGCACACACTGGGGGCTGCGATTCAGACTACCCTTTCAGTGATAACACCCCTGGTGCTGTCATCCTCACTTGTGCAGGGCTGGAAATAACTGCTGGAGAAGCCGCTGTCTCTGACTCAGGGTTCCAGCGGTGGGCACGCGTGCGATGAAAAGGTCAGTGCCCGTGTTATTTACATGTCAGTGCCATTTGGAGGCACTAACAGAGGTTAAAGAAGGCAAGTCAAGATGAACGTGGCCTATTATTTGTAGTCCTGATCTTAAGCCTTTTAGCTTGGCAGATCTCCATTAAAATGAACGCCCATTTCTGTGCTAAAGCTGGAAAGTCCACCAAAAATCATTCTCCTTGCGTTTTGTTGTTACAGCCATGTATCTTTCAATTGCTCCTCAAACACAGTTCTTGCAGGCATGAATTGAATCATTACCAATTATTTTTCCTGAAGTACCAGGTATCACTGTCACTGTGTCATACCTGAGGCAATAATACAAGTCTCAGAAGTGATTCGGGGAAAAAAAAACCCAACTCCAAAACAGATTAACAACCATCTTCTTTAAACCAAACTACCACAAGTCATTAATCATAGAAGTTTCTAATTTCAGAAATTAGTTAACTGAACTTTAATGAGACAAACATCCTTTAAAAGCTGCCACCACAAGACTGTACGCATTAAACTGGGGAGTGTTGCAAACGGACCGATTTTGTTACCAATGCAAGGAAGCACTGCACCAGAAGCAGCCTGAGGAATCCTTAATATCTCCAAATTCCTTTCCAAAATTCTACTTATTTATGGTACTTCGTATTCCAGGATATCCATGGTACATTTGCACACAGAGCTGTCATCACCACCATAGTACAACAGCAGATACTCTTGCAGAGCTGAACCCATGCCACATCCCCAGTGGTTTTCGCTGGCAGGAGCTGTCTCCCTCACCGAGGAGCACAGTGATGCAGCAACCTCCTCCAGCAAGAAGGCTGTTGGAGGCTGTCCCAGTTTCAGCTGGGAGAGAGTTAATTTTCTTCCTAGCTGCTGGTGTAGTGCAGTTCTTGGAATTTAGGATGAGTAACATTGGTAACACAGGTGTTTTAGTTGTGGCTAAGCAGTCAAGGACTTTTCAGCTTCTGACATTGCCCCACCAAGAAGAAGCTGGGGGGAACCCAAGAAGCCAGGAGGGGACAGGGCAAGGACAGCTGACCTCAGCTGACCAAAGGGATAGTCCGTACCCTATGGCATCATGCTCAGTATATAACCAGGGCAGTTGGCCAGGAGGTGGCACAGCTCAGGACCTAGCTGAGCATTGGTTCTGGGTGGTGAGCACTTGTATGAGTTTCAGTGCTACTACTACTACTTTTCCTTCTCTGTCCTATTAAACAACCTGTATCTCAAGCCATGAGTTTTACCTTTGGCTTTTCTTTGCTCTGCCCCATTTCATAGACGGGGGGGAGTGAGCAAACGGCCGTGTGGTTGTTTCAGCTGTTGGCTGCATCAAACCACAACAGAGGTAGAGGATAACACCATCTCAGGCGTGATGCTGCTGCGTTCCCACCTGTCCTTTCCTCCAGCTTCTCAAGAATTTGGGAGGGAGAGGAGGGGACAGAGGTGTTGGCTATGGGAATGGCATATGCCCTCTGTGCCTGGGCTCCTAAGGTCTCTTCCAGACCAATGTTTCTGTGATTAATGACTTCGGGACTTCAACATGGACGCACGCATTTAGGTCCAATATCAAAAGGGAGAGAAACAGATTGTGTCTGCTAGGCAACTGTTTCTGCCTGAGCGTAACATTACAGCAGAGTCCTTGTGTGGTTGGTGCAGGAAAACTCACAGACACCAATAACTGAAGACACTTGGCAAATCAAAACAAATGCTGCCATTAAGAATGAGTTGTTCACTGCATGAAACAGTCCAAGGGGAAGCTTGATGTCACTGCCACATTTGGCCTAAGCAGAAAGTTGTTCTGAACAGGATGAGAGGTTTCCTGAGAAGTAATCAGCTATAACATTACTGCAAATGAAACACATGGTCCTGGAACAGTCCTCGTTTCAAAACTACACCCCGCTGACCTTCATGCAAACAGATGTTCGTAAACAAATGACTTACTGTTGTCTTCTTATGACAAAAACTAAAGGAAACAGATTGCTGTGCAAGGCACAGACTGGATGGTGCTGTTAGCAAATGACAGCATCATCCTGTCAGGGCAGGAGCAGCAGCGTGCAGAGAGCTGCCAGCGCGGCGCTCATGTAGAGCAACACACACTTTGCGGGCATCTGACTCCCTCATCTATGGCCCAGAGGAGATACCACCTGAGGTACTCAGACCACCTCCTTCTGCTGAGAAGCTTTTTCAGCCTAGTTTCCCAAAACCATGAGTTTATGCAACGGCACACTGTTAGCCTCTCATCAGGCTCCTTCAGCAGAATCTCCTATGCAGCCACAGGCCACAGAGTTGTCTTCACTGGGAGGTGGTAGGGGGCTGACAAGGCCCGAGCTGCTGGGCAAGGGGGCTGTGCCTGTGGAGCCCCTTGCTTTGGGGCAGGGAGGTGAGGGTGTGCCACATACCATCTTACCCAACCCACAGCACATCTTTGCCCCTTGTCTGGTTTCCTGCTGAAGCCTGGGGCAGTGATGGAGCTAGAGGCACTGAGCAGAGCTTCACACAGCCAGCCACAAACCCCCTACCTCCTTTTACAGCAGAGACCTCCATCTCAACACCACTGCGGGTCCCTAGAAAAGAGCTCCATCCCCAGGGGCGAACGGGATGTGGATGCTCGGAGCAGCCTCCGGCTCTGAAGGCAGCTCTGTGCCTGCATATCACATTGCCACCTAGTGACTCCCATCACAGCCCAGCACTCTGCCAGCCTGGGGCAATAGATTTGCCTCCATGAGAATAAAATCGTCCCCAGCAACCACACGGAGAGGGGCTGGTGCCAGCGGGCACTCCACTCTCCATGGCTCCCCTCTGCTGCCCAGGCACCACAGAGCCCCATGAAAACCCTGAGTGGTTAATGTGCCCATCACCAATCACAGTGGTTACTGTTAAGGCAAAAATCCAAGCGCATCTGTAACGTGCATGGGAGGGGCGGGTGCACCGGTGAGCTCGGCTCCCCAAACGTGGGGCTTGCAAAGCAGATTGAAGTCAAGTGACTTTATCCCCAGGAATTGAAATGAATTTGACTATAAGCAGTTTAAGGATCTCTTTCGCTTGTTTAATCGATGCAACATATTGTCGTATTTGTTCTTCTGTTAAAAGATAATTAAAGCAAACAGCGGAAGCCAATAACTTGGGAAAAAAGGGAATTGAATCAGCTAAAACCATCTTTCCATTAGCAAAAAGTGGGATACACCTGTATTTACTGACGTCTAGTGAGGCACAGTAGTGCTCCTCAAGAAACAACTCAGCTTCTACTCCTGACATCAAAGGAACGTTATAAGAACAATTTCCATTAAGAATACCTAGAAGAGCTACTTCTTCCTGAAGAAGGGATGAACTGAGAGTTCTTCACTAATGACTTCTGATTCATTTCCTCAACACCTCCGGTGATGAAGTACTGTTGTGTTCACTTCTATGAGTGAAGGGCCTACTCCTTCATCTTCCGAGCTGTGCCCAGTACACAGTTTCAGGTTCTTCTGTTTCCTGACTTAGGCAGAGCTTACAAACACTGTCATGCTACCTGGGTAGCGTTGGTCCCTGGGAAACAGCAGAAATATTTGCTCTCCAAACTCACTGTTTTAGCTGTGCTGTTAGGAGTTCAGGAAAGTCAGTGAGAGCATCAAGTCAGCACCCACCAGTGAGAAGTTGGGTTTGGAAATCACATCACATGGATGAAACCTGATCTCTTTTCCTGGAGCCATCCAGGAAGATGCATAACGCATTTTATGGCTTTTTCATTATTCATTATTATCCAGCAGTACTGAAGTGTCTTCCTGTGATCTCAGCTGTGTTCCAAACTGTTTCTCAGTTCCCACTTAAACAGGCAACATGCTTCCCACACTCCAGAAAGAGCCAAAACTCCTTTCATGAAGCCTGGAAAGCATTGTGCAGCACAATTCTGAGAGCAGAGAGCCTTGCCTGCAGTGTCCTTACCTATAGAGGGGAGGCTGATGCCTATTCCTTTCCACCCCACCTCCCCCTCAAACCAAAATATCATTGCTTCCAGACACTGTCAGTACATTTCTACCTGGTTGTACAGTCATGAAGAATCATGTCAATTCTCCTGCTTCGCTGGATGTACTGAACCCAGCTTGCTACAGCATGAGGCTTTCGGTCAAACTCAGATGCGTCCATAGTTAATGTGCAATGCTTTAAATTGGTACTTTTTAAAGAATCCACTTTCCATACCCCACCATAAGACCCTATTTTATATGGTGTGGCTACTTAGCTTGGACTCACCCTAACCAGGAACAGGGTAAATGGCTTCCAACAAGCTGATAGAAAAAGAAGACACATCTTAAAACCATATGAAATATGCCCTAGAAAATTACTTAATGGCATTCACAATTGCAGAGCTTTAATATCACTGCTTATTAGCTGAATATAACCTGGCGATTGCACTTCAGAACATTACTTATGGCTAATTGCAAGATTGTTGTTTCAGACGGATATTGCAGCTCAGTCCCCATCACCAGCCCAAGGGGAGCAGGCAGGCATCTTGGCATCTGAGTCCATCCGTCCATCCATCCGTCCGTCCATCCATCCATCCATCCATCCATCCATCCATCCATCCATCCATCCATCCATCCATCCATCCATCGGCTTTTGAACACAGCCTCATGAAAGGAGCTGATGTTTGCTCCTTGAAGGAGCCGCAGTGCATGGTGGCATGTAAACTTTGAATCCTCACAGATCTAATGATAAGCACTGAGGTAGGTTGTTCAGAAACAGTGTGCAGTACCTCAGAAATGAAGCCTTTACCTTCTGCAATTAGTATTTCACGACTTAGTGCCCAAAGCTGCCGTAACTCAAAGGGCTGCAGTCACACATCACTGAGAAATCGCTTCCACCGCCCCAGCTTGGGAACACCAGAATGAACCCCTCCTGCCCACTAAGCCTCTGTGCCCACACCAAATCACTGGATGTAATTCTTTATGTTCCATTACTTAGTTCAATCAATATTTTGCTGGCTGCCCAACCTTCACAAGAGAGTTTCTGGGCCAGTTCATCCCTGCACTGTGATTTCTGGAAAGAGGCGCAACTGTCTTTGAAATGTAAATGGCTTTTTCTCTGCTTCAGATCGCAAGATCCAGCCTTACCCTGAGCCTAAAGAGCCTGTAAATGCCCTCACCAGGCTGGGATTCATTTTAATTACACGATGGCCTCTGATGCTGAACGTCAGCTTCTGGAGAGCCATTATCCTTGTGTCTCATTTGTCATGAAGGATCAAAACCCCGCGGTATTTGCACAGCTGTTCCTATTGCTCATGTACCTGTGCAGGAAGCAACCTCGCTGGTTCATCTCCCACCAACTATAATTACCGGTCCAGTTCTCCTTAATTTATCCCTATCCTCTTCTCTCTCTCCTTTCTCCTACACTGTTAACTAGATTCTAGAAAAGGCAGGGCTGGACCTGCCTGTGCTAGGGCTGAATCATATTATGCCTCCAATTAAAAAAAAAATAAATCACCTAATGATACACAAGAAGATGCTCTAGAAGCACAATGCAGGTGCTCATGAGACACTGAAGAGATCAGAAGATCACTGACATCATAAGCATTCAGGTCTGGCCCATCTCATCATCCTCCCCATGTTCTACTAACGATGCCTTTGTTACTATAGATTAAGTAGCAATGGATCAACTCCTGTAAAAGCCTCTTGCTGTATTCCCTTTGCCTCTTCCCATCTTTCACCAGGAGTACATTAGCTCGCTGCAAATGCCGACTTGCATTTGCTGGGCAGCAGAGCTGGGGCCCTGAGGATGCTGTCTGGAAACAGAGGTGGTCCATGCTTGCAGAGCACAAAAGTCCCTGAGCCCAGAGAAACACGCGGTGTTTGGCAGCGGCACGGTACTGAGTGCTCTTTGTTAGCTGCTTTTCAAGGGTTGGGTTATATGAAATATTAATTATGATTCTGCAAGCTCCCAAATGTCCTTTCAACTATAAATCAAGCTGAAGATACGAGATCTGTTGCAGAATGACACAGCAGAGCTATCATTCAATAGCAAAGGGAGAAAAGGTCTTACTCTGGCCACGGCATGGCTGCATTTCCTTGGATTCCTTGGATTGTTGGACTGCAGAGAGAACAGGATTGGTTGTACAGATTTGTATAGGTTGGTACAGATTTGGTTGGTGTTTCTGGCAGGGGCCATGCTCCTCTTTCAGCACAGGATAAACTGGGTCTGCAAACGCCTCGCTGGTTGGAGATGCTCACAGCATTACCTTCACTGATTCCTGCTGTCAGCAGGAAAATCCCAATTATACCCGTGAGGGGAAGAATATCCCTACAGAGAGGAAAAGGTGATGGGGTGCGTGCTCCCGTGCTTGCTGTGGGAGAGGGGGAAGGAGTCACTTGTGCTCTCCCCTCCACCTAACACACCAGAGCTCAGCAGCCACAATTAGCACTGGATGGGGTTTTTTAATGAGCTAACTACCTGTCACGCAGGCTGGACCTGACTTTCAGGTACCCTGATTACAGAGATGAAAGGGGTTTTTTGTCCATCTGTGTCTGAGGGAGTTTTGCATCCATTAGCAATTATGATAATGGATCTATTTCCAGAGAATTAATTGCTCCTTTGCCCAAGTCCTAGACAAGTTTGCTGTAAAACTTAATTACTTGGCATATACAATACGCTTAACAGTCAAGTAATAAGCTAATTTTCATAGAATCCACGGAGGACTCCCAGTCTCCCAACGTCTCAGTGGAGTTTCCGAGTGGACAGGGAAAAGTCACAGAGTCACAGAATTGTAGGGGTTGGAAGGAACCTCCAGAGATCATTGAGTCCAACCCCTCTGCAAAAGCAGGTTCCCTAGGACAGATCACACAGAGAGGTGTCCATATAGATCTTGAATATCTCCAGAGGAGACTCCACAACCCTCCTGGGCAGCCTGTCCCAGGGCTCTGTCACCCTCACTCTGAAGAAGTTCTTCCACATATCGGAGTGGAACTTCCTGTGCTCCAACTTGAGGCCATCGCCCCTTGTCCTGTTCCCACAGACCACTGAGAAGAGGCTGCCCATTTGCCCATTTCCCACTCTTAAGATATTTATAAACATTAATAAGATCCCCAAACAACCCCAAGTCAGTTGTCTTCTAGTGCTTCTGTTCCCATGGTATTGGACAGTCCCAAAACACCTGACCTGATACTTGACAGTTCAGGACCAAGCAAGCAGCCCAGGGATATTCGAATAAACAGCTCTGCCAAACAAGCAATTCCCTCCCCAAAACCCCAGATGCTTTCCCAAATAGCAGCATGCATTATGCCTGAAAAAGGATGTGGATAATGCCAACAAGCAGCAGATTCAGAATGGACAAGACACACTGCTCTACTTCCTCAAATCGCCATCTTCCTTCCAGGGAGAGCTCCATCATTTACACCAGTGGGATGCACCAACAAGGGAGAAAAAGAGACAGCTTAATCATGAGAAGATCACTCACCACCAAAACCCCTCAGCTTAAGGTCCCTTTCTAGCTCAGGGGCTTGGTGTCACATCTTCCCACACCCCAGGTGAGTACCCCAGCCATTGCCAAGGTGGCTGATACAACAGGCACGAATATCTCTGCACTTGTCTAAGGCAACTCTAAGGCATCACTGTGTTATCTGCAGGAACCTGTTTTCTGTCTAGCTCTCTGTTTCTGCAAAACCTGGAGAGAGCCAATATTCTGCAGCCTCCATTCCTCTCCAATTTTGCTGGAGATGACCAAAGAATTCAACAGAGAAAAAACCACAGGATCACAACACTTCCCTTAGGGAAGTGAACCAAAATATTGCATTGAGTGTTTGCAAGCAACTTAATTACCTCTCCTGAACAAGCCACCACCTATCAGGTACACAAAGTAATTGATGTCATGTGCTCCCCTTGCCTGCCCAAAAAAAGGACAGAGTAAAAGAGTTTTACTTACACTAGTACAGACATTGGTTTTGACCAAGACCTGATTCCTTTTGCCAAATGCCCCCAGTAAACAGAGCCAAGTGCTTTCTGTGGATGCGTGAAAACGAGGTAGTTAATTTACTTTGGTTTGTAAAATGATGAGCCCCACACCTCAAAAGAATGGGGATGCTTGGCCATTTTTCTTGAGGTTTATTGCAGCTAGTTGCAATCCCTATTTTCTTTCAGTAGCTTAAATATTAGGGTTTTTTTTATAGCTTTCATGAACATATGTAGTACTTTGCACAAAAAACTCCATGCAAACAGATGCAAAGGGATCATACTTAAATAACAGAGATGACCCAATGTGTGGATGTGAATGAAAGGAGATGAGCTGGCAGGGTGCAGGGATGCTGGGTGCGATAGCAGGAAGGCAGAGTAAGCAAGGACAGTAGCTTCCTGGGGCAACTGACCCCAGAGCAGACCTTCTCAGAGGTAGTATGAGGCTTTGGATGTTTGTTCACATTCAATTTAATGGGAGTGGGAGCATCCAAATACCTGTATCTGAAATCTCAACCTACCAATACACAGACTGCTTTCGAATGTCCTGCCCCAAGTACGGCAATACCTCCAGCTCCAGAGGAAGCCTGCAGTCAGGTTCCACAGGCATCAGTGGGAACAGCACTAAGCTAATGTTGAGTATGCCTGGTGTGGGGGGGGGGGGGAAAGAGAAAAACCCAACAACAAAAAACAACCCCACCAAGCCACAAGAGCAACGCCCTCCTAATCGTAGAGACCATGATTTTTTGTATAAAACTCCCTCTTCTTGCTATTGCATTTCATGACTGCTTTGCCTGACTCAGGTGTTCTGACTCAGGTGTTTTTAGCAGTAAGACCATCCTCAACAAATCAGCAGCCAATCTAAATGTTAATACGACTTCTTTTTAGGGAATTAACTTGTTTAAAAAGTCCTGGCTTGGTTATTTTTTTAACCTCCTCTGTGCCCTTGAGCATACACAGTTCATACAAGGAAACAGCCTTTTTTTAATTTCTCGTGGACATATGTTATACAACCTAGCAGAAGAATGCTGGAAATGATCATCTATGAAGAGCATGGGGCTTCCATCTGGCACCGTTTTTGATTTGAGACTGACAAAAATATCTAGCAGAACTGCACAGAAAAATGCTGAGATCACTAATGGCCCAAATGGTATTGTCTGGGGGGAAGTAGGGGGAGGGAATAAATATATATTTTTTTTTTTAATAAAAAAATAATCAAGCCATCTGCAGAGACATTTCAAGTAGAAAAAGGGAGGTTTGTGGTTGGTTATTTTTTCCCTTCTGGTGCTGTAAGCGTACTGATTCCTGCTGCAGGGAGCCACACAAATCTTTATGTCAAGTTTTATTCATGGGAGGTGGGGAAATGACAACTGCCCAAGGAAGATGGTTCAGGATTAAAAGCAAGAAATACAATGTTTGGGTCCCAGAAAATTCGGTAGCAGCAAACCTCATCAGAAACCTTCGGTTCAGCCTGGGCTAGTGCTAAATGCAAACTGTGAATTTTGCATCCATTTCATACCAAACCATGCCAGTTTCATTGGGGAAAAAAAAACCAACATTGGGAAAGAGATATCACCCAGGGAAGTTACAACACGGTCCTGGTACACAGAGATAACTACTTGAGTTGGATCCTGAGTCTGGAACAACTGAAAGTAAACAAACATGGACAGATATCTTTTAAACCTTGCAGGTGGAGGTTTCGTACCCCTGTGATCCAAAACACAGATGGATTTGGAAAAATTTCTACAACACTTTGCCTCTCTGTCCCCTTCAGCCAGCTGCACTTTTATATGCTGGGAAATTGATGGAACAGGCTAAATTTCTCACATAACAGAGAAAAAAAGTTGGCAAGGAATAACTTCTCTCAGTGAAAGCCAGTGTACAGGCTGGGTCATCAAACTTTTATAGACTTCCAGACATCAGCCAGACTGGCAAGACCTTTTACTGTAACTTGGGATATTTGTTTCTGAGGAAACTCTCAGATTTATTTCATAGTGGGTCTTTAAAAGGAAAAATTATCTGCTTTCCTACGACTCCAGAAAGCCTGTTATGGCTTATTACATCCATTCTGCATCTGACTGGAATGATGAGAAGTTTTTGTATTGGTTAAAGGGCTGTTATTAAATTAAGACCACAGATAGCACTTGTAGATATTGCACAAGTTGTGTCTAACAGGGAAATATGAGAGGAGATACTCTCTCCAGATTCAAAACATAAGGCAAAGCAAACCTCTAGCATGACCTGGTTACAGCAAGGACTGTACTTCTCCTTGGTCACTGCTCTGCTGGTGATAAGATGAGGAGCGCGTGATCCTTTCATCCCTCTGATGCACCTGGCTGCCTCCACCATACAATGCAGGGAAAGGAGAGACATCTTCACCTTCACTTGTTCTTTGCTGCTGAAATGCTCTATAGCCCCAGGAACTGGGATTCAAGGGCAGCTGCTGCACCTGCCTCTTGCACACCACTTGTCCTACCTGCTTCCAAGCAGGAGTCAAACCCAAGCATGGTTGCTTTGATGCAAACATCCTCCTTTTACCTTCACTGTGTATTTTATCTGCAGCATCTATCCTCCTTATCTCACAGAGATGTTTGTCACTCCCCTCATTTGCACACCACAGTGCCTCCTTTCCCTCACCAGAGCTCAGCAGCAGGACACCTCAATATCCTCCCAGGACCTGCACCCAAGCTAAAAACAAGGCAGATCAGCAAGAAACCTGGGGAGGTGATGCCTCAGCCCCTTGCTCTGCCCATCTGAGCCCAGCTGGGGGAAAATTAGCTGATCACTTCCACAGTCCCACATGGCAGCTGGGCTGGGCCATGCTCACCAGCACCCAGCTCTGCAATGCTCCTGCCCAGCCACCCAGGTTTGCCCACACACCATCAACACCCTGCAGGTGTTTGAGCCTCCTTGGCCCTCTGCTCCCCAAAATGTTCAGGTGATTTTTGGTGAAAGTATTAAACAAACTGGCTGCTTTGAGCTCGTGTCTCCCTACCAAGGCTGCCCACCATAGCCTAGTCCTCTCCCTGTTTCCAGACAGACCTGTCTGCACTCCTGACATGCACGTTTTTCTGTGCTTGGGGAACATGAAACATACTTTGCAAGCCCAATTCCTGCCAGAACAAATCCCTTTAGCATCCTTTCCTTCAGTGGTATTTCTAGGAATGGCACAGAAGTGTGCTTAGAGGGCTCTTTATTGCCGTTTCCATCACAGACCCTCCGAAGGATTTTGGCCATGTTGTTATCTCATTGCAGCTGGGAAGTGGGTCAGTATCTCACCAGTGCAGTGGGTAACACACATGTTGAGCGTTGAGCAGAAAACCGCTTTATAGCTTCCAAACACTGTTCTTCAAGCCTTAGCTGCTCAGCCTTGGACAAAATATTTCCCAGCCTGCAGGCTTTGCTTCAGAACATCCAGAGTAATACAGAGCAGCTTTAAACAATGTGTTTAAAGGAAACATTCAGCTTTGTCTGTCTACCTCTCTGCAGAGAAGGACACAAATTTCTGAGTCTGGGTAATTAAAAAATAAAAACAGATTTCTGCCTAGTAGGGATAGTGCTGAGTGCTAAGAAATACTTCTCTTTCTCTGAGGCACAATAAACTCAATCCAGGGGAAAATTTTCTCTTAAAACAAACTATTTTCTCATTTCACTCAGTTTGATAAACAGGCCCTCCACCCCTGTGTTTCAGCCAGCTAGGAGCTGTTGTGTGTAGATATGCCCATGTGCCAGATATGAGGTAAAGATGATGTAAAACAAGTATGGCATTAAAAGCAATGGAGCCTCCCATGCTATAACACTTGGAAAAATCTCTAGCCCAGCTGAATTACACAGGAGTGGTGTTGGTATAACCACCAATGAGGTGGTGGGGAAGGGGAAAAGCAAAAATTATAAGAGACACAAAGCAGTCCTTTTTGGTATTGGAGCACCCACAGCTCCAGCACTTCCTCCTGCCGTACAGTCATGGCAATAAAGGCATGCAATTTGTATCTCAGGGTGCACCAGCCCTGGTTTTATAGAGCTATAGATTAGATTTAGATAGACTAAATGGTGAGAGATCCAATATATCTCCCGATTGCTCCTCAAGGAGAACAAATGCCTTTGAGACCTCTGAATAAATATGCTTTAGGACAGTAGTTATGAGGCTGCAAAGCACATGCTGCCTGTGCATAGTGTGTAACTGAGGGAAGATCTGAAAGGGGGGAAAAATCCTCTAAACTGTGTGAAAACAAACTTCTTAATTGGTGAAAACCACAGTTGGGCAACATCCCGGGCAGCTGTTCCTCAGCTATCTGGAGACCCGCCAAGTCTTATACATCAGCTTTGAGATGAGAACAAGTGTGATAAATTCCCGCCAAGAGGGTAATGTTTTTGAGTTATAAGCACCTAAAAATAGATGTACGTAATGAAATTGCCTCCTCAGCCATAACCAGAGTGTCACTTGTACAGCACACCATGTCTGCCCAAAAGCTGGTGGGGTCCTGCATCCCACCAAGTCACAGAAAGGCTCCTGTTGGTGTTAGTGGGCATGGAGCATTATCAGTTCAGGGTGTCCCTCAAGACTCCACTCACTGGGCTGGCACATGAGCTGAAAATCATCACCAGGAACAGAGCCCCCAACAGCATATGCCCATTCCATCCATGAATCAGGCAGAAGGACCTGCTCCAGTTCCAAACAGGGCATCAACATTTGCAGCCCCATTATTCATGCTTCCACTGAGATAATGCAGGATGATCGTTTCTAAACATTACCCTTTCAGTGCACACAGAAAGCTCAGTGTTAATCTCATAACATTTGCAAGGAAATCTTTTTAATCAGCAATGAAAGCCAAACATTATCTTGCCTTTATTGACCTGCAATAACAGAACACCACTGTTACATTTCCCCTGTGCCTCTTGCACAGGTTCATTCGACTCGATCTGTGGTTGGTGTTTATTCTTAGCTCACAAAGCTCAAAGAGTTTATATTATTGATTTGCTGTATTTCAGGTTCAATCACTCAGTGCCCCTCAACGTGAATGAATTAAGTCAGAAAGAGTTAACACCTCTACTTCTAAGTGACAAAGGTGATGGTGGCTCATATAATCCACACATCAGTTCTCACTCCACCAGTGCTCAGCACATTAACTGGAAAGCACCAAATGCTGCAGAAATATTGATATTTGCAACAGCAAAAGTATTTCAACCAAGAGCCCAGTCCCAGCAGAGGAACAGCTGACATAGGGAAGGGGACTGAGTGGCACAGCAAAGCAATCCACACATCCCAGGAACCATCTTTCCCTCACTAATGGCTGTGCAGGTGGTTAGTTGCTGCTGTGCTGAGGTCCTGGTTTCCAAATTATTTTCCCCACCATTTATTTATTCTGGGTACTTCTTGCAGTGGGTCAGCAGGCTGGACTGTAAGCACGTGGGGGTAGGGAGTACCACTTTATCTGGGGGTTATATATTCCACTTGCTCGCTGTCTCTCAGTGCAAGAACGAAGGAGCATCAACTGAAACTAGTAGACAGAAAGTTCAAAAGCAAGAATAAGAGAGGCCATTGCCAGCAGCAAGCAGTGGACCCCGGGAATGCCTTGCCCCACAAATTTATGGATGCTCAAAGCTTACAGAGATTTGAGAAATGGTTGGACATGGGGGAAAACTCCATCAGGACTATTAAAAACAAAAGCCTTCACCTCAGGTAATCCTTGAGCCACAGGTAAAGGAAAGCTGGGAAAGGAGCTAAGTACGTACTATTATACCTCCATCTTACTCTTACACTCTTTCCCAGAATTGCTTTTGGTTACTGCTGGAGACAGGACAGAGAGCTGATGGCTCTCTGATCTGATACAGGATAACTATTCCTCAGACACATTTAAAAACCATGGTACTAAAGAAAACCTGAAAGTTTTGTGTCTTGCAGAAACTAAGCACTTGCTTCCTCCCTCATTTATACCAACTGAACCAAAGAGGTCTTCGCTAAATGGAGCAAAACCTCCCAGGAAAGCAGATTGGCTGACTGGAGCCTAGGTGGGAAAATATACAAAGAATTTGGGTTGCCTTTAAAAAGGTGCCAGTGGAAAGTCATCAGTACATGAACTCCCCCTCTCCTCAGACCAGCCATCAAAGCACACCAGTCCTTTCTGAGATTAATTTTTTGCTTATTTTTAACTTGATTTCTTCACATTTGCGTTGGCCATCACTCAAAATACACTCCTCATTTTGTCCTCTCCCTAGAAAAGAAGATCTGTTTGTTTTCCAGCAGAAGAAAGCTCCCTCCCAAATATTTCCATGTGGCACGGACCCATGATATTCCCAGTTGCAAAGGGTGCTCTGATCTGGCATCTATATATGCAGCTCCTATGGAGCTTCTCATGGTACATTCAGCTTCTGCTTTGGATAGGACCAACTGAACTAAACAGACCAATGTGCTACTAACGTGTAGGCTCCCCAGGCTAGGAGCGCTCTCCATCAATGCCTTCAGGTGCTGGTTTGGCAATAGTAATTATGGGCATGTAATAGCTTTCCTAAGAGCGTTACAGTACACAGCTCTGTCCCTTGGGCTTTCTGCAATGGGTGAGCTTTTTCAAGAGTATCTGTCTCCTCCTTTCCAGAAGTGACCTTATCCAGTGTTTATTTTCAGCTGAGAGGTACCCAAAGCCACAGTAAATGTTATACAGTTTCAGCATTCTTTTTCTCTCAATGTGTTGCATCCCTGAGGACATAACAAGAGGAGCTTCAAGAAAATTTAATAAGTAGCACAGAGAGGGTAGGAACAGACTGGACCACATCCTGCTCTGCAGTAGCTATGAAAAAATTTTCTTAGGTATGTCAGCTGCATGAAAATGTTATCTCATTCTTCAGGGCACCAGGTGCTGGCTTGGGACAGCCACGAGAGCACACTGTAGTTGAAGCCTTCTGCAAACTGCACTGATTGTGGTGAGGTGGGAGAGCGGATACGGAGATGCCACAACTGCTTTTCTTTTCCCTTCCTTGGGAACCTTCCCAATGACTTTGAGCTAAAAACTTGCAGCCTTGAATTTGGCTGCCCCAGTACTACAGGAGCAGTAACAGCCACTGCCATGCACATTAAGAGGCAATAAGCTTCCTACCTCTTATTCCCAGTGCCATGCTGCATGCTGAAGGTCTCAAGCTATCTCCATAATCAAACAAACTGTAGGACAGGGGGTGTTTCAAGCCTTCAATGCATGGGGCATTCTCATGTAAAAATACTCTTTAAGAAGGAATTAAAACTGAAAAAGTGAACTATTGCCTTAAAATACAGCACCCAGGAATAAAAGAAACTGTCCAGAGCACAGACAGGAGAACCTAAAGTACTTTAATCACCATGGCTTCAGTAACAGGGATTTTGAACCACCTCGCATCATCCACCATTAATGCTTTAACCATTAACCCATTTTTTTTCCACGCAGAAAGCCTATGCAGAGTGCTCCAGTGCTTCCTAGGTCCATAATCACGATCTCACCCACCACCTGGTACTGTGGGGCATTTCAGAGGTTCAGCTTAGCCTGTTTCCATTCATTCCATTCAGAGCTGGTGGGAACAAACATGAATAGCCAGCCCCTGCATTAACGCAGTTGCCTAGGTAAGTGTTTTTCAAATAGATGTGAGCTAGGGCTGCATGCCCAGCCACAGCAAATTTATAGTGACCACGGGGTGACAGAGCACTAAAATATTAAAGTCTTTGTATTGTGATTGTACTCGGGAATTGCTCAGTTGGCTCTGAAAAGAAGCTATGACTCTATAAATAGTAAGTACTTTATCATTTCTTGCCTACTTTAAACACACAGCTATACTTCAATCATGATTCAGAGTAAATCAAATTCCACGCGAGGTATGGTAGAAATGTTGTGTGCACCAGAGGTGCACCCTAAGCTGAGATAAATCAGCACAGCTCCATTGGTGCCTGGGGAAAGGATGCCAGTTTACTCCTGCTGCAGATCCGCAGGGCAGCTTTAGTATCATTCTCTTAAGACTGAGATATGAGTAAGTAAACCTTGAACATCAAATTATTCGCTATGGTCACAGAATCACAGAACGTCAGGAGTTGGAAGGGACCTCAAAAGATCATCCAGTCCAACCCCCCTGCCAGAGCAGGATCACCCAGACTAAATCACACAGGAACGCATCCAGGTGGGTTTGAATGTCTCCAGAGAAGGAGACTCCACAACCTCTCTGGGCAGCCTGTCCCAGGGCTCTGTCACCCTCACAGGGAAAAAGTTCCTCCCTATATTCACATGGAACTTGCTCTGCTCCAGCTTGCACTCATTGCCCCCTGTCCTATCGCTGCCATCACTGAGAAGAGCCTGGCTCTGTCCTCCTGACTCTCACCCTTTACATATTTATAGACATGAATAAGGTCACCCCTCAGTCTCCTCTCCTCCAAGCTAAAGAGGCTCAGCTCCCTCAGCCTGTCCTCATAAGGAAGGTGTTCCACTCCCTTCACCATCTTGGTGGCCTTGCATTGGACTTTTCCAAGGAGTTCTGTGTCCTTGAACTGAGGGGCCCAGTGCTGGGTACAATATTCCAGGTGTGGTCTCATCAGGGCAGAGGAGAGGGGGAGAAAGACCTCTCTTCATCAACTAATCACCCTCCTTCTAATACACCCCAGAATGCCATTGTCCTTCTTAGCCATGGGGGCACATTGCTGGCTCATGGTCATCCTCCGGTCCCTCTCACCTATGTAGCTCTCCAACAGGCCAGCCCCCAACCTGTACTGGTACCTGGGGTTGTTCTTCCCTAGATGCAAGACCCTACACTTGCCCTTGTTATATCTCATTAAGCTTCTCCCCTCCCAACTCTCCAGCCTGTCCAAGCCTTATTGAATGGCAGCACAGCCCTCTGTGGTGTCAGCCACCCCTCCCAGCTTTGTGACGTCAGCAAACTTGCTGACTGTACTGTCTACTCCCTCATCCAGGTCATCAATGAATATTGAATAGTACAGGTCCCAGTACTGACCCCTGCGGTACTCCACTAGATACAGACCTCCAACTAGATTCTGCCCCATTGATCAAAACTCGCTGGGTTCTTCCCTTCAACCAGCTCTTGATCTACCTCACTACTCAACCTTCCAGACCACACTTCCTCAGTTTAGCCATGAGGATGCTATGGGAGGCAGTGTCAAATGCTTTACTGAGGTCAAGGCAGACCACATCTACTGCCCTCCCTTCATCTATCCACCTGGTTATATCCTCATAAAAGGCTATTAGATTAGTCCTCACTGTCCTCCTGAGGTCTACTGGAAAAAGGCACTGTAAAAATGCTTATCGACTCCTACAGCATTCATTCTTATAAAAATATTATAAAGGTGTTGGTTAGAACTAGTTATGATTTGCCATAAATCTCAGTGCGATGTAACAGTACATTTTGTTTAGGAATATGACCTGGAAATTAGGAACCCAGTGAGCCATTGATTTTTAAAATGCCATAGAGCCAAAATTTCTTCACAAAAGAATGCAAATAAACTAAAAAAAAAAGTAAAAAAATAAAATTAGTGTTTACCAGAGGGGAAAAGGATCTATATGCTAGGTAACATTAGAGATTAATGAAACCCTCACTTCAAAACTCTAATGGCCAAGGAAGTAAAAAATGTACCTGTAAAAGGTAATATTAATTGAAGAGCTGTGGGGAAATATGCAGCAGCAACAGCACAAATATATTTCCCTCTGCTCTGCCGTTATGCAGCTTGCTGTGCACACTGTGTTCTTCTCCTGAGTTGGGATTATAACTGTCTTTTTAATGGATAGTTTCACAGTATCTTAGGTCAGAGGGAACCATTAAATCATCCAGCCTGGCTTTCCACATAACACAGGTCTCTGCGTTTCACCCATTTACCTCCACGCTGAACCCAGCCACTTGACGTAGGCAATTTTTATTTTTGTCTTGGCCTCAGACAAAAGTTCCTGGGCTCAGACAAAGGATGACTATGCTCGTGGTCTCAGAACAAGGGGAAACTCTCCTGTGTGGCTGCTTTCAAAGGACTGTGAGGTAGGGAAAAGGCAGCAGCAGAGACGTGTGTTGCCCCATGTTCCCGAGCCCTGGTTTTTGAACACGTTCTGCTGGTGTCATCAAAGCGTCAGAGTCTTCTGATGGTGCAACAGGCACGGCCCCTGCAGAGCATCGTCAAGGCAGCACATGCAGTCATCCACAAAAGAGTTAAAGCAGCACCACATAAAAGCAGGCAGCGGTGCTAAAAATAGACAACAGTTCAAAAAAAAGAAAGAAGAAAAAAAAAAAGGAAAAAAGGGAAAAAAAAACCCAAACCTCTCAACACATCTTAAATAAATCCATTTATTCCAGGGTTTCATAGAAACCATATAGCTGAAATTGCTACAGGATAATTCCTTATAAGCCTTATAAGAAATGTTGCTGTCCCAGAGCCCCAGTACAAATCCTGGCAAGAATATTGGAGATAACAGATTGGATGCCATGGAAACCGAGACAGACCTAATTTGAGCAGTAACCATTGCTGTTATTTATTTAATTCTGATAAGCCATCTAAATGTAGAATGACTAAAGGTTCCTCTGCCCTAAAAATAGCAGGCTTGTAATATTTTAAATCACAAATCACTTGTGTTTAACAATATTTTGGGCATCTGACATTAACGTTTTGCATGCACTCTTGAAACCTCAAAATTAACCCTGCCCTGGTTTATACTTCTAAGAAGAAGAAGAATGCTTTGTCCCTTCCTTCTTGTATTAATATTATATGTCAAGGATGCCTTCCACTAGCCCAGGCTCCTCATGGGAGAGTGGGAGCTTCGCTGTCCCTGCTGCCCTCTCATCCTCCCCCGAGCTTAAAGCAAATGATTGAAAGGAGGCAAAAATGGGCCACAGGAACCAAACTCCCCTTCTCCAATTGATACCAAGGTTCTCCTGTGATTGTCTGATCTGAACGTCTCCATAAATAAAACACCTCCCAAGGCATGTCATTTTTGAGCTGGCTGACAGCTCCCATCTGCTTTTGCACCCTTGCCTCCTTTTCCTGAGCTGGGGAAGCAAAAACCCACCGCTAAAAATTTACAGTTTCTGGGGCTTTGGGATTTTTGCAACGCTGGTGATGTGCATGGGGACAGGGGAGAAGCAAGGTTGGGATGTCAGTACCGCCTGAAGGACTAAACTGAATTACCTCCTGTCTCTGCTACATAATCTTCACTGTTCCCACAGCAGGAATAACACCTCTACTGCTCTGGATTTTAACCTTAAAGTGTAAATGCAGCTGTATTCCCTGGGAGGTTGTACACACCATGTACAACAAATAAAAAAAACCTTAGATGCGTTTTGTTTCTTAGAAATCCTCTTGTGCTCCCAGCTCTGGGATGATCTCATCCCAGATCAGCAGCAGCCTTATTCCTGTCCTCATACACCCGCTCCCTCACAGCAGCCTTTCCATTTGCCCCACCGCATCTCAGCACACCTTCCCTTCAGAAACTTCCCCATCCTCCTTCTCCTGCCTCAGTTTTTCACTTCCCCATCATCTGAGCAGGGAATTCACAGTGCAAGGATAAAGCAGCTGCTTGATAGCAGTGTTGTGTTGCCCAGAGAAGCCCAAAGCATGAACAGGGTTAATGAAGCTACAAGGCTGGATCCTCTTGCCAATTAACACCAAACAGCGTTGATGACATCAGTGTAGCAGTGCCAGTCTAAACCAGTTACGAATCCTGGACTTTGCATTTAATAGCAGCCTGGGTTTTGTACAGAAGGGAGGGAAATGACCACTGTTCATTTTCCCTTTGCAATTAGCTGAGCTCTGTAACATTATCCAAGCCTTTCTTGTCTGCAGTGCAGGACTGAAGGGTGAGTTGTCAGTGTTGTTTTCTTCAGCGATTCAGAAGTAGGGCTGCAAGGAAGATATTCTGGGCAAGAATCAAAATGAATACGAACCACTTTCAGGATCTGTCGCACTGGAGTCAGCATATATTTAGCTTCCATTGCTCCTGTTTGCAAACAGGGAGCAATGCTGGGATATTTATATCCTTCAAAGATCTTTTACCATGGATCACAGCCCTGAGGGTCTGTGCTGGGATGGACGAGTATCGATATACTATATTGGTACCCATGGAACAACCATTCAATATTTATATGGCATAATAAGACTGGAATTATTTTGAATTTATACAGGTTGCAATTACTGCATTTTTCCCATTTTCCAAACTGTGTGCTACAGGGCTGTTGCCAGTTTAAAGCTGTAATGGTTAGCAATTACATTCAGAAGTGAAGGGTTCATTCATTAGCTAGGGCTTAATCTGAAGCATGATATGACTGCTCAGTGAATATTCCACAACACGCTGCTCGTGCTGTCTGGGCAAATGAAATCCTGGTGGGCAAGCCCAAGATGAAGAATCAGACATGGCAGTTTCCTCCAAAAACCTGCACAGGGCTTCTAATAACCAGGTTTTAGATGTAACAGAAAGAGAAACAGTTTCTAGTCCAACTTTCAAAAAAAAAAAAGTTGTAGGGGGTAAAGGGCATGTGAGATCTCACATCCTGGTTAGCTCGCTTTTCTCATTAGAGTCTGCAAAGATGTTCAGCTTCTGAAGGGCATCTGACGGCTGCTTTTCATAAAGGAAACCTCTACTGAGTTATCCAACTAACAGCAAAGAAGTGCTTTCTGAAAGGATTTTTGTTCAGATGGCTTCACAGTGCGATAACATGCTGATTATCTAAATATAATAGGAAGATGTTGAATAATTTCAAACTAAGATTTCACATAATAGATATCAGACTGTCTAAATTTAGCTACCCAAATCTATACTTGAAATCCTACATGAAAATAGAAGAATGGAAATTGGCCATTGGAAGTTGGTTGCTACAGCTTACATTATTTGTGTGAGTTTGTTGGTATCGTTTCATTTCCCCTTTCTCTTTCTCATCCTTCACCTCTCTGCTACTGAGCTTCTCCTTCCTCCTTGTCTTTCTCCACTTCTTAATAAGGACACGTGAAAACTGCCTTCATCTTGGAAGGTACTTGGACAGCAGCACCTTGGAAAATTTGGACTGAGACTTTAAAACGATACCTGCAACCTTCAGTGACCTTAAAGAGGTGATGTGGTGCAACCACTGCACTCCCAGTTCCTTCGATCTTCTTCGGAGACCTCATCCACAACACACCCATCTGTACTGATACACCACCAGAGACACCAGCAAAGAACAGAGATGGCTTATTAACTGGTTCCTTGAATTACACATAACATTGTGCCCTAATTCTAAATAGACAAATCTGTGACTCTGTAGACTTCAAGGGACTTGTCTCTATGATCCAGCGTGCATAAGATGAGAATCTTGCCACCATCTGTGCAACAACCCACTGCTGTTCAACACCAAAACCTTTTGCCACCCCTTTGCTGCTCCAAAGCAAAAGGAATTTCATTACAGTGAAGGATACAGGAAGAAATTGTTAATTCTGGTTAATTCTTGAGCTGCCCTTGACATTCAGCAGAGACCTGAGTGTACTGAAACAAGTGTAAATAAGGTTAACATATCAAGAGAATGGTTCCTAAAATTGAAAAATGTAGTCACCTGCTGACAACAATCCATTCTCTCCTCGTAGAGTCATAGCAGGGCCACTGTGACTATGGTTACAGTTGAGTCAGCATTTCCATTATCAACTGCCATTTGCAAGGATTTATAGCTTGGCCATTTAAGATATAAAAAAAAAAGGAAGAAAAAAAAAAAAAAAGGGTTTCTTGGCTGAAATTTCCATACAAGCTCTTCGTGCCTCAGCTCTCCACCTGGTACTATCAGCTGTTCCTGCACAGCATGAGTACAAAACACTCCAGCACTGAATTACTGGTGATCAAATCACTTTGTACAACCAGGACCGACAACTGAAGGGGCAAGAGATCAGCAAATCCATCCCTGCAAAAACGCTGCCTCTGCTGAACACGGGGATCAGAAAGCTGCCAGAGCTGGAGAGGTATTTGAGTTAGCTTCCAGAAATTAAGTCTGGCAAATGACTCCCCTGCTGTGCTGGGTAGCACCATCACAGAATCAGGCGTGTTATAACCTGAAATCACAACCATTGGGTTTGCAGTCAGAGTTTTTCCCTTAAAGACAGCTCTTAAGGGGTTTATTTTATGTTTGACTCCTTCTTGCAGTAGACAGGCAGGCTGACAGCTCCTTTGCAAGGCAGTATTCACAGAGCTATTACCAGGTTTTAGTAACTGTTAGTAACGAATTTACTCAGCTATGCAGGACAGAGCTTCTGCAATGAAGAGATCATTCGGTGACTATCACTTTAGCCACAGGAAGAGGCACTTTTTATCAAAAGAGGGAGTAAAAGAGAAGTTGTGTGTACATCAGCTGGCTCAATACTGCCCTGCTGAAGGAAAGAGGCTTTGCTGAGATTCTCCATCTGAGACTGAGCTACATCAACTGGTGAAATGTGAGAGCCACACTGGAAGTTGCACCAAGGGTTCTCATGAATCATGGCTTTGCATTGTTGGCCTGACTGCTAAAGGCAACTTCTAATCATGGAGGTGCTCGAAGAGGCCGTGAGTTAATTAGACAAGTTAATTTCAAACTTCTAATTCACATCTTACAAGCTGGCTGTGTGTAGCAGTAGCATGTCATAAATACAAGTTTGAGCAGCTTAAATGGAACTGTCTTCACCAGAACCAGGTCACTGTGAGTGGGTCATTTCGGTCCTCAATGTTACAATGTGACCTGCTTGTGGCCAAGCCCTTCCCACAGGTAGAGGCTGACCTGGGATGGAGAAAGCACTTTCCCACCACCATTTCCCCATCTCTCCCTGCACACACCAACTAACCTGCACACCCTAGGGCTGCTGGAGCAGCAATACTGCCTGCCCCACCTGTGCCTTTGGGCACCCCTACACTGGAGGACCTTCCTCTATCTACCTACAGGCTCTGCTGGCACTGCTGAGGTCTCAGTTGGTTATGCAAAGCCTTCATAAGCTTTGTGTTTCCACCCTGTTTTCTTTGTGCTCTTTTTCCCCCAAAGGAAAAGGTTTTGTTCCATCTGTTCCCATGCAGTGGGGCCTTGAGGTACCATGTTTTGTTCCTTATGGTCTTTCCTGCCTTATGAAACCTTCAGGACCACGTGCATTCCTCAAAGCCAAGTGTTTCTTTTCCTCCTGTGATCCATCACAGCTATCGCTTACCTTCTAACGACATTCAAATGGAAGTGCAGTGCTGCCAGGCTAATCAATGCTAATAATATCATTTCAATGATCGACTAGTCTTCAGAGACTGTGTTCAGTCGGTTTAGACATTAAAGAAATTGAAGAGAAACAAAACTAAAAGCTGTAGACCTCAGAATGCTTTTAGGTAGATCGGGCACATGTAATTTTGACTAGAAAACACCCTGGAGCAACTATTTATGTAAATACTGAACGTGTCTCAATGAGAAGTGTCATTCATCTTTTCCCTGCCATTCCCTAGCTAGAACTAAATATTGCCATTGGGATATTTTTAAGTTACACGGAAGAATGAATTTAAGTCTCAATGAGAGGCTTCAACGTGGCAAAATACTTAAGCCCTTGTGTAACTTTAAAAGGACACAAATAGTCCCACTGAAGTCAATGGGATTTAATACACATACTTTAGAGCCAAGTTGAATCACGGCCTGAACAAATGTGGGTTTCATCTTACAGAATTGTGTGACCTGATACCCTACTTCCAGCTCTGCTGACTGCTCTCCATCACACACAGCCTAAACACTAAACCCAAATCCTGTCTCACTCGCAGCTTAACAGGACTCAATTTTTTAAAAGTCACATTCCCCAGGCACCTTATCTTTTTACCTCCTCTATTAGAAGTAACACTAGATATGGCTATTATAAAAATGAGATTCCAGGGAAAACTATTTGCCGGTCCATTTGCTTTATGCACTTGTCAATCATTAATGTATCACCGCTGTCATTATATGGTGGGTCCTACTGTCTGTATCTGACAGTACTCTCCCACAGGCTTTTCCTGTCACCAGCACATCCCTGCACAGCAGCAGGAGGCACAGAAAAGAATTAAACCACAAACACGCTGCTACAAGGACATGAAACCTGCAGGAGCTCTCAGAGTAGAAGATGCAGCCACAGGGATTTATGGCACTGGGAGTGAACACAGTTCTCATCTAACTTGGAGAGGTGCCACTGGTCATGCCAGGAGCTTGTACACCATCCTGGGCAGTGCTAGAGAGAAGGATGGTAAGGACAGGACACTGTGCCACCCATGCCGCAGTCAGGCTCCTGGCCACCACAACCCCTGTGTGGGACAACTCTCCAGCTCAGCATCCCTCCCTCCATCTCAGCCCAGGCAGGGCCAGGTGCTGGGGTGAGGAGAGAGGTTGCAGCACACCCATGTCCCTCATGGGGCCCCTCTTCCTCCAGCATCTTCCCTATCCTATCCATATGGACGTGGAGGAGGAGGTGGGCTGGGGCACCTGCTCCATACAGTCCACACAGGGATGCTAAGTCCAAAATCACATTCTGTCACGTTTAGGTCTGTGGGCTACAAACACCTTTAAAACCAGGAAGGAGGAGAGGAACTGTCTCCCAGGCAGAGAAGAAAGAGTTTATTTAAATATTAACCTCCCCCTGCCCTGGAAAGGGTTAGATGTGCCGACAATGGGATTTTTTTCTGTAGGCAAAATTTCTCTGTACCCTTGAAATCAGCAGCATCAGAGAGAGGTTTAACCATGGACAGCAGAATCTCACAGCTGTGTCAGACAAGAAGCTTCATCCTCACCCTGTATAGAAGGTTTTCCAAGCTTCTGTTACCAAAAAGGGAACAGGCAAGCTGAGCAAACCTGTTTGCTTGCCAATTTAAGGATTACAATTCGACTGAATGCTATGGCTCTGCACACCAGAGCAACTAAAATATTGACAAGGCCACTTCCAGGACTGATAGCGTTGCTAAAAAAGAACCACAGTAAATAGGGCAATTGACTGGAAGCTAAAACGGTGTACGCTTTCTGGGCTAAAAATTCCTCCAAAGATATTTATTAATTCATTATTCAATGATGACGTGCACAGTGCTGCACACGCTTAAACATGAGGCACTGCTGTAACTGCTTCTTGAAATTCTGATTTGCTTAAAATATTTAGTTCATTTTCATGCTAATTGAGGAGCAGTCGAGAAGGGAAGCCAGAGATCTGTGAGAGAAAAAAACCAGATCTTCTTGTTGAAATGGAGACTTTCCCCTTTCACCCCTCCTGGCAGCTAGAATCTTAAGTGACCTTATAAACACTGTCATATATTTTAGCCTTTTGAGGAAATCACAGCTACAGGACAGATCACAGCCAGCACAGGTCAAGAGAGGAGGTATGTCAGCCATGGCTAAGAATTGGAGGTAAGGTACAAAATGCAATGCAACAGCTGTCAAAAGCAAATCAAGCTACTCAGAGCCCGCTGTGTTCCCAAGCCAGGCTCTTTTGCTACTTCAGTAACGGTAATTGTACATCTGGCAGCAAGGATTTGAGCACAGAATCAGCTCTCCAGTCATTTCTCAATTGCAATTGTGACTTGAGGATGCCAGAGCTGGCTGACCAGCTGGGAAGCAGCAGTTTTTGCCAACAGGATCAGAAGACTAATCTTTCTGAACACTGTGATATTATTGCTCTCGAGTTCAAGGTTTTGGGGACTCAGGATTTTCATCTGTCTCCATCTGTTTGCTATCCCAGCCACCCTCTTCCTCAGGCAACAAATAAAGTCACCCGCAAAGAGCCAGTCACAGGGAGAACAAGGGCCTGGCAGTTGCAACCCAAATCCCAAATTCTACGATTACAACAATTGGGTTTGGACTCATTCCAACAATTAAAGTAGCATTTGTTTAGACAGTGAGTTTCTTAGGTTCTCCAAGGTGGCTCCAGACAAACGTCCCTTTCCAGTGAAGGAGGTTGACCATAGCCTTGTGGCAGATCTGGCTGGGGGTTGCCAGTCATGGTACAACATGGGAACTGCAGAGAGAAACATGGCAGAGAGGAGGCAGAGCTCCCATTTCATTTCACCCTTCAAGCTGAGAGCAATTTTCAAAATGTTGCCCCAAAAATACTGCCCAGAGAAGCCAGCAGAACAGGTAAAACAAGAGAGGATGATGTCTGGGAAAGTTACAGCTGTTTTGGAAAGAGCACTGCCCAAAGGAACACTCTCTTCACACATTCCAGCACTTCACAGGGGAAGTGAAAGTGCAAGAACTACTCCAAGAGATTTTGCTGCAGTGAGCTAGCACAGAGAGAGTCCAGAAGAGAGACAGGCAGTTGCATCTTCCTAGATGACTAGATTCCTAGAGCAATTTGCTAAGAATATGAAATGGATCTGGGCGACTCTTCCCACCTGCACAAGTTTTATGAGTGAGTTCATTACTTCTTCCTGCTTTACTATTCTGTTTGGCTTGAGAAGCACCGGCAGCACTTTGGTGATACGTAGTCCTCCACACAAAAGAGCAGAAAGGAGTTCTTCTAGAACAAGCCCTGACTCATCCTGGTGAGTCAGGCTATCATTCAGCTGAAGTTTGATAACTTTGAATCTCCAACTTTGGATGGGAACACAGATCTTTTCATTGGCAAGTGGCAGAAGTTAACCCTCTTCCCACTCATTAAAAGCCACGATGACCTCCTAAAAAGAATGTGAACCAGGAACTCCCACTTCCTTTACAAATTATAACTGATTCCTGTCTTCATCATGGTCTGCAGACAACCTTGAACTCTGAAAGCACATCTGTTCACATAGAAAGTCAAAAAGTACTTAATATCTACAACTCATTTTATCTGGGATGCTTCTCTCAGATCTTGAAATAAATACCATGCAATTCACCAGCAAGCTGCTGCCTGCCATCCACCAAAACTGCCCCACTCTGATTCAGAGGGATTTCACTGCATTTCTTCTTTGCTGGTGCTGTTCTGCCAAGTGATATGTCTAGCTGTGGATTGCATTCAGGATGTGCAAGGATTTTAGGTGCACAATCAAAGCACTGTAGATGAGAAATTACAAAGTAGGGAAGGAATAGCTGGCAGTAAAGCATGGCTTCAATGCTGATCTAAGAAGTCCAGTGAAGTGGCAGCTACCATCATGCAACCTAGACATTTGATCCACTCTGCCAGCAAGTGTGTTATTTCAAAGAAACATTTATATGGTATTTAACTTTGTCTATTCATCAGCTCCCATCAGACTATGAGTGTCCTGTCATTACTGGATCTCTATCCTTACAATAAAGCTATGTTTTGCTGCAGTTACTGGTTCTAGGAGTGGTACAGAAATGATCTAGGGAAGAATCCCTTAATTTTAAAAAAAAGAGAGAGGGGAAGGGAATTGTTCTTTAGGTGAAATAAGAGGGGTACTCAAAAGCTGCCATTCTGAATATTTCCATTCATGATCCTAGTGCAGTAGGAGGCTGTAAAGCAGGAGCCCTAGCTAGAACTTCAGCTCAGCAAAACACCTACAACAGTGAAGTGCAGGTGTCTTTTAAGCCAGAAAGATGTTGGTGGGAGAGGAGTTGGACTTGATGATCCTTATGGGTCCCTTCCAACTCAAGATATTTTATGAATCTATGAAAATGAAAGGCTAAAGAGATGAAAGTTACATTATGGATAATGCAAAAATATACACTAATTATTTATGGAGAACTTTGAGGTTTTGGAAGCAGTGGTCTGCATATAGCAAGCAGTGAATGACACATGGTATGATGCAATAGGCATGGGGGGAAAGCACTTTGCAATGTTTTAATAAATATTTTCCTATTAAAGTATGATCCTCTAGTTTTTTTAATGATCTGACTAGCACAACTAATTGGATGCTAGAGGAAACATCTCTGCTTGTCCTCCTGGTGTTCCCAGGGTACCCAGGCTCTGCTGTGCCTCTGAGTCAAAGCAGGCATGCTAGCACTTAGTATGTTGGCAGTATGTCCCCAACTTGCTAACCCGTGCCCTTGAAGGGAATTATGCTCTGGACTTGTATTCACTGAGTAGATTGAGCTTTTGCAGAGGATACAGTGCTCTTGCTGCCCTTTCTCCCAGAACAGGCGTTGTGTTTGTGCTGTAAGGAGTCTGTTGAACCACAAATCCAGCCAAATGCCTTAACATCACAGGTAATAACAGTGCTCTTCTATAAAGCCTTACCTGTGAGTCCAAATATAATCCCATGGTAAGAGAAATCTTGCACAGGCATCAGGTCCTCTGCCTATTTCCACAGCAGCCCTTGGTAGGCAGCCCTGGCAGAGCTTTATACAGAATTAGAAATGAAATTCAGGGACTTGCCTATACCAAAGTATCAAAAATTCACATTTCCAAGTCTTTACCTACATCCTCAAACCTTTCCCCAAGCAGGTATGTGCTAGTCAATAGGTCCCAAGGCTGATGCTTCCCTCTCTCTGGAATAGGGAGGGGAAAAGATAAAGGAATCCAGGATGTGCATAGGAAACATAAGCAGAATGGGAGACTGCCTACATTGTTTTTCCTGATATCAAGATATCTATTTGTGGTAGCTGGTCCCTAAATTTATTATCATCCTACTCATCCTCTGGTTTGGACAAAGACCAGCTCAAACAAGTCTGCTGTCTTCAGGGACTACCCATGCATTTTCTCTATGGGCATTAGATAGGCCTTCTATTTCCTTCTCCTACCTGTGGTGGCTGGTGGAGGTGTGGGATTAGTTTGTGGCCATTACTACATGATTTTTTACACTTAGAATTACTGAGGTGAGCAACTACATCCAGAGGAGTTGAAATGAGATGCAGAGAAGCATTTGCCTTAAGAATTTGATGGAGCAAGGCATTATTCCCTTTCAAGTATGAGAAAAGCAGATGGGTTTTGAAGTCTGCTCCTCTAATGGAGGGAAAGGTGGCAGAATCTGGCTGTTTTGAATCAGGGAGAATAAAACAGACAGTAAAAATGAGTGTGAATGAATGATTGGCCTGTCTCTTTCCTACATAAAAATACCATTAGCTCATTTCATGTGCCACATGTTATTTACTGACTAGGTCGCTAAGGAGCCTGTGTTCTCCACCCCGAATGCTGCTGCTGAATGCACAAATGCATTTTTCCAGAGGGTAGATTGAGGCAGGACTGGCTCTCCCAGCAGCAGCTAACACTGTTATTGGGTCAGACCTCTATTTAACCTGAAGTGGCATCAGGCTAAAGGCTTCTACCAGCACATGAAACTCTTCCCCAAACAGCCTCAGACCAAAACACAGCAGAGGTGTTAATAACTATGAGCCAAAACCTTGCCCTGTTCATGCTGGTGGTTGCCCCACTAGCTCTAGGAGCTTTTGGCAGCTGAGGTATGAACTTGGGCAAGCCCTCAAACCTCAATACTTGGCCCCTGGCAGACCCCACATTGCCATCAGGAGCCAAGGAAACAGGGAACCTTGTAGTCATGCCAGACACACAATCACTTCTGAAGGTCCAAGAGCAAGACCAAGAGCTGCTATGTTCCCTTGAGCCATTCCCAGCAGGTAAGCTGTGCTGTGAACAAAACCAGTGCCTCAGGGTGAGGTTTCTGGTTTACCCCTGCTCTGACAGATAGGCTGGAGGGAACAGAAAGGAATCCTGCTCAGTCTCTCTGCCCAAGTCACCTCTTGCCTCTTTTAAAAGAATGATTTTGAAAATATAGACATAAAATCAGCCCAGCTACTAACTGAGATCTCCAAGAAGCCCAGGCTCTCTGCAATATGACAAGTAGTGCAACAGGTAGAGAAAAAAGATTATGTTGTGGACATCCTATTAGACCTGAGTCTCAGCAGAACTCAACATCTGTGCAGCTCTCCCGCAAATGTCATGTCAACTGTCTGTGGGTTCTCCTTTCTAACCAAACAGGATCATGCCCTTTTCTTTCCAAGGGATGGTAGGCACCATCCCTTACGAAGGGTACATACAGCCGCTGCTGTATTTTATTAGATGTGGCAGTGCTAGAAGCCTCAGGTTCCACCCTTCAGAGCTGAAGATGCTCTCCCAGGGTGGGAAGGGTAGAACTTTTCTGTCTCTGGACAAGAGAACAACACACTTCTTCAGCATGTAGGGATAAGACTGTGAATAAGACTCCAGCCAGAACGGAGCCCAAAGCCCTTCCTCCTGCATCACGGACATGCAAAAGAAAGGATATAGCTGAAAAATATTGTTCAGTGAATAAGACAAATGTCTGAGACTCAGTGGGAATTCCAAACTGACCAAGGGTGCCCGAGAAGCAATGTATTTAATTATGGAGAAACAAAGACAAGGCTGGTTCTGCTGCAGTCCAGCTCAGCTGTCTCCTTGTAGTTGCATCTGGGCTGCTGAGGGAGGAGAGAGCAGGGGCTTGGTGCTAGGTCCCACTGGAGTCCTGCACCCCCTGGGCACGGACCCTCTGTATGGAGCCTGCAGGTATAGAAGGTGACCAGAAAAACTGGTACCTCTGCCATCTACCACCTCACATTCCACTGGACAGCTATTTGGGGAGAAGCAGCTTTCGCGTGATGGTTTCAACATCACCACATCAGCATCCTTGTTACAAAAACTGCCCTTGGTTTGTTCCAGCTCCCACATGCTCAGGCTGGGGCCAGGGCCCCCAGGCAGTGGCTGTGAATGCAAACAAGCCAGCAACAGCAACTGTCAGCACCGTTTCACCAGGAGCCTCACATCCTTCTCCCGGTTGTCATTTCCGATTCCGCAGCCCGCTGGCCCAGACCATTTGCATCCATTGTCTCTGCGGAGCACAGACAGTAAGACAAGGCTTCACGTGTGGAGCAACGGAGACACTGCTCAGCCCGATGACTAACCTCATAACTCGGAATGAGAGACATCTCCCCACAGAAAGCAATCTGTTCCCTCCATAACCACCCAGGGGGTGTGGAGAGATGCAGAAATTAAAGCAGATTTCATCACGTATGGGAATTTAGAATGCGAAAACAACGTCAAGCCTAACTCTGATATTCACCCACGCTGAGGCAGAATAGAGGTCAACCAGCGAGCCAACTTTAACCAAAGCAAGATCTCTTGGAACTGGGCCCCTGACTCCAGTAGTACAGGCATAATTATTTATAGAAATAGAAAGTTTTAGGCTTTTCAGAACATTTCTCAGTAAACAGGGCCTTGGGTTCCACTGCATGATAAGGGAACATAGGGAATAAAAATAGGTAGAGAGCCCTCGGGGAAAGGAAGAAAAGTGAACATTAAATCTGTTTGTGAAAATGTTTTTCCTGTAAAATAATCTCTTTCAAGCACATTGCCAGCAGTTTGTTCAGCAAAAAAAAACCCAGGAACCTCAGGAATGGACAATTTTTTGAAAGATAATTAAACGAGAGGTCAAACCCTGTCTGGGGAAGCAGGTACGGCAATTACTTAGCCTCAGTGCTTAACAGTAGCTGAGAGACAAATTTACACAGCACCCATTTGGGCAGTTTAGGCTTCATTTTCCTATTCCAGTGGCTTAACTGCTTCTAAACTACCTGATAGCTAACCTACAATGAAACAGTCCTTATAGCTGGACTAAAAAGACAACCCAAAATAGCTTCCCAAACTGTGGAAAGCTGACACTCCAAAACCTACCCAGGGCTCTGACCTCTCTCCATTTTGATCCAGGCTATCTTTAGGTGAAGCTATTTAGCCTGAGAAACCAAATGCAGCCACTGTGATGCTGATCAGAGTTTCATTTCCATCTTCAGTGAAGGAAGCCAGCTAGCTATAGTGTCCTTCAAAGACTTTTGGCATGGAAAAGTATGGATTTCTGTGCCCAGGCAGTTTAACAGAGGGGACACAGACCACAGTGCAGCAACACAGAGCCCAGAAAACAGGGAGATTCTCTGAGAGTGCAGGAAACAGCACTGGTTCTGGCCTCCATCAGCCTCCTGATGCAAGGGGCAAAGAGTTGAAGCTAACTGGGGAGTAAAGAGGAAAATGGCAGATGGGAAATGGCAACTAGCACAAGGGGATAAATCTGCAGTCACACCGCCTACAACACTCATTAATTAATCCTGCTACCACGGGGTAGCTAAATCACTGAAATAGCACTGGATCCATTTGGGACCCTGTTTGGAAGGCTCAGGGGTGGGTTTTTTGTGGCTCTTCATGGAGGTATAATAATATAACAGCTTTTTGTTTCGCATAGAGGAAGCTACTTTGGATCACTCCATGCAATCAAGCCAGAGCTGAGCCTTATTCCCAAGAAACATTCAGCTTTCCTCCCCCTTCTCCCTCTCCCACAGTTACATACATCACAGCTTTGATCTCAAGGGAAATGAGCATAAGATAGATGCTTCCCCTGATGGTTAATAACAAAGGCTTAGGTGAGAGCACTGGGCATCACGTAGAGCTAGCTGCTAAATGGGCTGCCTCCTGTAGAGGCAGTAGACCGAAATACTTGACCTTGTCTTCCCCAAGGCACCTGCCATTAGTCCTGGATGCATGGCTTGCTTTGTGTTGCCAGTCAAGAAGATAAACCTGTGAACACCAGCCTCTGCAGAGCAGCAAAGTGAAGTGGTGTTATGCCAAGAAAGACAGGCAGGATGATTCAGAGTTGCTTTTAAATTACAGGCTTCCTTCAAAGTGGCAGCCATCTGCAGTCACACAAGCTGCAAGACAAGTGCCTAGGGGCGACAACTCAGTTTCTTTACTAAATGAAGTGGAAGAGGCACCTTACTCACTCTCACTCACCTTAATTGCTACTGTTTCCATCAATTTTTAGGCCTGAATTTTGAATAAAAAATAGAGTTCCTATTTTAAAACCATCCTCATTCTTCACTTTGTGCAAAGTCAGTGGGAAAAAGAAAAAAAAAATAATCTAAAGCTTTGATCCTACAGATTCCTGGAGTTGCTCATCACCTTTCAGACAGACCCAGGTGGTAGAATGGGTTTCTGCCTCCATGATGCTGTTGAAGCCACATAATTTTCCTGAGAAAGTTAGATTCCAGGTGTTCAGAAACAACTGAAGGGCCAGCTTCTGGGACTGAATTCAGAGGGCCCTTTTGACTCCTCTCTTGGTACAGCATGAAAAAATTGCTTTGAACCTCCAGCCTAAACTGCATAGATGGGGACACAGGTCTTCCCAGTACATATTTTTAATTCCACATTAATAGTAAATGCAACAGTACTTGACCATGACCTCTGTTATTCTTCCAATGACCATTCACTCATACTTCTTGTGTGAAGATGTCTCTCTTTAACTTCCTGCATCTCCTTAGAGCTTCATCTGCTATACTGAAAAAGTTCCTCCTTTAAAACCTTTATTTCCAGATGGGGGAAGTTAAGACTTGCCTTGGTTAGCAGAAACCTGTTATTCTAATTGCTAAGCAAATCGCTCAGGTTTCTCATGGCAAGGCATGGCAATCAATCTTTCCATTATTTTGGTAAATCTAGTCAGAGGGGATCCTGGTTAAGCGGAACCCTTTCTGAACTAGACAGATGCTTCATATAGTGATTATACATTCACAGGGATAGAGCAGCCCCTTCCCAGACTATGTGAGCTCAAGAACCACACTAACATTTTGATGAACTCATACTCAGCATATTTTTTTTTCTCCTGGCCATATTTTGTCATCTCTCCCCATGGCACTTGTGGGCTGGAATCCCATTGTCAGTGCCATTTCCAGTCAGCTGGTAAGTACCATGGAAATGGAGAAAAAGTTCCACAGAGTACCTGCAGTACCAGCAGCTGACAGCGATCGTTTTGAGGACCATTAGTTAGGAGGTTTAAAATCCATTTAATAGGCAGAATATTCATTTCCATGCTCCCTAGTTCCTTAATACTAAGGTTTCTGTAGTACCAAATTATGTGTCTTGCAGAAGTCTGTATATATTATTTTGCATCAATCCAAGGGTTTTCATCAACCAAACTTGCAATATTACCCCAAAAATACTACACCAAGCTCCTTCAACAAGACAACCTTTTCCTTAACCCACAGTGATAGGAACAAAGGAAATTTTTTCCTTCTATAATTCACAATTCAGTCTAATTCTTTGAGGCATCTTTCAAATAACATCAACAGTCCATAAAATTTATGATTCTCTGCATACATTCAAAATCCAGCGAGCTTAGTTACTGGTTTATTTGCATTTGCTTGAAGCATAAACACCAAAGACTTAAAAGCATCCCTGTTTGGAGCAGGTAAAAAAAAAAAAAAGCCAGAAAAAGAAAACCACAACAAAAAAAATCTCCTTCTCTCTGCATCTAGCATGCAAGCCTAAATTAATTTTTATTTCAAAGCACCGCCTGTGTTCTGCTATTAACTGTACCACAGAGGCTATGGGATAGAAGGATGCAGAGATCTGCCATAACACTGTTCTGTGTATCATAAAAGGAAGAAATGGCTGAGGCTCCTGGCAGATTATTCACACTTTTAAACATCAGCAGAATAAGGATGCATCAAATTTGCAGGGTGGCAAAAACAATTGAGAGAAACGATGCTTGCTTGTGGTTGGGCACAGGCTTCTTTTTCTTCAGAAGGGCTTGTTGGACTTTAAATTTCCTTTTATGAGAAAGAACTCATCAACAAGAAGATACACATAATGTTAATCACCTGTGTCAGATTCTGTGGAATATTTACATAACTTCAGGCCTGTACAAAAATGCTACAGAAAGACCCCCACTGGAATAAGGCTTTGATCAAGCTGTAACGCTGTTTCTACCCATGGAGGTGAATCAGCAACCAGCTCAGCTCACCAAGCTTTTATTTCTACAGCCGAGGACCAAAGGCCTCAAAATATATGCAATCAGCTCCACTAAAAGATCAGAAGTAAAGGACTGAGGGACTCTGGGGCTAGCTGCAAAATCAAAGAGATATGTTCCCATTTTACTTCCATTTAGTTTTGCAGATCACCTTCGGGGACTTGGACCACTTCTACAATTGGCAGTGGGTCTTTCCACCCAAGAAACTCTTCCTTTAAAGACCATAGGGCAGAAGCCTAGATAAACTTTGCACTTTGTGGTCACAGATATAGTTGTGTCCCCTCCTGCCCCACTCCCAGGTTGCCTACCATCCCATCCAGTTGCTTGTCATAGGTTTTGTTTTTAAGCTACTTTTAACCACTTCTTTCCCACTTGCCCCCATCCCCACTGCTACTGGGTGACTCCCAAACTCTTTCCTTATTCTGAGGCACAGAACCTGTCACTAAATTTCAGCTCAGATTCAGTTATGACTGCTTTATATGCTTCTGATCTTACATCACTGTTCCTTTCCTCCTGCAGGACACAAAATTTAGATTAAAAAAAAAAGCCAAAACAACAGGAACAACAACAAAAAACCCAACAAGATCTTGTCTCAATCTTGTAGAGTATCTCCAGCCTGCAAGCTATGAGCACACTGGCAAGATGTAGATCTGCTCTTTTCTGCAGGTACGTGCTTTGTAGTTTGTAAGAGGAAACCAGAGACACAAAGTGATATAGACAAGAAATGTTTGCACCAAGCTCAGCTTGCTTAGGGTTCTGCAGAGACTGTGCAGAGGAAAAGGTGTGACTCAGATAAAACTCTGAATAAATTATTTCCTGGACGATTTCAATTCCTTTTCTAGAAAGCTGTCCCCTTCCCCAGGCTGGACCACTGCTCAGGGGTGGTGACTTTGCAGAAGCTGCCTGCAGAAGGAAGGCAGGACCAGACTTTTCAGTGTTAGAGCACATGAGAAGAGGTCTCCTCCCAGGAGATGGAGTTGGGGGTATGAGGATCACGCCAGCAGGAGTTCTCACACTGCCTAACTGACAGCAAGTAGAAATCCCGGCCCTATGTGGGTCATTGATGTTTAAAGCTCCCAGAGGTGAGATGCGATACATGAACTTCATGGCTACAGCAGGTTTCCCTAAAATGTACTGCTTTCCCAAATGACTTACTTCACTTCTGCTGTGCTTTAGAGGCACACATTGCAATTTGTTTGCCTCTGATGAGTTTGTCACTCTTTAGAGCAACAGCAGAGACATAAATGGCATTTAGAACTTTCTCTAGACAGCTTAGACGCATTAATTAAAACTCATTTGATTTCAGGCATTATAATTGGTTTTCCTTCATTCTGCCATCAACACTTTGGGTGCCACCTTATCTTTTGCTACGAAGCCTAACCACAGCAGCCCTTTTAGCTGAGGGCTCAGTCACCAAGCATCTGTTGTCTTCTGGCACCAGAGACCAAGGAGCTGGGCCATTTAGAAGATGTTTCTAATTACCCGAGACAAGGCAGAGGCAATAACCTTCAGAGGTTGAACTAGCAGACTTAAGAACAAGAGTTAAAACATACATTGTGCAAACCAAATTAAGTGGGTCGGCTGAAGACAAGGTGTATTACCTAGCATTTTATTTGCTTATCTATAAAATTACATGCTTGTGAGAAAGTCCTATCTCATTTAATGGATAATATTTCCTTTCATTAAAGTTTTTATTGCTCCATCTCATAGAGAATTTCCCTGACAATTCAGTTATATAAGGTAGCTTTAATGCATGACTGGAACACAGCTTCCCCCATTGGTTTCTACAGACCCTCCAAGAACACTGCTGATGGTATCATCATGGGGCTAACCCCAGAGAAGTGTCAGGGAGCTGAATTAGGTCTCTAGAAAACCAGAGCTCACTCTCCTGGCTCCAGCACTTTTCATTGCCCCATCATGGGCAGGCTATTGTACTGTCTCCATCTCCCCTTCCTCTTCTCTGTGGGTTCTTGGGGGAGAGGTTTGCCAGATGACTTCTGTGAGGCCATTATTTGCACACACACAGATTCAGGACTTTCCCATAAGAATAAGTTCTTAAACACTCACTGATTAAAACAACCTAGCATGGTCCTTCTAGCTATGGTTAACCCAAAAACCTTTATAGTAGATGGGTTTGCAAAGATTTGCAAATGAGACCATGTTCTACCATCAGCTAATTTTCTTTGGGAACTCGCATTTTAAATTAAGATTTTCATCATTCCCCTCATCCCAAGAGGTACCACACACCTCCCCAGGAAAAGCAATGCAAGGTCCATGTACACTTGCCATTCAGGGGGTTCTTTTCCAGCTGATGACTTGATGCAGATTAAATTTTAAATGCTATTCAATAATCACATCTTTCTTCACAATTGTTTACTGCTGTGTAGAGAATTATTTTAAAGATTTTAAGCTCCTTTTTTGAGGTTTTTTTTTTATTTTTTCATAAGAAGGAAAAAGTACAAGTAGTTTGATCAGGGCATGGGAAGATAAAGTCTCCTCAGATTTCCCAAATCACAAGTTATCCTCTAAGATTACAGCAGACTGTTTCCTACATTGCTAAAGCAATGAAAACCCAGAAGTTAAAATAGAATAATAAGCACCCAAGGGCCCCACGCCTGCAAGTGAAGAACACGAAGCGCATGAAGAACTCGATTTAAGGAGCAACTCGGTGGATCTGCCCAGAGAAACATCACCATTGCTCCTACAGGGTCAAACCATGAGAAAAAAACAGAAGATTTGTAGGGCAGAGGAGGTTTAAGGGAGGAAACAAAATCAAAACAGACTTCTAGCCGTACTGCATAGAAGACAAAAACACCGATCATTTTTCCAAACACTGTAATCTGACTTGAAGGGGTTCTTTGGAAATGGCATTTGCTCTTCATTTTTTAATCAAATGGATTGTTTCTCTCCTTAGAACAGGGCTGAGCCTTTCAGCATCGCTACAGAGTAGAGACACTGCTAATAAATATTTAAAGGCTTGAAGCTTTAAGTGAAAAGAAGGATTTGTTGGATGATATTTCACTTTCCTTAAACTGTTTGTTCACCAGTAAAATTGAAAATTTTAATTTTATGGTGATTGCTCAGCAGGCTGATGTTCAGACACTTCCCCAAGAAACCCCAGAGCCAGGAAGACAGTCTATAAATAACTGCCTTGGAAATAAACTTCTTTGAATTGGACATAACCCAGATCAGATTTTCAAGCATGTTGTAAATTACCCACAGCCAGAACATAGGTCAAAAATATTTACTAGTGCTGAGCTTCATTCCTCAGATTCACATCCAGGGAGTATTTTAAACCTGGAGCAGATGATGCATCGGAGGCCTGAGGTCCAGTTCTGCTTGCTCCCAGCCCCAGGTGGTTATTTATCCCAGCGCTGACACAGCAGCATTGCTACTAGTGCAAATGTCCATGAGAACCAGAAGCATCATCTGAATTTTCTATTATGTTAATACCAAAAGGATTGCTTGTGATTAAGAGCTGCTTGTTATAAAGCTGGCTTGGAAAGTACAACAATAGCCTTAGAGAAATGCAGGGGAGCAGAACTGTGTGGGAGGAGAGAAGGGGGAAAGAAGGGGAAAGGAAGGTAGGGTTGTACCATCACTCTGCCAGTGAGGAACAGAGGGAACAGGCAGATCCCCTCCATAAAAGGGACTCTCTGAACAAGTCTATTTCCCCCCCCAATCTGCAAGTAATTAAGGAGTTTGATTTATTAAGTCCCACCTCCCTGATCCCTATCTGCTGTGCTTGTTCTGAAGCTCTTCTTGGGCATGCACAGTCCTTCCTCTCATGCCTGGGAAGTTCTCAGCATACTTCAGACACTGACTCAAACTAACCAAAGAAAATATTAGAAGAAAAAAGAAGTGGAGACCATTCAGAGATGGACACCTGACTAAACTGCTGAGGGAAGGCTAGGTTCTCACTGGTTCACTGCAAACTGCCAACAGGGCTGGCACTGAAAGGGCTGTCAGGCATTGGAACAGGCTGCCCAGGGAGGATGTGGAGTCACCATCCCTGGAGGGATTTAAAAGGCATGAAGATTAAGTGCTTAAGGACATGATCTAGAGGTGGACTAGTCAGGGTTAGGCTGTGGTTGGACTCGATCTAAAGGGTCTCTTCCAATCCAGGTGATTCTATGATTCTGAAGTCCTGCCAGATGGTTTTATCTAAGGGCTGAGACAGCCAGTGCTATCGTGCCATCAGACTTCGAGTCACAGACCTTTGCAGTAAGGTGGCTAAACACACAGCCCCATTCTGGTCAATCAAACTGTACTGGCATGAAGGGATGGCAGAATTCAGCCCTAAATCAACAAGAAGATTAAGATGAGGTCAGTACTTGAGCAAGATGAATTGCATTCCCCTCCTGCATTTGTTGCATGGTGCAACCCTAGCTGGAAAGCTCAAAGCCTGGAAGAGAAGAAAAACTCAGACCCATATTCAGTTATAGGAAGTGCACACATAGTGACATTCACCTGTCAAATCAGGATTCATAGCTGGAAGCTGCGATGCTTTTTAGAAGGAGCACACATCACAAACTCTTCGTGTTTCCAGGAGTTTGACACAGCTTTCAAGATAAAAAGCTGATGTGAAAAAGCATCCATCAAAACCCCTTGGGAGATGCTTTTTTGTGATTTCTAAGATAATCTTCTGCAGCTCCGAATTATGATCTAAGCCTGAGCTGTGGAACTCATGCATTTTTTCAAAGAGACAAACCTAATTTAGAAAGAGTATGTCATATATTAGGCATCACATCTTTTAACTGCTTGTATTTCCATGCATGTGAGGTATTTTACTTGATTTAAGAATTTCACAATATGCTTTGACTAAACAGTATATTCTTAACTAGTTGTACAACCTTAATTGTCAGGAGGGCTAGTCAGTCCAAGACAGAGACTTTTCTGAAGGTAGGACAGGAATGCTGCTTTTTTCAGATTAGTTTAAATTAGTTTAAATGTAAAACTCTCAGGACAGCTGTGGTAAAGTTTGAATTAGCAACTTCAACTAAAAGTTCAATCAATGTAAATCCGATAAAGCACCATTGCATCCTGTACCTTGGGTTTCAGCCCTCATCTGCCCCTTTGCATCCTACTGTAAACTCATCCTCTTATTGTCAAGGTTCCCAACATCTTCTGAACAAAGCATTGGCCTGACACAGAAGCTCTACAGGCATCAAACACATATGGACACAGAGATGTCATTTTCCCATTGCACTTGCAACATAGGCATGTGCGTTCCTTGTGGAGTCAACACAGGGAAGAAGGCACTTCAAAGCCCAGACATACCCCGAGTGTCTGACCTTTTGGGTCTCTCAGCCTCTAGAAGTACCTCTTTCCTGCAACTATAGAGCCTGTGGTCCCAGATTTGGCAATTCAAGTTAGAAGATTAAATTCAGAAAGTTGAACCCAAGCTTCTTCACAGCCCCAGAGACTGGAAAGCCCACCTCTAAACAAACATGTCAGGTCCCCATGCCAGCAGATTCCTTCTTCCATCAGGGAGGTGACACCACTGTACACCAGTGAAAATCACCCTTTTGAAACAACCACAGGGTGCACAACTACCATCCTTCTTGAATTTTCAAAATAGTGCCCAAGTATTGCAGAGGAGTTTGGCTAGTTGTCTTGGTGAATTTGGCTCCAAATGAACCCTCATAGCAGAGTGCTGTTGGCTTTGTTAGAGCATCCAGCCATCCATCAGCGAATGCTATTAAGAAGAGAAGTACTCCAAGGCACTGGGCCAGGGGAACAGAAGAGACAACCCAAGTAGGTCAGACCCACTAGAAAGACCAATTCAGCCTGACCTACCTATTCAGCACATCATACACCTCAGAGGGTCCTGGGATTTCAAGACAAAAATTGCAGTGTCTCCCTCTAGAGCCAGAGTGGTGGTTTCATCCATCCTAAGTGTTGATGTGAGCAGACAATGGAACTTGTGAGGTCCCTTCCTCTGAATATATGTCAACTATTGCCTGCCTCATGCAGTAGGTCCAACAGCTACAGGGAGAACTCTCAGCTTTTCCAGTTCCCTCCCAAGTCAATCAGCTGGAAGAGAGACCACATTTATCAAGCTAAGACCACATTTATTAAGCAGAGCACTGCTGCTTCAAGTACCTCTGACTCAGGGAGCTGGCTGGTGGTATCCATGTGGGATACACAGATTGGAAATATCCTTATCTCTTCTCTGCATGTCCTCTCCTTAGATTTTAATGTTACTCTGACAGACAGTTTTGTCCCTAAAGAGCAAGAAGGCCTTATATAGATAGGGATATCTCTATAGACTATCTATATAAAGATAGACTATCTCTAACAAGTTAGTCAAAGGAGAAGGAGGTAGAAAAGGTGAATAGGACACGAGGATGCCCTGGTACAAGAAGGCGGCAAAGAAACATGGTTAAGGAGAAGGCAGAAACTTCAGATGGAACGTGGTTAAGGCAAAGAAAATTAACAAGAACACAATCAGAGACATTGACATAGAAAAAGGGCAAAGGGAGAACACTGAATGTTACTACCCTGTGCTCAGTATGGAGTTAAGTGCAAGGGCTTTGATGGTGGTGGGTGTGGACGTGCTGGTTGAGCTCATTTCAGCCCGATTTTAACTATGATAACAAAAAAAGTTTGACATAGAGTGCAAGCTGTTAATCGAGGCTCCTTTTTTAGTCAACAGAAAGGGGGGAGCAAGAGAGAGACACATCCCTTCCCCAGCAACAGGCATCATCAGAACAAAGCAGGATGAATCTTGTTCCGTGACTGAAGAAGGAAACAAGCTCCTTCTGCTTAGCTGGATGCTGCTGCCAGGAGTTAACCTGGCTCTGTTAACAGCATCCTGATCCAGGAGTATCTCTCTAGGATGCTACACTACCAATACCATCAGCAGATGGGAGCAATGGGTTTGCTGGGGGAGAGGGAAACATCTTTCAGAGACCTGTTTCAAAGAAACTTACACAATTCACATTCAAGCCTGGAGCAAGACGAGCCTCCATCCCATACACAGAGGCAAGCCAGCTTCTGAGCTTATATTTAATTTAGTTCTTGCTCTGCACCATGATGTCTGAGCTTGGTGATCTACCTGACCCATCAAAACCTGCAAGAGCTGCTGCCTCCTCTGAGCTTTGTTTAATTGCTTTACCCAGAGTTTGAAGTGGAGATGGCAAAGTCTAAATTTAGAACAACTTCAGCAGCATGGTGTGTCTATCCATGCCTGCGCTCTGCTCTCTCAAAAGACGATGACCGAACCAAATCCAGATTTCCTTTTAATCTGGCCTATTTCACATCAAACTGCAAAGGAAGATACTAAAGCTGCTACTGTGAAACGTGCTGCTCCATGAATTAGTAATTGTGTTTACCTTCTACATTGGGAATTTTTTTGCCTGTGTTGCTGTTTCTTCCTGCCACTCACCGTGTGGAGCTTTTATTCGAGTGAGACTATTTCAAAGTGCTTTTACACTCATGTAGAGTCAGGGATTTATTTACTTTCTGACAGTTATTTACTTCCCATAAATATTTCACAGCCACAGGATCTCCCAGATAAAAGCAGAGTTTGCTCTGTGCTCCTGTTCAGGAGTCTAATTAAAAACTGAATAAAATGGGAGGGACGGAGCTTAAGTGCTAACTGCAGCGGATGTGTCTGCAGGGAATTCAGCAAGGGGAGCCTGTTTCTTGGCTCAAGTATTGAAGCCTTTGCATAAAAAGAGAAGAAAAATGCTCAACACTGGAACTTTAAGCACTGAGATGGATAGTGGGAGTAGGGGAGAGGTTTTTTTTCAGGGATGGGGTAGACATGAGTCAACAGTGGTCTTGCACAAAACTGTGCTGCCATCACTGAAGAGTTGGCCCTGGTTGCCATTTCACATCACCGAAGATGTGACATTTCACATCACCTCTGCTTTGCTTGAATCCCCCTCCCACAGCACAGATTTGAAGCCCTCAGCAGCATCTCCCTGTGCCTGTGATGCCACCAGCCCAGAGACGCCGCCACAGGGACATCCCGCCTGTGAAAGCTGAAGACATATTCCGCCTGAGGGATGTCGCTAATGCCACTGACATCCATATACACTGTAGTATCTTCAGTGGGTACAGCACTTTTAACAGAATTCTTACTTTCACCAGTATGCTAATCATTACAACAGAACACAAGGCACTGCGAAGGACTCCACAGCCATGTTGGGTCCGCATTTGGATAACTTCCCACAATCACTGCTCCAGAAAAAGCCAAGAACTTCAAAGTAATCACATAAAGAAGAAAAAGGTGGAGAAAACAAACAAACAAAAAGATCATGCATTGCTTTCCCAACTTGTTTCAGAAATAGCTTGTTTGCTGTTAGTTTAGGCAAGATGACAGAATCATAGAATGATCTGGGTTGGAAGGGACCCCACGGATCAGAGAGTTCCAACCCCCTGCCGCAGGCAGGGCCAGGAAGCATGATCTAGACAAGGTTACCCAGGGCCCCATCCCACCTTGAACACTCCCAGGGATGGGGCATCCACCACCTCTCTGGGCAGCCTGTTCCACTTTCTCTGTAAAGAACTTCCCCCTATTATCTAATCTAATCCTTCCCTCCTTTAGCTTTAATCTATTTCCCCTTTTCCTGCCATTATCTACCCTTTTATAAAGTTGAATCCCCTCCTGTTTCTCTGCTCCCTTCAGGGACTGGCAGGGTGCAATGAGGTCCCCCTCCACAGCCTTCTCTTCTCCAGGCTGAACGAGCCCACCTCCCTCAGCCTGTCTTCGTAGGGGAGATTACTTACCATAGCTGTCTAGAGGGTGAGGACAAATTGAAATTTGCTTAAGGTTTTGAGTGAGGATTTTTCGCTTAAAAGAGTGTATTTGGAGACAAGGGAGATTATGAAGAATCCTTTAACAAGATCCTCCAGTCATCAGCCTGTTTAACATTATTGATCAGTACAGCCAAAGCACATTAAAAAAAAAACCAAACCAAAAAACTATGGGATTAAAATGGAAATAGCTTCCTTGTTCTGACTTCTCATGAACTTCATCCAGCTTTGCAGCAGAAAGCTTCTGTGAAAGATGGGCAGTTCCCAAACCCAAGGTGGTGGCTCTGCCAGGACCATGCTACCCTGCACAGCTGCCAGTTCCTTCTGCCTTTGACACGAACACATGCCCAGCACCCACACGTGTGCCACCATTCTGTTCCAACAAACAAAGGCATCTTTCAACAACAACAAACAGATGCAAACCTAACACCTCAAACCAAACCAGACGTCTCCTTACAGCTCACTGCTACAAAAAGGCTTTTTAATAGGAAGGAACGTGGCTTGGGTGTGTATTTTAAAAAGCCTTCTCTTAAGAACATAGAACACTAAGTCAAAATACACCCAGATGTGATATTTAATTGATGTCACCCACCAAAACAGCAAAGCTTTCATCTCCAAAGTGCCTATGGTGGGGATTGCAATGCTGGGGATTTTGTTTGCAAAATAAATGAAAAGAAACACTTTACTTTCAATTTAGTGCCCCAGAAGTTGACAGCAATAGTAGTAAACAATAGAAATTATTCATATTAATAGTCTTGTTTATTCTAATAATGTTGGCATTTTCTGTGAAGATTAATTAGCTGTAATGTTGCAAATACTATTACAAGTGAAATATGCACCATGAACCAAAAATAATTCGACTGACCTATGTTCTAAAGTAAAATATTTACAGTAATGAGATTCTAATTATCCTTTGTTATGGCAGGCCATTCTCTGCACTCCTCTTTATTGATAGGAGATGTATTGTTTCAGCATTTTAGCTCAATTTATTTCCTCACATTTGCATTTTCTTATGCACTGAGAACGAGAGATGATCATTACCTTCTTCACTTTGCATTCAATTTACATCAACAGCACATTACCTCATCCTAACCCATTTATCTACCACAGAAATTTGATAACAAAAGCTACTGTCAGTGATGAATAAAGATCATTTCAGAAAGGAGCAAGGAGAAACTAGATGAATTATTGGTTTCAGGACCTTCTGTTTGCTTGAGAAAGGGAAAATAAAGAATTCTTTCCACCTAGGCAACACGGATCTCACAAGGCTGTAACTCACAGTCAGCATCTCATATCTACCTGCAGCCGATCTGTCCTTTCTGTGTACAGAAGTAACTCCAAATACCTGCACAACCATAAACATCCTTTCCATTTGCTGCAGAAAGGAATATTTTTAATTTTTTTGGGCTGAGTGCAGAGAATTTATGGTTCATAAGCTCAAGAAAACACTTTAACTGCTATCCAAGGGCTATTGTAGCCTCATAGCAACTAATAGCTCCCCAGCCTGCGAGACATGGGTACATCCAACACCGTATGCACTCTGCATCTCACCGGATGGCATTAGCCAGTTTGCATGTACTAGCCATGAAATGTGCTGTGGGATTCTCAGCAATACCAGAATATCTACCGTGCTTTGCCAGGAACTAGCAAAACCTGCCAGCTCCCCTCATCTTGTTCTTTTGCTTCAACAAATCATCAGAGCATGCTGGCCCCTCACTGCTCTTCTCTTAGCTGTATTAGAGCTCAACGAACACCAGAAGACAAAAGCACCAATGCCACACTCAGAAATGGAGTTCTGCTTTAAAATGCCTCTGCCCAAGATCGTTCTGCAGCTGGCAGAGAACCACAGGCCTCAGATGTACATGGGTGCAACAATGGGTTTCAGCTCTGCCCTGTGCATGGGGGACCAAGGCTGAAGCAGAAACTGGGAAGCAGATTTTGAGGAACAGATCACTGGCAGAAAGCCCACAAGCCCTCCTTGGAGTGGGATGAATGATTTTGGCCTACTTTCCCCACAGCTCCTCAAGGAAGGATGTGGGAGGGTAGAGTTCTGAACTTTTCAGAAATGAATGTTTCATTTGTTGGTTTACAACCTGCAGTTTTTTCCCAAAAGGAATTAATCACCTTGAAATAGTTCTTCCCAGTAAGGGAAAGTCAGAAGAAGGGAAGAAAAAGGGTTTCAAAGTTATAAGTCACTCATATATGAATGATTTAATATGAAAACCCACTCTTTCTCTTCCTTAAGAAATCCACCTTTTTTTCCTATTTCATTTCCCCCATCTTTATAGAATCATGGAATCTCCTGAGCTGAAAGGGACCCATAAGGATCACCAAGTCTGACACCTGGCTCCACACAGGGCCAGCCGAGTCAGAGCGCTGGACTGAGCGCATCCTCCAGATGCTTCTTGAACTCTTGAATCTTCTCTCCCTTTCAGTCCACTCTTTCGCCAGTGTGGATAAGGAGCAACCTGTGAACCTGCCAGGAGTCTGTACCTCCCTCCTTGCTCCAAAGCTGGCACATTATTAGCATGTACCCACACCAGACACTGGCCAAGCCACCAAGTAGCAGGTTCATTCCTCTGACCACAAGTACAGGACCTAGGAATCCCCAGGGTTTGCCCCAGCAGATCTGGGTAACAGGCATAACATAGTCTCACCTTGCTTTATCCAGGATTTTAACTAGATTACCCATGTGAGATCACACAGTGCTAGCAGACATGGCCCTGCTCCAAGGACTCCTGGTCCCTGAGAGGAAACATTGGGAGGCTTGCCTTCAAGTGAATTGCAACGGTGCTTTAGGATGAAATGCGGACCATGATGAAGCCTTTGAAAATGTTGCTCTGGACTTTGATGTGGCCAATAGCCTCACCTGGATAGGAGTAGGAATTTCTGCGCCTTAAAGAAATTCACTGAAGCTGATCTAACATTTTGGTGCCAAGTTCAGTCTCCAAACATGGCAGCAATACCCCACAGGGCAGAAGATGAGCCTGAGGACTGCACCTACTTAACAGGGTTCTTGTACATGGATGTGCCCCCTCCAATAACACCCACACTGCCATTTCAAGCTTCAGCAATGGCACATCTGGGGACCTTAAATTAAAGGGTTACCCAGAGTAAACAAGCGAGCACTTGCACTTTGGAACTATCGACTGAGCTCACCACCTGAGCAATTTGTTAGTGAGAGGTTTGGGCAGTGAGAAGAAGATGGCAAATATCCCTCTCCTGCTCTTCCTTTGTCTTCTGGGAGTTTGTCTTGGTGCTGACAGTACAGGTGAGTTCACTGAAAAACCAACAAGCCCTTCACTTTTGGGGGTGGGGGGTTACTGGCACAGGTAAAGGGGATGGTTGTCACTTGACAGTGGGACAGCTTGTGCGGTCTCATAGGAGACGAGAGCTCACAGGGACTGCTGCATTTCATTGCTCCTCTCTTCCAAGCTCTGGTTCTTTTCTTGGGAACGGAATAGTGGTTTGATGCCAATTTTACGCAGAGTATGTCACGGGGATTAATTTTAAGAATGGGATTTTTCTTAAAATTTTGCAGCTTTTAAGCTTTCCCAGCTTGATTCAGCCATTTTAGAATGTACAGAGGAAAAAAGGGGAGAGTGTCGCCGGTGGAGCAACACCCACACCTCTGCGTGTGCTGCTGCTGTGTCCCAGAGTACAAACGAGCGCTCACATCCATAAAACAGTCATTGGATTTGCCCCAGCAAGAATTGTTTAGAGCCAAACCCAGAGTGGAGTTAACAAAGACTGTAAGGTGCAGCCAAAATTGCAGACAAGATAGAGTAGTTGATGGATGTGGGCAATCACACGTAGTAATGCAGGCTGTTGGTTGATTTATCTGTGGCAGCAACGGCTCCTGCAGAGATGGGTTGACATCCAGTGTGAGTACTTGTTTGGTGCAAGGCTGGCCTTTCTTCTTTCATTAAAACATTGCAAGTAATATATTTAAAAAACAAAAAAGGCCTCTTTCAAAAAATGTTTGCTTAGCAATGAAAAGTGGGCACAGTCTGAAGTATATTGGTACCACAACTCACCCAGGCATATCTCCTAGAAAGCACTGTTCTCAGCTGGCAGGACAGGTGACTGTGTGTCCCCAGCCTCTTGGCCTGGAGCCACATCTCCCAGTTAGATACTGGTTCAGAAGTTGGTAAGCCATGTGCAAGCATATTCTTGGCCTGAGGGTGGTTTCCAGTCAGGGAAGAGTACCATGCCCGTGGTCCTGTGGGGCCTGCAACCTTCAGTTCAAATCAAGTTTTGCTTGTAAAGCAACATGTGCGTGGTAAGGTGCTGAAACAGGCTGCCCAGAGAGGTGATGGGTGCCCCATTCCTGGAGGTGTTCAAGTCCAGGTTGGTTGGGGCCCTGGGCAACCTTGTGTAGATCCAGGCTTGGAGGTCAGTCATCCTGCCTGTGGCAGGGGGGTTGGAGCTCTGTGATCCTTGGGGTCCCTTCCAACCCAGACCATTCTATGGTTCTATGTGGGATAGGTAAGTAGCCAAGAAAGCCCACAAGGATCTGAGGAAAGCAAAGCTGCATTCATTAAACTCCTATAAAACTAAGGACAGTTGCTCCATCGTTTCCTCCCACAGCTGGAGGCTGGAGCCCATGCCATGGGGAGAAGGGAACAGGTTTCCTACAGTGAGGATGTGCCCCCCTCCATACCCTCAGCCTTGGGGTGTACATTCATGCTTCACATGTAAACCACAGCCCTGCAGCTGGGAGAGGACTGGACACTGCACGGGGGCTACAGCATTTAAAACAAGCCTGGCTCCTTCAGATGCCAGTGCTTTTTATCCATCACTACCTACTGCCAAACAATTAGCTTAAGGTCAGGATTTTCATGTACTCCGTTTCATTTTTAACCAAAACCACACTAGCACAAGGAAGATAGAGAAGCGAGCTTGCTGCACAATGATTAAAAGTTTTGCAAAACCACTTCATTAGTTCTCTCACAGAAAGACTTTTAAGTGATGGGGCTGGTTAAACCATCAGTGGCATGGCATAAACCAGAGCAACCTGTCTGTGGCTCAAGAGATTTGAGCAAAACCAACCTGCCGTGGGTTCGGAATTGGGATCTGCTCTGGATGGAGAGCAGAAGTGAGCCATGAGAAGAAACGAGTGGCTGGTTCTTGCCTCTCACTTTCCTCTCTGTTCTTCTGGCTGATCTGCTCTCTAACCCTCAGAGGGACCAGGTCCACAGGTGCCTGAACCTCTTCCAGTACCCAGATGCCGGCTGGTGTCCATGGTGGCCACCAGCAGCTCCAAGAATAGCTGCTCTGCTGTGCCATCTGGTGACAAAAAGGGACATGGCTGCGAGCACTAAGGGACGGTGGAGAGAGAGAGGAGGCTGGGGAGACAAAGCAGGAAGATGCTTTGGGTGAATAATGTCTTTTTTATAGTAGTGGAATGGTGGAAGAGTGCTCAGCAGAGGTGGGGAGTCTCCAAGAGGTGGGTCAGGAGCAAGCCCTGCTGCCACGGGAAGGATGCTGTTGTGATGTGTGGTCCTGCTGGGAGATCATTCATGGTAGCACCATGACAGGACTTGTCCTTGTGCCCTTTGCCAGGCAGCTACCATAGGAAGACTGGTGGCCACTGCTGACATGCCACCTAGACGGAAGTCTCTGCAGTGCCAGCAGGTCTCTGCTGGCAGTTCTTGCCCAGAAACTTAGCCAGCAAGTTGAATGTGGATGCACACCACTTTGTTGACATGACCTGGCCCAGGAGGACTTGTGTCACCCTTCCTGCTGGCCAGAAAAAGTGATACCCAGGCACATGGGAGAGGGTGAGGAACAGGGAGAGGAGTAAATGTCCCATGGCTTCCAGGGGTTGCAGCTGCTTGCGGAGGGCAAATGGCCTTTCACAGCCAAGGCAGACAGAGACAGTTAAAACTGAACAATTTCTGTGCCCAAACAAAACCTCGCCCAGCAGCAGCATGAAAAAAAGCTATTATTTTCCCTTCTCAGATAGCTTATTCCAGTCTGTGAATCTATGATAGAAGATACTCACAACATCTGTTTTGGGGTATTTTAAACATCAAACTTCAGAGCTCCTAACCACCTCTTACCATCAGTCATTTCTGTCTGTTGACTGCTTTCCTGGTTCTCCAGGTTTGATCCTCTGGATTGCACTTAAGTCAGACACCAGAGAAACCTCAAGTAGATGATAACACTCCTGAAACATCCCCAGCCATGGGACAAGGGCTGGGACAGACACACACATGCATTAAATATGCTTGCTTTCTGGCAGAAGAGAGCCCCCCAACAGCCCATCCCCACTGCATCACATGCCAGCATGTGCTCCTCTCTAGCCCTGATTTCTGTTCAAATTATAGTCTTCATCGAGAACAAAGAGGCAAGCTCCGTTCTGCACAGGCAAAAGCGAGCCAACTCTAACAGACTGGAAGAGGTTATTCCTGGGAACCTCGAGAGGGAATGCATAGAAGAAAAATGCAGCTTTGAGGAAGCCCGAGAGGTGTTTGAAAACACAGACAAAACGGTGAGTATGACTGCGGTGAAATGGCAACACCTCATTTCCCACCCCTTAATCCCCCCCATCCTGCACTTCTACAAGGCTTTCAGGCCAGGAACAGAGGGGAAGGAGGAGAAAACAGCAAGGGGAAAGTCTGCAGTGGCCAAGCACCACATCAATCCTGTCCTCTTCCCATTCACGATCCACCAATTGGGATGGAGAGCTGCTTTAAAGGCTCACCACTGGCATCGCAGAGGTGGCTGCTTTCCTGCAAGTCTTTTGCTTTAGTTTTGGAGTCTTGGGGGTTGGACCCGATGATATCTTGAGGTCCCTTCTAACCCCTACAATTCAGTGATTCCTCCCCCCTTTGCTACTTCAGTCGGGCAGTGCCCAGAAATTAGAAATCAAAGAATTTTTTATTTTTCTTTTCCTTTGCAGATGGAATTTTGGAAAACGTATGTTGGTAAGAGCTGCTTTCTTCATGTTCAAATGCATGATACGTATCTCTCAGCACCTAAGTAGATGATGTTTCTTGAAACAAATGTATTCCAGCACTCAGGAATTGTTCTAGGGCAAAGCTAGGTAGAGTTGTGCACCTTAAATCCTGCAGCCACCCAGCCTGGGCCTGTCCAATTCGCATATAAATTGCAAGCAGAGGAAAAGCTCTTGACATTTTCTTTACTTGAGCATGTTTTTTGAACGAACTTTAAAAACCCACGTAGAACGTAACGGGTTCACCCAGACCACAGGCTTCATTGAGCCCAGGTCACCATCTGGGCTTGGTAAAACATGAGAGCAATAATTAACATCCCTCCTGCAAAGAGCTCTGCTCTTGAGCAGAGATCTCCACTTAAGGCACAGCCTTGAGCCAGCACAGTGTGAATCCCTGAAAATGCCATATTAAAGCAGAGCCTCAACACGCTCATAGCAAACATCCGTTTGCAGCTCACACCCGTGGTCCCAAAGCCTTGCTTCCATTTCCTTCCTACCATCTACTTTTATCCCTTTCAGCCTCCATCCCCAGTGACTCCTCAGTCCCTCACCAAAAAGATTTCAGTGCCCACTGAAACATCTGAAACTAATTTTAAGGACATTTCAATAAATGAACTGCTTTGTAGATTGGCGAGGTGCCCAGAACATCTCACTAAAAAGCCTTAAATAATTCAGATTAGTCCATCCAGACTATAAAATAAAAAGAAGTTACACTCGCATCGTAGGACTGTCCTCTGAAAAAAACAGCTGATGAAACTCAACACTGCATTTGTTTTCCTGCCACTGCAACCAAATAGCTCTTCAAAACCAATGATTGCCATATATTAAAGTGCCTGGTTTATCGTTCAGCTTACAGCCTACCATTCCCAATACACACAGCCCATGGGAGTTCAACTCTTGCCAGCACCCAAGGGGTACCAAGCTCCGATTGCCCTCACCCAGCAGCAACAGGAACCATGATCCACACCTTATCTACAGACCCTCACCTTAGACAAGACAAAACTGCTTTGTCTGTGTGTCTGCATTCCAGCCTGTTCCTCAAGGCACCATTAACCACCACACTTACTGGCAGGACACGAACACAGAGACATTTCCACCCCTCCTTGCCTTTGCATTACCATTTCAAGGCACACTTCCCTATAATTTAATGTCACAGACTTAACTGTTCCAAAGTATTAGATCACTAATTTTGTGATATTGGGTACTTTTATTAAAGCCTCAGACTCTCAGCTGGAGGCAACTGTGAAAATAAAAGCCCTGACATGTAACAAAAAATCTAGATAAATTAATAGGAGTACAAGGCTTAGAAAGGAAGGAAGAAAGAAAGAGCGATGACTGATGTTCTTGATCCTAATACATAGAGAGGTCTTCAGACTCAAGTGGACAGGTCTAAACCTTCAGAGAACAAAGGCAGTGGTGTTAAAATAACTTAGGTTAGGAAATCCCAACCACTCTTGAGGGAGTAAGCTTTATGACTTTGACAAGACATGAGGTCCAATTGAGGTGTTGCATGAGGGAGAATGGAGAGGTTCTGCTGAGTTAAGTAGAATTAGCCAAAAACAAGACAGGGTGACTAGTTAGGACTAAAGCACTGCTGCTGATGTTACCCAAGTGTTGCTGCTGATCTGACCTACTTTCCATTACAAAGAAGGAAGGTGTGCAGTCTCTTGCTTGTCTTTAACAGGAGCCTTGCACAGAGCAAGGGTCCAGTGCTCGGTTGGCACCAGCCATGGTGGGTGCTCATGTTTGTTAATTCTCTTGTCTTCTCTCCAAGACGGAGACCAGTGCAACCCCAATCCATGCAAAAACGGAGCTGTCTGCAAGGACGGAGTAAATTCCTATGTGTGCTGGTGCCAGTCTGGGTATGAAGGCAGAAACTGTGAGATAGGTATGTACCTGGGGCTTGTCCTGCCCTAATTCACATCGGATCAAAGTGGGAGAAGTTGGAGGGCTGTTTCAGATGTATTTTGCCTTGCTGTGAGGCACTGCATGAACGTGCAAACTCAGCCTGTTGGCAATGGGACCATGGGGAGACGTGCTTGGGGATACAGGCACGAGTGTCTCTGCCCTCTCCTGTCCTTGGTGGAGCCCCACCTCCACCTCCGCTGAGCACCAAGATGCCTGCTCTTCTGCAGGGTTCAACAGAGACTCGGGCTCAAAGTCTTTTGTTTAGCACGTTGCAGCTGCCAGTGCAAATGTTGACAGAGAGACCTTCCTTTATCTCCCCAGCACAAGCCTTTCCAGGGCTGCTTGTCAAGCGGGGACGACGTGCTCACCCGCAGAAAGCGACAGTTTTCCATTGACCCCAATGAGGCCTCCGTGCCCGCACTCCCACTCTCCATTTCTCCTGCCAGGATGAGCAGCAGGTGCTGAGGAGGGCGGGATAATCACGACCTCCTCTCAACAGCGCTCAGCTAAATTCCTAATTATAATTACCACCAGCAACCTTGATTCTGAAGGCAAACAACAGGCGAATATTTTCCTGATGGGTCGAGGAGTTTATGAAAACCAAACAGCTGATAATTTGAGCAAGAGGGGGATATTCAGCTCTTATATTTATGATATAATCAGGGGCTGTGCGGCTTGCATAATGTGCTAGACTCACTGCACTAATAAAAGATTCCCTTTCTAGTTGTGCTTCTGCTCTGGCAAGAGAGGAGCGTGCGTTAAAAAGAGCATTTCAAAGCTGCATCCAATTTAAATAGTCTCATTGCAGATCTCTCGTGGAAGCGAGACGGGAACAAAAATAGAGCTAGAAGTGAGGCGTGAAAAGGAGCTCTGTAAAAATAGTAAATGATGGTATTAAAATGGCTACAGGAAGGGAGGTGTCCTTGAGGAGGTAGGAGGGGAGTTAATCTCCTGTGAAGTTATTTGAAAACTCACTGAGAATTAGAAGGGTGTCCTTCTCCAAGAGGTTCCCTCCTCCAAGAGATGGTTTCCCACTGTGAAGGAGAGTGAGGTGGGGTGGGAGAAGACCCACGCAGGTCATGGGAAGTTTGGTGTTCCTCAGGTTGGGACCTGTTTCGTCAAACATCCTGATGAAATGGGCCTTCCGGGTCAGGCTGCGATGATTTATTGGCATGTCAGGAAGAACACATGGCTTTGCTTGAGGTTTTAAATTCAGAGCCCCGTGATAATCCCAGGACAAAGCCCTTCCTGGGTTCAGGGTTTGCTCCCATTGACACACAGTGTTCTCCACTAGCATCCGTGACAGGCCTGGACTGCGGTAAACATGGGGTAGGGGGGAGGAGAGCAGCATGAAGGAGGGGAAATCACGTGGCTAGTAACCAAATATTTGCAGGAGTCCTTTAGGGTGAGGCTGCCAAATTTCAGACAGCATGTGGTTGTTGGAGGCTGCACCAGGGCTTGGCAGGACCTCTCATAAGGCCGTTCCTCAACCTGCCTTCTCACAACCTGCCTAGCACTCCTTTATTAAGAGCAGGGACATGATTTGGAAGGAGGACACTCTCCTTGCAAACATCCATTTTCTATACTCTGGAACAACTGGAGTGGGTTAGAGGCTGAGCCCAAAAGCCCACCCAAGTCCCAGCAAACCTCTGACCAGTTGGTTTTCCAAAGAGCTGCCACAGTTTCATCTTAATTTATTTCAGATTTAACTTGTGCCATTAAAAACGGAGGCTGCAAGCACTTCTGCAGGAATGACCCGCCGCAGAAAGTCGTGTGTTCCTGCGCTGCTGGCTATAGACTTCATGAAGATGGAATGTCCTGTGAACCTACAGGTTAGCTTTTAAAGCAATTTTAAGATATTTGGGTGAAAGTTTACAAGGTCTTGTCCTGGATTTTGAATCTCATAGAAATGCAATACCCTGTTGGAAACCAGGCCTTGTTTCCCTGCTTCACAAATGAAAAGAGCCTGACCCAGCACTTTCCCAACAGCAGATGTGGGATCAGGCTTGAAGGATCCAATTTGAACTCCTTTTCTTTTTTAGCCTAGGTGGATGGAGAAGGAAGGTGTCTAGGAACATGCACACAAGGCAAATGTTTGTTTCAGATGGCTACTCACACAGGCACACCCCCCCCACACTTTTGGCCATCTTATTTTTCTAAGTATGGATCATTGGTTTTCTGGAGGCAGAATTAAGATGCTCAGCGACACCAAAATACACACTGGTTCCCATCCATCCAGAGCTCACTCTCATGTTTCTCCAGTAAGGGCTACCGTTTAGTTACTGATCCTATACCAAGGATGCTCTGGGCTTTTTCAGAGCAAAAGACGATCTTTCTTACTCTAAGTCCTCTTGATGGTCCATTTGATGGCTGGACAACATACAGTGTCTCATTGCCCAAGTTCTAAGGAGACAAGACAAGTTTTGTGGTGTTGCTGCCCTCCCACAAGTATGTATCTGTACACAAAGACCTCCAACAAGAAGTAGGCTCTGTGGCTCAGTTGTGGCACAAAGGAGCAAAATAGAAAGAGGAAATGAGTCACTTGAGGTTGCAACTTCAAAACGGGGTAAAGAACATCTAGGTTTTGTTATATTCCCCAACTTCACCCTGCTCCCAAGCTGTTACAATAGCTCCAACTACACTGACACACGTAAACCCATCCCACCACAACACAGCAAGTTAATTGGGCATGAGCATGTCAGCAGTGCATCTGGCAGAGGTGGAGGGAAAAAATTGTCATCTAAGCTCAATTTAACATTTTAGGAGGTCATACTTCTCACACCTGACATGCGGGCACCTGCAGAGGTGAGTTAGAGCCTGGAGCCCAGATAGCTACAGCCAGGAACACTTTTTGCTCCTGAAAGTGCTGATGTTCAGCAATTGGTGGAGGAAGCTATCTTGGGCTGGGAGTCCTTCTGATAATGGAGATCAGTAAGAGCTCAGGCCTGTGCTGCCCAGCATACTGTATCACTTGCACCGGACCAGAAAGTTTTACTGTTAGCAATAAGATGATCTTTCAGGTTGAGTAACTGCCCTTCCTGCAAAAGCTTAGCATTTGTTGGCTCCGAAACCTTCATTTCCTAGCCTAACCTCAGGGGTAGTGATTTCCATCACTCAACATTTATTTGAGTCCTATTCCTAAACTGGACTGTTTAAAAGAAAAAAGCCCAAAACAACCAAACAAGAAAAGAAATCTCAGTAGGCCAAGCTTACATCTGATTTTACACTAATGTTTGTTTGCACAGTGCTGTTGAAAGCTTTTCAGATGAAAGACAATGCCTGATGCTATTTGCTATTTTGACTGCCACTACCAGCGGGAACTCGGCACACACTGCGTAGGAGAGAAATGGGAAGAGCCCATCTGAAATGAGCCTACAGATGAGATCTTCATTAACAGAGAAAAATCTACAACTCTAGAATGAGTTTATTAATGTTTTCCTCACCTTGGTGCCAAGCAGGATTATCTGTACAATTGGCAGATACTATTTCCTGCCCTCTCCCAGCTGGACATTTATTGTACTAGAGTTACTTGCTGTAGAAATGTCAGCCAAGCGCCTGGCTGCCCGTTGCACTGAGGCTCCCAGGCACGCACCTCAGTGTCCTGAGAAATCAAGGCACGCTTGTGCCACCCCATCAGATGTGCACACTCACTCTCTCTCACACACAGGCTTTCTCCTTTTTTTAAAAGCTGTTCAGAATCTATTTAAGCCTGGAAATGATTTATGCATTTGCTACTCTTGCATGTTACCGGCATTGCTGCTCAAAGGCACGGGCATCTGCTCCTGCAGAGACCACAGGAGTCGGCCCACAGCCCTGTATCTCCCATGTCAGCCACAAAACATGGTGCTGAGACAAGGCAGCATTTGTCTCCTCACTGTAACTCCCAGCGTGACACACAGCCAGTCATAACTGTGCCTCTGAACAGGCTGCCCAGGGAGGGGGTTGAGTCACCATCCCTGGATGTGTTTAAAAGACGGGTAGATAAGGTACTTGGGGATATAGTTTAGCACAGGACAGGAACAGTTGGACTTGATGATCTTAAAGGTCTTTTCCTACCTTGTGATTCTGTGATTCTTTCTCTCCTAGTGCCATATCCCTGTGGGAAGATTACAGCTCCAGAAGCAAAGAGCAAGCTCACCCGAGCCATAAACACCTTTGAGCACTGGAACATCACCAGCATTGATGACGATGCCCACGATGAGGTGCTTGACAACAGCACGGAAACCAGCACCACTGCCACCACAAAAATCACACCGATCATTAAGACAGGCACCCGGGTTGTCGGTGGATCAGACAGCATGAGAGGCGAGGTGCCTTGGCAGGTACCGACTATTTCTGTAGCTCTCCTGTAACCCCAGCAATCACGCTCCCTATTCACTTATCATCCTACTTCTACATACCCAAAGCCCATCTCTGAGGTTAGTTTAGCAACAGGTCCCAAGTCTAACAGGAACACAGCTTCTTTCTGTACAGGGCTTTATGCCACAGCACCAGAACTTGCCTGGATGGGGGTCTCCCTTGGCAAAAAAGCTAGAAGTCAGAGTTACAGCAGCTTTATCTTGTGAGGCAGGAAAGATGTGGTTTTGAGCTGTAGCAACAGATTGCTCAGTAGTTTGTGTAATTTACCAAGATCAGTCTGAAGGCTAAGGGAGTGGAGCTTTGCAAAGAGCAATGCAATTCCTTTCCTTGGTTCCTTCAGTTTAAGCAGATCCACGATAAGTTATACCAACAAAGGATCTATCCTTCTGTGACATCTACCAAATCCAACTGCTCTTTCTTTATTCAGCCCCATATCCTGCCAGTGATGTCACAATCACCTCTACCTCACCAAAAGGGACATCACAGGCACAGGTGGGGCCACAGAGAAATCTCCAGCCCATCATTCCGAAAATACTTTTAAATTGCTGTCAAAAGGCAAGTTAGCGCCTAGCTCAAATCTTTTTCAAAGCCATCAACTGTCCTTAAATTCTACTCTGGCTTCAGGGAGCCCAGAAACCTCAGTGGCTGAGGCTGCAAAATAAGAAATTCAGGTGAGGTTTTAGGAATGGCAAATCTCTTTTCACTGCAAGCTCTTGCACAAACCGATGCTGGTGATGTCAGTGAAAAGTTGACCACACAGGGACGTAGATGCTCATTCACACAGACCAGCCGATCCCTCTACACCTGCAGAGGGGGAAGAGCAGGGAGCAGGGGGTACGCAGACAGGCCAGGAACAGGCACCTGCCCTCCATGTCAGAGCTAAAAAAGCTAGCAGCATGTTGGGGACACACATGGTCACCAGAAGCAGCAGCAGGAGGTTTGCTGGGAGGTTGTATTTTCGGTCTGGAAGGGAGAGGCCATGCTCTGCTCTAGCCACAGAGAACTTTGTGGCACAGCCTACAGTGGGACAATCCATAGGTGATGCCATTCAACCACGGAGAGTCGGGAGGAGAACCAGAAAGTTAACGATTAAGAAATCAGTATCCCTAAAGCAATTAAAATCACACACTACACACCTCCCAAACCCAGCTGGTTAGCTGTGATCACAGAGACCTTCAACTCACCCTGAAGAAAACCGCAGCTGCCCTTTTGCTCAGCCTGGCGGGGTTCAGGCGGCAGCAGGAGGGGTGCTACCTTTCCCCTGGGGTTCGGGGGTGCGTGCGGGGAACCAATCCCACCGAAGGGCCTTGCAAACCGCGTCCCCGCCCGGATGCTCCGCCGGCAGCCTGCGCTGCCCTCCCGTGGCCGGCGACCGGGCGGCACCGGGAGATGCGGGTGGGTGCGCAGCGCCGGGGCTAAGCCCTCGCCGAACACCGGGGATGGATGGATGTCTGCGAGTGTGGAGGCTCTCCGGTTATTCGCCGTGGGCGAGCTTTGTCCCCTTTGTTACGGACTTTGAGCTGTTTAACATGCAGCCGGCTCTGCCTAGTGAGGCATCAAACCCATCCATACGTGGAAAGTGTGAGGCGGGTAGGCAGTCACAAGCCACATCACATGGATGGAACAAAATGGGTGAATTATAGAGAAATCCTGCTTTTAAACGCAACCCACCGAGCCAATTGGCCAATTTCATTAGAAGTTTTAGCACAAGGGGTGTCCTGGTTTCTGTCCTAAAAGAGCCAAGGAAGTTTGATGCCCAGATGTAATGGGTAGGTAAGATTTTGTCCCTAGTTAGCTAGGTGAGATCTAGTCACTGGCATAACATTTTTAGGAGGCATGTGTGGAAGGGCCTGTATTTTGGATGCTCTGTCTTTCACACTGAGGTTTACACGTGGGGCTGTCTGCCCTCCCAGCCTGGCAGCAAAGGGGGGAGAAGTATAACGGGACACTAACATGGGTGCAGGGCAGTGTTGGCCACCCTCAGTGACAGAGCAGAGGACAGAGGGACAGGGACTGCCTGTGGAGCAGCACCAGGTCTGTACGACCTAAACACAGCCTGTCCTATAGCCACACAAACCCCTCACATCTTGCTCTTCTTGCCCTCCGATTTACACAAGCCCACGAGTGTGACTTCCATCCTCTCCCACAGGTTTATCTTGTGAACAGCCACGGTGTGGGCTTCTGCGGCGCGTCCATCATCAGTGAGAAATGGGTAGTGACAGCGGCACACTGCTTGAAGCCAGGTGACAACGTCACTGCCGTGGCAGGTAAACACCTTGGGGTGCATTGGGCCAGCACAGGGAAGTGACATGGGACAGGGCTTGCACTGGCAAGGCACAAGGCATTGCACAGACCTCACCAGCATGATGGGCAGCAGTGTGGCACAAGTTGCTTTAGATCACCATGGCCCAAGTTGCAGAACGCAGCCTTGTCTCCACAGGTACCAGTACCTCTGGTGGGAGCAGTGAGCTGTGCCTGGCCTTGGTCCCAAAGCCATGGAGCTGCTCAACTAGTTGCAAACACAGCCCAATTCTGACCACAGACAAGCTGACCTGAGCCAAATAGGACTCCAGTGTGCTTAAAAGCCCGGTGGGCTTCAGTTAAGGGGCTGCTTCACAAGGTGGTGTGATAGATTTTTATCTCTGCTGGCCACACAGGACCTCAGAAGAAATCTCTGCTCTTCTTGGGGGTTACACTAAGTTTTCACACAACTTTCAGACAATGGAGTCGCGTGGCTGGTGCAGGAGAGGCACTAGTAACCTGACTAGTTCCTTGCAAGGAGAAGATGGCTACTTTTGCTTCCAGCTTCTTTACAAGTAAATAGAATTCATAGATTGAAGTATAGAAAACTGGGCTGACCTGTGGGAAAGTGTGTTTTCACAGAGGGTCTCTGGAGAGCGAGGCAGGGGCAGCGTGGCCAGGCTGCACCGCGAGTGATGCTGCGATTTTACAAAACAAACATGTCTCTGCTCAAAAAACACCGTGTTTTCCCCCTCACTCTCACTCCCCAGCTGTTCCAGACTGCCTGCCAGGCAGCATGCTGATAACCCAGCACGGAGCCTTGGCAAACATCGCAGTGCCACGTTTCATGGCTGAGGCAGTGTCAGCATCCCCAAATTATTTGCTTCTCCCCTGTGTGAATACCTAGGTGGGATGGTAATGCTGATGGGTACAGGAGGGGAGCACTGGTAGGGTTAATGATCATGACAAGCAGCACTGAGAGGAGGCAGAAAGAATGACGCTTTCTGTTTACACCACAAAATGTATCAGTGGCAAAAATTAGATTCTACCTGAGCTCTGAAACACTGAGTTTGCATCTACAAGCTCATCAAGAGCTTCATCTTCCACGTTAACGTGGCTGAGCTGCTCGGTGAGCCTGAAGAAGGAGAGCAGTGGAGCTGGGCACCCCCTGCCTGGTGCTGGCAGGGTGAGGTTTGCAGCTTGCTGACAGCATTTCATTCTACCTACTTTTGGGCAGTTGTGCTTAAGAGGCCGGCACACAGCCCAGGCTTGTACCTGATAACCTCAGAAAGTGCAAAACACCCAGTGGAAAACTGATCTTACACCCCAGAAAAGCACGTTCCCACCTGGACAGAGGTTTGTGCTTGCTGCATCTTCGTGCAAGCTGCCCCTCCTTTCAGGGTCTCCCCTGCCTGTCACACACTTCTCTGTTTAGGATACAGTACCAGCCAGCTTCCCTCACACTACTTTCACATTGCTCTGCAGCACTGCTGGGTTTGCAGGACAGGATTTTGGACAGGCAGCACACAGTTTTGCAGGGCTTCAGGGACTCATGGCTCGGTGCCTGCACCACGAACGCTGTGTGTGCAACATCTGACTCTGTGTGCGTTCATACTAAGTGTCCAGCTTTGTACACAGCATCCCAGGAGGCCCAAAAATCGATAGCAGAGGGTAGAAGAAGCATTCCCCTCCCCTCCCCTTCATTGCCTCTCCACTTCCATCCTCAAAGCGTATTTCCAGGTCCCCAGCAGTCACAAGCAGCATAAGAAAAACCCTCTCCAAAGTCTCCCCCACATCTGTCTTGCTTCCACACTGTAGAAACAGCCTGTGAGGAAGCTGACAATCCCACTCCGCTGCAAAAAAGCCGCCCCCCCCCCCTCGCAGAGCGCACATCAGCAGCGCCCGCCACCAAACCCGCCTGCATCAGGCGTTAACGTGAGCACGGAGAGCAGCCTCACCTCTCTTGCTGGGCTCCGCGCCGCTCCTCGCAGGCAGACGCAGCAGGCACAGGACACTGCCAGGGCCAGGAGTGCCGCAGATATTGTTTAGAGGAGATGGTATATTCTGGAGATCACAGCAAAGCATGTAGAAATACCGCAGCAGCAGGGGTCAAAAGCACCCTGAGCCTTTGGGGCTGGGAAAAAGCAAGCAGGGAAAGTCATGCTGCTGGTGAGCCTTCAGCACAGCCGGTTCCCGGGCTGGAGAAGGGATTCAGCTACGGACAGACCCAGCCGCTGCCTGTTTGTTGCCCTGAGACCGCAGAACATTTTTCCCTTCCCTCTCTACCTGTTACACAAGCCGGGAGGGGAGGTAACAGGCTGTCGGCAGCTCAATCAGGGGAGTCCGAAGCTGCCGGCACCACCCTGCAATGGGAAGCAGCTGAGCCTCCGGGGCACCTGTGACCATCGCGGGAAGGGAGGTGGGGGGGCAGTTTGCAGCCCCCCCGCACCTCCTCCTGCCCTGTGGCTGTGTGGATTCAGAGAAGGGAAGGTCAGGTTCCTTTTGGCTAACAAATTGTTTTGAGTGAGGTTTTTAATACTATAGGATTTTCCTCCTTTGGTGCAGGGGCAGCATCCCCTCACATCTCTTTGTGGGTGTCTAGTCCTGAGGATGGTCACTAAACCTGTCAAAAATCATCCAGACCTTTGGCACCTGATTGGCTGGTGTGTGCCTGGTATCCCACCTTGGGGTTCAGGTCCTGTCAGCTCTGGGGGCTGAGGAGTTCGGGGAATCTCCAACACTCTTTGAGAATGAGAAGGCAGCCTTGCTGGCACCAGGCTCAGAGCAGCCTGAGGGATGGGGCACACAGCAACCATCCAGCCAGGCTGGTGTTGTGTCAGGGTGGCATTGTCAGAGCATGGTCACTGGTCTGGCCATGGAGGGTCCATCCCAAGCCACGCTTGTCTCTACAGGTGAGTACAACACCAACGTGGAAGACAACACAGAGCAGAGGCGTAAGGTGGTGAAAATCCTTCCCCATCCCACGTACAACGCCTTGATTGACAAGCACCACAATGACATCGCCCTCCTGGAGCTGGACCAGCCGCTTGTCTTTAACAGCTATGTCACCCCCATCTGCATTGGCAGCCGTGAGTTCACCAACGCCCTGCTGAAGCACGGGATGGGGACAGTGAGCGGCTGGGGCAACACGCTCTTCCGTGGCCGGCCTGCCACCATCCTCCAGATCCTCAAGGTGCCCTTTGTTGACCGGCCAACCTGCCTCAAGAGCACCTCCACCACCATCCTGCCGAACATGTTCTGTGCTGGCTTCCCAGCTGGGGGCAGTGACACCTGTGCAGGGGACAGTGGAGGTCCCTACACCACCGAGATCGAGGGCACCTGGTTTCTCACAGGGATCACCAGCTGGGGCGAGGAGTGTGCCAAGCCAGGTAAATATGGCATCTACACCAGGGTCTCCAAGTACCTGAAGTGGATAAAGGACGTCACGAGGCTTACCTGAGCTGCGGGCGGTTACGTGGCGCTGGGGGATGGACTGGTTGGGGGAAGAGAGACTGTAGTGGCCTATGTGTTTTTCACACATCGTCGTGTTTTAATAAACATTCCTAAAAGAACTGATTTCTGCTCTTGGGAGGCAAAAGTTGAGACAGCATGGTGGAAATGTGGTAATAAAGAAATAAAAAAACCCTTCAGTTTGCCTGTTAGTCCATTCCTGAAAGCACCAGCACTGCGGAGGTGGGGTAAATCCCTAAATCCAGATTGCAGAGGCTGGTGTGGATGAGCTGGGCCATGGCTCACACAAGTCCCTGGTCAGCGTGCCTGCAGCAGGCATACAGCCCCACGGGCAAGGGGAACCCAGCAGGCACTGGCTGCCTCAGGCACCAGCATCATCCCTGCAGCAGGAGCCCATGAGGGAGGTAAACACATGGAGGTTTGCACCCACAGCAGTCTCGGCCGCATGTTTTCTCACAATCCAGGCTGAGATCAATCACAGGCTGCAGGAAATGCTTTTCCTACTCTAGGATGGCATAAACTGGCCATATAAGCGACTTAAAATCTGTATAAAACTCATCTAATGGCAGCGTCAGGCTCTGTGCTAATGCTTTCTGATGAGCCTTGTTATGATTATAAAGAGAACCGCTTAGCACTCATTACCTGTCCTTATCTTCATATTAATCATGTTAAATTAGAGACTGCAGCCACGAATGATGCTGGTGGTGACAGATATGGTGCATTGCCCTGCTCAAATGAGCCAGTGACATGTCCCTGGTGCACAGGCAGTGTAGGACACCCCAGGGTCTGGTCTGAACAGGTGGGAGAAACCTCACTGAGAGATGACCACCCCATGCCTGGGGTGAGTGCTGGCCCCAAGGTGTCCCAGCGAAGGCAGAGGTGCTGTTCTGGGCTGCTTCCAGTGGGCTTGATTCAGTTCCCAACTTCAAGGAAAGGAATAACCACAGAGGAAAGGAGGTTTATGCCTGACTAGCGCTGGTCCATCTCATATCTTCTCCCAGGGGTGTAGAGAACAGCCTGCTCCGTGGTAACGTAGCTGCCTGGCTCATGCATGGGCTTCACCACGCTGCAGGCACATACACAGGACCATGGCATGTCCCCAAAGGTGTAACCCCCTCCCTCCCAGTGAGATGTGCTCCCAAGACCACTTGTCCATGTGTCCATGTCTCTCTCCCCCAAGCCCCCAAAAGGGCTCTCGATACCCACACAGCCCCTGTGCACCCACCCACGAGCACCCCATGGCCCCAGCCTGGAGGTCCCCCCGCCCTGGCATCACTGCCCAGTGCTGGGATGCAGGGGAGGCTGGTGATGGGGACACCCTGAGCCAGGGCAGGATTGCACCAGCTGCTGTTTCAGATGTCAGGACAAGTGCCAAGGTGCCTCTCCCAATTTCACTGCTGCTACATCCAGCAAGAAGTAATTGGATCATCTGCCGCCATTTATTTTAAATCAAAATGCATGTAAGGAGGTTATATTTGTTCTAAAGGAATTAAACAAACCCAGCACTGTAAGAATTAGGGTTTCTTCTCCAGAATTACAGTAGAGGTGTCTTTGGACAGAATTGCATATTCTCATATGAATTTATTTAACAAGTTTTTAATCTTTAAATATAGATTTAACACATTTTTTTTTTACAGGTACATGTACAATATAGTTCATTTAAACTTGCAGTCAGAGAAAATTCTCTCCTGTAATTTATAATAACATATACATGAAGAGCCTAGTTCCACAGCATACTCAAAGTAACGTACCACGTCGTGTGCAAAGTTTCAAATGTTAAAAATCTCAGACTGTACATTCAGATTTGCAGAACTTAGCAACCTCATAAATTAATAAAAGCTTAGAGTTTAAAACTATGGAAGAACAACAACAACAAAAAAGGATTAAAACCATTTAATACGCAATGTGTGCTGTGTTTGAGACAAGTATTTACAGTCGTACCTCAAAATGTGTACTGCTACCACAAGAATTGTTACCACTACAAACAGCCCTGACAGTAACTTAAGAGACTCCTACTTTTCCACCCAGCAAGTGCATCGTGACCAACTTTAAAGTAGATGGAAATAACCTTCAGTGACTTAAAACATGTCTGCTGTGATTGCCAGTGACTGAGGAGTACTGGGATCTTTCTGGTCTTGCAGTGCTGCTCGGTTCAGATTCAGATGGTCATGTTTTGGTGGGTGTACTGAGGATTCCCTGAACTGGAGCTATGTCCACCACTGTATGCCAGCAGGGTGGGGAACCCCCCTGCCCACCCCCCTCCCCACCCCCCCAGGCAACCACAGCCATCACAGTAGTTCAACAATTCCTCCATACAAAAATGGTCACCGAAGGAAACAAACAAACAGGAAAACAAACCCAAAACTCCCAGTATGTTCCTACTTAACATCTTGGGACTGTGCCTAAGAATCCCTGGTTCACAAATCATACAGGTCCCCCTTTAGTCCACAGTATAAAACGTTTTGTTTTGACGGGACAGAGCAACTTCACTACCGCATGCATACTGTTAACTCTGCTGTCAACAGCCAGGTGCTCTCTGCACACATCTGCTTAAAAGTCAAACCACCTGTACCTATGTTCTACGAAAGCAAAACTAGACAAAGAAACACAAAAATTAAATCATGAGCGTTCAAATGTTCTTTTCTCTTTCCCAAAAAAATTCAATAGATACATCATTGTTAAAGATGCTGAAAAGTACAGTCTTATCACAAGAACATCCTTAGTGCAAACATGGACATTTAACTTTGATTTATGGCACGTGTTCCAAAAGTACATACATTTAATGTAAACTTCAACACTTGCTAGATACAGGTTTCAGCCTTGGGACGCTTTGGGACCCTAAGTGATTGGCGACAACCCTGAGTTGTCAGTTCGACCTGACCCAAACCTCACTGAAATCAGGGCCACTGACTGCAATGGGCTGGAGTCAGACCCTAAGTGCAAAAAAGAGGATCTTTATTGCGTCTTTGCACGTGAGCCAGCTGGATGATGCTCTTACAGAACATTACATTCACACAGCTGAAGTAGATACTTAAGAAAAATCCATCCATAAAAATCAATTAAGAAGAACATACAGCTTCTTAGTTTGGTTTGGTTTTTGGTTTGGTTTGGTTTGGTTTGACCAAAGCTCAACTCTTATTTGCAATCAACTTCAGCAGTTGTCAGCTAATAAGTAGGTAAAGCCTTCAACCTGTAGAGGAAATTTCAAGCATCTAAACAAAGCGTCAGGAAACTGTAGTGTACTTCTCTGATGAAACGTGATGGATGTCATGGAAAAACAGCAGGTAAAAATAATAAAATACTGTACTTTCCATAGGAGAAAAAAAGAAAGAGCGGAGGATGGCTTCCTTTATGACTATGAGAAGCTGCTTAGGACCCCGGTCCCGTTCAGTGCAGATGAAGCTGTGGAGGTCTGTGAATGTGATGAATAGTACAGGACAACTCCAACTACTGTGCTATTTCTCTGTAACACTTAGTTGAAAGCTTCCAAAGAGCATCGAAAATAGGATGCTACTAGTTCACCCTCAATTCAAGGGGAACTAAACTTTCTCATGTTACACAGGGCAGCATCTATAAAGTAATGAAGAATGATGTTAATATTAAAGCAGCTTATTCTGAGAAATACATTATTCCCTGTAATCATGTAACATTTGTATAACATTAGGGAAAGAAAAAAAAAAAGTGCACTCCTGCAGTTCTCCCTAAAAGCTGAATTCCCACCAGCTCCAGTGAGAGCCCTGGCTAAGGCAGGACCGCAGGGTTTGACTCATTTCTATCATCTATCACTTGATTATCACAGCGTGGCCAGCCAGTATCTTTGTCAGGCTCAAAAATGGCTTTCTACAGCACTACAAAACAGCTGTTGTGGCATTGTAGGGCGTACAAGGAGACCCTGCTTTACATTTCAAAGGCCAAAAAAATAATAATAAATCAACATTACCTTTAATGGACCCTGAATAAATAGAAAAGCCTGTGGCTGCAATCATTAAAGTGCACAAGTCACAGTGCAAAACTAGGAGAAGCTTTGTAACCAGAACACGGACAGAACTTGCGCATTCCAGCTAACATGCTTACGCCAGCCTGCAAGAGCTCAGTCACATACAATGCTCTTATCGTGGCCTAGGGAGCCATGGAAAGGGTTGCCTCAGGCTCACCACAGTCGAGAGGGACAATCCCCACCACCCCAGCCAGTGGGAGCAGAGGACATGCAAGCTCGATCCTTCGGGCACTACCAGCGGGGGGAAATCTCTGCTCAGCTTTACTGCATGAAGAGCAGGCACAGGGGATCCCCTTAAGGCTTGGGAGAGATAGTTTGGCAAGTAGGGTGTTAAAATAAACAGGGAGAGGGTCTGGTGTGTAGAACAGGAGCCTGTGTTCTCCTTAAACCAAGCACTTGCATGTGCCTGTCCTGGCACAGAGCATCCTTACGCACGTGCCCTGAATGCTCCATGCTTTTGGGCTCAAGTCAAATTCTGCTATAAAACTCCCTTGCTGTTTAAAAGAACTTGAAAGTCATAGCAATATTCCTTTCATATATTTATATATATTCTAATGTAAGGGCATTTATCAGTGTTTCTATTTGAAGCCTGTTTTATTCAGGTTACTCTGTTTCATGCTCCCTCTAACTGAAACCAGTCTCATGCAGCACATGTAAATCAGACACTCGCCCTTCTCTCTGCCCAGCTTTTAAAGGTCAGGTGAAAAAAAGCTGAGAATGATCTGGCCTCATTTTACTCTGATGTGAAAATTTGGGACCAAACAGGTTTCCTTTTGCTTTCATCCGTTTACTGGTGCTGGGAGAAAAGAAGAGCAGGGACAGAGCCTAACCTTGACGAGATGGGGGGCTGTGGTGCTGCTAGATACCAGCACTGAGGTGAAAATTAGTCGCTCATCTACTTTGGGTGATGGCAAGGACCTCGCTTCTGCTGCCCCTGCTCCGTTTGCCACGAAGCAGGTGTTGCAGCGCAGCTGGGAGTCAAGGTGCCTCTTCCCTCCCTGACACAGATGCTGTCACCGCTGTAAACCATCACCTTTAGCAGTGGCAACCAGGAGACTTGTACAAACGTTCTCTCTCCTGCCCCACTATGGAAGAGGAGTGGGGAATGTAATGCTGCAGCCCTCGTGTTCCCCATGATGTGCATCTTGCACGAGGGAAACAAAGAGAGAATCTTGCATCTCCTTGTTAATCCACGTAACAGCCAGACTAGTGGAGCAGGCAATGCCCAACTGCTTCAGCATGGCAGCTGAAACCAGCCACACAGAGGTACATCTCAGCAGTAGCTCTTCTCTGAACATTGCTTTTTCTGAGCAGAGTTCTCTCCAAATCTTTCCCATTTTGAGATCTGCAAGTTATCCCCTGTGATACAAAACTATTCCTACAGCACACACATACAAAAATCCACCATGGATTTGCACAGGAGGCTGAATAAATCTACTCAGAAGAAAGCAGGAAGGACTGCTCTCAGAAATTATAACTGGAGGCACACCAGACAGAGAACTGATTTCCAAAATTACATCCAAGCCAGTCACCTTCCTCCCAGAAAGCTTCCTGGCTTATATCCAGGGAAAGACTTACAAAAAGTTTAATAAGGTTACACACAGACACCCCTTTGCAAAAGATTTGGACAAAAATACTTGCTTCCTTAACAGTTATATGGCATTGCCAATAGTAACCACTCATCTGTGAGGAAAATTACCCATTGAGCCACATGAGGAAAGGAAGGGGAATCATCTGCAGATTTGTTTGGGTGCTACAGGTGGTGATCACCAAGTGTCTACCTGATAACTTCAACTGGGCAGCAAAATGCTCCCTCTTACTTCGTTATGATTTGTCCTGGCTCAACGTGGGAGTAATGAGGAGGAGGGGAGAGGAGCAGCTTGCGAGCATGTGGGTATCATCTATCCTGTGGCAAGAGGTTTTTGGTAGGGCCAGAGTATAAATCTAATGAAACACGTTAAGGTAAGGGAACTGTTTCATCTATTCAGCTCAAGGCTTGGCACTGAAGGGGAAAAAAAAAAGGGAAAAGGGGGGAAAAAGGGAAAAGGGGAAGGAAAGGGAAAGAAATCCCAGATTTGTATGAATCCGGGTTACAAAATTCCGTGACTTGAGATATAATTTTTGTGGGTCCCTGGAGCCAAGCTCAAACAGCAGCACTGCCCCTCCCCAAAGGGCCTTTCCCCCAGCTCTAAGCTCTTGGGGACCCCACAGCACATGTCACGCTTACCCTGCTTACATGCAAACCAGCGTTTCAGCACAGGCAGCTAAGAACATATGAGGGTTCCAGGGCTCCCTCCTGCCCCTAACTTTGCTCTACAAGTTTGGCTGCCTAACTCTCCCTCTGCTATATTAGAGCAAGAGCTCCATCTTCTGAAGAAGCAGAAAACCGAGCTTGATCCAGCCCATGTACCAGTGCTATCAAGTCACCTGCAGCATTAAAGGACCGGTCTGTGTAGGAAGGGGAATTGCTACATGCAAAAGTACTGTCTGAAAATCGGTTTTCAGAGTGCAAGTGCATTATGGCTATAAAGGTGCATCCCTGAAGAGCTCTAGGAATAGCTCTAGGAAACAGCAAGAAAACATCCCACATCATCCTACAATATTGCCTGGAGCGTGTGTAAAATTAGAATACCACATACACGATCAGGAACAGAGAGAGAGAGCAGAGTTCATCCTAAAGGGGAATTGGAGCCTCAGTGCAGCAACTAGATACTGGCAGCACAACTACAAAGCACCTGGGCAGTGGAGTCAGACTTACAGGAAGAGCTTTCCGTGCTTCCACCTTGTGAAACTCTCCTTAGTTTGTACTGGGCAACTCTGTAAAATGGCCTGGAGCCACGAGTCTCTAGGCTTTGGGGGATAAGACCATCGACAAAGCAAATAGGTGCTCAGAGTTCCCCAGCACCCTGTTTTCAGGATGCAAACTTCCTGAGCAGGCTGTGGTCTAGGGCCCAGTGAGATGGGATAACCAGCCCTCCCAAAAAACCACAGTGCTCCAGAGTGGGAGCATGCCAAGGGGAACCCTCTCAGCTGTGCTGCTACCCCAACTACAAGCTACCCCTTACATAAAGTCAGAAAACCTCCAGCCTGTGGAATTCAACTACCCTGCAACAAAGAAGATTAAAAAAAAATAGCCCACAACCTTCCTGCCTAGGAAGGATTTCACTGAAAAATGCTGGAAAACCATCAAGAGCTGACTGGAATTGTAAGCCTTCCAGAAGGCTTCCTTCGTATTCATCAAAACAGCAGGTTTTGACAAAAAGCAAGGATTTAAAAATAAATCTACTCACAAAAGTTGTTTCACATGGTCATAACCGGTGCATTCTTTCTTTTTCATTTTTAAATGTAGTAAATCTAGGAGGGTTCCCTGAGCTGCTCCCATCGCAAACCCTGGTCTCCCGTTTCCAGTGGACAGCATGGTGATGAGGCAATGCACGGAGCAATGATGCTGCATACGCAGCAAGGGCAACAGGCTGCTCTTAAGGCATTTTCTTGTGTCATCTGTTATGCTTCCCTAACTATTTCCTATGTACATTTACAGCTAGAAAATGAGAAATATGATTTCTGAGGCTAGAAGCCTTCTGCTGAAACCTGGTAACCCATCTATAAACATAGTATTCTAATGATGGATTAACGAGCAGGCAGCAATGAGGGCAAGAGCGAGGCTGCAGAAGTGAAGTGTCGCCTTGAGAGTGCTGGGGGTGAGGCCATGACGTCTTTTGCAGCAGGAGGAGATTCTGCCTAGGTGGGTTTGAGCTACAGCAGAGAGTAGGCAAAACAGTCATGGGAATCCCTGATCAGGCTCCATCTCTTCTCCCCAGTCTTCTCTACCCAGTGCTCTTGCAAAGAAATCTACATTTTTAAATGCTTGGCTTTAATTGACTAGTGCCTAAAGTCACAGAAATGTCTTAAGGTGTTTACAAACACGAAAAGAAAAAGCTCAATTTACTACTTTTGCAGGCTTTTTGGAGTAGCTGCTTTCCTTTTTTTTTTTTTTTCTCCTGCAGAGGCATATGCAGCTGGATTTACTACATCAAGTGTAATGCAAATGGCTTAAAAGACCTGATTGGAGTTAGGAGCTATTTCTGCTAGCCGTGCTATATGATACCTGCGACTTTGGCATTCCGAAATCTGCAGTCACCAACTACTATCTGCAGGCTGTGGACAGGAATCCAGCCTTCTTTTCTTCTGTTTAGGTTTTTCACCAACCTTTGAATGACAATGGTGTTAGTAGAAGAAAACAAAGCGAGCCAGGAGCAGTTTGATATGGGCACACTCTACACAACTGCTGGTGCAACCAACAATTTGTTCCAGCCAAGGAAATATTTTCACAGAATCACAGCACAACTAGGTTGGAAAAGACCTTTCAGATCAAGTCCAACCATAAACAGGAGCTGTTTAACAGGAGCTGGGAATGCAATTAAAGTATTCTTCCTATCTAAGTTTAGGAACCTAATTAAAAAAAAACCCAAATCGGGAGCACAGTTGCCCTGGCCCCCCCTCTAGTCAACTGTGAAGAACAGGACTCTCCAGAGCACAAGTTATCCTGCCTGAGACCTCCAGAGATGCCAGTTCCCCTCCACCGACAACTGATGGAGCCAAGGGCAATTACTTTCCTCAGTCTGCTGCTAAGCTAGACTGGTAGGATGAATTTAGTCAGGGTACCATAAGGAAATTTGAGCCAAGACACAGGCAGCTGGAAACACTCCTGCTCAAAAATTACATTTCTCTGTCTCACTCACACAGTGAAATCTGTGCTAGCAAAAAGTTTGGTGTGAGGAACCTCTGCCTGGCACTGGCCAAAAGAGCAGTGACAGGCAGTGAGCCATCAGCAAACTGTGATGCTTTCCATCTTGCTTTTGCTAGTGACAAACTGAATTTCCCTTGAAATGCAAGGGCTCCAAGATACCAACCAGGAACCTTCCACGCAGCATTTGTGTCACTGTATTCAGGGGCTAGTGCCTGCACAAATCCAATTCAGGTTCCTGCTAACGTCACCCCTTCCCACATCCCAAACAAGGCATTAGCATGCTGACCTCTCTCCTGCTGAGACCCAGTCAGGAATCAGCCCAGAAAGAAAAGACAGACAGAAATCTCTGCCAAGAGGCTGCAAAAATCAGAAGAGGGCATGCCACCCTCTGAGAAGGGGAGTTCAAGAGGCAGAGGGCTGGCTAGGATAATTTCCCAGGCAAGGCTCCCAGCCCTAAGGATGGAACCAGCTGTGAAGTGCTGCCTTGCGAGCCACAGCTTTACATACAACAGAAAGATGCTCCACAGCCATTAACCAGTGAACACTCAGGGCTGTTTGAGGGAGCAAACTGCCTCACAATTACTCTGTATTGCTATTAATAAGCCCAGAGGAACAAAGGCAGCAGCTGAGCTGGGGCGGGCAGAGAGCTCTTGCTCAAAGCATCGTTTGAAGTAGGAATAGGATGGTGAGAGGGCTGACAAGGCAGTGGTAAAACACAGCTCAGCCAGGGAAGTCCTGGCGCATTTTTCCAGGCCAAGTCTTGGCAAGGGAATGAATCCTCCAGCTTTCTGGAATGTTCTAAAACTTAGAAGCTGCAGCGAGTGTATCACTAGGTGAATGAGGCTGCACAGGACTCCCTGGCAGGCTCTCAGAGATAAGGCAAAGAAATCCTGAAATACCTACCACTGTCCCTCACCATCTTCATGCAAAAGCTGAATTTCATCCCCGTTTTTCACCAGCAGGTCCTCTGATCCTCTCCTCTTGCAGTCTGCAAGGGCTTTGTATTTTCCTGGAGACTGTGGTAGTAAGAAGAAAAAAGAATGATCTTATTTAGCTGCATTTCATATCACGCAGCTGTTGTTTCTGGCTGCTACAGGGAATGTGACAGAGCCCTATCAGCTATCTTAATTAAAAATTATTTCAATAAGCTGTTGCTGAGACAGCTCCTCATTCCCTAAAACTGAGATACGGGGAATCTGTGAGACATGGACAAGACACATCTATTATCCAGCAAAGCAAAATAAAGCAAGGCAACCAAAACCAGCAACACCCTGAGCTTTGGGACTACTGCATCTCAGTACTAACCAGCTGGTTCCCATCCTCCTCCTCGGTGTCTGAGCAGTTGGAGAGGTACTGGTTACCCGACCACTCCTCCAGCCCCTCGCAGATTTCCAAGGACTGTGACATTCCTGGCCAGCCTGCAAGACAGCGTGCAACTCAGGTTGGAGGTACCCCAACACCCCCCAAAGGACAACCCAAAGGAAGGGGAAAGGTCCATACTTCTGTTGGGCTTGTTCTGGGGGGATAGGAGCCCACTGTCCAGCATCACTGGACTGGTACGCTCTGAGTCGTTCTCTTCAGAGCTTATGGAGGCTCTCTGCTGCTTTCTGAATGATTAAAAACAGGGGGAAAAAAAGAAATCAATCTTAGTTTTACTTTATGAACAAATGGAAATTCCAGGAGGTTTTATGAAACAGGGTCAGAAATAATAATGACATTTTCTGATGTATGTTTCTACAAAGGTTAAGGACTCAGTGCTTGGCTTTAATACTTGTGAGAGGAAATAAAGGTGCCAGAGTGTTTCTTCCCCAGAATGTGAGCACCATCTTTAATCCATGTCTCCATCTGCAGAGGAGCTGCAGCTTAGGCTGTGATGCTGGGAGAGCACTCAAAGGCGCTCCCTGCAGAGCCTGTCCCCAGACCACCGTCACCAAAAGGACAAACAGCAGCACACCCCTCCTGCCACCCACCCAGAGGTCTTGGAAAGAAATGCGGTGGGGAGGATATCACAGAGCCATGATACATCCAGAAGGCACTGGGCACCCACTAATAGGAGGGTACTGGAGAGAGCTCCTGGGACTTACCCATCGCTCAGCTGGGAGGAGAGTGGGACCTGGTCCGTGCATGAGCCGGGCTGCTGCTTCTCCACTGCAAGGAGGTCAAACAACAGCTTAAAATCCATTCTTTTATTAGTAACTGTCACACTTGAAACATTATGTTAGAAGTTAGACCTTCTGTGCAGCCCTAATGATTTCTGTTTAGAGAAAAACAGACCTAGGGACTCTAGCAAAGCACAGACTTGGTTACGATGATTAAGATGGTCTGTTTGCACAAATCCAATAGAGAGCATGCCACTGAAGGCTCTAATATGCTTAAAACTAGGCATCTGCTATGTATCTTGTTGAATTAAACCTCTGATAACAAATGTGAAATAATCCCCAAGGTAACAACAACAAAAAAAGTACTTCTGTAATTCATTTTCACATAAGCACCTGGCCTTTACTGCTCTGAGTTATGTTATTTCCCTGTAATGTACGACCTCACTCCAGTGTTTTGCTCCCGGGCTTCTTCTGGAAATCAATTCTCTGGTGAGAATTAGTGGATTTGAAGATTAGCGACGTGAGAATAGGAAAGGTTCTGCTGCAGAGTGAATGCCACAGAGAAACTAGGCAAATTTACCTTTTATAAGCTCCTGCTGCTTGAACAGAATTTTTCTGATTTCGTTCAGCCACGCCATCTTCAGATCTACTGTTTGGGCCTGGCAGAAGAGAAAACTGTCTCACTCTTGAATTAAGAATCATCCATTATAATTAATAAAACCTTAATTTTCTGTGCTGTAATTACCCAAAATGCACTTTTATCCAAAGCCACAACTGAATTTTAGATACTCTAGACCTTTTCAAATTGATGAGTCCCGCTACATCCAGGCAAAACACAGTGGGAACTGTGGAGCCATCACTACAATGCAAGGAGTGCAGGCAAAAGCACGTGTGTGCATCCATCTAATCTCTTTTAAAAAGTGCCTAAAGGGTCAAATGTGCCTTTTGAATATGTGGTATACTTGGCTACATACTTGGTTTAACGAATTAAAGTTGGCTACTGTGTTGTAAGACAGAGAAAAAAGCTAGGCAGAAGACTAATTAAAAAATAAAAATCAATCAACAATATTTGCATAGCAGGTTTTGCTGTGAACACCCCGTTAGGCAAACATTTAACCTGCATAAATTTCTATTCAATAATGCTATAAAAGGAAAATAAATTTTTAAAAAAATCAGGAAGAAATCAGGTCAATCAGGCCACTACTTCATAGATGAGTCGAAAGACTCCTGGCAATAGCATGATGAATGCTAAGCCTTTGCTCTGGGAGTAGTTCTGGCATCTAACTGCAGAGGAGCACGCATGGCCCGTGCCTGTTAAAAGAACAAAGCACAGTAAAATTTATTATTTTTTTCCTCAACTACTTGTCTATTTGCGATTTCATCTGGAATAAAAGGCTTTATTCCCAAGGATTAATTCTGTCTCCACTTTTAGCTGACTTTTATAGTCCTGGTCTGGACACCAAGGATCAGCCAGGACAGCAAAGAGGAAGAAGAAATGCAAGTTAAACATATGCTAATCCCATAACGATCAATGGAAGGTTTTTCCTTAACACTGTTCCAAGGATGTCCATATATCCAGAGTTCTGAAGGTACCAACCTGCACGACGTAGACTTCCTCTCGCCCGCTGTACCAGATTTCAAATTTCCGATGATCTCCTTTCACATTCTCCGTTATCCCAACTGCATTCATCTGCAAGAGAAGTACAAATAATTAAGCACACAACGAATCTCTCTCTCTCTCTCTCTTTCTTCCCTAAGATCCCAGATGTTTTCGCAGCACATTAAGCAAACCTGTTTTCACCCAATTTAACACATTTCATCAACTTTAATTTCAATAGCAACCGAAAGCCGTTCTCTAAGGTATCCCCCATGACTTTCCACCAGCTCCCTGTATTTGCAAAAGCTTTCTGAAAGCAATCAATGGACCTTAGGGGACTCTTCATTTGGGAATCGGTGGAATTAAGTGAAAAGTCATCTCATACCTCTTTCAGCCTGAAATTTCTCAGATGAGGCATACGAGGCTTTATAAATGCATGGCACATTGTGCTTCTACAACCATCGTTTCTGCCACATTATTATTTATGCGCTGATTTCTGTGTTTCACTCTTTCAGCAATCTTTAAAACCCATTTGTGAAGCCCTCGGGTGTTTTAGGAATTTTAGTTCTTGGTCCTTTGGTCCCTGATTATCCCCATAGTTAAGACACCATCCCAAAGTTTCAAAAAGAAGGGTTAATTCTTGGATCTACAGCCTGAGCTGCCATAAACCACGATTTTCAGGAGTCTTCAAGCTAAAGGCTGCTGTACTCATTACCACAGACTGCTTTTGATAATTTGGATGGAAATGCCAAAGGCCAAAATAATTTACAATCTGCATGACATGACCCAACTGACTCAGTAGCTCCAACTACAATTAGAGACCAAGAAACTCGTCAGCAACAGGAGACTTCTGACCCACATACTGGACACGCCATAAAGCTGATGAAAAATGCTTTGGTACCTAGTATGACACAAACCATCTCCTCATTTAAAGCACAGCTTGTGAGCATCTTATTGTTGACTCACTGATGGTTGAAAATTGCTGAAGTATCCCACTTACATGTTTTGAAACCGATTTAATAAGAACACTATCGTCTATCATAACTTCTTCTCAGACCACATCACATCAATCAGTATCAATGCCTACAAGGTCTTAGAAAGAGCATCTCTCTAACATTGCTGCTCCTCTTCGTTAACACGCACATCCGCAGAGCTTTGTAGTCTAAAAGACTAGGAAGATTTACAGATCAGGTCACCTGGGCAAACTTTCTCTTCCTGGTTACTTTTTCAAATGTTGACACCCATTCTCAGTGACTAGGAACAGCCACAGGAAATAAGAAGCAAGTTGCTAATTAGCTTTCCTCATTTATTCCCTGATTCGAACAGCGGAGCCCTTGTGAACTTTTGCAAAAGTGCTTGCCTCCAGATCCAGAGAAGCCCATCACTGAGCAGCAGGCAGTATTCCCTAGTTTTATTTTCTTTTTTAAAAATTTTAATTGATTTTTTGGGGCTTTTTAAAAATTATCGTATGTGGTATAGTGCCATGCAGGCATATCAGGCTCCACTCTGACTTTATAAAATCTTTTTTAAAACATGAAGCTTCAAAAAAAACCCGATGCTAACAGGGAGCCTAGAGAATGGGCTATCCATATCCTGCCCTTTCCAGCTCTGTGCACCATCTCTGGTGCATTTTATACAGAAGATCCTACAAAACACCAAGATATTCAAATTCGTAGATGCTCTACTAGGAAGAAATTAAGAAAAATGCCAGGAATAGACATATTTAAGGTGTGTTCATTCGTGTTAGTGGATTCTGAAATTCCACTCCCTCCCCCTGACCAGGATTTACTGTCCCTCAGGCTGCTGGTTCACTGCAATGCAGACCCGGGTGGGTTGGTGTAAAGCCAGCGTGCATCTGCTTCACCTTCCACAGCGGTACCAGGCAGACTGATTTACTTGGCATCACAGTGAGTTATGAACCTGCAACCTCCAACTTACTGAGTCTCAGCTGAAGAGGTATTTACCCCTGGATATTTTACAGGGTATAGAAAATATTACCCGGAGAGGTTCTTTTGTTTCTTCTACAGACATGCAGCTACACAGCTTCTCCCCTGCAGTTTGCTTTAATACTGAATCCCCAGAAAACATTCTAGTAAAGGGAAATAATTTCCTCATGCTCTCATGAGTCAAATAAATGTGAAGCTCTAGAAATGCTCTTTTCCCTCAGAACAGCAATCCTGAAAAACAACATGTGTGGATGTGGATGCAATCCTGCTGCAACCTCTCTGCAGCAGTGCAGGCAGCAGGAAGACGAGCCCTCTCAAGGCAAAGAAAACAAACCCGTGGCCACATTGCCCCAGACTCCTGAGTGTAGGATTTTCTCCTCCAAGCAGGCTTTTCCCACACCACCTCTTCAGTTCTTTCAAAAGCATGTAGGGTAAAAGAAACACTGCAGGGAAAACAAGATCTCCAGAAAGAAAATGATGCTGTTTGAGAAAAACACTTGAGTACCTAAACATATGGCCTGGGATTTGCTTTTAATAGACAACTTGTAACATGCGCTGAAGCTGAAGAGACTTATCTACCAGTACATGTCCTTCTGACTACTCCTGGCATCTTCCCCCTGGGCCTGGCTGGGATCAAGAACCTGCAGCAGCTGGACCTGAAGGCTCTGCCTCCAAGCGCCACTCTCTTCTCCATTCTAAGATATACCCACAGTGGTGTTTATGTATCAAGAAGAACAAAGCAGAGTATTGGAACAAAAGGCTGATGTTAGAAGCACTCATCACACGCCGTATGCCAGGTCTCTTAGAGGAGCAGTTTGGGATCATTACTGATTAACAGCTGGCATTTATAGGCTTAGGACAGTTGTTTGTGTTCCTCATAGTTTGGAATAGGCCATTCTCTTCATCCAGTAATTGTACTTTTAAGTGTACAGTTAGAGCCTGATGAAGGAGAAAGGCAATGAGAGAGGAAGAGGAGTTATTTCTGCATCCTCCTGGCTGGGATACAGTCCTCAGGAGCAGCCAGGCTCCTGCATGCTGTACACCAGGCAGACCCCAGCGTGAGGGAGCATGGGAGTGGCGAGCCCCACTGCTCTCCCAGAGGGGGTGGGGAGGTGCAAAGGGCCTCCCCAGTTTTACACCCTTGCCCCTGCACTTGGAAAGTGGACTAGGCAAGGGGGGGAAGGGATGGTCTCATCCCTGGGACTTGCCTGCAAGCACTGTTCCCCTCGCAGATGCCATCACATATGTGACTGAGGTTCTCCCTGCTGCTTATGGTTGTAATAACCTCATAGCTTATTACAACTAACAGCCTTTTGTGAGCATGGCACTTCTATACAGGGCATTACAACCTTTAATAGCAGAAAACAAGCCACCATGTTAGAGGAAAAATACTCTCAAGGTCTGTAGAGTCAATGGTTTACAATATATATATATATATATGGCAATGGCCCCAGCTAAAAAGTCCTTACTTTCAAAAAATGCTTAAAACTGTAAGATGAGGTTTTGTCATATCCATCTCCATGTTCCTCTCGCTTCTTGCAGAAGACCAAGGCTTTCTCATACAGGAACAGATGCCTCTGCATTGGCTTAAACCTGGCAAGATCCTTCATTTTGGTTGGACCTTTCCGGTGTCCTGTCCAAACACTGAAAGATCCTTGCATCAATACTTTCCCCAGTTCGCTCAGGTCACCCTGGTGAGTGTGAGACAAATAAAAAAAAAAGCAAGCAAAGGATGTCAGTTAAAATGTGAGAGTACCATCCAAACAATGACAGGCAACTGGGACAGCCCTGTTCCAAGGCACGTCCCTCTAAGAATAGGTCTTCCTGGAAGGATCAGATGATCTTTTGGGAGGGACGGCGTGGTGCCAGGAGGGAAGCAGAGGTCTCGGACATGGGCCTGCAGCTAGTAGACTATGTGAAGGGATACAAGTCCATAACTGGAAGAATTAGGAAGACAGGAAAAGTCTCCAGCTCCTGTGGAAGTCCTGCTCAAGGGCTACTTCAGTGGGTGAGGGTAGACGAGATTTAAGCCCGAAATAAGGTCTTGGAGGATGGACTTCTCAAGGATGCCAGGACTGGGCCAAGTAGTTTTGAAAACCATCCCCTCAGCCTTCCCTGAAAGCCCGGGAAAGACAACCACCTCAGTGGGCAAGGGTCCAAATCAGCCTCAGAGTTTATTACGTTAAACGATGAATGAGCAATGCCCTGAAGGCACCCCAACTGAATCCTAAGGCAAGCCGTGGCAGAACTAAGGTGCGTGCTGGAAAATACTCCCGAGAGCCACAAGGTGGCAAGTGTGGGCACCGTGCGACTTCGGATACATCTTTTGGATGGGGATATTTTGCCAAATCCTGAAATCAGCTGGAAGACTGTCACCTGTAAGAGTTTCCTGATCCCATTAACTTTGTAGCTGTTCTAGTATAGTTTTTAGCTCATACATTCTGGGACACTATCCATCCCCAGTGCATCATCTGGCATTGTGCAAAGTCTCTCGTTACCCAAATCTACTCACATCATATCCTGTTATTGAAATCTGATGCATAGAGTCATTGACTGACTTTAGCAAGTCCAACATTGCAACCAGAGCTTCTTGAAGTTCCTGAACTCCATCACAGCTCGTGCTGTACTTTAGCAACTCCTGAAAATAGAAATACAAGAGGACATGTTTGGACTTCAACAAAACAAGAGTTTTCCATCTCGCCCAAAGTTTCAGTGTCTGAGAACAACCTACACTGCCTGAGTGTCTCCTCTCCTATGTCACTGGAAAAAAAAGACTCACTCAAAACCATAGTCAGTATGACATGTGGAACACATCACTAAAGCATGGCCCATTTTTTCTGGGTTTCCTGAAGGACAGTAGCAGGTTAAAGGGCAGCACCAGGCTCATCTGAATTCTTTGTGTTATGTTTTTCTGCTTGGTAAGAAATGGGAAATAAGGCTCAGGTTTTCCATCAGCTAATGTCATATATACCTTCAAATGAGGTTGCAGCAGAAGATTGCCTTCAGACTGGCTGATATAAGGGACAGATCTTATAAAATCCAGAACCTTCAAGTCACTAAGCAGAAGGTAGAATTGGGAATTTTACCACTGATAAAAAATTACTTCTCATTTCTCCTCTGCCCTACAGCTACTTGTGTACTCATCCCTCAAACAAGACACTGGAAGGTGGAGTTTAGAAGCCACCACCCCACTGTCGTTCTCACTCTGTAAAGTGGGAATAACAGCACTGCCCTGCCTCAGAAGCAGGACACAAGGATAAATGGATTAAAAGTTACAGACATTATAACAACCCAAGGAGGAGAAGAGATGCATCAACGTATTTCATTCATCATACACTTATAATCACCTCTGGTTCAGTTATCTTACAAGTGCTTCCATCATTTTACATCTCTAAAAAGATTCAGTCTTTCTCCCCTTAAAAACAGTGCGTTAGAAGCACTTCTTTTTGTCTCAGGTATGGGAATTTTCATCCTCACATAAAGTCTCTATGGAGGGCCAAGGTAAGCAATACATAATCTAAGGCTTGGTGCTGATGTACAGGTAACTTTCAATTGAAAAATAAAACAAACCAGAGAACAAATCTATCTCCCAGTGTCCTTTCAAAGCAAATCATGAAATACCTTCAGAAGCAACTGGTATTTTGTTAGGCGCTGCACTGGTTTAAGCAAATAGGAATCCAGCCCAAGTTTGTGCTCTAATTTTCTTTGGCACTCCTGGAACAAAGAATCCAGATTAAGTAAATTCTACATCAGCTCCAAGAAGTTACTCCAACAGCATGACTACTACAGTTCGATGACTTCCAAATTTTCATGTAAAAATGCCATATGGTGCTTATAATTAAAAAAATTTTATAAAACCACATAAAATAAAACAAGGAATGGATCATGGATCTGTCCTTATCTCCTTGTGTACAAGAAAACCCAACAGCTATTTTTGTGAGGCTTCCATGCAATGGCAAACAGAAGATGCTGTAAAATCACTCGGGTGCTGAGGAGGCTGTGGAGGACAAGTGAGAGTCCCAGGACGATGCCTGCCTTGGCAGGAACAAACAGCTCACCTGGAAGAAGGTGCTTTCAGAGCACTGCCTCCACAGGGACTCCGACCGAGGCTTGTTCTGGCAGTATTTCTCATACATCTGGAAATCCTCTCGCTGCAAGGGAAGCCCAAAAGCAAGTCACATGTGCACATGCAAAACTTCTGGGCAGCCAAATAAGGTGGACACCCAAACTGTAACTTTGCATTTATCTCTGCTTCCACCTTAATACCTAAAAAGTCACAGAGTTTGGGTAAAAGAGCCACTATTGGGAATCACAGCAGAACATGGTGTAGTCATGACTGCTGCGTTCCCCATCTGCTGCTGGCCACGGACCTACAATCCTGGCCTTGCTGTTGGCATTGCGCAGCAGAAGCATCTTGCCCAACTGACATAACTGAGAAGTTGCAGAGAACGACAACTCAGGAGAAACATTGGGCTTAAAGTCTGCTTTATGTGTGAAAATGAGTCACCCACCCTGTCTAGGAAACAGAATCCCACTCTCTCGGGTGCTCCCAGGCAGCTTTCCAGACTGTGCAGGAAAATTCTGCAAGACAGAAGATGCAGTGGTGAGCAAGGTACCTCTTGGGTATTTAATTGTTGTAGGAAATAGAGCCAGCATCATACTTGTTGTGGAAGTCGTAGATCTCAGGCATGTTTCCAAAGAGGACGTCCTTCCTGTTCCTCAGCACAGGAGGCACGAGGATGAGCATGGCAGGGTTATCCATCTCAGCTCTGTAGCCCTGTGGGATACAAAAGGGTTCATCACTCAGCTGGTGAGGCCTTGGCTTGGTATATCCACAAAGGCAGATTAAAAGGGGATGTGAACAGATTTCCAACACCATCTGCTTTGTTTCAAAGTTCAACATCCCTTTTATATCCTTATTTTTGTCTCTAAATCCCTGTCTTTCAGTACTGGGCATGTGGGGGTTGTGGTTCAGCTTGGGATAGCTCCTGCAGGGAGTCATCACACCATGTTAGTCATGCTGTTTCTACTCTCCAAAGGCAAATCGCAGCCACTTTCTCCTCACTATTGCCTGGCTGCGGGAGAGGTCCCAGAGGAAAACTTGCCTGGGTTAGACACATCTGCTGCTATGACTGTAGGACACAGGTCATGTTTATATGGGGCATGCAGTTACAGATGACCGCCCAAGAACCAGTGCACAAGGTAACTTGTGGCAAGGCAAAGATGGCTTGAAATCAAATACCAACATCAATGGGCTTTCTGCTCTTGTACAAGACCTGCTGAGCACCAGGGTCTCACTCTCCTCAATACCCTAGGACTTCTGTCCTCTCAGGCCCCACCTGCCCCTCGAAATTACTCCAGCAGGAAGGAGTGGGAAGGTACATCACTGCACTACAAATTGTTGGGTACAACTAAGAAACAAAGCTACCCTCAGTAAAATCACCTTGCTGCACTGACACAAAAACATCCACCAGATATGGCAAACATCTTAACTGTGGGGTACGACTGTCACTACCGAGAAGACGTGAAGAAGGCCATCAGCCACAGCTCAAGCTGCACTCAAGCTTTGCCCAGAACTGAGGTCTTTTTAACTTGAGTAGCAAAAATATATCCCGGATGTACAGCATATCAGAGATTCACAGAATGACAAGGTTGGAAAAGACCCTTAAGATCATTGAGTCCAACCGTTCCTGTCCTATGCTAAACCATATCTCTAAGTACCTCATCTACCCATCTTTTAAACACATCCAGGGATGGTGACTCAATCCCCTCCCTGGGCAGCCTGTTCCAGGCCCTGACAACTCTTTCAGTAAAGAATTTTTTCCTAACATCTGATCTGAACCTGCCCTGGCGCAGCTTCGTGCCATTTCCCCTTGTCCTATATCATGTCACCTGGCTGAGGAGACCATCACCCACCTCTCTACAACTTCCTTTCAAGTTGCTGTAGGTGGTGATAAGGTCTCCCCTCAGCCTCCTCTTCTCAAGAATGAATATCCCCAGGTCCCTCAGCTGCTCCTCATAGCATTTGCCCTTCAACCCCTTCCCCAGCCTTGCTGCCCTTCTCTGAACACGCTCAAGGTCCTTGACATCCTTCTTATGGTGAGGAGGCCAGAACAGGACACAGTACTCAAGGTGTGGCCTCACCAATGCCGAGCACAGGGGCACAATCACCTCCCCAGACCTTCCTGGCCACTTGGGTGCACCGCTGGCTCATATCTTCATTGGCTTTCCAAATTTATCTCTCACACTCACTATGGTTGGAATCAGTACTCCTGACACTAAGCAGGCATTCTGTAGTTGGTTAAAGACACGGTAGAAGATAAGTATCTGGAAAATTACTCCAATTTAACCACTGCCAGCAGGCTTCCTGCTTTAAAGGAAACACTGCTTTCTGCATCTTTTCTACTTCTTTTCCTTCAGAAGACTTGTCTATCTGTCCACTTTATCTAGACCTGATACATGCAGTGATAACTATGCATACCTGCCAAGTACTTTATCATATGGAGTGTGGGGTTTAATAAAAAACCCAATCAGCACAGGGTAATGTTGTGTACATTTATATCCTGCTTGCTCTTGGGTAAGAGAAACACAAGGGGAGGAAGCTATTCAACAGCCAACGCGTTTTGGCCATCAGCGGGAGTTGTTCTGGAATAAAGCAGAAGTGTCTAAAGTGGCAGAATGAGAAATTATAACCCAGTCGCTAAAGAAGTGTCCTTTATACATTCACAAACCTCACAGTATTGAGCCAGGACTCACCCAAGGATAAAACACAAGCTTCTCCCTTTTGTCTCCCAAAAGGTAAAAGAAATTAGTTAAAAATAACAGGTTTTTGTAGGTTTTTCCAGGCACTGGTGTAACTAATTACCAGTGCCTCTGTGTACAAACAGAAGGCTTCACCCTCATTCTAGATGAAAAGCTCATCCTGACACCAACTGTTCCTGCAGATGCCTCCAACAAAGAGAAGCTAGGGAAGAAACTTGAAAAATTTACGATTAGCTCAGGATCTGACAGTTTGGGAGAAAGCTGTCCCGTCACATTTTCACTGAGTTTGACAAAGTGGCAGGTGCCCTTTTGTACAAGTCCCTGGGGAACAGTAATGAGCAATCTGAAGAAGTCACTCACCGTCAGAACTGTGAAGAGTTCTTCTACGTACACTCTCTCGGTCTCTATAAGCTCATTTATGACGTGACTAAAATAAACAGGGGAAAAAAAACCCCAACTATGTTATTTTTATGGCTGTAAAAAACCCACAGGTACTCAGTGCCATTCAACTAGTCCAAAACATAGTGTGGTCTCATGAAGAACACACACAGGGATGGTAAAACAGGTTACAGCATAAGAGCTGGAGGAACACACAGGGAGCATACAAACAGGAGGGGAATCAACTTTTTACAAGGGCAGAGAGTGGCAGGACAAGGGGGATGGATTAAAGCTAATGGAGGGAAGGGTTAGATTGCATATTAGGGGGAAGTTTTTTACAGAAAGAGTGGTGAGGGGCTGGAACAGGCTGCCCAGAGAAGTAGTGGATGCCCCATCCCTGGAGTGTTCAAGGCCAGGTTGGATGGGGCCCTGGGCAACCTTGTGTAGATCCAGGCCTGAGGTTGGTGTCCCTGCCTGTGGCAGGGGGATTGGAGCTCTATGATCCTCGGGGTCCCTTCCAACCCTTGCCATTCTATGATTCATTCTATGATTCTATAAACACAAGGATGGGGCAAAGACTGGAAAGAAATAAACATAATTTTGAGTGATGTAAATGGGGTGAAAGCTTACCCTTTCAGTATATCTAAGTTGTCATCACTGTCTGAGATGAAATACTGCAAGGAATTCCGTTTTTCCTGATAGTCATGCATTACTTCGATCTGGAAGAGAAATGGGATGCGCTGAGAAGAGCTGCAGGGAGATCACTGCAGAGGCAGGATGAGCCCAGCCCCTGATGTCAGCACAGGAACTCCTCAGAGAAGGATGAAACACACTTCCTTTCAAGAAACTCTTCATCACACAGAACTTTAAAAAGGCAAAGTATTTACTGGGTAGCCAAATATTCCTAGAAATTTCTCTGCTACATCAAATGCTCCATCCCTGGAAGTGTTCAAGGCCAGGTTGGATGGGGCCCTGGGCAACCTTGTGTAGCTCCAGCCCTGGAGGTTGGTGGCCCTGCCTGTGGCGGGGGGTTGGAGCTCTATGATCCTTAGGGCCCCTTCCAACCCTTTCCATTCTATGATTCTATGAAATGCAAAAATAGTGGTAACATAATTCCTTAGTGCAGAACCAGAGAAGAGTTTCCAGAGGGGAAATAACTGCAGGTGGGGAGTTTTCCTAATAGGCATCACTGGTATGCAAAGAACCAGTTCAGGCAACAACACATCGGAAATCAGAATCTGTGACTTGGAAAAATAATCCAAGATATATCTCAAATGCTGGACTAAGCCATAGAGACATGAAAGGCTGTTGGTTTGTGTGGGGTTTTTTCAAAAGGAAAAAAATTAGCATCTTCAAATCCAACATCTAATCCAACAACCACTTTTTAGAAGGGCTTCACTTTTTCAGTGTAAAAAAACTCATTCAGGTTTCATTAATAGTATTTACCTTGCGGGAACTTGGAGTTTTTCTGGATGTTTTCTTCCCAGGGAGAGAGAGATCAAATGAAAATTTCAAACTGGAATTAAAATCCACACCTTGGGTAGAAAAAAAAAACAACCCCATATAATTACCTAATGTACATCTATAGTGAAGGAGATGGTTCAGACAGAAACTCATAAGTCACAAAATAAAATGGGATACATCTGAAGAATGAATAATTAGTTAGCTAATACTACAAGCAAACTGACAAAATAAAGGATATCTCAAGCAACAATAGTAATACCAAATAACACAAGTCACACAGATGGTCATAAAGGCCATAATGTAAAAAGTAACCAGAAAAACCAAAATGTCCATTAGGTGAATACTGTGATCAAAGCCTAACAAAGTCTGTGAAGCCTGAGCAAATGATAGAAAACAATAAAATCAAGTAAACTACCAAAAGGAACATCACCTCCTGGGATACTGTTTTAAAGTCCTTTTATGAACGTAGGGCAAGATGCTCAGCTGGTATAAAGTGTTTCTCCACCTTGGAAGAATTTAGTGATATTGTCAGTAAATAATTACAAGCTGTAATACTTTGGGTTACAGAGGTAAATTGGAAGCTTAAAAACATGACATCAACCTCCCCAGTGAGTTATATGGCATCTTTCAAATGCTTCTCAGTCCTGAATTGTCAGTGTGACAATTCTTCACCCAAAGGGTCTTTTTCCCCCAACATGAACATCAATAATGAATTTCTCGAGCTCTGTGTGGGGTCTGTCACCCTGAGATGACCCAGCAGAGGATGGAAGAGCAGGAAGCAGGGACCTGCCAGGGACCAACCATGACACATTTCGGCAGTGGCAGGGCATTGTGCTGGCTCCAGCCTTGGTAATGAAGCCACTTGCCAGGCTGCAGTGTCAGTAGCTGCACCAGACTCTGAGATGAACTAACAATAAACACACCCTGATGTGCAATATTCACAAGTTACTTACAAATAGGAAAAAAAAACAAACCCAAGAACAGGCCAGCAAAATAAAATCTAAATACATATATATATAAAAAAAAAATATTGGACTAAGGAAATATTTTTCCATTAGGGTGCAAAAAGGTATCACAGCACACATGAATGCAACAGAAGCTGTGTCTAGATTGAGAGTACGAACAGTGCTGGCGCTGAAGAGCCACCTTTTGAGAAGCAGAAGATGTAAGGAGAAAAATCGCTGTGGAGGAATGCAAAGCTGCATGGAGAGCAGGCACCCCATCTTCAGATGGGGCTGCTGTGAGATACAGTTATTGTATCTCACACCTGAAGCCTTAAACCTCCCATTGTAAAAACATTGCATGAGGAAGAAGAGACATCTGGGTGCTCGGAAGCAGACTGGAGGTATGAGTAGGGTGTCACCCATGATGGACAGGAAGACCCAAAAGAAACAAGGACTTGCCAATGGTCCTACTGGGAGAGTCCCGGTGGGAGGAGTGGGACATGCATAGAAGGTTAGGTGAGAGATGGGTACCAGCTACAACTCTGTGTTTTACTACAAGAGTGACTTCAGGCTGGCACTCGGGCTCCACCGCAGCCCGCTGTACCGCTTCCACACACCTTGCTATGCTTTACAGCTCAGGACTGCAGAGTTTAACCTTTTTTTTCTCCCCCAAAATGGCAGTTTCAAAATCAGAACTGCATTTATCAGACAGGCTTCAAATCTGGGGCAAAGATGAAAAGAGGAAGCATCTGTCCTCAGGTGGAAAAAGAAGGGGGTAGAAACAAAGAAAAGAAAGGACAAAAGTAAAGTGCTCGGAGGTGGTCTGGTTTCACTCCATGCCACAAAACCCATCATCTCAAAGCACTCCCAGCAGAGCCCAGCATGTGTCTTTGACACTGCACATCACGCCAGCAGGCTTTGTAGCATTTTGATGTTTTCTATCAAACGGAGGCCTTATTAAAAAGCTCTCTTGGCATGATCCACCCAAAGAGGAGCCTTTTGTCTTTCCCTGCTTGCTGGCTACGCTCACATCAGCACGCTCGATCATCTCTTTCAGTAAGAAGACTGAGGGAGGGTACCCAGGCTTTGCAGGTGTGTGAGTTTTTCCTAGAAAAACATGCATCCCAGAGAGGCATGGCATAAGTCCAGATGGCTGACGATGGTCTGACAACATTCTCGGAGGTGGCCATCCATTTACCTACTCTTTAAGTCAGTAATTCCTCCTTACCCCTTTCCCTATTTCTAGAAAACTGGCAAAGTTACATTATAGAAAAATGAACAATAAAGACTCAGAGCTTTTCTCCTGACTGAGGAAAGGAGTTCAGAGGGCAACACGACCTAGTGAAGGTGGCATCAGTCGGGAAGATGAAATTTGGGATTTATTTGCTGCACTGGGCTCAGAAAGCCATCAGAAAAAAAATTTGTGTCAAAACACAAATGTTTAATTGCTTCATGCAGTCAAATCACTTAATTTAATATTCCCACACAACACAGCGTGTCCCTGGTTTGAGACACCTGGCTGTTACTTTGGAATAGGTCTTAATTCTGATACACAGCTGCTAACTATGACCATTTTAATGTTATCATTTAAAGCTAACATTGTGCCACAGCCCGTTACCAAAATCAAGGCAGAGCATCCAGTGACCTCAGTTCAACCAGAATTAGTAGCTTTATGGGCATTCATTATTCCACTACTGGGATTTAAGGGAGACATTCTCAAAGAATCAAAGGGAGTTAAGCACCCAGCTTCTCATTTCTAATCATGAGTTCCTCGTTTCTCCAAGCTCCTCTGCAAACATCAGTCTAACTTAATGTTAGTTCCTGCTCAAGACAGTTATGGAGAGTGCCACAGTGAACAGATATGCTGATGGATTTATAAACTTTGTCCTTTTTCCTTGCAGTACTAATCCCCCAGTTTTCAGCCCAGTAGGATGCTGGTAAAGAAGAACTGGAAGTATGTGATGATTACAGCTTTGTCCTCACTGAGCAGGAAGTGAAAATAGATACCTAGAAACCAGCCCTATTCTTCACACAGGTATGGGAAGCTAAACATGAGAATTGGAAAGATAACAAATCATCTCATACACATCTAGCATTATACAACTTGGGATCAGCTGGTAAGGTTTAATCGGTTTCTCAAAACCATCCTTGGCCCTACTCTTCTGCCTCAAAGCAGAATTATCACCTGAAAATACCATAAAAATAAAATAGTTTACCATGTTTAGGAGAAAATAATGGAGATTTTGATCTTGGTGGATTCTCTGGCCGAGGGGCCACTAACTGGATGGGCCGCACGTGTTTATCCAACAGCTTCTTGAAGCAAGACTGCCGATTCTCAAACATGCTTCGAACGTTTTCAAGCTTGACCTGCACTGACTGTATCTGGCACTGTAGAGAGTGAAAAAGACTCCTGTGATCAAATAACTACTATTATTTCACACTTTGACCCAAAACAGAGGATTGTAAAGCTGACACCACTGCTACACAGCCCGATCTTGCTTCTTATTTGCATAACAAGGAACTGGAGGGGTTGCTCACCTTCAATTCAGATGTTAAGACTGACTCAAAATCGTAGTGTAGGGCTTGGGGATCGTAGTTTAAGTAGGCTGAAGAGCTTTCAAGAAATCTTTCTATGTCCTGGAGGGCTTTCTGAGCGCCTTCCTTGGACTGGCACTTGTCCATCTGCTGGTTGGCAAGCAGGTAGGCACCTTCATCACAGCACTGCAGAGCCTGATAACAGCATGGGGCAAACACAGGGAGGGAGACCATCAGCAGCACCCCTACTAAATCAAGGTTCCCGGGAGGAATATCATTTACTGAACCTGTATTTTCAACAAGGAGCTGATTGGGTACACTCCTAAGGACCTCAGCATTTTGATTAGGAAGTAGAAAGACCACATTTTTTCTGAAGGGTGACTGCAGTCCTCAACATACCCAGCCACGTCATGCTCCCACTTGTACCTGGATAAAACCAGTGGGATAACTGACACAGTTACTTCATGCTATTTCATGCATAGCTGAGCCAAATGATAAGCAGATCTTTATCCACCTCAGAAAGCTGAAGGGAAGGAGGCACAACAGAATTTACAAGAGGACAGGCAGGTTTCTTGAGATAAACGACCGGTTCAATGCAGACCTGAACTGCGAGGAATGATCAAAGCAATTGCATTTGAGTTTTAAAAATGCAACTGAAAACCCTTATTCTTTTAAGGTTCTACCTTTAACACGCTGAGGTAACAGCTGAACACCAGGCTAGGGTTCATTTGGCTCCCACACACTTTGGTGTGCTCAAGTGTAAGAAGATGCCACAGCCAAGAGCAACAGAAGATCTCCAGTGCTGTGAATGGAGACTGTGGAGAGCAGGGCCATGGTGCCCTCCAGCAGAGCCCGTGGGCAGACCACCAGCACCAAGCAGGACTGGAAGGAGCCCAGGAGAGGACACCACTCACTGCTGCTGAGGAATCACCCAGCCCCGCAGATTAATGCAATATCATAGTGGAGCACACAGGAAGGGAAAAACAAGCTTCCTAGCCCCCTGAAACAGTGAAACAGAACGGGGTCAAACTTCACTGCTTCCCTTAATGGCCTCGAGCGTATCACAGCCGTGTGCCCTCTGGCCTAATTAGTGTGAATTTCCCTAAATGAATATTTGATGCTGATTAAGATATCAAAGACCATTGGAGCCACATGACTCCACTTCCATGCTAGCACACAGCAGCTGCGCCCATCTACCAATCTGTCACCTTATTTTACACTCAGCTACGCTCAGTCTTAATAAATCTCTATGAGAAAAGGGCTGGGGTTTATCTGCAAGCATCACCTCTGCTGCACTGGGTATGAAAACCTCAAAGCATCAATTAATACATGCGTGCAGCATGACCAACAGCAGCAACTAAACTTTGGTCTTCTGAGTTGCCCTCTGGAGATGCCCACCTCTTTCTGCTGACTGTTCACAGCACCAGCAAGTATCTGTTTGATAGCTTAAGCAGCTACGCTTCTGGGGAACCCTTCCCTACCCTGACCTGACAAAGCAAAGTTGCAAATTTCAGATGCCTCCAGTTAAGACGCAGAGAGGCTAGCCCTGTGGAGAAGCTACCTATCTCCTTCTCAGGGCACTGTGTCTCTGAACTCTACCTTCTGAAGGCGGGTATGGAGATCCAGGGTCTTCTGCAGTCTCATCTGCTTCCTTTTAATCTCATCAGACAGGACATCAGAATGGTGCCGCAGCTCATTGCATTGCTGGCAGATTAAGTTCAGCGCGTAGTGATGATTTGCTGCTAGCTGGTGTCCGTGCAGTATCACCACCTGAGCCTTCCCAATCAGATCCTTCAGTGAAAGGAAAAGGACAGACTGCATGTTTACTGAAATAACACCCAAATATCTACATATAACAGAATCACAGAGTTGTAGGGGTTGGAAGGGACCTCCAGAGATCATGGGGTCCAACCCCCCTGCCAAAGCAGCTCCCCAGCTCATACTGCACAGGTCGGCATCCAGACGAGTCTTGAATATCTCCAGAGAAGGAGACTCCACCACCTCCCTGGGCAGCCTGTGCCAGGGCTCTGACACCCTCACTGGGAAAAAGTTCCTCCCCATGTTGGTGTGGAACTTCCTGTGCTCCAACTTGCAGCCATTGCCCCTTGTCCTGTCTCCACTGACCAAAGAAAAGGGGCTGGCCAATTCCCCCTGCACCCCATACTTAAGATATTTATAAACATTGATTAGGTCCCCCCTCAGTTTTCGTTTCTCCAGGCTGAACAGCCCCAGCTCTCTCAGCCTTTCCTCATAGGATAGATGTTCCAAGCCCTTAATCATCTTCGTAGCCCTTCTCTGGACTCTCTCCAGGAGATCCCTGTCCTTTTTATACCAGGGAGCCCAGAACTGGACACAATACTCCAGGTGGGGCCTGACCAGGGCAGAGTAGAGGGGGAGGATCACCTCCTTAGACCTACTGGCCACACTCCTCCTCATGCACCCCAGGATCCCATTGGCTCTCTTAGCCACCTGGGCACACTGCTGGCTCATGACCAACCTGTCGTCAACCAGGACCCCCAGGTCCTTCTCCACATGTGCTTTCTCCTCTTACCAGATTTCAGATACCCATGGAAATGACTGCCATGAGGAGTAGCAAGAACGAGTGCCTTACCTGGGATAAAACAGCACCATCATCCAGGGAAAAAAACCTTTGCTTTCCAAAAAGAGGGTGAGGGGAAAACAGTGTTTCACCAAACTAGCAATGTCATGAATGGTGCTAGCAATGCATTGCTGCCATCTCCAGGAACTGCTCTCTAAAAATATTGCAGCTCATGTCCAGTTTAGGCACACTGGGCTCATAAGCATGAAGTGGAACTTGATCAGTTAAGGTCTATGGTGAAAGCGAACCAGGCCCTTTGCAGCAAAGCTTCATGCAGAGGTGATAGAACAAGGGGAAAGGAAATTAAGCTGCACCAGGGCAGGTTCAGATTAGATGTTAGGAATTTCTCTGAAAGAGTTGTCAGGAGCTGGAGCAGGCTGCCCAGAGACGGGTTGAGTCACAATCCCTGGATGTTTAAAAAAGGGGTAGATGAGGTACGTAGAGACACAGTTTAGCACAGGGCAGGAATGGCTGGACTCAATCTTAAAGGTCTTTTCCAACCTTGTGATTCTGTGATCCCAGAGCAAAAACATGGTTATTCTGTGAACATGCTATCTTGCCTGCACATCTCAGTATAAGGGTTGGCTTTCTGCTGGGACTGCTTCCCTGCAGCATCCTGTCTGCCTAGCCTTTTGTTCTCCCTCCCCCTCTCCACAAACATTGCTTCCAAACGGCCAAAAAAGCCTTACACCTTTCCCCTAGGACTCCTGTATTCAAAGAGGTCTCTGGGGGATGGGTCCAGTTCCCTCAGGATTTCTCCAGTGACCCTGGAGCACTTGCCAAGCACATCCCTTATAAAGTCACATCCTCAGTCGGGCTCCAATGAATCATCTCTCTTCACCCTCCTTTCCCCTTAGTCTTCATCCATATGCTATGCTCAAATCACAGACACGTCAAGATAGCAACTTTTTTGCCTCTCCATGTGCCTGGTAACAAGTCTCTGCCTATTAGCATTGCTAAAGCACTTAACATATAAATAATTCCTCTTCCAGCTCATTAACTCCCACGCCTCCCCTATGTTCAGACATTTATCTGTTCTGGATTTTCGTGGTGGCTCAGCAATTTATTTTAACCACGATAATTAAACACCCCGTTCCTGGCTTGCAGAGGGATGGTGGCATTGCTGCACCGCCCAAAGACATGAAATCAATCCTTCTCTGCAGCGGCTTCCCAACGACTTGCACCAGAACAGGGTGATTTCAGAAAACACCAGAGCGTGCCTCTCGTGTTTCATTAGCAACTCTTTCCATGACAGATTATCTCACCTGAGCCATACCATCGAAATGACCCAAGTCCTTGAGCCTCTGTTTTACTTGGAGGACGCTGTCACCAGTGTCAGGCAGCTCTGCTTGCTGACCCATTAAGAACTCAATGGCATTCTTGACCTAGACACAAAGAAGAAGACTGCTGCAAAAGGATACAAAGCACAGGCAGAGAAGAAATCACTCTCAGGCCAAAATTAATCACGCTTTAGCTAAGGCTGCTAAATCAGAGCATAGAACTGGTGTCCAAGAACTAATTTCTAAATTCAAAGATGCTCCCGTCAGCAAGAATCTACACAACTGCAGGGCAGCGATACCTAAATTAGCTCTGAATGAGGAAGCACAGTGGTGTCCCCAAGCTTGCAAGCGCTGCCAGAGTCAAGGAACAGCAGCATAAATTAAACAGTCTCAAAATAAAAGGCATGAAAACACTCTCTCCTCTCCCTTCCTTCCCATCTCCGACTCTTCCTTCTGCCAGCAGAAGTGCATCTGATCATACCTCTTGGAAACTTTGCTCAAACTTCCACAGTTGTAAATACTGCTCCATTTTTAACTGATGTTTTTCCCAGAAGCCGTCAAAAGCAGTCTCCATCTCGTGCAGCTGACCAAGTAATCTGGAGCACAGGAAAAGGACAGGATAGGAACAATTTTCAAATAGAGGACAGGCAGGGAAGGACAAGCCTTGGAGATCACCTTTGCGGGTCTTCTGGACCCAAGCTCTCAGGAGAAGTCAGCAGATGCCTACATATGTGAAGATCTCAGAAATAATTTTAATGAAATCATCGCTGCAGGTGACAGCACTGGTGTGAAGCAGTTGCTGCCATCTCCATTTAGCTGAATAATACCTGGGAACCCAGCATGGGACAACCTCGCATCTGCAGTTTGCAAAGGCCAAGACAGCAATTTGATGGGTCTGGAGCAAAACTCTGGAATCCTGGTCTTTACCTGTTTGCTAGGGGACCTAAATTAGGACCAGCGTCCACTCACCGATTCACAGTCTCCCAGTCCCCGGGCCTCTCGTGGTGCTGCTCCTCACTGCATTCCTCAGCATCGGGCTCTTCAAAACTGCTCAAAAGCAAGTTTCCCTCTTTGGTGACTGCTGTGATATCCTCCTGCACGATTCAAAACATTTCTGAATCAGGATACTTTTTGTGAGGTAAGAGAAAGCCATTTTCCGTTTCTCCCTGTATGAAATGAAGCACCAGTATCTACCAGACCAAAGGACTCCCAGCAGATATTTTAGCCCCCTTACTGTGGGGTTAGCCTCTGAGGCAGGAGGCGGCTGAGCCATGGACTGGTCACCAGGCTGGGTGGAAACTGGCAGACATTAAAACATCAGACCACAAAATGATCTAAGAGGCAGGAGGACAGGACTACCACAGGTCTCTCATGGTGTGCAGGTGGGTTTCCATTAGATATCTATCAACCAGTTAATGGATTTGAGCAAGTATTCCTGAAGCTTGGAGGCTGCACTTCGCCACCAAGCTCATCACAGGAGGTTGTAGGAAGAGCATCCCATCGCAGGACAAAGCTGGGACTGAGTGGCACCACTCTATGTACAGAGGCAAGCCAACACTTTCAATGGAGTCTCCAATTAGGGAAAATAAACCCCTGGTGTGCTCACAAGCATCAGCTGAGGTGCTTCATGCTGTGGTGGGCTCAGTGACAGAGCAAACGTGGCCATTTAGTTCATTACTTTCAGAATACAAAAGACCAAAGACATAGGTGAGAAGGAAGGAGAAAATAGAGGTGGCTGATGAACTGAGTTGGAAGAATCCCTGAAGGGAAGACTCATGCACGGCTCCATCGCAGACCCCACTCCTGGAGGAGAAAGAGCCCATCCTAGGAGAGGACCAGATTTCTATTGCAAAAGAAACAATAGAAAATGGTTCCCACTTCTTTGGAAACATTCTGTGGAACCACTTTAGGGAGAAGACTGAGCACACATGTATTGCTTACATGTTTGCCTGCCCCAGGTTGCTCAAAGCAACCTAAACATAACAGCATCGTCAGGGCAGCATCCCAGGAACAGAAGGACATGGCTGGAAGAGCTTCTCCTCTCCCACACACAAAGCGTCCCCTGCCAGTTTGCATCCTTATCGCTAAAACATCACAGAAAATGACCACAAGGCCAAAACCTCCATCTCCCTTTTGAGTACAGGAGACTCCAAAGGGAAGGGGAATTAGGCAGTGTGCTTTAGACTGCAGGTAGCTGTTATTTCATCCCCTTACAACTCACTCTCCAGAGCCCTGCATTTCCCTTTTGATTCAAAGCCTTTCCTTACACATACCACAAAGTAGCCCAACTGCCAGACAGATGTTGACTGTTTTGGTTTTTTTTACCATTCAGTATATCAAAGAGGTTAATTTCTTAGTTACTCTGTTTAATTAACTACTTCTTTTTTTCATTGTGTTTACAATCAGCTTCTGTTCAGTGTCACAGCTACAAAAATTATTCTGATCAACTCATTATCTGAATTCAGGAATCAGCTGTACCAATCCTGGGGTTGTCATGAGAGGGACAAGGATCCCATGTCTCACTGCCACCACAATCTGTGTGCAGTTTCTCAGCTGCTTTCATCCTTCATAGGCTTGGAAGGAACAAAAGAAAAAAAAGCCAATGGACTTCATTTCAGTCAGAAGCCAATGAGTGGTTTTGATATCTGAAGTTAATAGACGAGGCATTAAAAGGAACAGATGCCTTGTACTGAGTGCTGCTAGGCTTTGTATGCAAATGAAAGCACATGAAGGGTGCTGCTTCTCTACAGAGGAAAGTGTGTACTACGGGTTGCTTTATACACAGGATTACATCGTGTGGCTGATAGCTGCCCCTTGCACCTCGGCAGCATCACAGAATCACAGAATGTTAGTTGTTGGAAGGGACCTCGAAAGATCATCTATTCCAACCCCCCTGCCAGAGCAGGATCACCCAGACTAAATCACACAGGAACACTTCCAGGTGGGTCTGAATGTCTCCAGAGAAGGAGACTCCACAACCTCTCTGGGCAGCCTGCCCCAGGGCTCCGTCATCCTCACAGGGAAAAAGTTCCTCCCTATATTCCCATGGAACGTCCTCTGCTTCAGCTTGCACCCGTTGCCCCTTGTCCTATTGCTGCCATCACTGAGGAAAGCCTGGCTCTGTCCTCCTGACTCTCACCCTTAACATATTTATAGACATGAATAAGGTCACCCCTCAGATTCCCCTTCTCCAAGCTGAAGAGGTCCAGCTCCCTCAGCCTGTCCTCATAAGGAAGGTGTTCCAGTCCCTTCACCATCTTGGTGGCCCTGTGCTGGACTCTTTCAAGGAGTCCTATAGCTCTAAGCATGAAGTTTAAGTCAGTCAGTGCACTGTATGCAGTTGCTATTTTATACTACAGCTTTCTTGATTTTCAAACAAGAAACAAAGGACTGTTGCAGTATCTATAATGATACTTTCTATACACACACACACGTACATCGATGCCCAGACAGAGCACACCTTGGATGTCATTCTGCATGCTTCTTACATGCAGCCTCCTGGCCACCCACTGTCACGTGAACGACAAATGATTATAAATGACCACAGATTCCCTTCTCTGACTCGGGCAAACAGATCCAGTCATAAAGCAAATGAGCTCATTCTTCAGCCGCACAGCATGGCAATTAATGCAGGACCCATTTCTGAACCCATTTCTGAAAGGAGGGTTTGGGGACAGGCCTGTGCTGTCCCCAGAAAGATGGGGATGGGGGGGCAGCAAAGACAACAGCTTGGTATGGCAGCAGCTGGCTGCACTAAAACTTCCATCAGCTCCTATAACAACATTAATCCTATAACATTAGTATAATATATAATATATACATTATATAGTATATAATATAATAAACTAATAAACATCATATGCTAATATATAAAATATATTATAAATTAATACTTTATATATAATATAATAAACTAATATTTGCAAGTAATAAACAATAGTATTCTAATTAATCCAATAATAATCACAAATAGTTGAAAATAAATCCTAGAATATTAAAGAAATAAATGTTTAAGGTGAAATACAAAGGGTCAGGTGAAGACCAGGGATCTCATCATGAATACTATGCACCATGCGCTCACACAAAATCTTCACCTCAGATGCCCTCCAGCACAGCTCCCTTATGGCCCCCTGGGAACGCTGCATCTTGCAGAGGGACTCAGGGACAAACCACCTCTCCAGACCCACTGATGATGGTCGCGTGCAGCTTTCCCCAGCCATGGGGGTAAAGCAGAGGTAATCTCACATGGGGCACAAACCCACAGGCATTAAAGCCTTCCACTCCACCTCTGCCACGGTGCTTCTGCAGTGGGAGCACACTAAATCTGCAGCTGAGACAGTTTGCTGGGTGCTGGCAGGGTAATTTGTTTGAGAGATGGCACGTGCAAGGGTAATGTGCAGAAACAGTCATGCCGTGGTTTATTTTGTCTGCCAACATATACACATGCATGGGAGGGAAGGAGGAGTGGGCAGTAACCTAAGAGGCAGCCAAACCCCAGAAATCCCATCTCGCTGTGCAAACAGGGGCTGGAAACCCACAGTGGAGCTGCTGCTGAGACTTACCTTGAGCTGGTAATACTTCTCTGTGCGTAGGGCCAGGATGCGCTCGATTGAGTACATGTCATCCGGCAGCTCGGTCTCTGCCAGCTCCGTGCCAAAGGCCTGTAACATCTGTGCAATTTCCTTCACTGTTAGTGCAAAACTCTCTATAGCCTGGTGGAAGAGGATGATTGCAATCAGCTTGGGATTCAGGGCATCCCTACAGCTCTCTAAGAGTATGCGCAGAGCCAAGGCTGAGAGCTGCAGGGCAGCCCAAGAGCTTGCTATGAGAGAGATGGGTGGGAAGGAGGTGGTAGAGAGATGGGTGTTGGTCTCTTCACTCAAGAGACAGGTGACAGGACAAGGGGGAATGGAGTCAAACTGTGCCAGGGCAGGTTCAGATTAGATGTTAGGAAAAGGACTGTTGGGCACTGGAACAGGCTGCCCAGGGAGGGGTTTGATTCACCAGCCCTGGATGTATTTAAAAGACGGGTAGATGAGGTGCTCGGGGATATGGGTTAGTAGAGGATAGGTATGGTTGGACTCAGTGATCTCAAAGGTCTTTTCCAATCTAGTCATTCTGTGATAGCATTTATATTTTCTTCAAACAGCATGCGTTTTCCATGGAAATTTCAGGCAGTGTTTTATGAGCACACTACAAGGGAATTTTGAAAGAGATTTTTCATACACTTATCTACCATATGCAGCTGTTGTCTAGAAGCTATCCTTTTCTTAGATTAACAGGTTTTGTCACTCATTTTGTCATTTTTGTCTCCAAGTGTGGGAGCTAAGCCATTATCACTTTAACACATCATGCAAAAGAACAAAACTAAGAGCCAACAAATTTGAAAAATTCATTAATTTGGCAGTGCATCAGCATAAACTGGCACAAAGTTAATGGCACAAATAACTCGATGGTTTGAGTGATTCCAGCTACAATGTCTTGTGCTATTGTCTTTATACTGAGCTCCACATCTGCTGGTGTGGATGATGTTGCGGGACAAGGGGCATGAGTAGGTCTGAAAACATTTTTCATTGGCACTTTGATTTGTTGGAAATCCAACTGGGAATCCAATCTGCTATTAATATGAGAGACAAAGACCCAGTGAAAACTTGGAGTGTACAGGAAGCACAGAAACACGCAGCAAGGCAAAGCTCAGGGAATGAAATGCCTGATTTCTGGCAATATTAAAGGAAAATTATTGCAAAGAAGAGGAAATAAAAGTAAACTTTCTGAATTCACAGCATTCAGTCAGTATGTAGACAGTAGTTTCATTGCCCTGGTTCCCAAACACATTCGTGGTATCAATCATGTGAAGTAACTGTTATTAAAAAAAAACCCCTACAAACTATTCTGTATCTACCATTAGGGGAATTTTAGTAAGGATTTAAGACAGATCTTTCAGGAGCAGTTTCAAAGGAAACCTGAGGGAGTTAACCATCCCTTACAGAACCCTCAAGTGCCTAATGCCACCTGACCCCTTCACCAATCTGATCAAGGAAATGTAGTTGGCTTCAGGGGTTCCTATCAGCCACCCACTACCCCTTGCCTCACAGAAAACCTTCTTCAATCGATCCCAACCACCCAAGAGAAGAGCCCAGTGTTCAGGCCCAGTACGTACAGTCCTGAAGATGACCCACTCGCTGTGGCAGTACTCCAGAGTGCCTCCAAACTCCGGGGTTAATTGCTGTTCATCAATGTACGTCAGCAGGTCGCTAACCGAGCTCAGCATAACAACCTACAAACAAGGCAACACTGTTAGTTGGTCAATGATCATGACTTCTACCCAAGTCATAGACTGATCAGGCCTACAAATCTTTTATGTACCTAAAAATTGGGTTTTCTCTAAATATGGCTCTACACCAACATGCGGAAGAACTTTTCCCCAGTGAGGGTGACAGAGCACTGGAATAGGCTGCCCAGGGAGGTGGTGGAGTCTCCTTCTCTGGAGATATTCAAGACCCGTCTGGACGCCTATCTGAGTGATATGTCCTAGGGAGCTGCTTTGGCAGGGGAGTTGGACCCGATGATCTCTCGAGGTCCCTTCCAACCCCTACAATTCTATGATTCTATGATTCTACAGATCTTTTATGTACCTAAAAATTGGGTTTTCTCTAAATATGGTTCTACAGCATGGCTTTTTTTCTTACGCTTATGGCTTAACAACACTTTCATTTGATGCATTTGACCATTTCTGTAAGCCAGCCCTGATCTCTACGATGCTTCCTTCCTTACATGCGAAGCACAGTGAGATGCTGCAGTATCTGACTGCAGAACAGAGCCAAAAGCAAAAGCAATACAGGTGTTTGCAAGGAATGATCAGTAATCTGGGAAAAAATGATACATTTTAAAAAGTTTTGATGCCTTGGCCAATTGCACATAAATATTTACTCCTTGTATATATTTCTGTCTTGATCTGCCCTGGAATAAGTGGTGAATTTTAAAAGCTGCGCAAATAATAAACATTTTAGAGTGAAAAATGCAAAAGTTTGTGAAAATCATATTATTTCCTAAAGGAAAACATGGAGTTTATTTTGTGGCTTCATAATTGTGCCAAACTTAGCTTCTACAAGCCTCCTTTTCTTCTCTTAATTACTCCAATTATGTCCTATAATCAAGGTGGCTTTAGAAGTCTCCAAAACACCAACTTGATAATAGAAAATCATTCCAGTTGCTATTTTAGAGACAAATACCTACGTGGTATGGAGTTTACATGAGATTAAAGTGGCAATTATGGGTGGAAGCCATAGTAAAACCATCACTAGATGTGTCTTTTTACTTCTCAGAGATAAACCAAATTCCTGAGCATGATTTTATCCTCCAGGGGCACGCAGCCTACTTGGGGGATGACAACAGGGTGAGAATCCCACCACCCACTAACCGTGTACATGCTCTGTGGGGAGCAAACTCTGCACAAGGGAGCTGGAAAGTTCTACAGGAGAGGTTTGGTGGGGAGAGATTGGGTGGAATTATTACTGGCAGGGACATCTAGTTACTCTTCATAGGTGGCTGCAGTGGGACACTGTCACCCCTCCTGACCCGAGGTGCACAGGCAGCCTCTGATGATGCAGAGGCACAACACCTCCACGCTCATACCGGTAACTTGAGTAGAAAATCCTCCTGACTGAACCGAAATCCAATGTCAGTGAAGGTGCGCTGGAAAAACCCCGTGGGACGAAGAACCATCACTAAGTGCAGGTTCCCTGGGAAAGATGCCTGCAAGGAAAGAGATGACATTCAACCTGGGGATGTGGCAGGTCCAACAACAACTTTTAAACACCTTGAAAAGAGGGGAAATCGTTTAGGTCTTAGTATTTTTTTGTTGTTTCTTATTTTCAAAGCAGGAGGGACACACCATAAGTGGTTTAGAGATACAGACGTAGTTGCAGGAGGATCATGCAGTTCCACTCCCCTTTGGAAGAGGCAGGAATTCAGCCACACACCTTGGAGGGCCACTTATTATAAACTTGAATACTCTATAATTTGTTCACTGCTCTAACTTGGAGAGTGAAATTACAACTTAGCAGGGAACAGAGGGGCTGGGACACCAAGGGGAATGACAGACAGATTGGGGAAGGAAAATTTATTGCCAAACTCACTAATCATCCCATAACTGCATCGAGCATACTCTTCTTGTCCCTGGTAATTACCAGGCAACATTTAATTTGTGGCAAGAATTTGGAATTTCCTGTGAAATGCTGCAGGAGTCTTTTTATGAGCATATGGTTGGCAGGTGCAGTTTGAAATAGATCTATGAAAGGGTGCTTGAGAATGAAAAAGAATTTTTAAGAAAGTAGGAGTCACATCATTAAATTATGCATAAGTGCATGAGGCAGAGAATTGAGTTAATTAAGACATATGATTTTCCCTGAGATCCTGCCATGCCAGGTTACACCTCTCCCTACATTCTTCCTTAGATTATCCTCCTCTATTATTCTCTGAGAAAGACAATAGTAGGATCTACTCCAAGGGTGAGAGTAATGCTTAAGTATTTCACACCACAGGGCACATAATCTATGCCTTCAAACCAAAGACCGCTTCCAGAAATGTGCATGGTTCAAAAAAGTCACAGTTTACTGTTGAGATCTGACATCCATGAACTGCAGCATAACCCATTTGCCGTGTTTCCTTGGGTAGGAAAGGGCAGGCTGTAGCTTCCCTTGCCCACAACTCCACTTACAAATGGACAGTGACTTTTAGGATCAAATATATTGATCCAATGTTATTTTAAGCAGGAGGAGAAAAAAAATAATAAAACATGAATGTGAATGAAGTGCCAAATTTGTACTCTTTGGAAGTCAACAAGAATGGCGGGAGGGATGAAGATCCAGTGTTAGAAACAAGGGCAAACCATTAATAACAGAGATGCTTGTGCTGGGTGCTGTACCTCTGCTCCACAGCACCAGGTGAGCACATGGTGTCTCCAAAATAGGGCACAATGATGGCTACAGCAGCAGGAGACCCCAGGAACCAGCTTCCAACTCATCAAACCTGCTGATGGGCCAAAAGTCTAAACCTGGTCGTGGAGTCACCAGACCTTGGCAGCTCTGAGACAGGTCTTGCCCAAGAAAGTGTGGGTGAGATGCCGCAGAAGGTTCAGCTCCCTGCTTCAGTGGCTGTTTAATTAGTCCTACAAAGAAGATCATCCCTCCTGCCAGACAACCACAGGCAGGCCCTCCAACAGCCCAGCTACCAGACACAGCTCTGTCTGCAAAGATGCCCATCTCAGAAAGCCTGCTCAGCTGAGGATTTTCGAATCCACAGTCTGCTAGATATCTCTGAGGAGTTGGAGTGGTTCCTCATTTTAAGGCTGAGAAGCATCTCTGCCTGGGATGCAAAAAACCCTCACCGAGGAAAGCACCACCAGAACTGGCACAGGCTTGTAGACATTTTGAATGAACTGAGAATTTACAGCATTAATATTTCACTGGAGAGTCTCTGGCAAGCTCAACGCTCACCCCACACCACATCCCAGAGGAGCTGGCTGCCTCTCCCACCTCCCCATGCTGGCTGTCTGTTGGATCCAGTAAACACTGCCATTGCTCTGTCCAGGCCTTTGGCTGACCTGGCTAGTCTCTGACACTCTGTATGTTCTGGCACATCTCCTGGCACTAAGACATCTTAGGAAAGAAGAGATACATCCTGTCTGTGTTCATGGCAATGCTGTGCCTGTCCCTGCAGAGCTGCGAGCCCATCAGGTGCCACCCTTATATCCGTGTTTGCCTCATGTTACATCCTGGGCATGTCCCAGTGGGCATGTCTCTGTGGACAGGACAGCAGGAGCATCCTCCAGTAAGGTTTCAAATACAGCACCCAGGAGTCACCATGAGCTGTAAGCCCCAAGGGACAGGATGGTTTTGCTCCAAGATAGACCTTGTACCCCTTGGCTTAATAGCTCAAACTGACTTGTGCCAAAGCCTTGTGAAGAGCTCAGAGGATGCATTTTAGGTCCTTCTGCATGGTTATGAGTTCACTGTGGGTGAATCCGATGGTGAAGTTCCACATAGTTTGGAGAAAGCCACTGTCATTTCCATCTCAGAAGCACAATAGTGTATTCAGGTCTCTGAACCTCAGGCTCCTACCTTGACCTCCCCTGAAACATGCATCAGCAATATCTTTGAGAAGAACAACCATACAGAGACACATCCTCCTTTGGTCATGCTATCTCACTCCATCCCCTGCCTCCTTTAACCCTGCCTGGCACTTCAAGCAGAGATGAGTCTGCTTTGCCCTCTTCCTACTCCTTCAAGTCTTTTTGAGATGCACCCTTTGTGTGTAGAGCAGACTCCCTGGAGGAAGGATCTGGGTCTCCAGTGGGAAGCTGTAGGCTTTGACTGTCTTCTCCTAGAAGCCCTTGGACTGGAAACCCACAGCTCCAGGAGGATGGATGGGTGATCAAGAGGCAGAGCCACCTGCGGAAACTAAACCACAATAGCGGGAAGTTGTGAAACACCTCTCTGAGAGCTAAGGTGCCTTTGGACTCCTTTGGTTTCATGAATGCAGGATGCCAGCATGCTCTACACAAGGTACAAGAAGAGACCATAACCTGGCATTGTCATCCTCCTGCCACATCTGCTATGGAGGCAAATTCTTCTCGGACAGAACTTTATACACCACACACACACAGCTGCATCCCTTTTGATCCTCGATCCATAGCTGGGTTTCCAGGCCAGGTGATTTGATTTCCACTCAGTTTAGAAAGCTCTTGGGGATTTTTTCAGCTGATTTTATACATGTAAGATCAAAGGAAACACTTATGAGTAGCTAAACCCCAAGAAATACAGCCTTGCAAATGATACCATGTGTTTCGAGCACGGAAAAAACAAGCAAGCCAAAAAATAAGCTTGCAGAAAGACAGCTACCAACCAAACCATGTCCTATGCCCTCTTACAGACTTAAGAGAAAGGATGAAATGTTAAAAAAAAAAAAAAAAAAGAAAAAATTATATATATATATACACACACACACACACACACACAAAGATGAGCAATTCCTCAAGGATAACATTCCTGAAGGGACTATATCTTTTTTATTCACTCCTACAATTCCAGTTCTCCTAAGTGCTGGAGCGTAGGTAAGTTACCTGCAAACTGAGATCTGATGATGCTGAAGGTAATGCTGGAAAAAACCCTTCCCCATAATATAATCAAGCAAGTAAAGACAAAAGGGTCCTTAATTTTGCCTTAGGCTTTATCTTCTTATTCAGAATACTGAAACAAATCTTGTGCATCTGACAAACATGGGTTTATGTAACAAAACACCTAAACGTACCCTCTCCAGCCTTTGCCCTCTGCTATTCCCCTGCAGCACATCAGGAAAGACGGAAAACTGAGCGCAATCTCACTAAATCAGGCAGTTGGCAATGTTTCACCAGGATTAATTCACCTCTCTGACCCAGGACTGGGCTCAGAACATTGTCCCCCTTCACAGGACACAAATGCGAGCACTTTAAGGCCCTAGTTCAGCAACTGGTTTAAAGACACGCTCAGCTGCGACCATGCAGATCACCCTGATATAACCAACACAGCCCATCTCAGCTAATACAGCACAAGAAAGGGCATACATCAAAAGCATCTCAGTTACTGCCTCTCCTGAAGCATCCTGTATCGCATCCTGATGCATTTAATGTCGTTTTTCCCTAGTTTTGGGAACTCAGTTTTGAGAGAAATATCCTTCCCTGCAGTTCCCTGGGAAATTCGTGAGGTGGGAAATCAATAAATGCAACGACAAAGTGGTATCTGCCAGTAAGTTTGTTCCTGAGGAATGGGGATTGATGCTGGACATCCTTACACAGGTGCCGACGTGAATGCCTTTCCCCTGTCCCTTACAGGAAAAGTCAGACAACAAAACGCCGGGTCCTGCTAAATTTGATGCTTGAACTTCCCCCCCCCCCCCCCCCCCCCCAGACACACACACCCCGAGCCAAACCGAGAAACTCCAGAGCGCTCTGCTACCTTGACGTTACCCGCCTGCATAATTAACCCCCAAAGATGCCGTCAGCATCGCCGGTGCACCAATTCTGCCCAGGGCCCCCTCCCCGCTTTCCCTTGACGGTGCCAGCAATAAATTACAGCCTTTCCCACGGCATTCCAGAGATGCGCTGCGGGACACGGATGCCCCACCGCCCGCAAGCAGCGCCTGGCGACTCCCGCACGGAAGGTACCGCTTAAAAACACTCCCCCCGCCATGCTCAGTTAACATCACGCCGGTCAATATCCCCGCTCCCCCATTCACCCCCATTCACCCCCACCCCGCCTTCCTCCCGGTACAAAAAGGCCTCTCGCCGCCGCGACTCTGCCGCCCCCGTCCTTGGGCGCTGCAGCACGCCGGGCCCGGAGCCTTACCGCATTCCTGCCGGCCCGCCGCCCACCCCGCCGCGGGCTCGCCTCGGCCATCGCCCCGCCGCCTCTCCGCCGGGCTCGGGGGGTGGGTAGGGAACCCCCTCTCCGCTCTCGGGGCAGGTAGAGGCGAGCAGCGGGGCGGGCAGCGGCAGCCCTGCCGGCACCCGGCTCCTGGCTGGCAGCCCCGCTCTCCTTCCCAGCGCCGGGGTTGGTTTTTAAGGTGGAATGCCAAAAATCATCCCGCAGCCGGGGCCAGCTCTTTTCCTTAGAGGATCGGGCTCTCAGAGCTCTTACCCTTCCCTTTCTCCCCCAAAACACACACTGCGACTATCGCAAAGGTGGCTCCTAAGGGCGTTTAGGATTCTGGAGGGGAAGTAAGGAAGGATGCTCCAGCCAAAAGCTGAGGCTTGACCCCGACTGTGGGGCCCTGCTTTCCAAAGCGGGTAACCAGCATGAGCCTGCTTTGCCCAAGCAATTAGAGGCATGCACAAAGAGTTAAATAAAAATCTGTACAGCCCGATAGAAAATTCTTTTCTGGATCGGGTGCACAAACGCAGAGCTGCACTTGCAGAAACATATGCTGAAGAAATAGGGCACTGTATTTTAAATGCAGCTCAGTCGTGCTTTTCATTCAAAAATTATAAAAAGACCAGGAAAAAAAAAAAGATCTTTTTTTTAATTGCAGCATGGGTTACAGTTTGTGATCGGAAAGAAGTCAAGACTTCATCTTTTTTTGTGTTAAATGCACACAGTTAAGTCCTAAACACCTCCTGGACACAAAGATAGCCCTTTGGGGCCAGACCCTGTTTTTAAGGCAAGATTCCCCAGTCTCAAGACTGACTGGACACAGGTATCCTGCTTCTCACTCCTTTTTGCACAGAGCATCTCCACAACATCTACATGGAGAGCCCAGAGACTACAGGCAAAGCCAGCTCTCTACGTGGCCGCACAGCTCATACAGGTACAAGAATAGGGTGCATGCTCAAAGGTCACATGATAATTAAATTTTCTTATTAAAAACGAGTGACAGTCCTGTAGAAGCTACAAATTAGGGCAGGATTTTTTCACATTTGAAACTTCCAGACTATGCAAAGCAACCACATGATCCTTAAAGGATGCTCTTAGTACAAGCACGCGTTCAAACGCTGGCAGCAGAACTGAATCGTGATGATCACTTTAAAGAGCTGCTTTTTAAATGCTGCTGCTTCTCTGATAGTACAGCAACCATACCTGGAAATTCACTTAACAACATTCAGGAAATTCCAAACCCAAAATATTGACACCAGCATCTTACATATGTTAGAAAAAGGTAACCTTCTCTTCCTTCCTCTGGGTGATGATTAAGGGCCTGGAGCATCTCCCCTATGAGGAAAGGCTGACTGAAAGGGGATCTGAGCAATGTTTATAAATATCTGAAGGGTGGGAGACAGGGGGAAATGGCCAGTCTCTTCTCAGTGTCTGTGGGGACAGGACAAGGGGCAATGGCCTCAAGTTGGAGCACTGGAAGTTCTGCACCAATACATGGAAGAACTTCTTCCCAGTGAGGGTGACAGAGCCCTGGGACATGCTGCCCAGAGGGTTGAGGAGTCTCCTTCTATGGAGATAGTCAAGCCCTGTCTGCAGGTTTACCTGTGTGACCTGTCCTAGGGAACCTGCCTTGGCAGGGGGTTGGATTGGATGATCTCTGTAGGTCCCTTCCAACCCCTACAATTCTGTGAATCTATGCAAAATGCCATCAAACCAAGTTTGGCTGTACCAGTATTAACTACTCAAAACAGCAACAGTTCTAACTTTATCAGATCTAACCAGAATTTCATTTCTCAGTACATACTATTTACTTCATTCTGCATCAGATGGATCAATGCTCAGTGATTATATGTAAAACCAAAGGCAACAGTAATATGCCCAGAATATTTTCATTGTTGTAGCCACAGGGCATGGTCTGGCTGGTATAGCATTTATCAATTAGCTCCTACCTATCCATGCATCTGTAGACAGGACCTTTCTACCCCTGCATGCACTGCCGTGCTCTGAGTTCACAAGGCATAATCCTTTCCTGAGCTGCAAAAAGCTTACTTTGGAGATACCTTCAGCCAGGGAACGAGGTCATGATGTGTAGCACATATAATGGGTATTTATAATACAGGAAGGCATACATGTGCCTTTAAAATCGATTTTTCCACCCATGCCCACATATGAATGCTCGTGAAGCCTGTTCTAAGAACCTGACACTTTCACTCACAGACCAGTATGTAAAACACAGTCTCACTAAGTGTCCACAAAGAACATATATGAAGCCAAATCCTCCACACAGCAAAAGCACAGATCGTGGCAGAAAACACATCCAAACCGCTATAAAAAAAGTACAAAACCAAGCAAATGAATCAGTTAATACTCAAACAGCTCATTTACACCCTCAGATGGGGCATAGAGCTATGCCTGAATTAATTACAGGGCCATAAAACAAATACTATGTGGAGAGAAAGCGCAAGCATCAGTGCTCATGGCCCAGCGTTTTCTGGAAGTGATATAAAATGGGCACAATGACTTAATAGATTACAAGAAATTAACATTAAAAAGGACTTACTGCTATTCTTTGGAGAGTCATTTTGACAGATGTCCACGTATCCAATCTTCTATCCAGGATTAGGATAAATTTGGTGTCAGACTCATGTTGACTGAGAGATAAGAAAATAACAATAATCAGATAATGTTTTGAGGAAATGTGACTCTGTTCCCCCCCCAAAAAAACCCCAATCCAAACACAAGAACACAGAACACAAACCACATTTTGAGCTTTCCATGATTTCCAAAATTCCCTTTTGAAGATATTTCCCTGAGCAGACTCCAGCATGGAATCTGGGAAGCCCTGGGCTAAGCATCACCTTTGAAACGGGCATTGTGGGGGAGCTGGGGGCAATAGCTTGCCCCTGAAACTAGCACTGGGCTTGAGAAGGACTTTGCAGAGGTTGGAAGCAGCTGTGCTTCCGCTGAGCAGCTCAGGGGTGGCCAGCAGCCTCCACCAGACCTACCCGAGATGCACATCCCTGCCCTCACCGCTGAGCTCTTCCCTCTGAGGGAGCCCCTTACCTGCTTTCCCGGGTTACAGTGACCAAGCCATGACTCCTGGCTTGTTTTGGCACACAGCCACAGAGGTGACACTAACCCTGGGAAGGGCGATGCCAGCCTGGCAGGAGAAGTGGAGCTGGTGCTGAAACAGGTTGCTGGGGCTTCCCTGGCACCTCCCAAGGCCCCTCTTGTGAGGCAGTGATTGCTAGGAGGCAATTCCCAGCACGCTCTCCTTCACTCTGCAGGCACAGGCTTCCTGGCACCCCTTCTGATACCCCAATCCTTCGAGCTGCTTTGAAACCCCTGGTGTTACCAAGCGAGACAGCAGTACTGAGGATTCACAGTCCAACGGGTGACCTAACATGCTCCTGCCCCTAACTCAAACATTGCCCTCCCTGGCAAGCTGGGCGCAGCTCAGCCAGGTTCAACCCAGGACAATACACACCGCAGGGCAGCCCGAATTACAACCTGGACTCATGTTTGCACACAGGTAAGGGTACGCCAGCTTGTAACCAAGTCCTCTCCAGTGAGTGTATTTACAGGATGCTTAAGTAATATTTACAATGTTTATTTTGCAGATGCTGAAACAGGATCACCATGTCCCACACCACCCTATCCAAGCATCTTAACGCTGAGGAGAGGTTCCCAGTACATGTGCTGGCTGCAGAGAGCTGGGTCAGGTATCTGCACTGGGCATGGCCCCATCCTAGCAGCCAACCACAAGAACTGCCTTCAGTAATTCTGGTGTTGGGCAAGCAAAACCACGGGGTGGATTACCCAGCAGTATCACATGGCAGGCAGCACTGGGCACTTTACTACAGGAAGAAAAGGATACTTAAAGCCAGTGAGGGAGTTTTCATTTAACGCACATCTTGCTGCTCTGGTCCATGATAACCACACACCCTTGATAAATATATTTAAAAGGAATTGGGCTGAGAGGGGGGGGAAATAAATCCTTCTGGCTGATAATGGTAATGGAGTGGAGATTTGTAAAGGCACCTGGCTCCCCAGCTGTCCTACGAACACATCTTACAGATCTGAAACGTCACACCCCAAGTGCAAAGGTTTCAGGTGAATTTATGTGCTGCCATTGAGGCGTAGCAGGAAAGAGCAGAGAAAACAAATAAGAGTATTTTACTCCTGAGTCCCACACAGGAACTTTGCTTGTAGTAAAGTCTGAGGTTACACACTGTGAGCTGGACCAGGCGTGACTTTCCAGCCAAGCCCCTTTTTAGCTAAAACAGCTTTGGCAACACAAGATGCTTCTGCGGGTTTCTGACAGCTCTGTTCACCCCCACCACGAGTTAAATGGCCCAGGTGGGTGGGAGGGGGGCAAAATCATCCTTTTGTTTGCAGTAAAAATAAAACTCCTGGGGTTTGGGTTTTTTTTAGGAGGAAAGGCTGAGTGAGCTGGGGCTGTTCAGCCTGGAGAAAAGAAGACTGAGAGGGGATCTGAGCAATGGTTATCAATATCTGAAGGGTGGGAGACAGAGGGAAATGGCCAGCCTCTTCTCAGTGATCTGTGGGAACAGGACAAGGGGCGATGACCTCTAGTTGGAGCACAGGAAGTTCCACACCAATATGTGGAAGAACTTCTTCACAGTGAGGGTGAGGGAGCCCTGGGACAGGCTGCCCAGGGGGGTGTGGAGTCTCCTTCTCTGCAGAGATTCAAGTCCTGTCTGGATACCGACCTGTGCGACCTGTCCTAGGGAACCTGCTTTGGCAGGGGGTTTGGACTCAGTGATCTCTGGAGGTGCCTTCCAATCCCTACATTTCTGTGACACTGTGACTTTCAGTACACCCTAAAACTTTTAAAGGTAGGTCTCTGTCCTATGAGAAACAGTTCCTCAGCTCCCCATGGTATTTCCCAACAGGCTGCAATTAAATAAAATAAAAGTGTTTACACAGCACCACTGTCATCATCATAAATCCTGATGAAAACCCCCAGAATCCAAGTAATTTAGAAAGGCAGCCGGACTGCAGCGTGCTCACTGTCAGCTACTAAAAGTATGCCAAAGCATGCCATTTCCTCAGGACAAGGTTATGTTCAGAGAGCAGCCTCTAAGCATGCTAATTTACTTTTATCAGCTCCCTTACAGACACAAAGCAGAAATTTCCTGGCTGTCCAAAAGCCTGGAAACCTACTGTGGGAAATGTTTAATTGCAGAGCAAGCCTGTGACCATTTGCAACCCAGGCCTTGCAGTTTTATCAGATTTCCAGTCCCACAATGTACCTTTTAGGCTGACAATAAAAATAAATCAATGCCTTCTCACCAAGGCTGCGAGGGGTGAGTTCATCTGCATCCAGCAGCAGAAAGATGGAGACAGATAACTGGATTGAAGATTATTTCTCTCTGGGTGCTTCTTGTCACCTCTTTTTTTTTCCCCCCTTACCCTTAATTTTGTATGTGTTACAGGATGCACCAGACTAAAAATAAAGACTTAGGATGTTTTGCAGGAGGGACGTGAAATTGGATCCTGGAGCCTGCAGTTGTGAGATGTGTCACAGGGTTCCTTGTGGCTGGTGGGATCAGAGCACGCCGTCAGGACTCGCTGCCTCATATTTAAATTCAGAGGTATTAATAGCCAACAGCACCCTTCGCTGTGTTGCTCACTCCATTTTATCAGCCATGGCTCTAAGTCCCCTCGTCCTTCACTTTGCAACCCAGGTGAACCCAGGTTCTCGGGAACCTGCTTGGGCAGGGGGGGGAAGTTGGATTCAGAATCACAGAATGACCAGGTTGGAAAAGATCATCAAGTCCAACTGTTCCTGTCCTGTGCTAAACCATATCTCTAAGTACCTCATCTATCCTTTTTTAAAACACACCCAGGGTCAGTGACTCAGCCCCCTCCCTGGGCAGCCTGTTCCACATCCCTACAACTCCTTCAGTGAAAATTTTTTTCCTAATATCCAATCTGAACCTGCCCTGGTGCAGCTTGAGGCCATTTCCCCTTGTCCCATCACCTGTCACCTGGCTGAAGAGACAATCGCCCACCTCTCTACAACCTGCTGTCAGGTAATTGTAGGTGGTGATAAGGTCTCCCCTTAGCCTCTTCTTCTCAAGACTTGATGATCTCGTGAGGTCCCTTCCAACCCCTACAATTCTGTGAAGCATGCAGAGTTTGTCTAAATACCGAAAAGCTGGAGAGTCAAACGGGATGGGAGGGGACAGGACAGTTCCAGTTGGGAGGAATCATCTAGTCCAACTGCCTGGCCAAGTTAAAGCACATTGTTAAGGGCACTGTGCAAATGCCTCTCAAACACTGACAGGCCTGGCACATCGACCACCTCCTTAGGAAACCTGCTCCAGTGTCGGACCACCCTCTCCCTAAAGAAACGCTTCTGAATGCCCAGTCTGAACCCCCGCTGGTGTGGCGCCGAGCTGTTCCCAGGCTGTATCCCAGGAAGCAGAGCTCAGCACCTCCCTCTCCTCACACCCTCCCAGGAAGCAGCAGAGTCGCCCTTCAGCCTCCTTTCTCCAAGCCCCAAATCCTCAGCTGTTCCTCACAGGACATGGCTTCCAGCCCTTTCACCAGCTTTCCCACCCTCGCCTGGGTGCATCCAAGGCCCTTCATGTCCTTCTTAAATTGTGGAGCCCAGAACCACACACACTGCCTCAAGTGAGGCTGCACCAATGCTGCATACAGCGGGCTTTGTTTTGTTTTCACAGATAGCATTATTTTACTTTAATTGCAATGGGGACAGGCTTTTGCAATAACAATCTTTCATACAACATAACTGACTTCAATTGACTTTTTAGTTTCTTAAAGCTTCTACTGAAATCCTGACTTAACCGTAGGAGGAATAAACTCTTGTAGGGCACACCAAAGATGGGCACTTTGGTTACAAACTCTACACTGCAGCAGCCTTCAACCCTAGGCTGGATAAAGTGCTGCTTTATCACTCTTAGGGTCACCTTTCTGCAGCTACCAAGGTCTGTCTCACTGACTTGTGCCTCTCCCCCAAGCACGCCAGGGCACAGCACTGCTTAATGAAGCCAGCCTGCAGGCAGGCAGCCTATCATGTGCATTTTGAGTTGGAATTATGGGGTGTGGGAGGTGTAGACCTGCTACGTATTTTCCCCATGCAGCTCCTCCACAGGTGCTTTCTGCAGCAGCTCCTGCCTGCAGCATGGTTCCCAGGAATCCTAAAGTAAGTTTAACTCGCCTACAAGACTCATCTTCCTCCTGGCTCTGCTATTAATGCACTCACCTTGCGGAGCCAAGAGTAGCTTACAGCATCCATCTCCTTTATCTAATCACTATTCCCAGGAGAAAAATGCCTCATGAAATCCAGCTGCCCAAAATACTACAAACCTAGCATCCCACGAGGCTTCTTCAGATGTCTATCAGTAGGACAAGATGCAGTCCTTGCATAGGAAAGGGACTATGCCTTGGGCTTGATATGCCCTTACCCACCCAGAGGTATGTGGTGGGGAGGTGTCAGCACATCCACAATCAACTCTGACATGCAGGTCAAATATTTACCTCTTTTTAGGGACTTTCTGGCTCAAAGTCTGATCTCTGACCCCATGTCATGATTACCCAGGGACACATGCCAAGAGGTACCAGAGCTGACACATCCTCATCTAGGTGATGCTTTTCCTTGCTCCTGGACAGCACAGCCTTTCTGACTCCAAAGTGTTAAAAAGCATGTAGTTTTAAGGTGGTCAGGTATTGAGGCAGGCTGCTATGGTGGCAGAAGGAACAGAGAAGCATGATTAAAGTGGTTTTCCTAATAACATGCTGAACATGTTTGAATCACCAGCAAGCTCGCAGCTCTCCTTAGTTTCTTGATTGAGTTTGACCTATTACAGGGACAGCGAGACTGCTCATCATGCTAATGCCAGGGTGTTTACAGTCATGTGAAATAAGAAGCCCTGGAGAAACCAGGCAGAGCTGGGAAGTGCAGATGCACAGACACAGGCTGCTTGCACAGCACAAAGGAGGAAACCCCTCTGACCAGCCCACACTGTGAGCCAGGATCCCACAAAACTTCAGAGTCCATCCAAAAACAGGACAGAGGGTACCAGAGGCTCTGTAATTTTTTATCTACAGAGCTGACTAAACAAACACAAGGTGCTTTTTCCAAAGCAGCTGCTGAAGGCAAGCTCCCACCTAGCTGCTATCAACCTACCCTCCCGGCAAGAAGAAATTTGCCAAAACAGGTATTATTCAAGGAAATTAAGCATTCCAGGTAACTGACTCACCAGGCTCAGCAGCAAGAAATAGAAGGGCCATTAATCTAAGTGTACAGCCCTGTATGTGGCACCGTCAGACTGTCGGCTGAGACACGGGAGGGTAATGGGAGCTGCGGCACGCTGCTGAGCCATCGCCGGTAATGGGGACCCCGAACGGTTTGTTCCTGTAATTAGCCTCTTCCTCTGGTTACATTTCTCTTTTTCCACGGTAATGACTCGCTATTTGTACATGTCAAAATATTACTCTGCAGCAGAATGGCATATTTAAGCAGTGACACATGTCAACGCTTAAGGAAAGCTTGCTGTTAATTAGAAACCTAATAAACTAAATTTCTGATACAAGCAGACTGACAAGCCACAGGGATGATGTCCACTTTTTACTCTGCACATTAAATACCACGCCTGGACAATTGTAAGGGCTTTGCATCGTTCATCTCCTCCCTCTTACTTGCTCTGAGAGCTGAAGATATCCCTCATCCCCACATGTAGCTTTGCCCTGAAGATCCCCAGCATTGGCCCAGGCAAGATCAACACCTCTGCCCATATCACAGGCAAGAGCTAGAAGGGGGTCACATACCTTGGGACTGACGTTAGGTATGTTAAGACTTTAGATACGGCCTCCTCGGGCACCTCGTTGAAGCGAGCGTTGTCAGGGAGGGTGATAATCCAAGCCTTGTCTTTCCCTCGACCACCTGGAACAAAGACAAGGATGCTGTCGACGAGGGCCAGCAGCAAAGCCCAGGTCCACCAGTCAGGTCTGAAATCACACTGCCAGCACTACTGAGGGTTTTTTTACATCACCAGGACAGCAAAAACTGGGTCAAACCCCGCTGCTGATTCCAAGCAGAACAGATGGGTGGTAGAAACAAATGTACCAGGTATTTCCTTTATTTGCTAGGCAAACTTTACACGGGACAGCAAAAGGAGTCAGAAATACAAGGCCAAATCAGCACGCCCATCTGGGAACTACAGGAATACATTTCAAAGCAAAACACTTGGTAACGCGTTGGGCGTTTGAAGGTACGAATATTTTACAGTATGGCTTGAGACAGAAACCTAATACGCTCTTTCAAACTGCCTCAATGTTTTATTAACAACATTTCTAGTGGCACTAGGGACAACCTGATGGATAATATCCCGTGCGGAGTGTCATTTCACCAAACAGCACGGGAGTTCATCTGGAGGATTTAATTACCGCAGAGATAGACAGAAGGAGTTGACTGTAACTCACCAGAAAGAAATGCAAACTCTTTCATCAAATCATCACTGATGTCCTTTGCACAAATGGGTATTGCAGTTTCTGGGGGTAAAAAAAAAAAAAAGCCAAAGCTGCAGTCAAAAAGGAAGCAAAAATCCAGAGCAAAATGCATTTATCAACATGTTATCCCAACGGTGGGACTCAAACCAAATGCAGCTTCCCTAAATTATATATTATAGATTATATATTTGATATTATAATATTACAATAATATAACAATAAAATATTATATTCTTATATATATTATAATTGTTATATATAGTAACAAATTAGATATAGTTCTCCTAGAAACCAACATTTCTGACGATTCTAACAGGGCAAATACCATAAACCAGGAGCAAATGTATCCTATCAAACATACCAAGGAAGAACTGCCTGGGAGCTCAAGTGCTCTTCCCTCAAAGGGGTATATCCAAGGTTAATACCCATGTTTTGGAGTTACTGAATTTAGTCCCAAGCCTCTCTAGCCTCGGCAATACAATGGGGTGAGGTTTCCGCTGGGAACAGCAGCGTCCAAGGCTGCTGCTCTGGGAACAAGGTTGGGTTTCCAGACTGTTATAGTCTTTAATTTTGAGCAAGCAAGCTTCTGAAATAATGTTTTTCACCTGGCACAGGGCCACACACGCTGGAAAGGCTGTTGTTCATATGTCCAGTTATTAGATTTCTTTTTAATTAAATAATGGGAGAGGCTGGTTTAGCTGTAATAATGGGAGAGACTGTATTTAGCACGCTGACCATTTCAGCGTCAATGAAGCCCGCTGGAACAATACACATGATTTTACCCTTCGCTGCAAGAAGGAAACAAAAAACAGGCTTGACAAACACAAGAGGAGCTTATAGCTGGCAGACATTTTTCTGGATTATCTGTAAGTGGAGTGATAGCTAAAAATTAAACATCCTTGTTCCTGCAAATAAATGTTTTGAAGCACATCTATACAGATTAAAGTCCTCGTGCGCAGCGATAATTAAATTTTAAGCCCTGATTATTTTTGCAGAGTTGGTCCTGGGGAGTAATCTTTTGGCTGTTTTAAATCACAGGGGCTGCATACTTCAGTACACTCCAGCCCAATCAATATTTATTCTATTTCACTTTTCCCAAAAGCTTTCTGGTCACTTCTGTTTCACCCAAAGATGTTTCAAGCCTCTAACCATCCGTACAGAACTGCCTCCCCACCACTCCCACCAGCCCTGGGTGCCCTCTGCTCTTCTTCACACACACCACTGCTTTATCCTCTTGTAGACAAAAGTGTAATTTTTTGTTTGTTAAGGATCAAGCCTCAAAACATTCTTGATCTTAACAGGCCCCAGAACTGGTCTTGGTAAGAAAGAAGTTTGCTTTGCAGAGGTATTTCAAATATTTCTCTCTCATTCAGCTGCTTCACCTAAGCTGAGGACAAGCAGTCCAGCAGATTTCTTCTCCAATTAGTTAGCTGACTGATTTTTTTTCCAGGTCAATAGTTCTATACTGCTAAAAAAATCACATTTCATAACTTAATGAACTTCAGCACATGAAGTAGATGCTATTAAGCATGTGGGTCTCTGAAAATGCAAGACAAAAAGTCCATGGCTGTGCACACATATTTGCCTTCAGAAAGTCATGGGGCTGAAAGAAGAGACAGCTACAGGTCTAGAGTAAATAAGTAAATGCAGCTTCTGTTTCTGGTTCTTCACCAAGATGGTAGTGAAAGGCTGGTTGTCTGGGAAACAGGCTGGAAAAAGGGGGCTAACCGCTATGTGGAAAAAAAAAAACCCACCCAAAAAATAACTTTTTAATCAAGTTTTGCAAGACATTTTAACAGAGAACATCCTGCAGCCTTAAATCAAGACAGTTGGAAAACAAACCCCTGCATTTTTCCACATAGTACTTTGAGACTTTGCTCTCTGGAAAAGAAACACCATCTCAACAATGCTGTAACTCCAGAGTCTTATGATGCTTAATTCTCGCACATCTCTTAGCTGCCATTTCCCAACAATCATCATGGGAACGGCCAAAGCCAATGGGTGTTCTAATCCTACCTGCGCTACGTGTCCATGGTAGGACCCAGGCTCCTAAGCACCCCTATGACTCAGTTTCTTGCTTCTCAAAGGATGATGTTTTTGGAGGAGGACGCTCGGCACCTTCACAAAGCCAGGCCTTTCCAAGCAGTCCCAAATGAAGTACCCAAAATAACTCATCTGAGGAAAAACTAGTTGGGAGTCAGTGACTTCAGGCGGTGAAGGCTTGGGGAGTACTTACCTTACAAACCCTCCCCATCTCCTGCTGGGCAGGAGAATCCAACAAGTGACAGAGGAGGAGGAGGACGGCTGCCTTTTGGTAAGGTCAAGGCATAACAACAGGCTGATTGTGGTCCCCTTAAGAGCTGCTCCTTGGCCAACCCATCCCTTACTCCGATTTGGCCACTGAACTCCACCTCCTGGGGAAATGTTAGAGGAAATGAAGTGCTGGCATCGGATTTGTAAGCTTGTTGCTGTTCCTGCAGCACATCAGCTGGATGTTGCTATAAATCCTGTACAGAAGGATGACCTCTGTCCTCCAATACCGATCTCTGGAAAAAGTGCAGTGGAAGGCAGTGGGGCACCAAAGATATCCGCTTCTCAAACAAGGCCTCAGTTGATGCTCATTAGCAAACGGGAGATTTCTTATTTGAAGGACACTCTTCAGACAGAACGGAAAAGACCCCGGGGTATTGCCCAGTGCTGGCTACAAACAGGAGCACATCCGGCTTGTGTGCCCCTTGGCAGAAGGCAGAGGAAGCCAAGGTTTTGTGCAAGCCCACGCGTTTGTCTTAAAAAGAGGCTTTGTGATCATCAGCTACTGTAGATCAGAGCTGAACCGTAACAAAATCAAGCACGAGCCCCTCACGCTACAGCATCCCAGAGTGCTTTCCAAGCTACCTTCTTATCACCACACAGCTGGGATGACCTCAGGCTTTGGGGGCTGCCGAAAAACAAGCAGCATCTGGATGATCAATCATCATAAAAGTGTAATAACATTTTTTATATGGGCTCTAAACTGGGTATTTATAAAATGCTGCTGCAATTCTTATATTCAGAGACTCCTCTACAGAGGAGATTGTTGCCATGGCACAGAGTTTAGGAGGATGCATGGAGCCAAACAGGGAAAAGACAAAGGAGAAATACGGAGAGCTCTACCCTGCTGAGAAAAACTAGTGTGGCTCAGCAGGGGACCCTTCTGAATCTGCCCTGTCCCCATCATTTGGTTCACACAGTCCAGAACATTTTGCTGGGTCCTGTCCATAGGGCCATATCTCAAGGCAGTTGCACTGACTACAGTTGTAAAAACGATGCTCTACTGTTAGCCACCTTCCCTTTCAAGGCGATTCAAGCCCAGCAGGACTTTACTGTCTGCAGTGACGATGTGAGAGGGGACAGCCTCAGTCTGTGTCGAAATTCCTCTCGTAAAACTCAAACTCTGGAGTGCTTTGCTCTTTGGTAACTATAGTTTTCCAAACTTTGCAGAGCCACAGCATCTGCAGACAGCCAGCAGCTGCGTAAGGCATCTGCCAAGCTGATGTAACAGTGCCTCACACTTCACAACACCGACCAAATACTGTTTGCAGCTAGGAAAACCATTTGGATATGGCTTTGTTGTGAGTGAAGAACGGCAGCTTTTCATGGGAGGGTTGCTGCTGTAGTCTAGGAAACAAAACTGAAGTAAACTGAATGAAAAGGGTGAAAGATCAGCTTGAGCTTCTCCATGATCTGCTTGTCCGTTTGGACATGCACACCCAACAAAGCAGGGTTCATTTGATGTCAGGGGAGCCTGCCAGTTATCATACTTATAATCTATTTCCACTTCCCTTGGTGACTTTCTGGGCTAACAAGAGTCATCAGCCAGCATCTGTCTCAGGTTGTCCCACCACAGGAAGGCCCATCTGCCTCCAGATGTTCCTCTGAGGCTAATGATGCCTGCGACACAGACCAACATAAACCAACAACATTTGCAAGAAGGTCTGGTGCTCAGGGACTTTCAATGAGCAGGGCTTCTTCCAGCTTCCATGGGCACTTCTGTCCAAGGCCAGCGTTGGTGACAGCCTCCCATGGGGCACAAGCTGGGCTGGTGAAGATTAGGCCATCCCCATCTCACCTGCTTTGCACAAGAGTGGGAACACAAAGCCCTTCGAGCACCGTGCCCTGTGCAATGCGGAGACCATCCCTTTCAGCTTCTGGGGCTGAAGTTGCTCCACTTGGCAAAATTATATATTAATTTGGGCCAAGATTAGAAACACAGTCCCATACCTGAGGAGAAAGACCGATGCACCTCTCTGTGATGCACCTCAGGCCTGCTCCCACACCCCATTTCACAGCCACAAACAGTCCAAAGGAATGACTCTGCAGCCCATCACTAAGGGTAAGGGGATACACTTTGGGTAAGGGGAACAGTTTCACTTGAAATTTAATTATCTGCAAAAGCCGAGGAGTCCCTCCAGAAACAATGGCAGAAATCCACCCCAGAACAGTGACTGGGCCCACAGCTCGCTGCAGGAAACACGAGCGTCCATCACCCCAGCACACGTCCTGGCTGGCGAGCGGCTGAGCCTCCCCCTGCTCCCCCATGGAGCAAGTTCAACTGACTCCAGATTCAACCCGGTACACAACCAGAAACATTGCTGCTCTCCTTGCCAGCACACCATGTCCCGAAAGCTAGAGAGAGGGATTTAATAGAGACCAAAAATATACCCTTCTATTGCCCTGCTGTGATTGGCACACTTGTGTGAGGTCTACGGAAAGCCTGTCCAACAGCACATGCCAAGTGACAACGTGCCCATCCCTGGCTGTGGGCGGGGAGCAGGGCAGGGGCACATGTCGGCAGTTGTTGGTGCTGCCCAGGCACCGCTTCAACCAGCCTCTTCCTGTGGGTTGTGCCCCACCTGTGCAGCCTTCAAGTGGTGGCTTCTCCAACAAGCTAATACCTGGAATAGGATCCTAACTTCCACATCACTGGGTCCACCCTCCCACCTCTTCATCCTGCTCTGTGCCTGCCTAGGAACAGGATATGACACTGTGTAAATGCAGAGCAAGTGTTTACACAGCATTCATGGGAACTGGAGCCAGGAGGGGCTGACCAGGCTGCATGATGCTGATGGAGATACTGTGCTGAACTGCAAGTTCATCGGAGAATGCATAGCAGAGAATAGGATGTTGTGCTCCTCAACAATGCCTGCTGCCTTCCCCAAAAGCTTATTTACAGGATCTGGTCTGAGCAGAAAATTGACAGCCAAGGTCCTGAGTCTGCTTCTTGGCCTTGAGACCGAACTTTTTGGTAGCTGGGAGCCAATCATGCCTCTCGTGGCTTTAGTTCCTTGTTTGCAAACAGGCACAAGTGCCAACAGGATAGAATGTGAGCAAAGGGCTGTGAGCATGTCTGGCAACAAGAACAGAGAAGACACTCACAACGCACATCCATCAGGCTGGCAGAGGTGTTCATATCTGTAGGGGTTGTACAAGAGCTGGGATCAATAGTGGGTGTTAAAAGCCCTGCTGAACTACCCAATGGATGGCGTTGGGCTAACTTGGGACAGCTGGGAAGGAAAAAGTCTCTGGTTTCTTCTGGATGCACCAATGAACTGAAGGTCTCAGGACTGGACATGACATCCACCAGCCAGGACTCAGCATCTTCCTCCTTAGGGACCTGTGGCTAAGGGATCATTCTGCCCTACACAAGAGCTGAAAGGAGGCTGGCACCAGACACTGCTAAAAATTCATTGGGTGGAACAACAGAGAGGCCTGCTAATCAGGCACGTTTCTACTTGGTTCCACCAAAGTCATCCAGAGCTGCAGAGCAGGTGAGGATTAACAGTGCTGTGCCAGAATTACACCTTTATACCAGAGGTAACAGGTTTAGACCCATGGGGATCTTTTCCCCCAGGTGATGGATGGATACCCTGCGGTGAGGTACACACTGGAGCAACTTCCCCTCTCCCCACACCCCAAAAGCTCTCTGCCCAAAGAAACACAGAGTCTTAATTGTGCAAAGTGCAAAGGTTGCCATGGTCCTCTTCTGCATTGGAAAAGCGACCTCTGCAAAAGCTGCAGAAGCTGCAGAAGCTAGAACCTCCTGCCCAGTACAGACACAACAGCAACTCTGCACTGTGCATGCCCTCATAGGCACCGAAACCACATCAGCTGCTCGTGCGTCCCACCCGGACACATTTCCACTCCTGTTGCCAGGGGTACCTGTGGCAAAGACGAGGCCCTGCTGCTGCCCAGGGGAGACAGACAGACAGAACAAACTCACCTGTAGCCATCTCAGGGCAAGAAGAGCAGCTTCTGCTGCCACACCGGGACCTGGCACACTCATGTCTGTAATTCTGGGTGGCGCGGGCATTCCCCGTGCCAAGAGAGTGGCACAAAAGACACATTAAAATATTCATGGCAGAAAGCTTCCGTATCCTTGACAGCAGCAAGCGCCTTTGTCTGCCCCTGCCTGTGGGGACAGCTTGCACCCACTGTGCCCACAGGCTGCAGGGGAGCATCTGCACCCCTGAGGCCCAGGCTCAGCCCACCGGCACCCGCTTTGTTACTGCAGCCAGTAAAAAGCAGGATTTCATTTGGAGGGAAAGATCAGCAATTAGATGGGGCTTTTAAACACCTGTTTTTCTGGAAGATGTGATGTATTGATTCCCAAGAAGATGGTGGGACTCCTCGGTCGGTTCTGTCAATAGCCTGATGGCAAACCCCCGCCTGCCACATGCAAGGAGACGCTTGCAAACCCGCTTCTGAGCTGCCATCTCCAGTGCTTCCTGGGAGAAGCATCCATACAACACAGGGGACAAAGGATGGCAGAGCCAAGGGAAGAGCTGCACCCCAGGAACACCGTGGGCAGATAGTGTATTTAGAGAGAGATGGTGTTTCGGAAGCTGGCAGCACGCTCTGGGCTTCAGGACACAGGTGCTGGTGGGGTCATCCCAGGAGCTGCCAGGAGCCTGGTGGGGATGGCAGCTAGGCATGGGTGTCCTTTGGAGAGCTCACTATGGAGGCAGGTCAGCAGTAAAACCCCTCCATCAGAGCCAAACAGGACAAATGTGCAGTAGAGCAGTGACCACATCACATTTCAAAGGACTCTGGCCCCAGAAAAGCCATGCCCTGCACAGGACAGACGCCAGCACCAGCTCCCCGATACAGCCACTGCTCTCCACAGCCACATGGGCATGAACACAGACCTGTCTTCCCAACCAACACGTTAACTACCCACATGTGAGCATGGCTCAGCAAAAATCACGATTTAAACTTCACTAGGAACAACATCTTGTGTCAAGGATGGGAAACTGAGGTGGTCACATCACATCCAGGTCTTCAAAACCCCTGCAGAAAGCCTCAGGATGGGTTGGTCACCACGTCAGGTTCAAGGACTGCTTAAATTATCCGTTGTCAGACCGGGGAGGATATTTTGAGGAAAGGCTCCCTCTGTTTGCAAGCTCTTTCTTTGACTTCTCCCCAAGCACCCGCTCCGGCACAGTGTAGGAGGAGGCAGGATACAGCACCAGATGGTCCTCTCTTCTGACCCGTGCTTCTCCGCTGGGTCCTCCTAGGGCTTATCTGCAGTTGGTGCTTCAGTGCAGACACACATCCCCACCACCCAAACCTGGGCGAGTGCTCAGCTAAGAAACCCTACCGCAAAAAATATGAAGTGAAGCCTCAGCAAAACTAGAATGACCTTTTCCAAAGGCACAGACTTACATGCAGGGAGGATAAGGGTGAAAACGCAAATGAAAACATTGTGTAAGAAAGAAAAAGGATAAGAAATGGGAAGAAAACGGTAACTCGGCGCAGTCCAGGCTTGCAGACCCTCATCCAGGCGGCATGCCCATCCTATGGCCGAATGTCCTCACGGGACCAGCTGAATCATCACCTTACAATAGGCCCTGATGTGCACAGCCAAAGAGGGATCGGATGGCAGCAGCCCTGGATCAGGCTCCCTGGCCAAGCCTGCAGGCTCCAGGGCAGGAGCCTCCCACTCCTGGGAATCCCTCCAGCAACTGCCAGTGGAGAAAAGCTGGCTGCAGAAGAACAGGAGTACCCAAGGCACTGGCACAGCACAGCTGTGGCTGCTCACTGATACAGAAAACATGCAAAAACTCATTCCTGATGACCACAGATCCCACATTCACAGTAGTGTCACCCTCTGATACAATTTAGGGAGCTGGAAGTGAGGAGAAGGGTCCCTGAGAGCCAGGGCTGAGCTGTACTGAGGATGCTTGGAGGGTTTAAAAGGTCCAGAGCATCCCTGCATGCTGGGGGTGGAGGAATCTGGGGGAGGGGGAAATCTTTTCCAATTTAGATTTAACAGCTGGCAAACGGTGGAAGTTTTGCTTGCAGAAGGTGAACCAGAAGTAAACTGACGTGTTCTCTCCTCCTGTTATTGCCATGGCTGATCAGCTAATGTGAGGGAACAAACTACTGGATGCCTTGATGTGTTCCTGTCCAATCAGAAAAACTACCTTCTCCTATCGCCCCAAACCAAGCAAAAATTGGGAAAGATAAAACCAGCTCAACTATATATGAATTTCCATCTATTGCGAGATAACAAAGTTCCTCAACGCCCACCCTTGTGGATTCAAATGCAGTGTGGGAGTTGAGAAAATCTCGTTCCTTGCATTTCTGATACTTAGGAGCTTCAGTGTGCTTTTAGTTTTCTCCCATTCCCAATTCCAGCTGCTCCTCCCTTTCAGGACACTCGGGGAAGAGCCTGCAGGTGTTTTGTGCCAGGGCGCATTCACCAGCTGTGCATGGGAACAGCGCTCAGAATCTGCCACCAGTACGGAGCTTCCCAGCTAGCAACATCAGCCTCCCAGGCAGAGCCCATTCAGCACAAAGGACTTACAAAGCCATATAAACACATACATGCATTGATAACTTCCCTGTCATCACACAAGTGTTGCTTCTCCCAAGCCGAATTCCAGCTTTGTGCACAAAGTAACTGCTGGGAGATGTAATCACAGTAAATCCTTGGGCCCCATCACCTGCCCAGCAACCTGGAACTGAGTTCACTGAAGTCACTGGAACACTTGATTTGCTTCCATAGCCCACACAGCCAGGAAATGAAATCACACAGCCAGGTTCCACAACGGCATCACCTGGAAACTCTGCTACAAAGTGAGGGAAACTGGAACCTATTTTTCCTGAATTGAAAATGGAAATGTTTGATTCTGGCATTCCCCCGTCGGGCAGAGGCATGTCTCCAAACCCAGCTAACTGCTTTCCTGCGGCAGGAGAAGGTCAGTGGCTTGGAAAGTGAGGGGGAGGAGGAAATCGCTGGCGCTCGTTGTCTGTCTCGCACCACCCAGCCCTTGGACAGACACCCACGGAGCAGCAGATGGGTAATTGCACTGTGCAGGCAGCTCAGCCAGCGCGGCTTCCCAGGGAACTACTCTGCCCCGGGAGCTCCTGACTCAGCCCTGAGCTTAACATCGCCTGGGAGGAAAAAGGATTTGGGAAGACATGGCAACCCCACCCAGCCACTTCCACCACAGCTCCCGGCACTCCCGTTCCTCTCCCCCCAGTTTCACACTGGCCTTCAATTTTACTGCGCTGGGGAAGCTGGCAAGACGAGATGATTGAGGCTTTGGCGAGTCAAGGAGTGTGAGACCCGAGCTGCGCTCATCCCACATGCCAAAGCAACCCACCATCCCAGAGATGCATGCCAGCCCCTTTGCAGGGCAAGGCTGAGGGCACTCGCCCCGTTCACGACTCCAGAATTTCCTTGCCACAGCCAACTTTACTGAGAGGCTCCTACCACAGGCACAACCAGCGGCAACATCCCAGCTCTGAACTCCCCATCTCCAGGCACACGGGGGAAGCTCCGTGTCTCCACATATCCTCTGGTTTGGTGGCAAAGACAGCACCTGGGAAGACTCTTTTCTTCCCCCCCCCCCCCTCTATATTCAGCACTTCGGTTGGCTTCCTCCCACGCAGCCCTGCTGTCGCTTCACTTCTGTCCTAGTAAATGAATGATCAGCCAGTGTACCGCAGTTGTAGCAAATGGGATGTAGGGAGAGGAAGCACGTCCCACGTACTACTGACTGCTCCCAGACTACTACTCCTCCATGGTCCACCCGAAGAGGTCTGACAGCGGCGCAGAGCTTTCAGAGGCTACTTACCCTGTGCCCCTGGAGCTCTTCGAGGGAGCCCAAGCCATTTCAGGGGTGAGATTGGCTGTAAGAAGCTTGGGAGTTACGTAGGCTTGTATCTCACTGTAAGGCAGACACAGGGGAAATTTCACCTGCTGCTAGAAACAACCAAGTTTCCAGTACTTATGAACACAGGGAAATGGTTAAAACACAGTCCCAGATCAGGCTCAATGCTCTGGAATCAGCTGTGTGGAAAACCCCCCTTCTGATTTATTTTTAATCTTGTGATTTGAGGAACCGTACTCAACTTTGTATCTTTTTCAATATCTCATTTTAAAAATCAACGTAGATGCCAAATCATGTGCCTAGATCCTGCAGCTATAAGCATACAAGCGTGCCTTTGTGGGATATTTCGATTCGATATGAGTATTATATAAAGGTCATCTGCCAGGAGCTGGCCAGGAGACAGGACTCATGCTCAGGAGAAACCCACTGCCTGCTTCCACCCGGTTTCCATTACCTCGCTCACAGAAAACATTCACCATCTGCACCCCCACCCCTGTGCCACCCAGCTCCCATTCAAGCAGTGTGAGTGTTCCATTGCTGACACCAGCGCAAGGAGGATCAGACTTTCCTTTTACTCACATCCCTTCAAGCAGCATCCTTCGCTGACCGGTCGCCATCACCCCTGCACTTTCCTACCCCATTTGCAGGGTGTGTGTCAGCACAGATACAGCAGGCAGGACAGCCCACAGCAGAGTGGGAGATGCTGTCGTGGGCATCATCCCAGAAGAGCAGGTACACAAAGCAGCTCCTGAGAAGCAGGTGAGTCCTCACCTGTGACTTACCCCCTGATAAATTCTTCCCGCACCCCAAACTGAGCTTTGCAAAGAGGTCAAGGAAACCAGAATTAGACAGGAAGCTTTTTTTTTTTTTTTTTTTGGGTCAGCGTGTCTTTTTTGTGCCTGGCACAGCTCCAGGCACTCTGCCAGCTGTGAACAAATAAGGAATGATGAGTGCCTTCGCCTCCCAGCAAGGTACCTACGCATCCTCTCGTGAGGCTGGAGTCACCCAAGGTGCCACCACCTCTCCTGGATGATGAAAAGCTTCCCTGCAGAAAAAAACCCCACTCTTCTCCCCCCCCCCCAAGAAAACAAAATGACAAAGAAGTCAGGGCTCTGCACAGTTTATGAGAGGATCATCGTCCCTCAAAGGAAACCCAGTTGAAGCACAAGAGCAGCTTACAGCCTGAGGGTAAGGGATCAGCCTGCATTCGCTTCTGGCATTAAGGGTGCACAGCCCCACAACCACACCGCATCATACAGCATCACCCCCACCCCCTGCGCATCCCCAGCCCAGCCTGGGTTGAAGCGATGTTTGAAGGCCAAGAAACGAGGGAGGGAAGAGTCCGGCAGGGACACAGGCTTCACACACACCTCCCACTCTTCTACTCCGGAGAGTGGGACAGGGCACCACGTAGTCGTCAGGATCAGTGAGATGCAGCTCCCTTGAGAAGACTTCTTTAGTTCTGGCCACGGGGAGTCGGAAAAGGGGCCGACCACCGGCCAATACCCCTCTGCTCACCCAAAAACAGCCTCCCCGCTTCAGCTGCCTTTCGAGCGGTGCACTCGGGTACCGAGAAGGACCCGCCAGCAGCGCAACGCGAAGGGGTTTCTCCTTATAAAACGGGGCAGTTCCACCCCGACCGTGCCGCCCATCAGAAGTAACACCCGGAGCCCCCAGCCCAACCCGGCCCTCCCAGGGGCTCCCGAGGCAGGCGAGCTTGGCTGCCGCCGGGCTTGCCCTCATGGGCTCCCAGCCCTGACTCGCCGGTGGGGATCCGGGCGCCGGCCGGTGGGAGCCGGGCACCTGTGGGCTCCGTCTGCCCCGGCGCTCGGGCTGACAGCGCCGGGATTAAGGAGGTGAGCGGGGCACCCGGCTCCTTAAAGGAGCGAGAAGGACGTGCAGGGAAAGCCCTTCGCCACCCCCGCCCGACCCGTGAGGTCCCCAGCTCCCCCCCGCCGCCCCGGACACCTGTGACACCCGGTCCCCCCGCCCCCGGCCCCTTCCTCCCCACCAACCCCCCCGGGACTCACCGGCAGCGGCGGCCTCCAGCAGCGCGGCAGCCCGCAGCAGGCAGTAGTAGCGCTCCATCTCCCCCGCCGAGGTACCCCCCGGCGGGGGACCGGCCGGGGCCGGAGCGGGGGCCGGGGCTAGGGCCATATGCCCCGCGGCAGCGCTCCGCCGCCGGCAGCGCTCCGCCGCCCCGGGCCCGCGCGGCCGCCGAGGCGGGGCCGGGGGAAGCGGGCGGCCGCCGCAGCCGCCTCCGACCGCCCCGCGACCGCCCCCCGCACCGCCCCCTGCCCACGCCGCGGCCCCGGTGGCACCGGCAGCGCCGCCCGAGCGCCCTCGGATGGGCTCTTCCCGCCGCCCCTTCCCTCTTTTCTTTCCCTTTTCTTTCCCCCCCCCCCTCTCCTTTTTTTTCCTCTTTTCCCTTTCCTTTTCCCTCTTTCCAGATTCCCCGGTGCCCCCCGCGTACCGCCCGGCAGCGGGAGCCGCTCCCCACCTTAGCCCTTACGGCACCTCCCTAGGGAAGAGAAAAAGGAAGAAGAAAAAGAAAAAGAAGAAGAAGAAGAAGAAGAAAAAGAAAAAAAGAAGAAGAAGAAGAAAAGGTGTTTTCACCCTCGGCCAGCAGCATTCTAGCAAATTCCCTGAGCAATAGCTGAGCCCTCCATTAAGCCATACTATAGCCAGAGCTCTAAGCACAGTTCTGGCCTGACCCATCAGCCTCAGTTTCCCCCAGTGCTGCAGTTCAAACGATGCCAGCTCATTCTCTGCCCGGGGAAGGCAGCACAGAGAAGTGGATGTTCCTGTTTTTCCAAAACAGCCTTTTAATTATGCTCCTTTACTACAACAGCTGCGGTTTTTTTTCCCCCCCAACACTATAGCAGTCAGGGCTATTAATTTAGGGCCCAAGGTCTAATAATGGTAGTAGGAAAAACACCATCTTTTGGCAGACCATGTCCCTTCTTAGGCCGATAGAGAATTTTTCTAGGAAAACCCACGGGTTCAGGCAGGGCTCCTTGGCTGTAGCACAGCATATCCTCTCTAACGTGACTGAATAGACAATTTTCTGCCTGGTCATAAAGCACATCTCATGTGGCAGGGAGAGGTCACATGTGGTTACTCATCAAAAAACCCAGCTCAGGTGCAGAGCAGTAAAAGGTGGTTAGGAGATAGCTGTATGTGAGGCGACAAGCATGGGATGACAGCTGCACCACATTCCTTCTGTGTTCTTATTGTAGGAACGCTATTTTCCCTGAACAGCAGCAGCTCATGGAGAAAAGAGGACCATCCAAGTGCTGAAAGGCTTTTTTTGTTCCCCAGCTGCACAGGGTTTGTCCAGCTGTAACCAGGACTCGCCACCACTGAGTGATATGTACCCACTTGAACCGAGGCTCCTGGAAAAACAAAGCTGGCCAGTAGAAGATAGAGCTATGTTATCTCTCAGGTTTGATAGTCAACCTATTTCTTGCTCTCTGAGCAGAAGATGAAAGGATTAAAGCTGGATCTGGATGAGGCTTTTACAGTCAGTGTACCTTACCCAGGTGCTCTAGGCTGGACCACAGTGACAGATGCCAGCAGGAATCATAGAATCATGGAATGGTCTGGGTTGGAAGGGACCCCAAGGATCACAGAGCTCCAATCCCCTGCCACAGACAGGGACACCAACCTCCAGACATGATCTAGAAAAGGTTGCCCAGGTCCCCATCCAACCTGGCCTTGAACACCCCCAGGGATGGGGCATCCACCACCTCTCTGGGCAGCCTGTTCCAGCCCCTCACCACTCTCTCTGTAAAGAATTTCCCACCCCCCTTGTCCTGCCACTGTCTACACACATCCCAAGGCTGCACCTCCCCCAGCTGATTCAGCTGGCAGAAGACATCCACCAGCTCCCAGCACTGAGAAGCAGTGTTTGCTCAAACTGAAGGATATGCACTCGCCCCTTTTCCTTTCTGTTGCTGCCTTACGAGCCTGTATGGCCACAAAGATTCTTGTTTTGGAAAGCTGGCTGCTGACAGTCCCTCTGCTTGGGCATCTCCTGGTTCCAGCAATGCATTCAGCAGAGATACCCTCCAGCTGCTCCTATTTAACACTGGCAGAAGCTACTCGTCATGGCTGTCTCCTCCAGAGATGAGTTATCCCCTGCCAGGCCAAGGAATGATAAGCTGAGACAGAGGGAACACGGAGGAAACAATGACAGCCAGAAGCACAGCTATTGCTCGGTCAGGGATTTCCCACCCAGGCCCCATAATGACCGTCAAGAACTCTGAGAGCAGCACATACACACAGTATGGAGAGCCAGGGAAACCCTTGCCAGACCCTGCAGCACCTCTTTTTGCAGTCTCATTTCCTGTAGGTGCAATTCCTTACCCTGAAATTTTAAGGAGAAGGTGTAAGGAGAATTTAATTAATTCTAGACGAGAAGCTGGGGGAAAAAAAAACCCAAAACAAAGAAAACCCTCAAAGTAAATTCAAACCCTTTTTCTTTTTTCTTTATTTTTTTCTGTCTTTCTTCAGGTAAAGGCTAGAAGATTTTTGTTGGGATTGGTGCCATTATTTGGTTTTAGAAATGACCCTTTGAAAATACCTTTTAGTCCTAACAGGAATGCTCTGTTTCAGGCAAGGGCTGTCATCTGAGGCCTCACAGTGATGCGATCCCCTTTTGAGATTGATTGGAAGAAGCCTATCACAGCTCCTTCTCCCCAGCATATAGCTTTGTATCATTTGGAGAAAATGCAGGTTTCATTTCTGGAGCTTCCAAATGCTGCTGCTTTCATCCTTCACTGTGGGACTTGCAGAAAGTGAGTGGCATGGCAGGGTACCACTCCAGCCTTCTCACATCACTTGGAGACATCGCTGGGTTTGAGGCGCCTGGGTCCTTTACAAGGGCCCTTCCGCCGCCTCAGCTCAGTCCACCCCATCTCCTAAGCCCTCATCTGACAGTTGCTGGGGAAAGGTTTGTGGTTAAACAGGGTCATTTAACTCATCACCCTCAATTCAGCTTTCCGCCCTCACTCATGCGCAGTCTTGTGGGTGCCAGATTCCCTTCTCCAAGGTACCACTCTGCTCTCATTGCTCTAGGGCTCAGTCCCAATGTTTTTCCCAGGCCTCCCCAAATCCCATTTTCCCTGCTACCCTGGGAGGCTGCGGTAAACTCTATCATGTTGAGCCCCATCAGATCTTACAAGCAATTCCTCCACCCATCCTTTCCTCCTCTGCAGCCCCCTCAGTCCCAGCTGTAATGAGGAACAGCCAGTTGGTCTTTCATGCCCAAACTGCAATGGGCAAATTGGGACAGAAGGGCTTTATTCTTTTTTAGAGTGGTGCTGGGAACTGGAAAAACAGAGCTGGCTGAGCATAGTTTGGAGTCAAACGGATGGCAAAGGGAATTGCTCACCTCTGGAATAAGCATAGTGACATCAAAGCACTTCTGCAGGATGTTGAGTAAGCTCCACTTGGGTTTTCTACGTGGGGATATCAGGATTTCACATACATGAGGCAGCATCCCCCCCTTGCCACTCCCCAATTCAGCGGGACCATTCCACATGGGCTCTTTCCAAGCTGGCCCAGGAGCAGAGCCTCCACAGCCCAGCTGAAATCCTGGCCCCACTAGAACCAGTTAAACCTGCACTTGCTTCATCGGGGCCAGGATTTTGTTTTGCCTCTTCCATCAACATGAGGAAGAGAACGGGCTCCGCTCTGCTCTCCCACTCTCGCTTTTCCTCTGTGTCAGTCAGACCCGCCTTGGTTATTTTCACAAGCCCAGGTTTTTGGAAGGGAACACACATGCAGGTGCACACACACCCTGTCTCCAGGCCACAGCGTTATTTTCCAGCCTAGCAGGTTATCCCCAGACACGGGAAGATTTAAGAAGCTAACCCAAATCCCAGCAGTGAGGACGCTGCAGATGCATCCCCTCCTTCAAGGGCAGCAGGGATGGACAGGGACACTGTGGCCCCTCCACGTGCCAGGAGCTCTCAACCGCCAACGGCCTGACCTTTAAGAAAAATATTCCTGTCCTTGTTAAAATAAACTCCTTCCAAAGTGACACCGCAGTGACCTTGTCCCTCCTTTCTAATAGGAGGGGTTAAGCAGGCATTTGAAATGCTAATTTGGCGCTTTCTGAAGTACCTCCTGACCCATGGACATCACCCATCACTTACATTTACTGCTCTGTCCTGCCAGCCCAGGTAGCCAGCTCAGAGCAAAACCCTCTCCAGCTCTTCAGATAATTTTTCACTACCACTCACTCGGGCTATTAAGATCCTCAATGCACATATCTGGTTTCCAATAGTACAAGCTGCTTCTTAAAGGTTATAGTTTGTTTTAAATAGCACAGCCATCTGTCCACCAGTGGCTCATGGGAACTGAAGAAATCACAGCAGCCAAAACAGAATTTTTTTTCAAACTGTCAATTTTTTGTTACAAACATTTTGGGTTTGAATCAGACCCATGTCCTAGGGAGGGAAAACAAAGTCTCTGTATTTTTCTTGCATGTTATACAAACAGTGAGGCTTGCTTTAAAACGGTTGTCAGTTTCATCTGAACTTCAGCAGTTCCAGGAGCTTTACAGACCACAGAATAACCCTCGTTGATGCACTTCTAGTCTTTGAGCTTATTTCTTACAGGTCTGGTCTTGTTTAACATCTTCATCAATTAACTCAATGAGGGAATAGTGTCCACCCTCAGCAAGTACGCCCATGGTACAAAGCTGGGAGGGGTGGCTGACACGCAGGAACACTGCACTGCCATCCAGAGACCTGGATAGGCTGGAAAGCTGGGCAGGGAGACACCAGATGAAATTCAACAAAAACAAGTGTAAAGTCTGGCACCTTGGAAGGAATAACCTCTTGAATCAGTACAGGCTAGAGGATGACCTGTTGGAGAGGAGCTCTGCGGAGGACCTGGGGGTCCTGATGGATGGCAGGTTGGCCATGAGCCAGCAGTGTGCCCGGGTGGCTAAGAGAGCCAATGGGATCCTGGGGTGCATCCGGAGGAGTGTATCCAGTAGGTCAAAGGAGGTGATCCTCCCCCTCTATTCTGCCCTGGTCAGGCCCCACCTGGAGTACTGTGTCCAGTTCTGGGCTCCCTGGCATGAAAAAGACAGGGAACTCCTGGGAAGAGTCCATCAGAGGGCTATGAAGATAGATCAAGGGCCTGGAGCAAATCCCCTGTGAGGAAAGGCTGAGTGAGTTGGGGCTGTTCAGCCTGGAGAAAAGAAGCCTGAGAGGGGATCTGATCAATGGTTATCAATATCTGAAGGGTGGGAGACAGGGGGAAATGGCCAGCCTCTTCTCAGTGGTCTGTGGGGACAGGACAAGGGGCAATGGCCTCTAGTTGGAGCACAAGAAGTTCTGCACCGATATGTGGAGGAACTTCTTCCCAGTGAGGGTGACAGAGCCCTGGGACAGGCTGCCCAGGGTAGTGTGGAGTCTCCTTCTCTGGAGATATTCCAGCCCCATCTGGATGCCGACCTGTGCAACCTGTCTTAGGGACCCTGCTTTGGCAGGGACATTGGACTCCATGATCTCTGGAGGTCCCTTCCAACCCCTGCAATTCTGTGACATGCAGAACCAACACGCAGCATTAGGGAAAGCTTCACAAGCTCCATTCACTGCTGGGAGGCGGGCAGACAGACCTGCTTTTTATCTACCTAAGTGTCAGCTCCAAGTTCGACTCTGCTACCAGCTTAAAGCAGTTCATTCTCAGGACTCACTTTCTTAATTTGACACGACTTCTGAGGAAAGAGGGGTCAGAGCACACAGGGCAGCTACACGCAGCAGCTGTTACAAGCAGAATTGCCAATACACTGCTGTAAAAATAAAAAGTATGAGAAGCAACCCATATTTCCTCAGGCAATCACCTCCTGTCACCTACCCCCCAGTGAAAGCTCGATGGTCCCCCAGTAGTGCCTTAGAGAAACCCACATTAGAAACCACTGTTGCTGAGCATCCAAGGAGAAGAGACGGACAACCAATATATATTAATCAGAACAACATACCAAAGTTTATTGATTACTTCAAACAAAAGTCTCCGTAATGAAAAAAGAGCAAGTTGCATTCATAAAAGGTAACATTCACATTCAATTTCCTTTATATAAAGCAACATAAATGTAGAAAATTGCATTTAAGTGAAAAAAATGTAAGGTTGCAGTCCTCTTCTTTTTTTTTTTTTTTTTTTGCAAGAAGCTGAAAACATATCTTCTTGTTGCCTGTATAGAATTTACACTTCCTATATACTACATGGGTTTTTACAAACAAAAAAGAAGACGAATCTGTAGCTGGGAAACTGAATAAATGGTGCAGTATTACAGAAATTTTTCAACTGTGTGTATACAAATTCAATTTTAAGCTTTTAGGCAATTCCAAGTCATTTATCATAGTCTCATAACGATTAGGATTAGTTTTTTGAGAAGTAGCTAGGACTACACCAAAGTTCCTCCGTTATCACCTAACAGTTTTAGAAGGAATCTTAATTGCTTTTCTTATCTTTCAGTGTCACTAGCCAGTGATTAAACTTCAACGGGTTACTAGGAGTAAAATCCAGCCTTTTTACTTCAAGTTTTCCCACCGATAAGCCTTTACTGACCTTTTGGCTCACTACTGAGCACAGAAACAGTGCAGCGTGTATTAGGGTCCATGAACAACAATCACAGCGTCCCTGTCAGATTACTGCCACTTCAGCATCCCTCTGGCTTGTGCCTTACAGTTACCACCAACCACACTTTTTCTTCCTCTCTCCAAGCCCCAAACCAGGTCTCCCAATTTCAGATGTCATCCACAGCAATAAGAATTTCATTTTTGCTGCTGCTGAATGACAAAGATCAGCTCTTCTGCTGGTCCAGGACAGCCTAGCTGTCCTGGCATCCTCAACACTACACCAGCACACTGGCTGACAATCCAAGCCCTGAGGAAACCCGTGTTTTCTCCAACACGCTGCTTGATATTCAAGACATTTCACATTAATTCCAACCCCCCCCCCCATCAAGCATGCATGCCTTGGGTCTGAACATCCAGCCACTGCAATGGCTTGTTACACGCTGAGACAGGAAGACTTGGTGCTCAGAAGGCTCCATCTTAAAGCAACCTGCCAAAATTCCCCTGTTCAGAGTGGCTTTATCCAGACAGCTCTCACATGGTATGCACACAGCAAGCTTCACGCTGTTCCCACTAACATCAACAGTAAAATCTCTGGCTGAATTTCACAGGAACAGAGTAGCGTTCACCACCGAACCAACCGAAAAGCGAGGTGGCAGGCGTTGGGACCATTCAGGCTTGGAATGGTTTTGAATCACAGGAATTAGGCATTTCGGTGCCTGCGTTTTAAAAGGTTATGTAAACACGAGTCAGCAACTGCATGTTTAAGGAGAAAGGTTAGATTTGGCATATAGAGCGTATCTTCATCGCTTCCATCACATACTTGATCCGTAGGCACCACATTTTAGCAAGAAAAGTGGAGAATGGGACAAGGTCTGCCCACTGAAATCTGGGTCCGTGAAATGAGCTAGGAAAAGGGAAAATAAAGAAGAAATAAAGTAATAAAAAGCTTTGCGTGTGGGGGACATGCTGGAAGTGCAGCTCCTTGCTTGCATGCAGCAAGGAGCCGCGCCACGGTTGCTAACGGGGTGCTAGCGAACTCTTGCGTTGAGGCCAGTGCAGCGTGTATAATACAGTGGTCCTGTCCGTACGTCCCCTCCCTGTCCGTGCGTCCCCTCCCACGCCGGGTGACTTCAGAGCAGCCACTGGCCCCAGGGACTTCGCACACCCCTTCCCCAACTCAGGTAAGGCCCATGGCAAAGTCCTTACGGTGTACACCGCAACGCGCCTGCAGCGGATCTGCATCCTGCGGCAAAGACTGACCCCAGGGATGGCAGCCAGAGAGCAGGACTCGATTCCTCTGAAAATTAATAGTCTGCTGATAGGGAAATTTGTTGAAGGGAATGTTCCACCTAGTCCTGGATTGTTGTTTCTTTGTGTGGGATGCAAAGTCCAAGCGAGCACGAGCCGAACCCAGCTGCAGCGAGGAACTCGTAGCTTGTGGAATGCTGACCTGAGTGCTTCCCAGTAGCTGCTTTGCCCCGCAAAAGGGATGTCAGCACGAGGGGGGAACCTTCATGCCAAGCAGCGGGGGGGGGGGCACGCAGGGTGCTCTGTCCCCGCTTATGACTTCACGCAAGAAATAAAAAAGAAGCTGCTTTTTCCACATATGAAGTATCAGAGAATAAAAAGGGAAAATAAACCCAACCCAAACGGGCATCAGGCATCTCACCTCTGCTGTGCACAACCCAAAGAGAAAAGTTCCCACAACCATGGTACAGGTAGATTGAAAAAGAACATGCCAATTTAAAAACCAAATAAAATGTAAAATGCAATCAGGTTCATATGTTCCTTTCATTTTTAAACCGGCTTTTTTTTTTCTTTTTTTCTTCTTAGTGCAAATAACTCAAGATGCAGTTTTATATGCCTGAAAGTTTACAGGCACAGCCCGTGTCCCTGGGATCATCCAAGGACCGCACTGTCACTCAGGCCTTTAAAGTGTTGAAGCAACTGCACAGTGCAGTAACGTAAGCACAACCACAGGAGCCTGGGCAAAACGGCTGAAAGTCTGGCACAGCCCAACTTTAGAGGTGCTTTCCTCCCCACGGAAGCTTTCTTCCATCACAACCAACCACAGCATGAGGGAAAATGATCTTTTCTTTGCTCTCCATCAGGAATAAACCCATCAGCAAACTGGCCGCAGGAGGATGCTCTGGTTCTTCCCAGTCTCTGCACAGGTACCACTGCTGCATATGGACCTCAGACCACTCCCAGCTGTACCCAGAAGCACAACTGAACACCCTGCACTGTTGGCGAAGGTTTCTCCCCAGTTTTCAAGTATTTCTACCACGTGCACCTGGTGATCCATTGCTGGGATGGGGCAAGCCCCCCCCACCAAGGGACTGCAGCCCCAACGCCAGGCGAGATGCTCGCAGGGCTGCATCCAGCTTCTGCGTGAGAAGAGCAGGCTTTCCCCGGTGCCTCTGGGGAGCCGGAGGGGCTGTTACTGGGTTTAAAGTCTGTGCTTCTTCTTTGGTCAGGTAGAGCAAGAGACTTCAGCAGCTCTCTGCTGCTCTCAGACAGATCTGCAGAGGGCAGAGAAGCCCCTGTGTGAAATGGGGCCAGCGTCGCTCTCTCATGCTTCACTTCATGCTGTTTCTGATGAGTTCCTAAGGATGCTTTCTTAGCCTCCTGTGATGCAGAACTTGGCAGAATTCTTTTCTTGGGAGGGTAGGGAAGCCACGAGCCCAAAGACAAACTGGTACCGTGGGGCCAGTGCCCTGGCTGCTGCTTTATTGGCACGGCTGCTTACTGTACTTGGTAACATCAAAGAGAACCGTTAGGTTAAAACCCACGGGTGGGTTTTTTGTTTTCCTACAGCATGACAACAGGCAGTGTTTGTATGGAGCACTTTAAAGTATCCCGAGAGGATATCTTTCTGCCAAATTAGTAACAGCATCTTCAGTCTTCACAAAACCATTCTCTATACGTTTGTATGAGACTAACATAGGCAGATCAAAGCGACCGGTCTGCAAAAATCAGAAGGAAAACACACATGTATTGCAGCTGTTACATGCCCAGACTCATAACCTCTTCCTCTGTTATTTTTAGGGAAAAAAAAAAAAGATACTTAGAAGTTTTATAGGAGGAGAAGAACGATTGAGACTGTGATAAAAGTGCCGAATTTCATTCACAATCAAGTAACGGGTCGGTAAAAATCAATTTGCACCATCTGCAAAATGCAGTATAAGAGTGGGATCTGCCTCCCTGTCCCCTGTGGCTCCCCATTCTGCCCCAGTCTGGCTGCCTCCCACACCAGTCTGCACCAGTATACAGTGGCGGAGAGCACCACCTAACGTCTGCAGGGAAGGAACAGCTGCTTGGCTCCCCGGCAATGCCAGGGAGAGCAGAAAAAAAGGATTTATCCCCAACATATCTGGAGCTCTGGCAAACGCGGCTGTTGGATGTGCCGTTCTGATTTACCCCTCCCTGCGGGCGTGGGTACAAAGGTAGGAGAGCTCCACAGAAATTCCACAGGGTTTGTGTTCACAGCGGACACTACGCAGCTGTGTTATAATTCAGTAATGTCATCCTGACTTTTCGAGGTTTCAGTTAACCTCTCACTAAAAGCAAAATTGTGAATCCAATTAGGCACTTTTACTTCTTTGTTTGGCTATCAGCTTATTATGAGGTTTAAAAAAAAATCAGGTAAACTCAGAGCAGGATGCTCTCTGTGTGCGCATCCCCATACGGACACAGAGACATGCCTGCTGTACTACTGTAAGCTGATGTACACAGACGAGTACACACGTTTAGTTTCAGTATATGCAGATGAATTAAGAGGTTCTTATTTCTATCTGACAGAACAGCATGCACCCTAGAAAAGGGGATTTGGGTACAATTCAGATGCAACACTGGAATCATTTTAATAGCTGAGATTTGAATTGCAAGTGCATCAGAGCTTAGCTGTGATGCAGGATTCACCGACTGTACTCTCAGGCTAAGTTGCCTGTTAATATTAAGCTAAAATATTGGTTACATGGATGGATTTGTTTACACACTGCAAAGCGTTTCAGTTTGAGCTGTACACGTCTGGGATTCTGGAGAGGTTGGATAAGACACCATCCTCAAATTAAAATGCACCCCGAGCATTGCATCTCCATTCCACAAGGACATGTGCCCCAACACCGACAGCCAAGAGGATTACAAGAACCATAGATTAATTGATTGGAGGGGGTTACGTTTGGTTAATTGATGCCTTTTTAAAACCATCCCAACTCCTTCGGACAGGGTACCTGTTACAACACATTAGACTCATCTGAGAATGTTCTTAAAAGGAGTGGTCTGACAGAAGGTCTGGCCGACAATGAATCAGGTGCCTTCCTGCTGCGCTGCAACAGCGAGGCAAAGAGACTTATAGCACACGTGACGCTCACCCTGCCTAAGGAACAATGTTAAGACACACACACACCCCTTTCTACAGCTGTATCATGAAGGACATAGAGATATGCACTTCCTGAATCCCACAGTGAATAATGCTGGCTGGGTTTTGCAGTGCAAGAGCCAGGGGGAGAATTCAGCCAGCCTTGCTCCCTGAAAGGGGTTAACTCCAGGCTTGGTGGTTTGCCCTACTGCAGGTGCTTTGAGGGAGGAGGAAACCCTCCTTGACCTCCTCATCTCTGGTACATTTAAAATAGCAAGTAATACCAGAGCTCTGCAGTAAAACCACAGGCTAGGGACATGTACTCAAGGCACCTTGCTCTGGGGGAGCCCCACCATCCCCATGGTCACTGTGAGGAGTGACTGCAGTGGCTTACTCACTTGTACCAATAGCTAATAAGTGGGATAGACTGGGCCAGGTGGGCACTTGGGGAGCCCCTCCTGGATCAAACAAGCCCAAGCTGTTTGCCAAGCCATCCAGAAGGATGATCCAAGTTGAGCCCACATTGTCCCACACTTTGGAGATGTATCGAAGTCCACAAACCAACAGAACTGGTGTGTGAGTGTAAGCACCTCTCTCCGACACCCTGAGCACCAGCAGCTCACCCACCTGAGGTGCAGCAGGAGACCAAAGGGGAGGAGACAGACAAAATACTGAAGCGAAAGGTTTAAATTAAAGCAGAAGGGGAGGAAAAGCAGGTGTTTGCTGAGCAAGCAAACCTAAACATGGGGTTAGGCGTTAAAAGGGAGGGGAAAAAAAGCAGTAGAGCAAGCAACACATAGTGACTCAGAAAGGAAATCACCTTATTCACTCCAAGAAAAGCTGTGATTGCTGGAAGTTTGAGAAAGCATGAAGATAGTGGATGTTCCTGAGGAAGGAAGGCGCTTCGTTACCTAGTTCACAACAGCACAAAAGACAGAAAGTTGCAGTACAAGAAGGAGAAAAGCAGAAACTAAGGAAAACACCACTGTGCCTTGCAGTTAAATGTAAAAAAACAAAGCCCAGAACAATTCCACATGGAAAACAATAAAGGCTGAGCATAGCCGAAGCATTGTGTTATAGGGAACTCGGGGCAACACTCAATCCCATCACCAAGGGCAAATGCCCATCAACCTGGCTTCAATCCATCCTCCTTCCCCACCCTTCCAGAGGCACCTAAATAATGGCCCTGATGTTGTTTTCTTCAGGATTTTTAAAAAGCATCTTGATATGAAGCCATCAACCTGGTCTTAGAGACCATTAAAAATTAGGTGACCAGACTTCAGTGTCTGCCTGCTGAAACAGACATCTGGAGCTGGTATCTGCTCCTGGTGTTTTATAAAGCTCTTACTCAAAATGTGTGTTTAACTACAGCTCAGCCTGTGTTTACTTTGGTGTGCACACATGGAGAGACCTTTCTAGCTGACACTTTGCTAAACGATTTCACTAGAGCCTTTTCACCACTGTGCACAAAGGACTCTGGAAAGCGAGTATGGTATGAGGGAATGGATCTGCTGAAAGCAAACACATGTCACCTTGCAGGTGAGTTGAGCTGGGGCTTGGAAAGCCTCAGGTCACCCTTCCAGGTCACTGTCAGCTGAGAGTAATACACTCCCAGCCTGTTTAACAGGGGTGTCAAGCTAGAAACTATTAAATCATACTTAATGGGAATAAATTACCCAGACCCTCAAAGAATCTGACTATACTTCTTTTACCATCTCTACTGCTTTCAACTCCAATGATTTAGGAGGGTGGGTTGTGTTTTGCAGATACACCGTTTACTTAAAACCCACAAAACTTGTACTTCAAGTGATATGGGAGAAGAAAACCTTTACTATTTCATTGGAAATTTTTTTAATTTTTTTTTTTTTTACATCAAGACCATTGTAACTGTCAAAACCAAACCAAAGATAGGTTATCCCAGCTGAGGAAAATGCACTGAAACCTCATGGGATACCTAAGCTTCAAGGTGAGAAGCCTGTTTTGAACCTCAGCATGTGGGAGGTCACCCCATGGTCTCCTGGGACATGGTAACACCAGCTGGGTGCCAGTCTGCCAGTACCACGGTGCTGGTGCACAGGGCAGAGTCCCCTCTGACCAAACCCATGCTGCCAGCATCTCCTGGGTGTCAGCAAGGGGTGACCCCATGTCAGCAGCGCTGTCCCATATTCCTTCAGCTGTGCCCTACCACTGCCTAACCACACACCAACCCAAAGGCAGGAGGCCAGGGCAGCTGGCAACACGCTGACCCGAGGCAGGACTTGATGTTGCAGGGGGAAAGAGAGAGGTGCAAGAGGGAGGGAAGGCACAGGGAGCGGCAGAGACACAGCCAGGGTGAGCAGGAGCTGCCTGGGGACAGGGTGATGCTTAGCACCTCTGGGAAAGCAGAGAGCAAGGGGTGTGTGTGGGGAGTGTGTCTCAGCACAGTGCTCTGACATTCACCATGTGCAGGAGCAACAAAGAAAAGTTTCAGGAGATGGCTTACACTTCTAAAACGAGCTCCTGTCCTCAGCAGAGGAGGAAAGGTGTTCAGAAAGAAGAGTGCTTTCGAGGAGACCTCAACACTGCAGGCTGACACCACAGTACAAGCCCCTTGTTATTAAGGAGGGGGTGGGCAAATGTGGTAAGACCAAACCCTGTTGACCCTGGTATGGTAGGATGATGGTCAGTTCAGGTTGGAAAAGGGTCACTGAACTTCTGTAAGATAAAGTGGGCTTCCACCCTGCAAAGGCAACTAAGGAAAGGCACACAGGTTGAGTCTCTCCTCACTACAGATCTAGGTGATATTTATAGATGAGCTCCTTGACATTTCTGGCATGTGAAAGAACAAGACAAGGCTCTAGAAAGCTTTCCTCAAGACAGGAACGGTACACAGCACTGTTACAGGTTCTTCTGGTGCTTAAGAGTAAGAGAGGTCTTCCTAAAAATACCGTGCAATACATCATATTGTTCCTTACCTGATGACTTTTCTCTTTTATATTTTTTAAAACTATTAGGAGAATTTCTGGGAAAAGGCTGATGAAGATCAGGAGAATTATTGCCAGCCACGTGGAAACAGAAGTCAGCATATGGGCAAATACAAAATACATTCTTTGCTGCTTCAAGAAAGGCCTGAAAAAGAAAGGACACATGTAAATTCTGGTTAACATGTATTTCCCCACCAAGGTCAAAATCAAAGGCAGCTTCAGATCAAACCATCAGCAGTAACACCTCCCTTTCAGGTGGAGATGGACATGGTCTGCACAGAAACACTGTCCAGCCTTCTCCCAATGCATCTCCTGCCTTCAACTGTGCTAGTTCAGGAGAACCATCCTGTCACCTTACTTTGATGTACTCTGCATCTTCCACATCTGTTCCATTTCAAGATAGGGAGGGGTTTGAATTTTGCTACTATCACTGAAACAAACTTCACCTTATAAAAAACCAAATCATTTCATTTCAACTTTGGACTTAGCTATAGCTTCTGGTTTGCTTTTGATGGTGGAAATCCAGAGACTTTCAGTCCAAAATGGTTATCTGCCTCTACCTCCCTCCCTTGATGAAGGGGAACTGATAAGATGTGAAAAAGGCCTCAAATACCTGAAGACAAGGATCCCAAAGCAGTTGTTGCTTAGTATTAACTCAAAAGTATCAAGCTACGCAAGTTAAACACACCAGGAGAAGCCTGTCACATTTCAGCATAGAAGGCTGGCCAGATCAGATCTGAATCTGTTGCTCAGAAGCACTGAAGAGTTAAGCAAAGCCAATTAAAATATTTAAATCAGATCCACATCTTTCTTAGCAGGCTGTTGGGTCAAGGATCTAACCAATAACCCATGGCATGTGTTTCCACTAGCCCATGGGAAAGCAAAGGTGGAAAACAGCAGGTGCTGTCTGCTGTGAACATCAACCTGAATGTGTGCTCCAGTGTGGGAAACAGAAAGCCAATAAATACTTGTGATGCACTATGGCTTGCCTGCTTCTCTAAGACATTAAGCTTGAAATCCTGGTCACAGATCAATGAGAATTTATATTCCTACTCAGATCCAGGGTCTCTGCAGCAGGATCTGCACTTTCTCTTGCTTATTTCTCCCACTTGAGCTGCCCCAGAGTGCAGGTTCCTCTGCATCTGCCTCATCTGTTCCTCCCTTCTGCATCACTGAGTTTCCACCATGGATTTTTCCTTTCTTTCCCATCCACATGCCCAAACAGAACCTGAAATATTTACCCCAGAACCTCCCCAAGTGCCCTCAGCACCAGAAATAACCCCATGGGCAGAAAAAACAACCAACCCTTGCCAAAGCAAAGCACCTGGACAGCGATCAGGATGTCACCTGCTTCCAGATCACCTCTTCGGCAGAGAAAGCCCAACTGAGGGGATGCTGCAGCCATGTCCCCCACAAAGCCAGTGTTGGGCATTCCCCAGAGAAGGCACTACGGAAAGGAGAAGAGATACTTGCCAAATGACTCCTCCCCAAAAGAATGAGAAAAACACGTAGAAGGCAAGGGAGCCCCAGATCACAAAGTGGTTCATCCACGTCCAGAATCGGGTATCTAACGCTAGCTGTGTGAATAAAACAAACCCAAAGAGAACAGGCATTAGACACAGAGTCAATTTCGTTGCATGCAGGACATTCCTGATGCAGAGACCATTTCATTGCACTTCTCTGATATTCTTGACTGCTTTCACACACAGGCTGGAACTCTCCAAACACCTACTTCTCCACATACGTGCACCAGGGAAAATATTTTCAGTATCCACAGATCAGCACAGTGTCAACAGGGTGAGTTTCTAAGTGCAGCTGACACTATTTAGTTGAATAAATTCGATGCAACCTCTGATGCTAAAGGTTATGGGGACTGTGACCACCTCCTGCCATCACCTGCTGCCCTACGCCAGACATAAAAGACCTTTGTAAGGTCTCATGCAAACCGTTTGCTCCAGAAAGCTCCGTGAAACAAAGTGGATTTGCTGTTATTATTTGACAGATGTTCTTCTGTGTTTAAAAAAAGGGTAGATGAGATACTTAGGGATATGGTTTAGCCCAGGACAGGAACAGTTGGACTCGATCTTAAAGGTCTTTTCCAACCTTGTGATTCTGATTCCCTCCCTAGTGCTTGGCAGTGTCTGAAACAAGGTGGAGAAACCCAAAATTCTCAACTGTTCCTCTCCTCTTGCTGGAAGTGAATGCCAAGGGGTAAAAGCATGGGGAGATAGTCCTCCATAACAAATGAGAGTTCTCAAAAGAGGGCCAAGTATAGGACAATAATTCATCCAAGACATAAATACTTACAGCCTGGCACAACTCGTGTATACAGACCACAGACTTACACAAAGGACAGTGGCCAAGAAGCTACTCAGCACGTCATGCCTGCATGGAGAAGGTTTAAGTGCAGGAACTTTGTCTCCATTGCAGTTACTGCATGGACTGTGTGATCTCACACCACGGCATGTACACGTACATTGGGAAATGACTGCAACAATAAGTGACTTGAGAAAGAAAGGCAGAACCTAACCTTCAGAGTGACGGTGAACACCAGCACGGTGAAAACTATCGTCCCAAAGGTCCAATTCCCAAAAACCTGAAAAACACATTACATTGGACAGGCGCCTGTGGCATCTCCTTGGAGAGGCACAGATACAACAAGGACTGGGGTGCAAGCAGGGACCGGAGAGGAAAGACGAGATGGAGTGACTGCTACAGGGACTGATGCTCAGAGAGGTGCCGGCGCCACGCACAACTCGCCGCCCGCTATGCTACCCTGTGCCATGCAGTGCCACACAGACGGGTGACCCAGAGCTGGGACGGTGACAGGTACAACAACCTCCTACTAACAGCAATGTCGATCGAGGATACAAGTCATTAGACCGCCTGCATTTCAGGATTTCTTGGCAATTTGCTCAGTTTCTGCTTTCTCACAACAACTCCGCTCATCGTCTCGTTTGAGTCCCACGTGCAGAACGCACCGATGGGTGGGTTTTTTCCATCTGGTTTGGTTTGCAGATACTAGTGACTATGCACAACAAAGAAAAGCAGATACTGCATATAAATCCAAACGATGGCAATGAATGGGAGGGATGCTTACCAAAGGCTGTCAAGATCTGGATGCATACATTAAAACAGAAAGTGAAATGTAAAAGTTCTCAAAAAACGCCAAAGAAAAAATTAAATTAAAGTCAATAGGAGCAAAAAAAAAGGAGTCAATCAAACATACATGGGTATCATGAACAATTGCTGGTAGCAGTTCTTACAGGCAGAAGTGTTTACAAAACAGGACGTAACCACAGGTTTTTTAGTGCCACACATAGACTTGACCTCTCAAAGGCATCTGCAGAAAATATCAGTGCTTCATGTTTTATTCAAATATGACCAGCATGGCTATAAAGACAGAAGAGAGCACTGACTCCACAGCACAGGGATCGGCTGCTTCACAGCTGGGGCCATAAACGCTGGTGCTGATGCAGCGTATGCATGTACATACATAAATCTTATCAGCTTTTCTCCAAATGTTAGCCACTAAAAAAGATACTAAGGCGTTTTCAAGGGTCAAAAGTGAAAGTTCAAAGAAGTTTTCCATCAGCTGAGACCTGGTAACACGCTGTGTGCTCCCTGGGGGAAAGGGTCCCAAGACAGCCCAAGCCATCACACGAGGCAGCAGCACTGCGCTAACGCTTTGCTCTGTCCTTGGTTAACCACAAAAAGAGGAGGGGGAGGAAAAAAAAGAAATTAAATTAAGAACCAATCTTCCCTCGCCCCCATCTTTCTGTGCAAGATAACCTGAAGCAGCTCCCACACCTCGCTCACGTGGCAATGAGAGCGCTGGGCCAGACACACGAGCAAGCAGACAGCAGGGAGAAGAACAGCCTGCTCGTTCTGACAGCGGTGCTAACCGATGCTGGCTCTGAAACGGCAGCGAAAAGCCAGCACCAGCCTCCTCCATCACAAAGCGAGGAGGGAGGCTGAAATCACGCCCTGGAGCAGGCACAGCATGCAAGCACCACAGGTCTGAGCGAACAAGCAGCCTCTTCTCAAGGTGGGTTAATTCAGTTGTTTGAATCCCACCGAAGGCGTGCTGAATGGCACGCCGGTGGGGAAGGGCGGATGCTGCTCCTGCCCTGGGCCAAGGGCTGGGACCACGCAGAATAGCGTGGTGTAAGTCTCACTGGAGTAGAAAAAAGCTGCATGTCAGACTAGTTATTTTACCTAGCGAGTATAACCAGCTCTGCCTTGTTTCCATGGCGATGTGGATCATGTTTTATTTCAAGTGTTTGCTGCAGAATCACACCATAAGCAAGGCTACACCATCGGACAAGACTCGAGACACATGGCACAGGTTAAGCGTGTAGATATTCCCTGCCAGGCATACAGAAGAGGCAGTGCACACAGAAAGCATTCATATTTTCCTTTTCTTTTCAGTGGTGTTACCTTTCCATTATCTTCCAACGATGAGTTTTGAAAAAGAAAATAAACCCCAAAGAAAAACACGAGTCCTTCAAAGGCGCCCAGGAAGGTCCAGTACAGGAACGGCCTCCACTGCAGCATCGCGTTGTCTGAAACCTTCCTGCCAAGAGATGGAGTAACAAGATCATCACCATTGTGTTCGGGATGCACTACAAAGCCCCTTGCAGGCAGGTGGTCAGGAGGGCTTTAAAGCAAGCCCTTGCTGCAGGAGACAGGGAGGTAAACCACAGATACCTGCCAGTGTACAGGGCATAAACATTTGCCATATGCAGCTGATGGCCATGAGAAATCCCCAAAAATTCAGTCTGTTAATAGAGTTTGTCCACCTCCCCTAGGTAACTTGGATTAAAACCCAAGCCAGCCCCAAGCAAAGAGCTGTAATGCTGTCCTGCGCCTCTCCCCTGAACCCCATACTACCCACACATTCTCACATTAAGTGATGGATTTTAAAACCAGGGAGATGCTAAAACAAAAAGAGCCATGTGGGATGCAGCAGCTCCTTGGCACGTTCCTCCTTTTTTTTGTTGAGCACACAAAACTCTACAAGTCCCATTTCTGGATGCAGCGTTTTTCTGCACAGGCTGAAAATAACCCCCCGAATCGTATGGTGGGTGTTTTTAACACTGTGGTTATAGCAGGATACTCTTGGCTGAATACAGGGTGAGATGTGGCATGAAGGCAGCAGCAAATGGACGTGCTATGGGAAGAGCTCTGCATGTCATGCCCATGGAGTGGAAGGCAGCTATCAGGGCAGGGGGGAGTTAAAAGCACCCCAACTCCTCTGCATCATTGTATTTTCAGATCACTTTCTTTAAAATTGGAAGACTGATGGGAGATAAAACCAAAATTCCCAGTTCTCATTTTGCTACCTAACAGTTCAAGCAATACATCTAATCTCAGCAAGACACACCTTGCAAACCAGCATGGTGCCAGGCTCCTAGAACTGTGTTTTCACCAAAAAAACACCCCAAACCCTACCAAATCCTGTGCACAACAACACAGTGACAATGCTCTAACACCCTGCAATGTGGGTACAATGAAGGAGCATGTGTAAACCAGATTGTGAGTGGCCATTCTCGCAAGGAGAGAGAGAAAATACAACTGATCCCCTCACCATGAGCTCCTTTTCACATTCACGGTTGCGTCCCGTGCTGCTCATAGTAAATGGGCTTTGTAGGGCTCCTCAGAGTGGAGATCTGCACTGCAGCAGCTCAGTGCTGTGCATGGTGCAGGCACAGTGGCCGTTCTGCATTCAGCAGCATTTGCAGAACCACAGACAGCCAAGCTAAAGCTTTCTGCCTGTGCCATTCATCCGCTTTCCCTCAACGGACAGACCCCAGGGATCAGGCAGCCTGGGGTGGGGGAGCTGCTGTTACTGCTCTGTGCTATGCAATATTCAATTACCAATTGATTTAAAAATACACGTGGTGGCACTCTGCCACACAAGTGGAGAAACAGAGCTCCAATCACTCCTGGATCTGAGTACTTCGAGTAGAAATACCCCTGGCCCCTTCCAGGCCTTACAGCCCTTGCTGAATTTTCTAAACCTAAAAGCAGCTTTCATGCATTATCTTTGGGTACCTGCTGACTCCCTTCGCTGTCCCTGCAAAGGCACTGCTCTTGGCTGGAGCGGGCTTTGCCACACACAGCTCTGCCAGGGCTGAGCAGCATCACACAATGCTACAACATACAAAATTGTACTACACCCCAGGTACCAGTACAGGTTGGGGGCTGGCCTGTTGGAGAGCAGCATAGGTGAGAGGGACCTGGGGGTCCTGGGGAATAGCAGGATGGCCATGAGTCAGCAATGTGCCCCCATGGCTAAGAAGGCCAACGGCATCCTGGGGTGTATTAGAATGGGGGTGGTTAGTAGGTCAAGAGAGGTCCTTCTTCCCCTCCACTCTGCCCTGGTGAGACCAAACCTGGAATGTTGTGTACAGTTCTGGGCCCCTCAGTTCAAGGAGGACACAGAACTCCTTGAAAGAGTCCAGCACAGGGCCACCAAGATAAGGAAGGTCACTCCCTTCACTATGAGGACAGGCTGAGGAAGCTGTGCCTCTTCAGCTTGGAGGAGACCGAGGTGTGACCTTATTAATGTTTATAAATATGTGAAGAGTAACAGTCAGGAGGATGGAGCCAGGTTCTTCTCAGTGATGGCCGGTGATAGGACAAGGGGCAACAGGTGCAAGCTGGAGCAGAGGAAGTTCCACGTGAATATAACGAGGAACATCTTCCCTGTGAGGGTGATGGAGCACTGGGACAGGCTGCCCAGAGACGTTGTGGAGTCTCCTTCTCTGGAGACATTCAAACCCTCCTGGATGCATTCCTGTGCAATTTAGTCTGTGTGATCCTTCTCTGGCAGGGGGGTTGTACTAGATGATCTTTCAAGGTCCCTTCCAACTCCTAATGTTCTGTTCTGTGTAACAGTGACAGGGCTTGCACAGGGCACTGACCGGAGCAGCCCAGACCTGGTCTCTTGCCACAGGGATGAGCTCAGCTCAGAGAATACTGCCAGCCAGAGAATTACCAACAGCAATGCATGAACAGGGGCTCCCCCCAAAAAAAGCATCTTCCTTAGTCCTTGCTGAACAGCTGCACCCAAGTGTGTGGGCAGGGGTGGGAGGAAGGTGGGAAGCATCTCTGTTTCCTTGGGAGGTTGGTGCCCCCCTGAATTGCAGCCATAGAGGGGGAGAAAGAAACCAGCAAAGCAGAAAAAGGCAGTCTCCTCTTAAACTGGGCTTTCCACAGACAGCACAGCTGAAAACATGTGGAGCAGAGTTCCCCATAATAGTCTCTGATACAGGGATTGGGCCTGTGGAGAGGAAGCCTGGGAAGGATATCCATTCAGACAAGCTGAGAAACTACCTGCCTGAGCTGCATTTCAGAAACATTCATCTTTCTGTAAATGAATGCATCTTCCTCCCTCCTGAAAGCTAGATCTCCCCTCCACCCATTACACACTCTATCATGTGCTTGGCTCACACTGCCGTGCTCAAAACCAGCGTGAATGAACAGTCTGGCTACATCTCACTGCTTGATTTTTCTTACAGATGAAGAACTTCACCTGGAGTTGTTTTGTTATTTGGGTTTTTTTAGAGAGACATAGTAGTGCAATTTGCTCGACTGGATGCAGTCAAAGAGCACAAATAAGTAGAAACAGGCAGTAAATAGGACATTGCTCAGCACTAGAACAGCAGCAGAGCCAGCATGGACACAGCCAGCAGTATTCTGAGATTCAGGGTGACCCCACCACTGGCATGGGACAGGGACCCCTGCTTACACCCCTCACCAGCAAAACTTGGCTATCCAAGCTGTGCAGAGGCTTACCCAGCCCCGTGCTACTTACATGTACAGCTGAGGATCTGAGGTCAGCGTGTCGATGCTGATGTGCTGCTCCAGGAGGCTGTAAGCCAGGATAGGTAGTGATGTGAAGCAGATGTTGTACATGGTCAAATAAGCAGCATCGTACAGCGGCTTAAAAAAAGAAAGGGTAAAATGAGACAGAAATTCCACTTTAACATTTTACACACACCCCCCAAAAAGAGATCAAAAGTTTCTGTGCCTCCTCACATACACGATGGGTTCATCCCCTTGCCACAGCTGCACAGGACAGCTGGATTTCACCAGGGTCACACTGTGCAATTCTGAGGAGGCCACGGCACCCGCAGGCTGCATGGTTGGGACCCTGCTCCCACCACAGAGAACTTTTCTAACTGTTTGGTCTCATCTCCAGCTCATTCTCCAGGAAAATGTGATTACACAGCCCTCATCACAGCTTTTCTGTAGCTGTCATTGTGCCACTGTTTCTATTAATATTCTTGATGTCTCCCGTGATTCTAAAGACTAGGCTGGCTTAGAAGAAATACAGCTAACAAAAAAAAAAACCAACCAAAAAAACCCCAAAACAAACAAGTGGTTCTGCAGAGAGAAGCAGAGAATGATGTCCTATCATTGGCTCTTCCTTACCATTACTTTAGACTCCAAAGAGACACAAAAGCCAAAGCTCTTGTCTCCAAGCAGAAACCCGCCCACCACACAGCTCTGCCCTTCTGATGCTCACTTGGACAAGTGTCTCTGACAACACATAATGTGTGGCTTTTTTTAAAGGCTGTCATGAAAGAACGAACTGTTCTTCCTTTGGAGACACCCCTTTAATGCAAGGAAACACAGCAGTGGAGAAGAGATCAGGAAGTCTTTGAAACTTTTTTTCTCTTAAGAGAAGTAGTAACATCAGGTGCTGACAAACCAGCTAAGCCTCTCCTTGCTTGGGGAAGTTGTCTACTTGTGTTTTTGGGTGGTAGCTGGTAAAAAGAAAGCAAACAGATTTCTTCCTTTTCAGTTACAGGTCTCAAAAATATCATGCTCCAGACATGGTGCTGAGCAACAAGGTTGGTTCCTACTGTCCTCTAAAGTGAGGTGAGGAAGGGACAGGATGCCAAAAGCCAGATCTCTGCTAGGAAGCCTCACTGTGCCTCTCGCTTTTGATCCTGGCTTTATAGACACGTTACTGGAAGTTACCTGCTGTGAGAATCCACAGAAGAACTGGTATAAAAACTGCGGTAAAATGAAGCAAAGATTCTGGGGAAACAGAAGACAAAGAGTTAGTGGGGAAACACTTGGCTTCTCAAAAATAAATCCAAAGAATTTCTCCTGTGATCAGGCATCAGCGCCTGAGACTCTATTATCAGCCAAGTTAGGGCACTGTTCTCCACCAAGCCCAAAACCAACCCAACAAGCAGTTAGTGTATGCAGAAGAGGCTGGAAGCAAGCCATGCTCCCACTCCCCAGTGAGCCCTGCTTTCAAATCGACATCACAGGGCAGAGACAGTTTGCTCTAGGGACAGGAATCAGAGCCACAGAATAATCTAAACTTCTTTTTCCTGTTTACTGCTTCTTCCTTTTGTCAAAGAAATCCATAGTTTAAACAAAGAGATAAGCTGCAGATGCCTCCTTACCTTATAGAAGAAATACTGTACAAGGTGTGCTATTCTCACATAATATAAATGCCCATGTGCTAGTAGCAATTTTCTTAAGTGTTTAAACTTTGGCACAGCATAGTCGCTGTTTCTGGAAGCCTGCCGACCTTCTTTGCCTTTTATACCTGCAGACACAAGCATGACAAGGGGTTAATCCCCAAGGGACTGGAATTTGGACCAATGCTACATTTGCTCACACTGCTCAGTGTCCCAAGGCGTGACAAAGGCCACATTTCTCTCTCGCCTGCCCCAGGAGAGCAACACACTGATGTGCTGCAGGACTCAGTGTGGTTTTGGCTCAATGACAGTCGGATTTGCCTCTGGAGTTTTGAAGCTATATTTAGTTTTGGTGCCTGAGTTCCTATGTGGTGAAGAGTATCTAAGCAAACCTGATAAAAGATAAGGAATTGGTTTCCCCAGGGGCTTGCCAGCATCTCACACAGCCCAGTTATTTCGCTGGGGATGCTCAGCCTCCTGAGACATCCCTGCAGAGCTGAGCTCAAGAAAGGCAGTTTTGTTTGCTGAAAAGCCACGTCCAAATGAACCACCCCAGGACACCATTCACAAGAGGGCTCCACAGCATTTCCAACAGCCCCAAATAAACAGGCTGTCCTTTCTTTTCCATCTACCCTTTTTCAGCAGCATTATAAAAACATCTCCAGTATTTCCCATCATAAAAAATCCCCAGTATCTCCCGCATCTCTGACACCAGTCTGCAGAAAGGAGGATTGTTTCCAGCCCGATGGCAGTTGTATGGACAGGACAGACACAGCAGAACTGGGCATCAGCCCTCACGCAACACTTGTGGGCCCTCAGTGCTGTGTTATGAACAGCTGAGACCAGCTAGCCCAATAAAGCCTGGTATTTTCCTTGCTCTGCTTTTGCAACAGCTGCCAGTCATCACCCATCTGCTTGCTACTTGTTCCATTCTTCCTCTGAACAGCAAGCAACCTTTACCACTGTGAATTTAGCTGGAGTTTTTTTAATGCAAACCAGAGTTTATCACTGATAGAGTTTAACTAGGAAATATGAGCAGTATATCATGAGGCCAAGCATTCATCTTGAGTCAAACCCCAGATCCAAAGAAAGCAACAGTGGTCTTCCAGCATTTTGCAGTGGGATCCGTTTAAGCTTGTGCCATCACAAATACTGACTGCGCCTCAACAGTGATCCCCAGCAACAGCAGCAGGGTCTTGGGCATCACCAGGGGGTCTTACCTATTCCAACATGTGCTTCCAAAATCATACTAACGTCATTCGCACCATCCCCTATGGAGAGCGTGATGGGGCTCCCTTTTGTGTTCTTCACCATTCGCACAATCTGAAAGAGTTTAAGGCAGAAGAAATCAAGAGTTCAGTAAAAATCTGTCCCTCTTACAACAGCCCCCCTCCCCAAGGACATGCAGCTGTGTTTTTACAGCAGCAAGGTAACACCTGGAGAGGTCAGATTTAAAAAAACCCAAACACCTCGTTATTTCCTTCACAAACACCAACCAGTGCAAAAGCCAAGATCCTCAGCACAAGGCTGAAGGACAGGATTTAAAAACAAATCCCAGTGAGCAGCATCCTGTCCTTCCCTTCTGGTCTCCCAAAGATGGAAGCTCTCCCTCATTTCAGGAAACCTTCCTGTGGAAGAGGGGCAGAACCATACTACTCATCAGGTTTGGATACTATGAGTTAGCCTGAGGAAGTCACAAGCTGCACTTGATAAATTTGGAAAGGAAAAAAGAAGAAATACAGGGGGTTTTTGTTTATTTCTAATTGGCTTGGGTTTGTGGCTTCCTGCAATCATATTAAACAAAGGTTTTCACAATCAGATTTGAAAGACTGCTGTGTTTCCATCACACTTTGAAGCTCAGACGAGGCTTCCACACAGCCTGGAGAAGCCATAGCTGATTAAGACAATCAGGTCAAGTCCCATCTGATGGATTAAAAGCACATCACATCACCTAATGATGTGCTTCAGAGGGTTAGAAGTAGGGTAACTACCTGTGCTTTCTGCAAAGGAGCCATCCGGCAGCAGAGGACTGCAGTACACTTCAAGCAGATTTGTAGAAATATGTTTTTGTAGTTACTAGAGCTGGAGTCCTGAGAAGGGTTGAGTATCAGCGACAGCGTCGAGCCATCTATAATCAGGCCGTACTCTTGACTCAATGTCCAGCTTCTGGGACACAAAGAAGACATTTGAAGTAAAATCAGACTTTGGGAAGTCAAGCTAGCCGCTTGTATCACCTTAGTGGAAAATAAACTGCTTCTGTGTTAATCTTCCAGTTCTTTTTGATGGGCTCAGTGATCTTAAGAAGACTGGATTTAACCAGGTAATGAAGTTCCAATCCAGCCAACACTAGAGATGACAAGCAAAGGCGCCAGGTGCAGTGTCTGCAAGTCCCCAGGGCCACAACGCGCTCCTAATTCTCCATAAACCACACATCCACATTCCAAATGCCCACATGCTGGCTGCTCTTGCTCACTTACCTCTTCAGGCCTCCCCTGTTTTTGGGAACATCCTGAATCAGCTTTTTATGGTACTCCATCAGCAGCTCATGGAGCCGATCCTCCTTTCTTTCGCTCTCGCCTACCGTTCTCGCCGTCAGCTCCAGCAGCTCGGTGCTGGTCTGGAAGAGCCTGCAAGCGTAGCAGGTGGACTTGGCAGTTTCCATCTTGTCTCCTGTCAGCACCCAAACCTTCATGCCAGCTGCGTGCAGGGCTTCAATCGTCTCCGCCGACTGCTCCTGCAGCCTGCAAGCAGAAGCACGAACGTCATTCCCCAGATTGGCTCACACTTAATCCCCATAATCCTTATTTTGCAGGTAGGAAATACCAGCTCAAGAGAAGTTAATTGATTTCCTACATGCTGGAGAGACTACTTGCCATAGGTATAAGGATTAGAAGTCAGCAATCCCAATTTTTTATTTGCAGCCAAAAAAAAAAAAGCACTGCTTTACATTGCAAGACCTGAGAGTCAAGAGTAAGAGTTTAATTTACACAATCCCTCTAACTGCATGCAAAACTGAATTTGTTTTGATGTGCTAGTTAACACCATGTGCTTAATTCACTCTCTAGAAGCACGAGTACTTCTGTAGTTTCATTAATAAATCCTAATTCCTACTCTACCAGGCAATTTTAGCAATGAGGGCACTGTGCAATGGGTTGTACCGCAGATAATTAATTGCCCTGGACACTTGCAGCATCTTCCTGGCTGTTCTGCACTACAATGTCAGGGAGAAGTCCCAGGTACCACAGTGTTGGTGGTGGGTGGTCACCTCTTTACCTGTCTTCCACAGCAGTAGCCCCGATCAAGTGCATGTCTGCTTCTGTGTCTTCAAAAACCTTTGCCATCTTCTCCTCCCTGTCCTGCAGAGCCATCTTAGCTTCGTTAAGCTGCCTGTCAATTTTGTCATACTCCTTTTGAGTTAGTTCTTTGAAAGCCACACAGAGGGTTCGGTAGCCATCCTGAGAGGAGAAAAGAAAGAAAATAAAGAGGACATGTCCTTTGAAAAACAGATTTTCTACACCTCCTCACTTTAGGGTTGGTGATTCTCTTCCTGATCAGCGCTTTCTACCAGCACTGACCCTGACAACAAGGGCTCTTTGTCAGCTTGAGTCAAAAGACCGGTTTTTCTGTGTTTACACAGTAACTTCTTCCCAGAGTATCTGTAATACGTAATATGGCAGAGAGAAACCGAGAGGAGGAAATCAGAGCGTGCATCCAGCATGGAGAACAGGGCCAGGACTGACACCAGGCACCTCTCCCTCCACAGAAAACAGCCTATTGTTATTTCTATTTTAAACTTGATCGGGAGATGCTTGGACATGACTGTGATCTAGACCACGTAGGTATATCAAAAGTCAAGTAAAGGTGGAAGCCAAAAAACACAGAAAAGGAAAGAAGCCTGACTTCAAAACATGAAGTGACACTCAGATTTTCAACACTTCCCTCCAAAGCAAGGTCACATCCCTATTTTTGGAATAAGGCTTTCCTGACCCCAAGAGCCAGCCAAGTTCCTTTCGTGTGCTCACCATAGCGTTGCGGTCCACGTGGACTTTTGTTTGTTGAATTTCTTCTTGCTGCACCCTTGGAAAAATAGAGGAGTCTGCTCCTTTACAGAAGAGAAGCAACTTTCCTAAAAGCAAATTATAAATAGCTTTCAGCATCCACAAGCCATACAAAGACTTAACACTTCCACAGCCAGCAGACGATGCAGAGGAAGGAAACTGGGCAGGACTAAAAGAAGAAACCCTGTTGTTTACTGAGAGTGACCTGCACTAACCTGTGCAAAGCACTGTCCGACCTCAGGCTGGGACGTCAAGTGTCCCTACCTGCCTCTGAGGAGCCTTCTGCAACAGCCTGGACAAAGCAGTTTATCTTTTCCTATTTAGAAGCCTCAGGAACCTTTTCAGAGAGGGTAAAGCCAGCATCCCATACCTTACAGGACTGAAATTTGAGCAGGACAGTGACCTCCGAATTTTTATCTGTTACCCCCATGAAAACTCATCCCTACTCAGGGGAAGGTCTCAGATGTCCCTAACCCTGTAGTTGTATCTCCAGTCTGGAGCGAAGCCAGCAGGAAGGTCTCCATAGGTTGTCCCCGTCCTTCCCCCTTATCTGCTGTTGGGCCCCAACCGCTGCTATGCAGAAAATTAACTCTGTCCCAACCAGAACTTAATTAGACCAGCTAAAAAGACCTAACAATTTAGCCTCTCTGGGCTCCAGCACAAGGCATGGCGCACACACAGTGCAGCAATAAAGAGGACAAGTTTTCCAGAAGCATGTACCTGTGGTGGTTCTCACAATGACACTCATGCGGCGACGGACTGGATCGAAGTTCAACACGTGGAGAAGTTGGTACCTTTAAAAAAAAAAAACCCAAAAAACTCCAAAAAACCCAACCCAGGGCTTAGACACAGTAAAAGAAAAGTACCTAAGACAGAAAATCATTAATGATGAGCTGCAGAAATCGATACACCCTACAAGTGGCAGCACCCACTGGGCGATGTACTTTTTACAGCTACTGAGTGAGAAAGAGGAGTAAAAAACACCCCTCTGGTGCTGCTCTGAGCGTGGGGCTGAGGGTGTGGGTGCCTACCAGCAGCTCAGCAGGCAGTGGGGCTCCACGTGCCACAGGCAGCGACACCAGCTCTGAGCTTAAACAAGAAGTTCCCCCAAAAGTGGAGTAAGAAGTGAAACTTGCTTGTGAAGGCAAGTTCTCAGGGAGCGCTGGGATTACACCAGCATCTCCCAGATGTCCCACAAGCTGTAAGCACTGGGGAAAAGCTAATTATTTTTAGCTTGGTGGGGAAGAGAGTTACAGAGCCATATCATGCCGTTTAGGCTTAGAGTAGCCCACCGTGTGAGGGGCTCTTTGTAAGGTCAGGGACCACCCTGCAAATCCTGGGCATCATCTGCACAGCCAGGCACGGATGAAGGATGCACATAAGGAACTGCAGGCACTAAAGGGACCTGAATTTAGGCGGCGCTGAAACCACCAGCAGATTTTTGCAAGCGAGCCTTTCAGCCTGCACCATGCTGTGCTCACTCTACCAAGAACAGGGGTTTTGAGCAGGTCAGCATGGTCTGATGGCAGCCCTCACACGGTCTGAGGGCAGCCCTCACTCGGTCTGAGGGCAGCCCTGACCTGGCTAGACTGGCCATGACACCGAGAGGGAGCCAGTGCAGCACCAGCAGCCCCGTTCCTCAGCAGCCCCTGCAGCACTTACATTTCAGTTTCATTCTTTTGGTTTCGTACTTTCATGAAATCGTTTTCGAGTCCTAGGAAAGCAAAACCATACCTGTCAACAAAGAAAAGGACAGAACAACATGAAAACACCCGTTGGCACACATTGTACATTAGCAATGTTCTAGTTTTACCTTCTGTACTGCAGAAGAAAGCAAAGAAGTTGGCAAGCCTGAGCCAAAAAGCTTGGCTAGACATTTCTTTGTTAAGTGCAGAGGCTGATATGATGTTCTGGCACCACTCCCATGGCCTGGAGAGCCGGGCACTGCAGCACACAGACACAGAGGGCCTCTGGACACAGTCCCCTGGGTCTCCAGCAGATTTACAAGCCATGAGCATGTATATACAGCTGCAACAGCCGCTGTTAAAATCCAGGAGCTGGCAATAGTGTACAATCACAGAACAGTTTGAATTGGAGGGGATCTTAAAAGATCACCTAGATCGAGTCCTCTGCCATGACCAGGAGTGCCTTCCTCTAGGTCAGGATGCTCAAAGCCCTGTCCAACACAGCTCTCCACAACTACAGCAGGATTCAAACGTGGGTTTGCTAAAAGGAACCCATCCAGTATTTTGCCACTGCACAACAAAGCAGCAAATTGGCTGCAATGTGCACACAGTACCCAGTCTGCATTTCACAGGGGGTTAAAACACGTGGTCACGGGGGGCTGCTGCAGAAAAGGCTCTGCCCCAGTCAGGCACTGCAGCACCTTGGGGCTGTTCTCAGCAGCGAGTACAAGCCACAGCCTCTGGAGAAGTTGCTCAGAGGAGACCCTTTGCAGAGCATCCCTTTTAGAGAGCTCACTTAAGCCCACAGGCTTGCGGGTATATGCAGGGATGTGGGCCAGACCCAATGCTGGTAGCACGACAGATGCAGTCTTGACTAGGGAAAGGGTTCTACAGTCTTCAGATAACCCTCACCACCCTCCCACTGAAGGAAAAAAAAAACCCCAACACCTTCATATCCTTACTTTTCTGCGCCTTTCACCAATGCAATTTCATCCGGGGAAGAGGAAATATAGGTGTATTTGCGTTCTGGATGTCCTATCAGCCCATCCACCTGGTCTGCTTCCTTGATCTGAACAGTGTGGCACAGGCAGAGGGCTCGCAGGAACAGCTCCTCACGGCTCTAGGCAGGAGTGAGGGAGGGCTTGTTAGCACCCCAACACTGCACACCAAGCCCACCTTCACAAGCACTTGGCTGTAACTTTTGTGCACGCATGTTTAAAAAAACCAACACAGAAGAACTCGCCCTCCCCACCCAGCTCCTGCTGCACGCACCCAGGCAGGAGCCAACCACAAAACCCTCAGAGTCACCAACATGCAGATTTCTTACCTTTTCTGCTTTGCCATTATATTTGAGGGGTCCATCAGTCTGAGAAAAGCCATCCACCTCTGAAATGCAGTCTTTGTACTTGTGCCCATCGATGCAGCACTCAATGAACTCCATGCTGTTCTCCGTCAGGGTCCCAGTTTTGTCCGTGAAGACGTACTCCACCTAGAAGCAGGCAAGCTGCCTTGCTGCACCCCCAGCCCCATACCCCAAGAAAGAGTCCCCAAAAACCCCAAAGGCTGGGGCATTTTAATGCATCTCCTATCCTAACCTGAACCCCCCGCACAAACAGATGCAGGTGCCTCACCACTGCGTAAGTTTTACTACTTCATGCGTCAGAGCAGCTCATTTGTTTTTCAGCCCATTACATGGGTGGCAGGAGGCAGCTCCTGAAGCCTTAAAAATCTGGTCCCAGGCTCTTCCTCTTTCCCTCATCCTCTTTATTGCATGCTTTGCTATAGCTCCTCGAGCTTAGAGCTGCTGCAGCACCTCTGCTGCTTCCTTCGGGGAATCTTCATTTTGGTGCTGTATTTAAATTAGGTAACTGTTACTCCAAATTTGTTTTTTTTTTAAGCAAAATAAAAAGCAGGAAGCAGTACTTGTATGTCACACTCAGTCTCTCCTGATGGAGATAAGAAAGGAAAGCCTGAGCTGTTTGATTCCCCCAGCAAAGCCAGCAGCACCCAGAGGAACGACTGGCCAGACACTTTGGTTAATCCTCAAAGAGATGGAGTATTTTTAATTTTTAATTGAGGCAGTGAAAGCAAACCTCCCTGACACGCAGAGCGCTGCCCCTGATATTCCCCAATATGGAAACAAATCGGCATGACCCAATTCCTGCTCTTTCATGCACTATTTATAATCTTATCCATTTTGCAGAGCAAGTAGGATCACATTAAATGGAAAGTGCCCCGAGGAGACCGCGAGGGACGGATGCAACGAGGGTTCCTATCAGGGAGGACAACTTTTGTCCACGTTTTCATCCAAAGCAGATGCAAACGGAGCACATTCTGACCTGCCCGAGCTCTTCATTCAGGTCTGAGGTGTTCACCAACGCTCCCTCTTTTATTTCTTCGTCATACAACTCCTTGTCCCAGGAGATGAAGAAGGAGCCCAAGAACTTCTGCATCTCTACTGTAACATACATGGAGACCGGGATGATAAAATTGAAGAGGACCATGAACGACAAGAAGTCTGTGAACATCCGCAAGACCTGTGATGGAAAGAGGAGGAGATGCAGTCTGTGCCACTCAGGCATAACTCAGGGGTAGTTTAGAGCAACACCTCTTGGGTTCTAGACAGCTTTTCCTCTAAGGCAAACCAGAAAAAAAACTAAAACACACCTGAATATGAATACAGCCAAGATTCGGGGCCAAACCCCATTTTCTTCTTATGCAGAAAATCTGACTACCTTCTGCAGCTCTAATAGGGTGTAATACAGGAGCATCTCTCACTGCTTCACAGTGACCAAGATGATGTTTTATTCAGGGCATTCCTCTCAAGGATACAGTGCTACAGGCTCACTCTGATCTCAAGTAACTAGAAACAAGGAGCGTGTGGCCTGAGAGCAGTCAAGCTATGACAAGGGTACAGCTGATATAGGGACATCCCTCCAAGGCATTCTCAATAATCCATCAAATAACTGATTTCTGCACACTCAATGCTTACTCTTTTGGGCTTAACTGCCTGAGTTTCAGCAAGAAGCTGGTTGATGTGGCATGAGTTTATCTATTCAAAGCTGAAAGGTAAATTCGGGTAAGGACCCAGGCTAAACTGGCCTTTGCATTTATGTAAAATATGGTATTTATTAAAGCTTTGCCCCACTCCACACAAGCATGAGAGAGGCAGGAAAGAACTGCAAACAGCAGGAGGGACTGAAGGAAATGACAGCACTTCCAGCCAGCAAACAAGACTTGCAGGGCTGGCAGCAGACACGATCAGGTGAAATAAAACTGTCAGAATAAATAAAGCTGGAGGAGGTGCTGAAATACAAATCCACTTACCTTGAACGTTTCTCTCTCTTTTTTAGTCTTTTCATTGTACCAAGGCTCATCATTAAATGGATTGCTCTGCCAAACGTATTTCAGAGTCGTGCACACGGTAGCCTTGCTCAATAGGATGCACAAATACACTATCAAGAAAGCGTTGATAGATCTGAAAAATAGGTTTCCTTTTTAAATTCTTACAGCTATTTTTATATAGAAAATCATGCAAACAAGCAGGAAAGAGACTTCCTTACTTTTCACAGAATCCCAGACTGGTTTGTGTTGGAAGGGACCTCAAAGCCCATCCAGTCCCAACCTCCTGCCATGGGCAGGGACACCCTCCACTAGCCCAGGGTGTCCAAAGCCCCTGGCCTTGAACCCTGCCAGGTTCTCTGGGCATCCTGTGCCAAAACCTTTCCACCCTCCCAGGGAAGGATTTCTTCATAATACACAAGAGAATTACAGAAATGCTTTCGACAGTGCTGATATTCAGGGTCAGTTCACATATTCTAATATTTCATAATTCTCTTTTTAAATAAAAAAGTTACTAAATGCAGCTTCTTCAAAGATAGGCTTAATAATCAAATACACAAATTTTCTCTACAATGCAAGGGCATCTGAAACAAAAAGCAGTGGATTAGGGGATTATTTCAGTACAAACCATCCATAAAAAACCCAACAGGTTTTACTGCTTATTCTCTTTTTGCCAACTAGAAATACTCACTTTTCTACAGCAGATCGTTTCTGAGATTTCCCTTGGTAGTTCAAAGCCATTTTCGTTTCCATCCCAGTATAGACCGCAACTCCTACAGAGCATTAAAGCAGGGCTCATCAGGGACTGCAGCCCAGGAGGGACCTAGGTTGCACTCAGCCCTAAGGGGCATCGGTGTTTACATGAAACTCAAATCCCAGCTGAAGAAAGAGGCATCACCCAAGGACTGTTCGGCTACAGAGACCTCTGAGGCTGTTAAATAATGTAATTACATATATCCTGGAGCACCAAGAAAGAGCCTATGGATCACATACAGTCAGAGAAAACATCAGTCTTCCCTAACAGCTGTCACCTTCAATCACTAGTGCCTGTGATCCCAGCACACGTTTTCAGCGTGTATTTGGGAACACCCCCTGCTCTTCATATCTCAAACTAAAAGAAAACCTTGCTGAGGTCTATCAGCACCACAGATACAACCAGATACCTCCTAACTTCACCCTGTCAACTTTGCAATCAACTTGCATAGCAAAGGCAACTGTAGGATGCTGGTAGACAGGCAGTAGAGAAGTATTTTCCCTCTCCAGATTTAGTGACAAACATCTACATCTGTCAATATTTATCAGAACTATTTAGATAACAAAAAACTGTTCACCATAAATCTTCTTGGTATTTTTGAGGGTAGCACCTTTCAGCAACAGGTTTTCAGGACCCAAAGACCTAAACATAAAAGAGGTTGTAACATTATTATCACTCAAATAACATTCAAGCTCCTTTATACTTTAGATGTAGAGATAAATTCTAAACCTAAGCAGATGTTCTTTCGATCCGATTACTTGATCTGTATGTGAAATTGGGCATTAAGCTTTGTTTTCCTCTTTACATACTCATATTTCTGTTTCATCTTTGGCAGACTATTTTTGGTGCTCAAAATTCCAAATTTCACAGGGATTATCAGGAAGATTTTTGAGGAATAAGTGCAAAACATTCCAATCTAACACGTTATATTACTTATATGAAATCCTGATTTTAAATGCATGGGGAACCTCTCCCTTCCAGCACAGTCCATCTATGGTGTCATCAAAACCAATGGCTTCTTTTGCTCCCACATTTGTGGTTTTATTTCTCTTTGAAAATCCCAACCACGACCTTCTGTCACTTCCAAGGTGAGGGTAGATCCACCACAGCATGAAACACAGCTGGCACTGCTCCGGTGATAGTGCTGCCTGGGTATATGCTTATTTAGTTAAAAAACTCTATTTTGCCACTGCCCAGTAAATGTGCTTCCCACCAGCAAGGAAGGTCCTGCACTGCCTCCCCAGGAGGGGATCATACAAATCACAGGACAGCAGAAGAGCGTAAGTGGAGAGGTTGATTACAGAATGAAATATTTGGAATAGTTAAAAGAAAAACAACCATTCCCTAAGGACAGCAGCACGAGTTCAGACTGCTGAAGTTTGATGTAGATGCCCAACCTCCCTGAGGAGGGCCAGTGAGATGTCTGCAAGACCAACCTGGCTACGGGCTCTTGGTTGCTTCTGTAGATGATGATTCTTCCGACAAATCTGCAATAAAAGCAGATTGAGAAACTTGTATTGCAAACACATTAGTGTTATACACAGCTACTACAGAGAGTAAAGAGTTCTCCACAGAAGATGGAAGCAAACACTTACATGAGTCTATCTGGGGGTTCAGCACTGCAGAGGAGGGGTTGCACTGGGGACTGGGAGAAGCCACGCATCCCCCATGGCTGGGGGTGCTCCCCAGGAGCAGCACCTCTGCTATGCACTCCACCACATCCTCATCACAGAGAACAAACTGCCTTCAAGGCCATTCAATCACAAAGCCTGCTTACTCCTGGAAGTCATTCAGCCCAATGCATTTACTTGGGGGTTGAGTGGCCCAAGAACAGACACATGGACCACTCCACTTGTCATGACAAGCGTTGCACCAGGGAGGTTTTGCTGCAGAAACCAAACACTGGAGAAGTGTGGTGCCAACTCTGCCAACCTCATACAGAAGAAGCCCTGCAGCTTACCACTGCCTTGAGAAACCTTTTGGCCTCTGATGAAAATAAAATGCTCTTTGTTCCACAGAACTATAACTTATTCAATGCCCTAAGCGACGGTGCTGCGGTGCCTGCAGGGAGGTGACACCAGGCAGCACCAGAGCAGGATGTGCAGGAGGAAAAGGATGTATAGGAGGAGCAGACTCACTTGTAGAGGTCAGGCTGTGGCTGTTCACACTCGATGGTGGCAGTGAGGGTGTCAATGGCTTCATCCGTACAGAGCACGGTGGTATCCCGCACCGCATAGTGAGTCTGGGCAGAGAAACAGAAGCAGCGTCACCACAAGATCACCCAGCAACACAGCCCATGTTTTACTTAAAATATCACCATGCAAAGGGGCTCAGCAGCTCCAGCAGCTCATCCAAGCCCTCGCCCCGTTCCCACAAAACAGCCAAAGCATCAAAGAAAGACTCGAGTCAATAAGCTTAAGAGAAATTCAGCAGCTCCCTCCTGCTGTAGTATCTGCTCAGAAAGGCACAGACCAAAAGCAGAGCCTCTTCAATTTTGCCCCAGGGATCAGCTGCCACCCCAGCTGGGGTTGGGGGGTGAGGATGCAGGTGCCCCCCTGGGGCAAAGGCGCTCCTGGGGACCACTCGCCCGCCTGTTCCTGAAGGTAATTAGATTCCAGCGCCCAGGGATCAGGCAGAGCACTGCCAGACTCCAACCTATTTTTAGCAGCTGCTGCTGTGAAGGGTTCATCTCTCACAATTAACTGGAAAGCCCACGAAGGATCCGCTCGCTGCCTCCCAGGCTCTATTTATAGGAGCTACTCAGAGCTCCAAGTCACGGCGGGCTGCGCGGCAGGCTGCCTCTATCCATCTTCATAAACAAATTCATTAAAAAGCTTCCTCCACTCCTCATGTTTGCGCTCCCCTCCCCGTGCATCCCAGGAGGAACCGTTACGTTTCACCGTAGTCATGACATTATAAATACCCAGTCGTGCCACTTGGGTAACCTGCCTGGCTTCTCATATTGAAAGCAGATGCATGCACACACACACACACACACACACACACTCCCTGGTATAAATCACAGCATTTGTGAAACAACTCAAAACGGTTCCTGCAGTGACCGACACCAAACCCAGCCCCCATGCAGGATTTTGCATCTGCTGCCACCATGGAGATTGCAGTTACCCAGTGATACTTCAAAGCCACATCCTGCTCTGTTCCACCATCTCTGGCATCCTCGGTCCCTTTGTGTGTTTAGAAAACACACGTTCTTCTAGATAACATATGACTGAAGACTCATGCTTCAAAGTACCCTGACAAAACCCTTTTTATTGCTCTGCTCTGGTTTCCCTTAACTAGGCACCTTTCCCATACCTCGACCTGACATGCCCCAAATACCAGACCCCCTCCCCCCCCAGGTAGGCAGCAGCTGTGAGCACAGACAAGTTTGGGCGAGTACCTGACTGCACTTCCCTCACCCTCCTTTTGGATCAAACCCTGGTTCCCTATATTCAACCCATTTCCCCAAACAGCACTTGCTTTTCTATTCCCCTTTCCCCTTCCAACTCATCTTCATGTCATCAAGAAACAGGAGACAGCTCCCAGTCACTGACAGGAACCCACACACCGAGGGAACCCCACTCCACAAGTGGAACCAGTACAGTGCACCAGCTCCCTGCACAAGACTTCAGGTACCGATTAAGAGCTGCCCAGGAAGAGACACACCACAGACTCCACATGATACGTATCAGATAGACAACAGTATTCCCAGTGACTTCAGAGCATGCCAGAATAAATCACATCATTTTAAAGTGTCTTCCACTTTTACTACTGCAGTTGCTAGTATCTGCATAAATATTTATTAAACACAAGCACAACCACATTTTTGTGTCTCCTGGCGTAAATTTTTTCTGGTTCTTTCTTTCTTTGGTTTAGAGAAGAGTGGATTAAAGAAAGAAAATTAACTGAGAAGAAGGACCTGGGGGTCCTGGTGGATGACAGGTTGGCCATGAGCCAACAGTGTGCCCTGGTGGCTAAGAGAGCAAATGGGATCTTGGGGTGCGTCAAAAGGAGCATGGCCAGCAGGTCAAAGGAGGTGATCCTCCTGCTCTGCTCTGCCCTGGTCAGGCCCCACCTGGAGTATTGTGTCCAGTTCTGGGCTCCCTGGGATAAAAAGACAGGGATCTCCTGGGAAGAGTTCAGCAGAGGGATAGGAAGATGAATAAAGGACTAGAGCATCTCCCCTACAGGGAAAGGCTGTGTGAGCTGATGCTGTTCAGCCTTGAGAAAAGACGACTGAAAAGGGATCTGATCAATGGTTATAAATATCTGAAGTGTGGGACACAAGGGGAAATAACCAGCCTCTTTTCAATGGTCTGTGGGGACAGGACAAGGGGCAATGGCCTCAAGTTGGAGCACAGGAAGCTCTGCACCAGTATGAGGAAGTTCTTCCCAGTGAGGGTGACAGAGCCCTGGGACAGGCTGTCATGGGGGGTTGTAGAGTATCTAGAGATATTCAAGACCCATCTGGATGCCTCCCTGTGCGATCTGTCCTAGGGAACCTGGTTTGGCAGAGGAGTTGGACCCAATAATCTCTGGAGGTCCCTTCCAACTCTTACGATTCTGTGATTAACCTTGAGCAAGACTAATATTAAATTTCACTGCTTGATTAAGGGAAAGGAGAAAAAGAAAACCAGAGGAGATGTTTTTTCTTAAGCTGGTGAAATATTCCCCAAGTGAACCTAGACAACTGCCTCAAAAAAGTCTCAGACCTCAATGGGAAAGCTCAGCTAAACAACAGAGGCGTGGGCAGGGAGCTGAAGCAGCTGCAGGCACTGCTGTATGGCCACACCAGACCTCACGGCCAGGCAGGGGAGCACTAACACGCTTCCCATGATGGGCAATAAGGCAGCTAAGAAGCATCGATGAAGATTGATTCAGTTTGGGGCAGCGCCAGCAGAAACAGCTGTTGGGAAATAAAAAGCAATGCAAACAATCCCCGGGGCACTTTGGTGCTCACACACTGGGAGCAGAGAGAGGGAAGAGCTGTAGTCGCAGCCATGTGGCCATGGGGATGGGCTCCATGGGAGCACCCTCCAGTAAGTCACACACACACACCTGCACAAGCACTGACTTCAGTGGCAGCTCCAGGTACCTGAGTACCCCAGAGCACCAGCTCCCAAACACTGCCCCATCCATCCCCATCACCTTGAAATTGGACTCGCCATCGAGACTGGCTGTAGTGACATAACAGGTCCCGTCAATGCTGCTTGAGGCCAAAAATATCAAGTCACAGGGGAAGGTCTCATCCGCTTTCACCTCTACTATGTCTCCAACCTGGAAGAAAGGAAACGTTTACATGAAGAGCCGTCTTGGCTGCTATTAGATGGTGACGGATTTAGCTTCTCTCAAAGCCTGAGAGAAATCACTTTGGCTCAAAGGGAAAATAGGGTCAGAGGGGTGTCCAGGTCCCTGAGCATCGCTCCACAGCCCGATGGGTCAACCCAGCCCAGCACCAACTCAGTGTGCCCGTGTGGCACAGTATTTCTTTCTCCACTAAATCTTGACGAAGCAGAAGACTCTGTACTTGTCTGAAGTGCGGTGTGATAAATTAACGTCAAATCTAGTGTACTTTCCTGGTGTCCTTGGGAGAGTTGGAAATAGAAGAGGACTGCCTGTCCCAGAGAAGCGCAAAACGCTGACAGATCTGTCACTTGTCAGCCCCGATACAGCTTTTGTGAGACAGCTTTTCAAAAGCAATCAAAGGCAGCTTCGCTCCGTAACCAGGAACAGCTCTTTGAGCATCTCATCTGAAAGTGAGCACACCAGGGCAGCTCTAACCACAGCACATCCCTCCTCCCCAGCCCCTCGCCTCCTTAGCACACTCCCTGGTGTCCCCATCGTCTCCAAGGATAACTACGCCCCGGTTCTCCGTTATCAGTTACCTTGATTTTTTCACTCTCTTTCTGCACTTGCTTTGCCTTTTCCACAATGAAGACGTTGCTTTTGTTCACTTCGTTGTCAGCTCTGTGCCTCAGCCAGTCCTCGTATCCCTAGGCATACAAATAAGGCAACACAAGCTCGTAACGAGGCAAGTAAACTGACGAAAGAGGATGAGTAGGGATGGAGAGAGGAGGAGAGGGTTGGTTGGGTTTTTTTTAAAAAGAAGGAAGAATAAATTCAGCAGTCCTTCCTCAGACCTCCTTCATGCCTGACAAAACATCAACCAGAGTAGCTCAGACTGAATCAATTTATTTTAAAAGCTTCATATGCATATTTGACAGATTCAGAACAGATTAAAATAACACACAAAAATAATCTATATGCAGCGCATGCAACAAGCAGCTAAATTACTGTAACACGTTTCTATTATTCTCAGCGTTGGCAAGAACAGGCTGATAATATGAATAATACACTTAGCACACTGCAACTCTTCCCTATGGTAACGCAGGACGAGACTCTTCCTCTTCAGTCCTCACTGAAAGGATAAAACATCCCGATTTGCTCTAGCTCTCCCATCCCAGCCTCTCCAGAAGAAACTTCTTTTATTATTCAGTTCTTCTGTAGAGCAAATGTGCACATGTGCGTATGATGGGAGGGAAAAGGGCTTTTAGCATCGCAAGAAGATGAAGACTACGTATTCTGGGGACTAGCTGAGGGGTTGAACAAAACCTGTCCCTTCCTTTTAGCAGCCAGGAGCAATGTGTGGGCTATATTTGGAGCCTGTCTCTGCAAAGGCTCGGAGAGCGTTTCTAAATAGGGAAGAAAGGTTCGAGTAATGCCAGAACTACAGCGGTAACCTTTACTGACCCTCATGGCTTGCTGACACACAGAGATGGTTTACATCACCAAAACATGAGAGAGATCAATAGCTTCACTCAGCACGCGGCTTCTCAAGAAGCAGCAGTGTACATGTCTGACCTTCTGAGAAGCGTTCACCAGAAGCAGTGACTTCTGACTGCATCCAAACACAGGCTCATCATTTTCTCTACCACACATCCCAAAGAGCATCTTCCTCTCCCCACAACAACACCTGTACGTACCTGTTTGATAGCTGTGACAGTGATGACAAAGAAGAGCGGGAGGCCGCTGGTCACTGGGCTGGTTGGGGTGTCCACTATCACCTGCAGAGAACAAAAAACAACGTATTGCTGACAACTGGTTGTCAGGCAGCAGAAGAAACAGAAACTCTGTTAATGGAGGAAAACAGCGTGCTCGTCTCACTGGGGTAAGTCAGAGCCCAGAAGAGGAGGAAAGGGAGGAAGGGGCACAAGAGAATGACCAACACAGGCATCCCTGAGAGCACTCTCCTCCATCTCAGGGAGACTGCAACACCTCCTGAAGACCACGGCATGTCCTCAGGTGGGAAAAACTCTATCAGAAGTAGTTTAAAATGTAAACTTGACCTTCCTCTAGTGGGAAACAGAAGTCTGGATGAGTGAGCTGCTGGGGATGGGCTACATAGATGCAGCTACTCCAAGCGTAATCTGCAATCAGCCTGCTCCCACCACAGGGTGTGCTAGAAAGAACCAAGGTGGGGAAAGGAGGATGAGGTGGAAACAGCAGCAAAGCTTGGTGTAAAAACTACCCTCATTTCTCACTCAGCCACGGGAAAGCTGTTTCTCCTCTTTGACAGTGAAGACTGGGCACATCTGAACCCTAAATCATGGCTGGTTTTGAGAGTGATGAAAGTACCAGCCATCTCAAACCACTGACACTCAGAGGTTAGAGTAACACACACCAGTCTGAATTACCCATGAAACATATCACAGAATAAAACAGGAATATTTAAGTTAAACAGAAATCCACATTTTGCCTTTAGGGTTTCAAATGTGGAGTTCAGGCCACGGTTTAAGCACAGCAACTGCACAAAAGCCTTGGGGCAGAGAGATGGATCTTTCCTGAGCTCAGTGTGGTGCTCAAGCCAGCATTGCAGCAAACACCAAGCCCTTCCATCCTTAATTAAACTTTTGGACTGCAGGAAACCGGTTTCTTTTGACTGTATTGTGCCTCAGCCCAGAGGGTGAAAACAGCAAAACAGGTTCATAACCTGGAGGGAATAACACAAGCGGAGGACGAGCTGTGCCCTTGCCCCACCTTCCAAACCAAGGCACGCAACGCTGGGTGGTTTTCCTGCTGTCCCTGAGAGAACAGGAGCACGAGAGGCAGATGGTAGGGGCTGCGATGAAAGGGACAGGGAAGCTCAGCAGAAAGGCTTTGTGTCCCCACAAAGGGACTTTGTCTCCCTCCACTTGTTTGCACTTCCCTGGCACGCTTGCAAACAGCAGCATCTGTATATTGATTGTTTCAGGCTGCCTGTAAAATGCTGTGTTATGGGCAGGACTGCTCTTATCGGCTGGGAGGAAGCCACATAGAAAATTTTAGCTCTATGAAACACCATACACCACAGTTTTACCCTGCACTATTGGGCCCAACAAGAGAAGAACCAGAAGATACTGAGATAGAAGAGATACGCCCCACAAAGCAGCCAGGTAAGTGGTGTATGAGTTAAATAGCTTGATGGTAAACCAAGATAAACACAACAGATATTTCTAGGAACACAAATTTGGCTCACTCCAATGGGTATAAAATGTTTACAAACAGAAAGTCTAGTAGAAACCAGATTTTGGAGGGACAACCTTGAATGAGGACGGTGCCTGATGTCACATGGACACATCTCACACAGCATGTGATGGACACTCACTGGCACAGCAGCAATGAAGCTTAGGCCAGTCAGCCAAAAGTTACCTTGCAAAACTTGGACAGACCTTGAAAATACAACAGGAACATTGGCTTTCAGCTGAGAAGTGCAAGGGAGAGGACCTCCTGATACCCAGCAGGAAAAGCACTAGACAAGACGCAAATGTATTTGTTTAAACAAATGATATGATTTCTGTCCACACAGACGCTGTGTATTTGAAGACTGCATCCCATGCAGCCCTGTGTATCCCATGGCTGCATACTGCTCTTCCCCTTCCCAGCTGGAGGAAAGCTGAGGGACATACACGTGATGTACCAGAACAAAGGTTGACTCCTTTGAAGCTATTTTTAGGCTGGTTTAGGACTTCAACAGCTTCATTTGGATCCACTTAAAAGTGGAAAAAAAACCCAAAAACCCTTCTGTTACTTAACAGTTTCTTCCTAGCTCATTGTTCAGGAGACTGAAGACCACAGTCCAGAAGTCACCTCCATCAGTCAAAACAGGCATTTTTCATTCTTGGCAGATCCTAAATTAGCTTACTGCCATCAGTCTGGTCTGCCTACAAAGACACTTGGACTGTATTTACTCTAGGTAAGCCACTTACAGAATCGTAGAATGGTTAGGGTCGGAAGGGACCTACAAAGACAGGCTGAGACAGTTGGCATTGTTGAGTCTGGAGAAGAGAAGGCTTCGGGGAGATCTTATAGCAGTGTTACAGTACCTGAAGGGGCTACAGGAAAGCTGGGGAGGGACTTTTTAGAAGGGCATGTAGTTGATGGGATGAGGAGGAATGGTTTTTAATTGGAAGGGGAGCAGATTTAGATTAGATATTTTGAGGAAATTCTTCACTAGGGGAGTGGTGAGGCCCTGGAACAGATTGCCCAGGGAAGTGGTGGATGCTCCATCCCTGGAAGTATTCGAGGCCAAGTTGGATGGAGCCTTGAGCAGCCTGGTCTGGTGAGAGATGTCCCTGCCCATGGCAGGGGGCTTGGAACTCTTACTCCATTTCCTTTCAGTGCTCCATTAGATGAACCAAAGAAAGAGCTATTTGTGTCCCTGTCAGAGCACTAATCGGTGGTTTATGTTTAATGCACGCAGTTTCTCTTCCTCTCTAAAACAAGAGCTGAATTTGGAGTCTCAGAGCAGCAGACTTTGATAAAAGTTTGAGCAGCAGGTACAGCAGATGCATCACACCATTCCCCAAGCACTGCGATGTTTCACACCTGATGCAGCGTGTAGGGCGATTCTATTGAAGTCATTTAAAGATAAGCACCAACATTTAAGTTATAGATGCCATTTATCAAGCTATAAGCCTTGCTATATTAAATAAATGGAGTGTCCTTGAGCACCTTTTTTTTTTTTAAGGCAAGTGATGTCTCCAGAACAACGAGTGCCCAGGGGCAGCCGGTTAGTCTATAGGGCACCAAGTGTATTAGTGCTGTCAGGTTGGGTTTTGTTCAGCTGGGTATGTTTTTTTCCCCTCTATTAGAGCACAAGGGTTGCTTCCTTATTTTAGAGACACACACAGGATACAACTGAAGAAGGAAGAGCCAGGCTCTTCTCTCACCTGCACCTAAGATGGGTAAGCAGCTAAACTGCAACGGGTTTTGTAAGGATAAATCAAGAATATCCTGTGTTTTTCACGGCCAGAGGGTCAACAGATAGAATGTAATAATGCCATGTCACTAAACAGCCAACTTCACAAAAAGGACATCCCAGCTCCAGGGCGTCGCTTTAGTTCAAGGCAAATTACAAATTCGCTCTGACAAAATGGAGCTGTGCCAGGGAAATCAAGGGGTGGGGAAGAGCCAGCTGATGCCAGGGTAAATCCGCCTCTCACGTAACACTGCCAAGAGGAGCCATCCACAGCTGCTGTATCTTGGGATCCCCCGTTTCTGTGGCAGCCACTGAAATGACTACAAGCTGCAACTCCTTATTGCAAGCATAAAACATTTTAGATGCTCATCTTAAACACACAGCTCAGGGATACCCCAGACCTGAACCACCCAGACCCTGGAGCAACCAGCTAAGAGAAGGATGATTGCAGTGGTGCCATTTCATGTGCCAGGGCAGAGTTTTTGATGCTGTTTTCAGCCCTAGAGCAGGATGTGTGCTGAACCCCAAGTCTGGGTACAGGATTTCAAGGGCTGAGTGATTCTCTCAAACTCCCTTTTCCCCCACATATTTTGACAGCCCACCTCTCCTACTCGCCTTGAAGTTCACCATAACGAAGATATGCAAATATCATATTAACTTAGGAAAAATACATGGTTATGCAGAAGTAATAAAGATGACCAAAAGCTAGACTCTAATTCCATCACGTCAAATGTATTTTCACCAGTTAAAGGATTTTAACAGTTAAAAGAGTGAAGCTATTTTTAAAATTGTTTCATCAGTTGTTCAAACATCATTTCAGACAGGCCCAAATATTTTAATTATTATGCCTCGAGCCGTGTGTCAGAATTATAACACAGCTTCCAATTAAAAAACCCCCACGACCCACCCCTTACAAGCACCAGAGTCAGTTTTGAACCTCAATCCTTGTTCCAGCTGTGCTTACCACCAGTACATAAATAAAACCCACCCTTGGCATCAAGGCTCTTACCTGCACGAGGAAGATGATGAGGAAGTAGAAGTTGGCGATTCTTCTGAACTGCTCAAAAAGGTTCTTTGGGAGGAAGTTCCAGAGTGTGTACTGTGGAGAGAGAGGGGGGTTCACAAACTGACCAAGCGACGGGGCTTACCAGGGACTTTGGCTATAAAATAGGAAGTATCTGCACTAAATAGGAAAGTTCTTCCCTCTAACCCAGTACGGAGCACCACAGCGAGCTGCTTGAGAAGCCCTGGCGCACTCCAGGTCCCAGATTTAAAACCCAGAGCATGATGCAGCAGGATGCTGAGATGCCACTGAGCTCTCACTTCAGCTTCCAGCTCCGGCTCTCACTGCTGGTTCAGTGTACATTTGGAAGTGTCACACAGCTACATGAGAGTTTTAGTTCCTGAGCTTTAAAATAAGGAACTATCTTTGGTCTACGTAACCCAAACAACATGATTGGAGGTGGTGAAGGGTAAAAGATAAAAACAACAGGATCCATTTCAGCAAACAACTTCTAGATAGATGGCTGCAGACACATGATCTAATGAAGAGGCAACGCGCAGTGCAGAGGTTTGGGTTGGGTTTTTTTCCAGAAATCCCTATAGAGTTCTCTTCTATTAAAAATAAGTCATGCTGCCCTTAGAAATTTGTTATCAGGATGCGTTTTGTTATCATTTTAAGGCAGCTGCTGAAGCATTTTCTTTAGAAAACGCATGGGATTTAAAAACAACATGGAAAACAATGGGTCTAATATCTGATCTTTCAGTCTGACTGCAGTAAGCAAAGAATAATAAGCAGCCAAGTCTCAAGACCGATGTCCTCTTCATTCAAAATGACACTGGTTAGGTAAGAAGACTCCATGCCTCTTGCATGCCAGCGCAACACCAATGGGAATGCTACACGAGTTGCTAGACTCAAAACTTCTCCTCTATATAAACTCAGACAGCAAAGAAACATAAAAACAAATAAGATCCAAGCTGTATAAAAAAAGAAAGGAGAGGAAAAACCCCCTTAGAGCTCAAGTATGGTGAAACTGAAGCCTCACTATACGCTGAGTATCATAAATCCTAAGCAATGCAATATGTACCCAGCTGTGTTGACAATATCAGATGCCACTTGTTTGATATTTTCCTCGAATTGGTTTCAAATCTTTTGAAATAGCTTCATGAATGTCATGGAAAAAAGCTAAGCAGAAGGCAGATGGGTGTCATCACAGTTTTCCACCATAAACAAAAGCAGCATTAATACCATACGAATGTCTCCCCTTTCATCCAAAGGGATAAACACGGCACAGTTATTTTCGTCCTATCTCAAGGGAGAAAAATCCCATGGAACACCAAAAAAATAAAATGAAATAGGGTAAATCTTATTTCTCTGTCCATTTATAAAATAATCCCCACTCCTTTTTGTGAGTCTGAGTTGCTTGTGCTGTATTACAATTAACTTCCCCTTTCTTCCCAAGGGGAATGATAGAAAACATCAACACACAAACAAAACCACCAAGAAATACCCCAAAGAAGGAAAAAACAACTTCACACAAAAAAGAACCCACAAAATCCTCATCCAGCCTAGGAGGAATGAATTCACATGCACCCCACTGTGACTGACCGGAGGAAGTGAAGCTGGAACTGTTGGTACAAGGTATGTACCAGGCTGCTCCACATGTAAAGGGACCTTTATGTCCATCCTTGGGGGATTCAGAGGTTTCTCAGTTTCAAATCCAGCCAACAAATAAAAAAGGGTGAATCTGTGAGGAGGAAATACAGGTGCACAATGCACGCTGGCAAGCGGAGCGAGCTCACCTTGGAGGAGACGATCCTGTTGTCGCAGAACTTCTGTGCCACGTACGCATCCGTTTCCAACACCGGCCGGTGCCCAACCACCACAGTGCGTGTACCAACCCGCTTCTCTTCCCCAGCACACTGTCAGGGCAATCAGAAAAGGGAAAAAATTAGCTTCTAGCTCAAAAAAGGTAAAGTATCTGTAGTGATAGCTTCCAGCTCCTGAATGCACCGTGCTGATCACCTGAAATAAAGCAGCTGGAAACTCAGAAATTGACTTCCCCAGGATGATGGAAACCATACCCTACTTCACAATTCTCCCCTGTCAAACTCTCAACTCCACCCAAAATGGTGGAACATAGTAGTGCACACCAACCTAGGATTTAACTTTAAAAAATTTTTAAAAAGAAATTATACTTCTGCTACTTTATAAATCTCAGCTCAAACTAGAACTAAAGCAGATGGTTTCAGATCGCAAACTCCACAAAGATGTGCAGGGTGCTGGGGACGCCAGCACATTTTGCTGGGGTCTTATTTTAAAGCAGAATGAGATGTCAGAAGTGAATGATAACCTGGTGTCACAGAGGCGTGATGACAGCCCCTCTGCTCCGCAGCAGCCCAGATAAGGATGATGGGAATTACGGCAGAATAAGCTCAAACAGAGGGGAAGCAGCGTGGCTCTGTAGGAGGTGAGCATCCCTTGCACGAGCAATACTTGTGACTGGCAACACAGGGCTCTAGCAGAGCCCCAGCCATTCCTACAGCCCTTGCAGGCTTCCCAGGGGAGGTCACAGCACCGGGGAAATTAAAGACAGATACTCCCAATCCCATGGAGTGCCTGTTAAAGGCTGCAGAGTAAACATACATTTGAATATACCGAAGGTAACAGTGCTCTTCTACTTAAACTCAACTCAAATACCAAATTTCCCACTTCCTATGACATCATTATAAAAAACACTTGTGCTTGAAGCCCTGGGGAAGGCTCTCAGGTGGATGGGTCAACACCATGGGCTCCACTTCCGTCAGCTTCCAGCAGCTTCCAGCTCTGGGCTGCCCAGCACACATAAAGTCCTCGGTGGATCAGAAAAGTCTGTTTTCAAAAGCAATGAAACTTTGCAGTAGTTTAACAGTCTGAGTTCCACTTTTCACATAACAAAGCATCCCTGTCACAGCTGCTCACAGCCAAGGGAGGAGACCCCAGGAAGCATTTTGCAAGGTTGAATTTCAAATTATGAAGTCAATTTAAAATGCCCACTATGAGATGAAGTGGAGGAAAAAAATGAATCTTCTTAGGCCAGGCTAAGGTTCTCTTAGAGTTAAGGCTTTCGATTTTAAAGCATGAGCTGGGAAGACATTTGTCACTGCTCATGGTTCAAGGGTATTAGCAGGCAGCAGAGCTGCTAAAACACCAGCGGATACTGTTCATGCTCCGCTTAGTCTTATTAATCCTCAACCCCAGAGCTTGTTTGCTTTGAAACCCCACTAGGGCAGGTGCCAAAAATGCCAAATCCCTATAACGCATCAGCTGCCCGTTGCAGGCTCAGCCAGCCATGGGTGGATGCTCCTGGCATGCCCTGGGTCCAGCTCAACAGCCAGGCTGTCCAAAGGGTCCATCCTAGGCAGTCCATCAACCTGCAAGCCAAATCCAGCTGGAGAAAAGGTCCTCTGAGCACAACCACACTAAGACAGCAATGTCTGGGATTAGTTGCTGCTTGGGGACAGCTTCACAAAAAATAAACTACAAAAATTAAAGCCAGCCCTGTTCACATACCTGTAACAGCAGCAGCTGAATGGATCCTGCTGTACTAGAAGCAGGGCTTGTCCGAAGAAAGCAGCAGCATCTCCTTCCCCTTCTCCCCACCCACATCATCTTCAAAATTAAAGAAGTGTTTTTACGTGTTGCCTAAATCCGGATTGGTGTGCGGACCACTCCTGCTACAGCTGTGCTCAAACCTCCAGCAGCACTGAGCAGAATAAAGCCTCCTGCATCCCTGCACGATGCCAAACCAGCAGCAACCGCCAGCACCCCTCCACTACACACCACTGGTTCCCCAAACACAGACTGGGCAGGCACATGCTCCCAGCTTGGGGATGCCAGAACCGCAGCCTGGGCCCAGCTGCAGCACCACTGCCTGCAGCAAACAGCGCATCATCTGAACTAGAGACCCAAAAAAGGTTCCCTGATATATCTGCTGGGGGTGGCAGCAGCAGGTCTAGACACCTTGCGCTGGGGCAGCGAGAGGCAGAGCCACGTATCCACACCACAGGCTGTCCCCAAGCCCCCGTCCTGTCCCCAGGGAGGAGGTGGAGCCCAGGTGTGCCTGTGAGCATCCCTCCAGTATGGGCAGGAAACAAGAGCTTCCCTGCCCGCAGGCTGCTGGTGGAGCTCAGGGGAAGGAGTGGAGGTGTGGGCTTGCCAAACACACACACGGGCATGGAAGCTGAAAAGCCCTGGCTAAAACACTCCGGGAAAGATACACACAAGTATTCACCCTGCAAGACCAGTTAGCCATGGAAATTCTGCAGCATGTGAAGAGGAGCCAAATCCTGGTGCAGTGTCAGCTAACTGAGCCCACCGCTCTTCCACCAAGCCATCACCACCAACTCCTAGGTGGGCTTCTACCCCTCGCTTCCCCCTCAGTTACTCATTTGAGGCATCTCCTACAAAGATGACAGCAACCCCCTCCATGGTGTGTCAGAGCCCTCAGCGGCCACGGCAGAGGCAGAAGTTCTCACTACACGGTCTAACCAGACTCCCACCGCTCCTGCCACTTCACTTCCCATTCTCCTGCCCACTCCACAGTGCCACACTGCCGTGCAGCCACGCGAGCAGCAGGTCGGCTTCACACATCTCCATCTCCTTCCACTTCCCAGAACGCGAACACACACCACCACTGCCACAGCACCGCGGCGGGAGGCGCTGGCTCAGCTCAGCAATTAAAAGCTGTTATTTTGACAAGCCCACCTCAAACGGCTCGCCGGGTTGCTAATAGATTGCTACGTCTTAATAATGGCTCTCTGAGGAGATTTAGGGAGGAAATGCCAGGCTTTTGGGAAAGTTATAAAATATGCAGATTAGCAGGGAGAGGATTTAGACTATTTTTTTTTCCCCCCGACTGCCTTTCATCAAAAAATTGTAATTCTGATGGCAAAATAAGAAGAAAATATCACTTGGATACAAGTCAAACAGCTGCCTTGTTGCCTGCTGGGGTTCTATAAAGCCCAAGCCGCTGGGCACAGGAGTCAGACGGCGCAGGCAAAACCCAGAGTTTCTTCTGCTGTTCAGAGCCGGCAACGGGATTTTAGAACAACTGCATCCTCCCCATCAGTACTTGATCACCTCCCTCTGCCCAAGCTGGGGTGACTTGAGGAGTGCCAGGAGAACCAGAGCTTTCCATAGAGATTGACAGTGCCAGACTGCCCATAGCCTCAGGACCTCGCACTGGGACACCGTGCTGCATCTTCCTACCAAGCCACAAGGATCACAGAATCACAGACTTGCAGGGGTTGGAAGGGACCTCCAGAGATCGAGTCAAACCCCCCTGCCAAAGCAGGATCCCTAGGACAGGTTGCACAGGTCAGCATCCAGATGGGGCTGGAATCTCTCCAGAGAAGGAGACTCCACAACCTCCCTGGGCAGCCTGTCCCAGGGTTCTGTCACCCTCACCGTGAAGTTCTTCTGCATATTGGTGTGGAACTTCCTGTGCTCCAACTTGAGGCCATTGCCCCTTGTCCTGTCTCCACAGGCTGGCTGTTTCCCCTTGTGTCCCACACTTGAGATATTTATAAACATTAAGAAGATCCCCTCTTAGCCTTCTTTTCTCAAGGCTGAACAGCACCAGTTCTTTCAGCCTATAAGGATGTGGCGATGCGGGTAGGTGACCACAGGCTGCTCTCTGCCATACTGTCACCCAGCAGCCCAGATCTCCAGCAGCATCCTGGGGGGAGGGTGGGGATCCCATACCCCAGCAGTCAAGAGGAGGAGGTATTTTTGAGAAGAGCCACTATCCTGTTTGCATCACCTAAAGACCAGCCCCAAAGATGCAGGTCTCTTCCACAACAATTCAAGCTTTCTGCTCCACTACCTCTCCTGCCTAACCAAGTCCATCAGTGAGTCAACCTCTCAGCAGGACATCCGAACCAGATTTCTCCTGAAGGAGCTCAGCTGGAAGACAAGAGGCAGAGAATTGAGCACAAATCACAGGAGATAAAGATGAGGCCAATGCTGCTGTTCTGCCAGGAACACCCTTCCCAGCTGGCAGCTCACTATCCATCTTTCCTTCCCACCTCGGACAGGACCAGGCTGCAGTAATAAATAACCACATCATCACCACCAACACGGGAGGGCACAAACAGCAGGGCAAAGCGCTGCTGCTGCAGTACACTCTTCCTCGTGCCACAGAGAAATTCAGACACAGAACATATTTCCATTTAATGATTTGCTGTAAGCCAACCTTCCTGTACTTTCAGGTTCGTATAAAGCCCTCTTATTGCCAGAAACAGCAGTTCTGAAGAGGCAACATCAGGGATAATAGCTCTTTTCTTGTTACCCAAATTTTAAAAGCCCATCTAGACACATCGATATGCCCACGGACAGTCAGCTGAAGTTTGGCATTTTGCTGTAAACTTTTCCTTGAGGAGTCAGGAAGATGTACAGTTTGAAGGCAACAGCCCAGGGTTAGTCTATGGATGCACCTAATGACCCAATATAATTTAGGGCTTGAAGCTGCTGGAGCGTTACGTAGACAGCAGAATTATGTTTGCAGTCCACAGAGCTCCACAAATTCTTCGCCTGATTCTGGGCAAGCCTCCCTTCATGCATCTTTCTCTTTGTGTCCTTCTGCCACAGATGTGTCCTACCCCACCATAAAGCTCCTGTCCACCTCCCAGAGAGGCTCCTCTTCCTTCACCCTCCAGAATTTCTGGGAATCTATCACAGCACTGTGTACAGGACCCAGCCAGCTTGATAAAAATTGCAAACCTGGGTAAAAATTAGCAAGCCTGGGTAAAAATTAATGGGGTTAGACTGAGTTCAACAGGAGCAGTGAACCTGTGCTCTGAGCCATTCCAAGTAGGCTATTTCTAGGGCGGCTGCAGAACGCAGCGTTTAATTATATCCCCCATATGGAAAACAAGTGTCTGTGCTACCTGCTGGCCCCATTTCCAGAAAATAAAATAGCAGCAGGAAAAAAAAAACCCAAACAACCCCCAAACAACCCCAAACTACCATTTGATTTACTGTAGCTGCAGAAAGTACCTAAACCAGAACTAACTAATCAAAAGAACCTCCTTTCGTGTTTGCTGGAGATATCGTTGAGCCACAAAGTAAACACAAATAGCTCATAGAAATAAAGGTCCAATAAAAACCACAGGCATTCTTAAAAAAAACCCAGTCATCTGCTAAAGCCAGAGATAATTATACGGTACAAGCACAAAGCTCAAACATTTGAATGAAATCACAGCTTATATTAAATATATGCAGAAGGAAGATTAAATCATATTACTTGGCTTAGATCTCATGAATAGCTGAAAGTCTAATCACTCCCATATTGTTCCATTTATCATAAAAGTAGTAGAGAAGACGACCTGATTTACAAAAAAAGCCTGCAAAAAGTCACACCGCCTCCCAACGCAGCCTGTTCCAGCTCCCATTTCATTTATCCCCACAAGAACCAAGAAAAACACATCCACAATTTTAAAAAGCCTCTGCAAATTTACCACCACCTTCCCAAACCATCCAGCAGCCTCAGAAAGTTGCTCAGCACAACAGCCTTGTTGCCCAACTGATGTATTCTTTTTTTAATTGACCTTTTTCTTGCCAATTTTTTACATTACTCTTTATCCTTAGTCATTTCTATGTGAGTACAAGCAATGCTTTGAGAAAAAACTTAATAATTTAGCAGCTCAGAATATGCTTACCCACACCGACCACATCTTTAGGCAGATCTCCTGATCTGAGAGAACTCCGTCAGTTGGGATCGACCCCACTGCTCTCCCCTGAGTCTGAGGGAAAGGATCAATAACACGGGCAAGTCCTCAGGGGGAAAAATAAACACCACCCAAAACAAATAACATTGCATTTAAAATACCAGGAGCCCATGGGTCCCAGAGAAAGGGTGGGAGGTGAGCACAGTGCCAAGCTCACGTCCCACCGGAGCAGACTTGCTGCTCATCCCAAAGAGGGAAGGACAACAGTACCTTGGGAAAGCAAAAGGTGGAAGTTTCAACTGGCCTTGGGAAGCAAAAGGTTGAAGTTTTAACTGGCCTTCGTCCTTCTCCACTGCAGTGAAGCTCCCACTCATATTTCAACCGGAGAGGAAAGAGGACCACCAAGGACTGACTCCCAGGGGAAGCCAGTGCCAGCAAAGGTGGGTTAACCATGAAAGCCCCCAGACTCAGCAGAAGAGGCAAGAGCAGAAGAGAACCCCTGGGAAAAAGGACTGATACTTTTTTTAATCCATGGTCAGCACATGATGGGGCTCAGCACCCAGACCTCATCCCTGGCTCCCTGTTGGAGACAACAAGGTGGTGGATGATGGGCTCTAGAGGAGCATCATCAACCCAGAGCACCACATCCTTAACCTAAATCAAGGTGCAACCAGCAACGTGAAGGGCTGCAGCCTGAGCCCCTCCGTCCCTCCATTTGGGCATGCAGGAAGGTCACTTTCACCAAGGACGATGGGCTGGAGAACAGCAGAGCCCAACAAGGCTGAATTTCCTGGAAAAGCTGACTTGGCCAATAAAGCCTCTGATAAAAGCAGACAGACACACGTCATGAAGCAGAGAACAGGGAAAGGGCTACTTGAAGGATTTATGAAGGGTGGAGAGAGGAAATACGAGTGTTTTTCCCACACAAGGCATTTACAGACTTGGGGAGCACCACACACAGGGGTGACTACCAAAATGTGCTTTTCTGGTGTGGAGCTTGGTTTGGTTGTGCTTTTCTTTCTCCACATGAAGGCAGCCTGCCCCCAAATCACACTGCACTGCATCCACCCAGCAACCATGTCACTGTCCCTAATCACAGCTTCACTTTGCACAGTCAGGACCACACGTGATGCAGGAAGCCAAACAAACCCAGACCAAAGCCAGCAGATACCGACTGGGATAACGTTGCCTCAGCACTGCTCTTTGGGGAAAAACTGGTGCTCCTGTTCAAACAAACACCAACCTTTGGAACTTGTCAGGATCTCAACTCTTTTTTTTTTCCCTCCCCTGCCCTGCTGGCAGCCAGGGTTATGAAACCATTGCTCATCTTAACATTCAGGCAGCATATTTTTATTTTTGGCAGCCCAAAAGAAAAGTTTTGACCAGCACGCTGCCAGCATATCAAATTCAGGCTCATAGGAACACTTCAAACTCAAGAACAGAAAGAGGACCTTTGAATAAGAGCCCAAATGTTTTGCAGAGGTCACAAAGCAAACACAATGAGGTCCTCTTGCCTTCAAACCTCTTCTTCCCTGGCTCAAGCTGTGTACCTATGTCTGCTGAGCAGCAGTTATTTTAGCAGTGCAATGAACTCTTTCAGAGCAGTGATTTACCCTGGGAAAAATTAAAATAAAAGTAAACTGGAAGAAAATGTCTAAGTTTGCAATTGTCAGTGCTTGCATCAGGCAGCAGGGCTATAATTTGTTGGTTTTCCCGTTGCTTTCTGGTCCTCTGAAAGCCTGAGCTCTCCAGTTATAGAAAAAAACCACCCCTAAATAGCATGTTCTCCACTCCAGCTCAGACTGACCTTACCCTGACCTCTGCACCTACAAGCATTTTGCCCCTTTTCTAAGGTTTCCCAGCATTGCAGAGCCAGGCTGCTGGCTGACCAGCGAGAAGCCCATTTCCCAGAGCAACTTCCTCCCTTTTTCCCTGGCAAGTCCATCTAGAGGCTGCAGACCCCCCTGGCAGGGTGTACATCACAGCAGCAACCCAGAAGCAAGGTCTGGTACCCAGGTCTGCCCAGCCCACATAACTCCAGGTCAAGTTTTCCCCAAGGAAGCTGTTGTGTTTCCCACATAGCAGCCACCAGTACAAATGGGAGGGCAGGTCTGGGCTGATGGGAGGATGACCAAGCCCAACACCAGCATCCCAGGGTGGCTGTGGTCGAGACCCTGCAACATATACCCAAGGTCCAAGGTCCCCAAATGCTGCTATGCTGTTCACTCATACTGGTTCAAATTAAGTTTTTCTACTCCAAAAAAGTAAAAGATGCCATTTTCTAAACCCCCTTTTGCTCTACTGCTGAGAAATCTTTCCATAGAAACAGCAGGAGATCAAAAGGGGGACAAAGGGAGAAATCACCTACTTGAGCCCCTCACTCCACAGCCAAAATCAGCTCCACGTGCCCCAGACCCCATCTGGAGTTATTTCTATCTCAGGATACTACAGGAATCAGACTGCTCCTTAGGGCTGCAGACAGAGTTACACTGGGATGGTGGATCAGTGCATCCCACCCAGACAGGACAGAAATCCTCAACGCTTGGCCTAGCACTGTTTATCTTCCAGAAATCCTTTTGGCTCCGGTTCCTGTCGGGCCGGAGAGCAGCTCAACAAAGCACATGCTGTCTGGGGATGGCTGAGCACCGGTGCTGAGCTAAGCCAGCTCTGGCACCAGGAGGGAACATTTCTTACCCACTGGGACACAGAGATGAGCTCTGAAGTGGCCTTAGGATGCTGTGCTCGGTGATGAGGGGTTTTGGTGTGCTCAGTCACAGCACCGCCAGCTGCAGCAGCCAGCCCACCCTGCGCAGGAGAGGACAGCATCCCAAGAGAGGACTTGAAGCCATCCCCATCCTGCCAGTTGCTTTCTCTGGACCAGCACTAGGATAAGGGCGTTCCTACTCAGAGTTACCATGACAAGCTCCTTCACCAACATTTCCTCTTTCTGCGCCTCTCCTCTTCCCACCCTGCAGTTACTGGAATGGGACTTGTCAAGTGGAAAGTCCCACTTCCATCCATTCAATGGCACTGGAAGAAACCACCTCAAGGAAGTGATGTACTCCACAATAGTAGTTTGGCTGACAGAAGGAACACAGCCCTCTGGGCATTGCAGCTAATTTTACTGCACTCCCTCCCTGAGCAAACATTTGTAAGAAAAGGTGAGCTGGAAGGAAGCAAGGGTGGGGGGAGAATAAACAACTCTCACAACTCAGAGTAAACAAAACTGGCGTGCAAAACACCACCCTGCCAGCCAAAAGAATAATAAAAATAATATTGCATTTTAAGCTTCACTTTGCAGCATTTTAAGACTGGCTTTGCAGTGTTTTAAGCTTGGCTTTGCAGCCCACATAAACATGGGGCCGCTGCTGAGCAGGTGCCCCCTGTGCAGCCTGAGCCCCCCAGCCCCAAGGCAGTGCTTGGGACCTCACATCACCCCTGGTCCCTATGGACAGCAGCTGCTTGACTTTAAATGCTGGGTAAGAATTACACAGAAATTATAATAAAAGATGGCAGGGCTGCTCACAAAGTGGATTTTTTTTCCCCCTTACATTTAATTTCCCAGCAGTAAGGGCTTTTTTTCCCTCTCAAGCCAATTGAGGCTCAGTCGACAGAGCACGGTGTCGCTGTAGTCTAGTGGTACTTAATTTTTATTACTGCTGAAAAGATCTTGGATTGCAATACCAGAGAAATGCTTCAAATTGTCTAGCCTTGCCTGTTGCACATCTTACTCAGCTTTTCTAGGCCCTTTACTGCAGGATCCCCACTTTGCAAATCAGCGCATCACCACAACACCACAACCAGATTACATCTACCAAGTGAGCACTGCCTCTTCTTTCTACTTAAGTAGCCTTGTAAAAGCCTCTTAAGGGTATAAAGCATACTTTTAAGACAGACCAGACCTAAATACTGCTTGCTGACCATCTCAACATGCACAGCTAGAAGTTACAAAGCCCTCCACATACCACCCCAGGAAAGCAACGCCAGGGCCTGACCAAGGGCCCTTTCACCAACAGATCCTGCAGAATTCAGCTGAACTCACAGACCAAAAACCCACAGCAAAGCACTGCTCATTCCAAGGCCACAAAAAAAAAGGTTAACAGGAATCTTGTTCAAGTTGTGAGAAAAAAAAAAAACACAGAGCCCTATTTGGTCCCTAAATACCAGGCTACAATAGCCTCACAGGTGTTTACCTCTCCTTCCCCTTCTGCTGGAGGAAAACAAAAACCCCCTTTACAAACAGCCAGATCAAAAATAAGTGCATTAAGCTTTCACAAAGCAGAACAGGACAAATGTGTCTGAAGCACAAACACCATCAATTACAGCTGGATGGAGGGAGCGGGCATGCTTTTAGACCAATTGGCTTAGGCTGGAATTCCTTCTCCAACAAAATGACTCAAGTTTCAGGAAAAAAACTACTGGATTCAGCAAGATGCAACAGGCACCCAAGAGACAGACAGACATACTGGAAATCAAGTGTGGAAGGAATTGCATAAGGAGCTAAAGAAGATTTTTTTCACACAGCATTGGTTGTGAGCAGCATCCGTGGCAGCGGCATCCCTAGGAGAGCGTGAAGAAGGATGGAGGGGAGGAAAAGCCCAACTCAGGACTGCTTCCTTCCACCTCATTAGTGTAATGACCAGCTCCTCCTCCCAGGCAGGGCATGCAGCTTGACGTCCAAACACACTTTACAGTCATTGAAGTGGGGCCTCATGCCAACCACCACCCAGTAGCATTCTGGATTTTGGCTAAGGCCAGGAAAAAGCCCATAAGCAAAAATAAAGATATATATTTAATGCATCTCTATATATTGCATAGATGCATATTTAATGTGTATATATTGCACACATGTATATTTAATGCATATATATATATATATATACATATATATATATACAGAAATCACTGCAGCCTCAGGGCAGAACAGGCTTTTCCTGACCCAGCAGCCACTCCACTGCCAGGCAGGAGCCAGGCAAGGGCAGGGGATGGAGGAGACCTTTTCAAACTGCAAAGCTTCACTATTTCCCCAGGCTACAAATTAGTAAACTAAGCTTTAAACCAGCTTGTCGCTCACTGCTCATCCTGTGAGGTGTACAGGCAGTACCAGCATCGCTCTCCTACCACGACATGGTGATGGCAATCAACCAAACGGCTCCATGCACAAGCTTTGGAGTCAAGTTTATTGCAAAAGGCAAAATATAAACTGCCCAAATCAAATCTCAGCCAGTTCAGGTAAACAGTAGTGAACAACTTGCTGCTCAGATGCAGTTCATCAAGCAGCAGCGCAGTGGTTACACCAAAAGCACCCAGGGCTGCCTTGGGGTTAGAGCCAGACAGTGGAAAGGTACAGGGAATCAGGAAGGAGAGTATCGTATAATAATAATAATATTAATAATTAATAATAGAGATGGTTTGTAGCCATCAGCAACAAGAGCAGCTGTGTCCTTATTACCCCTTGCCAGTGAGCAGGGGACACTTTGTGACTGGCACAGTGTCCCTAAAGGCAAGGTACAGTCTGAACACGGCACACTTCAACACGTCCTTCCTACGGCACTGGCTGCCAACACCAACCCAGCGGCGTGGGGCTCCTGAGTGGCATCGGTCCGTCACCAGCTGGAAGCCACCACCCAGCACCCTGAGCTGCTGGGCATCAGCCTGGCATCCACACAGTCCCCGCAGGTTACAGCTGCAAATCTCTGCAAAGCACTAAAAACCCACTGACCCTCAACAGTGCTTGGCAATTAAAATAGGGAGAAGAATAGATATTATCTAAGAGATGAGGAAGCTGAGGAGGGGGCAAAGGCCGCAGGAGGGGAGCAGCAGGGTTCTCCCGGCTCCCGTGCAGCATCCGCAGAACTCAAAGCTCAGGCGCAGGCACGGATCTGCTGGCTGGGAAGAGCAAAGGCAGGTCAAGCCCATGACATGCTGTGCCTAACACCAGCAAAACCTGCTCAGCAAAAACCAGCCTGTCCTTCCCCAGGCCAGAGCTCAGCATCACACAGAAATATTTCTGAGGTGAAACAAGCAGCAGGTTTCAGTCTGAACCTGTAGGTATCTCCTGTGATAGAAACAGCCCGTCCAGGCACAGGGTGGAGAGCTGCCAGCCACTCCCCCATGCAGAGGGACCTGGGGGATGATTTTGGGCAGAAGACTACCAAAGCAACCAGCTGAGGAGAGCTTCCACTCTGCCCTCCAGCCTCAGCACCTACTTCCTACACACAGCTCGACACAGGAAACTCCCTTGTAAAATCCCCTGTGCAAACGTTGTTGGGAAAGGCACACAGGCTAACAGCACACTCAGCCACACCACATCCCACACTCAGCCACACCACATCCCATTTTCTTGGAAAATTCACCCCCCCCCCCAGACACCCCAGCCAGGAGGAGAGCTTGGTGCCTCCAGCTGCAGGTATCACAAGGGCTGTTCCCCATATCACCACACCCACATCTTCTCAGTAAGAACAGCAGCTTAAAGCCCTCTCAAAGGGATGCAGAGTCTCACACCCTGAGAAATCAGCAGCCAACGGCTGTTTTTCAGTTGCACACCACTGCAGCTAAGAGATGCAGGCATGGGTACCACGGGAGGAGGATGCTCCCAGGGACCCCACCTGCGCTGCCACGCACACAGTCGTTGGTAAAATAAAGTTGGGTGTGAAGGTTTCTTCCAGCTGACCGATTCCATTACTACTTTGCATCAGCCTTCCCTTTAAACAACCTTAAAAAGAAGAAAAACACCCCTCTCCAGCAGAGAAGGCATCAACGGTTACAGCCAGCAAGAAGCAGTTCCAGTCAGAAAGGAAATACATAAACCAAAGGCAACAGGATGGAATTAAAGGCTAGGCTAGGCTAAAAAGCTTGCTATTAATAGATGGCCTGCTTGCTTTTACAATTTTTATTGTTAAAAGCAAATTGCCATGCCTTCAGCTGCAACTCGAGGCAGTCCAGCTCCAAACCTTCCCCTCACAGCCCAGACAACCACCATTATTCTTTAGCAAAACACCAACTGGAGACAAAAAACACCCTCAAAACCGGTTTTGGGTGAAGAATAACACCTCAAAAGATATCTAATTCTTCACAGAAAAGTTCCTGTGCATCACAGGCTTAATTATCAGCACCACTCACCATTAATGTTTGACCGGTGCTTTCCAGTCCCTCCTCACAGTGATTGCTAACCTCTCCAAACCCTTAACTGCACGCCTAGACGTTTCCATGAGGCTGCTCATCTGAGGCTGGAGGTTGTGGAGGGGTTTTTTGCTGGATTTTTATTTATTTTTAGCCAAATGGTTGAGCTATTTCTGGGAAGAAAGGCTAGGGTTAGGAGACTGCTGTGCAACATTAAACAGTGGCAGGAATTTGAGTTACTCCTGCGTCCCCATTTTCCAGGGTAAGGACATGGAAAAGGGATTTTGGCCTTGCTGAAGAGCCTTTTTGCAGCTCCAGGTTCCCAGTTTTCAGCCTCTGCTGTCATCTTTGTGGTCAAGCAGGGGGCTGGCCTGCAGCTGCTATAGGGGAACTGGCCCATGGCACACAAAACACCCTTACATTAAACACACATTCCAGCAACGTTGAGGAGAAATTCAGGTTAAAATTCACGTTCTTCCCAGGCACAGGGTTTCTCCAAGCAGAGCTGCCCCCCAGTGTCACAGAGATACCCCAGCCACATCTCTTTTGCCAGGGGATTTTGTCACTTTAATGAAAGCAAAGCGCTTCTTGCACAAGTTGGCTGTTGGGGTACAAGGCGTTGGACAGATTCACTCTTGAGGTGTCAGCATGGCTGGATCAGGGAGGGAAAAAGCTATTCTCAAGGCTTCTTCCTCCTACCTATGCTCCTCTTTTTTTATTAGAACAGAAACTGTAATCACACTGTAATGTTTGGTTCACGCTCTCTAAAAAAAAAGCCAGCGTGAAAGAAAATCGCAGATGTGCTCTGTATCCCAAAATAGACTTTATTACACATTTGCTGCAAAAACTAAAGACTGGAGTGTAAATCAGCATCCTCCAATCCCAGACATCTCACACTACATGTACTCCAGCATCTCTCCAAGGCGGGCAGGGGCTGGGTAGGCAGCAGCAGTGAACCCCCACGCTGCCTCCCTCCCCATCCCTCCTCACCTACACCCCGTGGCCAACCTCAGGCACAAAGAATTTATTTCCCTTCTAAAAAGAGAAGATGAGCTGTTTCTCACTTCCTGCCATTTGATTAGGTCTTCATGGGGATATTTTCCTGCAGATAGGACCTGCCCAGCTCCTTCCCAGGCTCAAATTGTCTCCCCAGCCTCCAGCACACACCTTCTCCTGCTTCTGGTCCTATGCAAACGCACCAAGCTTCAGGGACATGAGGGGACAAGCTGCTGCACTTCAGTCCTGCCAGTGGCTCTGGGTACATGGAGGATCCCGACCCAGACCCCCAAGTTGTGTGGGGTTAGGGGGCACTCAGACAACCCTAAAAATTAATCCAATGGGGCTTTGCAAAACTACAGTAGGGCGCAGATGGAGCCCCCAAGCTCACTCCATGCACAGGTGCACATGAACCCCAACTTGTAGGGGCAGGATCAGCCCCCTCAGCCACTCCTGGAAGGGTAAGGATTTGGAAAAGAAATCTGTGGCACTCACAAGCCCTTTACCAAGGAAAATGCTTCCCACAGCTGGCAGAACACCAGCAGCATGCAGGCGCACCCACGGATGCACAGGAAGCTGCAAACTGGCTGGGGCAGCCCCACAGGGGTGACAGGCTGGAGGTGACATTAAAGCTTGGCATCCAGGGCCTGTCCCCACTCCAGCCCTGCCATGTGGCGGATTGCATGCCTTGCTTTTTGTTTTAATGACATAAAACAAGCCCCACATGGCACAGCTCCATGTGAAAGTAGATTAAGAGCAGCAGTGGGTCACAGAGGCTGCTCCTCGGTTTTAGGGCTGCGAAGCCACTTCGCTTGCCTTTTCCCTATCATCCCTCTGCTGTGATGCAGCGAGCCAGGGGCAATCCAGCAGGGACACCAAGGGACAGGTCTTGGCCCATGAGAGCTGGTAAGCCCCACAGAGAGGAAGACTGCGGAGGGCAGGAGACCATACACAACCCCACAAACAACTTGGGGGTACCCCCATCACTGGCAGCCTTGCAAGAGAGATGGAGAGCACAAGGAGAGGACCAGCAAGGGAACATCCTCACCAGCCTACAACAAGACAAAGGCACAGTGTATGACACACACCCAGCCCAGGGACAAGCACTGCACATCCAGCTAAGAGGCATCTTCTTTCCCACTACATCAAACAAATGCTCCTGAGAGCCAGCAGCTCAGGAACAGTCTAGCATTTGCTAAACACCAGGGATTTACCAGGGCACGGGCTGCAAAGAGGATCAGACTCCAAAGTATTTAATTAAAAGGGAATAAACACAACTGAGGTCCTGTTGTTAGACACAGCACAAACACACACAATGAAGAATTTTACTCCCGGTTATGGACTGTTTGTTTGTTATTTTCTTACTTATCCTGGGTTTTAAACAAGAACAGGAAAATGCCAGAGCAAGGACCTGCACTGACTGCAGGGGACCCAGGCTGGAATGCCAGGACAGGCAAGCACCAACTGTGGGCTCAGCCAACACCACACACCCTGGGAGAATGGGGAGCACCCCAGGGTGCTGCCTACCCACCAGCCTTCCTGCACCATGAGCAGCATGACAGCTCCTGGGGCTCACTTCCAGACCAGCCTTAAATAAAAACAAAAAAGGGGGGGAAAATGGCGAACAAGGGGGGGCACTGGTAGCTTTTTCTGCTTTTCTCACAACAGCCCAAATCAGCACCAGCCCTGTGGCATCAGCAGAACCATGCTGCATAGCTACAACCTAGCCATACATCTGCCCATATGCTTCAGAAGAATCCTGGGATATTAAGGGAAAAAAAAAAACCACATTACCTTTGATGGATACCACAGTGACCACCTCTTCCCAGGCACCTGCCACACAGCTGTGGAAGTGGGCAGCGTTCAGCCCAGTCCCGCAAGAAGCCTGGCACAAGGAGATAAACACAAAGCCTCCCCTGGTCACCAGGACGCTTCCCTGCCCTCCTCCCACATCCTCCCCACAGCAGCCACACAAACAGCACAAGACTGAAAACGAGACTCCAATGCCAGAATCCGTTTCCAAAAAGAGAATTAAAGTTATATTTCAAGTTGACAGTATCTCCTGAAAGCGGATTTACCACAGCTATTCAATCCTGCGTCCCCGCAGTGATCCTGGCCCAACTCCCCTTTCAGCAAGGATGATTTCAACGGTGTAAATTGAAGTTCAGAAGCCAATTTGTTTCTGCAGAGAGCAGCCTGTCCCCTGGGGGAGTAAAGCAGACCCATGTACACCCCCCCTGCCCCTCTTGCTCTTTTACCATCCTATTTCATACCCTATCCAGGATAAGAAAGTTTACAGGAGGGAAGAACGGAGCTGCATGTCACACTGATAACATCACATTCATCGTGCCTAAGCTGTGCAACACATCTGAAACCAGGATTTTTAATATCCGTCAGTATTTATGAGTCTCTGGCAGAGACCACGCCGTGGAGAGGTGACAACATTTGTCTGAGTAGCCCTATGGGATCTTAAGTGTCAGATAATCTGCAGCCTCTAATAACTGCAGTGAATTTTCTGCAACGCCACTGCCATGAGATGAGCATCGCCTCAAGCCCCAAGCTGTCCATACAGGACCAAGGGCCAGGTGGCACCTCGAGGATATCTCTATGGAGATCACTGTGGGCTGTTCCCTACCATGGGATAAGAGCAGGGACAGACCTAACCTCTGCCAGCTCCTGGGAGACCCGCAGGGCTGGGGATGGGGCACAGCTGTGGCAGCATAGCAGGAGCTGCTATCTGCCCGCAGCCAGGGGAGCCTGTGCCACCCGCACCAGCCCGATAACAAACACCACTCACAAAGCAGGTCGATGGAAAAAGGTGTCCAACAATCCTTAGCAACCACACAGTCACCCTGGTGCGCGCCAGAGCCCCCAGAGCTGTTCCTCTAACCAGAAAGCTATCTGCAACCTTCCGAACACAGGCTGCATCACTTCAGCCCTGAACAAAGGGGTTACAGACACCTGCCACCTTCAGTGTTTGGGACTGTTTCTTCTCCACGCTGGTGGACCTCACATCCCAGAGCAGTATGTGTCCCCAAGGGACCGTGAAAGGTAGTGTGGAGCTGGTGCAGGACTGCTGAGACCACCCATGGCACACGGATCCTGCTTCATGTATGAGGAAGATCCTGGAGCTGGGGCCCAGCCAGGCACTTCCATGGGTCGCCAGTACCTGCTCATGGGAGGCTGCCACCTAAAAATGCTTTTAGCCGAACTCAGTGGCTCCAGAAGAGACGCTTCATACCCCAAATGCCTTCCAATATGCCTGTGGAAAAAGCCTCCTGCAAGGGAGGGAGTGTGCAGCATCAGGAGCTAAATTCAAAGTCAGAAACTCAGGGTGCAGAGATCAGACCCGAAATGTTTGCCCCTAAGTCTGCAAAACAACAGTGGCAGGAGGTGTGCTCCCTGCAGGGCTAGCCCGAACTCCCCAGCTGCAATCTGACCTACAGACAAGAAAGTTAACCATTCCCCCCCACTCCCAAAACCGCTGCAGAGCTGTCTCCAGAGGTTTAAAAAAGAAGACGCAAGCCCTTTATGCTGGATGCCTGGCAATCCTGCCCAGCCAGCCAGCGCGCTCAAAACCAAAAGCGAAGATGAAAACACATCCCCGTGGCTGCGGCCTCGTGGGCAGCACCCATTACCCTGGTGCCACGAGGCACCCGTGTGCCTCCAGAAAGGGACCCCCGGACCACCACCCTGCACCCGTTGAGAGATGCTCACCGCCTAAACTCGAGGAACTTCGTTAACTACGCGCTGCGCAATAAACGACACACGGCGAAACAGACAGGAGAGCTCCCGGAGCGATGCTAAGACACGGCTGTCTGGGGGTTACTTTTTTAAACCGCACTTGCTGTGGAAGAGGGGAAAAAATGAGTAATTAAGGAGTTTGGGCCAAGCAATGAGGTCACGGTGAAATCTCGAAGTAGCTTATGTGGCACCGGGAGGGTTTGTAACGGTATTTGGGGGGCACGAAGCAGCACCCTGACGACAGCCGCCACGCGTCTCACCCGGCCTGCAGCATGGGATTTGGGGTGCACGCTTCCAGGCACCGCCGAGTGCCCTCCTCCGGCTTCAGGGGTTTCCTCCGGGAGGGGAAGGGCAAGAAAAAAAGGAAGGGAAAAACAAAAAGGGAAAGCAAAAACAAAAAAGGAGGGCTGGGCTCCCGCGGCAAAGGCAACTTCTCGTGCAGAGCCGCAGCGCGGGCAGGGCCCTCCCCGCTCCAGGGGTTCCGCAAGGCGGGGAGCTGCCGCTGCGGTCCCCGGCAGGAGCGGGCCGGGAGCCCCGCGGCTGCGGCCCCCCTCCCCACCGCTTCCCTTCCCCCGGCCCCGCAAAACAACAGGAAGAAAAAGAACCAGAGGGAACTTTCCCTCCCCTCCCCAGCACCCCCGGCCCCGCACTCACCAGGCGGCTCAGGCTGCGGCGGAGCATCGCGGCGGCGCCCGGCCCCGCCGCCCTCACGGCCGCATCGCCCGGCGCGGCTGGGCAGGGCTCGGCTCCTAGGCTGCCCGCGGGCCGCGCCGCCGGCCGCGCACCATGCCCGCCGCGGGGCCGGCACGGCTTGGCTCGGCCGCGCTCAGCACTTCCCCCCGCGCCCCCGGTTTTGTCCCGCCGCCCAGCAGCCGAGCTCCGCCTACCCCCGGAGCAGCCTGGGAGCCGTAGTACGGCGCCCACCGGAACCCCCCCAGGCGTGGCCTGCGGGGACAACGGCTGCTGGGAGCTGCGGGCTGTACCGGCTGAGGTCGGAGGGGAAGGGTCCGAGCCTGCGGGGCAGAGCGCACCCTGAGGCTGGCCCGGAGATAGCGAACGAACCGGCCGAGGGGAAAGGCTGCAGCGGGGCTCGGCAGAAGCATCATCCCCACAGCCCCCAGAGCCTTCGGGTTAGACCCCCTCTGTCCACCTTCCCCCCACCCCTCACCGGAGCCACGGCTGCGGCCAGAGCGCGATTTCACCCCTAATGCCGCCCTCCTCCCAATCCTCTGGTGCAAAGGTCCAGGCACGGCCCTGACGGCTCAAGCAAATGCCATAACCACACCTCAGAGCGCTTTCTCCCGAGTCATGACCCACCCTGGAAGGCTTTTAGGGTCCCTTGGTGCTTCATCCACTGCAAACCCGTCCCCGGGAGGCTCTGTGCACACCCTGAGAGTGCTCCCCAGGCTAGCCAAGCCTGCCAGCAAGCCCAGACTAATCCATGGGGCAGTTCCGCTGCCCCAGAGCCACCAGGCTTTCCCTGGTACCTCCAGCCTTTTGGCAGCACACAGGCCAACCTGCATCCTCTTCCCTCTGGGGTAACACCAAACAGAAACAGCACTCACATGATGGAGCTTCGAGAGTGCATCTCCCCAGTCCAGAGAGCACAGAGCATGGGGATATTTGTTACCAGCTAAAAATCACCAAATTTGAGAGATCTTAGGTCCAACCTTGGGAAAAAAACCTGCATTTCAGTAACAATGCTTTTGGCATTGCTCTTGCTTGGTGATCAACCAGCCTTTCCCAGAGCAATATTCTTTGTAACAGCACAGGGCAGGGAGTTTTCCTGGTGCCATCCCTTGCCAACAGCCCTGAGGACATCCGGGAGCAGGAGAGCTGCTCAGCCCACCAGCCCAGAGCCACTTTCATTTCAGCAGTTTGCATTACTCCTATTTTTAAAGCAGGCTTCTCCCTGGAAACTCAGCAAAAACTCATCCTGCTGCACCATGACAGGGCCCAGAGAGCAGCTGTGGGCTTCCAGAGACCTGGAAAACACAGAGATTTCTTTCGCTTGGCATCTTTAAAGCAGAAATAGTACAGTATTGATTTTGCTAAGGCTAAAACCAGTCACATTTGCTCTACTTAAACACCGCCTGTCTGGCGGTTTTACACGGTATGATATATCTAAGCTCACACAGAAAGCCTGCCCCAGGCAGCACCAAAATAGCAGTCAGGTGTTGGGTTTTTTTTAAACACCAGTTATCCCAGAGCAGCAGTAGGTGGGTCAGGGAAGGCTCCCACATCCCAGCCAAGCAAGGTGGCACTCCCATGGGGACAGCAAGCCCCGATCCCAATCCCAAGTGCAACCTTTCCACTGTTTTCCATGCAGCTGTGCTGTTACTTACCTTTACACAAAAGCCTAACCACAACAGAGGAAATCAGAAAACAATGCTGGGCCCTTTTAAACACATTTAAAAATAATGAATAGGAATTGTTCAACCTCCTCATATAATGCCTAACCGGTTTAGCTCGAGACTTCCCTCCCCCACAGAACAACAACAGAGAGCTAAACTGAGATCAACACTACAGCTTTTGCACTGCTTTTTAAATACTTTCCTGATTACTTTTTTCCCCCCAGCCTGTTAGTGTTGGCTAGAAGAGGGAGTTGCTGTACTCTGCTGCAGCAGTGCCCTGAGATGGGTGTTTGAACAGATCAGTGATGCCTGATGAACCACCAACCTTCAGGACCAGGCATCTGCCTAGTTCCAAAGGCCAAGGCAGCCTGGCAAGCAGGAAAACCCCCTTATATTCTTTCTCTAATTTATCTCTACAGGTATAGCTACTTTACATCTCTCACCTGCATTAACTACTAAGGAGGGAACTCGAGGATCCACACAGCTACACTTGCCTTTTCCATCCCCATGCTGTACTAACTGCAGCCTGCATCCCGTTTAGTTTGAAATACTGCTGTCCTGATTAAAAGTTTGCTGGAGCTAGAATTAAAATGCCAGGCTTTGACTGTTTTATGGAATTAAACATTGGCTTGGTATAATTGTCTCAAATGTATTGCTCATCGTGGTTGTGGATAAGGGATCCTTTCCCAGGTGGCTCCCAGAAGCAGCAGTCACCACTCCAGGAAGCAGCACAGGAGCTTGGGTCCCCGTACTCAGCCAGTGCAGAACCAGTCTCCCACCATAGACCAGGCTGCTTAAATCCATACGTCTCCCTACTTACCCTGGGCCGCCACAGGTGGGATTTCACTAGAAAAGTCAAGGCAACAGTCATGCTGCCTTTCACTGCTGACTCGGTGGCTCTGGGCAGCAAAACCCCTACCTCAGCAGAAGCCATCCCCACAGAGAGGAAGCAAAACAACCCTGACCCGGCTTTTTCACACCCTGTGCCATTCAGCTGCTGATGTGGTAGTGACAGTATCAGCTCGCAGGTGTTTTACAAGGGAAGCTGTTTTCAGCACACCTTTTACAGCTCAAACACCCATGCCCAGTGCAGATAACCCATACAGTGGGTACCCAGGGGTGGTACCAAAGGGCTCTCCTGCAGGGACTTCACCCTGCACCCAGGGGTGCCCTCCCCAGGGCAGGGGAACAGGTCCCAGTGGTGGGGAGAGTTCTGCACAACACAACTCAGCTGCCATCAAGAACTGGTTCTCCAGTACCTCAGCCACACACTCAGCAGACCAAGGCATGAGCAGAGCATCCAAGGGATTGCTATGAGCTGGGGAAGAGTCCATTGTGTTCTTGTACAAAATAGTTTGTATGCTCTGTGAACTCTGTTAACATGCACAGGGACCGAGGCTTCTGAACCTCCAGCCCTGGCAGGTAGCTGTCACCCACTAACCTGGGGACACACTAACCCTCCCTATTAGGTTATTTTATATATACACACCCACGCTCTTATTTTTTCAATGTTCTTTGCTTCTTCTGCCATCGTGTGGTCAGTGGGGGGATGAGAGCTGTCGGTAGAACAACATGACATTAGCTTGGCATGTGTTAAGACTATCTTATGGATTTATTTTTTATACTATCCAGTTGATTATGAGGTCAGTGGAGATGTCTTACTTCTCTTCAAGGTCCATCCCACCTCCTAACAAGTTCTACATCTTTAATGCTGTGATGGCTTGAAGTAGAACTTGCTAATCCAGCTGTTTGGATCACAGCTGATTTATTCTAAGGGCATGGCCTCCCTGTTGACTTGCTGCTTGTGGAGCTCCTCCTCACATTGGGAAAGAGGATCTGGGAAAGGGCACTCACTGCTGACTGCCACCACAGCTACCCACTGTCAAAGTAATTTTCTTTGCCCCAAGAACTGCCCTGGGCCATCTCTGCCTGGGGAAGGCTGAGTTCATGCTCAGGGCTGCTGTGGTCATGGCACTCTGCAGAGACTATCAAGGCTCCATCCTTGCCCACAAGCACGTCCTTGAGTGCCATGAGACCTTCTCTGCCTTCCTTGGGGGAAGCCACGGCCAAGCTGAACACACCATTTTTCCCCTGAGAAGAAAGCAGATCCCTCACTGATCTGGTGACAAAGGTTGTTTCCTAAGAAGCAATCACATTTTTGCCCACAGACCCCCATCCACCCACACCAGAGACTTCTGGATCCACCCCACAGTGGCCTCAGCTTCCCCTGCCAGCATAAGGCTGCCCAGCAGGCACAAAGGCTGATACCAGGTGACACCACCAAAACACAGCCTGCTGGAGTCCTACAGCTGCTGACATCTCCAGGTATCCCACTGCCCCTCACCATTACCGGGTGTAGCCTTCAACCTGTCATGCCTATCTCCCTGGAAAACACACGTCTTGGCCAGGATAGGCCAGCAAACACTAGTGGAGGGTGTTACAAGGAGGGATTGCATCATACCTGCAAGACACCCACGATGGAAGGAAGCCTGTAACTCTGCCTGCAGAGGGGTTTGCATGAAGGTATGTCTCAGTCCTTCCCTCCCAGCCCCAACATCCCACTCCTGGATCAGCACAGCAGGGCACACACCCCCAGACCTCTTCCCCTCCCTCCAGCAGCTCCATGCATGGCACATGGGGTGCAGCATCTATCACAGAGCACAGCTGGGCTAGCATATCTACACCACAGGTCAGGGATTTGGGCTGGAGTCTTGCTACACCCAGCTGCACTGAAACATAAGTGCAGCTTAACAAGGTGAAAGTTCCCTCACAGACAGGGCCTGAGCTCTGATCACTGCAGAAGACTTCCAAATCCAAACATTTGGCTGATAAATTGGCTTTTGATCCCATATCCATTGACATTCTGTAGCAAAAGCCCTTCTAATTAATACCCTGATAGTCTTTCTCAAGGGGCACTTTCTCCTTGTAGTCCAAAATAACCTATTAAAATATGCAGCAACTTAAGAGGGATAATTTATGAACAAGAAAGGCTACCCATTTTAGTTAACAGAATCTCTCTTTTTAAAAACAATCTTTTTATAAGAGGGGGAAAAAAAAAACCCCAGCAAGTATATTTGGTACACGATGTGACAAATTTATATACCTCAGACTCCAGCACATTCCCTTGTGCCCTGAGACAAATACATCCATTAAATAAATTTGATTATATCCTTCTTCCTCCTGCCAGCAATAATGTCTCCAACAAGGCTCATTTAACCTAGAAAGGGAAAATTTTCATATTTTCTTAATTTCCAGCCCTTGTTATCTTCTCTTTCCTCGTAAAGCCTTAATAGCCTCTTTCATAACAATCAAGAGAAGCTCGGGGAGTTACTCTCACCTAATTAAGCTTTGTTGTTTCCCTAACAGTTCTGCAGAGTACATGACTCCAGCTCTCATTTTTAATGTGATACAACACAGGAGCCACAGTTAATAACAAAACCTCCAAAGAAACCCCATGCACAGTTACACATCACCCAATGCATGCAGCCTCTGAGAGCTGCAGGGGGTAAAAGCTGCCCAATGTCACACCCCAGACTTGTTCAGCTCAGTGTTTTGAGCCATCTCACAGAAATCAGTTGTGCCCTAGTGTGCTTAGCCAGGAGGAATAATAATAATGAAAAAAGGTTATTTCCCAACAGTTCCTTTCTCAGGCTGAGTTAGTAAACTGCCACAGGAGCCTGCTGGCACCCAGCCCACCCCAGGCAGAGGGTAGGAGCTCCACACTTGGGAAGCATACACAGCAGCCAGCTTCTCAAGCACAAAGAACATCTACACCAGGCTTTTACTCGCACAAACACCTGCTCCAAGCTTTAAAATCCACTAACCTTGCTCATATATATTGAAGCACATACATACTATAACCAGATTTCAGCAGTGTAACTTGGAGAGCCCTCAGCATCTCTGTGACACTTCCAGCACTATCCCAAGGGATGGGATGGCGTGCTGGGCTGTTCACCCCCATGCTAGAACAAGAAATTTCTGTTATTGTTATTTTTTTAAACCTTTCACCCAGAGAGGAAAGCCACTTGCAGCAGACCTTCCCCACCCCAGAGAGCCCCAGCCTTGCCCTGGCTGTATATATGTCCTACAACACCTGCTGAGAATTACAGGGAGGGGAAGGAGGAGCACCTGCAGGCATCCTGCAGGATGCAACCCACTGTATTTGCCTTGCAAAGCACCCATTGGCAAGGATCACTTGCACTTAATTACCTTTACAACCCTCTACCAACATCCAAGCACCAGTGTCTGGGATGCTCTCACAAAAACTGATTCCTGGCTCCTTCTTTTGTAATTTGGGGTTAGGGGAAGCATGGATAAAGAACAGTCATGTTTTACACGCAGTCACAAATGTCTGTCTCTTGTGTTCCTTCCTCAGGCCTGGCCACTGCTGGGTCATGTCACCCTGTGATTCCCCATGGAGCACCCTGAACAGGGCTCACCTTCCCCATCCCGCCCCTTGGGGTATGGGCACCCTCACTGCAGGTGCCAGGATGGCTGAATCCCAAAGGATCTCTGTGTCTGAAAGCTGGAAACAGTGGTGACAACCACAACAGTACACACTCCCCTGGGAAGGCTCATTTAGGGGGAAAAAATACACTACTGAGTTTTTATGCATAAAATCAGACAATGGATTTATATCAGGAGAGATACCTGTGCATCTTAATGGCCACTTGTCATGGGGGGACCTTCTGCCCTGGCTGCACCTGTGGGACAAGTCCAGGGCTCTCAGAGATCAGAGTCACTGCCACCTTCCCTGTCCTGAGAGTCAAGAGGAGTTCAAAATTCAAGTGTAATTGCCAGCTAAACCCAGCCAGCCCACAGAAGTGGGATAAACCATAGCAGGGCTGTGGGTGCAGCCAGCAAGGTCACCAGCCTCTTTCATATGGTCCCATCTCCCAAGCTCTCCTCTAGGTCTTCCCACTGCCCAGCGAGTCTGTTGACGTGATGGATACAGGAGACCTCAGCAGTGTCTTCATCACTGGCCTCCTCTTTCCACCCCTCTTCTCAACAGAGCAGCAGTCTCTCTCCAACCTTCCCAATTCCAGCCCACACAGTTTAATTTTTATAGTGATAACAGGCATCAGGAAAAATCCCTGACTGGGCAAGGCAGTGTTGGTGTGAGGAGGCACCAGCCATGCCCCGGTGTGGGTGTATGCCCACAGGCACGTGCCAAAACATCTCTTCATCTCCTTCTGGCACTGCACAAACCATCACCAACTTTTGCAAAGCTCAGACAAGCACAGCCTCGCTCCATCCTTCCAGCTGAGAAGGACACATGCCATGGGGAGAGCTGCTGGCGCCTATGCTGGTGGCCACAGGTTGCCTGACGAAACGCCATTGAGTGGAAGCAGGCTGCAGACATGCAGAACTCACACACACTTCTGCCTCAGCAGTTTGCACCAAGTACAGCCTCTGGAAACTTGAGAAGAAGGATGTGCTGGAAAACATAAAAATGCTTAAAGGCAGAGCATGGCTGGATCACCCAGCTGGCTCCAGTCCTCACTGCAGCAAATGCTGTTTATACCATTTACTTTCTGCATCAGCAGACAGAGGATGGGGCTCCCTGGGACAGTTGCTGTTGCAGATCAGACACACTGGGACCAGCCTGGCCAGCAGAGCACCTTGCTCTGCTGTCAGCAGGCAGGGCCGCCAAGGACCACACCTCCCAGAGACCCCCTTCCCTTGCTGGTTCTTCAGCTAAAGGGCTGTTAGGAGGGGTATGATGGAAAAAGGAGCCCTGCCTGCCCTTCCTGCCCCAGGCATGCACGTCCTTGCTACAACCACTGCTTTTTATGTGGGCAGGAGCAGTCCAGCCCAAACCCTGTAGCACTGAGAAGCCACTAACCGCTATCTTTGGGTTTATCTTTGATCACGTAGCTCTTGAGATCTAATTTCGGTGAGATCTTTTTTTCCAGCTTTGAGATAGACTGTTTTTAACATGGAGTTGTTTCTGCTCACCTTTTAAAGAAGATACAAGTCATATTCCCAGCTGGCACAGACCAGGGTTGTCTCCTGGCTGTAGGAGGGATTAGCCACTCCAGCCACAGAAGCACGGGGGGAAAGGGGTTTGATTTTGAAATATATTTGAACTGCCTGCCTGCACCTCTCACTCAAGGCCATTTGCTAGGGGAAAGTGCTTTAGATCCACCTAACCGGTTTCTTAGAGCTGGTTCCCAGGGACAGTTTCATCCAGCTGCCCAGCAGCACCAGCCCAGCCAGTTCTGCCTCTGGGTTTGTCTTGCTGGCTGACCCCACTGGATTTGAGTCTCATGTGGGGCATGCTGCAACCCCATGCCATGTCCCCACATTGAGTTCCCACGCCACGTCCCAAGGAGCTGCACCTCCAGGAGCCGCAGGGAGCACTGGGGAGAGACAGCTGCCAGATGCTCCCAAACCAGCACAGCTCCCACTCCCCACACAATTTTGGAGCTGCAGCAAGCAAGGATGAGCCCCAGCATGGCCATATGCTGGTTTGGGGTACCGGCTGTTGGCAAGGGCTTGACCTCCTCCAAGACCCGGTGGGTGTTCGAGAAGCAGCCATTAGAGGGGATAAACCCACGCCTATCTGTGTAATATGAGCTGGGGAGCTGCTTTGGCAGGGGGATTGGATCCGATGATCTCTCAAGATCCCTTCCAACCCCTACAATTCTGTGATTCTGTGATTCTCTCCCTGTGTCCTCACAGACATCTGTGACCCTGACAGAAGGACTGCCCCCCCCTCCCAGGGGTACACACAGCCCCATCCCAGCCAGGGATGGCAGGCTCCATGGCAGGCAGGGACACTGCCCCCCCATGCCCCCCTGCCCCAGCATCACCCACAGTCCCGGCGCCACAGGGATCTCCACCAGACAGAGACAAAGGGTTACAAAACCTGCTGTATTTACAGGCCAGTATTAATTTGATGCTCTTGTTATTTACAATTTATTTACAATTAATCCCTTTAGTCACTGGCAGTTGAATCTGGCAGGGTTGGAACTTGACAGCAGACTGTGAGGCAGAGGAACAGGAGCTTCTTTTCCCTTTCCAGCGCTGCTGAGGGAAGGACTTCACTGATTTCTCTTTCCCTGGACTGCCAAGGCACCCAACTGCCTGTTAATCAGTAATCCCGGGAGTGGAGGTGACTCACACTCTCTGCTGCTGAGCACAGTTCAAGTCCTTGTGCTGTTGAAGCCGTGGAGGGACGTGCTGCACTCCTGACTTCATGTAAAGTGTTTCCAGGAGGGCTGACAGCTGCCTTCCCAGCCCATGCACCCAGACGGAGTTGGGCAGGATGAGTCCAGCAGCACAGCCCCATCCCTGTGACAACCCGGCTCTGCCAGGCACAGCATGTGTCACGGATGGGTTGTGTTGGGATGCGGATGCTACTTGCTCTTCCCTCTGAAAGCGAAGCTGAGCACAGATCAGGGACTGTCCTGGACTGCATGTGTCAGGCTGTCAGCGACATAGGAGCATTTTGCATTAACCTGTGGGTCACCACCGTCCCTCCTGGGATGATGGCAGGAGCAGGTCCTCTCCTGGGAAGGAGCCTCCAGTGGCCTCCACCACAAGCCCTCTGCCAATGAAGCCTTTGCTGACAGGCTGCAGATGCACAGACAACATGGGCATCGCCCTCCCCCACAGTGTGAGTGGGCTCCTGTCAGCCCTGCCAGATGTGACTGGGGGAGGCTCTCCTGCAGACCATCCGTGACTGCCCTCCACCCCCACCAGCATGAAATTACACACGTCCAGGCAGCAGTCAGGGACTGACTGAGGGGCCAAGCCAGCCCCTGACCTGTGAAGACAGCTTTCCCAGGGCAACTCCATTCAAGGCATAGGCTTTTCCCCTGGGATATTTGCTCTGATCTTCCTCTCTTCCAGAGGCTCAGCTGGGTTCAGACTGAGCCTTCCCCAGAATACTAACACAGGTCAGCAAGCGGCTGGCTGTTCCCTTTTCAAACCGGTTTGCAGCCTGGCTACCAGCGAGGCGTCTTACAAAGGGACTTTGGGCTCATGCCAGCAGATCCCTAGCTTTCAAGCCACACAGAGGACAAGGATGCTGTTCATGCCCCCAGACCCATTGGCCAGGATGGCCAGCCCTGGCCAAGCACCCCCAGAAGCCTTGCCCAAGCATGGATCTTACTACCACTGGAGTCCCCTGGGATCACATCTCCTGGGACGTGTCTTCTTGCTCAGGGGATGATGGCAGACTGCTGCTTCCTCTGCTCCTGCCTCAACTTCAGAGCCAGCATTGCCCGGCGGTACAAGTCTGGGGAGGAAGGGAAGGGGTCAGGCACTGACACAGGGAATACTATGTCTCCAGGGTCTGTCCTGGCAGCCTGCGCTGAGACAGGGCTGCGAGCATGCTCCAGGCTCCAGCACAGCGCTCTGGTGTGGCCTCCTTGCTCCCACCAGCAGTATTGTCTCCCCAACATCCCTGCTTGTGCCCATGTCCCCACACCAAGCATGCCTTTGCCAGGGCTCCTGTGCAGCTCATGCCCCTCTGCTAGCAGGCCAACCCCCCTGATGCTTTCCAACAAGATCTGTCCTGGGAAATACCAACCAAAAGTGCTGGAGACCTCCTCCTGCTGCTGCTCCACGACAGGTTCCTGTGACTTGATTTTATTCTTGATTTTCTTCTTCTTTCTCTTTTTCACCCCCTGCACTGGATGGAGAAATACAAAATTTCAGGTGCTACAACCCAAGCAAGGATGCATTTGTCACCAAACCAGCTGAGAGGACCACTGCTGGTGGATCCACAGTCCTCCATCACATCTGTGCATCAGCCACTGAGGAGATACTGAGAGATGTGTCTCCCCTTCCCCCACCTGACTCCCATGACCAGACCCTGTGCTCAGCTGACCTGCACACACAACTAATGGAGGCAGTGGGGACCAGTGGTTCAGCATGCTGCCATGCTGCAGGGTCCAAAACTACCCCGTGGGGTGGCTGAGGGGGTCCTGATGTGCTGGTGCCAGCTGTACTGGCAGCCCTCACAGCCCCCACTCACCTGGCTGGGAGGTGGTGATCCCAGTGGGTGCGGGCTCCTCCTGCCCAACCCTGTTGGGGAGCAGGAGCCCCCCGGATGCTCCCACTCGGCTGTCACCCCCTCCTCCTCCTGGTCCCTCCAGCTCCTCTGCTGGGATGGGCTTCCCGGAGCCCTTCTTCCTCACCTTCACCTTCTTCTTCCTCCTCCCGGGGCCCTTTGTGCTCTCCTCCTGGGCAGGGTAAGAGGGATGAGGGAAAGGTGGTGGAACCCCCCCCTTCCATCCCGTTCCATCCCATCCCATCCCATCCCATCCCATCCCATCCCATCCCATCCCATCCCATCCCATCCCATCCCATCCCATCCCATCCCATCCCATCCCATCCCGTTCCATCTCATCCCATCCCGGGGGTGTCACTCACCAGGGGGAGCAGGCGGCGGATGGGCCGCAGCGGCCGGTACTCCCCCGTCTGCCCCGCTCCCTTCGCCGCATCCTCCCCGGGGGGCGGCGGGTCCCTGGCGGGGCGAGAGCACGGCGGGGGATGACGGGGCCAGGGAAGGGGGGAGGGCTGGGACGGGGACACGCAAGGACGGAGCTCCGCACCCACCTGCGGGCGGGCGCCCGGCCGCGGGCTGCCCTGGGGCCGGGCGGCGGAGCGGCGGCGGCGGGCGGCGGTACCGGCGGGGCGGCGGAGGCGGCGCGGAGGAGCCAGCGCAGCCCCTGCAGAGTGGCACGACCCGGGCCGGCGGCGGCACCTCGCTTGGCAGCGCAGGGCTCCTGCGGGCCGGGGGGCCGGGTCAGCCCGGCGGGGAGAGGGAAGCAAGGAAGGGAAGGGAGGGGAGCTGGGGGGGGGGGGCGCACACTCACGATGCGGCAAGGCGAGCGGTTCTCGTTGACCAGCCGCTCCAGGGCCAGGCGCTCGATCAGCTCGCAGGGCAGCAGCGCGGCGGCCGCGTCTTGCTTGTTGGCCAGCCTGGGGCGGGGAGAGAGCGGAGCGCGGCCGTCACCCCGGCCTCTGGGCACCTCCTGGCACGGCGGCGGGGGAGGCTGGACGCTAGACTCGGTGAAGCATTGCCCCGAGCCTTACCTGGCACAGGAGTCCACTCCCCTGCCCTGCTCCAGGGATGCTCCAGGGATGCTCCAGGGATGCTCTCGAGCACCACGGGGTTCCCCATGTCTCAGCCCCCCCGGCAGACCCCTGGGCGCCACATCCCCACCGCAGCCCGGCCACACGCCTCACAACCCCAGCAACAGGTTCCCCCTTCTTTCCCACCCCAAACCCCACAGGTCACATCCCAGGGACTCGGCCTCACAGTAAGATGGGCTTCCCGGAGACATCAGGATGGCTCAGGACACGGCTCAGGACCTTGCGGGCCTCATCCATCCGTGCCAGGTCACTGGAGTCCAGGACGAAGAGAAGCCCGTGGGCTGCGCTGTAGTGGCCGCGCCAGGCACTGCGGGAGCGCTGGCCCCCGGGCAGGTCCACCAGCGTCACCTCGAACCTGTCCAGCCGCAGCGTGGTCTGTCCAGGCTGCGCAGTGGGCAGCACCTCGCCAGCCAGCACTGTGTGTGGGGAGAGGGCAGAGAGCTGGCACAGCGAGCCCTGGAGCATCCCTCCATCCTCCTTCCCCAGCAGCACCCCTGCTCCAGCTACTATGTCTACCCAGGGCACAGGCAGTACCCTGCACAGCTCCCCCAGCCCAGCAGCCCTGTGTCAAGTGCCTCGGTCCTTCAAGGCCCTGGCACTTGGTTGCAAAGTACCATAAAGCTGCTGCCTCCAGCTGAGGCCAGCTCCAGTGCCATGCTGCTCCTCACCTCTCTCGATGTCCATGACGATGGAGGTTTTCCCTGCATTGTCCAGCCCCAAAACAAGGAGGGTCACCTTCCTGGGGGGGACGACACAGTGAGTGAGTGTCTCAAAAAAAGGCTCTGCTGTCCAGGAAGGGCAAGGGACTCTGCAGACAGCAGACATGCTTTGGGCAGGAGAGGGAGAGGATGGTCACAGAGGGGGGAGGGTAGGGATGCCCCCAGTTCCCCAGAAGAAGGAAAGGGCACCTGGAGCCACCCCAGCAACTTGGGACAGCCACCCTGGGGGGCCTTCAACATGCTTCCCACAGCGAGGATTTACTTCACATCGTACAGGATTAAGCAATGATACGCTCGAGCCTAAAAGGTTGTTCTGTGTATGCAATCAGTGAATGATTGCTCGTGGTGAGATCCCTTGTCGGTGAGTTACGGGTGCACACAGCTAAGGAGAGGTACCAAGGACACATTTTGAGCTTCTGCCAGGACCCAGGAGGTTTTTTTCCCTGTTGTGAAATAGTCCTGTCTGGTCTCCAGGGATGGGCTCCACCAGAGCCATGCAGAGTTTCCCATGTGGTTGGTGAGCCACAGTAGTGACTCACCATGTCCTTTTCTTCCCCAAACACGCAGACCAAGCTGCAGCCCCACCTCCAGCATCACAGCAACCTGTCCTTGCTGGTGGGAGAGGACCATAAACCCCCTCACTGCTCGCTGTGTCTGCCCAGGCTGGTGCAGAGCCAGCCCCAGGGAATTAACCCACATCTCCTGACACATGCAGGAGTGTTTCAGTGTCCTTCCCCAACTTCCTTGGGAAGCTGTTGGCTCTGCACAGAGGGAATGCCTCTGGGAGTGTTCCCACATCCACACCCCATCCTGTCCCACTCCCCTCCCTGCCCAGCCCTGCAGTTTGGGGACTGTTCCTACAATGGGCACCACTCACAGCGTTATTGCACCGGTGCCTTTGCTGATACACACGCAGATGAGCGTTGTGTCCCCTGGGAGCCCAAGGAGTGGGTGGGATGTCCTACCTGATGGGCTCCTGTATGGCCTGCAGCCACGACCAGCAGTGCGAGAAGAGGTGGAACATGCTCAGCAGCCCGGTGGAGGGATGACCTCTCTTCAGCACCTACAAAGTGAGTAGCCCAGTGTCTCCCCATGCTCCAGCCTCATGTCTGCTCCTCGTGGTGGGGGGCATCTCATCCCAGGGTGCCCCGTCCTATCGCCCAGCACTGCTGCCTCCAGCCTGGTGCACACAAGCCAAGCCTTGGGACAAATCCCAGCCCCCTAGGCAATACCCCATGTGCACAGACCCCTGGCTGGACCCTGCCCCAGCAGCCCCTTCTCTCATCGCAGGAGCACTGGTCAGCCTCTTACCCACCCGTCTTCGCTGCGCGGCCCCTGCTCACATCCCTTTTGCGTAGCAGCTGCTTAAATCTAATCTGGCTTTAAATTACTTACTCCTCACAGCCTCCTTAATCCTGTCAGGTCGGCCCAGGCCGGTGGCCGCTGGGACATGGAGTGCAGCAGGACTGCTCTCCACGCTGGGTTGCACAGCACAGCACTGCATTACCCACCCAACGCCGGGCAGCCTCGCGCCTCCATCGCTGGCTTAAATGGCTTGTGGTGGGGACATCGCCTGACAGCCCACGTGGGGTTTCCAGCTGAACTAGTGTCTCCTCTAACAAATGGTGTCCCTGGCTCCTTGCTGCCTAATCCCTGTGTGGATGCTTCCCAGCAGCCACTGCAAGGGCTGGGGGACATCACTGCTCGCTGCTTGTATGTCATGCCCTAATGAGACATCCCCTGAGCAGTAGCGGGTCCTGCGATGCTCTGAACAGATTTACCAGCCAGCCCAAGCAGGTGCCTGGCTGGGAGCAAGGAGGTAGTGGGGACCCTCAGGCAGAGGGACAGGGAGAGGAGCCAAAAACCCCCCTAAAAACCCTGCACCATTGAAACTCATCTTGCCCCACAGGTTTCCTGCTGCTTTCCCTGTCTGGGACTGCCCTCCCTGGCACACTGACGCTTTGTGTGCTGAGGAGAGGCCACATTGGGATGTCTGAGCCACAGGAGCTTTGGGTAGGAGGAGTGGGGTCCAGAGGAACAGGGACCTAAGACCCTCCAAAAGCCATGCTGAGTGGCAAACAGGGATCCTGCTCACACCAGTCTCACACCAGTCTGTGCTAAACCACCCAGTGCCAGCAGTACTATCTTGACCTGCTGGGCCCCAGCCATGAACCAAGGATGTGACATATTGCCAGGCATCCCAGAGCACTGGAACGATCACTGGGGTGCAAGCTCAGGTTGGGTACAGCCCCCAGCCTAGCATGCTGTGGGGAAGCTTGGTGCCTGTCTCAGGGTGAGGAAGCTGTGCTGGAGCCAAGCCATGAGCAGCAAGCCACATGTGGTTAATGATTGATGGAGGAAGTCTGCATATCAGTATCACGTATGCATGCAGCAATATATGGGGTGACTACACCTCTGATGGTGGGGCATTGGCTGCACCCCCAGCTGATTTAGCCTGGCCTGGGGATAGAACCCCGTCCCCAGCCCTGTGGCCTTTCCTGGCTGCCCCCATGCCAGCAGCCTGCTGGGACCAGCAGCAGTGCCAGGCTTGCAGGCAGCATGGGGCTGGGAAGCCTTTTGCAGAATTAGCCATGCTCAGGCTGAAATGACTCACTGGAAGCATCAGCACCTGACTCTGTGCCTAGGGGCGGCACTGCCAGAGCAGGGCGGGCAGGGGGCAGGAAAAGGCATGGGCAGGGGTGTTATAAATAGGGAAGTGCCATGTGGCAGGCATGGCCTCCCTGAGGGGCAGCAAGGGCTGGTGTCCCTCTGGCAGCAAAGGATTTCTAGACACCTCTGAACTGCTTTGCACACAAGTGTCCAAAATCCGTGGCTGAACTGGCACAAGGGACCAGAACCCCCCAGGGAGCCTGAAGCAGCTCCAGCTTACCCCTCCCAATGTACACACACACAAGGCTCAAACAAACCACCCTCAAAACCCACCCCAAATCTGGTGAAACCCACACTTGGCTCCAGCGAGGCGGCGGGAGCTCCGTGCCCCGGATGATGGGCTTTTTGCCAGGCCTGGCCTCAGGTTACAGCGTGGACAGCTGGCGCACTGCCTACACAGCCAGCGGGACGGGGTGCAGCCTAACCCCCTCCACCAGCGCAGCGGGGACACCCCCCCCCACCCCACCCCCCGGGCAGTGCCAGCAGGGACCCGCAGAAGCCGTCCGGGTTTCCTTGGTGACTGTTGCCAGGTGAGAAACTCTAAGGCAGAATTTATTATCTTGGTAGATAACTGGAGATGTTCCTTGCTGGAGCTGTTGCTGGACCGTGCCCCAGCACCGTGCCGGCCTGGACCCCCTAGTGCTGCCAGAGCCAGTGGGACCCCCCAAAGGAGGGCAGTGCCCAGGTCCTGGGGCTGCTTGGCCCCTGGCATCGCTTCCTGGAGTGCAGCACGTGTTTTGTGGCTATTTCTGCCTGCTGGAGAGTTGCAGGTGGGGAAAGGAGGCGAAACCACAGCGACCGCGGAGAAGCACAGATGGACATGAGCTGGCAGGCTGCCCTGCCCTGGCTTCCCTAGACCCTGTGAGTATGTGTCTGAGCCAGAATCGGGCACACTGGGACCCCATGCCTGGGACCCCAGGGCTGAGGAGCGGAGTTGGGTGGCAGCAACGGCAGGGTTGGGGGAGCTTACACATGGGGAATGCCGGCTGTCGAGGAAAAGCAGTGGGCAACGCAGAGCTATAGGTCCTGCCTATAGCATTTACTGAGAGATTTGAGCTGGGTTGGCACCAGAACCGAGGTGACAGCAAGGATCAAAAAGTCCTGGCAGAAATATTTCCGAGCAAGCTGCCCTGCTTTGGTTGGGACTGCACTGCCTCTGCTCAAAAAAGCATCTGCAGCAGGGCGAGGACATGCAGGGGCTTTGGTGGGGGGACTCATCTTTCTATTTAACGCCTCGGACGACGGCAGCAGCAGGCTGAGGCAGCAGATACACAAACAGCCACATCGTCCCTTTAAATCCTGGCACAGCTCTGGTGGCTAACGATAACCCTGGATCATATGAGCTCCTAAATCCCATGAGCTAATTACAGGCGAACGCCCGGTGGTCAGGCTGGCAATGCAAGATAATTACAGCCAGTGCCATGGACACCTCTTGGTGATGAACTGGGGCACAGGGGATGTTTGCTGGCAAGCAAGGAGCGCGGCCAGTTTGCACTGTGTGCCAGCACGGAGGCCACTATGTAAACCCACCGCGCTCCCTGCCACTATGCCAGCAACCATTTTGCAAGCTATTTTGGGCAACGGAGATTGTTTTCCCGGAGCACTCTTTACTTCCCCACCACCACTATCAGGAGCTGGTTGCTTTTCACCCAGTTTCTGGCTGGGAATCACCCGGTCAGAGCACACATCAGTTCCCAGGAGAGGCTTGTATTTCAGTGCAAGCTCCTCTGCCAGGGTTTGCTCAGCTCACTGCTCCATGGGGAAGCTCCCAGCTTTCTCCTGCGCTGTGCACAGAGCTCAGCAATGCCCCTCAGATGGCTACAGGCCTTCCCTGGGCACCTACAGTGGTTTTCCAAGAGCATTACAGTGCTCCCACTGCTTTCCTTCAGCAAAGTATAGGGGAAAGAGGAGCGTAAACCATCCCACCTGCCCATTTGGATGCCTGGCCACCACTGAGGTCGTAGCCTGGCTGAGTGCTGGGTAAGCCTGCTGCCAGGGCTGTATACTCTTACAGCAGGTCGGACCAGGGGAATCAGTTAATTGAAAGTAATTTTAACCCTTCCCACCCGGTTTAGTGTTACAGCATCATCAGCTACCTGAGCTGGGGCTGTAGCCAAAGAGACATGACTCCAAAATGTGTAATTATCACAAAGACCCAAAAAACTTAACTCTGTTTACTTGTTAAAGAGTTTAAACCATGAGGTAGTGGTGTAGTCTGTGCCAGAGGAGCACAGCCATACCCATGCTCTCTCTGCGAGGCTGGCACCCCAGCTCTGGCAGCATCGAGCCTTCAGAAAGATGAGGTGCTTAGGGTTTTGATCCCAGCAGGATAAGGGAGAGATGCTGGACGAGGAAACGGAGTGACAAAAGCAGGGATAGGACAAGGCAAACGGGAAAAAATTATTTCCCTGATCAGAAACTATTCCACAGGCTGGGAATGAAGGATGAAGGATGAAGCCCAGCTGAGTTATGGAGAGAGCAATGCAAAATCCAAACAGCTTAGGCTGTGAAAACCAGTGATTTGCAAAGCCATTTCCAAACATAGTAAAAAGTTCCCTGCTTGCAGGTTCCTGCCCCCCATCCTCCCCCCTCGCTGCTCTCCCCCCCCGTGGGTCCCACACGTCAGGCTAGGAAATACATCGCGATCCCCATTGCATCCAGCACACGGGAATCAATCATTCACCATATCCCCTCCGTGTGGCACCCCTCAGCGAGGATGCAGGTCCTGGGGGGAAAGGAGATGTCCCGTATTGGAGGCACGACTGGCCCCGCCTCCCCAGCAGCTGCCCCCATCCCTGTTGCCTGGCTATATTTGGGCAGTGTGTGCTTGGCTGGTCCCAGGCAGAGTGCTGGCAGCTGTGTCTGCTCCAGCTCCTAATGCAGCGGCACTGCTCCGGGAGGGGGGAGCCCACCGGACTCTCCACCCGGGTGGGCTCTTTAAAGGCTCCAGCAAGGAGCTGGGTGCCACGTCCCAACAGCTTTTCTCTTCTCCTTTTACAGGAGCCAGCCGCCAGGCATGTGCAGAGCAGACATGGCTATTTTCAGGCAGAGACATGGAGCTGGGGGGGGGGGGGGGTTTAGGGGTGGGGAGCCTGCTCCCACCCCACGTACCGCCCAGGCTCTCTCACACTCATCTGCAGGCATGCCAGGGGCTGGAAAAGCTGCACAGCTAATCCCATGTTTCACGCAGCAAGCAGCCACTGCCGCCACGGCCGGTGTTCAGAGGGGTTTGCATGAACCCTGGATTAAGGAAATAATGAAGGCTGGGATTAAGAAAACAATGAGGCTGGGACACTCTCCAGGGAAGGGCAGGCACTTGTGGGAACAGAGCTGACATCTGCACACGGTGACAGGACCCCGGCTGGTACCTTGTGCACCCCAGGGTGGGGGAAGAGGCCTGAATGCTGCTACCCGCATCAAGGCACAAGGCAGGACCAGTGCAGTCCCCTTCTGTTTGGCACCTGGCGTTTTACCCTGATGGGCACTTCCATGGCAGTCTTGCTTTGCACCAAAGGTTGTTTCACCCCTCTGGACTGTGGCTCCACAGCCATGGGACTGTTCTGCCCCCTCGGATGGCTCAAAGCCAAGGCCAGATAGCAGCTCCCCTCTCTGCTGGGCCAGGATCCAACCATGCACACGGCTGGGATGTCCTCAGTGCTCAGGCAGTCCCTCCCAGTTTGCCACAGATCTGGGTCAGCTAACAGTGACTTGGTGCCACGGGGTGTCTGTGCAGCCCAAGCTGTGATGGGTTTGCAGGCAGGGGTGCGGGTATTGCGCTGGCAGGCACAGGGAGTGGCAGAGGCATCAGGATCACTTGCTGATGCTATCTGTGACACAGATGGCTTTTATGGCCTGCTGTTTACAGCACTGAGCTGTGGACAGGTAGGGCTAGGGGTGACTCACAGCGTGCAACAGAAAACAACCCGCTGCCTCTGTGTGCTTGGATCAGAAAATGGGATAATAACTGGTGTGGGAAGCGCTAGGAGGCTTCGTCCCTCCATTCACCTGATGGCTGCTGGGGCTTCTGGACGCAGGATTGGAATTCTTGACTGCTTAAACAATTGCTCTTAAGTATGTCATCATGAAGCAGAGGAAGATGAAATTAAAAATACGATGAGTTGGAGCCCGGGCATTGCTCAGCCGAGGGCTTGGTGACCTGCCAGACTCCCTGGGGATGCTTTTAATTTGGATAAGTGGAAGTTGCATAAATGGTATAAATTGCACGTTGCTCTTACTGCTAATACAGAGGTGTGGGCGCAGTTGGCAGTGCCACAAGATGCAATATCCTTGGCTGAGCGCTCAGACAGGCTGCGTGCTGGGGCCGGCGCGACTGTTGCCCATGCACAGCACCCACCCTGGGTATGTGCAGGAGGCACCTCGCTGGTGGGCAGGCTTCTTTTCTTGGATGCCATTCCCTTTGCCCTCTGCCCTGATGGAGTGTTTTTTATTTTGGAGAGGCTGTTTTCCAAAACCAGCTTGAAAGTATGTAACCATCATACCAGAGCGGAGTGGTCACACGTAGGTCTCCCGTCCTCTCCGGTCAGGCCAGTCCCGATGAGCTCATGGTGTTTGTGGTTTCCCAGAGCGGCTGTTCAGTGTTGGAAGGAAAAACGCTGAGCAGCTGCAGACCGGGACTGCTTCTGTGTAGGAGCTGCTGTCAGGGGAGACGTGGCCTCCAAGGTCCCAGGCGGTTTTATTCCCAGCTCTGCGGCTGATAAACCCTATAGCCCTGGTAATGCTTAAAATGGGGGGAAATGGGGTTGGGGGGGAGTGGGAGGGGGTGGGGGGGTGGGGGTGTTGTGCATTTGGCTTGTGAGGGGCCAGGAAAGCGGTGAATACGTCGTCCTTCTATTAGCCTGCACACCGCCTTGCGAGCTGGCCTGGCTGCCAAGGGATGAACACTGAGTGCCTTTTAAAAGTTACCTAAGACTTCCCAGTCTGGCCAAACGAGGGAAAATTGGCTGACCTCAAACACTCTCTGTCTTGTCCCATCGCTCCCAGCCAGCCGGTGTGTGCCCAGGATGAGCTGAGTAACCTGGCAGGCATCACACACTCAGACAGCTCATGTGTATAGCCGTGACGGGTGTTGGGGGGCACCACGCGTGGCAGGCATAGCAGGGAGCCCCATGGCTATCGATGAGGGGAGCAGCACAGCCAGCCTGGTGTTCCCATCTCTGTGCTGGTGACTGAGGTGCGGAGCCCAGCTGCCTCCCTGGGCCTGGACCACAGGTGGGACAGACAGGAAGGGACATGGGGCTGGGCGGTGGGCCTAATGGTGGGAGGTTTGGCTCCATTGGTGGGTCCATACATCCCACCACCTTGAAGGTAGGTCCTTGAAGGTGGGGAAAGAACCTTGTTGCTGTAGGCCAAAGCCTGCTACCTCCTACCTGGAGGCAAGAGCATCCAGGGGACAGGAGACACATCTCCCCGGCTAAAATCCTACCCAAGTTTTGAGGTCAGCCCTCCACACACACAGCAGATACTCACCTATTCACTGGACATGAATGTGTTCCTGCCACATCTGGGCTTGTGAGATAGTGCTCCTTGCCTTGGCAACACCCTTCCTCCCACACGCTGCCCCACAAAGCACAGGACCATGGGCTGGTGGATGGCCTAGCCCAGGCCCACGCTCCCTTCCCTGGGGCTGGAGCTCGAGGTCAGTCCCCAGAGCTGGGGTGGTAGCGAGGGCAGGCAGCACTCTGGCAGACCGCTGGTAAAAGCCACAGGCCAGGCTGTGGGCAGGGCTGGCACCCACATTGGCATCCCCTCCTGCCCCACGGCAGGATCCCACTGACCCTGAGGAGGCCTCACACCTCTCCCCTGCGAGGGGGACTCGCAGTGCTGCTGCACCTTGAGGTGCTTGTAGTTGGGTCAGGATTTGGCAGGGGGCCTGGGGAGGACCCCAGAGGCTCGAGAACACGCAGGGTGTAGCGTGGGAGCTGGCAGGGCTATGACTGGGGAATTGGAGGGCCTTGGGGTGGGTGGTTCCTGGGCTGGCAGGTGGGGGTCCTGGAGTGGGGGTCCTGACCACATTTGGGGTGGCCTGGCAGAGATGAGAGTCTTGGGGTTGAGGATCCATGGCAAAGATGGGTGTGTTGGGGCAGGGGTGCGCGGGGGGGGGGTGTCTTGGGGAAGGGAGCTCCACGCCCAGTGGGGACCTGGACACAGCACCGCGGGAGTACCGGGACGAGGCGGGGCGGGGCGGGACACGGAGACGGGCAGACACCGGGATCCAGTGTCCCGCCTCTGTACCTGTCGGTACGAGCCCGGAGCGCTGCCGCCCCGCCCCGCCCCGCGCCGCCCGGGCACGGCTCGGCTCGGCACGGCTCTGCGGGGCCGGGCTAGGCCGCCCGTCGGGGCGCCGTGCCGCGGGGGCTGCCCGCTCTGCCCCGCCCCGCCCCGCCCCGCAACACTGTTCTTCTCTCCTCTGCAGCCCGGGATGGCGCCGCGGCGGGGTTGAGCGGCCGGGCCGGGCCGGGGCCGGGGCCGGGATGGACGGCCCGAGCGGGGGCTGCCCGCCCACCGCCGCCCCGTCGCGGGCGAAGCTGCCGCTCGGCATCATCATCTCGACGGCGCTTTTCTGCGGGGAGGGGGCGGCGGCCGCCGTTCTCTGCCTCTCCTACGGCCACTCCGACGACCGCTTCTGGCTGGCGCTCACCATCTTCTTCGTGCTCTGCCCCTCCGTCCTGGTGCAGCTCACCCTCATCTTCGTGCACCGCGACCTCAGCCGCGACCGACCCCTCGTTCTGCTCATGCACCTGCTCCAGCTCGGGCCCGTCATCAGGTGAGGGAGGCGGGGGGGGGGGACGGACGGACAGACGGATGGGACGGGGGACACCGCCGGCAGGTCCCCGCGGGCACCGGGTGAGAGCAGGGTGCGGTAGCCGGGCGTGGCGGGGCGGGCACCGTCTGTCAGCAGAAATCGGTTCGTGCGGCTGCTTCGGCCGGCTCCGTGTCCCCTTCATCCCCCGGGGGCACCGCTCCGCCCGGCCCGGCCCGGGAGTGGGGGGGGGGGGGGAGGAGGTCTTCTGCTCGGCCACCCCTCCCCAGCGGTAGGCGGTCCCGCCGGGGGGCTCAGCCCGCTGTCCTGCCTGCCGGAGCCCTGCGCTGGGCAGGACTCTGCTCCCCCAGTCTGTTGCGTCCCGGCTTCTGGGGAGGTTCTTCCCGCGGAGGCTCTCTACAGAGAGCGTTCCCCTCAGCCTTCGGGGTTTGCCTCTCGCTCAGGCGGGGAGCCCAGAGGCGAGGCCTGGCTGGAACACTTGAGGATGAATCTGGGGGTTCTGCCCCCCCCCAGGAAAGGTGTCCAAGCCTGGGACAGTTGGGGTGACATAGAGGAGAGGAGCTGAGTGCGGGAACAGGGCTGGCGTGGGAGATATAGGGCCACCGAACACTGCTGGGGAGAGGAGGGTGAGGGGGTGGATGTTGCACAAACCCCAGAGGTGCTGATCTCTCACTCCTTGGGAATGCTGCAGTGCCTTCCCCAGGCTGCCATCACCCTGGCTGTGCCAGAGTGCACAAGGGGTGCAGCCAGAGGCATGACAGAGCTGCCAACCCTGTGGGGCTTCTTCCCCGAGAGCACACTGGCAGCCATGCTTTAGGGCTGTAGAACTGCAGAAGCGCCATGGCCCACACTGCGCTTCCTCCATCACCGGAAACAAGCGGTGCGCCAGGGTGTTCTCACCACCGTGGTTCATCCTCAGAGGCAGCCTGGGAGACCTACCTCAGCACTGCCAGCTGCCACAAGGGCTGCGGGTCACCCAGTGCCAGCTCACAGTGCTGTCACAGCTCTCACTGCGCCAACCACAACCGTCTGAGATGGTTCCAGTGGTGCTTGACCGTTTACAAGAGCCAGCCGGAGCCACTCCGTGGGGGCTGCTTCAGTCGGCTCCTTGGGCTGGAGATGAAGCCCAGTCGGCTCCTTGGGCTGGAGATGAAGCCCAGCCTGCTGAGGAGGTCTGGCAGGGCACCAGGAGCCAGCTGGGACTGCCCTTGATGCCTTTTGGATAAAGGTTTCCTGTTAGAGTTTGCAGCGAGCTGTGAGTGCTGGCTTGATCCAGCAAGGGGGTTTATCTGCAAACCTCATTCCATTTGGGTCTGAAGCAGAGCAACTTCTGCCGTCCTAATGAACACTCATAAATAATTACGTCCTGTTGGTTGTAGAGCCAGTTTGTCCCCGGGGCGGGAGCCAAGCCTGTCAGATGGGTCCTCCACTGCTGATCTCCTCTGACCCATGCACACCCACCTTGTAGCTGTTTACAGAGGGGGTTGGGGGGTCCCGCTGCCCACTGGCCTCGCAGCAGGGAGCGGTGTGGGAGAAACCTGCCCGCATGTGAGGGTGCCCCGCAGGGAAGGGGCTGCGGAAGCGCTGTCTTATCTGCCTGTGCCACGCTCGGCTTCACCCTGCGCTCCCCTTCCTGCTGTCCCCACCAAGAAGGAAGCCAAAAAGCCTCCTGCTCGAGAGGAGAGATCAAAGACAATATCAGAAAGTTTCTCTTTACTCAGAGGAAGAGACGTGGGGAAAGGGACCCAACAGCCATTAACCCCTTCCTGTAGCTCTATCTCCCATCAGAGCTACCATTTTCATACCCTGGGTGCTGCAACTCTTGCTGCAGTTGTTGCACCCCTCACTCAGGCAGTTGTTGTACCCCTGCCCCACATGCTTCACCACAAATACTGGAATGGAGAAACAGTCACCGGACATCCCCGTGGTGCTGGTGTGACCCTGCCCTCATCCTGACGTCCCAGGTCCAGGGACCGCCTGCAGCGCTGCCGAACAGTCACCCAAATCAGTTGGAGAGGGAGGGTCTGGCCAGCACTGGGTGAGGGGGGGCTGGAGGTGCGGAGAGCGGGGTCTAGGAGCGGGTGGGGTGACGGCTGCCATGTCTCCGCAGGTGCATGGAGGCCCTGGTTGTGTACTGCTGGTCGGGGAAGGAGGAGGAGCCCTACGTCACCATAACCCGCAAGCGACGGCTGCGGGAAGGCTACGAGGTAGAGATGGAGCAGGAGGTGGGCCACTCGGTGCGCCGGCTGGCCACGCACCGCAACGCCTTCAAGCGCATGGCGGTCATCCAGGCCTTTCTGGGCTCCACTCCACAGCTCACGCTCCAGCTCTACATCAGCATCCTGGAGAAGTACGTCCCTGCTGCCCGAGGTAAGCTGCACTGGTCCATCCCCTGGTTTACTGCACCCACACCCAGCATGCTGCTTCCCAGCGTGGAGTGCAGCTGGGGGGAGTGGGAAGAGCTGGCTGTTACCGAAGGCTCTGCTCCCACCCCAGTGCTTGCAGACATCTGCCCTATGGAGCTGTGCCATCCATCCACTGCCCTGTCCCATACAGATGCTGTGCCCCTGACCCAGGCTGCTCCGGGATGCTTTAGTTACTGGGTATTCCAGGCTAGCTACGGGCTCCGGCTTCCCCATGCTCCCTTCCTTGGATCTATCTCTGCACCTTACCTAGCAGATGGAGCTCCCAGCCCAGTGTTCCCATTTCCAGGCTCCCTTGCTTGCTCCCAAGGTCTTCATCTGCTCCAGGGTTGGATTTGCCAGAGGAAGATACCAGCTCTCGTTTCAGCCTGCTACTGAGCCAGCGGTGCCAGAGTGCTCCTGCACCTTTCCCATAGCAGCACGGAGTGGAGAAGCTGCCCTCAACCACTCTCTCCTGGCTGTGCAGGGAGCCCGAGCCTTGTGCTCTGTGCCCACAGGAGGCCCATAGAAAGGGAAAAGAGGTGCCCCATAAAACCCCCCTCCTTGGCCATGGCCCCCTGCAAGGGTGGTCTGTGGAGTAGGAACAGCAGAGGCAGGAGGATGAGCCCAGTGTCCCTCCAGCAGCAGATGTGGGAAGCAAATCCTATCTTTTGGGTGATTCCCTCGCAGCTCTGGTGCCCTCAGCTCAGCTCACAGCCCCTGCTGGGACCAGCTGCATGCTTCTCTTCTTCTCCAGCATGGTTTTCCTGGCTGCATTGAATGTGAGCTGCCACCAGTGTTCCCTACAAATGACCTTGGCTTTGCAGCTGCTGGACAAGGATGGCTCTTGAAATACTCCTGGGGTGATAGTGGGCTATGGTGGTGTGGCTCTTGGCCTGGGTGAGGGCAGAGGGACCCTTGCAGCACAGACTGTGCCCCACTCACCCTTGAGCAGTGTTGCCTGCATGGGATGGGAGCGTTGGTGCCTGGTTTGAGCACAGGAACAGCTCCAGTTGGGCAAAGGCTTCTGGTTTGTCAGACTGCTGCCTGCAGTGATCCCCCCAAGCCACCCCATCACGGGGTCTGTCACCACCACCCAGCAATGCTCCTGCTGAGCCTCCTGCTGCAAGCCCTGGTGCTTGGCATCCTGCATGTCGAACACAGAGTTGGTACCCCGTGCTTTGCACCCGGGGCAGCAGAGAGGCTGGGCACGCAGCCTGGCCCCTGGCACTACTGACACTCCTGCCCTCTCTCTCTGCAGCTGTCCTCATGGGCATCTGCCTGGTGTCGGTCACCTATGGGGCGCTGGTCTGCAACACCCTGGCCATCCAGGTCAAGTATGATGACTACAAGGTGCAGCTGCGACCCCTGGCCTTCCTCTGCATTGTGCTGTGGCGCAGCCTGGAGATCTCCACCCGCGTGGCCGTCCTCGTGCTCTTCAGCACTGTCTTCAAGCACTGGATCATCCCCATCGCCCTGGCCAACCTCCTGGTGGTCTTCTTCTTGCCCTGGGTGCAGTTCTGGCGGAGCGGCACCCGCCTGCCCGACAACATCGAGAAGAACTTCAGCCGGGTGGGCACAGTGGTGGTGCTCTGCGCCTTCACCCTCCTCTACGCCAGCATCAACATGTTCTGCTGGTCGGCCGTGCAGCTCAACCTGGCCGACCGGGACCTCATCGACAAGTCACAGAACTGGGGCCGCCTGGCCGTGTACTACGTGGCCCGGCTGGCAGAGAACACGGCCCTCGTCATCCTCTGGTACTTCTTCAAGACAGATGTCTACGAGAACATCTGTACCCCACTGCTGGTGGCGCAGCTACTCATTGGCTACTGCCTGGGCATCTACTTCATGCTCCTGTTCTTCCAGTACCTGCATCCCTGCAGACAGCTCTTCCGGCACAATGTTGCCGACTTTCTGCACTGCGTCTGCTGCCACCGACAACCCCCGGGGACCCCTCTGCATCTCCAGGCACCCTACGAGCCCGGTGTGAGGCACAGCATTGTGTGAGGCACAACCAGCACCCGACTTCTCCAGCTAACTATGGACATGGGGATGGGCATACGTCAGCTTGATGGGCTCATGGCACAAGCTGTGCCAGAGGCAGATGCTGTCTGGCCCTACAGTAGCAAAAGGTCCCAGTGCAGCCCTGCACTGGCAGAGGGACAGGAGCATCCCTGCCCAGGACTGCACACATGCAGACATGAAGGACTTTATGGAATGCCCAAACCACCGGCTGCTGCAAGCTGGTTGCCCTGGGGTGCACAGCCCCTGGGGTGCCCAACACCCCAGATGGTACATGTGGGCCACGGGTACCACTAGGACTGTTTTAAGAAGTAAAGAAACTTTGCTGAGGCTGCATGTCTGGGTGCTAGCGGGCAGCCGGTGACTCATGCAGAGGGTGGGGACCATCCCGTGGAGGCTGAGCTGTCCTGGGTGTGCACACCTGCTGCTGCCTGTGTAGCCCTCACTCTCACCAGCTGTACCAGTGGGAACTGGGGATGGCGGGAGCCCTGCAGTGGAGACAGTAAGATGCAGGAGCATGGCGGAGCCGGGGTCTGGCTCATCCTGTGCCTTCGCCAGGTGGTCCTGGCTGTGGGCCAGGAGCAACCCTGCAAGCCAAGCCAGCAAGGAGCAATCCTGCCCAACCTGTTCCTCCAGGCAGGAGGCCCCTGCAACTCCTGCTGTTCCCTGCAGGAACGGTGCAGGGAACTGTAGGGCTGAGGAGCCTGCAAAGGAGGGCAGGCAGGAGGGGAAGGATGGCCGGCACTGTGCTGGTCTTGTTGCTGGGATGTGGGGGTCCCCCAGCTGGGAGCATTGCCTCCACCAGAAACCATTTGTGTGGTCAGCTCGGTTTGGAGGGTGCTGGGTGCCAGGCTGAGAGTGCTCAGCACCCCTGGGGAGGTCTAAATTCCCCTGCCTGGGGGTGGATCCCCAGGCCTGATCCTGGCAGGGGCGCAGTGCTGTGCCCCAACATGCCTCTCCTCGGGCAGGAGCTGGTGAGTGGGGGGGGCAGGGTCACATCTGCTGAGCCAGATATGACAGACCCTCTGCCACCTCCTCCCACCAGGAAGTTTCTAACTTTTAAAAAAAAAAAAAAGAACCAAAGAAAAAAGCTCATTTTGGCTCATTTTTGTCCCCAAATAGTGCAAAAAACAAACACAGATGAACAGCCCAACACCCTGCAGCCCCCAGTCATGGTGCTGGGGGGGACCCTGCTATGGGGAGCCATGCCCAGCCAGTGACGGGGGGCTGGTTTCTGGGCGGCTGATGGGGTCAGCCCAGACTTCCTGGAAGGTGGCCTTTGAAATCTTCCAGCATTTCCTCAAAGGCTTCTCGGGGGAAAGTCCCTGCAGCATCATTCCTGCAGCTGGGGCTGCTGCACCTCCATAAAACGGCAGGCAGGCAGCGGCAGGCAGCAGCAGCCAGCAACAGCCACAGGCAGGAGGCGACAGGGACATCGCACCATGGGCAACTGGCTGGTCAACCACTGGTTCTCGGCCGCCGTCCTTGTGAGTGTGTGGGGCCGGGAGGGGGTCATCTGCCGGGAGGGGCTGGGATGATGCCAGGCTTATGGGGGGGCACAGTACAGGCATGGCCTTAGGGGGGCTTACGGGGGCTGATGGGATGTCCTGGGGTTGGGCTGCAGGGAGGGACAAGTGTCCGCTTGCTCAGCTACATGCAGAGCCCCGGGCAGCCAGCGCAGGGATGGTGCTTTGGAGGCTTAAGGAAAACACAAAGGAAAGGGTGGGATCCCACCGTGAAACTTAAAAATGCTCAGGAGCCTCCCACATGTCCCTCCTCCCCGGGTGGGAGCAGGAGGATCCCACTAGAGGCTGCGCTGGGGCAGCAAGATGGGACCGTAGGGATAATCTGGCATCACTGGTGTAACGGGGCTCGCTGGGCTGGCACTGCATCAGCAGCTCAGCACTACGGGATGAGCTGTGTGTTGAGATGTGGATGTGCAGGGAAAATGGGAGGTGGCAGGAACTTGGGGCATTTTCTTTTTTTATATAAAAAAATTACTTCTGGCAAAACAAATGCACCCCAGGCAGAGGGTTTTGGGGAGCTCTGGAGAGGAAACAAACCCCTCATGGCTGTGAGAGGGGCCAGGGTGGGGATGCAGCAGGGTGAGGCAGGGGTGGGCAGTGTGATGGTGCAGAGTGATGGTGCAGAGTGAGCCAGCTCCCTGTGAAGCTTCCTCCTGCTGCAGTTTCCCCCACTGCCAGCTTGGCCTGGACCCCTGCTGCACAGGCGTTGCCTTTCCTCCTTCCTCGTGCGTGCGTGGGTGATGCACAGGGACACGGATGACAAGACAGTGATTTTGCAAGCCTCCCACACCTCTCTCCACCTTTGGCCCCACATCCTGGCCCTGTGCGTGCCACCACAGCTCATAAGGAAGCAGGAGGGGATGTTCTGGGCTGATACCCCTCCAGCTGAACCCACACCCAAGTGTTGTGGGGTGAGGTGGGTTCCAGGCTGGGTTCCTTCATGAGGCCATGGCTTTCTCCCACAGGCAGCCTGGCTGGGCATCAACATCTTCCTCTTCACATACTATTTTCTGTTCTTCGACCTGGACGAGCGATACTTCTACACCAGGGCCATCCTTGGGGTAAGGTGCTCCCCTGAGGCACCCTTACTGCCTGGGCACACCTGCCCCCCGCCGAAGCCCTCCTGCAGTAGGGTGGGGGCTGCAGCATCCCATTTCCCTTCCTTGTCCTGCCCTCTTCCAGCCTGCCAGCACTCCGTCCAAGCCCTCAGCCTGGAATTTCTCCATGGTGGTCCCGATCTCGGTCCCTACCTAGCATCACCCCCTCCCCCTCCCATCTTCTGACTCAGTATCACACTCTCCCAGGTCCCATTCTGGCTCAGTAGTCTCCTCTATTAGTCCCCAGCTCCACATTGCTCCTTCTCAGCTCTGCCTTGCTTGGCACCGTCCTGTCCCAGTCCCGGCACAGCACTGGGCTGGGCAGAGCCTTGGGAGGAAGCATGGCTGCAGGCAGACATACCCCCTCCCTTCTCCCCAGTCCGCCTTGGCATGGGCACGAGCATCGGCCAAGTGCCTCAACTTCAACAGCATGCTGATCCTGCTGCCTGTCTGCCGCAACCTCCTCTCCTTCCTCCGTGGGACCTGCTCGGTGAGTGCCCAGCGGTGGCACAGCCAGAGTGGCCATCCCTGTCCCCATCCCCGTCCCCATCCCCATCCCTGCCCTGACGGTGCCGCCTCTCCCCACAGTGCTGCAGGCGGACGCTGCGGAAGCAGTTGGACCACAACCTCACCTTCCACAAGCTGGTGGCCTACACGCTGGTCCTGCTCACAGGTATGGCCCACACCGGGCCTGGGCATGGTGTGGGTGGGTCAGGAAGGTGAACAGGGGGGTGACTGCCTGTCCCCTGTCCAGCTGTGCACACCATCGCCCACCTCTTCAACCTGGAGCGCTACAACCACAGCCAACAAGCCACTGATGGCAGTCTTCCTGCTGTCCTATCCAAGTTGCACCTGCAAGGCAGCAACAAGTGGCTGAACCCCATCCACTCCAACCAGACGGTGAGCACCAGCCCTGGCATCTGGCCCCTCCATCATTGCCTGTCCCCTGCCCTGCTAACCCACCCTGCCGCTCCTGCAGACCGTTGAGTATGTGGCCTTCACCACCATTCCCGGGCTGACGGGGGTCATCATCACGCTGGCGCTCATCCTCATGGTCACATCTTCCACCGAGTTCATCCGCAGGAACTACTTTGAGGTCTTCTGGTACACCCACCACCTCTTCCTCATCTACTTTGCCGGCCTGGTTATCCACGGCATTGCGTAAGGCTCCTCATTGGTCCCCAGACAGGATGGTGAGGGGCAGCAGACCCCGCCATGGGGCAGCCCTGACTGCCTTGGGGTAACAGTGTAGCCCCAGAGAGGGTCCAGTGGGCCTGTGGATGCTTGCCCACACCCCCGCCCCATTCCCGGGGCTGGCTAGCCAGGCCAGCCTCATGCAGCCTGGCTCAGCACCCGGACTCAACTTGCTCTTCCCTGCAGCGGGCTGGTGCGTGGTCAGACAGAGGAGAGCATGGAGGAGGTGCACCCCTATCGCTGCGCGCACTACCTCACGCACAAGGATGAGAACTGCAGCCACCACTGCTGCCAAGACCCTGAGTTTGGGAGCATCCCTGCTGAGGTGGGGCAGCAGCGGGATGGCCATGGAAGGGGGGTGAAGCCCTTCCCCTGCCTTTGGGATGCTCCAACCCTGGCCCTCCCTAACTCTGCTCTCCTTCATCCGCACAGTCCTGGAAGTGGGTTCTGGCCCCTGTTCTCCTCTACGTCTTTGAGCGAATCCTCCGGGTCTGGCGTGCACAGCAGAAGGTGGTCGTCACCAAGGTGGGTGCTGCAGGAGCCCATGCTTACTGACGACTGCTTCTCTTCCAGCTATGAATGCTGCAGCTCCTTGCTGGGGTGGCCATGGGGAGGTGGGCAGGGGCTGCTGCTGAAGCCACTTGCTTGGGGAACAGTGCCAGGCTGGGTGCTGAGCCCCATCCCTGCACCACAGGTGGTCATGCACCCTGCCCGCGTGCTGGAGCTGCAGATGCAGAAGAAGGGCTTCCGCATGGAGGTGGGGCAGTACATCTTTGTCAACTGCCCCACCATCTCCATGCTGGAGTGGCACCCCTTCACCCTCACCTCAGCACCGGAGGAGGACTTCTTCTCCATCCACATCCGGGCAGCTGGGGATTGGACAGAGCATCTCATTGACACCTTCCAGCAGCAGAAGAATGAGATGCCGAGGTAGGCTGGGGAGCACCCATACAGTCTATCGTGGGGATTTGGGGAGACTGTACCTCTTATCCAGGCTCTCCCTTGGTCAGGATTGAGGTGGATGGCCCCTTTGGCACAGCCAGTGAAGATGTGTTCCAGTATGAGGTGGCCATGCTGGTGGGAGCAGGCATTGGTGTCACCCCCTTCGCCTCCATCCTGAAGTCCATCTGGTACAAGTTCCAGCAGGCTGACCGGACCCTCAAGACCAAGAAGGTATCGGTTATCCTATGGCACAGCCATGGGTTTCTCCATGCTGGGCTTCCCGTTCCTCAACACTGAATCCTTCCACTCCTGCTCTGCTCCACCCTGAGCAAACCCTCTTCCCTTGCATCCCAGATCTACTTCTACTGGCTCTGCCGGGACACGGGAGCCTTTGCCTGGTTCAACGACCTGCTTGCCTCACTGGAGCAGAAGATGGCTGAGTCAGGCAAGGCTGACTTTCTCACCTACCGGCTCTTCCTCACTGGCTGGAACACAAGCATCGTGAGTTGGCTACAGACAGGCATGGCTGCAAGGGGGGACACGGTGTGGTCAATGCAGACAGGAGAGGCAGGGCCAGCATGTCAGGAGCCTGAGGGCAGAATGTCCTGGTGTGGTGCTTGGTGGGCATCAGCAATAGATGGCAGTAAGAGACTGAAGGAAGGTGGGCTCACAGGTGGTGGCCGGGGTCCTCATGGGATGGCTCTGCACAGGTCAACAACGTGGCGCTCCACTTTGACACCACTACGGACACCGTGACAGGCCTCAGGCACAAAACCATCTTCGGGCGGCCCATGTGGAACAGCGAGTTTGCAGCTGTGGCTGCAGCCCACCCCAGGTGAGAACCGGGCAGGGGACTCAGGGGGTGACAAAGCCAGGAGACACCCTGTCCTCCCTGACACCTAGCTGGACGGTGCTGGCTTTGGGAGGGGTGTCCTCATCCCCCGCAGGTTGTGAGGACCCCAAAAAAGCTCCCTGAGCTGCCCACACAGTACCAATGGGCCCCATGCTGTGTGTGCAGGTCAGTGGTCGGCGTATTCCTCTGTGGGCCGAGCGCCTTGGCAAAGAGCCTGCAGAAGTCTTGTCACCAGCACTCCAGCCTGGACCCCAGGAAGGTCAAATTCTACTTCAACAAGGAGAACTTCTAGGCAGAAACCAGGGTGGGACCCCAGTGGACAGGGGACCCTGCCAGTTTCGCCTCACCCCTCCTGCCAGAGCATGGCCGGGGATAAGCATCTGCTGCACCAAAGCGAGGCAAGGCATGGCAAGGTGTCCCTGAGGCACCCCAGGTTCAAAGACTGTTTCTTGACCCGGTCTACAAAAGGTCATCATGGGGGGAACATGGGGCTGCAGTTCTGCATGCCTTCCCCGTGGAAAAACCAGAGCCACGTGCTACGGTGCTGAAGCGGTGGGAGTGCCCAGCGGGCTGGGCAGAACCCCGGGTGAGAATGGGGACAGGGATGGGACACAAGCATGCAGAGCAGGCACAGGAGTGCAAATTGTGCCCCTCTGGGTTTTAATAGTCCTTTGTATATAAAAAAAGAGTCAATTAAACTCACTTTCCTTTGCAAGAATAACCACTGAGGTGCCTCGGTCTGTGCAGGCGCAAAGGGATCCCACCCTGCGCCCTTGCAGGGCTGCACCCGAAATGCTGGCTCACAGCAAAGCCCCAGGGTGTAGGGTAAAGGCCCCACTGCTCCACCAGCCAGGTGTACATGGGCTGACTTCACAAAGGCAACAAATTCTGCTCAAGCACACACAGAGAAGAGGCAAAACCCACCCTCCCCCAAGTGGGCTGGCATGGTAAGTGATATGGCAACCGGATACAGAGACCTTCATGCCCGGTCAGGGGTGGAGGGGGGGACAGAAAGCTGAGCTGCCCCCAGCAACCCTGTGAACAGCTGCAAACAGCACAGAAGAAATCCCAGGAGTAGCTCTTGCCCAGGCACCAGGGAGATGGGAGGAAAGGAAGAGGTTTGGGTTAGCCTGGAGCCAGGCCAGGCTGCTCCCAGAACCCAACAATCCCACCCTGGCCTCCACAAGAGACCAAACAAGGCAGCAGGAGCCATGGCTTTACTCAAACTGATCTCCTACTTTATTTCAAACGTCATAAAATATACACACAAGGAAGAGAAAAAGAAAAATAGGATGAGAATGAATGGGAGGGGAAAATGTTAGTAGGGGAGGACAAACCTCTCCGAAAACACAGCACTGGCTCAGACAGCTGCCATGGAGCGTCTCCTCTACCCAGGCAGGTAGCATCTCCACCCCGTGCCTGCAAGAAGGAAGGGAAGAGTGAGGAGAGCCCAGGGTAGCACCCATCCTGAGCAGCTCTCGACTCTCTGAAGGGGAGCGGGCACAAGCCAAGGCTGGGTTAAGAACATCACCTGTCAGGGTGCCCCCGTGGACTTCTGGATTTGCTCCTTTAGAATAAGGATGCTCTGCCGTTGCTCTGGGGGCAGCATGGCGATCTGGTCTGCAGTCAGCTGCAGAACCTGCATGATGAGGGCCGCCTATGGGGAGGAGAGAGAATTGGAGACAAGCCCAGCTGGAGCAGCCATGGGTTACCAGGGCCAGGACACAGCTGTCCCTGCTGCACAGCATGTAGGAAGTGCTGCCTCACCCTTTTCCTTTTGACCACTCACCTTCTCATGATCCTGGGGAGTGACCTGGCTCTGTCCAGGGCTAAAGCCACCAGGCTGACCAGCTCCTTGGACGCCTGCCCCAGGAATGCCTCCTCCCTGCATGCCTGGCCCTACCATGTTAGGAACCTGCAGGCATGAGAGAAGAGGTAAGGACCAAGGTGACTCACACAAGTGCAGGAATGTACAGCAGATGATTAGATGGATGCCCAGGCATGAAGAGAGATGGGCTACTTGTGAATTTTATGTGCTCTCCTCTCCTTCCAACCCCTTGCACTCTGTCCTGGACATCTGGAAGAGGTAGGGAGACAGGACAGGTGCCCCAAACCCCACAGAGAGCTACTGACCCAGGCCTCGTGCTTTCTGAAAGCACTGCTCTGCAGGATGTCCTCCCCTCTAGATGCTACGGGACACAATCACACCCCCAACCAGCCCAAATCCGCATCAGAGACAGAAAGCTGAGCAGAGACGTTGCACGTACCTGGCGGGGCCCCTGTGGGCCACTGGCTCCCATGTTAAGTGGCCCAGGACCCTGTATCCCACCAGGCATGGGGCCACGTGGGTTGGGACCAGGCCCTCGGGGCTCCAAGCCCCGGGGCTCCATAACCCTGGCCTCCATGGCCCTAGCCTCCATGGCCCTGGCTTCCAGCACCCGTGGCTCCAGCACCCGTGGCTCCAGGCTTCGTGCCTCCAAGGCTCGTGCCTCCATCACGCGGGGCTCCAATCCTCGCGGCTCCAGCCCTCGGGGATCTCTTCCAACTGCAGAGGAAAGACAAGGCAAGCTGCTGAAGGGAGCAGTGCCACGGGGAGCATGGGAGCGAGCTCGCTGCCTCCTTTGCCTGGGAGCTAGCAAACGCCTGGAAGGTGCAGGGCCAGAGGAAGCCCACTGCCCCACAGGACTGTCCCTCCTTGACCTGGGGTCAGTTGTTTCACTGCCCAAACCCCCTTCCTATGCCTCACGTCGGGGCAACAGGCTCCACTCTGACTTCTTGTCTGTATGCTTAAAGCCACCCACTATTTCATGCCCCCTCTCTCACCTCGAGCATCCATCAAGGGCCCCCGCGGCTCTCCCATCAGCGGTCGGGGTTCTCCCATGGGTCCCCCCCTCATCTCATGGGGGGGGCCACGGCTGTCATGACCAGGCATATGGTGCATAGGGGCTCCCTGGTGGGGCGGCCCAAGGTAACCTCTGACGCAGAGAGACGAGGAGAGCAAAGCAGGAGGAGGAGAAAAAGCGAGAGAGTGTGAATCAGACGCTGGCTTGGCACGGTCTGGGCAGAGCGCTGGGATTGCCCCGAAGCCGGCCACAGGGGAGGAGGGTAAGGCTGGCAAAGGGACGGGTGCTGTCGGCCCTGTACCACAGGGCTGCTGCTGTCACCCTGGGGATGCCCTGTCCCCGAGGAAACAGGCTGGACCCCCGCAGTCGGCAGCAAACAGGCCTCCGACCAGGCAGTGGTGACTCCCGGAAGGCTGGTGCCATCCCTGTCCTCAGTGAAACATCACCCTTGGGCAGGGGACAGTGCCAAGAGCTACTCTCCTTCCCTCTCCCCTCACCTGGGCTCCACTTCTCCAGTGACTGAGAGCAGGGTCCCTCCGCGAGGGTCATTCGGGGCATCTCCCAAAAGGCCTCGGGGCGGCGGGCCACTAGCAGGTAGAGGTCCGCGCTGCATAGGGGCCCTCGGGTCTGGCATAGGCACTGCCAGGGAGACACACAAGAGCTTGTGAGGATCTGCATGACCAGCACCGTGCTGAGACTGTCCCCCAGCACCCTCAGGGCTGGGGTGCGGGGTGGCCTCACTGCTATCAGGTGCGCAGGTGGGGGAGCCGTGCTGACCGCTGGGCAGAGGCAGCCCCTCGCACAAGGCCGGAGCACACCAAAGCCCCTTCCTTCCCTGGCTGCTGACTTCATCCCTCTCTTCCCTTCTCTGGCTCTACCTCAGGCTCCTCATGGCATTAGGGTGGCCAAACCAAGCGTGGGTGCCCCCACAGCAATCCCTATGGGCATGGGCATCAACACCCTGGTGATGTGGGGCTGGGAGCAAAGCTAGACCTGGAAAACTCCTGGTAGTCAAGTGTCAAAGGGGGCTGGATCCTAGACAAATGCCCTCTCTAAGCAGGCTCTCCTTTTCCACTGGTGGGTCTCCCTACACAGCGCTAGCCTTCTCTCCTCCAGCCCTGAAGAAGCCCTGCCTCTTCCTCTTCCTCCTCCTCTTAACCCTGGCAGGCTACATGGAGTAATATGCCAGTCCCTGGCCCTGAGCACAGCGGGGTGAAAGCTGCTCTCTGCACACTCCACAACGAGCTCCATGGGAAGAGGGAGCTGGCAGGTGCCAGGATACCTTGAACGCGTTCGATAGACGCAGGCCTGGCAGGTCCCACGGGTGAGAGCTGCAGGTTCCCTGGACAAGCAGCAGGAAAAGAGGGAGAAGAGCAGACACGTAAGTAGTGTACGCACACATGCACTCAGCCTCGGGGACAGTGCTGCCTGCAGGGTCACCTCCATTCCCTCAAGTTCCCTGGAAAACTGAGGGAGAAGACACCGTGTACTGCAGGTCTGGCTTTATGAACCTCTTCCATTAACAACACCTCTGCAACCACAAGTGTGATAGCCAGCATGGCATGGCCCTTCCCTCCCTCACAGCGTGAACATGGAGGGCAGGAGGGTGTCCTGCTGAGAGAACAGGCAATCTGTGGGGCCATGCCACACACCACAACACACAGCCAGTTTCTGCTTCCTCCTCTGCCTGCAGCTTCCCACGGCACTCCCTGGTGCCAGCCTTCTGCCTGCTCTCCAAAAACTTCCGGGTTAGTGAGGAAAGCGCAGAGAACTGCCAGGCTGCTCTCAGGAAGGTGGTACCCACCCCAAAGAAAACGAGTCAGCTTCTCCTAAGACACCTAAGGTCAGCAGATCTCAGAACAAGCTCGCCACGCTCCTGAAACATGGCCTACGGTCCAAGTCAAGGCAATACAGACATGTGCCTTCTTACTGGGAGAACGGGAACGCCTTGGTTGTGCTAACCCTGGCGTGTGACTTGACGGAGGGGCCACGCCAAAATGTGAACCGTAAGGAATCCGGCTCCGGGGCTGGGCCATGCAGACCGTGCCTGCGGAGGGAGAGCCAAGCCATCATCTCTCACCAGGAAATTCCCTGCCAAGCCTAGCGCTCGCTGTCACAAGCAGAAGCGAAGGGCCAGCTCCCTCTGCCGGGCACGGCAAGGAGGGTGCTGGGAGACGTGGGCAGATGCGGTAGCAACACAAGCTGCTTCCCAACACCCAGGCAGGAAAGGAGTAGGACAGGGACCAGAGAAAAGCAAGCTCTGCCCGCCTGCTCAAGCACAGGGACAGAAACGGGCTCACAGAGAGACAGAAAACACGGGCGGTGACGCTCGGTGGGGCTCTGCAGGGACCAGCAGCTCTCCTGGCTTCCAGGACACATCTGCACAACATGGTGCAGGACAAGCTGGGACCAAACTGGTGTGTGGGCCGGAGGTCTGGTAGCAGGAGAGCTGCTACCACAGCCTTGCCCTTAAGCGAACAAACCTGGGTGCAGGCCAGCACTGCAGGAGCTGCCCTGGATCCAGGGAACTGGCAGGGAGCTGCTCAGCACCGACGGCCTGGCCCCTGCTAGGGCGAAGCTCTTGTAATGCACAGCACTAACCCATGCCTGGTTTACCTTGTCCACGCTCCAAGGGGACAGGCCCTCCACCCGGCATCCCAACCTGTGGCTGCAGACCACCTGAGAGAGAACAGGCAGAGATCAGATCCCTCCCCAGCCATCCCTGCATCACTAACTGATTCCTTTGTCCCCAAATACCTCCCCCTCCCAGCTCCTGGGGGAGCAGCCAGAGGTTTATTTTCTTGGTGTTGGTTCCCCGTGGAGATCAGGCAACTTTCTGAACAGTTGCTGGCAGAAGCCACAACCAGGGCACATAGTATAGGACCATGTGCATTCTCACAGGGCCAAGCCCCCCAGATAAGGGATGCTGCCCACAAGACCCCCATGCTCAGGGCACTGTTCAGCCCAAACCCACACACTCACCTCCTGGAGCCATGGGGCCAGGGCCTGGGCCCTGCACAGGGGCTGCCATCTGTCCGGGAGCTGGCACTCCACCCTGCATGGGCGGCTGCATCAGAGGAGGAGCGCCGTTAACATGCATCCCACCCTGCCCAGGAGAGAAACCAGACCTCAGCAAAGCCCTGCATGTGGGCACACATGCCCCACGAGAGAACTGGAGCTGGCAATACCCATCTCTGCCCCTCACGGCACCTGCTTCACGTAGTGTCTTACTATGGGCTGCGGCTGGGATGAGGGGGTATTCTGCGGGTTCAGTGGGGTGTTTGGCCCTGGCCCTGGCCCTGGCCCTGGCCCCGGACCTGGTCCTGGCCCTGGCACTGGCTGCTGGTTGCCTGGGATCAGAGGAGGAACGCTGGTCTGGCGATGCAGGATTTTCTGAGGGCAGAAGAAGGAGAAAGGTTCTCTTCTGCCCCCTCTCCACAACAGGCTGCCACCATTACCCCACCGACCCTGAACGAAGCAGCAAGGGACAAACCAGTGCAATCTCTGGGTCGACGATCCTCATGACCACCTGGGCTTGCAGCAGGGCATAAGCCAGCTGGGGGTTCTGGAGCAGCATGTTCCTGGCTTCCTGGGGGCTGTTCTGGACACACAACTGAGAAGACACATGCAGGTAAGAGCTCTGGCAAGGTGGGACAGGGGCTGTGAGGGACAGGCTGTGGTGGTAGAAGCTGTGCTTGTGCAGAGATGGCAGCCCTCTGCTTCACTCACCTTCATCTGCTTCATCAGCTCAAACATCTGCTCAGGTGGCAGGCTGGCTACTGCCCGGCTGATGGACTCAGGGGCATCTTCAGGATTGACGGGGTCCCCATAGGGTGACTCTATGATAGGTGCACCTGTGCCCAAGCCTGCAACAGAGTTTGTGACCTTGTATGTCAATATTTACCATCTGTTTTTAACAGGCTCATCAGAAGGGAAGTACTGTGCCATGACAGGGAAGGGGGGGCAGTGAAAACAGGGAGATCATCTGGGAGACAAAACACAGAGCTGAGCCCAGGGATCCCCCCGCAAAACTGCTTGCTACACTGCTTGGAGCAGGTTAGCTCCCCAGTGCCTCCTTCTTGCCAGCCTCACGGAAGAGACAAGTTTTGTAATGCTGAAAAGGCCAGGCCCAACATGACACATCAGTACGGCCTCCGCTACGAAATTCAGACTCACTCTTCAGCTCCTCTTTGTTCTTCTCGCTCGCTGCATTATCGACGCGCAGGGCCCGCCCGCTGAACTCTCGCCCGTTGAGGTTCCGCATGGCGCTGAGGGCCGTCTCCTGGTCTTGGTACTCACAGAAGCCATAGCCCTTCGGTTTCCCCGTCTCCCTGTCATACACCAGCCTGCACAGCAAGGAGAGAACCGCCACAGCTGAGGGCAGCGCAGGCACCGAGCAGCGCGCGGCACCCACAGATCCCCATCGCTCGGGGGGGGGGTTGTTGGGGAGGGGGATTTTGGGGTACACCACCCAGGAATGCCGGGGAGTGGAACAACGGCACCAGGGTCATGGTGCGCAACAGTCGGCCCTGACCCTTAGCCAAAACCTCTCCTGGATCTGAGCTGAGGGGTGTCCCAGAGCTCCGGCATCCAGGAAGGCCACCAGTGCAAGCACTGTGCTCCACATGCCCTATGATGGCAGCTCCCTGGGCCACAGATCTGGCTGCTCCTGGGGCTCCCACACCCTTAGCTGGGAGTGCTCAGGAGCCTGGTGCCAAGCCAGGAAACAAAAAGCTGCTGGGCTGGGAGCGCTCTGTGCTCCTGGTTCTCTGCACAGGGCCTAACCCAGACCTCTGGATTTACCGGCCCCAGCTCAGCACCAAGCAGCTGCCTCCAGCCTGAAGCAGCATCCTGCTACTCAGGCTGCTGTGTCCGGGCCCTTACATCTCCAGACTCCCTGGGCACAGCACCTCCGTGCCTGCACCCCAAGCCCCAAACCAGCCCCCCCAGCAGCCGCCCCAGCCCTGTCCCAGCCTGGCGGGGCTCAGGGAGGGGACACACGCACACACGCACACATACACACACACATACACCCGCACCGCCCCAGGGAACCGAGACGGGGGCAGCCGTTCTCACCTAAAGCTGACCACAGGGCCAACCTCCGAGAAGATGTCCTTCAGCTGCTCCTCTGTGGCTTCGTACGGGATGTTCCCCACTGCGGGAGAGAGGCGGCCGCGGGTCAGCGGAGGGCGAGGGGCACCGGAGGCGATCGGCAAGAAGAGCCACCCCCCGCCTGCCCGCCCCGGCCCCGGCCCGGGCCCGATCCCGGCCCGCTCCGGTCCAGCCCCGACCCCGCTCCGCCCCGCCCCCGGCCCCGGCCCCGGCCCCGGCCCCGGCCCCGACCCCGCTCCGCCCCGCCCCCGGCCCCGGCCCCGGCCCCGCGGCGCTCACCGAAGACGGAGCGCAAGGAGCGGTCCACGGCGGGATCTCGCACCGACAGCCCCGCCATTCCTCCGCCCGGGCCTCGCCGCCGCTTCCGGCCCCTCGCCCTACACCGTCCGCCCGCTTCTTCCGCTTTCCGGCCGCTCCGCACCAGTCCAGGGCGCTGGGGAAGACGCTCCGGCGGGGAACGGGACCTGAGCCCCGCGGCCTGCGTGCCGCGCTCGGTAGGAGCGGGACCGGGGCGCACGGGCGGGGGGCGCTGGGTCCTTGGGGAGCCCTTCCCGGGAGCAGACAGCCGTGGGGTGCCGGCTCTCGGCGCGGTCTGGGATACAGGGCTGAGGCACAGTCCCTCCGGTACCCTGTCCTCCTGATGCCTCGGGGTACCGCATCTCCTGGGACCCCCCTCCTAAAGTGTGCCCCACCCCGAGGCACCCCATCCCCCGAGGTGTCAAATAGCCAGGCACCTCGTTCTGCGGAGCACCCCCTGCTGCGCCCAGAGCACCCCATCCCCTGGAGCACCAGCCCCGGACACCCCATCCTGCTGGGCACTGCATCCCACACCCCCGGGACACCTCATCCCCAAGCACCCCATCCTGCTGGGCACTGCATCCCACCCCCACAGGACATGTCATCCCCAGGCACCCCACAGCTGGGCCAGGGCATCCAGCCCTGTCCCAGACTGCAGTCAGGGCTCCAGTGCCTGCAGCCTGGTGCCAGGGACCCCCACTAGCCCCAACTCTCTCCTGTCTCTTGCCCCACCTGGCAGGTGGACATGCCCCTGCCAACCGGTGATGTCCCTGTACCCTGGTGCTTGGCAGGATGGAGGCCAGGGCTGGTCCCGTCCCTGCATTGACCACGGAGCTGCGGTTTGCCCAGCACCTCAGGTGAGCCTGCAATGGGGAATGGGAGTCCTGCAGCTGCTCTGGCAGGGTGCAGGTAGGGCTGGTGGGGAGGAGAGCTCAGAGGGACAGCGCTGCACCCGTCGGGGGGTCTCTTCCCTGTGGTGGGTTGGGCTGCATGGCTGGGGCAGTGGACCTGACTGTACTTTGGCCTTGCAGGGAGCATCTGGAAGAGGAGCAGCTCCTGGACAGGCGCTACCGGCTGCAGAAGGTGCCGGGGGGTTGCGTGGCTCTGCCTGTGCTGGAGGAGAAGCTCTCCCAGCTACAGCTGCCCCAGGAGATGCCCTGTGAGCTGGTCTGGATCCAGGTTGGGAGAGAACCCTTGTCCTGAGTCCCACCATGGGGTAGTGGGGCCTTGACCCCATATGCCGTATCCCTCCCACAGGACCCCATTCCCTCCAGGGCAGCCTGCCGACAGACACCCGCCCAGAAGCTACGGGAAGAGCTGCGGCGGCTGCTGGGCGAGAGCTGGTCGGAGAAGCTGGAGCGTGACGTGCCCCGCGCCTGGCAGCGGCATGGGGACCTGGTCCTGCTGAGCGAGGACAGCTTCAGGAACGTGTCCTGGGAAAAGCTAGGTAAGGGTGAGGAGCAGGGTCTGATTGACCCAATCTTGCCATCACAACTGCCAGGGCCTGTCCCAGAGCTTCCTGGGTGGGTGTGTTGCAGGTCCAGTACTCTGGGAGACAGTTGCCTCAGCTCTGGGTGCCCAGAGGCTGGCCAGGCAAGGAAAGGTATTGCCTAATGGGATGCGGTCCCCCAGTGTCACCCTGCTGCTGGGCCAGGATGGCTGGGTGGAGCATGTGGACAACGGGATCAGGTAGGCCGGAACTGCGGTGTGGGATGTGTCTGGTGCAGGGAAGAGCCTGCCCTCACTGACTGGTCTTACCTCCCAGGTACACATTCGATGTGACCAAGTGCATGTTCTCACCGGGCAACATCACAGAGAAGCTGCGGGTGGCCTCGCTGCCCTGCTCTGGGGAGGTCCTTGTGGATCTCTATGCAGGTATCTGGGATGGCAGAAGGGTTTGGTGGGGTGGGCTTGTGAAGGCAGGTGAGCAGTGGGCAGTAGTGCAGTTATTGGTGACATTCAGGTGGATGCAAAATGCCATTTCCAACCCAGATTGGAAAAATACTCACACATAGAACTCCTACCTTATCCGTGGGCCCTTGGCTAATCTGGCACTGCTGTCCCTCATGTGTCCCTGCTGCCTTTGGACACTTGAGATGACCTTACACTTGGGCACTGTTCTGTACCTAGTGCTGGTCATGGGAATCATTTGGATCCATGGGAAATATTTGTCCTTGATATTGTTTCTGAAAAGCTCCTGTGGATGTCCTGGGTCTGTACCTAGGTACTTTCAGGAAAACCTGGTGCTGTGAGATGAGTGAGGGGATCACATCAGGTGTTTGTGCATCTAGGGAGCTGCTGTTTTGTGCTTAGGGAAGGTAGTGCTTCCAATTCGTGCCACATGGAAAGGATGTGGCATTCCAAAAACTGCTCTGGCTCAATCGGGATGTATAATCGCCTGGGCACATCTGCATAGACTGGAAGCGGGGCAGGGCTCGAGCTCGTGGCCCAGACTGAGGGTAAAATAAGCTCCTCTGGGAACATTTTTAAAGACAGATTTTGCTTTTGTGGAGGTGGGTGGATTGCCATTTTCCTAACATCTGGGGTCGTTCCAACCTGGAGCAAATGCAGAGAGCTGGGGCGGTAATCTGCATCCCACCCTGCCTCTGGGGAGGAGTGTGTATCCTGGTGGTGCCTGGCCTCTGCCCTCAGCTGCTGCCACCTCTCCTGTCCCCAGGCATTGGCTATTTCACACTGCCTTACCTAGTTCATGCGGCAGCTGCCTTTGTCCATGCCTGTGAGTGGAACAGCCATGCTGTGGAAGCCCTGCGGAGGAACCTGGTGCTGAATGGTGTGCAGGGCCGCTGCCAGGTCCACCATGGAGACAACCGGCAGGTGAGCAGTGCTGCCCAGCCACAGAGCCCTGTCCCTGCATCGCATCTCACTCACATCTCCTCTCCTTCCAGCTGGAGCTGCGGGATGTAGCAGACCGGGTGAACCTGGGGCTGATTCCCAGCTCAGAGGAAGGCTGGCCGGTGGCCTGCCGAGTCCTGAAGAAGAGCACAGGCGGGGTTCTCCACATCCACCACAACGTGGAGACTCTCCCCGCACCAGCCCTGATTCAGGCTCTGGTCCCACAGACTGAGCAGGGGTGCCTGGAGCGAGCTGGCTCTGATGGAGAGGCACAGCATCCAGTGGAGGATGGTGGGAAGCAGACACTGCGAGCCAGGATCAGACCTGAGTGGTGGAGGTGGGCTGAAACCACGGCGGCACGGATCCGGGGGCTGCTGGCAGAGTTGCACGGGCAGCCGTGGCGCACCAGCATCCTGCACATTGAGGCTGTGAAGTCCTACGCTCCCCACGTGCATCACCTCGTGCTGGACCTTGAGTGCCGCCCGGTGCTGCCTGCCTAAGCTGGCTCCGGGCCCCAGCGTGACTCCAGCTCCCCTGAAATGGTGTTACTGGAGTGGCAGGGGGATTGCTGCCTGCTGCCAGCCTGGACACGCTTTACTGGACACGCTGATTGCTGGGTGGAAGCTGTGCCCAGCAGTGCCTCCCCGCGCACCGAGGGATGTGCTCCCACAGGGAGTCTCTCCAAGAGCTGTATCCCAACTGAGGATGGAGCGAGCTGGGGCTGAAAGCACCCTGAGTCCTGCCCCAGCTCTGCGTGTCACTGCCCAGTTCTCGGACATGTGGTGGCACTTTCAGCCCCATTTTCACACAGGACAGAGCCACAGGGCTGAATAAAACACCAGGTTCCTGTCGGGCTTTGCTTTGGTAAGGGGCAGGCTTGGTGCTCATGTTTACCAGCCTGCTTTTTTTTGTTGTACTGGAAACAGGTCTGTTCATCTCTGTTTCTTCTCACCTTTTTGCAGAAATAAGGATGTTTCTCACCTGTCGTTGATGTCCAGTTAAAACTCAAACACTGGTGCAGACATGGGGGTCTGGGCTGGGGAAGACTGGATCCTGGGGCACAGTGTGAGGATGCTGGGGAGGCAAAGCCTCTGCTTGCATCCTCTGCCCTCAGGTCTCGATGTGAGCCCAAAGCCCTCTTGCCTTCCCTTGCCCAGAGAGGGACTTCCCACTGGCCAGTAGGTGCCCCCAGGCCACCATGAGTTTCCCCCCAACACATGTAGGTATCCCATCTCCTCCCGCGGCGCTGGGAACCTCTGGCTTTCCCACCTTGTGGCAGGGAGCCCTGAGGCACAGGGTGGTCAGAGCTGCCTTCTTGCCTTATCTTTGGGGCTGCTCCCAACTGCCTTCCCATGCAGCCCCACCGCGCGGTGGGGAACTGCTCCATCATGGGTGTGAGCCCCATGCCTCCTCCTGCCACAGGTTCTCATGGGTTCCCTATTGCTGCTGCTGCTGTGGGCAGAGCTCAAGGAGTGTGGCTGGGACCATATCTCTGTCCCTGAAGGACAAAGGCAGAGGCTGGAGCCTTGTGGCAGGGCCATCGCTGCCGTGGGTAGAGCTGGGAGGCCACCACCGCCACGCTGCTTGGGTCCCGATCCCGCATCCGCTGCCGTGCCGCCCCAGGACACCCCCAGGGCACCTCAGCACTGGAGGTGGCTGTAGACTTTGTGCCGGCGTGTGTGTGCTCTTTGGGAGGAGCTGCCTTCCCAGGCAGGGCTGCGGGGGAGCCGCCGGGCCGGGGGAGCCGCCGGGGGAGGCGGAGCGCGCAGCTCCAGGCACCGACCCGGCGGGAGAGCAGCCCGCGGGGTGAAGGGCACAGCTCAGGAGGTGGGGAATCGCCCCGACCACCCGGGAATCCCAGGCACGGCTGCGCCCGGGGGAAGGGGCAGCTGTCCCATGCAACGCGGGGGCTGGACGGGGCGAGCACCGCCTCCCTCCCGGGCCGCCCCGTCCGTGCCGCAGGTGCGGCGGGCGCGGCCCCTTTAAGGAGGCGGCACCGCCCCCCTTCCCTCCCCATCCCACCCCTCGCCGCCGCTGCTGCGGGGAGGTGCTGGCCGGAGCCGCGGCAGGTACCGGGCGGCCCCGTGCGGGGCGGGGCCGCTGGGAGTCGGGGGTCCCTCTGCTGGGGGCGGGGAGGGACGGGACGGGACGGAGGGGCTGGGTTGGGGTGGGCCGGGCCGGGGTATTGCCGCGGAGCCGGTCGGGCGCGGGGCTGCCCGCGCGTCCCGCCCCGGTGGCCACGCTCCGAGAGTCGTGCCCGCGGTCCTGGATCTCCCCCGCCCCGGTCCCCCGGCAGAGAGGAACGCGGGGTCTGGCCCGCCGCTCCCCTCATCTCCGGGCGACGCCGGGGCTCGGTACGTCTGCGAGGACAGGAAGGTCCCTCCCGCCGGCTTCCAGCCGCCATCCGTCCTTCGGCTCCGGGAGGGGAAGCGAGGGGGGCCCCGCGGGCAGGCTGCAGACCCCCGAGCGCCTGCTCCGGGAGCGCGGCTCCGTCCGGCTCCGTCGGGGCCGGAGCTACCGCGGCCGCCCCGGGGTCCGGCTGTCAGCGTCCGGAGCAGCCGCGGTGCGGGATCCGGTCCGGAGGCGCGGCGTTCCGAGCCTGGGGCAGCTCCTCCCTCCCTCCCTCCCTCCCCGGGAGCGCTGGGCGTCAGCGCCGGTCCCACGGAGCCGGCTGAGGTCAGCGGGGCGGCGGGACTGGCAGGCGGCCCACAGCCCAGCCCGCAGCAGCGTCGTGCCCTGGGCTGGGCCGCGGAGGTGGCTGGGCAGGTTGGGCGCGGGCGCTCGGGGCGCCGGCAGCGCCGAGACGGTGTCTTGGGTGCGGTGATCCGGGCTGGGGGGAGGCGGCCGGTCCCGCCCCGGGGCGCAGGCATGGGGTACCCAGCGGAGCCGGGCTGACGCGGAGCTGCGAGCCCGTGATGTGGCTGTGCTAAGAGACTGGCTTGCTCCCAGGACGGACGTGCCCGGCTGCTTCTGGAGAGGGTGAGCGGTCCCCGGCGGGGGGTAAAGCGATGTCGGAGGCTGTGGACCTGTCATTCCTATCGGATGCGGAGAGGGATTTGATCCTGCAAGTCCTGCAGCGTGATGAGGAGCTCCGCAAAGCAGAGGAGAGGAGAATCAGGTGAGGGCATGGCTGGGCCAGGCAGGGTGCAGGTGTCCCTGCTTTGCTCTAGAGGAAGCTGGAGGTGTGGGTGGTGGGGTTGGGGTGACATAGCTCTGATGGCTCCCGGTGTTGGGGTCCGAGCAGGCGCCTGAAGAACGAGCTGCTGGAGATCCGGCGCAAGGGTGCCAAGCGGGGCAGCCAGCGCTACAGCGAGCGGACATGCGCCCGCTGCCAGCAGAGCCTGGGCCGCGTCAGTCCCAAGGCCAATACCTGCCGGGGCTGCAACCATTTGGTGTGTCGGGACTGCCGCTTCTACAGCCCCAACAGCTCCTGGCGCTGCAAAGTCTGCACCAAGGAGGCGTGAGTACCTGGGGGACAAGTGGCAGGGACCTTCTGCATGCTCCTCTTCCTCCTCCTGGGCACCCAAGCTCAGTGCCCCATGGCCAACCTTTCCAAGCCCAGCTGGTCTTCTCCAGCACAGGGCAGCTGTCTCTGCTCTTGCTTCCTGGGTTGGGCACCTGTGGTTGGGTGATGGAGAACTGGGTCATGCCCTGCTCTTGTATGTCCTTCACACCCACCCTGCTCCTTTTCTCCCCTTACTTGATTCCAGCATACCCCACTGTCCCTAGCGTAGCCTGTGTTTCAGGCACCCCAGGTTTCCTCCCCCACAGCCCTACAAACCCTGCTTTGCTTCTTTGGTAGCTGAGGGTGTAGCTGGGCCCATCATCTTTTGAGTGCATCACCTCCACCCAGCCTCCTGCCGAACGTGCCCTTGGTGCCTGTTCTCTGCTTGGGCTTGGCAGTGCCAAGGGAGGCAGTGGGGCTCAGCCCCTCACTGCCCCCCCTGTCCTCCAGTGAGCTGAAGAAGACAACGGGCGACTGGTTCTATGACCAGCGGGTCAACCGCTTTGCCAACCGGCTGGGCAGTGACATGGTGCGGCTGTCCCTGCGGCACAGGTCGGCAGGTAGGAGTGCGGCAGCGATGCCTTCTCCCACAGCCCAGCCTTCTGGGATGCTCCGGCTTTCCCTGGCACTCCTTTGCCTGCTGCAGAGTTGGCTGGGAGCAGCTCCTGCTCCAGGCAGTGGGCTGGGAGCAGTGGCCCTCCTGACGCCTTTCTCCTTCCAGCCCACAAAAGAGAGACTGTGGGACAAACCCTCCTCCAGAAAGCCCAGCTTGGTGAGCCAAAGAGCACCGCCACAGCCCAGCAGCAGAGCCCCCCAGCACCCCGGGAGGGGCCCAGGTGAGGATCCCTGCTGTCTCCCTGGCTCCAGGAATCTACTGTGAGGAGGGGAGGGATGCTGCCACCCTGCTTGGATCACTGGCGGTGCAGAAGCTCTCTCAGACCGACCTCCTTGCCAAACAGGACATACCTGTGGTTTTGTTTGTCTGCAGTTTGTTTCCGGATGCCTCAGACCCTCGGGACGGCAAAAGTGACACAGAGTCCATGGAAAACATGAGCCTGGATGGCTACAGAACTAGTCCTGGTGCTGTGGGGAGCAGGTGAGGGGCTCCCTTGGGGGGCCTAGGCAGGTTGGGTAAGGCTGGCCTGACAGAAGGCAAGGACCTTGGTCTGAAGCGTGCTTTTTTCTGCTCATCTTCTTGGTCTAGTGAGGGGGGCTGGCTCCTCTGGCTGGGCTGAAACCTGTCCCTGGGCAGGCAGACCCTCCCCAGCCTGGGTTGGGGTGCTAGGGGGAGCTTGTGGGGAGACCCTGCTTCCTGGCCAGCACTTGCTCTCCCAGCCCTGCTCTTGTTCTGGGTCAGACCTTTTTGTGTCCTCTGCAGAAGTAACACCCTGGAGAGAGCCACCCCTCTTAGAGACAGAAAACAGGTTGCTGTGCCAGCAGGACCCCCTGCCTCCAGCCTAACCCTCCCTCTCTGTTCCAAAAACCTGCTCACCGATGGACGGGTGCGTGCCTCTGCTCTGGTGGGCCCAGCCCTGTCCTGGGGCATGGGAATGGGTGCCCCATGGGGTTGTCCAGCCATTCCCTACTCTGAAAGGGACCCTTATCCCCCAGGATGCCACCGCAGGAAGCCGCAGCAGTGCCTTGGTGGACGAGCATGAGACAATATTCAAGAAGAACCCTCGGCGGGTGGTGAGGCCCGCCGGTGAGAGCTCTGCATGGGTGCAGGGGTGTTTGGGTGCCAGCATTGCAAGGGGTGGGTGACTGCTTCTCCCTGGGCTGCGGTGGGCTTTCAGTGCAGATGGGAGAGGCTGACGCAGCCCCTTTCCATGAGGGAGCGGCAGTTGAATCCTGCACCATGCTGCTGCTTCTTGCCTCACCATCTCTCATGCAGACTACACCAAGTCGGTGATTGACCTGCGCCCAGAGGACTTCATGGGAGAAGGTGGCTCTTTGGGGGACAGGAGCAAGTCAGTCCCTGGCCTCAACACAGAGCTGGTGAGCCCTTTGGCGTGCCATGGAGCAGACGGAGGAACCAGGTGCCTGGCTGGCTGTCCCTTCTGCTCCTCACGCAGGTGGCTCTCCCCTCTCTTTGCAGGAGGAGGAGGAGGAGGACATCGATAACCTGGTGGAGATCCATCGCCAGAGGGTGGCCCGGGGCAGCATGCGCAGTGGCACCTCCTCAGTGAGTCTCTGTGGTGTGGCTGTGCTCAGCTGTGCCACAGGAAGAAATGATAGACAAGGGCAGCACTGATGGGTGACTGATGGGTCAGGCAGGAGGGCAGCACCTGGAGCCATGGGAGAAGGGGTCTGGGACAAGGGGCTTTCTGTCCTTGAAGCGTAGAGACCTGGTTCTCTTCCAGGGAGCCTGTGTGTGGGTGGAAGGCACTTGGTGGCCATCCCCAGCGATGGAGGGGTGAGAGGGGCTGTGTGCAGGAGGCACGGGGAGGACCCTTGCTTGGATGAAGAAGGACCTTCAAGTGACACTGCCTCAGCTCAACCCTGTCATGTCTTCCAGAGTACGCTGGGGAGTATGGTCAGCATTTACAGCGAGGCCGGAGACTTCGGCAACGTCGCAGTCACTGGGGGAATCTCCTTCTCCCTGAGCTACGAGCAGAAGACACAGACCTTGTTCATTCACGTGAAGGAGTGTCGCCAGCTGGCCTACGGGGACGAGGGCAAGAAGCGCTCCAACCCGTGAGAGCTGGGGAAGGGGGGCAATAGCCACTGGCTCAGCTGGTGGTGCTCAGCAGGGTTGTGGGGTGCCCACCAGAGATGGGAGCTGTGAAGGTGGGGGAGGATCTTGGCAAGGCAGGAGGTCTGGGGTTGCCCTGGGGCATCAGGGGGGCAGTTGTGGGGAACCTCAGGTGAAATGCTGCCTGCTCCTCCTTCCAGGTATGTGAAGACCTACCTCCTGCCTGACAAATCCCGGCAAGGGAAACGCAAGACGACCATCAAACGTAACACCATCAACCCCCTGTACAACGAGCTGCTGAAGGTGAGCAGTACTGGGCAGGTGCCCAGCCCTGGGGATGCTGCTGAACAAGCCACAGGGTGGATGGGCTCCAAGCCCAGGGGTTCTTCAGAGGCTAGAAAGCCCCACTCCTAGGCTGGGTTGCTGTTCTGATAGGGCTGTGGAGTTGGTTCCATGATGGTGTTAGAGACACAGCTGCAGATGTGTGTGTTAGCCTACATTCCTGGCTCCTGGGGCAGCCCCCAGAGCTGGGGCTTTCTGTTTACCTTGGCCTTTGCTTTCCATGGAAAAAGGCTTCTGGGCACTGCAGGCAGGTTACAGTGGTTGGAGGGAGGGCAGTTGGGGCTACAGAAGCAGAGATAAGGCAGCTCTGGGCCCAGGGCAGAAGCACTTGGCTCTGCCTTTTTATGGTCCTGCTGAGGTGGTGGGAAGAGCTGGCTCTGTCCCTGAGCTGGTGGTGAATTGCTGAGGCCAGGTGCTCTGGACAGGAGAGAAATGGGAACTGTTGCTTGGTTTCCAGCCCTGGGTTTGCTGAGGTCTTGCACTCTGACCACCTGAGGCTTTGTGGGCTGGCAGAGCTTTGCTGCCTGTGGGATGGGGTGTGGTGGGGTGGCTGGGTGCCATGAGTCCTGGTCCTGGCTCCTCATAGGCTCTGAGGACCATTTTCCTGGAGAACATGGGCTCCTGCCCCACTGCCCCAGGACTTTGAGGTTTCAGCAGGCTTGGGAAGGAAGATGAACAGTCTCCTGTGTGCATCTATTGCTCCTCAGACCTGTTTCCTGTCCTGCCCGAGAGCTGTGGCTGATGGTGTATGCCAAGCCTGTCCCTGCCTGCTCACTGGTGGTTTTCCTCTCTCCCTAGTACGAGATCAGCCAGTCCCTCCTGCTGGCGAGGACGCTGCAGTTCTCTGTCTGGCACCACGATCGCTTTGGCCGAAACACCTTCCTGGGGGAGGTGGAGGTCCCGCTGGACGCCTGGAACTTCGAGAACCATCTGGAGGAGTTTCTGCCCCTGCATGGCAAGGTGCTGGCCTCTCTTGCCCGGACCTGACTGGGCAGGTGGTCCTCTGTGGGCAGAGGGGTGCAGAAACCTCAGCTGAGAGCTGCTGAAGGGCTTGTGCTAAAATCAGGTCTTTGGAGAAATGAAGACCCCAGAAGCAGACAGCAGTACTGCCCTGGGGAAAAAGGGCAGATCTTCTGCCTTGAGCCTAGCTTCTCTCCTCCTCCTCCTCCTCAGGAAGTCCCCTTTGTGATGCTGTGGGGCTTGTCCCTGCCCTGCCAGGTATTTTCATTCTGATTACATGGTTGCTCCAAGAGCGCAGCTCTTCCCAGCCCCTTGCTCCCATGGGAGAAATTGGAGCCAATTTCAGGGAAACAGAGAAAATTGGTTTGTGTGTCCTGCCCAGGCTGCAGAGCTGGGCAGTGAGGGCCTTTGTGCAGCTCAGTGGCAGCAGCAGATGCTGCTGGTGGTCTTAAGTCTGATCTCTAGACTAACTCATGCTGTGCGCTCAGCCCTTGGCATTGCTGGGGCTTGGAGCAGCTTGGAGAACCCCCCCTAGATAGCATTTCCTAAGGGAGGTGAGGAAGTGATTGAGCCAACGTAGGATCCCTTTGGGAACCTAAAGGAACTGGTCTCAGTTTGAGCTGGTGATGCTGGCGAGGGTCTGCATGTACTTGTGCTGGCTAAACCACCCCTAGAAGAAGCAAAGCCCTTTGGCTTGACATGGGAGGGGGGCTCTGTAGACCAGGCCATCACTATGTCTGCTTTGGTCTCTAACAGTCTTTGGTAAGTCTTGTCTCTTTGCAGATTGGGGCAGATGCTACTGGTCTCCACCAGTACAAGGGGGAGCTGGTTGTCTCCATGAAGTACATCCCATCTTCCAAGCACCCTGGGACTGGGAATGGCAGGAAGGGTGAGTGTTAGAGCTCCAGGATCTCTGTGCAGACTGTGGGACCTGCTTGTGACCAGGCATACTGTGTCTGGGTGGGTTTCTCAGGTGATGCTGCTGCAGCCTTCTCTGCAGCATCTACAGGGCTGCTCTGGGTCAGGCCGACCTGGCTGTCCTCAGGCTGGCCAGCAGGTCACAGTGCCATTGGGCCCCACATGAAGCCTCAGCAGGCAGGGCCAGTAAGAGAGGAGGTGGGAGGAGATACCATCTGGGGATCTGTGCCTGCCCCTGAAATGAAGGCTGTTGAGCAGGACCTTTCCAGAAGTTAGTGGTGGTGGAAATGAAGGTTGATTAAATCTTGCCATTTTTGTTTTTTCCCCCAGGAAAAACTGGGGAAGGGGGTGAGCTCCAGGTCTGGATCAAAGAAGCCAGGAACCTTACAGCTGCCAAATCTGGGGGGACATCAGACAGCTTTGTCAAGGGGTGAGCATGGCTTCTGCTGGTCAGTTAGTGAAGACACTGTCCTTCCTAGCTGCATCCTGGGGCAATTTCCAGAGCTGCCGTGGGGACCTGGGGGAGGGAAGGGTCTCTCTGGAGCAGGCTGCTCCATGTAGCCTGTGTTGGTACCCTGATAGTCACCGTCTGCCCAGAGACAGGGCCTTCCTGGTAGCAAGCGCTCTCCTGGGTTTTGGCTGGGTGAGAGGTTGTGGTGTGGGGCTGTGTGCAGAGCAGGGCAGGGCTCTGGGTGCTGTCAGATCACCTTCCCAGAGGTTACCAAGCCACTGTGCAGCATGGCTGGGGCAAGTAGGCTCTGTTCTTGCCCCCTCCCCTCCTTAGACTACTTTGCCCTGCCTCCTGAAGAAGAGACCCAGCCCCTTGCACAATGTCATGGTCCTTCTTTCCAAGCCATATCAGGGAAGGTGGGCTTCAAGTCAGGTCCTGGGGTGCTGAGGTGCCCCAGCCCCTGGGGCAGAAGGCAGTTACACATGCGCTGCTAACCCAAGGGCTGCTTCCCCCAGCTACCTGCTGCCACACAAAACCAAAGCCTCCAAGAGGAAGACACCGGTGGTGAAGAAGACCCTGAACCCTCATTACAACCACACCTTTGTCTACAATGGCATCAGCCTTGAGGACCTGCAGCACATCTGCCTGGAGCTGACAGTCTGGGACCGGGAGCCACTGTCCAGCAACGACTTCCTGGGGGGTGTCCGTCTGGGGGTGGGCAATGGTGAGGAGCCCTGTGAGGGTGGGGGGGGGGAGGGTTCCTCTCAAGCCCTAGGGCTGAGCAGCCTTGCTTGGAGCTGCCTTGCTCCAGGCAGGAGGCTGCTCTGGCAGTGCCTTCTGCCCCCTTATCACACCTTTCTTCCAGGCACAAGCAACGGGCAGGCTGTGGACTGGATGGACTCTACGGGGGAGGAGCTGAACCTGTGGCAGAAGATGTGTCAGTACCCTGGCTCATGGGCGGAGGGGACGCTCCAGCTCCGCTCCACCATGGCCAAGCTGAGGCCGTAGGCTGCAGCATGGGGACTCGGCCAAGGGCAGGCACTGCTGCTCAGGAGCTGCAAGGGCTGCACGGCCCAGTAAGGGCTGCCAAATGTGGTTGGGTTTTTTGCTTATACTTTAATAATAAACACTACCTTCTCTAACCAGGCTTGGGCAGGGAGTCTTGGCACAGTTTCATTTTAAGGGCTTCCTTTTGTCATAGGCCTTGTGGACAACCCCCTCCCATCCCCTCCCATCCCCTGGCAAAATGGTTTGAAATGTGGGGAGTTGTTGGGTTTTGTTCTTCCCCTTTTTCTTCCCTCTCTCCTCCTTCCCCAGGATGCTTCCAGCTCCAGGACCAGGGGCACAACCCAGCTCTGGCTCCAGGGCGGGGAGGGAGCTGTGTGTGGGCAGCTTGATGGGGCTGAGGGTAGTGGCACGTCTAAGAAGGGATTCTCTCTGTGACACCCCTTTTATACAAAGGAATTTATTTAGAGTGAATATTCTACTGGCACAACAGTTCCCAGGAAGGATGGCCCATGGCTGGGGAAGCAAGGGGTGGGGGGGTGGAATGGTGAGCCCCCAGGGTGGGCTGTGTGCTGGCTGGCTGTACTGGCTTTGCTGAGCATGGGGCTGTTTGCTTTTGTGGAAGGCTTTCTGGCAGCTCTGCGGGGACCCCAGCAGTAGCATCTGCCCAGCAGGGCTGACCCGAGGTGGGGAGTGGGGTCAGGTTGTGCAGGGGGTGAGGATGGCTGTGGAGGTGGGGTGAAGCTGCTGTGTTGGAGGCTTTTGTTGCCCTGACTCCTTCTACTCTGGCATCCCAGGGTCACACTGCCTTTCTCCCCCCTGCCCTGCGGTTGGAGCAGAGGTTCTCTAGCATCTCCTGCCACAGTTCTGGCTGGGCTGAACCAAGCCATCCCACCCCACAGCTGGAGGCTGCTCCTGGGCAGTGGGGATGCTGTGGGCACATGATCCCCCCCATCCCTGCTCTCCTCTCTGTGCTGGAGCAGCTGGAGAGGAGCTCCCCTTCCCCTGGAGGTCCTTGGCACCCTGATCCTCCTCTATGGTGGGCAACTAGAAAAGCAGAAAGGAAGGTGTCCATGCCCTGAGGTGGGCAGTGGCGGAGGGCAGGTCTCCCCAGCACGGCCTCACTCGCAGGGGTCCCCAGTCTGCTCCCGGCGTGCTGCCTCCCGCTCGCTCAGCAGGTAGGTGTCAATGAAGACGAAGAGCTCATCGGGGTTGATGGGGGTGATGTAGCGCTCACGGTCAGTGCCCGCCTTGTCCAGCAGCACCGCGTTGAAGTGGGAGCGGGTGAGGTGCAGGAACTGCCTAGGGGTGCAAGGGGAAGCCTCCAGTCAGGGCTTGTGGGGTTGCTGAGGCTACCCGTACCACCCAACTGTGTCAAGGTCCTCCTAGGGTGATGGCTCCTGTCTCTTCCTCAGGGCTGTGAGCTCCAGAAAGGTCTAGTGGTGCTGTATTCAGATGTGCTGGTGCCCCCAAATTGCACAAGCCCTTCTGGTGCAGCGGAATGAGGGTGTCCACAAACCCAGCTGCAACCCTGTGCCTTGCCCTCCCCATCCTCAGTTCCCTCACAAAGGCACCTGGCTCCGTAGGACAGATCCCTGCCCCCCCCTTACCTGAGCTCCTCAATGATGCCAAGGGACAGCTGATGCTCCCGGATGCGTCCCACCTCGTGTGGGGGCTGCCCTACCAGCTCGATGGTGGTGACATGACGCAGGTCCAGTCCACAAGCAGCTTGCTGTGGAGAGGTGGGGTGGTGAGAGGGTGCTGGGGGTGGGAAAGGGAGCAGCGGGAGGGTCTCCTCACCTGCAGCATGGAGATCTGCATCTTGTAGTAGCGGTTTGCAGGATCGGGGGCCGAGATGACAAGGAGGCGACGCTTCTCATGGAACTGATCTAGCAAGCTGGCAGCTGAGTTCACAGCTGTGTTGATCTGCATGGCTGGGGTGGGGGTGAGCATGGGGCGAGGTGCCATTTTGACCCCCATCGCCCCTTTCCCCCCTCTTTCTGCCTGTCAGGCACCTTCCCCCCGCCCCGCCCTGGCCCCCCTCCCTCTCACCCCCAAGCACTGGGCACTGCTGCAGGCCCTCCACCACCCCATGCCTTACGTGCACAAAGGGGCTGGGAGCCTGTCCACTGCTGGGTGGACTGGCAGACGCGCAGGGAGGTGCCCTGGCGCTCATAGCCCCCCTCACACTGGTACTCGCAGGTGGCACCGTAGTTGTTGCCATCAGAGGTGCAGGAGATGTAACCGTTCTGCGGAGGCTTCAGGACAGGGCAGCGCCTCACTGCAGAGAAGGTGGCTGGGTGAGGGCTGGGGGTGATGGGGTACAGCCCCAGCTGTGGGCCCCAGAGCTGGGGGGAGGCAACTGGAAGGCCCCCAGGGAACCTGCTTCACCTTGGACACGGATGCTGAACTTGCAGCTGGCTCGGTTGTACGCCTGGTCCTGTGCAGTGTAGCGGATCACGTGCTCTCCTTCAGGGAATTCTGAGCCGGGCTCTGGGCCCCGCAGCATCACCCTGCACCCCACAGATGGGTTTCTCCATCAGGGCCCTGGGACGGGGCACCCAGCACAGCCCCCAGCCCTTGCTAGCTGTGCCAGCGGCATGTCCACCCTCACCTCTTGATGACGCCATCAGCAGAGTCCTTCACACGAGGGGGGTCCCAGTAGACGGTGGCAGTCAGTTTGCCTGGCTCAGCTATCCGTTCACGGGAGTCAGGGCAGCGGATCTTAGGGGGTTCCACATCTACCAGCCAGGAGGAGAGGGAGTTGGGGAAGGGCTGGGGCTCGGCTGCGAGGACTGGGTGCTGGCACTCAGCCCCCTCAGGTGTGCTTCACCCAGCCCAGGCACCGTGCAGCCTGCACAACCCACTGCAAAGCCAGCATGGATGGCCTGGTCCTGCATCAGCCTGTGGTTTTTGGCTATCAGCACCTCAGGGAGCAGCAGGGCCAGGGGGTGCAGGAGCCAGCACCTGGGGCAGATGTGGGGGTGATACCTGCAGGCACCCCCAGGGAGGGAGGTGTGAATTTACCTACACAGATTGGCTCACTCCCACTCCAGCGTCCATCCTCCATGCAGATGCGGCTCCGGTCGCCCTCCAGCTGGTAGCCAGGCTGACAGGTATAGTCGCAGCGGGAATCCATCTGCACGCCTGCTGAGCACATGTAGGAGCCCCGCAGCACTGCCGGCAGCACATGGCATCGGATTTCTGGGACAGAATGAAAAGGAGAGGAAAAGGATGGTTTGGCCACACCGGCAGGCGGAGCACCTGGGACCAGCCACCGCAGGTGCCCCTGGGGATCCCAGCGAACCCACGACTGGGGCACACTCACGTCGGCAGTATGCCATCCCGGACCAGTGGCGACTGGGGAGGCACTGGACGGTACTGGGCCCCACCAGCCGATATCCACGAGCACAGCTCAGCTCACAGCGTGTCCCCAGGCTGCTGCGGTAGGACCCCCCTCGGGGCGAGTAGCAGGTGGCGTCTCCGCGGTGGATGTTGAGCGTGGCACACCACTGAGGCACTGGGGAAGAGAAGAGAGATAGGCGAGCGCCTGGCCCCATTATGCCTCAGTTTCCTCACGAGGACTTGAGGGTTGGGCCTGTTACCTCGGCGGTAATCCAGGGCGGGCTCAGGGGGGGCTTCTTCCACATACACTTCATTGTTGTGGCTCTCAGCTGCATAGTAACCAGACCCTGGGGACGAGGAGAGAGGTGAGGGGGCTGCATGACAATCTGTGGCTGCAGCAGAACCCAGCAATGATGTCTCCCGGGCAGCTGCACCCTCCAGCTCCTAAACATCCCCCAGTGATCCCACCCTGGGCTGGCTTCAGCCCCAAAACATCCCCCAGTGATCCCACCCTGGGCTGGCGCTGTCCTGCTGCCCTTGGGGCTGCTGTCAAGGGTTAAGCCAGGCAGATGGTGAGCCCTGTCTCACTGTGGTGTGTGTTGGCACCAGCCTCCAGACTAAACAGTGGCAGGAGCAGCCGCGGTTACGCAGGAACCGGGTGCTGGCGCAGAGTGGGCTGGCACCGGCCGCAGTCTCTGCGCTGCCAGGAAGTCCTCCTTCCACCCTCTCCCGCGGCATCGTCCCTGTGCCGGGTGTCCCAAAGGAAGAGAGGACATTCCCATCTCCTGCCTGTCCCAGCGGAGCTGCTGACAGAGGCAAGGGAGGAGAGGCATGCTGTGGGGCTGAGGGGGCTGGTGGGGGTGCAACCCCCTCACTGGTGTGCCATGGAAAGATAAAGCTGCAGGAGGGATGGTGCTGGAGGGCTGGGCTTGAGCTGTTGGCCCTATGCCATCTGTGCTGCGGAGAGGGCCCCACGAATGGGGGCAGGACATCCTGGCGCCGTCCTTGTGGGCCACCCTCCGGGCCCCACCATGTCCCCACCGGCAAGGGACTATCAGGAGGGAGGGAACCGCGCAGGGGGAGATGACTGGTGTCCTTCCCCATGGCCCCTCAGCCCTGCGGCGCCTGGGCCAGCCGCGGCATTCCCCAGCACTGAGCTCACATTTCCGCTGCGTTTCCTCCAGCCCTTGCCAGCGCTGCCCCCTCCTCACACCAGGAACCCCATTGCCCTCCTTGCCCCAGCATGACAGGGATACTCAGCCTGGGAGGAAATCCCAGGAAAAGCAGCCGTCCCACAACAGCTGCGCCCGTCTCCTCTTCCCCCTGCTCTGGTCTTTGGGAAGGGGATGTCCGCTGAGACCAATCCAAGCAGCAGCCCTGGAAGAAACTCCATTACGGATCTTTCTGACACAAACTTCACTGCAGAGCAATTCCCCACTGCTTCCCACAGGCTCCATTAAGTCGCCCACTCATTTCCACAGAGCCTTTTATCCCGGTGCCCTTGCCATGCTTTGGGGAGCAGAGGGGCCCGGGGCAAGCACAGGGCTGGTATCCATGGGGCTGGCAGTGGGGATTTGCTGGGGACCTGGTGAACAGGGCTGCTTCCTCGGGGGTTGCAGAGCCCCCCCAGTGGGGCCCCAGGGGCAGGGTGCACTGTGTCCCTGCAGGCAGATGTGCCATTTAATCATGATGTTCCCTTTTTTGTGCAGCCGCTGCCTCCTCCTCCTCACCTGGGTCAACTCACAGCCCTGGCTACGCTGGGCAGGAGCATCCCCAGGAGGATGTGCTGGCCGTGCGACAAGATAATTGGCGTGAAAGCAAGGAAGCCCCCCCCAAACCAGGCAAGAGCTTTTGATCCTTGACTCAGCTGCCTGGCTATGGGAGCCCTGGGGCTGAGTGCTCTGTCCGGGCAAACATCTGCTGGCCAATGGCCCCCATGGGAGCAGAGAGTCAGCAGGAAAGCTGCACTGTAGCAGGCAGGAGCGTGATGGAGAGGCTGGTTTTCTGCTTCTCGCTGGATACCACCCGGCACATCTCCTCCACTCCTCCCCATACCCCACAGCACACCCCCAAAAGCACCCCATGCCACACAAGCACCAGTGCTTCCCCTGACATCACTGTATCAGGGCCACCCCTCCCCTCCCCACCATGAGCCCCCCAAAAGGGAGGGGGATGCTGCAGGCTGATGTACCCCAGGAGCCTGCTGTGCCCACACACCCCACCACTCGCTCACCTTCATGCCACGTGGATGACACCAGCCTGGCAAGGACAACCAGCAGGACAGGGGTCACCTCCTGCACCATGCTGGGGGGCCGGCCAGCCCACTTGATGCACTGGGTCCAGGGGCAGCTGCAAGCCCCGAGGGAGGACAGAGAAGGGCTGGAAGCAGGACGATGGTTCCCTCGGTTGACTCGTCGCTGCACAGACGCCTGACCCTCCTGCCTGTCCTTACTGCCTGTGCTGAGCAATCCTACTTTTCCCTTCTGCGGACCGTCCCGAACATTCAAAAGCTGTGAGTCAGGCCCAAAATGATGTGATTGTAAAAAAATAATAAATCCCAGGATTGCCTGTTTTCCAGTGCACCTCCCGCTCCTCCGAAGCTTTAAAACTTGTCAGATGGTTTTGGTTTTTTTTCCTTCGCAAGCAGAAGAGCCAGGAGCCTGTTCTGAGACAGGAGAAAGTGTAGCCGGGGCTGTGTCAGCCCTATCAGGCTCTGGGAGTGGGGTCCTGGAGGTCCGAGGACAAAACCGTGGGAGCCAGGACCGTTTTTTGCCTTGTCCTGCCGTGAAAGGAAGGAGGGAGAGACTTCGCTGCAGACAGCAGGCTCTGAAACCAGACCGGAGGCAAGTGGTTCCAGCTGGGGTCTGCTTTCCAGTTGTGGTCCGGCCCCCACGAGGCAGGGGTAATGAAGGGCGTTCGTTAGGACCCCCCACCCCAAAGAATGAGGCGGGAGGAGAGGCAGGAGCTGGAGCCACCTGGGATTTGGGGCTCTAGAGCACAGGGCTGCATGGGTGAGGGGGGGGGGGGGGGGTGAGGAGGGATGCAGGGGGGGGTGCGGGATGAGCCTGGCACGGACAGGTAGGAGAGTTGGCGCTGGGAGGAACACGCTGCCTGAATGCACTAATTATGTAGCAGCCAGGCCAGTAAGCGCCCTAATTAATAACACAGCTGTCCCAAGCAGGATAGGGCTGTCGGGAGGCCACTGTGCAGGGCTGCAGGATGCGGGCAGCCCCCGCGCAGCCCCCCGCACCCCGGGGACATCTTTAAGGAGGGGACGGGTGATCGCCCCACGGGGGCTATGCTGTGTGCTGGCGTGCAGGCTGGCTGGCTGGCCCTGCTCTGCCGGGGACAGGTCGGGGACAGGAACCGGGGACACAACGCCCCGCCGGGCGGGGGCAGGCACGGGCGACTCGGGGCGGGCAGCGTGCTCGGAGAATATCGCCGCCTTCGGGTTCGCTCGGCTATTTCCGTGAGCGCTCGGGAACCTTCGCCGCCGCTCGGGCTCCTCCGGGGGCGCGGGGCGGGGCTCGCCCGGCGGGGCGGGGCTCGGAGCGGGGCTCGGTGCTGAGCGGAGGGGCCCGTCCCGGTAAGAGACGGCCCGTGTCGGCCATGGCGCCCTCGTCGCGGCGGCTGCAAACGAAGCCGGTGATCACCTGCCTGAAGAGCGTCCTGCTCACCTACACCTTCGTCTTCTGGGTGAGCGCAGGGCCGCGGGAGCCCCCCCCCCGGTGTCGCGGCCGTGTCGTGCTGTCGCGATAGCCGGGGAGTCACGGTGGGTTTTTTTTCCCCTATTCCCAGGTGTCGGGCATCGTGCTGCTGGCCGTGGGCATCTGGGGCAGGGTGAGCCTGGCCGTCTACTTCTCCCTTCTGGATGAGAAGGCCACCAATGTCCCCTTCGTGCTGGTGGGCGCTGGCACCGTTGTCGTCCTCCTGGGCACCTTCGGCTGCTTCGCCACTTGCCGCGGCAGCACCTGGATGCTCAAGCTGGTGGGTAGCCCCGGGGTGGGACGGGACGGGGTCCTATCCCCTCCTGATCCAGCCTAACATACCCCATCCCCTGCCCCATCCACTCATCCCATCCCACCCCTTCTGCCCACAGTACGCCATGCTCCTGTCCCTCATCTTCCTCATCGTCCTGGTGGCTGCCGTCGTGGGGTTTGTCTTCAGGCATGAGGTGAGTCTGGGTGGCTGCTGCTGTCTCCTGATGCCACAGAGCAAGATTGTTGCTGGGTTTAACCCCAGTGTGGTTTCAGATGTCACTGGGGGGGGGAGACAGAGGTGCTTACTTTAGCCAAAATGGGGTTAAAGCAGCCCAAAGAGCAGCATGGGACCCACAAGGGCCCATAAGGACGAGGCCAAGTGCAGAGTCCATGGCGTACTGCCCTCCCACCAGAACAGGTGAAGTAGCCCTGGACTTTAATTTCAGGCTTTGGTCTATCTTCAGCAATAATTTCTGTAATTAAGGCTCCTCTGAGGGCAGCTGTGTTGTGGAACAGCCTGCTTACGGGGGCTGTGTAGATCCTTGTTATTACACACAGCCACAGTGCATCCCAGCCTGCCCTTTAATACAGCATTTAATTGCCTTGGGTGGCCAGGGCAACGTCTGGTGGCCATGGCTGGAGTCATTCCTGCCGTCATCGAGAGGTGACTACTGTGTGGCCGCAGCAATCTGGGGCTGCAGGTCCCAGAGCGTGGGAGGGGACGGCACCACTGCAGAGACTTCTCTCTTGCAGATTAAGACAAACTTCGAGAGTAACCTCAACCTGGCCTTGAGGGGTTATAATGGGACCACAGATCGGCACAGCGAGGCCGTCGACACCATCCAGAGAACTGTGAGTGCCCTGGGCTGACTGGTGGGTGGTGGGTGGGTGGGGATGCTTGCCTCACCCTGGGGTGTCCCCTGGGAGCCCCTGAGGTATCAGCGTCCCCGTTGTGGTGCTGGGGTTCTTTTTGCACCACAGGCTTTTGAGGTTGTGAGGAAATGTGGGATGGGAGCCCAAGATGGGGATGGTTCCTGCGGAGGTGCTGGCAGGGGAGCTGTGGGTATGGTGGGAGGACTGGAATGGGGAGGGTCAGTATCCTGTCATGACAGTGTCCCTAAATATGCTTCCCTCCCCAGCTGCACTGCTGTGGGGTGCAGAACTACTCGGACTGGGAGAGGACAGAGTACTTCACCCACAGGGGCATCCCCCAGAGCTGCTGCAAAAGCCAGGATGACTGCTCAGAGGACGATCTGAAAGACCCGAGTAAAGCTAAGCTGAAAGTGTTTGTGGATGTAAGTTAAGCTCAGAAAAATCCCTCTGCCAGTCCTGGAGGTCAGGAAGGCAGAACTGGGTGGGTTTAGATGGGCTTACCCTACCCCAGAAGGCCTGAAAGTGGAGCTGCTCTCTCAATGCCAGTGCCCCGTGGCCCAGGGACTCCCTGGGGTAGAGGTAAGGGAAGACTATGGAGGAAAGAGTCCTCCCTCATCTGAGGTCCCCTCTGCTGCTTCTTTGGAGGCCAGGGACCAGCAAGACCCCAGCGTTTGCAGTGGGGGCTGTGTGTTTTGCAGGACAGGTGGGTAAGGAGGTAGTTTCCCGGTGTAGTTTCAGCGGTGCTGATGTCTCCTGACAGCTGTGCAAAGTTCTGACCAGGTGACAGTGGGGAGTGTTGATGACTTCATCCAGCAGTGACAGCCAGGTTGGGCAGGGTTCCTCTGATGAGTCACCTTGCTCAACCCAACCCTCTTCTCCCTTGGGAGCAGCCCAAGGGCAGCACTCCCCTGATAACTCAGCTAGGCTGGGAGCAGCGCCCACAGGGACTTGCGTGACTTTGCTGAGCTCAGGCAGGAGGGTGGCAGCCAGAAGCCTGTGGCCTGCATGGGAGTATCTTCCCTGGAGCTCCTGGTGCTCTGGGGAGATGCTGGTTTGTGCTCCCGTGGGGGGTGAAAAAGCACTAGACCCACGCGTGCTTGCTTTCCCTCCTCTGCAGGGCTGTTTTTTCCTGGTAACATCAACAATGGAGTCAAAAATGAGCATTGTGGCTGGAATCTCCTTTGGCATCGCCTGCTTCCAGGTAACTCTCCCTTGCTGGCTTGCATGGGAGGAGCGCAGAGTGAAGTCAGCTGTCTCCAAGGGTGTTTAATGTCTGTGTAAAGCCTGGCGTGCACACAGAAGGCATGGCCTGTTTCAGCCAGGGAGGAGCAGCTATTCTGCAGATCCCCCTTGGGTTTATTCTCACTGCTCTCCTTCAGGCTCCTAACCCCCTGGCTGAAGCACTGGCTACGTTTCCCTGAGCTCAGGTTATTTGTGAATGGCTCTTTTCTGGAACAGCTGACTTTTAAGAAACCCAAATGGAGCCTGGGCTGTGCTGGGTGAACTCCCTGTTGGCTGTTGGCAGGGATCAAACCTTGCGTTCCTTTCCCTACCCACCGACCTCTCTCTTTATCAGGGAAGCCATTTTTGGCATCGCTTCTGCGTAGCTGGGCCCCTGTGAGCACCTTGTGCTGGCAGCTCGCTCCCTGCACACTGCCTTGCCCTGCAATTGCTTCCTCTCCCTCCTGCTCCTCAGCCTCTCCTTTATCCAGCAGGATGCTTCCTGCAGGAGCCGTGGCAGCAGTGTGCTCACCAGCCCCCTGCTCCCGGCTTTATCCCTGCAGGAAACGAGAGGCCCCTGCCCCCAGCTCTGCTACGCTGGGTGTTGGGACACTGAGAAGCCATGGTGGGCTTTCCTGAGGTGCTGAGGGTTTTCAGAGGCACCGCAGCAGGAGCTGCAGGATGCGCAGCAGGGCTTCTTTAGCTGGTTTCTGGAAGCTTGCTGGGCTCTCAATGCAGGGAGGAGGAGGAACCCCCGCCAGGATATTTCTCCCATAATGAGCACGTCACCATGTGTTTCCCGTAACGGATGCACCGAACTGGGGGAGAGGTGGGAGCCAACAGCCCCTGGCTGTAGCTTATGCTCCCAAGCGCTTTTGGTTGCAGCTGAGAGAGCCCAGGAGCTGGAGCTGCTCTGCTGTGACCAGCTGCTTGTTGCAGTCCCTTTCTCAGCTGGGCTGTGCTCTCCTGAGGGGTCACCAAGACACACAAACGGTGAGCTGCATGTTCCTGATCACAAAAATTACCTCTGCTGATGCCAGGCACAGGAACTGTAACGGGTTCCCGGCGTATATCGCTCTCTCAGCGAGCCTTGCCTTGTCCGGCAGCCGCAGGGACCCATCGTGTGCATCTCTAGCTCTGCTTGTATAGGTCAAACTGCTGCAGGATCTGGCTCCAAATGTCTGCGCAGGGGCTGGGAGGCCACCTTGTGATAACAGTAGCGTGTCCTTCAGATGCTGATGTAAAACCAACAGCCTTGCTTCCTCGCTGTCCTTGCAGCAAGGGAGAGAGGTGGCTGTTGTTCTCTGGTGGCTGTGTAATTGGCTGTGATGCTCCTGATATCTGTGTAATCTCCGGAATTACCATAAAACAGTAGATGCTTCATGAAGCAAAATGTAACAGAACAGGACGTGGAGCATCTCTTGTGTGGAGTTTGTTTGGCTGCTGGGATCTGGCGCTTCAGCCTCTCTTGGTTACTCAAACAGGGCACGACAGCCTGTGTTGTGGCTGTAAATCCCACTGTCCATCTTTGGATTTTATAAAGCTGATGCTCTGGAGTGATTTGTTGGGCTTTTCCCCTAAAATATAGTGTCCTGGTTTTGGCTACCTCTGATGTGTGGGGTTTGTTTTCTTTTTTCTCAGTTGGTTGGCATCGTTCTCGCCTGCTGCCTGTCCCGGTACATCACAAACAATCAGTACGAGATGGTGTAGCTGGCCTCCAGCACGCTGTGTCTGTGTCTGGGTACGTCTGTCCAGTGATGTAAGATCGGTGGTCTGCCTGATGTAAGCTTGGTGGGCTTCCTCTGCATACTCAACTGCTGCCAGGTCCCCCCTGGGGACCTCCAGCACTTCAGTGGGTACTGCTTTTGGGGGGTGTGCATGGGGATAGAGGACAACTGCAAGATCGTGTCTGCTTACGTCATTTTAAGGTCTGTATAAATCCAGGCTTGCCTGTTAACACTTTGTTGTATGTGTTGCAGGGTGTGCTGTCTGTGGCCAGGGAGGACTCCACCACCCCCAGTTTCCTCCGGATGCCGCTTCGTGAAATCTTGCTTTAAACTGACTGATCTTCTTCTCAACTAGCTCATAGAGACGAGCGCAGCAGCTGTCCTGGTGCGCTTGGGGACTTGTCCTAACACTGCTCTGCTGTGCCACCGCGTGGGATAATTAATGTAGCTGTGGTGGTTACAGCAAGCGCAGCGCTCCTCTGAGCGCCACAGCTCCGGGCTCTTTCCTCAGCAGCTCAATCACTCGAGTGCTGTGCCAAAGCTGACTGTGTGTCCAGCCTCGAGGGACTCCCAGCCCTCCTCTTCAGTGCCTCTTACTGGGAGAGTGATGCTTCCCTTTATCTCCAGCAGCCCCTCAACGTCCCAGAGGACGTGGTTGCTCTTGGGACGGAGCTGTTGCCCCGTTAAAACCTGGCTCTGTGTGCCTTGAAGCCCTTGGCTCAGCAAGGTCTCGGCTTGTTGCCAAGCTCGCTCTCATCCCTGCCCTGGGTTTTATATACTTTTTTATAGTTGTACTTTTTAAAGTACAGACTGTAGCGATTCTTTGTAAGCTGTAGTGAGGTTTGGTGATGTAGCTCCTGGTGCCTTTACCTTGGTAGGTGTCCTTGCACCGAGTCAGCTGTGACTTGATTGTCAGTATTATATGCTGCTTCAACTCGTTTTATGTATTGAGTAGAATTCTTTTTGTCCCGAGACACAATAAATATTAAGATATTTTACTCTATGAAATATCCTTGGCTTTTCTTTTCATCTCCTGGAAATTCCTCTGCTTGAGTCGCTGCAAAGAGTAACAACTACCCCCCTGGGATGTAATCCGGTCACCCCGGGCCAGCTGGTAAGCTCTGGACCATCACAGCTCACGTTTCTCCAGTGCTCCCTGGTGCACTTCTGCTTACAAATACCTCCTGTAATTGAATTTTCTTCATAACAGCGATTGTGTAACAGTGCTGAAACAGGCAGCCTGGAGCATCCCAGCCCAGGAGCCAGGCAGATGAGTTCAGCTCCGTGCAAATGTGCACATCCTGGGCTAGAGCAAAGTGGCAGGGCAGTGCTGCTGGAGCTGCCTGCATCCCCAGCCTGCATTCCCAGCCTCTCCCTGTGGTGAGAAATGTGGATTTAAGCTTTTGTGTTCATTTGGTACTGCTCATCTTCGGGCTGTGTTGTCAGCAAACCTTTGCCTTCCTGAGCATGGTGCTGCAGTGGGGAGGGGAAGCTCCCTTCCTGCTTTGCTTGGGGTGTTTGTGGGTCTTGAGCAGCAAACTCGAAAGGGCTTGGAGCAGCCAGCTGGCTGCTGGGGCTGCCTGTCCTGCTCCGGGGAGGAGGCATGTGGAGAAGGAGGGGTTAAGCCATCGGTAGGAGTGGTGGCCCTTCATCAGCATCAGCCCTCTGGCAGATGCTGCTCACCAAAGTGCCCTTGCTGCTGACGAAGGCACTCAGAGGGTAACACCTGACACCCCTGCGTTGTGTTTAACCTGGGTGAGTAAATCAGGCTGCTGTCAGCGCTGGGCTGCCTGAAAGCCTCCTGGGTCAGGACAGGACAGGACGGGACTGGAAGGCAGAGTGCATCAGAGCATGGAAACTGGGCTGGAGAGATGACTGGCTACAGCTGAAGGATGGATGGGAACACATGAGGAACAGGGTCCGGATTAGGGAAAACCCTCTCATCTTTAGCAAAAAGCCGGCGCAGAGGCAAGGGCCCCTATGCTTTCAGTGCCCCCGTGTGTCTGTGCCCCTGCCACTGCAGGCAGCTTCCTTCCTGGGATGGGCTGTAGAGGTGATGCTGGATGGGGATGGTGCTGGCAGAGGTTGGCACGGGGAGCCCGGAGGTTTCCAAGCTGCTGCAGGAAAACCAGTGCTGACTGTCCGTCCCATCCTGAGGAACGAGGAGGTGGCACAGCCTATTCATCCCCACAGCCAGTGACAGGCACAGTGGCCATCAGAAGGTGAGATCTTACCTATTGCTTCAGTAGGCACACTGCTTTCATTTGGAGACACTGGTGATGTCACTGACATGTGATGGGGGAGTTGCCAGGTGGGCTTGGGACATTGGTGTCCTGGCAAAGTCATTGTGTGGCTTTGGACCCCTCAAGCTGGGACAGTGGCACCCCTGGCTGCCCAAGGGCTTCAGTTTCCTGCAGCAGCTATGGCTGGGTGCATTTCACACATCTCTGCCACATTCAGACATTCCCTCTTGGGGGGATAAACATCTCAGGGGACTTGTCAGAAACGCCTTCTGTCCCCAAGGCTGGTTGGTCCCCCTTGGGATGCTGTGCTGGGAGCTCTGCTATGTTCCCAGCAGCTCCCAGCATTTCAACCACGTTGTCAACACATCCATGAACAGGGAGGGAGGAAACTGCTCTTAAAATGTGCTTGTATCATCCCTGGAGCGGTAGGGACGGAGAGGCTAGCAGCCCCAGGGACCCCTGGGCCAGCACATGGTGCTCAGCAGAGCCCGACCCCCTGGCGCAGCTGGGCAGGCTGCTCCAGGCCTGGGCTTTGTCCTGGCAAGCCCCAGCTGTGCCAGCATCACTCTCAGGGAGCTTTGCCCAGCGATGCCCATGGGATGCCAAAGCTGCTTGGCAGCACCCTGTTCCCAGGGATGAGAGATGGGACCTGGGGTCTGGCCTGAGCGCCGAGGCCGTGAGCAGAAGTCTACGTGGGGGGCACAGGGACTGTTAACCCTCAGCACCACTGCAAGCAGCATGCAGTGCAAGGTGGCTGCAGCGTAAAGCACTGACTTGGCCTTCTGCAGCTGTGGTTTTGCCTGCTTGCTGGTCACAGATCTGGGTAGAGTTGATGGCACGTGGGAACCTCCCTCTGGTTTTGGCTGCTCAGTTCCTTGGGGGCATCTCGGTTCCCTGGGGGCTCCTCCTGACCTTTCCTCCCTCTGCCTTGCCGGCACATTGCTCCCACAGGGACTGGTGCTACCCTGGAGCTCTCATGAGTAACTACACCCCGCATCAGAGCATGCTGGAGCAGAAGGCCGGGACGTGCTGAACAACCCACTGAACGCCATCGGGGAGCGAATTAGGGACCTCCGCACGTTCCCAGCGAGGCGAGCGCGACAGTCCTGGTACCTGAGTTATGGATGCTCGTGACGAGGCAGCCGAGCAATTAGATCACTTCTCAGACCCATTAAGCATCACAGACTGAGACTAAATGACTTTCCATTTTCTTTGCAATCGCTCATACAAGACGTTTATTGTTTGCCTCTTGCTGCTCAGCACGGCAACGATGTACTTGAGCACGGCCTCCCCCAGCCCCACGGGAGCAGCGCAGGATGGGGGTGGGAGGGTGCCAGGTGGTGGGTGCTTGGTGAGGGTGCTGTGGCCGGTGGGCTTGCATGCTCACTGGCAATCAAGCAGCTAATGGCCCGTGTGTCAGCTATGTCATCCATCTGGGTGGCGGTGAAGCAGGCAGGCATGGGCAGTGTGGGTGCTACACAGCGGGTGCTACACCCTGCCCAGCATCCGTGCGATCCACCAGTTGCAGGGCATGATGATGCGGCAGATGACCCTCCCGCCCTGGTAGCAGTAGGGGTAGGGGTAGTAGCCCAGGAGGGGCTCACAGACCCGCCGGCAGTAGCGGTTGGCGCGGCGGCACTGGGCGCAGCAGTAGCCTCGCTCATCCCACAAGGGGTGGAACTCCAGCCCATTCTCCGACTGCCGGGAAGAGATGGTGTTAGTGCAGTGAGGGGGGACAGATGGCAAGGGAACCCTGTGAATGTGGCCAGGACACCCCAGGAGCATGGACAGGATGTCTTGAGGGCAGCCTGGGCACCCCAGAAGCATGGCCGGAGCACCCTAGGAACATGGCCAGGGCACCCTGGGAACATGGATAGGGCACTCTGGAAGTATGGGAAGGATATCCCAAGGAGTACAGCCAGGACACCCTGAGACCATGGCCAGGACACACCAGGAGTGTGGCCGGGTCACCCTGGGGAGTGATACCCTGCACTCACGTAGTCGTTGACAGGCAGGTCCTCTTCGGTGAGCTGCCGTGCCCGGCGCTTGGGCCCTGGATGCTCATCCTTCTCCTTCTCGTGTTCGCTGCCCTCATCCAACCAGCTCTGATTCTCCACGAGGAGCTCAGGTTCGTCTTCTTCTGCCCCTTCAAGGTTGGCCAGCTCAGGAGCTGCAGGATGAACGCAAATGATGCTGTCAACAACCAGGGAGCAGGAGGACAAATGCAGCAGCAGCAGGTATTAATATCTCCACCAAAACATGGTGCTATGGAACAAAAAGAGGAAACCACTCTGACCTAAGAAGACCCACCATCAAACCAAATCTACTCCATTGCCTCCTGCTCTTACCAAGCTGGGGCAAAGGGCTGTAGGAGATAATATGGCAGAAGGGGAGGGCAGAGAAGACATGGCTCGTCTGCCCTCAAGCTCACAGGTTGCAGATGCCCATGGGTGGTGTTGCCATGGCATCTGCGCAGGGCTGCCCATCCCCATTGTGGGCACTGCCTCTGCAGGCAGGGGAGGAGCTAACAGGCCCTGGTGAAGCAACACAATTTGGGGCAGCTTAAGCCCAGCTGCAGCACCCATTGGTGGCTTAGTTAAGACCCACGGTGATGTTAATTTTCTTTGAAGCGGGGTTTAACAGCAGGGACCAGGGAAGCAGAAAGGGGACAGCAGCTAAGGACAGCAGCCTCCCTCTGTGTGATGCTCATCTTGCTCCCAGGACCATCGATGGCCATTAGCTGACTGGTGCTGGTGGGGGCTGAGATGTGTCTCCTCCTCCGCTGTGGAGCAGGGGGAGGTTTCTCAGTAGGGGTTCTGCAACCATCTCATTCAGACAGAAATAGGTTAGAGAGACCAAGTAATTATGCTGGCGTATCTCAGAGGCCACAACCCCTGCGAGGGCTGTGTAGTGAACAGCTGGAGGTGGCAACCCCGTCGTGTGATTTAGATGCGGATGCCTGCTCATGCTCTGATGTTCACGCAGCGACAAGGATTTAGGCGTCCCAGTTTCCAGCTGTGCTGGCTTCTCTGCAGGTACAAAGGGGTTAGGGATTTTTAGGGGGGTTTTTTTGGCCTTGTTGTGAGGAGGGTGGCTGCTCTTCAAAGTGCTGGGTGGTGGGAAGCTGGCAGAGATGAGCACTTTGCCCAGGGAAGCTTCAGCCCCTACTATTACATTGGACATATTCTCTTGTGGTTGTGGCTGACATCGTGTTTGTGCCTGAGGTGGACGTCAAGGCTGAACAAAACTTGTTGCACTGTGGCAAATGGCAGAGGGGATGTGGGTGGGTGGCAGGGCTGGTCTGGATGTGGGGGCTCATGAGCATTTTGGGGAGGAGATTGCTCTTGTACCTGCTATTGGCTTGGGGTGGATCCAGTAGATGGTCATGTTTCTGCAGATGTCAAAGATTTTGGAGCTCTTCAGGAACTCCTTGTTCTGAATGGGCTTTTCCCCAGGCACCCAGACCACGGACTGTTCAAAGTAGGTGGTCGTGATTTCTTCTCCCTGGAATGAGAGAATCACAGAATGGTAGGGGTTGGAAGGAACCTCCAGAAATCATTGAGTCCAACCTGTCTGCCCAAGCGGGTTCCCTAGGACAGGTCACACAGGTTGGCATCCAGATGAGGCTGGAATATCTCCGGAGAAGGAGACTCCACACCCCCCTAGGCAGCCTGTCCCAGGGCTCTGTCACCCTCACTGTGAGGAAATTCTTCCACATATTGGTGTGGAACTCCCTGTGCTCCAACTTGAAGCCATTGCCCCTTGTTCTGTCCCCACAGACCACTGAGAAGAGGCTGGCCATTTCCCCCTGTCTCCCACACTTCAGGTATTTATAACCACTGATCAGATCCCCTCTCAGTCTTCTTTTCTCAAGGCTGAAGTCCAGGGAGCTTTCACCCCACTGTGGTGAGACACCCTCTCCCCACCACAGGCTGCTTCCCTTCCCCATGCCTTACCCAGTGGTGCCTCTCCCTTCCCAGAGAGCAACAGGATTCCTCTGCCTTGGCTTGGGATGCTCATGGAGTGCATGTGCAACACCCCACGGGTCCTCACAAAGGGAGACCCGTCATGAGCCTCATCTTCCCTGCCTGCTCTCAGCCAACACCACCCCTCTCTCCCCTCCCTCTGTTCATCATGCTTCAAGATCCTTCTCCTGTGCAGTCCCCACCATCTGGAAGAGCCTTATGGAGTGCCCCAGCTCATTTAAAACCCAAGATTAAAACATCTCCTCTCTGCTTTAGCTTTTACCACTTAATTTCTCGTTCCTTCTGCTCCTGGTTTTGTGATTGAACACTTTAATTTATTCCTCACAGAAACCCTTTGCGTGGCCGTGTTCTGTAATTTATACCGCACGTCTCCGCCGTCGCACTCGTCCGCGGTGTGTTTTGGCAGGCACTTAGGGAGGGAGATATATAAAGATTATTGGATGGGTCTGCCAAGGCAGCGTTGTGTACGTTGGTGGTGGTAGCCTGTAGAGCAAGCTGGCAAATGGCATTTTCCTCTCCAGAAGGCGTCTAGAGCTGCATTTCTCTCTGATACGGCTTTTCCTTATGGCTGTGGGAAGTCTTATGAAAGAGCCAACATGACCTGACCCAGTCTGAGCTGTTTTTGTGGTCTCTGGGCTGGGGATGTGCCTGCCAGAGGGACCCAGCAGCGTGCAGGCTCTGGGAAGAGACGACTAGAGCTCGAATCTATATTTATCTCATCGGGTTTTACGTCTCAGCTCTCTACCTGGGGCAGTGTTCTGCTGGAGCCTGGGAAGTCATATCCCTTTTATGACGGCAGCAGAAAAGTTCTATTAGTTTCTTACGGTGTAATCAAAGAATCTGTGTCTGGGAATTTGGGTCATGATTCAGGGAAATGTTTCTGCCCACGCTTCGTTTCAAACATGTCCTGTTGCTAACACCTTTCGCCTTGCCAACGGGGAGGTGGGAGGGCATTGCTGGGGGGCTGTGCCCCTACCCGGGGCTCGGGGATGGGGACAACTGCTGTCAAGGGACTGAGCTGTCGCCCCATGTAATGCTGATGGAGAGGGGTTAAAATATGGAGTCCAGCCCTTTTTCCATGCAAAGTGTGTCACTCCTTGCAGGGGGATGTGGTGGGCAGAAGTTAAGTAGGTGTGGGGAGCAATCAGGCACATGGGTGGGAGGAAGGTCCATGCAGGACAGGGAGATGGCCCCAGCCTGATGCTTCCCACCTCCCAGGGCTGCACACCACGCGCTGTCTCAAATGTGGCTGCTCCTTTAAATTCATTACTTCTCTCTCATTCTGCTTGAGTACATGAGGCTCAGTTCTTGGAGAAAACAATTTGATTGACTTCTTGGTGCCTGCTAATCCTGAGCTGCCTCACGACCTTTTGACTACAACAGGATTATTGTTCTTGATCTCCGGTATTGTGCTGAGAGGTTTTTTTTGTCTGTTGGCTGTCTAATCCCGTCTCTTTCCACTTGTTGTTCTTAGAAGCAATCCTCTGAAATAAGATCACTTTATGAAGCGATCACAGCTCGTTATTCCTTTATTGCAGCATCTCTGGGAAGGCTGGATCAGGCAGGAGGGTGATGGGGACAGTGACCAGGCTCCCAACGTAAGGGAGAGGAGGGGGTTTCACTGGGGAGGGGGTGGAGGGGTGTCCCTTTTTATTCACCTACCTCAAGCTCGGGGATCTTGGCCTCTGTTGTCTCAGGTAGGACTTTAGTCTGAGTTTTGATGAAACATTTTTGAAGTCCCACGAAGAAGATGCCAGTTATTCCCTACAGCATCAAAGCAAGCAAGCAGTCAGGGCAAAGCAGGAGGATAAATAACCCCATTGTATGAAGGTGGGGCTGGATGAGGCTTTAGCTGTATTTTTCCTGCTGATGTTTTTGTGCAAACTCTGTTCAGCATCAGTGCAGAGATGTATCTATCTCCTAAGGGGTATTGCATTTTATGGTCGGGGAGAATTGGGCTTTTTGCAAATATTTTAAGGCAGATAGCCATAAAATTTTACTTTGCTCCCCTTCTCCTTATGACTATCACGAGCTCTAGTTATCATAAATAAAAATATGCAGAATAGCATCTGACCGTTATGGTTATATGAACATCCAGCCCCCAGTTCCTGCTAAGCTATTAGCTGAAAATTTTGCCATATGTCACTTGCACAGGGTATTTCCCTACAAATTTTAATTAGGTTTCTGAGAGAGCCTACAACATTGTCATGAGGTTTTAATGCTCTCCAGACAGACAAATGTACTGAGCTCCGATAGATTTATGATGATTGCGTTCCTTTGCAAGGGTAAATCCAATAACTAGGTCTTGCTTTTAAGATGGATTTTGTTGGAACTGAACCCCACCACTATTAAATGTCAGTGGAAGCTTACGTAGATACACATCTCCTTTCAGAGCATCCCCAGAGGGTCTGCATCTGGGCATTGCTCTCCCTGACGCAGAAGCAAGTCGTCCTGGGGCTTGCTCCGATGTCCCTGTGGTGTCCTAAGGGATCCTGACACTACACTGCGAGCCAGCAGGCAGGGACAAATCCTGCCACACTCACGTTTTTGAAGTCATGGATCTCCAGGATTTCCTCACTGCCATTCCCGCTCCTGAAGGTCTCTGTCCTGGCCAGAGGGTCGATCTCCATCGCAATCTTCTTCTTCTCACCGTGGCTGAAGAACGTGTGTTCCATGTCATAAACCTGCAAGGGCCAAAACCACACGGGGTCAGCTCAGCCCCTGCCTGATTTCACACGTGTTCCAGTGGGCAAGTGGGGTGGGTAAGCAGGGCCATCTGCTTCCCTGGCTCTGGTGCTCTGTACAGTGCAAGGAAGGCAGGCACCAGGGCTAGAAAGAAGGGCAGGATGGGGCCAGGCTGTGTGGGGACATGTGGGTTAAGCCTGTGAGAAGATGTTCACCCCATTGTCACCCCAGGAGCTTTGCCACAGCTCAGCCTTTGCCAGTGTTTGCTGTGGCACCAGTGTTGGTTGTGGCATGGGCTTGTTTGCATCCCAAGCTGGACTGAAGTCCTGAACCCAAGGGACCTCACCTTCCCCTATCCCTAGCTCTCCATCACTACATCCCCATCTTTCTTGCTCTATCACTGCATTCCCGGCTCTCTTGGTCCATCACTGCATCCCCAGCTCTCTTACAAACCCATCTTTCTTGCTCCATCACTGTAGCTCCAGCTCTCTTGGTCCATCACTGTGTCTCCAGTTTTCCTCCATCGCTGTACCCCTGGCTCTCTCACTCCATTACCGTGTCCCCATCTTTCATGCCCCATCACTGTATCCCTGCTGCTCTTGCTCCACCTCTGCACCTTCTGTTTTTCCTGGAAAGGGAGAGGTAAAAGCTTCTCTCTGCCTGGAGGAGATCAGGGATTGCCTGTGAATCAAAGACCTCCTTGAGGGCTGCTGAAGAGCTTCGGGGCGTAGCAGCCGGCTTCCCGGCGGCGGCACTCATCCCTGTGGGGAGCCAGGGAGAGCAGCACCAGGGGGGAGCCATCCTCTCCTCCTCGCAGGTGCTTCTGCGCTCAGCCAGCCCAGCAGCCCTCCAGTCTCTGCGGATGCCTGACCCTTAAAGGATGAGTAGTGGCAGATGCTATTTGAAGCTCAAAAATGATTCTGCTGGTGCAGTGAGAGCTGGCAAGCCTCGGGGAGTCTCATTTCTCAAATCCAAAGGGTGTTGTGTGGAAGCAAAGGGCTGGTGTGAAACTGCTCAAGTCCATGGGGGATGGAGGGTGGGGGAGCGATGGCGGGTGGGGATGGGAAAACCCTGTGTGTCCCCTGGCATGGCCATGGGGCTGGGGAAGGAACACCCTGGTCCTGCAGCAATGCCTCAGTGAGGGACAAGGTCTGTGTCTGCGGTCTCAGCCTAAACCCCCTTTCACAGGTTTCTCCCCTTCAGGGAGTTCAAAGCCTCCTAAACACCCTTTCATCCTCAGAACCCCTCGTTTTGCCAGCGCTGGAGGAAGCCTGGGCACAGAACCGACCGTGTGGGCAGTACCTACCAGTACCATCACCCCCACTTTAAAGTTAGAGGAGTGATCTGCACCATGGCAGTCACGAGCATCAGCAGGTGAGTCGGCAGGAGGCTTCTGTGGGGATGTATCGCTGTCAATGGACTTTATGGAATGGCAAAAATAGTCTGAAAGCCTAAAGCAGCTGGGAGGCTGCCTGTTTTGACTGACAGAATGTGTACTGTGCCATAAATCATTTCTAGGAGGGCAGGGTCCTGGGTGGCACCTCACCTCTGAGTGCCTCTTCGTTTACGAAGAATTACTTTTGCCAGCGTGGTGGCCAGCTAACCTATTTGGGCTTGGCTGGCCCCGTGCTGCTCAGGGAGCTGTGAGATATTTTATAGGGCCACAAATGACACTTGCTGGCGAATCCTTGAAATCCATCCCTCTGCGAGGCTGAGACAAGCCCCTCGTTAGCTGACTCATGGCTTTCGTTTGCTGGCTGTGCTGGCTGGTGCGGATGCTGCTGTGCAGAGGGCAGCGCCGTGTCCAAGGCCACCCCTCAGAGGGACAAGGCTTCTTTAAAGAGTTTTTGTTCCATTCTCCGGTTGCATGAAAGGAGCTCGAAAGGGTTTTTGTTCTTTAAAGAGTTTAATCCCCTGTGGTTTATCTTTTTGAGCGTTAGGAACTTCCAGCCTCCCTTGTCCTGCTTTTCCTTGGGGTGCTCCTGGAGAAGCTGCTGCCCTGCAGCTGCAGAGGACAGACATGGTGAGGCAGGGCATTGGGGCCATCAGCACACAGATGCCTTGTGAGGACACCTTTGCTTTCCTGGGACCTGACGCTTTGCTTGCCCACCTGTTGGGCCTTGGGAAGGCCTTTTGGAATTACCAATGGACTAATGGATCCATCCCCTCTGGATAACCTTTCTGAGGCTGCGGTGATGGCTCTGCCCAATGGCCTGGAGAAAACCTCCCCTCCGGGGGTTAACGGCCTCCCCTCCCTGGGGCTGGCAGGCACCCTGTTTTTCGAGGAACAGTAGAGGCTTTATAACTGCCTTGGCAGGAGCCTGGAGGCACATATGGCTTTTATTGCTTTTCCTTTTTTTTTGGGGGGGAAGGGATATTCCTTTCTATTTGCTGATAAGAACACAGAGTTTCCGGTGGTGAGCAGGGTGCTTCCTCTGCCCAGTGGGAGGGCAGCACTGGCACAGCTCCAGCACGGGGCAGGGAGGAGAGAGGAGATGCCATCACTGAGGGAAAGAGACTGCATTGGTTGCATGCAGGAATTTTGGGGACATTCTTGGGTGACAGCAAAACCCATTGGCATGCTGGGGGTGCAAAGCAGGGCCTCCTGGCTGAACACAGATACTCAGAGGGGAGGAGGATGAGTATGCTGCTGTCTTTTGGGGTGAAGCGATTTGCTTGGGGTGCGGGATTAAAAAAGAGAGGGGTTTTGGCAGAATGGCTGGGCAGGAGATGTATAGGAGACTTATGGCCCTGCTGCTGCCCTCAGCACGCTCAGCACTTACAGCAGCGTCCGTCTGGGGAGCAGGGAATAAACGAGCACAATCCAGTTAGCGGGAGCCCCTCCAAAAGCTAATCCGTCTCCCTGTCCCCTCACATTGCAGACACATTAAAGTAAGAAATATAATCCATGACAATCAATCACCGCCGCGTCCTGGCTTTCTCTCCTCTTTATGCAGTGGCATAATGACTTTTCCACCAGTTTCTGGCAAGATAATTGAAATGAAATGGAAAATATTTTCTTACTTGTCATAAAATTTGCTGCCGGTGAAATAGGAGTAACTTTAACTCTTTGTGGCATAGCTCCCATCCCCTGTAATTGTCAGTTAGGGAAAGAATGTGGTGACAGAGGGAAAAGAAAGCCCCAGCCTGTATAAAGTAAAAGCGAGCTATGAATAATACAAAGACTTTTAAAAGTCCCACGAACACTTGTGGTCTAGGGAAATGCATTTTGTAAAGTTGCCCGGGTTTGGAGGTGTAGTTAAAAGTTTCGGTGAGTGTGGGGAGGGTGGGGGGCACACACACACACACAGCTCTGCCTGGGGAAGCGGCACACAGAAGCCCTGGTTCAGAGTTTTTTACTTACTTTTCGGGGTGCTGGGTTCCAGAGGTATTTGACACCAAAAAATATCAGAAGAAGGGAGATGAGCAGCACGCTGAAGAGCAGCCCGCAGGTCTGGTATCTGGTGCAGGTCTTCTTTCGTGCCTTGGATGCTTCTGCCTAATTAATGACAGAACAGCGATAGCCAGGGGTGTGCTGATGGTTTGGGGAGGGATAAGCCCACATGCATAGCGGACACATCCCGTGCTGACCGGCTGTGTGGCGGCAAAGCAAACCATCAACTTACGTCCAGAAAGCGACAGTCCTCAGGGCTCTCCCGAGCCGTCCCTCCCATGGTCTCCTCCGTGTGCGGGGACGCCAGCTCGCTCGAGGTGGAGTTACAGAGGCTCCGTGCCGCACATGCGGTGGGGAAGGCTGGGTCACTGCCGCCCCCATGACGCCTGCAGCCAGCTTTCCCCTCCGCAGCCCCCCGGGCGCTCCTGCAGCGCTTGCTGTTAGCAGGGTGCAAGCAATTCCCACACGTTTGGAGATGAGCCTGGGTGAAGGGATACTGCACAGCATCCATTGGCCATGTCCAGGGTCATAGTTTTTCGTTTAAGCTCTGCTCCTTCCATCCACTCCTGCCACAGGTGCCTGGGCTGTGCCAGGGCTCCTGCTGCCCCCGGAGCTCTGGGGTTAAGGACACTGCTGCTTTTGGGAGGCTGCTCGCCTGCACTCACATGGACAGGGGGACTTCTGCAGTGGGGGCAGCCCACCAGTGGGGTGATGGTGAGGTGGGGACACAGGGCATGGCAGGAGGTACGGGCATGTGCATGGGCATGGGGGTGTGTGTGTGGGCGTGTGCACATGTGCACGGATGTGTATGTGTGTGTACATGTGTGTGCATAGCCATGCACGTGTGTGTCTGCCTGTGCATGGCTGTATATGTGCATGTGCATGTGTGTGTGCACATGTGTGCATGGGAGTGCATGTGTGTGTGCATACATATGCATGGACATGTGTGTGTGTGTGTGTGTGTGTATGTGCACACACACTCCCTGCCAGCCCTCAGCAATGCAGCGTGAAGCCCGAGCTCTCCCCACGGAGGGCTGTGGCATCCCGCTCCCGCTTCATGCAGAGCCTTACCCCAAAATCAGCCCAGCCAGGAATTTCCTGACTATTATAATATTTTTTTCCTACGTTCTGAAATTTCCATTCGTTGAAGCCGTACCATTTCTGCATGGAAATGAACCCATCTCGACAAGAGCTTCCAGAACCCCAGCGTGGAGTTTCTAGCCTGAACAGGATGAGGCTCCCTGGTGTAGAGGGGCTGGCATGGACTGCTTTTCCAAGCTGTTTACTCCCATAAAAAACCCAGAGTGCATCACACACTAATTAAAATTGCACTGAAAGAAAGAAAAATCCATTTTGAGTTTTGCTTGGGGTAAGAAACGGAGAGAGGTTGCTTTGGGCAGGTCTGGAGCTGGCTTTGCGAGCATGTTGGGGCATTGCTGCCAGCAGTCTGGGGGTAAATCTGAACAGGATGGAATTGGGAGTTGCTGAGTAGTTTGGGGAAAGAGCGTATGGATGGGGTGCATGCCTCAGTGTGTATCAGCTCCCCACAAAGGGGGTTGGACTCCTGAGATCCTGGGAAGCAGGAGCTCCTCACCCCGCAGCCCAGCCCCATCTCCAGGGCCAGATCCCCTTCCCTTAACTCCCTGAGCAGGGTGTAAAACACACCAGGGTGTGTGTTAATATTTGTGAGGCCAATAATAGAAGGGAATCATACTGACGGGTGAAAGACAGCAAGTTATTTGGAGGGGAAAAAATCACTTTCTAGTGGAAAGCAACCACAGGCAGCCTTGGAAAACATCTGAAAGATTTTGGAAATCCAAAGGCAGCTGATCTGGGCAGGCACCAGGTTTGTCTTTCCTCACTTTTCACTGGAAAGTTTCGCCTCTGAAGCTTTTGTTATTTATCAGAACCTAAAGTGTCTGAAAATGTTTTCTTTTCCTGTCAAAATTAGTTTCAAAGGAAAACTTTGGAGCAGCTCTCCTGAAAGATGGCTATGATTACAGGAAAGAATTACAGCAGCGCCGTTAAGCAGACATAATTGATCAGCAGAGCAGCGATCTTCACAATATCCCCCACTCCAGGCACAGGAAACACTGCAAATACCACTCGTAAACTAAATTAGGCATTATTATTTTATTACTGTTGTAAGGTAAATGTCAAGCTTTTTAATGGCAATCACTGTAACTCCGGCAGGAGTTGGGCGCCTGAATTAGCTGGAAGAGGTGAGAACCTCCCAGGGCTGGGAGTTAATAAAACTCAATAAATATCATCGGTCCCTTCCAGTGTTTGGCGAGTGCTGGGGATGGAGCGGCCGGAGGCGAGTGGCGGGGGTGCTGGTATGGAGGGGTCCTGCCTCATTTCACTGCAGCCTGAAAACTGGGCACCGCTAGCCAGGAGGGATGGGAGCGATGGGAGTGAGCATGTACACATGCATCCAGGAAGGTACTTGTGCATGCACGTGCATCCCTGGAGACAGCTCAGCCCTGTGCGCCCCGACCCCTGTGCAAGGTGGGGAGCAGGATGAGGCCCCTCCACATCGCAGCTCTCCATAGAGAGAATTATAAATATCCAATCATTATAAATTATAAATATCCAATATAAATACTGGATTGGGGGGGAGATGATGGCAGCAAAATCCCACGTGACTCAAGTTGTCCTTGCCCTTGGCAACGGTGGGCTGTGTGGTAGCCGCTGGACCCCAATGGGGAGTGAGATAGGTGGGGTTCAGGGAGGGACAGAAGCTGCAGGGTGATGCTGGCCAGGAATGTTTTTCCTTTTTCTCATACCCCAGTGCTCAGGCTCAGCATTCAGGGATTCAGAGAAAGAACAAAATAATGGATTTTTCCATGAAAAGACAACAATTTTGGGGGGAGAAAAAAAAAATGCTTAAACTCTTTAAGATGACAATCAGGTTCTCCATACAAAAAAAAAAGCAGTTCTGATGGAAATCTCCCATCGGTGCCAATGAAGAGGGAACAATCACTAATTTTCCTCAAAGCTAATGAGAGCAAGTCTATATGACAGGGGAGAATTTAATCTGATGTGAACTGAGGAAGAGAAGCGATACTGATATTAATGTGTAACTAATTGATACCCAGAAGAACATTTGAAATGATTAAAAGGCATTTGGTTTTTATGCAGGACAATAAGAGGCTCATTGGCTCTGACTCCTGCATCTTCTTGCTTTTTCTACTTCTTCCTCCAATTTGCCCAGAAAAATCTATCACATCCGCAGCGTAGCTTGACTGCTGCATAAAATCTTTGTGCCTGGAAATGTTACACTAAGAAATTCCTCCTGGACAGAGTGAAGGTTTGTACACAGCGTTGAGCACGGGCGAGAAGACTGGCAGGTATAAAAAAGGTCCCCCAAACCACTAAAAAGCAGCTCCCCCCAGAGCTGTGGGGCTTGGATGGCAACCTCCAGCTGAAAACCCATGGTGATTAATACAGCACTCTTTGTTATAATGAAAAACCCATTAAGGTCAGTGGCAGCATCTCTGAGCAGCACTAAATTGGAACGATGGAGACAGTAAAGTTAAAAATGAGCCATAATATTAATGTGGATAGTGAATTAATTGGGCAATTCCGTAGGTAGTAAGTAAATCATATCGTTTACTGCAGGACACGGCTCCTCACGGCTCTTGCTGCTGGGTGGTGTGGTGGCAGCTGCTCCCGGAGCTGGGGGGAGTGACATGGGGATGCCACACCTTGGGGGATACTGCTGCATCCACCCCTGCCAGCCTATGTCCCTTTTCCTTGGGTGATTTTTGGGGGTGTCTCTCAGAAATACTTCTTTGCTTTGTTCTTTTAGATCCTCCAGCTCCAAAATACATCCAGAGAGCTGGTTTACAGCTTGTGGGGGGTACTGCATCCATGGTTCAATGTGTCTGTCCCCTGGTCCTGCAGCCACAGTCCAAGGTGTCCGTCTCTTGGCCCTCAGCTATAATCTAAAGTGTCCATCCCCCGGTCCTGCTGTCCATCCCTTTAGAAATTGGCCTTTCCCCTGGTTTGGGTGGGTCTCTCAGGAAAGGTTCATCTTGCAGCATCATGCAGCCTGTGGCCATCCCCTGCTGCTTTTATGCCCCAGGCTGGGACCTGCTGTGGAGGCAGAGTGGTGCTGGCTTTGCAGCCACGTTTTCCCTGGGGTGCTTCAGGAGGATGGAGATGCCTGATTGAGGGGTGGGGGATGCACCTCTCACCCTGGATCCCTATCCCACCTGGATAGCCTCCCAAGCTGGCAGCCTCTGGGTGATTTGCGTGTGTGTCAGTGCGCTGCTGGCTCCCTCCCCACTCCCCACATCCTGGACAGCAAACAGAGAAAAGACAAAAATAAAAAAATCACATATAAGAGAAATTGCTCATTAGCCAGTGGCTGATTACATGCAGCCACTTCTGCTTCAAACCACCCCATTTTCTGTAGCGCTTGCCAGATGAGAGGACGCATAACTCCTCTTATCAACTGGCCACATATGGCCCTAGCTGAAGGGAGGCTTCAGTAATTGGCCTATTCATCATTCATTGTTTATCTTAAGTTCACTTTGTCGTAGGGAACTCCAGAGACATTCTTGATTTAAGTTAATCATTATGATAAAACTGCTCGGGGAGTTGGACTTCATGTTGGAGATGCACGTGGCCATGTGGCACCCCGGCAGCCTGTAGCCACAGCAGATTATTCAAAGCTGACAAAGCTTTTGGAGGGAATAGAAGAAGATAAATTCGTGGTGGCCGTTCTGATGGAGCCGCTCAGAAAGTTATTACCGAAGACACACGCTTCTCCTTGCTCACAGCCCATGAAAAATCCTGCTCCTCAGAGCTCAGGGGGACGTCTACCTCATTTCTGCTGGTGCGACTCCCTCGTCAACAGAGGTTATTAACGGTGCTGGAGAATTTTATCCAAATGCTGGTTTCATCTTGATAAATAACAATTTCACGTCTCTGTTCTGCTAGATGACTGCACGGTTTTATTTCAAACACTTAACTTCTTTGGAAGCGCTTCCCCACGCACAGGGCTGAGCAGAATACGAGCTGAGCAGTTCTTATTTTCACCAGGCTTTGAATATCTGGAATGCAAAGACCAGACCCATAATCCTGCACTGCCATAAGTCACTTCTCCCAATAAAGAGCCGCTTCCTACTGGGAGTACTAAAACGTAATTGAAAGCTACGTGTGTGTTGGTGTCACGCCGAAAAGCATTTTGTTAAAATATAGTTTAAGGGTTGTTAAGATCTGAAGAAATGGCCTGCAGCTCCTCTCGGGTGTGTGAGGGAGGAAACTGAGAAGGGGATAGCTTGGGGAGCGAGGGGTCAGTGTCTCCATCTGCCCTGCTGTACCCACCAACCCAGTGCCCATCGCCCAAAGCCGCCCTGCTCTTACTGGGCTCCACGGTGCAGATGGGTGATTGGGGTGATACTGGTACTGGCAGCTGCTAATTGCTGGACTGCTTAGTCAGCCACAGGTAATTTGTGAACACTGCGTCTGAAGTGAGGTGGTAAGGAGGTGGGTGAGGCCAGCCTGGTTTCTCAAGGAAGCGCAGATGTTGTGCTGCAGGTGTGTGGATCCATCCCTGGATGGATGGATGGATGGATGGATGGATGGATGGATGGATGGACGGATGGACAGATGAATGCTCTGGTTTTCCCCAACAGCAGCAATAAACCCATCAGGGCAGAAAGAGGCAGCAGGTTCCCCTTCGAAGGGCTGCAGGACTGGATCTCACCTCAGTTGTGAACCTGACAGTGGGAAACCCACAAGGAGAAGCCAATTTTTTGTAAAAACTGCTGCGTTGTGCTGGGGTTGCACAACAAAAGTAACCAGGTGATGATTATTGCTTGGAAAACCTAAAATATTTATTATTAACATATTGAACATTTCCTACTGAATCAGTTCAGGATCACAGAGGCTCTTGTGTTACTTTACTGACACCTGATATCTGTATTAATGTTGTTTACTTACTAAAACAAGTGAAGACAGGACTGAGATTACTCCTGAATGAGGCTAATCAAGAAGGAATTCATTAAACTGAAGAATTTTGACACAGTTAATTTTTCTTTGATTGTCATTAAATCTCCCATTGATGGCTTTAGCAATTAATCGTGCTGTGATGCCATAAGCATTTTTCCTTGTCTTCTGAGACAGCATACAGCAACCCAGCAATGGGAGGATGGATGCCTGAGTCTCTTGGGGTGTGCTGAGGTTTCTGGGGAGATCCTGAGGCTCGGGAGATGGGGGGTTTGCCTGGTCCTTTCTCAGGGAGCCCTAACTCCATGCAGCCCTAACTGCTTCTCCTGCGCCTGGAGCTCAGCTGCTCCCTCTTCCTCAGCACTCATACACACAGTCAAGCTGTGCACAGCTCCAGGGTTCTTTTGGAAAAAAAACCAAAACAACCCAGCTATTTTAAAAAATCAATAAAATAAATAAAGTGAAACAAAGCCAGCATGATTGCCCATCTCTGCTCCAGAGGGAAAGCAGCAGCGGAAAGCTCTGCAAGCCTGTGAACTGTGGGGTTCCTCAGATGGTGGTGGTGCTGCTCTGGCTCCTCTCCTGATGATCACCGGCACCTGGGGGGGACCCCCGGGGGATGCCTATGTTGTTAGGACCACTCCAGCCAGCTACACTTCACCTGGGGCACCAGGTGCTCCCCATGAGCAAAGGGGGCTGGAGGAAACACTGCTCAGCTGTCCCTGCCATGGGGGGTATAAAAGGGATGGGACTGAGTGTGGGGGGATGTGCTGCTGCTTGGCTGGAAGGGGGAGGCTCTGACTCTACAGGGTGCTGATGGCCAGCAAGAGGCAATTGGGATGAAGATAGATGAGAAGGGTGAGAAATAGTGGAGAGGAAGCCTGGGTGTGTATGCAGGTGAGGTGGGAGCTGTGGGGTCCTGGCAGTAACCTGAGCATTGTCCAGTGTTGTTCCTGTAGAGACAGGGCCCCTGTGCTAGGCTGGGCTATGTGCCTGTGCTGTGATGGTGGGGGGGCCTCCTCCTCCTCAGCTTCCTCTCTGCCTCAGCCATGTGTGCTCACAGATGGGCTGCAAAGGGTGTGTGGAGGGGAGATGATAAGCATATTGGTGATGATGTACCACAGCATGTGCTGCTTGCCTGCCTGTGAGTGTGGGTTGGCTGCTGAGGCCATGAGCACAGCCCTCCTGCCATGCTGCTGGGCTTCCTCCTGACCTGGCACTGTGTGTGAGCAGCTTCAGGAGGCAGCTGTGTCCTGAGGCTGCTGTCTAGCTTGTGCAAGCCTGAGGGCTCTTTGGTGGCACTGGGAACTCCTGTGGGTTGTCCTAAAGCTGGCATCCCACCGCAACTGGGGGCCCTGCTGATGCCTGGGTGACTTGACTGGTGCCCATCTTGAGGCTGGCAGGAGGGATGCTCACACCCTGCATGGTGCTGGCTGGTCCTATGCTGTGCCCTACAAGCTTGCTGTCTCCTGGTTCTGCAGCTGGCTTGGCTGCACCTCTGCTCTTTCCTCAGCTCAGTCTTTGCCTTGGGGATTGTGCTCCTAACCCATCCTTGGCTGGTGTCTTGCTGCTCTATCTGCCCACCTCATGTACCCACTAGGGATGCTGCAGTGGGCTTGGCTTGCTGCTGCAGCAGGACTGTGCCCCCAGACCCATCTGCAGCAGGCTGAGCAGAGCCTTTTGTGCCTTAGGAGCAGTCTGGGTGTGCAGAAAGCATTTGCATTGCTTCCCCTTGGTGATGCCTCCCTTCTCCTCTCTCTTCCCTCCTGCTTAGGCTCTTATAGATATTTTTCTCCATAACATTAAGGCTTGAAGTTCCATTTCAGCCTCTTTCTGCTCTCCCCTTGCTTTACCTATCAGGAATTTTATTTTTCCTTCCTTCCCTGCTAAAGTGCTTGTCTTCTGTTGGATTTTTCCTCTCTTCCTTTGCTTTGTTCCTGCTCTCCCTCTTAGTTTCTTCCACCTCCTCTTTGCTCTTTCTCTCTATGTGCCACAATCTCTTCCTCCTGTTGCATCTCCTCTGCTCCCTGGCTGCCTCTGTTCTGCAGCAGAAGGGGGCTGCAGCCTGTGGAGAAGGGAAACACTCCAGTGATGCAGCCCCTGCCCTGAACCATGAGGTCTGCACCCCAGGTCCATCCCTGGCTAGTGGAAATTCCCAGGAGGAGCTGCATAACTTTGCTGCCAGCTGTGGTGATGGGTTTGTGCCTTTTTCTACATTTTTTTGTTGTCCTGTGAGAAACTGCTTGCTAAAGAAAGCACATTTTTCTTGCTTACTGGGAGTTCCTGTTTGTCATTTTTATAAATCAGTGTTTATTGGCCTAATTATTGTAAATGCAGAGCCCAATAAAGGTGACTGTGATTGCAATATCTGATAATGAATTTTATAACGAACCTGCTGAGCCTGAAAGCTGCCAGCAGGAAAGACATTATGTCAGGTTAATGACGGAGGAGAAATCCTCCCCACTAAGCTCTTTTTTTCTATAAAGCATGAAGGATTTCTAGTGGAGGTTGCTGGGGGTCCTGCTGGGATGGAGCACCTCAGGCTGATGGGATCTAGCCCTCCAGTGCTGCATCCCGAAGCTTTTGGGGCTCCCTGGCCTTGTCCTCGTTGGGGGGATGCTTTAGGTGTGCAGATGTCAGGCAGCAGTGCCCAGAAGGGCTTGTGCCTCTGCTTCTGCTCCCCTCTCTGACCTAATCCCACTGTGCAAATGCTGAGGGCAAAGCATGGGGAAAGCAGCTTAAATATCACCTGAAGTGAGCTCAGTTCCAGCAGCTGTAAATAGATTAATTTTTAAGAAATCAATGGAGCTCAGCAGGGGTGGGCTTTGCAATAGAGATGCTTGTGATGCTCTAACGTCGTGCCCTTACGTGCGCCCTGGGGGGAGAGGGGCTGCATCCCCTCCCTACCCCATGCTCAGCCTGACTGAGGGGGTTGGGGGGAGGGGAAGCAGCTCCCCTGCCCCTTCTTAACTGTGTGCGGGGCTGCCCCTCAGCCACCCTCCTGTCCTGCCTGAGGTGTCTGATGGTGCAGGTGAGGAGCTGTTTTGCTGGGGAAAGCCGTGCTGCTCCTCAAGACCCTGGTGGGGTGAGGGTGGCGGTGGGGATTCATGGAAACTTCGTGGGATGTCTGGATATGGCATGTGTGATGATGTCATTACATGACATTGTGAGGGCTGCAGACCTGTCTGATGCTTGAGCAAGGGTGGGTGACCTGGGGCTTGTGGTGGTGCCTGCCTCTGACTCCAAACGCTGCCTCATCATGGTGGTCCCAAGCTCTTGCTTTGTCTTGGTCCTTCTGGATGCTTGTGATGGACTTGGCAGCAGCTGCCTGTGTCTGCTCCCTGGGCACAGCGATTTCCCAGAGTTTGGATCTGGATCTGCATTTCAAACCTATGAGTGTTGGGCTCTAGGCTTTCACTTAATGCATGGCAGCCCTGGGCTCTGAGTCTGCTCATCCAAAAACTGGCTGCAGCAACTGGGGTGACTTCCTAGACCTGGATCAGCCCCAGAGCCTGGCTTCATGGGGAGGGTTGGATTTGGCTTGCTCACCTGCAGCAGGAACAGAGTGCAAAAGGGAGAGGATACAAACCAGAAGAGAACGTGTTTTCTCTTAAATAATGCAGGGAAACATGGGGGAGGAGGTTGTACAAATAGGATTTAGTCATTCCCCCCACCACCACCCCCCGGTGTTATTTGCTGCTGGTCCCCAGCTGTGTTGCAGGGGGCCAGGGGAATTTCTCACCCTCTGTAACGTGTGGATGCCCGTGCTGAGCCTTCTCTCCCAAACTGCCAGCAAGGACCTGGAGCTGCTGGGTTTTTTTTGTATCCTTAATATTTGGTTGGCAGCTGCTGTGCCTGACGCTGCTCAATGCATGAGCAAATTGGATTAACCAGAACATATTTACTGGGATAAGCAGGAAAAAAACCCAACAACGTGTGTGGGGTTGTGTGCAGAAGCCAGTGTCTGCAGGAGGTGGCTGAGCCCTTGAGGGGCTCATGGTGCAGGGGGTAGGGAGATCCCTGGCTTTGCTCTAGGGCTGGGGCAGAAAGGGAAGGTTGAGGGGGGGTCTGGGAGGTTTGAAAACCCATCTCCAGGTGCCCTGGCAGGATCTCTCTGGTGGCCGGATGATCCGGCAGGGTGGATACTGGTGTCATCTTCCATGTGTGAGAACACTTGTCTTCAGTGGGCCTCACTTTCAGTATGGTGGTTGATAAGAAAGGGGTGTGGATACATTCCCTGAGGGATTTTTGGGATGGCTTCTGTTTGGATAAGTGAGCCCCAAGCGCTGTGTCCATCACTCCGCAAGTGCAACAGCCCATGGTTTGGTGTTCCTGCACCAGCTGTAACTGAGATGTGTTGTCCCTGTGCCTGGAAATGAGCCTCCCTTTCCCAGAAGAGGATGAGGGTACAGGAGAAACAGGCAGAAGAAGTCCTTGTAGCTGGAAGGGAAGAGTCAGAGGTAGAAGGCCAGCATCCATGTTTCCCCCTGCCCAATGCTCAGCTAGCTGTGAGAGCATTGTGCGGGTGATGCCCTGCCCTGCTCAGCCCACGGAGCACTATTGTTTCATTAATCCCATGTCATCTCCTCCTCGGCTGATCCAGTTGTAATATTGCAGAAATAACTTTTCACTGCTCCCTGAGGAGGAGCAGACTTCAGAGGCTGAGAGAGCTCTTCCCTCTCCTCTCTGCTCACAGTGGGCTGCGATCCCCAAAGCTGCCAGAAGGTTTACAAAGCCTTTGATTCCTTCTAACGCTTACAGCCAGGGATGCATAAAAAGCAGCTCACACAAAAACAAAAAACCCACCAAAAAAAACCCCCAACCAGTTATTATTATCATCAAACCCTTCAGAAATCCCTGGGCAGCTTAGCAAGGTCTAGATGAAGAAGTCACGTCCCCCATCCCAGGCACTAGAATGTCAGATCGCATTGGCCGATGCTGGCAGATGCTGTCAAGGCAGTGGTGATGCAGATCATTCCCCATTCTCTTTGTGTACCCAGCTTCTCTGGATGCTCAGCTTGCTTCCCCCTGGAGTTACTACCCAGACCGCATGCTGCTCCCTCTCCATGTACCACCCCTGTGTTGTGATCCTTCTGGCTCTTGCCCTGGTGGGTGCATTCATAGGGTACTAATTTGTGGAGCCTCATTAGCTGCAGATAAATGAGGAGTCAGGTGAATTCTTACTCTGGCTCGTAAAATACCATGTTAATGCATAATATATGTCTGGAGGTAAATCTCTGTTTCCATTTAAAGGTGGGGAGGAGCGCGCTGTGGAATTTTAAACATGTTATCACAGGAAACAGTGACTGCTGAGGGAATGACGTGTCTGATGAGTGAGGGGAGTGGGGCTGGCATCTCTGCTCCCTTGTGCCAGTGCAGCCTCTGTTACCTGCATGGAGAAGGGGGCTCTATCCCTGAGCATGGTAGTGACAAATTATACGATCAATACAGAGACTGATCCATGGTCTAATCTTGCTTAGCCCTTGGTAAGCCTGGGATTGATCCAGATCTAATCTCACTTATCCTGGACAAACCCAGGAGCAGATCCAGATCCTAAGGTAACACATCCTGGTGCAAATCCAGAATCGCTCTATTGATTTGCCGGCGGCATCGCTGTGGTTTTGCCTTGCCACAGAGGGGTTTATCAGTGTTATCTGCCCCTTGATGTGTAATGCAATCAAAGCAGTCATCTTGATTAATTGGTGTCAGTGAGTGCCTGGCGTCTTTGGCTGTGGTGTCCTACGTAAGAGGGTATAATAGAGGGAGGAGGTTTGATGCTGGCTGGGAACCAAGGCACCCTCTGTTTGTTTCCCCTGAGTTGAGAGCTTTCCTTTGCAGTCACAGGGCTGTGGAGGCCTGCAGGCTGTGTAGATGAGGCCCCTGCTCCCACCCAGGGTACTTCTTGGTCTCCTTTCAGGGCCTGAAGGCCTCTTGACCCTCCACCCCTGAGTAGAAGGGTCATGACATCCAATGGTCCCTGAAGCCCACAACAGTGGGTGCCAGGTCTGCTGCTCCTGCGATGGGGATGAGTCAAGGAGCTTCTGCTTCAGGGCTTTCCTGCACCTCTAATAACTTTAGGGGGAAGGCAGAAAGAAAAGCACAATTACCTTCTGGGGTGGAATTTCTGAATTTCTCCAGCCTTTATTCAGCCCACTGGGGAATTTGTCAGAAACATGGACTGTGGTTTTATTTAGCTATTCCTGAGTTATAACAGCACTGGGAAAATAGCATGTCTTGCACTTGATGTTTTTCTGATGTCTTTCTTCGCTCTCAGATTTAAAAAAAATATAAAAATACCAGACCCCCAAAACCTCTCTTCAGAATGTAAAATTTGCCCTTAGCTTAATTCAGTGGAGACTCCAGCAGCTGCTCCTGCGTCTCGGAGAAGAAAGGCCTCGTGCTATTAACATGTCTAAAGAAATTGGAAGTAGAAATATGAAGGTCCCCTGTCTTAAAAGCCACACTCTGTGCCTCTGGCTCCTGCCTCTTTCCGTGTGTGATGGAAACCAATGTGTGGCACCAAGGGATGTGAATCTGTTGCATGAGCTCAAAGGGGGTTTTTGTGCTCCAGCCCCTTGAGAAGAGGGTCTCTGAGCTGGGAGGAGGAGATGAGGGGGTCTCTCTCCCATCCTATGGCTTTTATGGCCCTGTGCAGGTGTATCGTTGGAGGCTGGGCTTAAGTGCTGGGGGACTAAATCCTGGATGCTGAGTGCCAGAGCTGAGCTGCAGCTGTGCCTGCAGCCTGGACCTGTGTTTTGCAGAGTGTGCTTTGAGCTGAAAAGTGCTTTAGCGGTGCAAATATAACCTAGAAGGTTCTCAAACACTCCCAGGGAAAATATACTGCCTCCCCCCCTCCTTCCATCAAACGGGAAATAATTCCAAATTCGTCCAAATGTGCTTTTCTAATCAAAGGGGCCACTTTGTACTTCTGAATCTGAGGGGAGGGGATCGGAGTGTGAATAAAACAAAACTCCTTCTCAGCACTGCGTTTGTGAGATGGATCTCCCGTGGCTAAATCCATCTGTGTTTCTCCTTTGGCGGGAGCAGGAGGATCTTCCTGCTGCAGCTGGGTACTTCACAGGCTTCTCTGCTGCACAGGGAGGAGGAGGATGAAATGCTGGAGTAGCCCACGTTTCTATGGCAGTGCGTGCGGCAGCCGCTCTCCTTATCTTCCCAACTTGATCGGGAGAAATTGCTTTTGTCAATTTTAATTTCAGCTGAGCTGAGCAGGATAAACAAAGGGAGGTGCGGGCAAAGCAGATGGTTTGTCACAGAGCACGGAGCAGGCAGGAAGGCTGTGCAGCTTTTTATAGCATGTAATGGCCTTTCCTTGCATCTAGCTATCCATCACCATAGAATTCCCAAAATAAACCAGGCTTGGGCGATATAGATGCAAAAACACCCAAATGTTACAGCAGGTAGGAAATATTCAGGCTGTGGAAGTTTTGGGAAGCATCCACACAAAAGCTTTATGCTGGTTGGTGTCTGTTCCTTGTTTGGAAACCCCTGTGGGGGCTGCTTGTCTCAGGGCCAGGGCAGGGAAGCTCTGCTGTGCCCAGGAGACTTTCTTTTGGGCTTTGGCAGATGTGGCAGGGCAACTGGTATTCTGTTGTGTTGTAACCATGACCAGCAAGCTATTTGTGTCTTGCCCCATGGTTCTCCCTCCCGATGATGTGAGCCAGGGTCATCGCAGATGCCCTGGCCTGGGTCAGGCAGGTGGCTGAAGAAGCAGGGAAAGGAGACATCATCTAGCCCAGCTCTGCATCTTATTGGCTGCACTGTGGTCTTGCATGCATGGAGTGTCCACACAGGAATTGAAGGGAGCATGGAGAAGCTGTGCTTGGTGTCCACAGTGACCTCCTGCCCCACTGCCTGCCCTGGCCTGGGTGCTTCTACTTGGTGATGGGGTGTCCCTTCATCCCCTCCATCTGTATTCACCTCCTCCTTTCCCCCCCCGTGCTGGCAGCATGGTCCCATTGCAACTGGTGGGGTGGCTGGGATGTGCCCCATAGCGTGGGCAGGGCTGACAGGAGGCTGCCTGTGGCCAAACAGCTCTGACACTGCTGCTGTGGCACCATGTCCGAACCAGCTGGGGAGATGTGATTTTTCCTGGCGCTTGCGCTCTCGGAGCATGGCACAGATTGGTGGATATTTGTTTCAATAAGAACCATGCTGGTGTTTGCAAACCCTTTTAAATTGCTCTCAGCAAGCGCTTCTGCGTCTGGAGCAAAGTCTGCTTGCAGAAAAGCCTGCGGAAAGAGGAGGTCTGGGGGGCGGTTGTAGGAGCCTGAATCCTTGCCAGGTTTCCGTCCTGCAGAGCATGTCGGGGCCGGAGCAGGGACGTGCTGCGGCTGCTGCCTTTGAAGAGCAGGCAGGCAGTCCCTGCTCCAAAACATCCCCATTAAAGCATCCCTGTGCAATTTCCAATAATGAGCAAATACGAAGAAAATCAAAGTATGTTTGAACTTCATTAATGAACGGAAAGAGGGCTAAATGCTTCCAATAAACTCTTTGCTGCAAATTTGCAGGATGCCTAAACCAGCTCCATCTGCTCCAGCTCAGGTTCTGCAGGTGCCCAAAGCCGTGACAAACTCAGCACTGTGAAAACCTCTGGCAACAGCCAGATCCCGGGTGGGCAGAGCTGCCGGTGGCAGCTGTGATAGCTGGAGATAGGGGACTTATTTCAAATCTGAGAGAGTGTGTTATGTGCCTGATTGAGGGCAGGAACGTCCCCTTGGAGAGAGTGGCAGGAGACAGCCCGCCTGTCACACTGGCAGGGATAGTGGAGAGGAAAGGGAAGATGAGGTCCTAGTCTTGGAAGAAAACAGAGGTCCAAGGAGGATCAAGGCGTGGAAGCAGCTCACATTGGAGAGGACGGTTCCTGTGGTGTTTGTGTGGACTGTGAGGGGCCTGGTTAGTGTTTATTTCCCTGGGTGTTTGTTGTTTACTGCACATAGGGTGCTGCCTCGCTGGCAATGTGGGGGTCACCATCCAGGAGCAGGATGAGCCGAAGTGCCAGCTGTGTGTGCAGGCAGGGCAGTGGCACCCAGCCCAAAGGCAGGCGTGGGCTCTGTTTGCCAAGGCAGGCAGAATTTCAACAAGCTGCATTTTCATTCTACAGGGCTGGAAACCTGCTCTTGGTCGTGGGCTGATTGCTCAGGCCTTCCCCCAGGGGTGGATGGAAGGGGACACCTCTGACCAGGCTCTGTGGTGTTCAGCCCCATACCTTCACCCCTCTCAGCCTGAAGCAAATTTAGTGATGCCCTGTGTGGGGTGCAGAGGGGCTGTGATGGGTGCTGCCAGTGCCTTTCTCCAGCAGAACCCTCAGCAGTCACCCAGAGCCAGGCCTAGCTCCGCAGCGCCGTCAGCTGATTAGCTGGCTAATTAAAGTAAATCAGGATGATGGGGGTCAGGGTTGACGTTCAAGCTGTACTGGGAAGAGTGTTCCTTCACGCAGTGCATCACGTAACCCGGCCACGTGATCTAGGCGGCGATGGTTGCATTCCCTTTGAACCCGGTACTTGCCCTGACTTCAGTGATGATTTATTCCCTGGCTGCAGGAGAGCTCTGTGCCCTGGGTCACTGCCTTGGGGCCAGGGTGTTTGGGGAGGATGTGCTCACAGAACTGCGTTGTGGGTGACCACTTTTCCTAGGATCTCCATGTGTTCACCATCGGTTCCCACGCCCGGGTGGCTGGTCCCAGCTCTGCACGTTGTCCATGTGCCTGTCCCCAGGCTGCTCTTTGACTGGAGCTGGAGTGATGGCAACAGCGCATCTTGTCATCACAAAAGCTGGCTGACAGCCTCAATGCAGCACGTTTTGCTGTTCTGAGAGCGTCTTTCTTCAAAGGCAGCTCCTCTGTCAGGCAGGATGCTGTCTCTCCCTGAGTGCCCCCCTTGCTTTCAGGGGTTGATCACAATTGTGGAAATATGGGATTTCCAAAAATGCCCTCGAATAGCAGACCAGTCCCTTCAGGATCACACCACCTGTAAACAAGACAAACCCAGAGAACTGATGCATCTTTTACTGTTAATAGATTAAAATTACAGATGATCACAAAATAGCAGTGTGCAGAAGAAATGCTTAGCTGATGTAAATTACTTTTCCCTCTATTTCCTTCCATTAGCCACCGACCATTTACCCCAGGCAGAGCTCTGTCCCTGGGAAGAACCTGAGCTGGATGTGGAGCAGTGGGCTTGGTAAGTGCTGGCTAAGGTAACACTCCTGATGGACTGAGATGAGGCAGAGTGTGAAAATCAGAGGGACAGAGAGATGGAGGATGCTACCTGTCATTTTATCTTCAATTCATAAAAAGAGGAAAAAAAGAAAAATAGGGAAAAAGACAGAAAGCTCTTCCTGATTTGATTTGTTTTCTTTTGTTCTGGACAGAGCTTGCTCCAGGAAAAGATTTGGCCTGCAGACCAGTGAGGAAAGTTTGCAGCATTGGCAGCAAGACTGCGTGATTCAGGAGTGATCCTTTAAACATGATTATTACTCATTTGACCAGGCACAGCTATCCATTATGGTTAATAAAACACCACGTAAGTGATTCTCAGCCTGATCCAAACAATATATCTTGTGGCCCAGCTGGACTCCCTTTTACCCTTCGCCTCATGCTGGGGGATGTGTTGGCATCAGCAGACGCTGAGATGTTGGTACCTGACTGCGCGGAGAGCCAAGACCTGCCTCTTCCTTTCCAAGGGGACAAGCAATGTGAGCTGTTGGACTGGCACGGTTGCCACTTCCCTGTAGTGTCCTTCTCTGAAGGACAGGGTCTGTGTTGGATGTAGTGGAATGTTGGCTGGGGTCCCAGGGGAAAGACAGCTCCATCCTGGGCTGGGTGCCCTGTGCACTTGCTCTGTGGTGGTGGGGTGGCTTCTTGAGGGGCTGCACTCCCTGTTTTTGTGCTGTCGGAGCCGTGGCTGCTGTTTCAGCTGCTCAGAGGGTGACATTTTATCACCCCCGAGCAAATGGAGTCCATGGGCTGGGGAAGGGGTGGAGGACCAACCTGGGCTTCTGGAGGAAGGCTTTTCCTGGCATTCCCATTGGTGATGAGGTCCAGGGATTTGTTGTAGAGATGTACCTGATGCAAGGACGGTGACAAGGCTGTCTTCATGTGCTCGTGCTGCTTGGCAGCCTCCTCCGGCGCTGTGGGAGAGCAGGAGCCAGCACTCCTGCATGCTGGCCTCCAGCTCAAGGCATTCCAGCATCCTGGGCATCATCAGGAGCCAGTCCCTGCCAGGATGCAGTTACCCCACAAATACGGAGCAAGCACCATGCAGCTCAGGGTGCCCACCTGTGCCAGCACCTGCTCTGTGGTGTTCCAGTGCCTGGCCAGGGAGGGGGGTTCTGCTCTGTACTGTCCATCTGGTGTCTTTCTGAGACACCGTGCTTGGTTCTTTGCCATGCCAAAACAAATCCTAGCAGACTATTAATCATTGGCTTGCAAGAGCCTCTACCAGGTTTGGTTATGATAAGCTATGCTGGCCCTCTCCCCCACACCGTATCTGACATCGTGTAGCCGTTTGAAGAGGCCATAATTACAGCAATTGTTAGGTGATTTTTCTAGCCTTTTCTCCCTTCTCTTGTAGGAAATGTTATGTGACAAATTGCTTTCCCTGACATTCACATCTCTGAGCACTCTGCCCAAACAGCACCGGGAGCCTGGCTGTGCTGTGGCATGGGAACGCCAGGCTCACCACCGACAGCCTGGGCAGGGGGCTGTAATGTGTGAATCTCGGTTTGCTGGGTGAAAATGATCCTTGTGCTGATGCTGGGGGTGGGGTTTTTTTTGACAGGTGTATTCTGCCATTTCCCTACATCTGCAGAAGTGGCAGGGGGTGCTGGGGGGACCAGGGAAGCATGCCAGGACCAGTGCCTGGACTGCTAATTGCTGGGTGTAGGATACAGGCAGGCAGTGTTTGGAAAGCCAACCGGTGGGATGCTGCGAAGTCAATACCGGTGAGGTACCACAGCCAGATTCCCTGATGCGGGCACCTTGGTGGGATGGAGCTGGAGCCTGTGGACAGGGGCTGCTCCTCAGCTGGTGCTGCTGTGTCTCCATTCGCTGCTCCGGAGGTGGGGTAAATCTCACCAGCTGAGGAACACTGCCTAAATCTCCCAGCTGGTGTTCAGTACTGCAGCAGCAGGCTGTATATCCCAGAAATGCACTCTCCTGCCTGTTGGTGTGCTGGGCAGGAGACTTGTGGCTCGGGTGTAAGAGCAAGCGAATGTTTGAGAGCTGTCAGCTCTCTGTCAGTGCCAGGTATCTAATTTCTCTTGGAAGAATGAAGCATTGCAGTCTCTTTCCTATCCCACAGGGTTACCAGTAGACTAAGTAGTATGCTCAAGTAAAGGGGAGAGAAGACAGAAAAATTGTAGAATAAGTGATATAGTTATCTATGAGGCAGAATGGATGCTGCTGGAGTGGCTGTGCAGAGTTAGCTAACCTCTGTGCATCAGCCGTTCAGACCAGAGATGCTGCACTGCTCTGCTTCTCTAAATCACAGTCCTTCCCCAGGTGTCTCTATTCCCCTGACCTTCATGATCTCTTTGCCCGTGCAAGGACTTGGAGACTGAATGAAGACGTGCTATTTGTAAGCAGGGGAGGAAGAGCAGAGTCCCATCACCTAGGATAACCTCTGCCAGCAGGCAGATCTCCCGTGGAGAGGAGTTCGGTTGCCTCTTAATTCATCCATGGCATTGCAGTCTTGTAAACCCTAAGGCCGTCTGTTCTTCACCTGTGTGGGTAACAGCGTGCACCGTTTGTAAATCCAGGCAGGCGTCCAACGCGCCGTCGGGAAGGTCCAGCACGCAATGGTGTGCTGAACTGCACTGCAGCGCTGCCCCGGCTCAGCTCCTGCTCCTAATGATGGCACAGATTGAGATTTCCTTGTGCTTCCTTCTCCCTCCCTCCCTCTCCTCCCCTCCTTGTTTTTAATCTTTGCTTAACTTGTCATGCAGGCGATCGCTGGGCGTTTAGTGCACGGCGGTGCACGTTTGGGGAATACAGCTGGAAATACAGCTCGTTAGCCAGAGTGGGTAATATTAAAGCACTTTGGTCATTTCACAGATTCACAGAGCTGTAGGGATTGGAAAGGATCTCCAGAGACCATTGGGTCCAATCCCCCTGCCAAAGCAAGTTTCCTAGGGCAGGTCAGCATCCAGACAGGGCTTGAATCTCTCCAGAGAAGGAGACTCCATACCCCCCTGGGCAGCCTGTCCCAGTGAATTTGATCATAAGTTTATCCTGCTTGGTGGTTTTTTATGCTGGAATTTATTGTATGGGAAATACTTAGCTGGCATGGCTGGAACATGCATCTCCTCATAGGCTGCCAGATGCAAGATGTCCTGCCACACCTGAAGGGCCAGGGGAGTCTCAGGGGTTGTCCAGCAGCCCCTGTGAGCCTGGTGGTACTGCTCAGCTCCTGGGTTGGGACCAAGCAGGCATGCACCATGGGCTTGTGGCATCAGCAAGGCTGAGTTCCCTTTGGCTTTTAACACCCACCCAGCATGGCACAGGGACCAAGCGCAGGGCATCTTGACAAATGTGGCTCTGTGTGGGGCACAGTGGGGTGAGTGGCTGAGCATGAGGGGAGCTAGGATGTGACCCCCACCCCTTGCAGCGTGGTGATGCTCATGGCTCTGCTGCATAGACCTGCCAGCACAATGCTGCCTGGGAACACCTTTGCTCTCAGCACTTCCAGGTGCTGCAATGACCCTGGGGTCAGGCCCTCAGGCCAGATTTTCTTCTGAAACATGGGATTAAATCAATCCTGCTGTGCAGTTTCTCTGTGTGTGGTCCCACAGCAGACAATGTGTCGGCTGCCACTCACCTGTGACCAAGCTGTTTGGTGCTGGATGCTGACCTCAGCTGTGGTGGGGCTGTGCTGGCTGTGGGACCAGCTTTCCCAGTGCTGTGCCCGGATCTCCATCCGTATTCCCCACTGACCGTGACAGCACTTTTCATAATGTGCCCTCTGGGACATGGCCCGAGAGCTGGGGACACTCATTTGCCATGGGCCATCGAGTAGTTGCTGGCTAACAAATACCAGGAGCATCAGGCAGGGCCAGTGAGATGGGGGGGGGGGGGGGTAAGGCTGCATCACCCATCACAGCCCCCCTGAATTGCAGAGCAGTTTTTGCTTCACATCTTAATAGACCACATTGGAAAGAGCGGCTGATGATGCTGGCTGCCTTTCGCCTTCAGAGTGCCAGCTCCTCACCGCCTTCCTTTACACGAGACACCCTGCCCAGCTCCTCTGGCACCTCCAGAAAGCACCAGCCTGTTATTTTTTGCTGTCAGGCAGGCTGTTTAAATCAGGAGTGGCTCCAGCCGGGCTTCCTCTGGACTGACACCAGTGTGGGAATGGAGAATTAGCCCTGCACCTGCCACTTTTTTAATATAGGCTTTAAATCTGATTATAACTGCCTGTCTGGCTCTGCATTATGTGCTTCATGATTATTCAGCATTATGTAATCTTTGATAAAAGATGCTGCATCAGTAAAAGAGAATTAAACTATTGAGTGATAGGAGTTTATCGAATCCCTCAGAGCGATGCTGTCCTCCCCCTGGCACTTTAACCTCTCCCATGGAAGGAGCGTGCCAGACGCTGCCCTTGCTAACAGCCAGGAAACCCTGCTGACTTGGGTGGAATTGCAGGAGTACAAATAAAGTTAGATTTCAGCTTAGAAAGACAGTTTTTTGTAGTCTAAAAGCTCAATATTTTACAGCAGCAGCCCCTTATCTGCATGATGTGCAAACTGCTAACAGAGTTACATGGACAGATGTCTGCAGGTCCCACGGATGCTCGATAAAAGTTTGGCTCTTAGAGGGCTGATGGGTAGAGCTGGCCAGGCTGTCCTCACTCCAAAACCTCTTGGGAGTGGACGTGACCTGAATTTGCACATGATGGGGAAAGAAAAAAAAGAGATGTGTTTAATTCTAAGCTGGATATTTTGTCTTTATTTTCCAGCATCATATTCCCCCCTCCCCCTTATACAGTATCAGGTTGGGTTTTTTCTCCTTGCTAGGTCTTCACTTTCTCCTCACACAGCAGATGTCTGTTGGCTGAATGGTCATGGGGTTTTGCTCTGAGTTTTCCTATTTTTTCATTTCCTTTTTCTTTGCTGGGGTTTTTTTGGGTTTTTTTTTCTGCTTTGCAGTGATATTAGAAACATTGCTAGGGGTAAAAAAAGCACAAACCAAAACTGTAACTCCCGACACCCAGGTGCTTTGAAAAGCTTTCAAGTTTTGCAGAACTAGATAAGCAAAGAAAGGAAAAAAAATAAACCTACATCATTTATTTTACTTCACCTCATAGCTAAAAGGAAAAGGTGCCAGGAAGGGGAAAAACAACACTTCAGAAATGTGAAATTAAAAGAGAAGATCTGAAAAATTAAAAAGATAAAAGTCCCTCTTTGATGTTTAAAACAAATTTCAAATTTTCAAACTATTGTGTGCGTATTTTCTCCAGTTCTGCATTGCACCTGGAGAAATGGGGTGCTGGGGAACCTGGGTCCAAGTGGGCTTTGCCCCCTCCCACTTGCTGGAGTGAGTGGTTGGCTCTTGGGGACCAACATCCAGCACTGGGCTAGGGGACCAGCACCAGGAAAGGGGACCCGCACTGGTAGTGGGAAGCCTTTGCTGCAGAGGGAAGCAGGGTGAGCATTGAGCCCCTGCAACCTGCTGGCCTCTGTGGCAGCATACCCTGAGAGGGGCAGGGAGGGGAGGTGTGGGGTGAGTGGGAGCTGCCCAAAGGAGGTGAGTCCATCCTGCTGCCCCATCTGTGGGTGATGGAGGCCAGTTTGCTGTGAAGCAGGGCAGTGTCTTCCTGTGCAGGGAGACCTTGCTGCTTTGCTGGCTTCCTCCCATGCTCATCCTTTCCCCTCACCCCCTGCAGAAGGGATGTTTAATAAAAAAACCCAGGCTTGACAGCCCGCTGATACTGTAGTTTTAAATATACATGTTTTAGATCCTGAGATTTACTTTTTGACAGGTACAAGAGAGACAGCTATAAATGCTGGGCTGGAAAGGAAACTCATTCGCATTAAGGCTCAAACAAAGGGCTGCAAGCTGCACCACTTGCTTTTAATTAAAAGCTTTCCTTATTTTACAGCGTGGGCAGAGCCAGTATCTTTGTTACATGCTGCCTGTACCCATCAATGAGCCTGCTGAGCAACAGGCCACGGCCCTGCCTCATCACACCAACTGCTCAGCTGTGAGGGGATGGGACTGGGCTGGACCTATGGCACCCCTCGAGCCCCCCGAGGTAAAAAACTGGCATCGAGGGGGATGATGCAGCTCCTCAGTGGCAGCATAACTGGAGGAGGGAGCTGCTGTCTTCCACGGAGAGCTCTTCCAGGAGGTTTGGCCAAGGGGGGCACGTGGACCACCATTCCACCAGCTCCCTCCCAGTCAGGTCACTGCAGCACTGGTACTAGGGGCATTGGCAGGTGCATCACGACAGAATTGTTTGGCGTTGGATAGACTAATTGTGTTGCAAGGAGCGGAGCAAAGCTTTTAGATTTCAGAGCCAACATGTGGCATCTTTATTAATGTGCCTACTTGAGTTCCCTGGGACGCGATGTTTTCTCCTCACCCTGGCCATCCATCTGAACTGATAATAGGACTATTAATCCATTTTGTTGACAGCACTCACAGACCTCCAGTGAGGCAGGAGACGGGGAGGGGTGGGGCTGCAATCGATACCTGTTTTGCTCCGAAAGGGATCCCGTCACAGCCTCTGGAAAACGAAGCACTAGCCTGGGGTGGAAGGATGGAGCATTAACCAAGGCTACGGGTGCTGCGCAGCTGGCCAGCTGTGGCCTGGCTTCTCTTTGGCCACCCAGAGAGCATCCTGCAGAAAGACATTAAGAAATGAAATGCTCTACAGATGCCAAACCTGCAGGAGACCTCGTGCTCCAGGGCATGGCACGCTGTGCAGAGACACTGACACCAGGGTTATACACCATGAACCCGCTCAGAAACCTCATGCCAGTCGCTTAGCCTCCCTCTAATCCCCCCGCTGTACCTGGATGGAGGTGGTTTGTCTGACTTCAGGGCCTTTTCAGCCCTGCCCAGCTCCAAGGTGCCTGGCACAGCATCCATCATGTCAGCGATTTCCTTTAAAGCAGCCGAAATACATGCATGCAATAAATAAAGAATGCAGGTCTTTTATATAGGTGGTATATAAAGAAATATTTCAGTGGAAAAAAGAGCTGGAAAATGAGGCATATCCCTGCCCAGCTTTTGCTCTTCTGTGCATCCCCTGCCAGTGGCTCATCCCAGGCGCCTTTATATTCAGACTGATCCTGTCTGGTTTTAAATATCTCAAGCCACAGAACTTTCTCCCTCCAGGGAACCACGTCGCAGTCTCATAATTTTTGCTGTCAGCAGAGGGGATTTTTTCCCCTGTGACATTCAACCTAAATGCTTCGTTTCTTCATTTCCTGTCATCCCTTCTGGTGATGCCCCTTGTACTCCATTAAATAATTCCTTCCCTCCCTCTCTATTTACACCAACCAGATCTGTAAGGCTCTTAGTTTGTCTCCCCATGGACAGCTCTTAGCCAAGCAATATATATATTTAAGCCTTTTAATCTTCCTTCAGAAATCAGTCTCTCTGTGCCTTTGATCATTTGTGTGGCTTCCCTCTGAACCGCTGCCAACGCGTCTGTGCCGAGGGAGCCCCGCGCTCCAGCCACACCTGAGCCTCCCAGCACCTCCACAGCATCCTTGGGTACCAGTGGGTGATCCTTCCCCGCTGCCCTCATGCATAGCAGCTTCTGCCCGCCCCCTCGCCCCCGGCCCTTCACTGGGGTGTTGCTCCAGCTCCGGTGCAGCGCTGCCGGCTCGGCTCGGCTACCGACGCCCCTTCTGTTGTGGGCTCGTTAGTGTCATTTGCCTCCCAGCTGCACTCACTCACGTTTGTCCAAAGCACAGCTCCTATTGCCGGTTCCTGCCCATGTTTATAATCTCACTAGGCCCTTTTTGTGTTAATTTTCTATGCTTGCTGGAGCTCACAGCACCTCCCAATATAGCATCATCTGCCAAATTCATTAATGTGTAGTTTACTCCCTCTTTCCAGGTCATTAATGAGGGTATTAAATGAGAGCAGACCTAACCTAGATCCCTGCAGTACCCCATAAACACCTCCCCCTGTTTCTAATTACCCTTTGTTTATGATCCTTCAGCCAGGTTTTCAATCCACATGGCACAGTTCAAGGCATCAGAATTAATTTTTTTCCGAGGAAGCCTTTGCAAACGGGAGGGCAGAGGGTTTGCCCACTTGCACCCTCCCCAGCTGCCGCCTCCCCGCGTCCCAACCCCACTCCCTCCGTGGGTCACGGTGACCCACGCTCCTGCTTCCCGGGGAGGGGAAGAAACACCGGGTGAAGGCTCTTCTCTGCCCTGGCTTCTCTCCTACTCCTCTCCGGGCAGAGGGACCGTGCGTCCGTCCCTCCCGCGTTCCCCGCAGACGAGGGGTGGGGGATCCCCTCGGGTGTCGCTGGAGGGAGCCGTGTCCCTGGATGAACGGCGTCCCGGGGGACAGACGGTGGGTCTGGACGGGCGGCGTCCCCGGGGGACGGTATCCTGGCAACCCTCCGCGGGCCGGGCCGGTGGCCCGTGGCCGTGCTGTCCCGCCCCGGAGCTGCCGTGGGAACGCAACGCGGGGTCCCGCCCAGGAGCCGGGCGGGTTCCCGGCTCCTCCGTGCGCGGCCCGGGCCGGTCCCCGCCGCTCCTCCTCCCCGCGGTGCCCGAGACGGCCGCTAGATGGCGCCCTTGTGCCTGGGAAGGCTCGGCGGGGCCCGACGGCGCGGCCGGGCCGGGGAGGGGCCGGGGCTGGAGCCGGGGCCGGGGCCGTGTGAGCCGTGCGGCTCTGGCTGCCTGCCGTCCCGACGGTGTCTGTACCGCGGCAGCTCCGGCCGGCTACCCCGTCCCGCTGCCTTCCCCGCCGCGGCGCCGGCTCGCCGCTATCGACCGGCGGGCTCCCGGGGTGGTTTGCCGCAGGGACGCGCCGGCACCCGGTCCCTCTTTTAACCCCGGGGCGGGGGTGGGGGATAACGGCGTGTGGGAAAGTTTGCAGCTGAACGGCTCCCAAGCTGAGCGCCGCCAGCGCCCCCTTTAATCAGCCCCCGGGAACTTGCGTGCTACGCGCGGAGACCCGAGGTAAGGCTGGGGCACACGGACAATGGAAGGTTCAGTTCATGCTTAGGAGCAGACGGCGCCGCGGCGCTTTTCCCAGTAGTTTGCGCTGAGCAGCGAGCGCTGCCGCGGCTGGAGCCTCCCGGGAGAGCCTGCCGGTCCCGGGGTCTCACACCGGCTCCCTGGGGACCCTGCCCGGCGGGGCGGGCTGCGGTGCAGCCGGAGCGGAGCGGGCTGACTGCTGCCCCAGAGGGAAAGCGGCGGAACGGGGCTGGGGGCGTTCAGCGCGGACCCGGGCATTGCTCCTGCCCGGCTCTCGCAAAGCGCCCGCAGGGACCCGCCGCCGCCGCCCCCTGCGCGCCCGCGGTGCTGAGAACGGAACCGCCGGTGACCGCGGCTGCTCAGCAACCGCCGCTACCGGCCGGTAGACCAGTGGCTCCGGGTTCCGGGAAGAACTCGGGGCAGCGAGGCGACAGCCTCCGGGCGCGGCGGAGCCATCCCGCCCCGCGCGGCTCCGCGCCACGCTCCCGCTCCCGGCCGCGCCGCTCCGCGGGCTCCGCCTCTGCCCCGCCCCGCCGGCCGGCGGCGCGGTTCGACGCTACCCTATTGGCGGCGGCGCGGCGCGCCGGCCCCGCCCCCGCTCGCCCATTGGACGCAGCTCGCCGTTGCCCGCCCCCACGCCGCCCGCCCCCGCGCCGCCCGCCGGCGCTCCGGACTGCGGACAGTGGCGTGCGGCCGCCGCAGCGAGCGCCGGCAGGAGCAGGCTCGGCGCGGCTCGGCGCGGTTCGGCACGGCGCGGTTCGGCACGGCGCGGCTCGGCTCGGCTCTCCACTCCAGCTCCCGCTCCCACACGCCATGCCCGGCCGATCCGCGGCGCCGCCGGCTCGGAGCGCCTGAACGGGCGGCGTTGGCGTGAGCGCAGGGGGAGCGCGTCTCCGGTGCCCGCACCGGTCCGCTCGCCGGCAGCGGGGCAGCCCGGCGGGCGCTGTCCGCATGAGGGCGGCGGACCCCTGAGGCGGGCGGCCAGCGGCCGTCGGGGCGCGGCGCGGCTGCCGGAGGGGGCGGTGGCGGCGATGGGGGCTCTCCCGGCGCTTCTGGGGGCCGCCTTGCTGTGGGCCGGAGCCGGGGCCCTCGTCAACCTCAAGTACTCGGTGGAGGAGGAGCAGCGGGCCGGCACGGTGATTGCCAACGTCGCCAAGGACGCCCGGGACGCCGGTTTCGTGCTGGACCCCCGGCAGCCCACCGCCTTCCGGGTGGTCTCCAACTCGGCCCCCCACCTGGTGGACATCAGCCCCGGGTCGGGGCTGCTGGTGACCAAGCAGAAGATCGACCGGGACCTCCTGTGCCGGCAAAGCCCCAAGTGTGTCATCTCACTGGAGGTGATGTCCAGTTCCATGGAGATCTGCGTGATCAAGCTGGAGATCAAGGACCTCAATGATAATGCTCCCAGCTTCCCCACCGACCAGATAGAGCTGGAGATCTCCGAGACAGCCAGCCCTGGCACACGGGTGCCACTGGAAAGTGCCTATGACCCGGACTCGGGCAGCTTTGGTGTGCAGAGCTACGAGATCACCCCCAATGACCTCTTCGGTCTGGAGACCAAGACGCGAGGTGATGGGTCCCGCTTTGCTGAGCTGGTGGTGGAGAAGAGCCTGGATCGTGAGACCCAGTCCCACTACAGCTACGTGATCACGGCGCTGGACGGTGGTGACCCGCCCAACTTCGGCACGGTGGAGCTCAGCATCCGCGTCATCGACTCCAATGACAACAACCCGCTCTTCGAGGAGCCGGCCTATACCGTCAGCGTGCCTGAAAACGCCCCGCCGGGTACGCCCGTCATCCGCCTCAATGCCACTGACCCGGATGAGGGCACCAACGGCCAGGTCCTCTACTCTTTCCACAGCTACGTCTCCGAGCGGGCCCGGGAGCTCTTCCAAATTGACCCTCAGAGTGGGCTCATCACGGTGAGTGGCGCCATCGACTATGAGGAGGGTCATGTCTACGAGCTGGATGTGCAGGCTAAGGACTTGGGGCCTAACTCCATCCCTGCCCATTGCAAAGTGACCATCAGTGTCCAGGATGCCAACGACAACCCACCCCTCATCAACCTCCTCTCCGTCAACAGTGAGCTGGTGGAGGTGAGCGAGAACGCCCCGCCAGGTTACGTCATTGCCTTGGTGCGGGTCTCGGACCGTGACTCTGGGGCCAACGGGCGGGTGCAGTGCAAGCTCCTGGGCAACGTGCCTTTTCGGCTCCAGGAGTACGAGAGCTTCTCCACCATCCTGGTGGATGGGCGGCTGGACCGGGAGCAGAGGGACCAATACAACCTGACCATCCAGGCCAAGGACAATGGCATTCCCTCCCTGCAGGCCACCAAGTCCTTCACTGTCAAGATCACTGATGAGAACGACAACCATCCCCACTTCTCCAAGCCCTATTACCAGGTTATTGTGCAGGAGAACAACACCCCGGGGGCCTACCTCCTCTCAGTCTCAGCCAGGGACCCAGACCTGGGCCTCAATGGTAGTGTCTCCTATCAGATTGTGCCCTCCCAAGTCAGGGACATGCCTGTCTTCACCTATGTCTCCATCAACCCCAACTCTGGAGATATTTATGCTTTGAGGTCCTTCAATCATGAACAGACAAAGGCCTTTGAGTTCAAGGTCTTGGCAAAAGATGGGGGTAATCCCTCTCTGCAGAGCAATGCCACTGTCAGGGTGATTGTCCTGGACGTCAATGACAACACCCCCGTGATCACAGCCCCACCACTGGTCAACGGGACCGCGGAGGTGTACATCCCCAGGAACGCAGGGGTCGGCTACTTGGTGACGGTGGTCAAGGCAGATGACTACGATGAGGGTGAAAATGGCAGACTTTCCTACGAAATGGTGGAAGGAGACAGAGGGTTTTTTGAAATAGACCAGGTCAATGGAGAGATAAGGACCACCAGAGCCTTTGGGGAGAACGCAAAGACAGCCTACGAGCTGATTGTGGTGGCTCACGACCATGGGAAAACATCTCTCTCAGCTTCTGCCTTGATTTTGATCTATCTGTCTCCAGCCCTGGATGCCCAGGAGTCCATAGGATCTGTTAACCTCTCCCTGATTTTCATTATTGCCCTGGGGTCTATCGCAGCCATTCTTTTTGTCACCATGATCTTTGTGGCAGTCAAGTGCAAAAGGGATAACAAGGAAATCAGGACCTACAACTGCAGGTAAAGAGATCTTTGTTTCTGGGCACCTGCTGGCTCTGCTTTGATTTGTGCCATCGCAGTTACTTTTCTGCTCACTGCTGTATACTTGGGGGGGTGGGGGGTGGGGGCAGGGGGTGGTGGTGGTGGTGGTGGGGGTGGTTTAGGAGCAAAAGCAAGGTTTGGGTCCCTCTGTGGAAATTTCCTGTGAAGCTTTAAAACAACCATTCTCTGGGAGAAGCCCAGGAATCCGAGCTGAGTAAACGAATCCACTTAATTGCGCGTCTTGACAATCTGTTGCAGCATCCCTGCTTCTACGCGCTCCGTCGCAGGGATGGGGTGAGGGTGGGGGGGGGGTGGGGGGGGAAAGAACAGTTTTACGGTGGCGTGGCTGGTTCCTGTGGGTAGCACACCCCACACACACACACACACCCCGGTCCCCAGCGCAGCTCCTCGGGCTCACAATGGGGGTGAAGCCCTCCCTTTCCCCCATCCCACCGCAGCATCCCCGCAGTAGACGGGGCGAGCGGGCGGCCGCTGTGGCATCCATAAGCCCTCGCTGGCCCTTCAAAAGAGCTATTGTGCGCCCGATGATGCGGCTTCTCGCCACGGTGGTGATGGGGCCAAGTGGATAAAACAGTGATGAAAATCAACCGGTTTCCCCTCGGATACACCGCTCCAGCACCCGGCGTGGCCGGTTGGGCCAGGAGCCATGGGGCCAGGGTGGGTTGGTTGGTTTTTTTTTGGGCATCTCTGCGTTATTTTGCCCTGGCTGGATTTGGGCTCCCCAGGTCCGAAATGCCGGAGGGGAGGTCAGCCTTGTGCCCGGAGCGGCTGAAAGGCTGATAGGGGAAATCCAACCCCCTTGAATATGTAACAGCCCGGCGATTATTGTCTCTCTTTTACTATTCTCTGTGTTACACAAGTTAGGAGACAAATGCTAACCACACATGAATATCAATCAGATGCCATAAAAGAGCAGCTGCAATGCCTCATAAATGGTTTAATCCTGTTACTAGTGAAATAGCCATGACTTCTCCATTCCTTCGGCACCGAGTCGTTTCGGAGGGGAGGGATGGAAATTAATTTCACTCTACCTTGGAAACGCAGGCTGGGCCCCCCCCCCCACCCCCCTCCTCCCGCTATCCCCCAGCAATTCTGCAGCGCAGGGGGATGTGCGGTCTTTAAAGTTTGATTTACACAGAAATAATGCCGGGGAGTTTGGGTTTTATACCCGGCTTTCTCAGCGCAAAGTGCGTTTATAAAGCCTTTTTTTTTTGTTGTTTTTTTTTTTGCTCGATGCGGGGTAAGGGGGGGGGGGGAGCGGCGTGTGTGGGGAAATCATCTGCAAATAAAGGTCGGTCTGTGCTGTATTACGGGATGCCTGGCTTCGAGGGAAAGCTAATACACCCGATTTCTTGCCAGCTCGGCCCATTAACCGAGAATAGGACCTGAATGGATAAAAATCACATCGCGGTGGTGCCCCGAACAGCTTCACGCCTATGTATAAGCCCTGGTTTTATACTGTGACGGCTTAGGGATTAATGAAGTGCAGTTTAATTAAATAATTGGTCAATAGAGAAAGGACAGCGAAATGAATGCCTGCAGGAAATAATTGGGCTCTCTCGCATTGCCAAACTTAAACATTTAGGTAAACAAAACAATTAAAGCTTCATCAAGCATTGTTAGACGAGTCAGCAGCATATAGATTGTTGGCACAACAGAAATCCCTGCCTGCCCCTGATTTATTTGCACGCTCAGGGGGATGCGCGGGGCTGTTGTCGGCGTGCATCCGAGCAGGAGAAGTCGGCTGCAGAGGTGGAGGAGCACCAGGTAGGCTCAGCAGCGGCTGCGACCGCGGGGCACCCTCTCCCTGCGCTGGGTGCGTGCCTTTAGGCTTTGCCAGTGCCTTATTTTAGAGGTTCTTCACAACAGCTGCTGGAGAGTCTTCATAAAACGTGTTAATTTATGAGGCACATAAGGGTTATACGAGAGCTGTTCGACTCGGTGGCATTTTCATGCTCAGGCAATTAGCTTTCTGGAACAAGAATATTTGTCCAATATTTGCCTTTCTAGATAAACTGTATTATTTATTCATCCCATTATTTCTGTCGCAGCTATTGGATTTTTTTTTTTTTTTCCCCCTTTAATGCTGTTATTGTAACAAGAAGAGGAGCAAAATCCTGACTTTGAAATGTGCGTTTCTGACTCTGGGTAGCATCTGATGTGCTGCCCTGGGAAACACCGAGCTGCCCAGGGCTCAAATTCATCCGTGGGTACATGGGCTGGGGCTGTGTGGCTCCCTATGGGAAGAGGAGCCGCAGTCAGCCTGAGCCGAGCATACCCAGTTAATGCCAAGGTGCAGTCGTATTTGTCATTATTTCCTCAGATGGTGTTTTCCAGTAACTTTTTTCCTCTGGTGTTTTGCAGAAGACATTCAAGGCACTTTGTCAGTTCATTCTTTTGGCAGGTGGGAAGCAAAGATGGGAAAGAAAAGCGGAGAAAAAACGAGCTTGCATTAAAAAAAAAAAAGAGAAAAAAAAAGGTCAAAAAGGATCATTTCTCTTTGCAAAACACATTTGTTGTTCTCTGATTTCTAGAAGGTGAAAGCATTTCCCAGCAGAAGGGGGTGTGTGTGTGTCAGGGGGTGAGGGAGGAATAGGATGTGGTTGGAGAAAAGATTTCGAGTTATCAGGTATTATTATAGACAGTCAAAACACCAGCAATTTGGATAAAGCATTAATAAGCAAACAGCCTCTGGAGTGTGAGAGAATAGAGCTTGCCAGCTAGGACTGCTTCTGGGTCTGCCTTATTTACTGCTATGGAAAATTAACTGGGAAGAGAATCCACTATTCATTTTGAATTTTCATTACAGGGACCAAATTAAATCACTTTTAAAATCCTTATTACGCATGGAAATGAATGCAGGTACCCTTTTCAGTTCATGGATTTTAACATCTCAATTTTTCTCTTCTGCAGGCTGGACTTTACTCCTAGTAACTAAATATCAGCAATTATAAACACTAGGAAAAAAACCCCAACAACACCAAACCCAGAGGCATTCTCCCTTCCTCTTATTTTTCATATTTGACCTGAAAGCATTATACATATGAAAATAAGCTAAAGACTGTGTCGTGTCACCAGACCCAAAACATGACGTAATGTGCATGACTAAGAAGCCTGCACAGAGATGGGGGCCAAGCCCTCTGGGTTTCTGCGTGTGTGTTTAGCAGGGATGGGGTTGGGGATGCTCTCAGCTATTCATTTTTCTTCTGTCCCCCAGAATTGCAGAATACTCCTACGGGCATCAAAAGAAATCAAGCAAGAAAAAGAAAATCAGCAAGAATGATATCCGCCTGGTACCGCGGGACGTGGAAGAGACGGATAAAATGAACGTTGTGAGCTGCTCCTCTCTTACCTCATCCCTCAACTACTTCGATTACCACCAGCAGACCCTGCCGCTGGGCTGCCGCCGCTCCGAAAGCACTTTCCTCAACGTGGAGAGCCAGAACAACAGGAACGCCGGCTCCAACCACATTTACCATCACACCTTCACAGGGCAAAGCCCCCAGCAGCCCGACCTCATCATCAACGGGATGCCGCTGCCGGAGGTGAGTGCAGGCAGGCAGCCGGGAAATGGGGAATGAGGTTGCACGTGGACCGTTGGTGTGCGGGTCTGTTGGTGCGGGTGTTGCCGAAACGAGCGTCGAGCAAACAGGCAGCGTGGTTTCCATGTGTCCGGTACCCCGGGATGAGGGGGCGATGGAGGATGGCAGAGGGGAGCAGCTGTCAACCCACCTTGTGGGTTCTGGGGTGACCTCAGCATGTCGATATGGGTGGATATTTCACCACCAGACACTGCAGAGCACCCTACTCCCCAAAATTCCCAGGCAGGGATGCTGGTGTGGGCCAGGCTGGAGGTGCCTGCTTTGAAAGTGGATTTGGAGTGTGGTGATGCTCAAGCGAAGAGACGCTCGTTGTCTTCACAGGAGGTTTGCAGAAGGCTGTGGAAAGCAGGGTTGGCTGTTCTGGGGGCAGTGAGTGAGTTTTGCTGGAGAAGCTAGCAGTGCAGGATGCCCCAGTGTGACCACTTCCATACCTGTCCCCATGCAGTCCCCTCGCTGTGCAGAACAGGCACGCACTGGGCAGCGTGGGAGGGATGCATGGTATCTGCCACAGGCAGGGAAAGGGGCTGCTCCGATCCACTCCATCCTCATCAGGTTCTTCTAATTCATCAGCTTTCCTGTACATCACAGGCGTCATTTAATGTTGCTTGTTTGTCTCTCTTTGAATTATTGTTTGGTATTAAGCAAGACAATCAAAGGTTTGTCATGTTTCCTGCTTTGAACGGAATAACAAAGCTGAAAAAGCAGCTAAAATATTTATGGCTTGCTCTGTGTTGCGTTCAGTGTGCTGGTGTAAATGCAAAACGTTGCTGCTCAAGGCAGTGGATCTACTTCAGATTGATACTTGAGCCATGAAGAGTGGAGCCTGGCCTTCTGTGAGAGCCTGCAGGGATGCTGGTGAGGGCTGGTGCTGGCGGGCATGATGCTGCACTGTTTGTATCGGCAAAGTGCTCCTGGAACCCTGGTGTCTGACCTCCGCTGAGGCTACAGAACCAGCTCCCGAGGACTTGCTTACTGGTGTCGGCCCAGTTTTGGGGTGCTCCCAGCCCAAATGCCAGGAGCTCAAAGTGGAAGCAGAGCTTTTAGCACCTAAAGGACTGGGAGGGGGTTGTTGGGATCTCCGTGATGCTTAGCTGCCTTCTGCCCAGGCTGTGTCTCAAGCCTCTCCTGCCCGTGTGTGCCGGCGCCTCACCGCATGGCATTGCCTTTTGGAGGTTCCCTGCTGAGATGCTGCGAGGAGGCAACTTCGGCACAAGTGCACCATTACAGCCCAGTATAGCCCAGCACAGCTGGCAGTGGCTGTGGGACCGGGACCCTGCCTGTGCTTGGGGCAGTATGGTGGGAGCATCCTAGCACTGGTCCAACCAGTTAAAATCCGATTTAACTTCTGGAGTCGGTGTAAAAGCAGGTATAAAGTTTCTTAGCAAGAACTGAGCGGGAATGACTTGGATTTAAATGTACAGCCAGAGAGCTGAGTGGGCTTTGTAGTTCCCAAATGCCTGGATGGGAGAGTCAGGGAACTTTGCATCCAAGTCAGGATGGGAGCAGTTTGGGATAAGCCTGTCTGGTCACATATGGCAGAAGAGCTGCTACCAAAGCTGCCTGCTCCTTGCTGGCAGTCCAGAGATGGGAAACACCACCCTTCCCGTGTTAGGGGATTCCCTTCGATGCGCAGATTTGACTCAGGGTGCCCAGCTGCCTGGAGCGGAAGCGTGCCAGCTTTGTGGCTAACCATTGCCACTGGGATGTAGAGGTCCCTGAGGAATTCCTGCTTTCCCTGAGCAGTATCCTTTGGAGAGGGGTCCTGAGAGCATCTCTGGCTGCTGTCTTGCTAAAGGCGCTGAGCCGTGGAGCACCCTGTCAGCCTGTGATTCACCGTCACAGGCAAAATTCAGTCATAAAATCGATCACATGTTGGCATTAGCCAGGAGCACGTGCCGGCAGCAGGAGGTCTGCAGTACTGGGGATGGGGGTAAGGACCATCGGGGACATCGTAGCTCAGCTGTTAAAGGCACCAGGCAGCTGCAGGCAGAAGGCGGTGCTGCCCATGTCCCTCCTCCACACAGCAGTCACCTTGGGGTCCTGAGGGACTGGCTCTCCAAAGATCCCCACTGCCTTGTGCACCCTCATGAGAAGAGGACAGGGCGTCTCATGCTTCTCCCCATGTCTCCAGCTTCCCTCTTTTCCCCATCACTTGTGTAGGTGGGATGCACTGGGAAGAGCTGGTACCTCGCCTGGAGAAATACATTTATCTCTTGTAACAAGTGCCATCGAGTGTCAGCTTACAGCGTGCCCTCCAGCAGCCCCTCGAGCATGCAGGAGGGCAGCTGATGGCTCTCTAGTTCTGCTCAGGGACCAGCAGCTCTCCAGTGGGTGCTCTCTGAGAGAGCAGCATGTCCTAGCAGGGGTCTGCTCTCTCCCTGGGGATGCTTTGGGACAAAAGGGCAGGGACAGGGCACAGGGAGGAGAATTCCCAACTGGAAGCTGTTCTTAAGCTTAGTTTAGGGTGGGAGCTTTTCTTTTTCTTTGGCAGATAGCCTCTGTGTAATGCTTCCAGCTGTTGCAAGGGAAGTTATCCTGCTGTGGGTTCAACTGGCTCCTAAAAATGCTGAGGGTTGGGAGGTTCAAGCAGTGACCAGAGTGACAGCAGGGTGACATGGTAACCCTGTATAAGATGCTTCTTGAGAGGAGCATCCTTGAATCCATCGTAGCCCATCGCCGCCTTAGCAGGTGCTCCTGGCACGATGACATGCCTATGCAGTGTGCTGCTGGTACCCCTCCCAGTGACGATGATTCAATACATTAAATCCCTGCCCAAGCCTGGGGTCTGCAGAGCCAACCCGTTCCCTGCAGTGCATCCAGCGGGACATTGGGCTGGTTTGAATCGCCTCCAGTGATGAGGCTGCCGGCGTTTCCCCCACGGGAGCCTTTACAAGGTGTCAAGTCAGGGAGATATGGCTGCTGCTCCACCTGGGAGTGACTTTTCCTGATGGGAAGGCAAAGCATCGGTTGATAAAAGATACAATACGGAGGTAAATGTGTCGCTGGCGGTGTCGCTTAGCATATGATGGCTGTGGCTGGGAGTAAGCGATTGCCTCTGCAGATGCGTGCTGTCCGCAGCGATGGGTTTGCGTTGGCTTGATGTGTAGCTGGTCTTTAACGTGAGGCTCATTTGCTTTAACAGTCAGGAACCTTGAAATAAAAAGTCCCCAAGGATGGGTTGTTTGCAGAGCTTCAGGAGCTGTTTCCTCTGCGCCGTGGCAGTGGTACGCGCGGCAGCAAGTCTCGGGGCTGGTGGTGCTGTGCCTGCTGTTATCGGGTTCCTCGGTGCTCCCCACCTTTCCCTGCTGATCCAGAATGGATTAAATAGTGGGGTCTGTGGGGACTACAGCCCTGCTCTGAAGGTGCAAAAGAACTTTGAGACGGCCCTTGGAAAGCTTTTCCCTTCAGGTAGGGGCCAGGCTTGGCTGCCGGCTCTGCTTGTGCCAGGGCACGGCTGTCAAGAGAGCATCAGGAAACAGAGGGGATGTCCTGAGGGGGGATGGAGGGGTGGGCATGTGTGTGGCCCCTCCAGAGCTTGGTAGTCCCTTGGGTGCTGGAAGTATGACTTTTAGCATCCTTGTGGCTGTAGGCAGTGATGGCAAAAAGCGTTTGTGAGCAGCTCTGGTTGAGCGTGGCTGACAGTGGGAGGCTTGGTCCCCGTTGGATTTTGGCTTGTTGTGCAGGAGGGAGAGTGGGACATGCTGGAGCTGCAAGGGCATTGCCGGTCAGAGCCTTTCCTGCTGCCCAGGGCTTTATTTTCCTTCCTGCTGAGCTGAAGGAGAAGTCAGATTTGGAGCTGAATGGGCTTGTTGTCAGTTTTTGCCTGTATGTTACTGGAAGTTACGCCAGGAGATTAAAAATCAAAATTAATAGGAGCCATTAGGCAGCTTCCTTGATAAAAATGCACGTTGCATTGGGGTGGTGTGGAAACCAGCCTGAGTGCCAAGCCTTTTAGGATCCCTGGGACACGACTTGCATGTAGAGCAGCCACCCTTGGGTAACACTTGCATGCCTGGATTTTGACTTTGTGGTTTTAAGAGAAAACAGTGTGTGTGTAATGGCTGTGTCTGTGTTTCAGTGACAGTTTTATGCCCAAAATCAGCACTACTTCGGGAAGTGGTGCCCCATCCATGGGGGGAGCATCTCTTGGGGCACAGTAACTTGCTCTGCCCCTCATTTCACCCGGGTCCTCAAGCAGGATGGAGTGCTGGAGAGGGAAGGAGGTGTGGAATGGGAGCGGGCGTGCCTTGTTTGAGAGGGTGCACATCCAAAGGTGGCATTATTGTGGAGATTTGGGGCTGAGTGTTTCTGGGGGTGGAGCATGGGATGGCCCCATCATGGCAGCGTCAGGGAAGGGAAGTGGCAGCTGCTGTTAGACCGGTAGCAGGGTGTGGATTTGACATTGCCTTGTTCTGCTGCTTTGGTAGATCCTGATGGAGAAGGTCAAGGTGACACCAGGACTCAAGTCCTCCGGGCACCCAACAGCTCCCAGACCTGGGGAAGGTGTGGGGGGGGAGGGCATGGCTGTGGCCATCCGCTGCCTCCTGAGCCGGTGGCCACCATCAGTAAGATGGGGAATTACTGGTTTTAGTGATAATCCTGCTCTAATCCCCCAACCTTGATACACTCCCGCGTAATCCTCACTCACACTGATTTCGGTTGGGCTCCTCGCGGCAGCGGGGATTATTTGAGCCAGCAACAGTCGCAGGATAAGGCCCCGGTGGTTTCAGATAGGCTTTTTACTACCTGGAAAGCGTTCTCCTCGCTGTAGGAAACGGTTTCCTAAGCACAATAGAGCAATTTTCGTTTCAGGCAGCCCCGGCAGTTTTTGCTCTGGCTATCTGGCGGTGTTAACTGAAGCACATTTCTACAACACACAAAGATATTTTTTATTTCTATTTTTTTTTGTTTTGTAAGAAATTAAATCAGCGTGGCTGTTCCTCTTTCTCTGTCATTTCTCTACTTGTCAATTCTTTCTTCCCCTCCAGCTTATCCTCCTCTTCTCCGCTAGCCTTAAAAAGCCCCCAAAGTGTCTGTTATAATCACATTTTGTGTGTTACAACCAGAATGAATGTACTCGCTTTAATATGCTGGGGTTGAGGAAATCAGTTTCTGTCTGGTGTAACAGACAATTTGTTATAAACCGTGCCGGTTAGAAGTGAAGGGCCTTGCTTTAGTGTAACGCTGGGGAGACGTCGTGATCTGTAATTGGAAGGGATTTGGCTCGCTTCTGAGTAATGCTGTGTATAGAGCAGGGGGTGGGGAGGGGGAAAAAAGAGAGGAAAAGGAGATAATTTCCAACCTGGAGAAAGTTTGCAGCGCTGAGACACGCCAGGCTGTTGAAAGAAGGTTTATTTTCAGCCGAGATAATAATTAAAGCATTATCAGCGATGATGTTCGACTAGTGGGAAGGCTGACTTTGCAGTGAGCGTGCGTTGCCAGTCTTGTTTTCTCCTTGGGAGGTCACTGTAACTCAGCACTTTTTTTGTGCCTGCGATGCGCACCGCGATGGGTAAGCGCCGGTCACGGCTCTCATCTGTGCCTCTGCCTTTCTCTACCCCTGTATCTCTGTCCGGGACCCAGCAGCATCCTCTGTGCTCCCAGAGCCCGCTGAAGAGGAGTGATGCGTTCAGCTGGAGGTAGTGACTGGTTATCCCCCTCCCCAGGGAAAGGCTCAGTGGTCACAGCCGGCATAGCCAGGGGCACACTGGGTACCAGAGCCTGTGAGGTGGGATCCCCCAACCACCCTGCATGCTTCCCTGCTTGCTCCAAAACTCCCAGCAAATCCCTGGGCTTAACTAACTCTCAGAGTGTTTTGTGTATCACTGCACATTCCCTGACCTCTCCGAGTGTCGGAGGCCAACATTATGGAAATCAGCAGCTTTTTATTCCATTCCGAGGTCAGCCTAACCAAATTATACACATCTCCTAATGTAATCGCTCCGAGCTCCCCGTTTGGAAAAATTCATTTGAATACTTTGCAAGAGAGATAAATATGCCAGCTTCCATCCACGTTTAACCGTGTCTCTCGCTGACGGCCGACGCTTGCTGCGCTCTGGCTTAAGTCTTGGGCTTTTCATTGACCCATTGAGGCTGGAAAAGATATTCAAGATCATCGGGTCCACCCCGAACACTGCCAAGTCCTCCATTAACCCGTGTATGGTAACTGATAATGGGGTTGTGACCCCATCCCCTTTGGGTTTGCCAAGGGTTTTCCAGCCTGTGGTGGGCTCCAGGCTGAATAGGATCAAGGGGTCTGCGGAGGAATGAGGGCTGGTGTGTGGTGTGGTGGCAGTAGCCAAGCTGTATTTAACAGCAAAACTCCTCTCCTCTGATGGCCAGACCTAGAGTGCTCAATGTGGATACAGTTTTATCTCTCTGTATTACATACTGTATGTTATACTGTATATATTAGCTTATATATGCTATATGATGTACAGGATATGTAAAACATATTAAAATTGTTTATAGAATTATTACATACTGGACCTAATTATGTAAACAGGTATATAATATATCATATAACGATGTGTATCTCATGGATTTGGGTTTTATGGTTCACTTTCAGTGAAAGTAGAGAGGCTCATCTTGTTTCCCTTCCCATAAATTGGAATTTCTGGTGCTTCTTTGTGTTGCATGACTCTTACTTGCTGAGTCTATACAGAAAAAGCTCCTGCAACTGTATTTATGTGGCAGATGAGAATTTCTCCTCAAATCACAAAAGATTTATAATATTATTTTTTTTTAATTACGTCAAAAGAGTGGTCTTGCCTGCTACTTATGGCCTTTCTTGTGGTGGTTTCCAAATGGACTCCTGTTGTATCGAGCAACTTGAGCTCTGAGGTTTCTCCCTCTTGCTTACTTTGCATAAGCACAAGCTGAATGCAAGGGAATCATCATGGCCAAGTGTGAATAGCCTTTGGATAACCTTGTGTGCATCTGTTGGGCTCCGTGGAAGAGCTGCCATCTCCTGAAGGCCCTCCTGGGGACTTTGAGCCACAGAAGCGCCTCAGCCAGGCGCCCTCCTGGGTCCTCGGGCTCTTGCCCTGGCTGAGGATGCTCTGCTTGGGTCTGTCCTAGATACCCAGCAGCCAGCAAAGGCAGAGCCCTGCCTGCCCTTTGTTCTGCAAGCAGGCTCTCTGCTGAGGAGCCCTCCGTCTCTCCTGGGACACTGCTCCTCTTGCACCTCTCCCCTCCTCTGATGGCAGCTCCTGCTCTGTGCAAGGGCTTGGATGGGGGACCCCCATCCCTGCCTGCTCCCCCTTCCCTGCCAGGCTGCCTATGGGGCCAGGCACAGCCTTGCTTCAATAAATGATTAGATATTGTTCCCAGTAGAGGCTATAGTTGAGTTCCAATCATTTTCTGTTAATTAAAATACAGGATGGTCTTATTTGTAGCATAAATAGTTGTAATCTGTGTACTTATAAGTGTAATTATAATTTAAATTAGAGTGTGCTCTGAATTGCCGATGGATGGGATGCTCTGCAGGCAGCAGTACCCTCCTGGGGCTGAGGTACAGGTTGTCTCATGGGGTCCCCCATGGTCCCGCTCCCCACTGTCCCCATTGCCTGGAGCTCATCCAAGGGACATCCAGCCTGTCAATGGCTCCCCATTTTGCTGTTTCTGTTGGGGCAGAGCTTGCCCGTGGCACCCATTGGAGGGTTGGTTGGAGAGGAGACCTCAGCATTGCTGCCTCAGTGCTTGCCTCTAGTTTCTCGTCTAAATTTGGAGTGAAGCAATGGCTTATGTCAGCCAGATGAGTGATTAGTACTTAGCCTTGAAATTATGCCCTGTTTAACACAGAATTACAGTGACTTCTCGTTAGGCTGGTGAAGGTTTGAGTGTGGTGACTGCTAAAGCAGTTATTGTGCATCATGCACCCTCAGCATGCTGCAGGTAACCCCAGCTGCTCCTCCTCCTTACACCCAATGTGTGGTGTAGGACTGTGATGCGTGAGTAGGGCTGTGATGAGTGAGTAGGACTGTGATGCGTGGTGGAGGTCTGTGATACATCGTGGAGGTCTGTGACGCGTCCTTTAGGTCTATGATATGTGGTGGAGGTCTGTGATGTGTTGCGTAGGTCTGTGATGCGTGGTGGAGGTCTGTGATGCGTCGTGTAGGTCTGTGATGCGTTGTGGAGGTCTGTGATGCGTGGTGGAAGTCTGTGATGCATGGTGTATGTCTGTGTGTGTCGAAGCTGTGCAGGTGAGGTCCTCATCTCAACACCCTCTGGGCCACCAGAGAACTGGATGTGAATCCTTCATGGTTCTCACGGGGATCTGGAGCTTGTCGGATTATACCATCTTTTGTAATGGCAGGTGTATGCCACAGGGCAGGTTTTAAAATTCCCGTGTTGGTGGATTGCGTTAACCCATCCTAAGTCAGGTATGTAAAATTCCATTAAGCGAAAACCCTCTGGCATTTTCTCACCCATGCTCGAGCTCTGCAGGCTATGCTAATGCAGTGCGTTTGCTCATCTATTAGGAGGATGATGGTTTTAAAATAATAACATTTATCTTTGGCAGCGGACCTACAATAGTGTGTGCCGAGTACAATTTTGTGAAAGGCTCTGCAGATGTTGCCTCATTCAATCTGGGTCAAAAAGAGTGCTTAGAATCATAAAGGTTAGAAAGAGATCAAATAATTCGGCGGTTTTATTGCTGAATAATGTACTTGGAAAATATCATTCACCATTATTAGACTAAGTGAGTACAGAAAACACAGGACTCAATAGTCATTTCTCAGTATTGGCTGATTTTACTGTTTTTATAATGTAGCTAAATTCCCTGTTATTGATTCCAGCATTGATTATCGATCTGGAAATCTAAATGTATGTGCTGGTGGGAGCGTCTGGGAGTGGGATGATTGGGGAATTAGGTCTCCGCACCCCCTTGCAGCATCTAGCGGTGGGCAGCACACCCGCAGGTCATGTCGATGCCACTTTGGGGGAGCTGTTGGCATTTTGGGGAGCTGTCTTCACAAATTAAAATGAAAACAACAACCCCAGGAAAACACCTGTTTTATGTGTGTCCTTTTTTATGCCTGAGAGTTTATGTAAACTTGATCACGCAGACCCAGGTGGGCTGGGGTGCCAACAGCGGGATGGGGGCTTGGTGCCTGCGTCTGCGACTCCCATCACCTGCTGCCTCCTGGACTTTTCATATTCAGATTCACATCTGGATGGTCTGGCAGGGACCCAACTTCAGTGACATTTAGTAATCAAATCCACATGGCTGTTGGCTTAGAAACAGCATCTGAACCTGTCTGCCTGCTGTAATGCTTTTCCAGACGTTTGTGAAAGGTTCCTCTGGTTTCTCATTCAGCCCTCCACCTCCCCTCCCCGCCCCACCCCCCTTCTCTGTGTGGTTGTCCCCTGTCTGGAGGGAAATACCATGCTGGGGCTGAGATCTTTCCCTGTACATCAATTAATTGCAGGGGATGGGTTTGTGAGAGACCAAAGCTCATGGTCCCATACGGGCTCTGCATCCCGTGGTGAGCCCACGGACTGGAGCCAGCAGCATCGCTGTGGGAACCACGGGCTCCCACTGGGATGGGGCTTTTTCAGCTGCATGATGGATTCCTTTGTTGGGGGGGGGGGGAAAGACAAATTTTGGAATATGTTCATCTCTTGTTCTCTGCACTTAGTTGTTGTCAGCATTAATATGCCATTAACACATGCTCATTAGGAGGAGAATGATTATACCCTGCAGAATATGGGCGAAACCTTCATTAGGCACTAACATATTGAACCAAGCTGCAAACTTCACTTGGAGAAAACTGGGGAAGGTTCTGCTCAGTGTTGGGTTTCTCTAATTTCTCCTCGCTGATTTGATGAAAGCACCTTGTCTTCTAGTGTGCGTTTTCAGCCAGGGGTGCAGGTGATGCTCAGGTGAGCCTGGGCTCAGGCTCTAGCTCTGGAATCCTTTCTGGGCCCTCAGATCCGTCTTCCCCTAGATCAAAGACATCCGTATCACGGTCTGTTTTGGCACATGAAGTGAATGCAATCCCATGTCCCCCACTCCAAGGGCTACGCTGGCTCTTTAGGCTTAACGAGATGAAATCTCTGCAGAGCCGGGAGATGCTCCGGGAACAGATTTGTTGAGAAAGGAGGTGTCATTTCTACATCCTCGCTTTTCACACCATAATGACGTTTTAAGCGTTCATCTGGCCTTGCTGCCTCCAGTCTGAAGCCATAACCTGCCATGTGTGACAGGGCAATTGCTCGCCCCGGTAATGATTACAGCAGAGCCCGGCGTTGCTCCCTTGTTTGCTCGTCGCGTTGCAGCTCCAGGCATGTGCGTGGTGCTCTCTTAAAGTCAATCAATAAGAATAATTGCAAGTTCAGGTGGGGGTGAGGGAGGAGAGTGCTGTAGCAGACAAATATTTGTAGATTAAGACCCTGTTTTCACGCAGATGCCCCCTGTGATGGGTAACAAGGGACGGACAATAAGGACCATATGCGGTATTTAATCAGAATTTATTCTAAATGGGGTGATTTCATAGATTTCCATGGAGCCAACAGCTGTCCTGTGTATTAAGTATGTGCACGCTGCCTTCATCCGGCCCCCAATGCCCTGCCTGCCTGGGGGTTTTGCAGGATTTTGTGGTGTTTTGTGGCCCTGTCCCCCCTTGCCTCTACCAAGGTGCAGCCAGAGGGAATCCTATGGATCTGTTTTCACCTACAAACCTCAGCAGAGGACAAATGGTGGTTGATGGGCCTGGATTTCATGTTGTGACAGTGAAGGAAAACGTAGCCACGGCAGGAGCACAGGAAGGCACTGGGGCAGGTAAACAACCCTTCCTTCTTGTGCCTGCAGTGGCCTCAGGAGCAGTGATGCTGGGCTGAATGACATGGGATGGGTTTTGGGTGCTTCTTGGAGAGTGGTTGCATCCCTCTGCTTGCAGGTACATCCAGCTCCTCTTGCCTAAAACCATGTGCCACAAGGACCGTTTGGTTTGACATGGTTTTGAGGCACGCTGTGGCAGTGTTGCGGTGGTGCCTGTACAGCCTGGCAGGGAGGTTGGCTCCCTGCTGCCTATGGGACAGCCAGCGCCCATGGGATCTGCCGGTGCTGTGCCTGGTCATGGGGAGACACCAACCCCACCCCACAGAGGGTTTCTTCCTGGAGAGATGGAGACAGAGGGGGATGGAGCTGCCCACCCCTGGGTTGCAGTGCCTTTGGTGACCTGACCTCCCCTTTGTCATTGATCCTGAAACTTAATAATGGGGAAGTACCCCAGAACTGGGATCCATACTGGGACCAGTGTTGTTTAATATCTTTATCAATGACATAGGCAGTGGGATCGAGCACACCCTCAGCAGCATTGCAGGTGACACCAAACTGAGTGGTGTGGTTGACACACCAGAGGGGAGGGATGGAATGTCATCCAGAGGGATCTGGACCAGCTACAGAGATGGGCCCATTCCAGCCTCATGAAGTTCAACAAGGACAGGTGCAAGGTCTTGCATATGGGTCGGGACAGTCCTCACTACCAATACAAGCTGGGGAATGATGTGATAGAGAGCAGCCTGAGGAAAAAGACATGAGAGTATTGATGGACAAAAGGCTGGACATGTGCACTTGCAGCCCAGGAGACCAATGGCATTCAGGGAAGCTTCAGAAGAAGTGTGGCCAGCAGATCAGGAGGGGTGATTCTCTCTCTCTGCTCTACCCTGCTCTGCTCTGGTGAGACCCCACCTGGAGCGCTGCATCCAACTGTGGAGCCCTCAACACAAGAAGGACATGGACCTCTTGGAGTGGGTTCAGGGAAGGCCACAGGTGTGATCAGAGGGCTGAAGCATTTCTACAAAGACAGTTGTCAGCCTTGAGAACAGAAGGCTCCAGGGAGAGCTTAAAGCCCCTTCTGGTACCTGAAGGAACCTGCAGAAAAGCTGGGGAAGGACTGTTTGGAAGGGCATGTAGCAATAGGATGAGGGGCAGGGGTTTTAAACTAGAGCAGGGACAGTTTAGATTAGACATTGGGAAGAAGTTCTCAGCAAGAGTGCTGAGACACTGGCACAGGTTTCTCAGAGAGGTATTGGAGGCCCCATCCCTGGAGATGTTCAAGATCAGGCTTGATGGGGCTCTGAGCACCCTGACCTGGTGAAGATGTCCCTGCTCACTGCAAGGGGGTTGGACTAGATGGCCTTAAGAGGTCCCATTCAACCTAATGTACTCTGTGACTCTGAACCAGAGAGGTGACCTGCAGTTACCTGTTACTGACAGGGAGGGAAAACGTGGTGGTGAGGTGCAATGCCAACACACAGTACATCAGGCTTGGAAGCTTTTCAGCACCTACCAGTGCCTTCATTAGAGATACAGTACCCAGCTTGTGGTGGGCTGGACAGAGGGCTGGACAGAGGGATGGACACACACCTTTTGTGTCGAGGAGGCAGGGCACTGTCCATCCCAGCATCACCCAACTTCTCCTCGGTTATTTCTCCTCTGACATTAATGGCTTCTCCCTCTCAGGCCGCCGTGCTGACCACAGGCTCCCATCTAATCACATCTTGCCACGTTGGAAGCGCAGTGGCTGCATCCGTGTGCTGGATGCTGCGTGACTCATGTAATCACCATGCGAAATGCATCATTCATAAACTGTTTAGCGCAACCTTTTGTACAGTAGCACTAATTATTATTATCACAGAAGCCCAGTAAACTAGACTAGTAATTATCAGGGATTTATTTGAATGGACAGCTAAGCTATTCTTGGCAAGTTAGTCAAAGCAGTTGTCATGACAGCCACACAAATGTGTCTTATGAATTGGGTTAATTAGGGTAATTAATAACTGTTGTTTTGCCCTTTTTAACAAGGTATTGCCTAGACACTACAAAAAAATAGCAATTGTACCTAACAGAAATAGTCTTCTTCTAGCAGCACCCTTCAAATCACATCATGAGAGTAGTAAATACCCGTTGGGTTGCCGTTCCGCAAGGCAGCGTGTCACCCTTCTCCCTGCATGAGAGCAGAGCGTAGAAGGGGCTGTTGTGATTTTCCTGCTGAGCTTCCTCTGCTGTGTAGTGCTATCTAGAGATGGGTTGCCATCGCTGTTGGTGTTAATATCATTAACATGTTTTAATGCTGTGCTGCTCTGTGCCATAGTTCACAAGAATCACAAGGTAGGAAAAGACCTTTAAGATCATTGAGTCCAACTGTTCCTGTCCTATGCTAAACCATATCCCTAAGTACCTCATCTGCCCATCTTTTAAACCCATCCAGGGATGGTGACTTAACCCCTTCTCTGGACAGCCTGTTCCACATCCTGACAACTCTTTCAGTGAAGAATTTCTCCCTAACATCTCACCTGATCCTAGTTGCCTGCCCAGCTCCCTGTGGTTTGGCAAGGGCAGCCCCAAGGTGCTCCCATCAGTTGGAGCAGGCTCTGTGAGGGGCAAGACTTAAAGCTGGTATTAAAGTGGTGTGCACAGGTTATTGTTTGGCTGGTGCATCGTCACCATCCTCATCAGGGTGGCTGGTGCCAAGCTGACGGGTCCTTGCTCAGGAAGAGCATCTCCTTTCAAAAAGAAGGGGGTTTTGATGAATAAATGTGTTTGTTTTGGTTCTGGTTGTTGCTGATTGTGAGTAACGATGGTAACTAATGCTCTTAATGACCACATAGCATTGAAGCCCCTCAGCAGGAAAGACAAAAAATCCTCATACTCCTCATCACAGGGAACACCCATGGGCAACCCCAGCTTTGCAGCCCGTGGTGGTGTCCATTCCATGTCCCACACCGGCAGGCTGGGTGCTAGCCAGCACGAAGCCCGTCTCCCTGAGGACGGCAAGATTTGGTGCTGCTGATCACAGACGGCCCAAGATTACCGATGGGACTGAGGAATATTACGTAAGTTTTGTAGAAAAATGACCTGAATAGATGAGCAAAGGATCTGGCTGGTTCTCCAGCTGCACCGAGCCCTGTCTATTTATATCACCTCTGGGCTTTCGAAGCCCTCTTTTAACTAAAGCTTGTTTGATAACACACGTCTTTTTTAAAAGAAAAGAATAAAAATAATAAATAAATGAAAAAAGGAGGGGGAGGGGGGAAAAACCCTAAAGAAAAACACCTTTATGGAGAAAGTAGGGTTTTAATGAAGAAATATTTTACACCGTTCTCCTACAACCTTAGGGCTAATAGCCTGGAACTGGTACTTTGGCTCCTTAAAAAGCCCAACAAGACAAGCCAATTACGGCCTCTGAAACATTTTTATTTTTAGTTCCTTGTAATAGCAATTCATCCTCGGCTATGGTACATTAACTGGAAGGAACAAGAAGTAGTAAGGTTTTGGCATCTTTGTAATAACCAACGGGCTGTGTTTACCAGGCTGTTAATAACGCGGGGCGGCTGTCGGGCTCGGGGAGTGAGCAGCCTGGAGATGGAGAGGGGTATCTAGTTAGGGCTGGAGCAGAGGTCCCCATGTCTGGCGAGTGCTCTGTGGTCATTTATCTCCCTATAGTTTATTCTGAGAGAAAACAGGCCCCCGTTGGGCTAAATTCCTTGGTTACCTGATGCCCCTGAGTTGGTAGTGAGGCTCAGACAGGAGGAAGGGCTGTTTGGAGTGTGCTGGTGTGTTTCTGAGGATACTGGGGCCAGTGTGGCATCTCTGGGGCCAGCAGACTTTGAGCAGGGGGGGCAAGATGGGCTGAGCCAAGCCAAGCTGAGCAGGGCTGAGCTGAGCCAAGGAAAACTGGGCTGAGCTGAGCCAAGCTGGGCTGAGCTGAGCCAGACTTCACATCCTGCTCCCCAGCTGGACTCTGCACATGGTGCTGTGGCCACTGAGGATGGTGATGGCAGCCAGGCCAGTCCTGCTCAGGTTTGTAGCCGGGTTTCACGGTTGTAAGGTACCTTTGTGGGCCAGAGAGCTGCCTTTTCCTGCCCAAGTAGGAGAAAAAAACAACAACCCAAACTTGGGGAAAAGCCGTTTTGATAGCTAATTTTGTTGTGATCAAAATCCCCATGAGGCTTGGAGTGGGAGCTGGCTGAGGTTATGCTGATTGCCAGCCTTCCCATGCAATTACAGATAAACAATGGGAATGATAATGTGATGAGCACATGGGGCAGTGTTCCCCTCTATTTCATTATCTGCCATTGCTGGGGAGTTTTAGTTGAAGCCTGATGGGAGCTGCTGATGTGGAGGTCTCATTTCTGGAGCTGGGTGTGCACAGCGATGTGCAAGGGGCACACCTGGGACAGGGTTGGGCCTCTGGAGGAGCCGTAGGATGAAAATGTCTGTGGGGTGCACAGGTGGTGTGGGATGCGCTTGCTACTTGCCCCAAAATTAGAAGCAATGGGGCTTGCACTGAGACACGTGGTAGGGATGAGGTCCCCGTGCACCCATCCTGCCCTCTCGGCTCCTCGCAGGGCTGCTGCCTATCACGGCACAGGTCTTGGCACCCCCTTACCAAATTTCTACCTGCTAGGCTATAGAGCAGGGAAATCCTCCAGCTGCCGCCTCCAGCCCCCTCGCCTACTGCCCTGGGGTGCCTCAGGGGCATCCTTGTCTCCTCCTGGATGCGGAAGCAGAGTGAGATGCTGCTGTGGGGGCTGGGCACCAGCTGAACCCTGCTGCTCCTTTTGGCACTCAGCCCTGTTTCGGTGCTCAGCCCTATTTCAGTGTGTCCCCATGCCCCCTACCCACCCTGGAACTTGTGCATGCTCTGGGATGCAGGCAGTGGGATGGCTGCCCGGGCATCCTATCACTCCGATGTGCCAAACTGGCGGTGGCATCTCACGCCTTCCCTATTTTTAGCTCAGCTGCAATGATTTTTGGGGATTTTTTCTTTTGCTTTTCCTTTCTTTTTTTTTTTTTCCTGCAGTGACAAATCTGTGATTTCTCCTGTTCCCTACAAAACGCATCAGTCTGACCCGCCGCTCCAGAAGGTGAATGACAAGGAAGGAGTTTTATTTAGCGCTAGCGATGGGAACATTTGAAAAAAGGTTCCTCTTGTTATATTTGTTTTTGTTCCTAGTGGCAGGAGGCAGGGAAAGGACAGTTCTGAAAGGGTTTTTAACAAATCTGTAAGTCATGCCCCATTACCCTGGGGCTGCTGATTAGATCCAGATTGTTTCTGCGTAGGGAGGGGTGTAGTCCACGCTGGACGCCACATGCACGGATCCATTACGCATCTCAAAGTCCCAGGCATAGGTGATGGGAAAAACCCCTTTTATTAGGTTTATTGGCTATTATATCCCTGCAAGAATATATCAAGGCAGCCCCTTGGGACCGGTGAGCTCAGCTCTGTGCCATCAGTGGGCACATGGCAGAGAGGCATTGCCCCCACTGCCCCAAAATCCCTCCTGCCCCAGCCTCAGGGTGGGAGGTACTGGGGAGCTGCTGGGGCATCACCAGCCTCCTTGTCACTCAGGGTCCAGCTGAGGCATCTATATGCTCTTGCCTAGAAAACATGTCCCTGCTTTGAGTCAGTATTTTGCTTTTTGACTGATTTTGAGGGGGGGTGGTGCCAAGGAGGTACCTGCCCTGGGCAGTGCTGCTGGAGGGACCCCTGTGCTGCAAGCCACTGAAGGGCTTTTAGGTTATAGGTACCATCCGAATGTAAAGCAGGTTTTTTATTATCGCCTTTTTGCTCTTCATAACCATACTGTAGATTTCTGATATGTTGACAAATTCAACCGGGTGACACTATTTGCAGCTTTCAGGAGTGTAATTATGGCTTCATTGTGTGTTGCTGCTCTCGGGATTCAATCTGGGTTTCTAATCCTACACCCTCTTTCAAAATCACATCACAGCAGCTCCTTTCCTCCTGCCTCTGATCCATTTTCAGGCAAAAAAATGAGAAAGCCTGTATTTATTTGGGGAGGGGACAGGAGTTCAGTGTGGATTAGTGGGCATGCCTGCGCCGTAATACAATCTGGTTTGATGCTCCTGCTCGTTCTGATGAGCGGGTGATGCTAAAGGATGAACTCTCCCAGTGATTTCTCTGCAACGCTCTTTATTTCATCAGGAGAAAATGGAGGCTGGAGTCACTTCCTTCGGCGTTTAATAATGTCCATCAGAACCAAATGCCCTTTATTTAAGCTGCAGCAATAATTAGAGGGTCGGTGGTGTTAAGCAGCCATGGAGTCTGGCTCTGAGGAATGTTCATTGTGCCTCATTAAATTTGGAATTAGTGCTTAAAAGGTCAGAAATAAATATTCTGTTTATATTTCGGGGACAGTAAATCTAAATGGATGCTGTGTTTGCACATCCTCGTCTCCGCTCGTTCCTGCTGAACTGAGCGAGGCACCGCTCCATTTGGTTTTAGGCAGCAATCAGAGCGTCTGCAAAAAAAGCCCAACCCCAAAACCAACCCTGGTTTCATTGATCAAGGGCAGGAAAATGATCTGCTGTATTACATCTAATTATAAAACATCAATATCAGATGCTAAATGCACTTACTTTTTCAGAGACACTATGTTGCTAGTTTACAGCTTGCAATCTCCTGCATTATAGGCTTTGGCAGTAAGCTGGGGTGTGGGAGATGGCTGCAAAGGGAGATGCTGGGGGTCAGGTCCCTTTAACCTGTATTGAGCTTCTCCAGGTGGCTGGCTCTTAAATGAGCCTTAATAAGAGCCAAATTAGAGCCAAATGGCTTCAATGGTTTCTCTCCTGGCTTGCCTGGGGTTGTTGCTACAGCAGAGAGCATCCCTCTCTGCCCCTCTCCCCTGGTTTGTGCTCCAGCGATGGGGACCGGTATCCAGGCAAGTCCTTCCAGAGGCCCTGACTCCAGGTAGGGGGGTCTCTGGGACACAACCAGCTCATCTGGCAAAGGAGAGGGTCTGGAGGGCTCCTCAGGGTTTACACCACTGTGCCCATCAGCTTTTGCTGGCTCTCCTCCAGGGTGGAAGCACCAGTAGGTGCTTGGGTAGAGGTTTCCTGGGAGTTTGACCCAAAGTGTGGGGCTGATGCTGCTCTTGCATCTCTGATCCCCACCATGCTGGGAGGTCCTGATACTGGAGAGCCAGGAAGTGGAAAATGCAGGTCTGTCTCCTATTACATCTTCCCAGGCTGTGGCTGTGGTGCTCAGGACCTTCACCTGTGGCTGCAGACATTGCAGATGCCACCAGTGCCTGAGCAGAGCTGGGGGTGAGTGCAGGGAAGAGAGCAGAGCTCCTCAAATGGTTCGGGCACTGTAGTAGTCATCCAGGTTGATCTCTGGCCATGGGTCCTGGCCTCTGACCACTGCTCCAAGGCAGTAGTGTCCTCGTCAGCAGCTGGTAGCGCAGGGGTATCTCACACAGTGGGGGAATATCTCTCCTGACGTCCTTCGTGGTCTGCTCCCAGCCTGGAGCTGCATGTGAGGAGTCTCCTGCCAGTGTGTGGGGAGTGACTGCCCGCCTGCCTTGCTGGGTGTGAGAGCATCGGAGCAAGTCTGGCTGTTCCTCTTGGGACCATGGAGCTTGATTTTGGTGTCGGGTGGGGTTTTGTGCCTCACCTGTTCCCAGTGGGAAGGAGTTTCAGACCACTTATTTCCCATGGGGTAAATCAGCTACTTACTGAACGATAACAACTTTCCCTCATCACTGATGCATACCTCATTTGATCTGGTCCCTACTTTGAAATTTTCCCTGTTTCCTAAGAGTGGCTGGAGTGCTTTTATTTAATTTGCATGAATTCTATATCACCCACAATATAGTTCAAACCATAAGAATTAAGTGCTGGCAAGATCTCCTAACAGGCAGCAACAGTTTTATTGTAGATGCTGGAGCCTGTGATTGAGTGGCCCGTGGAGAACACGACCAAGGATACAGGAGGACCAGGAGAAGCTGTCTTACAAGCCCTGCCTTTCCCACTGGGGAGGCCCTGTGGATTTTTGGAGGAATTTGCCATTTCTGTGGTCCCTGATGAAGCTTGCAGCATGAAAGGAAGATCAGGAGACCGGTGCTCACTGTGAAGACATGCAGTTTGATGCAGAGGATGAGGAGCTGTTGTGTGTTTTGGGAGGATGCTCTGAAACACACAAGGAGAGATGCACGTTGCAGCCTTGGAGAGAGGTCTGCTTTGTTTTCTAATAATAAAGGGTGACATGCAAGCTTTATTAACAAAGCACGTAGGGGAGGAAAAAAAAGGCTCAAGGGATAACCCTGAAAAAGTGGTGCTAAATGTGTCATTTTTATGAAGCTGATTTTGTGAAGGGTCCCTACATGCTTTGGCAGGAGGTTGCAGCAGGTTTACAATAATTTGTGGAAAGATAGGAATGTTTTCACCCTGAAGTGAGAAGAAGGGCAAAAAAACCCTGTGTTGAGATGCTTTAGAGTTGTCTTCTGAGGCAGAGGCTGGCTGAGGGACAGATACCTGTCACTTCAGGTCAGGAGAGATGGGTCCAGCTTCCAACGGCCACGGACTTTGCTGGGGGGATGATGTGCAGACCAAGGAGCCAAACCTCTCCTCAAGAGCCCGGATCCAGACACAGCAGGGAAAGCTGAATTTTTGCCTTCACGGAGTTTGGTGTGGAAAAAAACCCCCAAAAATCCCATCACTGAGAAGAGTGAGAAAGGACCAGCTCCTGGGCATCGGCTCTGAGGTGGTCAAACTGGCAGGGACACGGCTGTGCTGATCTGAGCCTCCTGGCACGGACCAGGACACGTTCCCCTCCAAGCCTTGGGGAGGGACCCCAGCCAGCATCCTCTACTTCTCCACCAGTCCACAGTGGTGCTCGTGCCTGGACTCGCTGCAGCCTGCTGACCTTTCTGCTGGCACTTGCATTAATTCCCCTTAAACCGCCATCGGATCCTCCAGGGGTTTACTCCTGTTTCCAAGGCAGAGAGTGAGCAGTCCTTAGAGCAGCGCCCTGTTGCTAACTGACCATTTGCTAACGGGGAAATCACCCACCACCACCCCCTCCCTTATATCCGGGTCAAGAAGAGTTGTACAGACATTTGTACATCTTCTTTTGATTTTGTTTTGGGTTTTTTTAATTAATTTAATGGAATTGGCAGTCCTCAAACGAAAGCAATGCTGGGGCAGGGGAGGGGGGGGAAAAAGAAAGCTTAAAATTTCTGTGCTGATTACTTGATTCTGAGTGTCTGTTGTTATATTTATATTTGTGTTGCTAAGGCAGCAGTTAACTAAAAGCATTTTTCAAATTAGGCCCTGGTAAGCTGTGCGCTGAGCCAGGGCTCGCTCTCTGATGGCATTGACACCAACACGCCTGCATCTGGAAAGCAAATCCTGAGCCTGGAGGACAGCAGGGTTTCTCTCCTCCAAGAAAAATGCAGGCTGAGCCCGTGGACTCAATGCTAGGTGTTAGTCGGTGCTTTCCGATGTCTGGGACATGTTTATTCATAGCACAGAGGTTGAGGGTCTGTTCCTGAACAAGCCTGAGCATCCTTGATTTGTGTTACAATGAGCAGGAGCTAAGAACTGGCAGCGCGGTTCGGGAGGTCCTTCCTGTACCCAGCTCTGGACGTGGAAAGGGGAGGCTGTGCTCCAGGCTGGGCTCCCCTTTGATTTCTACTGGAGCGATGCTGATGAGTAGGAAAGTAACGGTTTGTTTGCTTCTGCCGAAATAACGAAGAAGATGAGGGCTGGCCTCTCGATGATGCACTTTATGAAGAGCACACTTTCATCGGCGCCAGTCAGCCTTACCTTTTTCCCTCTCTTTTTGTGCTTCGACTTTGTTCTCTGGGCCTCATTAAGAGAGGGAGCGGATCCTTTCCCAATTAAAATGTTGACATGTCTGAGACGTTCTCCTTCCCCGTCGTTTCGCCTCTGTTTGTAAAGTGATTGCACTTTGCAGGATGAACTAGAATTAAATCAAGTGAACTTCGATTGAATAATGCAAGCTATAAAGCAGCCCTCCTCCATGAAAAATCTCATTTCTTTTTTATTTTTCTGTTTTGATCCACTAGCCTGCATGGAGATAACCTTGATGGATAATCCCATGGCTGAGGAGAGGTCTCGTAAACTGCTGGGCTGCCTCATGCGCTGCGGGGACTGTGCTGGTACAGGCAGCCCACCCTCATGCTCATATGGGCAGCGCAAGCAGCTCTTGCTGAGGGTGCAGACCCCCAGCCCAGGGAAGCAGATTTCCTTTCCTTGTGGCCATGACACTCCTTGCCTCATCCAAAATCTGGAAGTAATTAGTCATGCTGCTTTCAGTGGCACAGGGGATTCGAAGCCTGGGAACGGATCCTGTGACCGACCCCGCGGGAACCTGCTGGCTTGTGTGTGGACTTGGGAATTGTGTCTTTGTTCACAACGTGGTGCTGAATGTCCTGAGAATGGGGGCACGTGGACCTGGGAGTCTCCATGTTACTCCCATCCATCAAACTTAAATCATGGGGAATCAGCTGGTTGGTGAATGATTTCAGTTGGGATGGGATTTGGGGTTTGTTTCTTTTTGGTCCGGAATCAGTGTGATGTTGGTCTGAGGGGGATTTGGCGTGATGGCAGCATCTGGGCTGCAGCAGGAGGTGCGATGGCAGCACGTGAGATGTTTCCTCAACCTGCGATGGAGTCTTGATGACATCGTTTGAGTGTGGCCCTGGGTACCCCTTGGCCCCCGATGCCTGGGCCACGCAGCGTCAGGGCTTTAAAGCTCTGTGATGCATGTCTGTATACTGACATTTGCTCTCTGTGTCCTCCCACCTGCCTGTTTCTCTCCCAGTTTTCCCAGGGCTGGGATGCAGGTATGTTGGGAAGAAGCTGATAGAGGTAGTGGTGGGTGTAGGGGGTCTCATGCTGCTGCTGGGCATGGCAGCAGGGCTGGGGACACAGGGTCGGAACTGGCTGAGGCTCCAGGCCTGCTAGAGCTGCTCCCACATCTGCCAGCACAGGGTGAGGTAGGAGTCTCCCCACCAAGCTGGGATTGCTCCAAAACTGGCTCAAATCCCTCCTACTCAGCTGCTCTTGGAGCCTGTTTGCAGTGCTGGGACCTCTCGCCCACCCTCTGGGGCTGCTGGGGGGGTACGTATCGTGGGGTGTCATCTCTCCCCCTGGGATGGCAGTGTCAGGATTGATGGATAAACACAGGATCAGGTGGCTTTTGCAGTCTTTGGCATTGCGGATTTTAAAAATACACGTGTCCATTTACTCCCAAGCTGTAACCATCAAAGTCGTGCTGCAGGACTGAGGATGCAGGAACTGCAGGGACCAGTAGTTTGTGCAGTAAATCTCCTGCGTGACTCTCCAGCAGTAATTACTATCTGAAAGTAATAACGGAGCTGTGCTGAGTGCTAGGCCGACTCCCCCGGCTCGCAGCTCCTTGCATGTTTCTCTCTGGGAGGCTCCTGTTTGGTAAATTAGATATTGTGCTGTATTTCGGAAAAGGTCACACTTAACCAACGCTGCCTTTGCTTTATTATCTTGGCAGAGCCATGTAACCTCTGCCGTGGTACGATTGGATTTCACATTCAGCTCTGCTGCAGCAGCCCCACTCCCTGCATCCTGCCGTTGTGATTACGTTAGCAGCAGACTCTGCTTTCCTTTATTTATTGAGACATTAAAGATGCATGCATTTATTTTTACCATGTTCATAATTGCCATAAAAACAGGCCATAGGATCCCAGAGTGGCTCTTTGGGAAGGAGAGGCCGTGGGGCTGGGACAAGGAGGAGCCATGGCAGGATGGGGCTGCTGGGGCAGGTGGTTGTCCTTGTTCCTGTCCCTGGGGGGATGCTGCTGTCTGCCCAGAGGAGGAGGGGGCAGGACAGAGTCCGCCCCCTCTGCTGCCCAGGGTCTGGGAGCATCTGCTGGGCTATGGGGGATGCTTGGGGGGGAGCCCAGGTGGGATCCCTGCAGACCTAGGAGTGATTTGGATGGAAGGATGGATGGACTTGTCCCAAGACACCTGTGTCCTTATGGGTCCCTTGGAGCCCAGGAGGAATCCTGACCAGGTCATGCAGATCCTACCATGTCCCAGCATGTGGCTTCCAGTGCATCCCACCATGCAGCTCCCACACAAACCAGTGTGGTGCAGCTGCTGCATCCCACACCACAGGTCCCACCATGGCCTTCTGGGTGGTAGCTCCCTGCTCTCTTTTCCACCTTCCCATTCCTTTTCTTGTCCCTTACCTGCTGCGAGTGCCAGAAATCCCAGGGTTTCTAATCTGAGGTTAAAAGATGGTGTTTCACGTACAGAGCGAGGTATTGGGTTTTGCTTGCAAATGACAAATCCATCAACTCTCCCCCCCCCTCTCTGCTTTCATTCCCCTCCAACTTTTAAGCATGTCACCCATTGTTTGCTTTTTTACTGCTAACAGAGCCCACTGTCTCTGCAAACGAAGTGATGTAAAACAAAGAAAAGTGCCCACATTAAATTCTCTGGCAGGGGATTACCTTGCTGGCATTTACATATCTATGCAATAAATATTTTAACATGTTAATTATACACTAATAAGAAAAATACCTTTTGAACTTTCAGTCAAATTGACACACACAGAACGGAGTCCATCAGGGAATTAAAAGCAATTAGTTTTGTAACAGAGCGTAGTCACATTGTTTCTTCTCTGCAAATTGTTCTGTGGTCACCAGCCAGCCTTTCTTTTCTTTTCTTTGTTTTTTTTTGGTGGAAAGGTGGACAGGGATGGGAGTTTTCCATGCCTGGCTCTGTTCTGTGCACTGAGGTCTGTCCCATGCTGGGATGGTCCTTCCCTGCCATGCGTGGGGTTTGCTGGTGGCTCCATCCCAGCTCTGCAAACCTGACACTTCCCACCCATGGGGAAATCAGACTTGTAACCATCTCCCTTTTCTTTTCCTCCTTCCAGACTGAAAACTACTCCTTCGATTCCAACTACGTGAACAGCAGAGCTCATTTAATAAAAAGGTATGTAGGCTCACTTGAAAGCACTTGGGTTTGCCCAGCCAAATCCTGATTATTTAATGTTCTTCCGTACCGTGTTATATACTACTGGCTTTTTTTTTAATATGCAAAGTATTTCAAGAGTAATCATTTGATTTTAAAAACAGTATTTACTTCCGATTAAGTCCCATTGCTCTTGCTTTGCCGTAAAGGCAAGTCCTTTTCTTTCTTTTCCCCCTTCTCTTTGGCTCCTTCGTGCTGGGAAGTTGCAGCAGGTTAGGTGGAGTGCTGTTACCCTGACAACTTTCTGATTCGTGGAGTTTCTTCTATTGGAACACATGGGAATAAAATGATAGATTTGGATAGGGAGATCTCCCTGCCCAGTGAGGCGGGGGAAAAGGAAAAAAATGAAATTAAAAAAATATATATAATTCCCGTTTGGGGGTAGGTAATTGGGTTGGATACATGAGCGCTGTTTTAGTTTGAATACTGAGGCAAAACAGCACTTTTCTTGGCTTTTTTCTCCCACGGTAAAGAGGAAATCATCGGTTCCCTTGCAACCTGGCAATTACCCTGGGGGGAATTTAACTCTTTGGAAAAAGTACTGGCATCCTCAGAGCTTAACCGAGCATCTGGGGGAGGTTAAAACTGGGGTTATCCAGCTGAACAGCCCCCCCCAGACTGTTAACCTCGAGGCCAGGCTTGCCTCTGCCTCCCCATCTCCATCCAAGGCAGGGCAAGACACTGACACAGCGCAATCAATACTCATCAAGCAGCCGATGCGTAGTAATGCTGGAGGGCCATCTCCCCGTGCAGGATGTGGGCAAGGAGGTGGCCTGCAGCTCTTTGCCCACCTCCCCTCTTCTCCCGAGGTGTGCGGTGGCATCTGTGCCCAGTGGGTCTGCACTGGAGGGGGCTGTGCAGAAGCCATCCTGGCAGCGGGGATGTAACAGAGAGCAGGAGCCATCCCTGAACTGTTGAGATCTGATCAGAGCAGTAAAAAAAATCCAATTATCTGCCTGGCTGAGATCCCATTTGTTTACATCTTAAAAATAAAAGGAGTAAGGGAGCTGCAAGCGCGTTGTTTAAAGCTGCTCAGGTTCAGCTAGCGAAGGACAGGTATATTTGCCTGCGTGGCTCATGATGTTTAACGATACTAATTTGATTGCGAGAGAGAGATGGCTTGCCGGCGCCACACCGCTCCTCGCCAGAGAGTCTGCAAGCCTCCTGAAAAAAAGAAAAACCACCCCAAATCTATTAATCTTTCCTGGTTCACACCTAAGATAAAGGCAAGCGGCGCTCCAGCCTGCCGCAGCAGGGCTCACTCCCAGGCTGTATTGTTTGGGAAATGCTGCTGCTGCCGCCGATTCCCCCCAGACCTGCCCATCCTTTAAGAGAAGTGTCAGCCGCGGAAACATGTCGTGTGGCTGCTGCATTACGGTCTGGTTCGCTGCGGGGAAGATAAATGCGATGTAACGTGGGCTGCCTGGGTATTATGAGCAGCAGCGCCGTGTAGGACCGCGTTTCCCCTCGCTTTCTACCTTTGTCTTATATCTTAAGTACGACGGGTGCTGGGAACGTTGGGCAGACATCTAAGAACAAAAAATATTTTCTGTAACATCCTGTGGCATCATTTTCATCCTTTGCCTTTATGAAGATGTTGTAGCTCTTCTATTTTTGGTGAGCGAATCTCCTCAAACCCAGCACTTTAATTAATCTATTTGTACTTTTCCTGTGTTGTCTGCCTGCCTCTCTTGCTCATCTGCGCGCACACAAATGAATTGTAGATTTGTAGTGCTTTCTTAACTTAAAATTCTTTGATGTCGCTCGGAATCAAAGCCAGTGGCTTCAACAGGGACATCTTTATTTAAAAGGTAATGTTTGAAGGTTTACCAATTTATATGTATTCCAAGCTCCCCCCTCGCGTGCTTTTGCAAAGCATCAGATGGTAGGTGGTCTGCTTGGTTTCCGTGGAGACGCAAAAGGGCTTTTCAAAGTAATGAAAATCTCCAGCCCTTTGGGGCTTTGAAGCACAGGCCGCTTCTTCCACCGGCGTTTCACACTGAATCAGCCAGTGAGAAAGTTTGGGGGCTGCGGGTGCAGGCGGTACTCCCCCCTGTTGGGTGTAGATTTCCCATGCCAAGGCTGGCTGTGAAAGGAGACACGTGGTGGGTGCCACAGGGACACCCCAATGACTGTGACACTCTGGGGCAAGTGCATCTGGAGATGTCCCTGGGGGTCACCACAGCTGGGCGGCATGGGGCATCACCTCTCAGGGTAGCGGCGAGCAGCAGGAGGGTCCCCAGAGCAGCTGGAGAGGGTCCCAGTGGACATCTCGCTGTCCAGAGCTAGGTGCCCTGGGGTGATGAAGCAGCTCAGCCCTTGGATCCCTGCCAGCAGTGGCTCCTTGCAGGGGATGTCAGGGTGCTCCACTGACATCTTACCTTAAAGCTGTGAGAACCGGGCCCAGAAGCACTAGGTTAGTTTTAATAAAGCACAAATTTTATCATCATAGTGTAAAGAAATGCCCATTTCTAGCAGGAATTGTTTTTAATCTTTAAGTGATTAGGATTTGGCCTATAACCTAAAAAATTAGGGGGTTGATCCTGTCAGTCTTCAATATGATTTAACTCAAGGGAGTCTGGTTATAGAAGCAGCTCATCTAATGTATATACTCTCCTCTCCCATCCTGCTGTGCTCTCAGCCTCTGCGCTACCACAGCAGCTTGATCCATGGGCTCGCACCGTACCCACGGGCAGAAGCCACCTGTGAAGCTGTGTTTTGGGGTGCCCTCCCAGAGCTCCATTTGCCAGCTGTCTGCTGAGGGAGCAGTCCAGCCCTGCTGCTGGGCCTTGGTGGTCCCTGCATGGTGCGAGGCTGAGTGATGCAGGCCGTGCCACCACTGCAGGTCGTGTGCAGTGTTGCAGTGGGTGGGGGAGTGCGGTCTTGTCCCACGCAGTAAGTCACAGTTTTGTCTCCCCCAGCAGCTCCACGTTCAAGGACTTGGAGGGGAACAGTCTGAAGGACAGTGGCCACGAGGAGAGCGACCAGACGGACAGCGAGCACGATGTGCAGCGGGGTCTCTACTGCGACACGGCTGTCAACGACGTGCTGAACACCAGCGTCCCCTCCATGGGGTCCCAGGGCCCTGAGCAAGGTGAGTCACCGCCGTGCACACTGGGGAGCTGCCCACCGTCCATGCCCCCAACCCCCAGCCTCCACATGCCCCATCCAGTGGCTCTGGTGCTGCCTCAGTGGGTGCACAATTAAGGATGCTTAGCGCTTGCCGGGGATAACGCTGCACGTTGTCACTGTGCTGGGTAGATAGAAATTAATCTTCACGCCACGCCTGTCAGGTAAGCAAGCAGTTAGGATTATCCTTTATTTCACAGGCAGAAAACCAAGGCGCTGAGCGTCTGCCTGACAGCGAGCGAGCTGTGTGGTCGGGCTTAGGGCCCAAATTACCGGCACGGTGCCCGGGGCTGGTCCCTGCCGGCACTTCTCTCCGTAGCACAGACACTGCACCCTTCCCTGCACGCTCCGCTCCCCGTCTCTGGAGCTCGTGCGCAGGCGTCGTCTGGGAAACTTTCCCAAAAGGTCAGCGGAGCGTGTAGGCAATTAGTCAGGCATCCCACGAGGGATCAGCTCAGGCCAGTGGGTGAGGGTTTTCTGTCTTTTCCCCTGAACAGGCAGCGGGTTGCAGCTCTTCCGCATCCCCACGTGTAGGGATGAAGTCCTGCTCCCAACCCAGACCAGTATTAGCTAGAGGAAAAAGAAGTCAGAGGAGTTCAGCTGAGCCTGAGCGTCGTTTGTACTTGGGCACGAATGTCGCTTTTAATGTCTGACGGATGCAAACATCCTATGCAAACATCCTGTCTTTTTCAATTAAGAAGCCTGAATGCGGCTTGGTGCTCGGGCGCAGGGGAGCCTCGGGGCGCTTGGCTATATCTTGAGATAAGCTGTAGCTGAGGCTCGACTGGAAGCCCCACTGCTAAAAGACTTAAGGATATGAAAACAAAACGCTGTGATTATGAACTGGTCTTCAGCTGTTTAATTCAATTCATGGTAAACATCATTAAAAGCCTTTGTTTTGCTGTCATAAAAAGAGTCAAACGGGGGAGAGAGAGTTCTTGCCATCTGCACTGCCGAATGTGGGGGTTTTTTTCTGGAAGAGAAGCTGATCGCTGTATTAATTCTCGATAGAGTCTGTTAAATGGCCATAGTTAACCCTGTAAGACTCCGCGAGGAGGGGGAACGTGGAGGTCACCTACCCATTCCACGCTGCCAGCCACGCTAATTGGAGAGGGATGGCATCTGCGGCGATAATGTATTTCCAGACAACCCTACTGTGGCCCAAGATGAAAAAAATTAAACATTTATATAACTGTACAGTGGCAGTTTAATTCTCCGCGGACCAGCGCCGTGTCAGAGAATGCAGGCTGATAGCCATCATTTATTATTCTTCTATTACAAAGAAATGCTTTTTCATTTTGATCAGGAGAGGGTTTCCTAAGACGCGTCTGCAGGAAGGGATGACTGTAGAGGCAAAAATGTTCATAATTGATTCCCGTCCTGTTGAATGGTCTGAGCAACATCTGTTAATTTTTTTTTTGTCACATTTCTTCAGCGAAATAAAAAAAAATCCAACCCAAGCCCAATCTCAATGGACTGTAGATAGGGCTTTACAGAGATTACATTTCTGATAAGTCTTCGTGCTGGCTCTGTTGTGTGCCAGATAACAATGCAAATAAGTTAAAGAGGATGAGTTGGAGGCAGAGCTCGTTGGAGGAGTCTGATGGAAATAAATAAGTTCCAACCCACTGTAATGTGAACTCCTCATCGCATGCTAAATACCCCCCAAAAATCAGGAGCAGTTCTAGAAGATGATGGTGGAAGGCAGCTGGTGAGTCTGGCTCCTGGTCCCACGATGACTAGGGAGTTAGTGCTCGTGGCTTTTTGTTTTGGGGGGAGGAAACCGGCGTGTCAGTGCTGTGTTACCATCTGGCTGGACCCAGAGGCAGGCAGGGAGGTGTGCTGGGGTGGGGAGCAGGTTTCCTGCCCTGAAGGACCCTTGCTGCCTTGTGCTGAAGAGTAGGGGTGGGGGACACTCTCCTGTGAGGTTTTTGGGGTGCTTGTGGAGCAATACAAGCAGCAGTGCAGGCGGGGAGGTTAGCAGTTCCCGTCTACAGAAGCTGAAAAAAAGGTTAAAGAGAATATTTTCTGAGCTGATTTGTCGAGCAGGGACTGCACAAAATAATCAGGAAAATCAAGATGCTGAGATGATGGTGGTAGCAGCAGTTCCTGCATGATTAAAGCGATCATTTTGGCATGGTAATTTTTAACCGATTTTCGGCCTGAGTGGCAGGGTGGGAGGAAACACAACAAGTTCAGTGCCAAGGACATGCAGGACCGGTGGGGCTAGACAGTACTCTGAGAACACAGTGCATGGCCGGCGGGCAGCCTGGCAGCTCATGTCCCCATGCTTTGCCTTCACTTGCTTTCCCTGCCCGAACATCTTGTGTCATCCCAGAGAGGATTAAAAGCCCAGAGTCACCAGGGCTCATCGATGTCATTGATCTGCCTGGGAGTCCGATGTGGTGCCCCCATGGCTGGGCTCTGCTGGGCTCGGACCTTGGCTTCTAACAAACACCACATGTTCTTCGTGGGTGTCCAGCTCTCAGACTTCACACAGATAACTGGGGAGTCTTTATCTGTGCGGGGGGTAATCCTGGATCTGCTGAGGCAAGATGCTGGTTGGCTGAAACCCTTGCAGTTTGGGGGTAGAGGATGATCCCTCCATGGTGGCGTGGGGTTTTGCGTGGGCTTGTCTGGCCAGCCTTTTTCTAGTGGTTGGCACGTATGAGTCCAAGCTCCTTTTGTGTTCTTACGCCAGTGTGTGAGCCCAGCGCTGGTGGTGGTTACGTGGCTGTGGAAGTCCCAGGGACCCACTGCAGAGGCTCAGGTGGTCTTGGGACTCACCACCCCCTCCCAGGTTGGAGTGGGCTTCGCTGCCCTGGTGCCACTCTTGGGTGGGAGTGACATCAGCTGCCAGTCCCACTGGCAGGAGCACTTTCTCTTCCTTTGGAAATGACCTAGATTTCCAGCAAAACGGCAAACCGTAGCTTGAAGGGTGTCAAGCTTTAGTGGGCAGCAGCAGGTCATCAGAATTACTGCCTGGAGCTCAGCCATGTCGCTTATTTTGGGAGTAGGACTTCTGCCCAGTCCCTCTTTACCTCAGGATCTTAATTATTGATTATAAATTCATCAGTTGAAAAGATGGCTTTAATTGCTCTAATATGTACCCAATTTGGAGTTCATTATCGCCCAGAATTGTTTTCCTTCCCCTGCTAATTGATACCAAATGGGACCCAAGGAAGGCGGGCATGGGCACTGCTCCACCTCTCGTGATTGCCTTGGTGCCATTTAATTGTTTGTTTATTTGTGGAGGTGTTAAGCGCTGCTGGAAGTTTATATGCACTCCTTTCATAGCCTGAACTTCCAAACGGATTTGTTTGAGAAAGGGGAAGTGGCTGTTGGACCTTAACAACGTTTTGGGTTGGCTGGAGAAGTCTGTCAGAGGGTGAGGGCAAGTCCTGGGATCCCCCTTGATATCTTGGCCTATTTCATCACAACGTGGGGTGCATTTTCAACGTAACCCTAACTCAGACCCCAGTGCTTGGAGGAACCCCCCCATTCCCAGCAGGGAGGTGAAGTGAGTGGTGGTGCCGGGCAGTAGACCCACCACCGGCATCACCTCCATGAGACAGCGGCGGGTGGTGCTGGCGGCTGCTGGAGCTTTGCTGTAGAGTTTGAAGCCTGTTCCTCCCAGCAACGTGGGGAAATCTCAGCATGAAATGTTTTCCAACACTGCAGAGCGTGGCAGTGCTTTTCCCGGGAAATGGCAGCACGGACCAGATGTTTCGCAGGGTAATTGAAAATTCCATTTTATCAGAAAGCATTTGCTGTCAAAAAGTTTTATCTTTACTTCAACAAAGAGGTTGATTAGATCCCTCAGGACCTGAATTAGCATCTTTGAGGCTAGATGTTCCGTTTTGCGATTCAGGTGGTTATTCTTCCCTCCGTTTTGCTCATACCGGGACTTTTTTAGTTTAAATCTCTTTGCCCTTTTCCATACACCGTATTTGGGCAGGTTTGGCTTGTTTTCTTTGTGTGGATATACCTAGATATGCTTAAATCTTTCCTATTACCCTTTTTCCCCTTGCCTTGAGCCAGAGCCATACTTGTACTCTGTAAGTCACAGGAGCTCTTGCTGGCATAGAAATCCAAAAGGAACAATGTCAAATACGTGTTTTTAATGTTAGAAGCAACAGATTTCAAACTTCTCTTAATTCCCAGCTCTGGCGAGTATTCTTCCCATCGTGTGTAGAAGGCAAATTGTTGACCTGATGAAATGCCCTCTAAGATAAAAATAGAAACCAAAAGCAAATAGGAAAATAATAAACACACACTAATGATAAAAAAGTGCCAGCATTAGAAATAGTCACCACAGCCATAAAGTAGTGAAAAAGCTTTAAAATCAAAGTGAGAGGGTTTTTAAGCAATGTCAGTAATGTGTCTCTTCAGAGAATTGCTTCTAAAAGCATCACTTCCATTTTTTTTTTCCTGGTGCCAGATCAGCAGTAAAGGTTGGCGTGAAATGTCATCGGGAAAGACCTGATCCTGCATACATTTCCACCTTTGAGTAACTTTGCTCACAGAGGTGGTTTAATCGCGTCTGAGTCTCATAAACCCCGGCAAGACGAAGGGTTCTTTGAATAGAAATGGGTTATATTTAAATGCTTGTGTTAAGTCTTCTGTGTAGCATCACACGGTGCAGGGATAGGCCTGAACATAGAGGAGTGCCGGGTGTGTGGTACCCACTGAAACTTTTCTTGCTGCTTGCATCCTAAATTACCCAGTCACACTGTCATTTAGGGGATCAGGGCTTTATCTGGAATATTCCGATCGGTTCTTATGCTCATCTCCATAGTATCTGGGTGCACTTCAGGCGTGAATTGAGAACATGACTAATGGTATTAACCAGAGACAAACACAGGTATTAGAAACTGTTGATTTTTAAGCTGATTTCCAGCAGTCATTCCACCTCCGACTCCCTTTCACTCTGCAGAAAAGCCTTCCTGTTGAGCTGCGTGTATGTGAAGACCTACGTGACATAGTCTAGGGCTTTGGAGGCTGGAAACACGTCTGTGTTTCTCTAGAAGTTTCTACAAATTAATAAAAATACCCACTTTCTTCTATTCATATATGCAGTGCAAGACATAAAGTAGAACGTTCGTACGTGAGTGGCAGCACATCCCTTAAGATGGATAAGCGCTGTAAGCTTTCTTTGCAGGGCGATGTCAATTATTACAGCTCTTCTGATTTCTGTATTATGGCATGGATCTTGCAGTAAAGCAGCCTCAGTGAGCTCAGACGTGCTCCTGCAGTGGCCAGCCTGGAGGGAGCAGTCAGCTTCGCACAGTCCTTTGAAAGCCCAGAGAAGGATTTTTATGACGAGTGGGTAAGCTGGGC